>OW971878.1:10000000-11417500 GCA_943193645.1 Acentria ephemerella
TAAATACACTCATTTAAGTTCTTTTAAATCGTCATAACAAGGAATATAAATGAGAAAAATAAATATATGTAATTAAAGGTAATAGTGATAACTTTAAGTGGATATTAACCAGGTGTTTACAAATTGTCCCAGTTATAGAACTTAAAAATGTACAAAATAATATTTATTTTAAAATTAAAACTAACACTAGTATGCATATTCCCAATTTTACTTATGTAATACCTTACTACATATAGTATTCTCCGTCATCGTCATCTTCAACATCCTATAGAAGTCCTACTGCTGCCTTCCTACATTGGAGAAACAAATCAGGAGTCTTGGGCCCTAAGACCACCACGTTGGCCCAAAGCGGGTTGGTGGGTGAAAGCGGTTGCCACAAAATCCGGGACAAACGGTTTAATGTGCCTTCCGAAGCACAAAAGAGATCGAGTTCTTTATCAACACAACAAAGTTAATCGAACAGCGCTTTCATAAATTGATATTTGATAAATACTTATCACTGATATAATTCACGATTTAATAAACAAATTCCATTTTAGCCTAGTTTCATATGAATAAAGAAAGTACAGTATAGTACTTCCTGACAAATGTTTCCATTTAAATATGCAAAGGAAATTTGAACTGAATTGTAACGAGGACAAAATAAAACAACATTTGTATTGCTACTTGCTTGAAGGTATTTTTCTTTAGCAAATGTCGTGCCAAATCCATTCTGGTACGAAAAATACACCATCGTTTCGTGGAGCGAATCGCATGCTGAATTAAAAGTGCTGATTTGTTAACATTATGCCCGTCTGGTGGACTTCAGAGTGTACTCGACAGCAATCAAACAGCAATAAATATAAATATAGCTTAATGAATTTGGATATAAATTTGATTATAACTGATAACGGTAATGGGTACCTTTTTTAATATTCTAACACTCTGGCCCATTATATAGCGCGTATATGCTTATATTTTATGATTATCACTTATGTTAATATACGTAAGTGGCGATAAATATAGACAATAAACGTAACCAATATGTTACATGCATGACATAAATATTATTTTCCCTAACCGGGTTTCGAACCTGGAACGCCCTGGTTTAGTAGATACGATCGAATAAGCATATCAGTTAACTACCAACATCTCTCTGCACTAACTTAAATAAACTTCACTGAAACTATTTTCTCAGGCATATTTGCTGACTGTATTTTTTACAAAATTATAACTCTAGTTAAATATCTTAACTTTTGAAAGTTGATAACAAATGGAAAGTCAGAGTGAAACAAAATTCATTCAGCAAATTGTCATGCAACCTACACGCTCCATTTTTAACGGTGCTAAACTCTGAAAATCGATAGGGTTAGCCGCCGACGTTCCGTGGCCGGTACTTCCACGCCACTCGCATTCACCACTAAATTGGGATTTTCTCGTAAATTTTTAAGGTGTTTCACGTACGCTCGGCTATTTGCCCTATTACCGCTAAGGGATTTTATCCTTCATGCGCCAGCAACTGACCTATTACAATTTTATTAAAGACTTTTATTTGCAGAGGGATCTCTCAAGTGATGCTAACATCGCTAGATACACTGTGGTAGATAAATATATATAATATATTATACATTGTGGTAGAAAAATAAATAATTTGGATATATACAGATACTGATGGATTTAATTGGGCTTTACCACTTCGACTATCTTTATTTTATAATAAACGTTATATGATAGTGTTCTTTTTAATGAATGTATCTATGTGTTTCTGTGATATGTTATAAAAATGTATATACGTATATACAGTAATGTTTTGAAGAATTGGAGTTGAGCCAAGGCAAATTATGAACGTGCTAATCGTATATCAATAAGACTTCATAATAGTCACGGTATTCAGTTTTCCACTTGTTATTTACATAAGGCTAATATTTCGCGGTGAAACTGCTAGTGTGACTTTAGAAATGACGGTTGATGTTGATTCAGTTCACGTGTTATTTTCTGTAAACATTTATAGATTTACAGACCAACAAAACTTAAATTATTTATTATTTATTGTTCTAAAATATATCACAAATATTTAGTGTCATTTTTTGAGTAAACTTTTTATTGGGAACCTAATTACTTACGCTACTTTGACAAATAACCTCCGTTACTAAGGCATTGTGTAATTAGTAGCTCGTGGTCATCGTACTGACCCGCAAGTCTTGCCTAAATTGCCAATCGTGAGTTCAGCGACCCTATTAAGCAATTATATAAAGGAAGGAATGATCAATTGTTGCTGTCGCCGCCGGGACTTATCATCTAATTACACATGTGGATCTCTTTGATTCACGAGCCCACATATTGCCGGTTACACCACGTCCATATACGTCACTTCACCCTTTATATTCCCGTATCCGACACAATACCTTGAGGGTTGAACAATAACAGCATACATTTGATTTTAGGAGCGTCGGCACTCATTGTTACCGTACTCTAGAATTTTCGCTCACATAACCCGCGCAGATTAAACACAGTCAGTTTTTTGGCGGAGAAAGATATCTCGTACAGCGACCATAAATTATACGTACACACAAGAATCTGGCCAATTGCCAATATAGGGCGAGACAAAAACTGGTATGGTCCTATGTGGGCCTCATGTATTCTATTGTCTCCACGTCAAAGCTGATGAGTTTGCTATGCGGGCGAATATTACATTGTCATATCACAAAAAAGCTTATACCATTGACAATGCTTTCATCTCTGGTGTGGTTATGCTTCAAAATTGTTATTTTCTTTTGATGTAGATTTTTTATCTGATTTGTCTTATAAACGCAATATTCAATTCATTTATTGTTATATTTGGCAACCCTTTTCTTCTTATCTATAGCTGTTTTTGTTAGTTAGATCATAGCAAGTGAATACCACACTTTGTATATAATCTGGGCTTCATCGCTCGCCTCTAATACCAGATTCAATATTCGGATGTTGAAAACAAACAATCTTTAGATGTAATGAATTGTGGGGCGGGTTGCGCGGGGCAGCCGCCCGGCGCGATCGATCGTGCCTGTGACGTCACCGCCTTAGCCTTCGCCCTTAGTCACCCGGCCGGCGCTGGGACTCGAACTGAGCACCAAAAGATACCTCATTCTACTGTTATGTAGAAAGAGAAATCTGAAGAATTTTAAAATTTATTTTATTTTATGACAGCTGTCGATCGTACTTTGTTTTTCCTTGAATTATAAAAGCAATGGAGCATGAATGTTTTAATATTCCATGTTAGATAATGTCAATAAACGTAATTCATTTGCTACAAGCTCACAGCTCGTTGGACATAACAATAAAAGAAAATATTGCTTGCTAAGGTATAAACTAATGGGAAAATAAGTTGTATGCTACCTATCTCTTATAGGAATTTGTCTTGGTTTTGTAAAGGAAAGAATCTGTGTTTGAAAACGTTAGTAAATACAATTATTTTATTTGCTTTAATATAATAGCTTTATGGCAGATTGTGGTTTTAATATATAAATAATTATTGACCTGTAAAGGGAGAGACTTTACTAAGAATATTTACGAATTGATGGCATTAATTGACGTTCAATAAGTGTCTCATATAAATGTCGATAAAAGTTACCTAAGATGACGAATGGTTTTGCAGTAAGCCTCATGACCTCCTGGCCACTTACTGGTATATTTACAATAACGAATTAATGAAAAGGTTTTAACCCCTTTTGGTACTTCAAATATTTGATTATATCATAAGAAAAGAATGTCGACGCTAAAGAATATGATGAGGCACACTCAAAAATTCGTTCAAGATGGCTGAATCGGCTTTGTCATCGGCGCTCAATTAGTCCAAGGGCCCTCGGAGACACATCTGCAGGGTCAGCCACTTGCTCCCCTGACAAGAGTACACATTCAACTAAGCGGCGAATAGTGTTATCAGCATTTTCCGACGGCTTAAGTTTAGGCGGGAATCATTCAAACTATCATAAAGTGAATCTATCATGCATATCAGTGTATGAAAACCAATGATCACTGAGTCACTACCCTTTTGCACTGCTGCAGCACACTAACATTATATTTTTTGTGTATCTTTGTACTATATTTTTGTTGCTCTCTTGTAGAATGTTGCAAATAAATGATATATGATAAACTCATATGATCTATAGCATACGAGTTTACCAACAATCTGTCCAAAAATTATTGTTAGTTTTGAGTATTTTAGTTGAAAACCTTAATATTAATTCGTATTTTTTGTTTTAAAATTGTTAGCTGGTTTGGTATTTTTGACTTTATCCTTAGTGAAGACAAAATCGCAATCCTGATAAAACAAAAATTCATTTAAAACTATCTCTATATAACCGAATTTATCACTAGGTTGTTTCGCACTCGAACACTTTCGAGTGTGCTCTCGATTGGATTGAGTTTGTCATAGCTGCATTGGCATTGTCCTCTATCTGAGATCGCTCGATTGGATCGAGGGCACTCGTAAGAAACGCCTCAGGGTCACTCACTCGGTACTCCGTCCATGGCTCAAGTGCACATTGACCTGGAATCTTGAAAAGATAATATAAGCATGACGTAATTAAGCCTTGAAATAGATGAGATGACCAACTTATATATGAGGAAAGCTTAACTGATTTATTGTTAGGTTTAAACAAGCCATACGTCGAAATAACCACACTTTTTTTACTTGGTTTTACTGGTTATTTATTGATACACATGATAAAAAATACATTCCGTTCATAGGTCTAAGTAATATATTTACTTGCAGTTAATTTCTATTAAGCTACATTGAATTGGTTAAGTTAGTGCTATAACAAGAAAAATTATAAGGGGTTTTGTTACTGGGTAATTTTCATACACCTTAATTGATAAACTATTGTTAGTTACTGTTAACTGTTGTTACTTCATATCGAGTAAAGGTCAGGGACCGTGCTAAATATAATATTAGAATATTTAATTTTAACATATACTATCGGAAATACATTCGAAGTTCTGTAATGAAATGTTTTGAAGATACTACGGTACTACTTCATGCTCAGAAATGGACACATAAATATAATTAAAAGTACTTATAAATTTAGTGTGATACATATGCTAAACCTATAAAATCTGATAAGAAATACACCACAAGTTCATTTATGCAGAATATATAAGTGCAGAAGATAATCAGACTGTTGGTCGCTGGTATTATATTAATAAAATTATAAGATTGCTGTAATACTTTGGTTAATTGTTAGTTATTAAAATATGAAAAACAAATCTTCTTGTAAACAAATACCTATTACTTACATTCTATTATGTACTGTCTACGGAATGCAATGAGCAGTGTGCTTTGTAGCTAACACAGAACATATTTATATCAATATAGGTATCGCATAGTTTGCTATTAGTAAGTGGTTTATAAATAAGGCATATAATGTTTGGGTAGAATAGAACAATATATCATCTCTAAACTGCATATATATTCTTATTATCCTCACGTGCGAATAAACATATGTGGCGGGCGCCGGATATGTTTCACGTAGAAACAATTCATTAGTTGAATGAATTGAATGAATGTATATATTATAAATATATATTCACTCGCTACTGATTGCAAATAATAATTGGGCTCATGATCAATTAAAAGAATTTCGTCAATCACTATGAAAATAATTTCTAAAGCACACGTTACTTTAACTCATTTCAATTTAATACATCTGGTGGCTATAAGGTCCTGTAAGTAGCGAGCATACTCAAAAAGAAATGATAATAGAAAAAATATATGATTACTACGTCATCTTTACTATGTTAGACGTCAAATAACGACAGTAAACTTTCCTTACGTTATTATTTAAATTGTGTGTCCTATATAGAGTAAACATCACCAGAAATCGTAATCACCTATAAGTACATTATAAATATGTCAAAGTCAAAAAGTCAAAATTAACTTTATTTAAATAGACTTATTTACTAAGCTCTTTTAAATCGTCACAACAGGGAATATGTATGAGAAAACAAATAAATATAATTATAAAGGCAATAGTCATAATTTTACTGGGTATCAATCGGGCATTTACTAATTGTCCCAGTTATAGTATTTAAATATGTACTAAATAAATTATGATTAAAAAAGTATGATTTCTTATAATAATAATAATATGAGATTATTTAAATGGTATAATAATAACCTATTCTTTTTCGATTCGTATGCGAGATAAGATAATTTGATCTTAGAATCGGTGCTATTGTTTTTATAATTTTTTAATTCATATTATTGTTTTGTTTATTTTCAGATGGAAACTTTGATAAAGGAAATGCAAGATTCAGAATCGGGTGTCCCAGTGCGAAGTCAAAAACTTTTCCTTAGTGTTATTCCGTCTGCTTTTATGGGTAAGATATTCACACAGTTCTAAATTTAAAAAAACTGTAACCTAATAAGCCAGCTTGCGTATTTCATACTATACATATTTACCTGATACACCTAGAAAAAGTATAGATGCATCTAATGTACCCATGGAAGCTTTTTGGCTTCTGTTTTCGACTTTACCCGAACGTCTCGCAAAATTCTGGATATTTATAAATGCTATCTATGAAAAAATCTCATTCAAATTAAGCAACACTAAGTAGATCCTTATGTGCGTGATGCGTCGTGTAAAATTTGATCTAGATACCTTTAGCGTAAGTTTCACGAATCGTATAAAATGAACAGCAACGCCAATTATGAAGTATTCGAAATCATTTTCATATTTGGATTTGTCAGCTAAACGCAATTACGATCGAAACATCTTGATACTATTACACTAGCCTACATATTGGTCGAGTCTTTTGAAAGATCGTGTGATTTGAAATTATTGTCCCAGGGTGAACACTATTCTTTTTACCTCATTAATATTCCCTGAACGTTCAAATGAAACATTAAAAATCTAAACAAAGTTCACGGTATTTTTAATGTATCATAATTCACAATTCAGTACGTCTCCGCCATTCGGTTGTTACTTCATGTTGTATGTCATTAATAATATAATATAAATGAGAATATTTTCTTAACCTTAAGACTTAAATTACTTGTACACCTACGGTAGTAACAGTAGCCGTGATGAAAAAATTTTCGAGGTGTTATTGAAACACAACATAATGATAAATAATAATTGTTTAAAAACTCCCCGAGATATTACAATCTGAATAGGATAGGGTATTGCGGTATGACGTCATTTCGTCTGTTCGTACGACAGCTAAATTAAATATTATGTTTTTGTAAATATTTTTATATTAAAAGTTTAATAATAACACAATATTATTTCTAACCCAAAGTAAGCATCATTAAGAGCTTGTATTTTGGATACTAGATAACGGCGAAATACAGAAAATGAAAGAAATATAGATATGTATCAGAAATATACATATCGATATTTCTTTCATATAAATATCAGAAATATACTTTGATTGGCTATAAAACCAATTAAAAATAAGCTGTTAAAATAAACGTTGTTTTATAGACCTTTTTTATCAGTATTTGTTATAATAATTATTACAATCCACCGTGTCATCGTCCTTTTTAATTTACCATTTGATATTTCTCCTAATCACATCTTTATATACCTGATCTTAATCTCGAAGCCTATCGGAGGTAGTCTGATTGTAAAATCAATACCGACATACTTATTCACCCCATCTACTGCTTCGGACGTTCATTGGGCTATACTGCCAAGTTTGTGGACAGAATCTGGCCTACTTTGCCATTTTCGAACTGACACGCCAAAATATTGTATTTTTTTTAAATATCAATCCATAATCCGATTACGTTGAGAGCATAAAGATTTATTTCCTATGAGGTCAACATAATATTTTCTTGTTTTTAAGTGTAATCAATAAGTAAGTAGTACCGAAGGGTACCGATCTCGTTTGACAACAGAGAAGGAAGTCCAGTCAACCAGGAAGAATATTTGCAAATCACACACTATGTAGCACACGAACGTAAAGGATCATTGCCAGATTTAAGAAAACCCTTAATTTTTTTAAAAACCTATGTATTCTTTTTGATATTAAAGTATATTAATTAATTGTAGACAATCAAGTTTAAATTACTACATATTGGATTTAGAGCCCCAGCTTGTTTTTACTGCTGGCTTGTTTGTCAAGTGCAATTTTATTTTTAGTATTTTAAATATAAACTTATCGTTCATCTCATAAAGATAACAAAGAATACATATAAAGTTCGTTCACACAACAATGACGTTATAATAACATTTAACTCAAGAAGTACTAGTTCTTATTTTGTTATTAGGAACGCTGTTTTAGTCCTGTTGATATATTTTAGTTAGCTACATGGATGACCACAAAGTTGTATGTGTAGTACCAACCTCCTTTACTACGTATGGGACAAGGATAACGAAAAATGAATGAAAAAACCATATTCAACAAACTATATTCGGTTGGTTATTTCCAAAAAGAAAATAATTGACTTTGATAGATTGAGACGAAGAAGTATAAGTATTACACGAATAACGTGTGGAAAAACAGTAATCGTCCGATTGATTCACTCGACAAGCACAAAATTACGTCTACATAATACTCATTACAAAAAACATCATTAAATAACGTCTTGACCTATGTTAACACGGTTGAGGGCTTTTGGCAATAGGTTTGATCACGCAACTATAATTATAATCGGTAGAAAAAATTTCATTTCACCTATAAGTAAATTCCACACAAATGTCAGTCAACAGCTTGTTTTGTAGAAAGAAACAGTTCACCAAGATATAGCAAGATATTCATGCCAAAGTGAAAGTTTGTAAAAAGTGCAAAATTTTATAATACCTATATAAGAGCACAACATGATTTGAGATTTGCTGGGTGAAACATATACGTTAACTTATATTGTGTTTTAAATAACCTTATTCTGTACATAACCAAATAAAAAAATAAAACTATCGATTTTTGAAGATGTGGTTTAGAAAAAAATGTTTAAATTACTCGAGTAACTTTAGAATAAATATTTAGTGAGTACTTAATCCCTGGCTTATTATAAGGTGTATCGCGGTGTACTGAACAGAACAGGCATGATGTTATATTGTGTGAGCAATACATATTTGATAATGAAGTGATTGAACATTTATTTATGGGTTTTGTTGTATGTTTCCAAAGATCTTCATCAGAACATCACCAACATAGAAAAAGACCCCACTCCTTTCCTACTCTGGAGTACGCGTGCTGGTCTTCGGAGTTACTCCTTCACCGTCGCCCCGTCTACCTTGCGCACTAAGAGATTATGTGACTCCTTCATCTGTCGCACAGCTAGAGCTTAGAATTCCTTACCGGCACACGTAGTCCCTCCTTCTTACAACATGGGTTCCTTTAAAAGAGGCGTGAAAAAGCACTTTTTGGGCCTTCAATGTGAGGGTGGCTAGGGCAGTATGTCGCATGCTTCACAAGCTATCTTCACGTATACTCTTCTACTGTTTATCATCAGGTGTTGTCAAGTCAATTGCTGAGCTTAATATAAAAAAGACCACCTCGAAATACTACGATGCTCTATCAAACCATCTTTTGCAGTGTTTACATGAAAAGTAATCAAATCATAACATTATCAATGTAGTCCAAGGTAATTAAATATACATTACTAATAATGTAACCTCTAAAGGTTACACAAAAACAACTCGTCAGATCTCGCTGAAATTTAAATGGGACCATATAAAAGGTTTCAATTATTACAAGAATCATGAAACTCGGTACACCCAGTAAAAATTATGAGGTAACAAGCATTAAAAAATACAGACAAATTGAGAAACAGCTACTAGTTTTTAAAGTCAGTTATTAATTAATTATTATAGGTCTATTTTGAAGTCGGTCAGTCGGTAGGTAGAAAAAAGAGAATAATAGGTTTAGGGAGAAGGACACTGACATAAACTTATCATACATCCATCATCATCATCATTAACAACCTTCATATGTCCGACTGCTGGGCAGCCTCATTAACAGGCACAAAACAGTAGAATTAAGGCAATGACACCACCATCCTAGCCCAGGACGACTTGGTGCCTTTTGAAGCACAGATGAGCTTGAGTTGAGAAAATTTGATTGACCTATCCAGGGACTAACCACGGCAAAAGTTGCTTTATTTTGTTATCAAAACCAGAGCGTTCCAACCACTATGCTAACGACATCATCAGTCGTATGTCAAATTATATATAGATAGACAGTGCAGCCTAATGCACTAAAAGTCTTCAATTTGAGTAACTGTGTACCCTATATTGGCATAACTAAAAATTCTATAGAAATTCCTCACAAAGTTATCTTAGCTCGTGAAAGCAATTAAATGCAAATGGCCCCTTGATCATTGCAGCTAAAAGAACCCCTTTTTAAGAACGTAGATAATTTCCTTGCTTTTATTCTTTCTGAGTATTCAAAGAGCTTCTACCGTAAAGTTTAAAAAATTATATCTCGCTTCATCACTATTGTTTTGATTTTAGTGAACTGCAAAGTTATTTCGCTTTTAAAATTTTGTTTAGTAAATAAAATATTTGAGGAAAATAAAAGAAGCAAAATTTTGTCCTTTCTTTTTGATCGTTCATACCCACATATGCATACCCACAGCCAAAATGTGTCCTAAATTTTTCTATCTTCTTATATGAATTATTATTAGGTGACGACGACGTGCACCAAAAACTTAAAACTTAAAAATGAAACGATAAAATTAAAAAAATTGGCTATAGCGTAACCTTTGAAATTAAATAATAAGCGAATTAGAATAAAACGTTTTCGACATACTGAATATTGAATAATACATAAATGAATAATACATATATAATACTGAATAATACATAAATCGATTGATCTCTCCCGCCAATAAAGTAATATAAAAAAAGAAATATTTAAACTCTCAAGGAGAGCTAATAATATATTTAAAAATTAATAATGTTATATAGTACGTGATAGCTTTGACAAATGTTTAGTCGTTGTAAACTTTTTTCAGTACACTAAAAAAATTAAACATCAATTTCTCTTGCTTGTTCCAGGTTATGATCTTGTCGAATGGCTAATGGAACGGTTTAATCTCGATGAGACCAGCAATGGTGAGTGTTTAATAAATGGCGCAGGCGGCTGGTCTCGGCGCAGAACCCCCGTAGAGTCTAGCTATAGTGAGAAGTCTTACCCTCAGGTGTTGATATGTAGGTAGCGCGGCCTCGCCGCCCCGGTTATACTAAGCATGAGTGTGCTACGTCGCTCAACAACTTCCAATCTGTGGAAATGGTAGAGTTTTGCTCATGGCCAGTGAATTTAAGCTTTAAAATAAACATTGTTTACTCATCGATTATTAATATTTCAGCTAAAGATTATTTAATATCAAATTTAGTATTTTAATCAATTTATTTCCAAGGAAGTTTATTTCTATAAAACATCAATCTTTTATTATACTGGTAAGCCATGAGCAAGGACCATCTACTTTGTCAAAATTCAAGATTACATCAAACAATTAACAACTCTTCAATTGGCTACTAAATTTAACTTCGACTATGCTTTGCCAACGTATAAACATTGTAAAGCTGTATTATTAGCTTAGCTGTTTTGTTTACAAAGTGTTTAACAGCAGAATTGACAGAATGTGGAATACTTTATAAGCAGAAAACAAATGTAATTTGATTTTGAATGGTGTACCTAATATGTTGCTTAATTTTTTAGCATAGCACACACTAGATCATTGTTTTGTTGTAAATGTTATTGACAATAATTTTAACGAAACTATATATTTCGTTTATAGAATTTCTCATTGAAAAAAATATTCAAACAATGTTCAAAAATGATTTATTGCCAGTATAATTAATATCAAAAACAAATACTGATTCCTTCAAATTGTTTGATGATGAAATAATTTTTATTTTATGATAAAAGTAGGGTCGTGTTTTTTAACATCTACAGCCCGACACCTGTAGTGTGTCAGGCTGTAGACGTTATAAACTCAAAAATATAGTAAATTGATCATTTTAAACATATTGAGGTATTATCAAAGTCAAAAAATTATATGAGCTTACGTCTGATTAAGCAGTAACTAGATTTAAAGAGACGCTAGAGTATTCAACCGTTGAAATTATAACTTAAATTTCAAAAGAAACAAATGACTTTTTCCAATCTATCATGGCATTAACATCTAGATAGTTATTTAGAGGACTTATGCTATGTACCTTTTTGTTTGAGTACCCGATCAGTTATCAACAGAGTTATTTCCAATATTATGGCGCTTGCAACAGTGCCGAAATATCGGGAACTTAGAAACCAAAAGGTACATACATGTACATCCCGTAATAAACATAGATACATACGGTTTTAAGCTAAAGTACATAGAAATCAAATGCAAAAAGTTCTGACTTTTTCACTTTAGGAAAGATAAAACATTACCTACCTTTTAAATATTTCTATAAAACGTTTTAAGACCGTTTAGAAATTGCGGTTTTTAGAGTAATATGTGTTGTCACATTGTTACGAATAGTAATGTCGATTTTTGTAAAAAAAAAACATGGGTTAATTTAATGGAATAGACCTCCGCCACAACGCTTTGAAGGTCTTGATTGAGATTGATGGACTTACTCATCATGCTGTCTAAATACCTTATCTTTATTAATTATCTATTATTTTTCAGTTGAAGCAATAAACTTAGCCAATCAACTCTGTCAATATGGTTACTTCTTTCCTGTCAACGATTTGAAAAACCTTGTTTTAAAAGATGACTCTTCTCTTTATAGATTTCAAGTAAGTTAAACATTATCTATTAATGTAAGTTAAATGTTATCTTTATATTACACTTTAAAAGATATTTAATTAAATTCGAAACAAATTCTGCGAATATTAAACTGTATAGGAGTGATGAATTATGTTCTTTAATAACTTATTGAGGTTTTGTATATAAAAATGAGCTTAAAAGTACCAAACTATAAATTGACTATGGTTTTTGGCAGAGTCCGTATTACTGGCCATGGCAAGCGCCACGTGTGGCTGGGAGCGGGTCGAGTGCACCGACCCTGGGTCCCGACAATGTAGAATACGCTATATACTTAGTCAAACGGACCCTGCGGAATAAGCAACGGCACGGACTCGAGGAATATGAACAGGAAGCGCTCTCCAACCTGAAGAAGAATCTCGCCGCGAAATGGGACTTCATAACCATGCAGGCGGAGGAACAGGTAGGTTATTATTGTACGGTTTATAAAAAGTAATGGGCACAGCCTGTTGCTCACAACATATGCTTAAGACGTTCTCTAACTAATAAATAAGAAGTTCCTCAAAGATAAGTAGGAGTAATCTTTGAGAAAAACAATTCTTCGGCATATTGTTGTATTGTTACAATCCAAAGTTTTCTAGCTCTAAAGTTTTCAGACATTCTAAAGGTTTATAGGCGACTCTAAACTTTTACGATCAAATAAAGACGGCCATATGCTTGCTTACCTTATAAAAATAATGGTAAGTTGGTAATGGGATCTTGTTTATAAAGTCTGTGCCCAGCATTAGGAGGTATATACAGGCTGTTGATGACGATGATTTATCAATAATCAAATTACCTATAGTTTTTTATACATATTTTTAATCAATGAAGTTCTTAAGGTCATTAAATTGGAACAATGATGTTTACAGGTGCGACTAGCGAAAGAGCGTAAAAAGGGTGACAAGATAGTTAGCGATAGCCAGGAGCGCGCGTACTGGCGTGTGGCACGTCCACCGCCCGGCGTGCCTAGCGCCCTCGAGCCTTGTCCGGTGCCAGTAAGGGTCCGACACCCGCGCCCTAAGCGCAGGACGATACAGCAGCTCACTCGCGAAGTAAGTACATCAACACAATCATATTATCTCAAAGAAGTCAACACTGATATAGTTACTGAATAGTTTGATACCTAAAAAAAGGGCTTCATGAAGACCGTTTGTGAATTGTATTGTAAACTATCCAGTAGTCAACAGAAGTTCAATAAATGAAGAATCGGGCAATTTTATTTATTTGGCAGAAATCGAAGAAATTTTTAATCATTTTCATTAGACTTGTTCAGCCTAAATTTGTTTAATGGTTTTGATCCATTACCAGTAGGCATTGTTCTACTTTTCTTCCATGTATTGTCAATTTTGATTTTGTATGAATAGGTATATCATGAAATTTAAGAGAGTAAAGTTGTAGAAACTAACACCTGCTTAACATTATTATTTTTATAAAAGGCTCAGCAAATAACTCGACACCACCTGATGACAAGCAGTAGAGGAGTCCATATGTGAAGATAGCTAGTGCAGCATGCGATATACTGGCCTAGCCACAATCACCTTGCCGGTCCAAAAAGTGCTTTTAACATTAATGCTAGACTGTTGTTTGCTCTTAGTTGCAATCCTAATATTAAGTTATGCCTTCTAGATTGAACATCTAAAAGCGAGCCTGGACCGTACACGAGTGAAGACTTCAATTGCCCTAGAAGCCCTTATGGCCTATTCGGAGACCTTCACTCCCTACGATCCTTGGCTCACCCCGCCGCAGCCTTCCAATCCTTGGGTCAGCGACGACACCCTCTTTTGGCAAATTAACAGTCCACTGTAAGTTAAAAATCAAACAATATTTTACACACACATATTTTTTTTTTTTATTTTTTTTTGGACACTATAACATTTATTGTACCCCATGTAACGATAAAAAATACTTGGTAAAGTTATGCATGATAATTAGCATTGTCCTGAATCCTCATAATGTTTAAAATTGTTTTCAAATGCTTATCAAAATGCTAATCTTCATAAAATGCTAACAAAGTTATTGCCATTGTTGTAGAGTATTATAATAAACTATACACTTTAAAAGTATATGTAAAAGTCTACTACTAAAAAATTAACAGCGCTTAACTATGTAAAAACAATGCATTAGTTTCTTACATCAGACTCTAAATAAGAAATCTATCTTTTCTTTGACGATCTTAAACCACTTCTCTTTATTCATTTAGTGTGGATGTACCAAGTGAGAAGCGAGTGCAACGCTGGGCTTTGTCCATAGAAGAATTGGTATCCGACCCTACTGGTCTGCAGGAATTCACCAGCTTTCTACGCAAGGAGTACTCACACGAGAATATTCGATTCTGGCTCGCTGTCATGGACCTGCGCCGAAGCAGCATCAAACAAATACCGAAGAAGTTGCAGGAAATATATGAGTATGTAAATAACTAATATATTTCTCCCTGATTTGGCTTTATCTTTAGCACTTATTAAGTAATATAAATAACCAAAGTTTCTGTTATTCAAAGGATTTTTGCAGTAGAAATTAATACGTACACCCACTGAGCATATAAACACTACGTTTTAGTAAAAACACAACACAACATAAGTGTTTTGCCACAAAATAGGCATAACATACGACGAATTTAAATTATAGGCACTTGTCACTAAGCATGCCATAGAATGTAGTATATTTATATTCAATTTACAGAGAATTCTTAAAACCGGGTGCGCCATGCGAGATCAATATCGATGGGGCTACGGCAGAGCGCGTGATGGAGGGCCTGAAGTCAGGATCACGTTACGCGCTCGACCACGCGGCGGATCACGTGTACGGGCTTCTGCTTAAAAAGGACTGCTACCCGCGCTTCGTGCGCTCTGATCACTTCCAGCGGCTGCTAACCGAGGGTCGCAACGTTCACCAGAAGAAGGCCAAGTAAGTAAAATCGACTATTTTTTTTACTATTATATAGTCTAACGGCCTGGGATCTTATTGCAACTTCATATTTTTCACGATAGCTTTCGTCTTTTGCGTACAATTTAACAAAAACATTACTGCGTACTAAAGCAAAACATGTGATAAACCGAAAAGCGGCAATGGAAATATGGCGTACAACAAAATGAAAGCGATAGCAATAGATTCAGAGTTAGACAATAAGAAAACTGGTCAGAGTTGATACAGGCTACGATCGATTGGGAAGGGAATTTTTATTTATTGATATTTGGGAAACAGCCAATCTTAATTCATATATAAACAGAAAATTTACATAAATATCAGTTGTTTTCTCAAATAAGTAAAATACACATATATAAAAATGTTTTAAAATAACTGAGACAGATGGAAAAATATATGTCAATAATATCATAAAAAATGTATATCAATCGTAGCCGATAATAAGTGAGTAAATTGCTTGGATTAGCAATTACTCGCTTATTATGAACGAAGTGTAAATATCAAATGAATTGATCTGTTTCGATCGTGTTTGTCAGTACGGAGGCGCTGCTATCGTTTTCATTCGATTTGACAGTTCAAAACGATAACAGCGCTTCTGTTGTGAAGTTTTGGAAAGCACTTTTATATATATATTTGTCAGTTAAACACAACTACGATCAAAACGAATAGATACGATTGAAACTTATACCAAGGGTTTTTATATTTTATACATTTTAATTCCTACCAAAAACTTCTCCAAATGCAACTATTTCCGTGACACATCAACTCTAAAGAAAAAAGTAATTTGAACCATAAATTTATGAATCATTCACTTTTTTTGGGTTGGAAAAGGGGTGAAAATTCGTGTCAAAAATACAAGCAGTTAATGCTTGGGTTTTAATTACCGTTGCAGGTTCTTTAACTTTGGCGGGCAAGTGAAGAAGAAACCCGGTGTTTCGGGCGCCGGCAGTGGTGCGGCGGGCTCAGGGCTGCAGCGGAGGCGCGGCTCCGACCGCTCACTGTCGGGTTCCGCGCACGAGCTGGCCGTGTGCGCCGCGCAGACGCCGCGCTTGCCCGACCCGCCGCCGCACAGCCACAGCCAGTCCAACCTCGCCGATATACCATTCCGGTGAGCCACAGTAACAATATACACATTAATCAAGCTTCGACAACTGTAGGCTCAGTAGAAAATAAATTCGGTTCTTTAAATAACTCGGCTCGTAATGAAGTAAAATTTGGAATAGCTCTAACAAAATATTTTGAAGTAGTAGTAGTAAGTAGTAGCTAATTTAACGAACTCGTAAATTTAAACAGAAGCATCTCTTCTTGGCATTTCAAAAATTTGCAGTGCGTGCAGTACTAATACATACATTACTAATTGTTTTATTTTTGAAATTATTTATTACAGGGATCCATTGGATGATGACACAGCGGATGTACTGCCGTGGGAGAGTTCGTCACGGGAGGGCGTATATGGTGGCTCGAGCCGGCGGCGGCAGGACTCGGCCGCGGACTCAGGCAGTTCCTCATCAGACGTGAGCGCGGCTGTGGGCGGTGGTGGCGTAGAGCGTGCGCGTCGCCTACCGCAACAGAGCACGCTCGACGGCGGGCTTCGCGGTGCGCCCCCGCCCCTGCGACGCCTGTCGGCCGTGGAGCCACGCCACCTGGCGCCGCTTGCCTCGCCACCGCACTCGCCGCGCCCACCGCGCGCCGCCCCGCCGCCCGCACCACCCGCCGCCCCACCGCACCCCACGCCAACCATCAGCGTCAGCTCGGCGCCGGACGACGACTCACCCTTGACTGCTTCGCCCGAGGGTGCTCTCTCGATCACACACTCGGACGAACCATCGTCGGTATTCGCGTCCGCAGACGCCACGCCCACCGAACCGCGCTCGCCGCCGACGCCGAAGTCGACGCAACGTGACTGCGACGACACGCGAGTGCGAGTTACTGTGCGATCGGACTCCCGCGACTCAGCGGTATCGGACTTTAGAGACTCAGAAAGGAGATCGTCCACAGACGGTGCGGTGTCGGTGCGAGGGATACTCTCCAGTGAACCGTCAACGATAAAAGAAAACAGTCCGGCCTCAAGTAAAGATATTAGTAGCAAAATCGGTGATCTTCCAGAGTCGGCGGCGGCTCGACCCCAGGAGGTGCCGCCGGCGCCGGATCCGGGCGAGAAAGGTGCGGAGGCGGGGACGGCGGTGGAAAGCGGGGTGTGCCCGGTGGCGCCGCTCGCTGTGGGCGAGGACACCGGGGTCGACGACGACAACGTAGACAAAGTGCCTTCGGCGCCCCTGCAGAGGGTCTCGACGGTCCCCGAGGCGGCGTCCGAGCCGGACGCGACGAGAAATATTGCTCATAAAGACGAACTGTCGTCGGTCTCTGAATCCAATATTGTTAAGCGTGATAATAATAAAAGCATCGGTGACCGTAAGCAGCGGAATGACATCTGTCCTTGGGAGGACGAGTAAGTAATCGTGAGTTTGTTTGTGCGTCGTTCGTAGCATTACCAAATGACGAATGAATGAATTATATTTACCTTTTTTGTGACATCAGTAGTTTGCATGGTTCAGCATGTTTTCAAAATGCTAATTTCACCATTAACACTTTTAATTTACTTGACAACATTTTTAAAGATCGAAATATAATAAAATCTTGTTTTCTTTTATCTTACGGTTATTGTATACTTTCAAGCACCGGCAGTGTTGCCTGATTTTGTAAATCTTAAATATGCTTTTTGTAATAAATTATTGATTCAAACTCTGACTTATAAGTAACTTATTAATTAAATTAAGAACTAATGCATGCTAAGCTAACTTAACTAACATAAAATTGTAGAAAGTAATATGTAAATAGTCAATACATCTTTAAATAAATGTAATTATTATGTATATACATAGTAATTAGTACGTATTGTATTTGAATCAGTAATTTAATTTATCATGCTTATTTTAATTAACTGGCAAAATATATTTTGCACCTTAGTTTCAATTTTAAAACGCATTGTCTTAAGTACGTACGTACAAAAAATGTGGGAATATTTTAATAAATTATGATTTTATTTTGCAATATTATTTTACACCATGATTTCAGTGCACTTTTTGAAGTAACGCATCAAGTATATTTTTATTATTTCAGTTTTTAAGTTACATCAGTTAAATACAAACAAAACATTGAAAAAGTGCCCTCGGCGTGTATTTTAAATATAAAAAACAAAACTCCCGTAAAGGACTCTAGATAATAGTGATATAGGACACTAGATAATAAAATAATGATGGCTCTCATCAATCAACAATTTATATATATTTCGATTTCTCTAGTAAAACTGGTTCTGGTCCTTGTGAATTGGAAGAGCAATAGCTGTTATGTTTCTAACCAATCCCTTGAATTCAAACAAACCAATAAGGTTGATTTTTATAAAATGCTCTATGGACGTTGTCTTTTTGATTATGAGAATAAAGCTACATACCTTGGTGCACAAAGGTATATAGCACCTTATAAGGTGCCATCACAAAATGCCAAGGGCATAAAAGGCAGCCTATGAAATATAAATAAGTATTCTTACACAAGCTTTTCGTCGAGTGTTTTATCTACATTCTTAAAAAATATTCCTAGTCAGCTTTTTATTCAAACGCTTAATATAACCCAAGCTCTTAAGTTGGATAAATTTAACTGTCTCTGTAGTCTGGTAGCTGAGACCCCCTATTTCAGATCTAGAGGTGCGGGCTTCATTCCATGAGGTGGCAGAAATTTTCTGCTATGATTAGTGATAGGATTGTTTCTAAGTCCGTCTGGTTAGCTACCCCCGTCTTACCTAAATCTGCCTCTATAAGAATACAGCAACAGTCTTCCGTCAGTAAAAGGTAAGACAGACAGTTTCTCTATAGTTGCGGCATCGGGGTGGTATGTGCTTCCATCTGCGGGATTATCTTCTCATACCAATCAGGCGAGATGAAAGTAAAGAGCTGCCCCGTTAATAAATGAAAACAAAATAATGTTTTTTGTTAAGAGTTTAAGAATGAATACAAATATGTGCCTAGTGGAGTCATCACATATGTTTTTTAACCAATTTATTCATTACTAATTTCAAGTTAAGAGGTGGCTCCCTAAATAAAATCAAGCCATGTAACGCTGTTAATTTAAACAACTGCGATTGAAGTCTATCATGCTGATTCAAGGATCAATATCGTGAACCCCGATCAAGACCGATTTTTCTTTTATTGCCTGGATAGTAAAAATAGTATTACAATAAATACTGTTTTAACAGTAACTAATTAATCAAAGTAATAATCTGTTAAGAGTAGTATCGTACATAATGCGATATTTTTTTTATTTTTTTTTAATTTTGTGAAATATACAAAGAATCTTATCCTTACTTAAAATTCACTTTAACAGTGTACTTGCATTTATTTAAATCAACTCGTATTAAGGGATAAGTGCATTTCTTGTAGGTGATTGCCCCCTTAAGTAATGACTTTTCTTTAACATTTGATAACTTTTTGGCAACATTTTTCCTAATGTATCTTTTTAAATCATGCCTAATTCAATGCGTAGATAAATTCTATAAAAATTCTCCAAATAGATTTATCGGGACAAAGGAACACCTTTTGATTTTTATACATTAGAGGAATAGACATAGAGATACATTATTTATTCAAAACATGTAATGAAGACCTGTCAAAAAGCTAATTAATTTATTTTGTTATAATACTTTATTTAAAATATGAAAATGAAGCAAATGAATTGTCATTTGCTTCGATTTTACCTTTTGAATGACCTTTTAAGGAAGATGCTTTTAAATTGTTGCTCTTAGCTAATAACAAAATAATGATATAAATAATAATAATAATAAGTTAAGAATTTACTGCTGGGTACAGAAATAATTACGTATTAGTTGCTAATCAAAGATAAAGTTGAAATTTAAATATTAACTTCGGTACATATATGTACACTCAACGTCAATGTATGCTGATCTACATTAACCTATCGGGGGTCTTCACCAGAGATAAACAGGTAAGAAACTTAGCAAATTTCGTTTCTCCCTTAACACATCACTAAGTAAGTGGAAGTCCGAATATTTTATATAAACCACAAAACTTTTTGGTGGAAAGGTATCTATCGAACGGTGTTTTGTCGCGTCCGTTTCCGTGACATTTTTAATTCTAACAAAGATATAAACACAACGTAAATCTAAATGGCGTATTATATATACATATCTACATGTATATACATATATGTATGCTATAAAATTATTTTTATTATACAATATGTAAAAATCATTCAAAGTTAACACTCGTTTATAAAAAAAATATTGTATAAAAGTACATAGAATTTACGGTACACAATTTAGGTACATAGAAAATGTACCTAAAGTGTTAGCAAATAGAAACTTTTAGGTATTTCTAACAATTAATAATCTAACAATCAAATATAACACTCTTGCTGTAACTCATATTGCATGACTGAAGCATTTTTTATGTTTAAATCTATTGCAAGCCGCTTTTAGATATTTATTACAATGTTAATTGGATATTATAATTTCATTGCGTTCTTATTAAGTTACACTAGTTTGCATTTTATTTGACTTTAAACATGAAGAGATCGCTACTTTATAAAAATCCACCATTATACTATGTAGCATCTGTATATTTTCTGTGTTTAAAATCTATAATATACAATAAAGCACATTTGATCTATCAATCGATATCACACAATTTTAGATAGCTTGGTCTTTATTGCTTTGGTCTTTATTGACTTAATTGCTGATATTTATATTCATTAATATTCTTTAAAAGATAATAATATCCTTCCATACAATGTATAAAGCGAATCATACATAGAAACAATCTTCACGAAGGAAAAAGCAAATTTAACCATACTTAACCTTTTAATAAAAGTAATTAATAAAGTAATTTACAATATACATTCTGGCCAACAATTCTAATGCCTTATAATAACATTTAATTTTGTAATTTTTATACGAATCCTTGTATTTGCCTAAATTTTTTCAAATAATTTCACTTCATTCATCTTCATTATTTCAATTCAAATTGTTAATTAAGTTTGTTAAACTATATTTCTCTCTTTTCAGGAATTCCTGTGAGAGTGATGCTCCATTTGTTAAAACTTATGCAACGTTGGGTTATTTATAATTTTTGTAGAAAATCAATAATAATATTTTGTGATGTCAGGGTTATAGCCAGAATATTTTTTTTATTGTAGAATCTTTGTTTTCATCACAAAATTAGGCCATTATTATGTAATTATATGAATATTTTAAAGTAAATGATCGTTAATTATTAGAAAAAAGTGTTTTATTTTGAAAAAATATGAAATAATCTCGTACTGTTATAATTATTCAAACCGAAATAAAAAAACAATGTAATAAAATCATGATACTTTTATTCTTAAATTGACATAAAGTAAAACTTAAAACAGATAATTCGAATTAATAGTTATTAATACTGGTAATTCAGTTAAACGAACTATTTTATACAAGAATTTCATACTACTAATTGAGATTACCCAAAAACTGTTTTGATTTTCAAATCAAAAGGTTTATTTTATATTCAAAATAATTACGTAAAAATCATCACATTGCATCAATTTTTCTACATGCCCTTTCGTTAAAAAAGATTAATAAATATTTTTTGATTAAAAAAGCATTTGTCTTGAGGAAGAAAAGAGAAATTCTTATATCAATTGTGTTATAATATGTTCATACTGCGTACTGTATTGTCACTGGTAACAAATTTTCTTACTAGTATCCCGTCTCCAAATTTTGGCACGGATGTCGCAATTCACCCTTACTACGTTATATTTTGTCAAAGGATTTACAAGGATCAGGAGAATACATGAACTTATCTTGAAAACTTAATAATAAAAGACTAAAGCTAGTAAAAGACTTCCCGACACACTCCGTCAGCTCCCATCTGATGGCCAGGCGGGCAGTTTGGAGGTACGGTAATCATATTCCTAGGTTCTATGGTGGGGTATTTCTCGGTGGGATCAGCAGGTACCTCCTCTATTGAATTAGTATTACGTTCTTTTATCATCTTGGCGGCTGCTGCCTTCACGTCGTCAACCTCGTCAGGGAAAATGATACGATTAAACATTTTATCTGGAATATTTACCTTCTCTATTGAATTAGTATTACATTCTTTTGTCTTCTTGGCGGCTGCTGCCTTCACGTCGTTAACCTCGTCAGGGAAGACGATGCGATCAGCCATTTTATCTGATATATTTACCTTCTCTATTGAATTTGTATTACATTCTTCTGTCTTCTTAGCGGCTGCTGCCTTGACGTCGTCAACCTCGTCAGGGAAAACGATGCGATCAGCCATTTTGTCTGAAATATTTTCATAAAATTTGTATTTAATGGAATAGAATGTCGAATATCAACGTGTGAGCACGTTGAATTCTTTATAACTCGAGTCCCGTTGCGTCATTTAATTAACTTCCCACCATAAGAGTTTTTTATCTGTTTCCTTGTGTAAAAAACAATTATTTTTTAAATAATTCAGCACCTTTATTAATCTCTTATTTATAGTTGTCTGGAAGAGATTGATTTAAAGCAATAAGGCCACATGTTAATGTTTTTATTTCCTTATCTAAAGAGAATAAAATTTTATTTTTATTATTATTATAGAATATGTTCCTTTACTATTCTGAAGATATCTATTTACCTCATAGACCACAATATTCCAATATTTCGGAATAAGAAACAAGTTAAATATTTATTGAAATATCTTATGTAGTAAAAGTCAATGAAGTAATTAAGTATATACTATACATGGATAGTAAGTAAATAAACTAAAACTTGTACATTAAATCAATAGCAGTCAATGGCATAGTTCCTCAATAACATAAAAAAGAGCCTATAATTCTTTTCGCATCTACAATCGCATGATGGATAAGGTCGGTCTTAACTTATACAATTTTAGTATTATATTCAATGTAGCTTAGTGCAATGTCATCACAGCGATGGCCGTGCCGTGCATCGGCTGCCGAGGCGTAAACTTTTTTCTTAAGAGAACAGCTATTCAACACATTTTGTAAAAAGAATAACTTTCTTCTTTTTATTCATTTGATGTCTACTTCACCTTAATATATTTTAAGTCTTGTATTTGGAGAAAAATGTGAGGTAGTTATCAAAAATTACCATTGCCTCTTAAACCAATAGGCGTGGAACATTATTATTTTTATATTAAAAGTTTATATATATACCTAATATACCTAAGGTATAGTCAATTTTCAATGCTCCATTTAAATTATCCAGAAAGTAACTTAAGCAATTGACAGTTAACCTAAAAAACTTCAATATTTTACAGGATAAAACTGATTGAAGATTATAAAATCGGCTCATAATCAAAAAGATAACGATATAAAATTAATACACAAAATTACTATAAATTGTGTTGGAAACAACACAATTTGAAGAACTATAAACAATGTAAAATAGCGTATCAAAGAAAAGTGATAGAAAAAGTAATTGACACACTAGATAATTACTTAAATCGTTAACAAACCCGTGAAATGTAATTAAGGAAGAAGTACTTACATTATTATTGGGGATAAATCCAGAGAAAAAATCACACGTGAGCGTTTTGCACGGCTGCTTAAGATGAAGTGATGCAGGTAGGGGCCGGTCTTTTAATATATATCTTCATATAGGAACGACAAACTGCGTTGTTATCTCTGTACAGAATACCAATCGCTGGAACTAACTATAACAATGAGTAATAGCTCCTGAAAGTACTTAGAATTTATGTCGAATTTAAGTAGATTAGGGAATTTTTTCCTTAACATGAAGATGATAGCTAATCGGTGAAATACTTCCACCTTGTCGGCGCTGTTTGTTTAAAGCCACTCATAAAACTGGTTATTATGTATAACAGTTATGAATCAATATCATTCAGAATTTCTTGATAATATTACCTTTACAACAGGTAAATATTACGTCCACATTTCATTGAACTGAATTTTGATATTTTAGTCTATGATAAAAATAGGATACACTCCTCGATGACCTCATACCATTTACGATATTTATTCGTCAGGATGGATCAACCATTCTTTATAAGCAAATATCATGGGTAAGTTTACACTGTTGTTATAATTGGAAATGAATCTACCGGCCTATTAACTAACGCATTTTGACAATTAAAGTTGACACCCCGCGCATATCGCTTATCCATTGCGGACTTACAATGTATATTTCCCAATGACATGTTATTAAAGACAAAGTAGACCTGCAAATCATCATGTGTCTACACGATGACCACTGTGCTTATTGGTTAATTTTAAACACTATGATTGATAATTAATTTAAGAGTACTTACTTCTAACTCTGTACATATCAAATATTTATGTTTTAACAGTTTAGTACATATACATAAAAATAATCTCAAGTAGATAAACATCCTGCCAGACTGATAAAGTTCCAAGGAGTGGATTGATTATGTTGCGAATATATTTATTTGTGACTTAGATAGAAATCTGGATACGCAAAAGACGCGTCGAGGCATGACAACTCAAACAAAGGTGATTAATAAATACATTTCAGTGTCTATCAGTGATCGATCATAACTAATTAGAAGCATATACGTTTGTTTTGGAGATAATTATATTTTTCAATACAAATATAATTAGTTATAATTCTGAAGCTGATAACGTGTACAAAAGTACATTCAGTAGTTAGTGCAAGAACGAGCTGAACGGTTGGGGTTTCTTTTATTTTTTATCTTCCTTTTCTTCCAGCTTTCTACTTGTCTACTGATATAATATATCATAAAACCACGAATAACCGAAAATATGCCAATGTTTGAAGGAAACCAGCCATATAATAAACAACACGTTTACCGCTTTTGGCATTTCACACTAATTCTTCTAAAAATAACAATACACAAAAACTTTATTTTTATTTGGAAAAAACTTTTATAAACACATTGGGTAAATAGATAATAATTTTTAGCTTATCATCTAAACACTGCATGTATAATATTTGGTTCAAATGAATTTTAATAAACTACATATATTTAGATTTCCAAATTAGATTATTTTTCACTTAAAAATAATTTTTTTAAAGGACAACTTAACAAGTATTTCGCTTTGTTATTAACAGTAAGATTAATTAATTATTTATAAGAAGAGTAAGTTTTAAATCAGTGTTACTTTCTTGTAATTGCTTAAACTACTAAAACTTGCTATCGAGACGGGATTTGACAGATATAGGATTTGGTCCAGAGTGAAATAATATAATATTTGTTCATATCAAATTTGAGTCCATCAAAACGTTCTGTAGTATTCTTCAGCTGTAAAATTGCAACAATACATTAAGTATAAATTAAAACATGAAAATCCACAAAGAATTATAAAGGTACAGGATCTTGGAATCTTGCATAATTAAAAGCTCATTTTCGATGAAGACATTGTCCTAGTGATCAAAAAAGATTTACAACCTATAGACTTTCTAATGGGAAAATATATTTGTTTTAATGATTGAAACGCAGAATTCTGGAATCTATATTCCAGAATTCTGCGTTTTTTAAAATAAGTATATTGAATGAAAGTATCCAGTAAAAAATCTTAAAATTTTTATGTTATCATCTGAGGCATTTTTCTTATAATAACTCCTCCAGACACGAGACATACTTAGATTGGGACTCCGACGTGAATATTAGCGCACTAAGATCTCGAATCGTTATGGCTGCGCTTTCCTCTTTTATACTACGACGAAAGACGACTACCGACAAAACCAATTGAGGACATTTGAGGCCTACAATCCCCTACCACATAAGCGTCCACTGGCCTAGAAGACACTCCAAACTCAAGCTTCCAACCAGCTCCGCAGACAGGCAGCAAGATATTATTTGAGGAAGAACTGTTTAAATTTTAAGAAGTAACAATTTTGACTAATCCCTTGTAAATACTTAACATATGTCAATTAGCTTCCAGTGTAAGAAGTCAGTGACTTCTTGGAGGAGATATTTTAGTTTATCTTCATAGCTTTAACCCGAGCTTTCACTGTTTATTATACAAATTATAAGCGCTTAAATGTTCAAAACATTAAAACCTTTTTAGGTAATTTAATAATGACGGATTGATGTTGTCACCATGGATGTTTTGGTTTCGATGTCAGCATATTGTCAGTTTCATAAAAAGACAAGCATTAGCTGCCAAAAATTTTTAAAGATATCTGGGAATTTCTAACATTATTAAAAACAATAATTTGTACAGTATGGTTCACATTCCTTCAATATTCATTCACTGGATTTGAAATGCAAAAAAGTGCAAGTTTGGATAAAGTAAGTAGAATGAGATTGAGTTCTACTAAAATTGGTGGAATATAGAGAAAGAAAAAGGTAAAATAGATTTTCTCTCTCTGTATGTTTCTTAAGGGTTAAAAAATCATTGAAATCAGGCTCATCGAAACTGGAACAATTAATATCAATTCAAGTTTAGTATAATCAAGTAGGTATAATAATTCCACCAGTTACTTTAATAGTTCGATCAACAATATTCTTTTGGACGGACGGTTATGTGGATATTGTTAAATATGTCAAGCTACAATCTAGCTAAATAGTTTTTATTTTTATTTATTTATTTATCTTAACAATGTTTCAACAGCAATTTTCTACACACACAGAATATAATATAATAAACAAAGCACAAGCCAATTATAGAAACACATTATTTTACCAAAGAATCATCAAGAAGCCAAAAACAAAAACAAAATAAAACAATAAAAAAAATATCAATAAAACAAAACAAAAGTCAGTTATCGCATGTGTGTGTGAGTGTATGTGTGTGAGTGTATGTGTGTTTATGTATGTGTGCGCTAGTTTATACGCACGCACCTACTCGCGATGTAAGCAAGTTCTTGCTTTATCAAAGGATGGTTTATATGAAGCGACAGTTAATATTATTTTATTTAATCTTATTATTTATTAGTATGTAATATCACTATTGCCACTACTGTTCGCAACAAATTATTATTATGTAATTATCCCTTACTGTGCTTGTGAGTCATAACTTCGTGAACCGCAGTCCTGAATTTAAACCTAGATGTATTGAACAAGTCAATATGAGAACAATATCTATTGTATGTTTTACGCAGTCTTACTGAGAAATCATTGGCCTCATAATTAGTATGCACCAATGGTATATGAAAAAATTGAAAAAATTATATATATATTGCACTTTTTTGCATTTCAAATATTTATCTGCAAGGCCCACGTTATACTCTAACGTAGCTAAAAAAATTATTCATCGATTGATATTTTGCTTTTTCACAGATAAATGGTTCAGAAGTAGTATCAAATGCAAAATACGTTACACAGAACTCGCAAGAGTAAGAATTTTTTAAATCCATATATGTATTATTAGGTATTTGAAATAAAACAAAAGTATTAGTCTTTAAGAAGGCTGAAATCATATTGAAGAAAAATTTAAATACAAAAGTATTTTCCAGTTGCGGCGCATTCCCGAAGAAAAGACAGCGTCGCTTTGGGAATATCTTTGATCAGTACTGCATAACAATCAAGCCTCGAATCCATAGAAGCAGCTCCCTCTCCGATCTCACTCCAAACCCGAGCGACTTCAGTCAGTTTAAACTATCTATTTTATCTTGGTATTACACCATTTGTGCGAAAAATTTAATATTAACATGAAAAATTATTTTTATCTGGATTCTTATACTGTGTTTTTAAAAACGCTATTCAGTTTGATATTAATTTATTGGATGATTGGATAATGATCATACTTCACATCGTTTATATATATTTTATTATATTTATAAATGGTTACGAAAAAGAGAAATTTATTCTAATCATGTGATTTATTTTTGTAATTGTCATAAATAATATTAGATAATTCAGCAAAGCTACAAGCATACCAATACAAGAAATAAAATTTTGTTCTTCTAGATCATCTAGATTATATATATTATGATTTAATCATTCATGGATTTCAGCTTTAGATTTTTTCAAACATACTACAGAACTTTGGTCTCGGAGAATTGATAAACACTCAATACATGGTAGCTCAGGAGATTCATTGGTGAAGCATCGCACAAAAGGCCGCTCTTCACTCGACCAATACATGTCGTGGAATTTTAAAGGGAAGTGAGTAAGAATACCAATTTATATGATACAGCCAATGTGATTGGATAATGTGCATATTAGCTGGAATAAAATAGCCTAATAACTAAAAGTCACCTAAAACATAGCATTAACGGCTCAATCATTTAATTTATTTGAATAAGTTTAGTGAGGGGATAGCTAGTGGAAAAGTAAATTTTAGTCCGAGACCATAAAAGCCAAACCAAGCGAGCTCAGCGAGTATCCCCGGTTTCGAGCGACGAATCACATGATATTCAGCCTTAATGCGTAATATATAATATCCAGATTAATCACATTGAAATTATATTAACATATTCTAACATTATGTATATAAGACATTCATAAACATAAAAAACGCATTTCTTAAAATGTCTAAATAATTTTCTGGCACAGGAAAATTAAGAGGAAAACGAAGATGTCACCAGACACTACATATGCTTCTAAATTTGCCTCAGAGTACGTTCAAAATTTAGAAAGTGAAAGAGATACTGCTGAAATAAATCTTTCTTCCGGTGTCGAAGATTCAAGGTACTTAATGATTAACGATGCAGTAGTATGATCATCATGTTTTTTGTAAAATCGATTAAAGAAAATATTAAATTAATAGGTAACATACGTAACGATCTATTGAAGAATAATAACAGTAACCCTATATCTATTTTCAGTGAGTATAGTATAGATCCAGTTAATGAACAAAAGAGTGCAACTTTCCCTTTTAAATCAACCCCAAGCGGTAACTTAAAAGTACAATCTAATCAGGTATATTATACTATCTATAATAAATGTAACACTATGAAGACTATTCCTTATGAAGATAAGTTTATATTTTGTTATTTTAATATTTTACTAGGTAGTATATCAATCATCAACCGTAGGGGTCCTCTTAGCAGATCCCACTCAAGCAAAAGTTAAAGTAAAATTTGAAGGCAGAACGGTTGGAGAACTAAATGACGAAGTTCAGCATTTTGTAAGTAATGACTTTCAGCTAAGAACTTAAACTATTATTGATGTAGAATATTTTTACCATATCAATTAATTTTCTTAGGACGTAGGTGGTGAATCTGAGCCCCAGTTTAAATACAAATGCCAACCACAAAATACAAAGGAAGTGCAGAATACTTTAGATAAGAATGAAAAATGTAAACACTCATGTGTTAGGGAAGATAAAGGCAAAGACTTAGGTAGTCTTGGGTACGCTGTTACAGAACCCATTGATTGGATGCGAATTCAACTTCCGAAAAAACATGACTTGTTTCAAGAATTTTATAGGCGTATTCATAATCACGTGTAGGTATTCAGAATATTAATATCAACAATTGTTAGTTGTACAATATTTATGCACAATGTGATTATCATTCGAATAACGTTATTAATAAGTAAAATATTGTAAGAAAATTTTCAGAAATACTGATACAGTAATACATATTGGTAATGAAGAGTTTCACTGTCATCAAATGGTGCTGCAAGTGTACTCCGCTTTTTTCGACATGAACCCTCACAGAGAAATTGAGCTGCCTATAGTATGTGTTTGTACAATACACTCAACGAATTCTAGTCTTGATAAAAACATGATTTAGCTTATGATATTAGCTTATGACATCTTGATATATTTATCGAGTTTCCCAGATTAATGTAACTTTAAAATTCAAACATTTGTTTGCTTTTAAACAGGGTACATTGTAAAGTTATAAACATTTATTTTTGCTTAGACCTATTCTGCCACATTCAAAAACACTCAAATATTTAAAAGACAACAGTTTGTATCAAAATTAATAACTGAACTTCATAATATAATGTAAATGAAGAATTAAAATAAAAAATTATAAGTCAACATATTATTAGGAAATAGTCATTTACAATTTAAAAAACCTTTGGTTCGCCTTATATCACCTGACTGTGAAGGTATGACATATGCTAGGCCTAACTACAGCTTTGTAAAGATAGAAGAAACCACATAGCGAGATTGGGTTTCATACCCCATCTAGTTCCTGCCATTTGACAACTCGTCACCCCTAGTAATTTGACCTTTTTTGAATAGATTATTAGTACGCGAGACTTTCCAATTTTCTTTTCCTTGTAAATGGCATTAGCACTGTTTTATTGAGATACTTGCCATAATAAATTGCACCCATATTGAAGATTTTCTTCATCCAGATATCATAAAAAAAAGATATTGTTTCCAAATGATCGCTCTTTAGGAACAAACGGAGAAGTAGTGCCATCTACATTAGCTTTGCGTTGCCATTTCATTAAATTTTGAAATATTATTTTCAAAAAATTTTCAGAATGACGTAAGTCCAGATACTTTTCAATCTATTTATGAATGGATGATTATCAATGGGTCCGAAAGTGGCAAAATACTAACAAGAAACAATATCCTAGATTTATTTTGTGCCGCACAATTTTTGGCGATAAAAGGTTAACAAATTGCTTGTTAAATAATAACTTATTTTCAATCAAAGAAAATATTCTAAACTTAATTAATACTATCTGTACCAGATTTAGAAGATCAGTGCTGGTCTTTCATTGTAAATGAAAATTTGTTTAGTGAAGATACAGCATTTGCGTTATACCGTAAAGCAAGAAAGAAGGGAATGACACCTGTAATAGATTTGATGGTAAGATAGATTTTTGTAGATGTAATCATACCATTATATCTTATGTAGGTAGATATTACATTGTTACTTCATACTAAAATTCATATAAAGTAAAGTAAACGGAGTAAAGTACATATGAAATTAAACTTTCAGGTCCCTCGAGTAATGCGTTTCTTTCTTCCACTGGTTGCATCTAAAGATTTTCTTGAATTAGAACCTGAAGAAATATTAACATTACTAAAATCCAACTACATTTGTGTAACAAGGTAATATAGAATGATAGTTTGAATTCTTCATTAAAATTACATAAATTATTTGTATTCGAATAATAGGTCTATATATGGTCTAGGTATGGTATAGGTATGGTAGATATGGTGGTATATATATTGGTCTTTTGATATATATATTTTAATTTCCAAATATAGGAATTCAGGTCGTATTTAACAAAGCATTTTGATGTGTTGTTTGTAAGAAGTCGTTTTTAAACAACAACAGAGTATTAAAAAAATTGAGACATATATTTTAATAGTGTAGGTAAATAGTCCACAACGCAATCTATACCTATTAATAATATGGCAAATATATCGCATGCAATTTCTAATTTTGTTTCAAAACTACGCCGAATATGCCATACATTTTTTAAAGGTTTTAACATTAATATTTAAATTCAATGCTTATTATTTATTTGTTATAATATATTTTCAGCCGTAATTGTATACGTTGTAAGTAATTGTATATTATGTTTTATGTGGCTAGTGAAATAGAGGTTCTTATGGCTGGTGTGCGTTGGCTGAACGCTGATTGGCCATCCCGTGGCCACTTCGCTGTCGAAGTCATGAAGTGTGTCCGCTTCGGCCTAATCTCACCATGGCAGCTAGTTGACATAAAAAGAAACCCAGACAACAGTGAGATACTAGAAATTGTGAATGACCCTGAGATCCAGCAAATGGTCGACGATGGACTCGCGTTAGTTTTGTCTTAAATAGACAATGCATATTTTATAGGCCAATAGCCGATTTCTGAGTTGAGACTCTGAAATGTTTCTATTCTATGAAAAAGCTCGCTGTTTAGATTTCTAAAACAAACCCTCGGTTTTGGATTGTTCATTGACATTTTGTGGCTCGAGCTCCTGTATATTTTGAAATACGTCTTCAGCTATTTCTTCCGGTTATAACTGCAACTGTTTTGGCTCATTGGTCGGTATTGTGCCATCGTGGACCAAAGTTTTATACCCATCTCCCGTATCCAAAGACGTATACCCTGCAATGTATTATTGATGTTGCTGGATGTTGATGATAATGATTAGTTTAGATTGGGGCGGATTTAAAATTCTTAACTCAAAACCGGATTTACCCTGCTTTTTTGTATTTCAATGTATAATATTTTTAATTTATTGGGCACTCCCACATACACCCTGGAACATAGAGACTTCAATTTTTATTGTCTCTTTGTATCGAGATTTTACTGCTGGACTAGTTTACCAAAACCACAAAATACGAATGAGATTCTTAAAAATCTAGCAACAAATGAGTACACCATCTGGTCTAAACATGAATCACATGGCTAAACATGCGCTACGAAAATAACTAGATTTATTTTTAAAATTGCTTGATGAAGCTCTTCCTTCATAAATAAACATATTTATCCATCTACATTTCTCAATGAGATTTATCAAGTTAATATCCACAGATACGTCATAATAAAATACTGGTATGGTAACAACTCGAAGAACTATTACCACTGGATCGATGTGCTCGGACTCACTGAGCCTGCTGAAAGGAACTGGATCGGAGAAGAAACGGTCTGATTGAGTGCTACATATTGTATAATTTAGTGCGTGCACAACGGAATCATTGTCTGCCAATGCATGATTCCGTTGTGCACGCACTAAATTGAATATTTAAGTTATTCGCATCTCTTTCATTCCAATTATAATATTCCAAATACAATAAAAAGGGATAGAAGTCTTTTAGGACAGTCAACTTTATTAACACTTAGACGATCTTTTGACTTCACTTTTGATTTACTTTAATCAGCATATTTTATGATGCGAGTTAAAATAAGGCAAAAACGATGTCATCTATCTCTTGGTTGTATTGTACTGAGAGCAGTACTGCACTTTAAATTTAATTTAGTTCGAGCACTACGGGATCAGGCAGATCATCAATGAAAACCATTATTTTATTACCAATCTAAACACCCCTGTATAAAATTAATGGTTTTCTATCATAATAGCATAGTTCAGTTGAAATGTTTAATTCTAGATGGTTTAGTTTAAATATTTACTTTGAATAAAAGAATTAAAACGTTCACTAGGGACGATAAAGGTACTATTACAGAATCTTTCGTATTTATAGAATCACGTGACGTACAAAGACTTCTTAAAGTACCTGGAACGATTTATGGTGCCCAAAGATCAGATGTACCAACAGATGGCAATGATACAAAGTCCGCGAAGAAATGATGATATTCCGGGTAAAATTTATAAAGGATTTTCAAGTAAAATAGAACTTTGGCAAGTGTTAGTTGACATATTAGATAAAAATAGTTTCCATATATTTGTAAAAAAAAAATCTGTGTATATAATGTGACGAAAATGAAACTGTCAGCTTAGTGAGTGTATATTTTTTAAACTGATAGAAAAACAAAATGTATACATCAAAAACAAAGGAAAAATATAAAAATATAAATATACAATTATAAAAATACTAACCAGTCAGCTATATTATACAAATTACTAGATTTGAACAAAGAAGTATTGAATAACTTCGTAAAGATTTTTTTTAAATCCAATGATCAAATCGAAACATTTCTTTCAGGAGGCATGCGAGGAATGGATAGTGAAAAAATGGATATGCGACGTCCAAAGATGGACTTCTTCTTGCCGGCCACTTTAAAAGGGTTAACAGAGGACAAGGGCCGTTTTCCCCATGAATTCTTTGAGAAAAGGAAAAAAGTTAGTTTTTAAAATATAGTGTAAATTTTTTTGCGGTTGTTTTTAAGATTAAATTAAATACTTTGAGAAACTGATAAAACTAAAATTTGTTTGCCTAAAATAAGACGAGAAGAGTATTGGTTTTTACTTTATATAACAATGTTGCGATCTAATATTACCCAAGTACATTGACTATACCTACGCACCGCACAGGATGGCATACGGACTCCGTCGCCACTGCGGTCGCCGCTACGGTCTCCGCCTGTAGAAATAGACAGCCCACCTACATTTCAAAGAAGAAGTCCAGAAATAGAGAAAAAGATAATGCAATCAGAGGTGATTGGTGAAACAATTGCGTTGTATTTTAATAATGGTCGAATCTAAATAATTTAATTACCGTCCAATACAAAAGTTGTAATTTTAACTAAACTTTAACTAAATTTATACTATAGATTGTTACGAATAAAATATTAACGAATATAATAATTATTAAAAAATTAAATATATGAAATGTTTAAAAAAAATATTGTAATATATCAAAATAAAGTGTAAATAAAGTAAATAAAGTTTTTCTAAAACAAACACATCTACATAAGTCAATGTCTCAAAAAGGTTTTATATTATTTATAAATTGTATAATATAACATAACAAATGGATGGGATTTATTTGATTTGAATTTCTTTTCCTTTTGAAAGAATTTTAGGAAGAACTTGTTTTCTTTCTATTTTATTCTCACCATTCAAAACTTCCTCGTTGAAAACGCCCGAATAATAAATGATACCTAATAATATTTTTTACAGTGTCAACAATAAAAATCCTATTTATTTATCACTTATTTTTATATTTCGTTAATACTTTTAGGAGCAACGAAAGATAATGCAACCGACATCTCCCTTTAATCGGCTGAAGCAACAAGAGATCCACATGTGCACAGTACATCAAAAACATGTATTATTTTTTATTCTTTTACAGTATTTAGTACCGAATACAATAAGTATCATTAAAGGATTATAATCTGAATCCGAATGTAAAAGAATTTTTCTACTGTTACTTATCTCATTTTCACCCAGGATACTATGTTAATATATTCGCAGAAACAACCAGTCGAGTCCCCAGACAAAACTTATAGCGATACCCTGAATTCGACGAGCAGCGAGACCACTACAGAAACCGGTGACACCAGTGTAATGGATCAGGTAAATTACTTTCATCCTCTATCTGCCTTGACTGCTTTGTTTCCAGCACAATATATCCTCAACTAAAAACATTGTGAAGAAGACTATTTGTTAATTTAAAAAATTGTAACATAAATATTTAGAACATAGTTATAATATCTATTACCTAAGTAGTATCCTTAGTTATTCCCTTAGTTGTAATATTCCTTTGCCTCAAGCACAAGATTTTAAACTTAATAGTTTTGACGTAACAAGTGAATTTCGGACGAATGTTCGTTCTGTTCTACAAATGGTTGAAATTAATTATAGGGTTTTTTTTATTGAAACATGAGAGTAAAATTTAAGGAAATGATTCATAAAATATTTATTTTACTGTAGAATCAGATTAATACACCTCGGACCAATGAAAGGAAGCAGAGTGTAGCAGCGTCTTACTTAGCCGCCGCTACTGCTGCGATCACTGGATCAAGACGGTAACTTGACCTTAATGCAGTTCGTGTTAAAACTGTTAAGTAAAAACACAACTTTGCCGCATATATTTTAATGCTACTAATATAATTACCTTCCACTTGTTTTGGATTGTTTTAAAGATATAAGTACATTTAATAAAAAAAGGATAAATTTATGAAATTAAATCATACAACTTTCAAAATTTGTTATCGAGCTCTTCTGTGCTTCGGAAGGCACGTTAAGCTGTTGTACTGGTTGTTAAAGTGGTTTCCAACACTGGGCCAACACGTGGTGGTGTTATGTTCCAAACTGCTCATGTATTGTAGGACGACTTGTACCCGTATGGGACGTATATAGGCTATTGATGATGATGGAGTTTTATGAAATTAGTACATTAAAATTATAAGCTACTCCTAATAATTCAAAAGTAGTAATCGTACTTACCAGAGGGTCTTGCAGTCCACGTATGCAGATGACCGGCGCAGGGAGCACCCAACAGCAGCCTGGAGCACCCTTCATGAACAAAATCTTAAGCCCACGGATATCTCTTTTTAATCACTCCAAAGAATCGATAGCCAGAGTAAACATGTAAGTAGAAATAAATTATTGTATAGTCGTTTATGCCAATCAAGCTTGAACACAGAAACAATATATAGACAAATTTTTTTCAATGTATCTAATCCACGTACCTCAGATCTAGAGGACAAGGGTTCAATTCCCCGTGTTCTCAGAAAGGCCCTGCTTAGTTTGATTGGTGGTAGAAGTGCAACTAAGTTCGCCTGGCTAGCTACCTTAGTCAGCCTTACATAGGTCAGCCGCCGTAACAATAACATAAGTGTTGTTCTTGCATTTGAAGGTAAGACATTAAGTGTTGCTTACTTAAGTGTTAATTACGGCTTCCTTCACCTTCACTCAAAATTACTTCAGATAAAGTACAAGAGCTACGTAAAAAGAAGAGGGAATTCCCAATTCTTCACTTTCTAAACCACCGAGATATTGCAAAATCGATTTAACATTCTATACATGGATTTAATTTAAGCCGTATTAGTATCAATAGCAAGCTATTGATTTTGTCATAGTTAAGATTTTTAATTTAATAACTTTGTTGAATACTATCAGGAACAAGTTGTCTACTTCGATACTGGGTCCTTCCAATAAGAACTACATAACCAATGGATCTTTATTCAACTGGGACCGGGAGACGGTTCTGGTCTTCGGCGGCATCGATCCACACACGAATTATGGGGTGGGTCGGAATACAGGAAAAGATATATACAGGTGTACAACTTAATAATTTTCTAATTTTCTTTTCTGTTGGTATTATTGTTGTTTTATCATAAATAGATAGTTAGAGAGACCGAGTTCCATTCGGCCGCAGCCACGGGTGGAAGCTAATAGTTCACAAAGCCATAGATTATTTATTTATTTCGTTTTTTTTTTCATATACACAGTATTCAGTGTACACAATAAAGTATATTTTAAAACTGTTGATGTATGTGTTCACAGTTTTAATACATACATAAAGTAATTATATCATTAACCACGACATTATTAAAATAGGAGTATGTTAAGGTGCTAACTTGGTAAATAGATTGGCAGATCCCAGGTCACCCCAGCGTTGGGCAATGGAGATACCGGGGAGTTTTATTGGGTACTCCCAGTGTCACGTTGATGAGGCGCTAGGTGAGCCTCACACACGCCCGCCGATTAGCCAGTGGCTGGTAAGTCCGTAATCGGATGCCTCCTCGACAAAAAAGAAATACTGCTATTACACATCCATATGAATAATATAGCTGCTAGGCAATACTAATAATAATAAACTAAATGTGATAGAAAGTTGTCCGGGTCAATACTACCTTTTTTACGAGGAAGAATTCGTTTACGAACCTATCTGCCACTGGTTAAGCGGCGGGCGTGTGTGGGGCTCACGCAGTGCCTCAACAGAGTAGCACTGGGAATACCAAATAAGCCTCCCCGATAACTACATTGTCCTTCACAGGGGCAGTATGGGCGGTCTGCAGAGTAACTCATCAGGTCACCCAGGCAGTCCAGCGGGTCAATATTATTATATATAATAATATAAATAGATTTTTACAATTTTCAGATTTGATCCCATGGTGAATATTTGGGAGTGTGTGGGAGAACTTCCTGAACCAAGGCATCATCACTCAGTAGCTTTCTTGAGAGGCCGAGTGTATCTTGTCGGTAAAAACATGTACAATATTTCTTATACTATATAGGAAACAAGCATACGTGTAGAATAAGCATTAAATGTTAGCTTTTGTAATATTAGAAATACCACTTGCGTGTAGCTTTCACAAAATCAGTTGATTAAAGTAATTATCTTTTTGAAAGTAGTTTCGTATTCATCTACGATAAATTTCATATTTAAAATAGAACAAAACATTTTAAATGTTTAGATTTACTGACATATCATGCTATATTAGTGTTTATTAGATATAAAATTATCATAATAATGCTCGGTTTATTAAATTATATTCTTCCTTGCATTTATAGTTTTTAAAACATTTTCATTAAAAATTAAGATTAATTTTTAATTTCCTGTATTTTAATGGCTTGAAGAAGTACTTTGTAACCATAAATAAAGTAAACCACATATCTTAAGATTGTGGTATATTAGGGATTTAAATATGAATTTGCAGTTTTAAGGTACTTTGAATTAAAATTAAACCTGCATGTGATATTTCAAAATACAACATTTTCTACACGATAAAGACATTAAAAATTAGCAATCGATTGTTATATTCGACTTTAAACGTAAAGATATCCAATTTGGAGCTTATTCAGCAGCAACCGTATCTATAATACCTGCTAATTTGGTAAATAACGACGCGTCAAACTACCAAGTAATTAGACGCTCTTGGTAAAATAAAAATCTTGAAAAGTGAGAAGCGCGCGTTTTTAAAACGGTACAGAAAGAAGGGATTTTAACCCGGATTCTGTTGTGTGACGAAAATGGATTCTTTACTATAAGACATACAATAAGCACTCCATCATCCATATTCACAGGATTTCGTTCTTATTAAATACCATATAAACAGTTTTTTAGTAGTAGAAAATTGTTGTAGCTTGTGGTGATTTGTCGAATACCCGATTTTTGATGTGAAAAACTGTCATATCTGACAAAAAAGAATCCGTTTCGATATCGGCTAGAGAATAGAGCGTCTGGTTGTACTATTCTCGTCGTTGTCCTAGATACTTGAGCATTATTTGTAAACAGGTGGAGCGGACCCTCGCGATGATGACACCCGCGGCAAGTCGGTCGTGGTCTCCACAGTGTGGAGCTACGAGCCCGTCACGCGTTCTTGGTGCGAAAAATTTTTAATGGCAATTGCTTATATTCTGTCTCCTACTTAGTTATACCATCCTGGTAAGAAAGATAATTTATAAGATATATAAATAAATAATATATAAAATATCGACATTTTTAAAACAGAAAGTATTATAAAACAACCATCAGTTTCTGTTTTCAATTTGGCAGACAAATTGACCAGCCAGCGTATCTAAATTTCTAAGATACGTGAACTCATATTTTTATGTCACTATTAACAAAATTTCATATTTTTTTTTGGGTAATTAATGGTTTACAAACTTTGCTTTAAGAGTGTAGCGCAGATCATAAATCTCTTTTAAATTTTTAAGGTACAGTGAAAATGGGCTTGCAACGTCTAGGAAAAATTTCGGCTTGGTCGTACACAGAATGGCGCTGTACGCTATTGGAGGACAAGACAAAAAGGGAAGGTAATATTTAAAAGGCAGCTAGTAAATATATATAATATAGTTATTTATCGAAATGATAATAACGTGATATCATTATTGATTTGTTTGCCCGAGCAAATAATAGCTCTTACAATTGAATCATTTTTGCATCTCTTTCCATGTTTCAATATGGACCTTACTGATATTTATTTGATGTTACTCTCTCTCACGTTATTCTTTTTCTTGTCCAACTGTACCAAAAAGATTGTCAAAGTTTTGTTCATCAAGGGTCCTCCGCTCTGTGGAACGGTTCGATCCAAAGACAGGTTCGTGGAGTGAAGTCAGTTCGATGAACGTGGCGCGCATGGCGGTGGCTACGGTGAAGTACCGCGACTATATATGGGTGGCGGGCGGCATGACCGGTGAGAAGAAACGACCCGTCTGCAATATTGTCGAGTGCTACAACTTCAAAACAAATGAGTAACTATTTCTTATTAAATATGTTATCGAAATTATGCCATTGACATAAACTTTTTTTGATAGTTCCAAATCAAATCAGATCAAATATTTATTTCCTTAAAAAAATAATTGAAACATAATGCATAACGAATCTGCTGTAGTTTTCAACATCATCTCGGTGTGAATGTGTACTTCTTTTTATTGGATAAGTTTAAGAGTAAAAAAAAATTTAAGATCTCTTATTAAGACATTCCCAAATAGGTTCGTACCGCAATATGTCAAAATACAATTTGGAACTTGTTCAAGGTGGACGCAAATTCACAGTTTACGTTTTCCGAGATGCTTCGCCACTTTATTCGCTATGAACGACAAATTGTACATTATTGGTGGAGCTGGCAAAATTAATGATAAGGTATTTATTAATAAACCTTTCGATACTTACCTAACCAATTAAACTTAAAAGATAAATATTTTCTTCCTTTCCTTCGTCAACGTGTTTAGTACATGCCCTATTAAACCTAAGTTAACATGTAAATGTTAACCTAAAATATAAAGAATAAATCAAAAAATTATAATAATATTAATGATACATTTCTTTTTTGTTTTACTGACCGATCTATTTTTCAGAAAAAAATTAAAATTTATTTTCGACATAAAAATCTCAGCTTGATAGGGCGTGTACCAAACAATTTGTATATGTGAAAACTTTACAGAACAATCCACTTCCATCTTATAAACAACGCAGCCAAATTACACTAGAGTTGAATTCAAGCCGTGTGTAACCAATGTCCCTAATGAAAATTTAACTTAAATTGAACCGTTTCGATTGTGTTTGACGCTGTCAAATGCTATGAAAATTTCAGCAGCACCTCTGTTGTGAAGATTGATAATTGATTTTTACAAATGCATTTCTCAGCTTAAGGCAACTAAGATCGTAACATCTCGATACATTTGAAACTTACACTAGGGGTAACCCTATCCTAGTATATACAAGACCATAACCAGACCAGATACTATTATCTGCTTAGTCTGGTTACTCTATAGTAACCAGATGAAAAATTAAAGTCCTGAACCTAAACAAACCTGAAGAAAAACCTGATTACTATAGAAAAGTAATCACGTTTGACAACTGAGAAAATAAAATAAAGGAATTATTGGTTTAGTTCATTATATGGTTCTACGCCAGCCGCCGAACACAGTTCTACTGTATTGAACGAAAAGTCTAAAAATTATTTTTTTGTTTTTCTAAGGAAGATAAAAGATAATTAAAAATTTAGTTATGGGAAATGACAACATTACAATACGTCAGACAAAAAATTTTCTATGGATAGTTTTATTCACAAAATCTGTTAAAATTCATAAGCAAATCCGTGATTGAAACCCAGTATAAGAATACAATTAATTGTAACAATTCAAAGCGTAACACTAACATTTTGTTGAAATCAGGTCATAATTTTATCGTTAGCTTCTTTTGAAATATTGATTACCTTTGATATAAAATTGGGTTATACTGGACAATTACGAATAAATTTGCTACAAAATTAAAAACAGGAAAATGTTATGTCCATCAGCAGAACAAAATTATCGATGCTTGCATACGAGCATTGCATAAATGTTAGGTAGATATGTGTTGGTTGGTTAATTTTGTTTGCCTTTTTAGGAAAAAGCGGCAAGCAGCCTAGCAATGATCGACTTCTGGGACTGGAAGGACCGGCAGTGGAAGCAGGAGACAGAGATGTCTATCCCTCGACACGGCCACGCCCTCGCATATCTCGGCACGCAACTCATCATTATTGGTAAGGCTGTCCAAGAGCACTTGACGTTGCAGCGCTATCCTTGTTTCAGCTTAGCACACATAGCAAAGATAATATAAAATAATTTTAATAATAATAAATCATTGCATATACATATAGATAATAATCTATTTTTGTCCGTTATCTAGTGTACACAACGATGATGTTTTATTTGGGCTAGATAAAAGGTGTGATTCTGAGAAATATTATTATTATTTATAAAACAAATATGGTTAGTATCAATAGAATGTTTTTTGACGTTGAATTTCAGTGATGCGTTTATAATTCTCTATGATCTAGCCGAAACTAAACGTCACAAAGGGCCTGTGTTATGGATACAAGAAAACGGAAAAATATAAATAGCAATATTTAAAATAATATCTATAAGAATATAAGTCATGTATGTTTGTATGTTTATATACTAAATAAACATACAAACATACATGACTCGAAAAATAAATATTGGTACTTTTATTACATATTGGTATCTTACAAATATCAGCCTTACTGGGAATCGAGCTCAGGACTTCTAGTTAAGTAGACAGGGGTACTGAACTCTCGACCTGATGGTCGATGGTCGTAAGATGTCAATAACAAGAGATAAAGATATATTGGTTTTTGAAAATTGATATTTAATATGTGATTATTTTGTGAAAAGTAGTTGGAAAGATCTGCATATTACATAATTCCTGAGGTGATTTTTGTTGGACATTATAATTAAAATTAAATCTTATCAGTTTATCACTTAATTATATTTAAAACTACATACACTTAAACTGATAGAAGTTGTAGATAGACCATATATTTCCATCGTAATTGTGGAAATAAAATTATGAATCTAATAAATTACACGTACTCATATCAATTATACCGCTATACATTGAAAGCACATCGTACCTATGCCTCTTATGTATCTAATATCGTTCTAAGCATTTCTACTAAGTTATACAAAATTTTTATTAAAAAAAACGTTAATCTTTCACAATTCGAGGAAATCAAATCTGTTTGTTCATAACATTTTAACACGTATAGAACGCTGTTTTGAGAACGATGTTTACATCAGAACGTGACAAATTCTTCTGATAATTCGTGAAGGTGTTCTTGCAAATTTACTCGATTGAGAAATAGGCACCTTTTCTGTCGCAGCATGTTACAATAAAGAAATTGAATATAATTATAAACTTTCTTAGATTGTTTTAATGTTTCATATATTAAACTTATAATAAAACTCAAGTAAATTAATAATTACTTTAATATTTCAAAAAAAGAAGCATAAATATCGATAGGTACTTATTTGTTTTTGGTAAAAGTATTGCAATAAGTAAATGACCTATATGATAATTATATGTAATTAAAAATATCTTTCCATTTACAAGCCCACCAGCGTTCAGCCCACATATGAGAATTCCATCTAATTAATTCTTATATCATGAGGCACCCAGCATAGATGCAGCGCCGGTACTTCAACACCAAAATGTAATATTGTATTCCTATAGGTGGTGTCACGACAATATACATGCGCGCGCTCAACAACGTAGAATCTTTCTGTTGTGAGCGAGGAGCCTGGATAAGAGGTGTTGCTACACTTCCATCCCCTCTCTCAGGACACGGAGCTGTCACTCTACCACCAGCATCGCTTATGTAACTAGACCTACTTGAAATTAATAACCAATAAAATTTAGGGCGATCACAAATAGAGGCGAAAGTCATAAGACATAGAACTCAACCACAAATACGGTTTTTAATGTCGCAAAGTACAGTACCCATTAGATAATACACAGAATCAGCCTTTATTTTATTAGTCAATTAAAGTCATGAAAAATAATTTACAACTATAGCTTTTTATTCAGAACGTAACGAATCTCATTTTTTGTCCTACTTGCCTACATACATTAGATATCTCGTCAAATAAGCAGTATTAATGGAATTATATGACAATTACTATCGTATTAGAATTTTCTTTAATAATTATACTGTGAACTAAATTTACATATTTTTAGGTAATCATTTAAAAGTACGTCAAATATAATTTTTTTCACAATTAGATGCCGTTAATTCAGAGTACCACTTTATAACAAGTTAATCTTATATAGAAACAATTTAAATTAGACAAAGTTGATAAGAAAACTGATGCATATTGCATACATTTATCGAAAAAAATTAGGTCAGTTATAATGTTCGTGATATTGGTTTTAGAGAATATATAAAATATGTGAATATATTTTTTTAAGTGTTTGATTGTTATTTTTGTGTAGCTTAGAAAATAATAAGTTTTTTGTACGTTCTGCATTATAAATTTGTGCGTATTACTGATAAGTTATTATTCTAGAAAACTATCAAAGTCTTGTACCTTGTAAATGTAATTAAACGCTTTAATATTCACAGTTGTATTTATTGTTTATATTCAGTACTTGTTATCAAAATCTCAGAATCAGTGGATAAAATATATATATATATAAAGATTTCCATCAGAATAAGTACATACATACTATTATCTTATCAATTGAGTACAATATTTATCATTAGCATTTATTGTTTATTCCGTATTTACAAATTTGACATTTAATGTCCATGATACATGAACAATATAAAACTTACTTAATATCACAAAAATTCTTCAAATTTGTAAGGGCGTTATACATATTATTTTAGCTTTAAATGCTTCATCATCAACAACAGTCAATATTCTTATATATCAATCAATATTATTATATATATTGCTAGTACACTTTTAATTCATATTTATAATTTAAAAATGATGATTTCATGCGTTACAAGGCTTATTCAAAACTAAAATCTATATATGGATTATCATTAAATCATCGTGTAAAGTCGCCCTTACATATTATCTATTAATACTGTATCCAAATACTAAAGTAACTGCAGCTACCAAACTTCTCTACAAATACCTAAGAAATCCCTCTCGTAGCCTTCATCACATTGTGAGAAAGATTTAAAGAAGAGAACGTTGTTCACCGGCACGAACCGAGTCCGCTTTATATTTCTGATGTCATCCTGAAAATTTTTGAAATATTATAGTCTTTGTACATTTTGTTATTTCTCAGTTGTTTGTTTTTAAAGATCACTTATTATCTCAGATAATTTATCTGAGGATTAAATATTTCACACTTTTCATAAGTTTAAAGTTTTGGTATAGAAAGAAAATCTGTAATAGCGTCCAATTAATACAGTTTTGATATCAATTTTATGGGTCAATAAAATCTATGGATTAAAAATTCAACTCATATACATTAAAAATATAAACATTTCACGTTTACAAAAGGTGTCTTTCATTATTTTAACTCACAATATGAATTCCATTTATATTAGATATTTCTCTGTTTTCGTCTTCAATCTGTACTTTCTTCAGCTCCTTGCTATGTGGGTGTAAGTGCATCGCGTGTGTTAATACTCCAACCGCCAACACAACAAAAACAACATAAGATATTTTCAACATTTCGACAGAAAACTTGAAGTGCTACTCAACTCGTCCTCGTAAATAATGATAATGGCTGCTTATTCCCCTCAATATTTATAAAAGCTGTCAATGTTATCATTAGGCGTAATCTTTGCGTCAATGAGGTGGAGCCACTCAGACTGTTTGTCTAATGTGACGTAGGCGCAGATTCCACATAAACTAAAAACGCCTTTTGGCAGACCCTTGACGTCCGGAGGCGTAACTGTGAGGAAAACGTAAAATACAACATAATCAATGAAGACGTAATATCGTGTAATGATAGTATTATATTATTTAGCATTGAATAACTTTTTGGTCTTGTACTGTTTCATTTGAAGTATATTTTAAATTTAAAACAAGATAATTCCATTCACTAAAAGTACCAGCTGAATATGCATATTATTATTTCAATACTTCATTGTTTTACACATAAATTGCTTATAATAAATAAATCAAAATATTGTTATACTAGATCTATCTATCTAAAGACGCGTTTTCTTATAATTTATATTATGTCAATATTCAAAGACTTATAATCAGAACCATTCATATATCCAGGTAAATTATAGAATACAACCCACTATTATTTAAGAAACTAGCAACATACGTACCGTAAATCGACTAACTTACACAGATAAGTCTTTTCTTGCTATCTCGGCTTCACTGGCGAAATGGTACGGGCGCTTTGCTTTCGATTACGAAACAAAACAACTTTCGCCATGTTTTTTCACAGATGGGTGAGTGAAAATGAGATGTTTCCAGCTCCTCGGTGCAACACAGATCTCATTGTGCCAGCAAGGTGGAGTTATGGCCCATACTCTCTCAAAAAAAGTGATTCTCCCTTGCAAAAAATCTCTGCCCTGTAGTGGACCATACATAAGCTGTTAATAATAATAATAATTAATGAACTTCTTAAATATACAATAAAAAGTATTTTAAAAGAATAATTATAGAAATCACAATCAAGAAAAGAAATGAAGAAATCTCAATAAAAAAAAATCAATTTTTGAGCTCTATTTTATATTTGCACGTAAATACCCTGATTCCTTGTAATGATAATTTTTGATTTTATTTATGTTATAATTTAAACTCCTCATCTGTTTTCCCATGTGGGAAGGCCTGTGCCCGGCTGTGGGACCAATTCACACATATTGATGACGATGATTAAATTTTATGTAGGAAATCAAACCTGTTAACAAAGCGTATTTATATCGATAATTTTCTCAATATATTCTAGCAATAAATACTGAAAGCTATAAAAATAGATTGCTTAATTATGGGCTTCTGGCGGTCGCCTCATCTCATGCAATTATTTATTATTAAGAAATGGATATAATTCAATACCTTATAGGCTTTAATACATGTTTACTAACCGATTTGTTATCCGTGATCTATTACTAAACCTTAAAAGAAACCTAAAGTTTTTATCTTTAAAATAATTGAAATTTTCAGATAGTAACTTTAAAGTTAAAAGTTTTTATTTAAATAAAACAAAAAAGAAGAAGGTTCATTGTCTTTTTTGTATATTTCTTACGTGATTTCTCTGTCACTGATGTGGTTCCATGGTCACCAAGTAAGGATCTGATCCCAGGTAAACCTTCAAATTTTATAGGTAAGGGTTTCATATTTTTTTCTAAAGCTATTCGAATATTTTAACTAACGACAAAAACGCAGGCAATTCGTCAACACTAAATATCACTCATCTAACTTTGACCTTAGAAACTTAACACTCAAATTGTTAAAAAAAGTTTTGAATAAAACTTAAAACGGACTTAAAATACTAAAAAGGCATAAAAATTCAATGTAATTAGTTATTAAATTCAAAATTATTTTTTGCGGTTGGTACTGTTTACAGAAACAATAGAAAGTCAAGTTCCGACTCCAAAAAATAATTTAAATGTTCATGTAGAATTCCATATTGTTAAATCGTATACCTAGTTTACTTGAAAAGAAAATTTTGCTAACATTTTTATGTAACTTTCTGTTATAATAACAAACTTTATTGCCCACAAATAAATATACAAAAAGAAATAAACATAAAAGATATCTCTTCCATAAATTAGTGAAAAGGTCGAAAGGAATTTAATGTTTCAATACGACTTTAATTTTATATTATGTTTGTTTAGTTTTTTATTCATTCATATAGCGTGATCATGTTTCTAATAACTTATTTGTAATTTAATACCCTTGAGGACTTTCGTCTTGTATATGGGTCTGTTTTATAGAATATAATTTAGCATCCAAATTTTATGGAATTCTTAACCTAACACTAAAATTGAAACAAAATGTTTTTATAATATATTTTTATTTTTTATTTGAGTAAAAATACTAAAATTAAATTTAAAGTGTTTTAACATTAATATTATAATAGTCAGAATATCCCAAAACACTGATTGTTAGATAATTTTATTATTAAAATTGTAAAAAATAATATAACGGGAAAATTCTAATTCGTTGCTAGGCAACTACACTAGATCGCGATGCCCGTTTCCGTGCAAGCGTGCAAAATTAAGGAGGATTGCAACTCTCATGGTCGCCACCATTAGAGTTACAATAAGGGCTGTCAAATCAGCTGTGTCACAATATGGTATATATTTAACGCAAAGGCGTTAAACTAAAAATTAAAACACTTAAAGAAGTGTTTTAATTTTTTTAAAGGGGTTAGTGTAGTTTCATAAATTTATAATATATACATTTTTAGATTTGTTACACTGGAAAAAAATAAGTTAAACAAGTTACAGGTAAAGTTTAATAAGGTAGGGAATAAACCTGATTAATGTCTATGGTCATATATATTCTCCATTGAACCCTTGGGCGATCCATGGGTGATCTGAGGAGAACACGATAATAAAATGGGGAAGCCACAACGGCTTACAAACTTCGGGTAAACTGCTACTGTTGATTCTCCACCTGAGCGTGACTCAGCACCAGAATATGACCTCACGAATGGCATTGTTGGTAGATAATTCTCCATCACAGCATCAAACTGCAGTTGTGTTAAAAAATCTTCTAATTTGTTACCTCTATTTACTCTTACTGTTCTTGGTAAATAGTAATAAAGATCATGCTGCAGTGGCATATTCTGCATTAAGTAATAAGTATGCACTTTATCAAATGAACTTGGTAAGTTGTTAGTATATACTGTATTTTTATCGTTGTGTAAAACACTTTTCACTTGTCCATTAGGTGTATCAGAAAACTTTGGTGTTACGTCATCGTTATCGCCTCGTATACAATTATTAGATTTAGTTATACCCGTTGTACTTAATTTTTTTACACATTCTTTAATCTTTCCATTGTCTTTTGTTTTTGTATCATGAAAATGTCTGCATGGTTCGTTGTTACCTTGAACATTGGTTTTCGCATCAGAAATTATAATCAAATCATAATTTTCCGTTAGCTGTTTATCTTCAATTGTTTTGATACTTTTAGAAAGACCTATTTCTAATTCAAAACACACTAGAAGAATCAGTACTACACTACAACACATTGTATAAAAACAAATTAATAGATTTCGTATCTGAAGTTGAAATGTATCACACTTATTATAAATGTTTATTAGTTAAAAGTATTTCGGTGTAATAGGTGTATATATATATATATATATATCATAAATTTTATACAGAATTATTGTTGACGTATCATGATACCAATCATTTCCGGCCGCATCGACATTAGAAGTAATATCAAATGCGTATCGATGGAAATATATCGTGGTACGCGTATGATGCATTCATTGGAAAAACATTATTTGAAAATAAGGCTAGGTACATAACAAATCAGACACGTTTTGGTATACTTTTATATTACAACTAGAAAAAAATATTGAGCACAATCCGACATAATTTTTCTTCGAATATGTTGGCTGATGTTCTTTTAAAAGTTTGAAAGTTAAATTGTCTTATGGAACACAATTTGTTCCAAGTGTCATTGAAGAAGCACCCGATCAGTCTGTACACGAAACCAAAATTAAACGGTCTATATATTAAATAGTATGCTAAAAAATTAAAATGATAATTATGTTTTAGCAAATGTTATCGCAGATAAATTACCATGTTGATTTAAAAAATATAATAAGATTTTCTAGAACACAAAGAGTAAAATCCAATACTGAAGCTTCTATTTTTCTATGTCCCTAAAATATTTATGCAGTCTCTGTATACAGAGTGAAAATATTCGCACGTCCATACACTTCAGTGTAATAAAGTGTTCTCACAGAGGTCTTATTTTAATACACGTTGAAATTTATCTAACGGTTTTGCAATGTTCCGGTTATTCATTCCTACATCAAAAATATTCTTTCTAAGTTAAAAGTTCCAGCAGTTTTACTTAACACTTAGAAACAGAATGAAAACAGTACTTAGAAATGATACACAAGTCATCAAGAGTGTGAATTGATACTTTCGGAGAGGAATAAAGAAATGACGATGGATACTTCTGAGAATGATTAGGCTTTGGAAGACCAAAGCCAAGAAGAAGAAGAAAGAAAGAAAGAAGAAGAAGTCATTCTCACAAAGGAATTGTCAATTACAGATAATAATCTAAAAGAAAGGAGTATTGTTGTGATAAAAAGGATATTGGTATACAATATTCCATTGGTTATTCAATAATACTATTTGTTTTAAATTACATAAACACTGCACTGATAAATCAAAGTGTAATGACATACCCAAGAATGCGGTCATAGAGTAAAAACAAGAGAAGATTTTCATTTCATGCTCACAATTTTGATGTGAATATGAGATTTTTAGTTCATCAAGCAAAAACTATATATGTAAACAATATAAAAACCTAAAAAAATACAAAGAATAAGACTTAATATGAATTTCTTTGCTCAATACATGTATCCATACTTTAATACTGACATTTCGATCACTCAACCAATTCTAAATTTACATTAATAAACGAGAAAAAAAACAAAATATAAAAACATCAACCAATCATTACATTTAAGTTCGAAAAATAAAATTATCCACCCCGCATTGTATAAAAATTAAAGACTCGTAAATGATTAAAATGGAACCCATATTAATTCACATTCATTGAGGGTACTCAATTATAAAATAAAATAAAACTTACTATTAGTTCGGGGAACAAGTTATTTTTTTAAAGTTATTTTACATTTAATTTCAGTATATATGTGCCATTTTGTTTGTAGATTTTTTGCCATCTTGTATGTAGAGACATGATCTCGTTGCTGTAAAAATTTTGGAACTTCTGATGAAATAACGCAACAAGTAGTCACTGTAACCTGACACTGCATAAAGAGTTCTGAAGAGACCGAAATAGGTGGAAATCTGAAGGTGCAAGGTCATGGCTATATGGCGAATGCATTAACACCTCCCAGCCAAACTCTCTTAATTTTTGCTGAGTGACTAAATATGTAGGTCTTTCATCATGAAAGACCACACACGTTCTATTCATCAATTTCATTCAATTCATGAAAACCAGCCTGATATAAATAGTACAGCCAACGATTTTTTATTACAAGTTTATACATACTAGATACTCTTGTGGGATTGGAAGAGCATTGTTCATTATGAACTTTTACTGCAGGGCAGAACAATCGATTCGGATCTATAGTACCAACAAATGATAATATTAAAGCAAGAAGTTGAGAGGAAGCGGGCAGAATTGAATAATTGGCAGATTGATTAATAGAAAGGGTGTGGTCTTTCATTACGATAAAACTAACTTTAGGCAGTATCAGGTTAACATCAAGAGAGGACTGCCAAAACTAGTTGTTGCGTTTTTTGTACAGAAGTCCCAAAATTCCTACAGCAACGGGATCATGTCTTTACCAATAAGATGGCAAAATGGCATATATATATAGTGTAATTAAATGTAAGTTAACTTAAAAATCGCAAGTAAAATGCGATGAAAATTTTCCCCAATCTATTATTTGTTTGTTTCTTTGTGAAATACTTTATTCTTTCGAGAATGATTTCTCTGCTTGATTCGTTATTTACCCTCACAATTGGAAACTAAAGACGTTTATTTATATATCCTTTCACATTTTATTTTAACATACTGAGGTGAAGAGTAACCTTATGCTTAACACGACCAATCATTTAATTTTATCGAAAGCTACTTGTATATTGCCCTCTGCCGTAATAAATATATTACGGCAGAGGGCAATATACAAGTAGCCGTAATAAATATATTACGGCAGACATGTATAAGTATATTATTTTAAAAATACAAGTAGGCTTATTGAAATGAAAAATGAAATGCTCAATCAAGTTGCTATATTTGTGATGTTTAATAAAAAATAAAAAAGTTTATAAGAAGCCTGTATCATTCAAAATATTATTTAATCATTCAGAGATAGTTTTTGTCGTTAAAATTCTGGTTCATATTTGTTATAGTTCATATTACTAATAATTTTATTGTTAGTATTGTCACTTTCCTTTATTATTTCTCTTTTCTGTTGTAAGTGAAAATCGTCTTCACTCCTGTAATGTGGTTCAGCATAGTTAGAGTAAGATTTAACTAGTTTTCCATGAACTACAGTAGGTGAGCAGTTTAGCAACAAAGGTACAGCACACTCACTTTTGACTTTCGGAAATAAACCATAAGCATCTGCTCCTCCGGAACTTGCTATATTATAACTAGAATAACCGCCGTAACTAGGTGCACCATATGAACCTCTAGCTGTTTGGATGTGATCTTTCCATTGAATATTCTCCAAAGCAGATTTGCCAAGAAAATCATTCATGTGGATTAAATCGCTAGGTTGCATAAAAGCATCTAATTCAGATGATTTTCCATGCATCGGATAATGACTATGATGAGTGTTTCCGTGATAATGATGATGAGGATCCTGAATGTGAGGTTTCTGCATTGGGAAACCATGTTCTGAATGAATGTCGGCACCATGGGGCTTATACATTGATAAATGACCATGACCAGAATGCATATCGTCTATGTGAGGTACTGGCTTTGGTGATGCTCCATATCTAGCCGATGGCCCATCACTATCCGCAGATTTACCATGTTTTGAGTAATGGCCATAGTATTTCGGTAGGTGTTTCATTTCTTTCACATAGTGATGATGATGAGGAGCTTTAATCGGTACATAGCCTGTATGTTTATGTTGAATATGTTTGGCATGTAGTGGTTCAGCATGTTTTCCCTGCATTGCGATTTCCGAATCAGAGAATGTTTTAGTATCTTGATGATTATTTTCAGTATTTAAAGTAACTTTATCTGATTGTTCTGCGTTTTTCATAAAAATGTAAACATCTTTATAATGTTGGTTTCCGTGACTATGCAAATCTCCTTTTGACTCTGCACTTTTACCATGAAAATCTTTATGGTTCATTTTTGCGTCTGATAGATTACTTGTTTCAGACAGAGATGTTGGATCATTATTCGATCGCAAAACACTGTGTCTTGTTTTAATACTTTCTGTGATTTTGTGATTATCATTTTCAGTATTCTTAAAGTTTGTATTTGTCTGGTCTGCATTTTTCATAAAAACAAAAACATCTTTGTGTTGTGTTTTTTCCCCAACATCCTTCTCTTCATTTCCATGGAATTCCCACTTTGTTTCGGCATTTTTACTATGAATATCATGACTTTGGTGCTTTATTTTAATTTCTGATAATGGTTGATCTTTTTCTTTTAAGTGATGTGTTAGGGCACTGTTAGGTATTTCTGAAGATTTCTCATATTTAGTTAGTTGCTTATTTTGGATATGATTATCGTACTCAACTTTAGTACTTATCTGCTCAGATGCTGCAGATGACATATCATGTGTTGCTCCTAAGTTTGCACTTTTTCTCATTTCGCTTTGATGTTCTCCACTTTTGAAACTATTTTCCAAATTTCTTGGAACTTCTGCATGTCGATAACTGTTTTCTATGGCATCTTTCCACTGTGCCAGTCTTTGTTCATCTGTTTTAGGAACAGCTATGTCATCAAGTGCTTTATTGGGCATCTTTGCATCTTTTTCTGGAAAAACGTCTTTCCATTGAGCAAACCGATGTTCTTGAGAACGACTTTTTGTTATATCTTCAAAGGGTTTAGTGTGTGTTTCCTTATTTTGAGTGACTTCTTTCCATTGTGCTAACCTTCCTCTCTCAGAGTCAAAATTACTTTTACTAACATCGCTTAAAGCTTTTGCGTGTATATCTACTATATCTTTGTGTTGTGTAGCTTCTTTCCACTGAGTAAGCCTTGCGTGCTCAGTCTCTATGTCACTTAAATCATTGATAATTTCTTTTTCCTTATTCTTTGGTTGCATATTGATAGCTTTTAAATTTTCTACGCGCCTTAAAGCCTCTCGTACGTTTTCTATTTTTTGATGTATATTCTTGTCTAAACTTGACGGTACATTATTCTCCAAATTTTCAGTTTTCCCATTAACTCTCTGCTCCAAATTTTTCATATCTCTCCGCAAAATGTCAATTGCTTCTCTTGCTATTTGAATTGTGCTTTCTACATCATCGTTATGTATGCCTGTATTACGTTTATTTGTAGACTTGCCTGTTATGTCTTCATTGCACAACTTAACTCTCAATTGCTTGTTACAATTTTCTCCTTGATCATCAGCGTCTCGTTCTTCTTCTGAATCGCGGTACACATGATATCCTGATTTTTTCTTCACAACTATGGGACCTTTGTAACTAAAGTGACTTCTAGCTTCTGGTCCATTAGTTTCGTCTTTCAAGTGTTCAGGTTGGGTGTCCAATCCAGGCAACGCAAATGTTGTTGATGGAGAAAGAAAGAAGTCTTGAGCCGATTTCTTCTCCCTTGTGTATTCTGGTAAATTACCTGGACTTTCTTCTACAGCATCAATACCATGTTCATTATTTGTAGGAGCTGCTATAGCTAGATAAACCAATGCGGATATAATTATTAACGTCTTCATGGTGGCGTCAATACAAGTGATGCTGAGATGAGTATTCGTATAATATTTATACTGACTCGAATTTATACGAAATTATTCCAAACAAAACAAAACGTGCCGATTGAAAACAGAAATAAAAATGCTTAGTCTATAGCTTTCTTGGCAGTCACAATATGAAAATTAATTGTATGGTACATGTTACATTATTAAGTTTTTATTACAATTAAAATATGCACAGCTATCTAATTTTAGTGAAATCGAGTTTACTTATTCGTGACTCTTAATTTTCCTAAAAATTTATTTTGTTATAAAAAATATATATATATTTAGTATAACCAACAATTGAAATTACGGTTTATACCTAACCTATTTTATAAGATCCGGAGACAACAAATTTATTAAAATATCATTGTATATTTGATAAAGCGATAATATTTACTATGATTTGAGCTTAAAGATTTTTTTATAACTTATTTGATTTTTAAATTCTAAGAAAATGTACGTATACACTATGTTCTTATTTGTATTATAAAAGAGAAGCTTGTTTGCTTTGTGGTCGAGCTATGGTTTCGATTACGAAAGCAGAGAGAGCGTGGAATTCCTTATCAGCACTCGTATTACAACAACTCCCTCCTTATTACAACATGGGTTCCTTTAAAAGAGGCGTGAAAAAGCACTTTTTGGGCCGACAAGGTGAGGATGGCTAGGGCAGTATGTCGCATGCTTCACTAGCTATCTTCACATATGGACTCCTCTACTGCTTATCATCAGGTGGTGTCGAGTCATTTGCTTAGCTTTATATAAAAAATAAAAATACAAAAAAATACCAAGAAACTACGTCGTCGTTCGTCATGGTTGGTCCTGTGATCAAAATTTGTTACCTCGAGTTCTCCGTGCTTCAGAAGCCACGTTAACTGGGACTAATGACCCCAGTTGCAGCCGCTTTTATCTACCAACCCGTATTGTGACAGCGTGTTGGTGTTATGGTCCAAATTCATCATGTGCCTCTCCCGTGAAGGTAGGCCTGTGTTAAGCAGTGTACGTATATAGTATATAGGCTGTTGATGACTTATGAATATGAAACCTGAATTGACTTTTTCTTCATTATTATAAAGTAACGAAGCTTATGGCAATAGTTACTCAAATTGAGGTATTCCCGCCGATTAAAAATAAACTAAGTTAATTCGCATACGAGGCTTCTATTGAATTGAGGCTGCTCTTGCGATTTAATTTTTATCAAAAAAAAAAATTAAAACAAATAATAATATGATGTAGGTAAGTGTTGCTTTGTTTGTAACGATATTTATTACTTATAATGTTACTTAGTTCTTGATTTAAAAGAAGCGATACTAGGATTTACTTGAACAGCATCAGGAATACTAAATCAATAAGTATAGTAATTACATCGAAGGACTAAGTATTCCATAACTATGAAGTACGAAATTCAAGGGAATAAAGAAAAATGTTAGTTACTCAATATATAGTGCATAATACTCAATATATAGTGCATAATATGTAGTGAAAAAGGGGTGATAACATCTTTTTGGGTAACAACAATTAGCAAGATTTTCCGGATGTTACTAAAGTAAAAAAAACACTCACATATTTAGTTAAAATAAAAAATATAGATTGATGAAAAATATAGATTAGAATACCAATTGCATTATTACTGAAATGGAATAGATAAGATATTGTTAATAAGTCAAGGGTGGCATACAAAGCCGTGTTAAGTAGCTAAGTAATCGCCTAACGGTTACCGTAGCCTATAGTTGTCCGTGGCACTATAGTAAAAGGAAACATTGAAATTATCTTCATAAAACTACACCAAGCGCGTCACACCTACTAATGTGGTAGCTCCTTGAACGATAGGTACAATCAGCTTCGGAAGATTAACACTTTAGAACCATGTCCCACTAATTATACAGCACATAGTTTAATTTTTAATATCCTCACATTATTTTTGTAATGATGACTATTTTGGTTACATAACTGCATGACGACCTATTGACTGTATTGTATGAAACCTTTCTTAATGAAAAATCTGAGTATGTATAATATTTACGAACCGCTGCAACGAAAAAGCAATTGTATTATACGTTAACGCATCGCATTTGCTAATTAACATTATTTATATTAATATTTCTCTTAAATTTAATTGTTTAAATAAGTTAATTTTGTTCTTCGACAAGCATGATCCGTCCTATGCTTTTCCAACCTCTATCTTTGTATTTTAATTGTTTATTTAAAAAAAAAATCAATTGTGGACTTATATGGTGCTTCAAAGACTATTTTATTGAATAATTTTACCTGTGAAGTACTTACCTATAAACATGAAATTAAACATGTTTCTTGCCTGTATAAAACATGCCATTGATTTCTAATTGTGTCTGAGCTGCAGTGTGGTGTGGGGTTAAAAACGAAAGTTCAATGAATTAAATATCTATGTAAGATCTTTGATATTTTCCTGCAATAGGATATTTGAAAACATATTTTTTTATTTCATAAAGAATTAGTATGTCAATAATAAAGAAATATCGTAAAAGCGAATAGCGCGCAGTATTTTACGCGTTTACATGCATATTTTAATGTGAATGAACTAATTAATATTTTAAACGTTTTAAACAAATTGCTTAATATTTATTTCCCCATTATTCTTGAATTTCACACATTCCTGAATTTCATTTGCAATGTATCATAATTTTCAAATAAGTGAGAGAAAATCCTATTTTTTAACTTGCAATACACTTGTAATTTTTTTTTACTTGTAGTTTTTTCAACTTGCATTATTAAACTTAGATATTTTTTATTATTATTGGTTAGCATATTGATAGTAAAGCCTGAGCGAGTTCATCATAATTAAAACATAATGTCCTGGCTATAACTGCCGCGTTAGCTCGATCATATTTGAGCTACGCTAGGCTACACTAAGCTTAAGCTTTGTAAAAGGGTAGTGTAAAACAACTGTTACCTTTCCTGCTTGAACGAGATACGTTAGACGATATTTTAGATGTGTATATATCGAATAAATAACCATATTCTTTATTTGTTTCTAGCTATTACAATTGATATAAAATACATATATCAAAGTATTTTATTATAAACATGTATAACAATCTATAATGAGTGAAACTATAAACTACATAAACACTAAATAAATATAATTTAATAAATGAAGTGTGGGAGCCTATATTAGATCTTTTTCTTTATCTAAAGTTTCCAATAAATAAATAAATACTCACAGAAAATAATATACACTTAATTTTAAAAACATGGAACCAAGTAAGTATTCTTAGCCTTCATTACGTTTTAATCTATAACATATCCGTGATAAATTGCTTTCAGGATTTGCAGTGATAGTACTACGTGATTCTCAGCCTATTACTATTGTATATAATATAAAATTCACTATTCATACCTCAGTATAAATAGGACAATTTTCAATAGATTATATCACTTTACAAATAACATTCACCGCAACACAATGAAGACTACAGCAGTTTTGGCCCTGATCGTCTCTTCCAGCTTCGCTGTACCGATAGACGACTTCCAGGCCAGGCACGAATTAAAGAAGTTATTACGCGAAGCTCCCGGGGGTTATTATGGCCTCCCGAGCTACGCGGCAGCTGCAGGTAGCACAACGGGGGCGGCCGGTTACGGTACTCAAGGTGAAGTGGTCGGCGTGTTCCCTCACGCCAAAACAGGCGGCTGCAGCGTGCCTTTGTTGCTGAGCTGCTCGCCTAATGTCATACATGGGAAAATAGTGTCTAGTTACTCATCTCCCACCTATAAAAACGTCGAAGAAGATTTGATGCGAGAAGTTGAATGGATGAACCAAATGAGAGAGGCGAATCGCCCTATGATGAATTTCCCTGAACAGAAGATTCTAGGAGTTGATTCTATGGCCCACCACCATAAAACCGAGCAAACCACTAAACATTAAAATAGTTTGGCATACTTTTGATACGATTTGAAATTTTAATTTAAATACTAAAATTTTGTACCTTTTTACATAAAAATATACAAATAAAAAAAAAATTAATTATTTACTCTTTTCCTAAATTTAATTTGTTTTTATGGTTTGTGTTTCTATTGTTACGAAATGTCGTAATAAAGAAGTTTATTTACAAAACCTTTGATTCTTTCTGGCAAGAAATGTTTAAGTTTCATTACAAAAATTCACCAAAAGATGCTTGTAATGATTTTGTTCTTTATTTAACAGCATTAAGGTCTCCAAAACTTGATCCGTCTTGACAACTTGCATGTAAAGAAGTAAGTGTATTAATATCTTTATATGTGAGTTGTAGTCACAGATTAACGATGGTGAGATGATGATAATGATTATTTAAATGTATATGTTGTGGTATTTGATCATAATGAACGGCTACCATCATAAACTATACAGTGCCTGTACCTCGACTAAGGCTAAATATTTAGGATTTCCACATTTGTTTCAGAAATATGAAATATTCTAAATGGAAGAAACTTTGCAAAGTTTGTATCTTTCGTATGGTTTTGAAATTAATAGGTATTGAAAAATATTAGTACATAATAAACAAGTTATATAAAATAATTGTTATTTTCGTTCACCCACATTTAACATAACAAATTTTATTATGCTTAGGCATAACTTTAAAAAATATCTTTTTGCTAATGCGCCCATACATTTCATAACCAGGTACAGTGAGGTGATGTCATCTGTCTGAAGGATTAGCAATGAAAATGACAGTTTTATTATTGATTTTCCATACTAAAACAACCAATTGCATATATAATATACAACTATATTTAAAGCTTTTCTTTAGGAAGTGCAAAGCGAATAATACACAATCAAAATTATTTAAATTAGTCAAGCCGTTCATTTTTTTTATTTATCAAGGGTTACCAAATATCGTACTGCCCGTACACGCCTGAGTACACGGCCGCTGCGTTCGAGTCATGAAGGAGTTACCGTCCTGAGGAAGGTGCTCCGTGTCGTGAAGGTCCTTGAGAACTGATTATGTTACGTAGACAACATCGCAGTTGAGTCCCCTGGTTCTTAGATAAAATTATCTCAATGAGTTTTTAGCAACTTTACTCAATGCAGAAGCATAACCTCGCGTTAGTAGTGTAGGTTGTATTTTTTTAAATAACTATCGATAAACTACGCTTATCTTTAGAGAAGTTTAATTAGACTGTTTCTGATAGTAGCTTGCAACAAAAAGATGGTGAAGATAATTAAATAAGTTTACAGCACAAATGTAAGTACTTTCTGAAATATGTAGGCTTTATTATATTGTTGTTAGGGAAGAGGGATTGATAGAAAAAATTCAGTAACTACTAAAAATAAACCACTAATTTTATTTCTAATTTTACAAAAAACTACCCAATATAAAAATATTTACAATTAAGCTTAGGACTTTACTTATTGCTGCTATGTGTGGTATCTTTTGTAGAATCCGGTTTGGTATGCGCAGCCGAATCCTCCAAGTTGTCGCTATGCACATCCATATTCTGTGGTTCTTCTACGCCGCGGTACCCGTTACCGGCAGTGGAGCTAGATGCAGCCGATGGTCCCTCGCCGTAGTTTTTAATCAGTCGCCCAGCAGTTATCGACGGTGAACAACTTAGTAGCAAGGGTACGTTGCAGCCTCCAACATTAGCATTGGGGAATACGCCAAACGCAGACCCTGAGTAATATCCTGTACTGCTGGCGGGGTGCGAAGAAGCGGCGGGAGCCACAGGGATGCCGTAACCGTATCTAGCCATCGGCATGTGTTCTGACCTGGCGAGTTCTGAATCTGGGAAGTTCAGGAGATCCATATCCATGAAGTCGTCAGATCGGTAGTGAGGCATATACCCCATGCTATGAGCCCCACCGTAGCCGTAGCTAGGGTGCGGTGCTGGATGCATGTAAGACATAGGTGCAGGGGCGCCGCAAGGTGCAGTGTATGCCGGCTGACTCGGAGGAAGGCCATATTGCGGTGAGCCATACGGCGCTGGACTCGGAGGAGGGCCATACGGCGCTGGACTCGGAGGAGGGCCATACTGAGATCGTCTCACACGGTACTGTGTCTCTGGCTGACTGACGAACACCAACTGGTCCTCCTGGACTGGCTCCTCGCTGACAGCGGGCGCTCCCGCTACCAACAACGCCACCGCTACGAAACTATACACGAAAATAACAACCTTCATAGCAACGGCGTAATTCAACTGTACCGCGAATTCAAAACCTTGGCATTTTATACTTAATTAGAGTAAAGTACATATTAAACATTTCGATCAAACAAAATAATATCACTTAGATTGCAATTTGCTTTTTGCAACATTTGACCGAGTAAATTATGCTTGAATAAGAAAATTATTAATAAAATAACTTATGTTTCTAATTATATGGTATGAATTAAATTTTATGACAAATGCAGTTGAAAAAAAAGATAATGAATTTAAGATAATGAAATTCTTACAGTACCACTACAACAAAGGTAAAGGGTGTATGAAGCGTAGCGTGTAGCGAGGGATCAAGCGAACACCTCGCCTCAAGGTAAGCAATTATATACTACATCAAATTTATTACTCTAACACAATATTTTATTCAGCATTATAATGAGTAATATTGAATAAAATATTGTACTTGTTTATACCGGCAAAGTCTTAAACTGAGACCCCCGGTAGCAAACTTGTAGCGAACAAGTCTTCTGCTTCCAACGGCTCGGATTTCTAGATAAGTTCTAGCGAGCTGTATTATTGCAGAAATTTTCAACGCGGTTTGGAAGCGGTTGCAGTAACAACGGTGACCAAAAACTTATCGTGGTTTCCTCAAAGAACGAAGGAGCACAAGTTTTTTATCGACCCTTAATCGTATATAACATAACCTCATAATCATTAATAACATCGGAATCAAAACAAAATTTGTAATTTGAGCATTTTATACAAAATATAATACGATCCATTCCGATATTTTAATATTCAAAGTTTTGTAAGATTAATCTGTTAATTAACTATAATGATATAATATTCTTTTCCAAAATCTAGTCCAAAGTAAGCATCGGTTACGTTTTTATGTACTAAAAATTTTTTTTTTTATATTATACTATAAAAATATACATACATCAAACCTGGAACCGAATTGATCGTGTTTATTATACAAACATATTATAATGCCCGAATTGAGGATCAAACCTGTACTCCTAGTTTAATAGCCTGTAGCTAAAGAGATTTCTAACACAATGCCTTCTCAAAGAGTTCTGGCGCAATTACTCACCGTAAGTACACAACACAAAGTAGCGCTTTTTTGCTACGATCTAACAACTTAATTGGGAACCCCAGGAGGACGAAGAAATTCGAGTGGAAAAGTATGTAAGTTAAATTTACTCCTATAAATGGAATTATAATGTTATTTAAGGCATCTCGGAGTTAGACGGTGTGACGTGACAAATTAACCTGCAGATACCTTAAATATCTGTATAACGTATCTAAAAATTTTAAAAAAATTGTCGCATTTTTTGATCGTATTAAAACTGTCTTTTCTACAATGTTAAAAATAATTCGTCTGTTATGGTCCGTTGAAGGCTCGAAAAAAAAATTACAAATGTATATATGTTCAACTAAATTATTTTCCAAAGAAGTATGTAATATCTAGGCTTAAAATTAAATTAAATAACCTTAAAAATACAAATATCTGAAAATAGGAACTCAAATTACAGTTGATTTTGAGTTTTAAAATCAAAACAATGTACAATAATGCATATTTCAACGTCGCGATATAAATATTTCGTAACGCGCTACATTACATACACACACGTTTTGAGACGTCGGCAAATTTTAATAAGGAGACTCGCTCATGATTTTAAATGAATGACCTACTATTGAATCAAACAAATTACGAAAATTAAATAATTTAACGAGAACACATTTTTCATCTCAAATCTTTCATTCGTTGAGAAAAATATTTATTTTTATATTTACTTTTTGAATTAATGTAATTATTTTTTCTGAATTATACAGATAAATACGTCATTTTCAGAAGAACGTAGAGAGAAGTGAAGGGATATTAGATTTAGGAAGAAACTTCCTAGTGTCAAAATCGAATTAAATTTAAATTTTCAGTTTGAAGTTTGCCGCTATGGTTTACCGTATAAAAAATTAACAACACAATATGATAGATTTGTTTTAAACTGTAGAGGGAAAATCCGTGAATTAAAATTAGGGCAAGTTTGACCGATGGTGAGTTTCCCCCGGTTAGACCCGAAGTTAGTATCGTTACTTGTTTCTACGCATTATCTTATTGATTATTAACTCATTTAAGTTTAATTTTCTTATTTAGATAATACCAACTGTGTTATATGAAATTGAAAGGTACTAAGGGCCTTAGATATATACAGCTTAGGAACTTTTAAAGGCTTCCTTTTTCTGCTGCATCTTTAAAAAAAATTCAATAATCTTCTGTCTGCTAAATTTGTATGTTGCCTCCCCCAACAATTGCTCTTAGACCTCGGTTTTGTCGTATGTTTCTATCTCGATAGAAACATAATATTTTGTCTGGATGGTACGACTTGACAGGGGAGGATAAGTTTATACATTGGAAAATTTAACGCTCAACAAATAATTAAACAAAATGTCAAAATAATTATCTTCCATAAACCGTTCTGTGTTTGATTCACAGCATGATGTATTATATAAATGGTCACGGCATTAACTAGAAAATTAATAAATAGATACCTTCAACCAACACGCATTTCTTTGTGTACTCATCTCTAATGTAGCCTGCAGAACAGCGAAAGCTCACTTTGCATACCCGCACGAAAAAAGTCAATAAATAAAGTATAAACGCAATTATATCAATTAAAGTCAGAATTATAAACAATTCCTTCTATAATAGCCTATTTACCATCATTCATGCATACCTATTGTGATTTGAAATAAATAGAAATTTGAATTTAATAACGTCAGCTTAATATTTTAACCTATACAAAATAAAAAATACAGTCTTGCAGTACTTAGTGCTGAGAGATTCTATACTAAAAAAGATTTCTGCACTAAAGAATTATATTCAATTTTGAATATAGTTCACAAATAGAATGCTAATCCGTTAAATTAACTATATAAGACAAGGATGAGATACCTTTATTTATTTATTGAGAATTTACATAAGTGGGAGGACACTTCCAGCCAAACAGCAGAAATTCCTCGTTCTTTCTTAAACAAACAGACGTTCTATAAACTGATAGCTCTTTAAACGAAAAACTATTGAAAAACACATGAGAAATTCCAACAATATTACAAACGTAAACTTCTCAGAATTTAACGTTTGCAATGTTGGTCCGGCTGGAAATAAATCGATTAAATTACCTCTATAAGAAACGAGAGGTGTAACGTACATATGCGTGCATACCTAACTGTAACTACATTTTAGTATATTCACAATATTATACTATAAGGACAGCTTGTATAACAACTTTCTTTACCCTGTAGGGACCCTAGTGAGGCAATTTTCAGTGTACCATCTCTGGACACTTTTTTCAAAGACCTCCAAAATTAGCTTATATACAGATCTAATATCTAATCGAACAACTACTATTTATACCCTTTACAATAGGTCAATAGGTTCCGGCTAGACCATTTAATTTACAATCTACGCGATATTAATAAACACAATAGAAATAATAAAAACCACTTATTACAACAGTAATCTCTTACTTAATTAGGTTTAGACTAAGCTGGGTTTTTTAACTAGAAATCGTTACATAACTATTGCGGGATGGGCGGGATGCTCCCAAATCTTACCATGTATGTACCTTCATCACATAATGAAGATAGAACTTCGACTCGTTAGTTTAATCCAGTCATTATATTCGTACCTATTTCAAGGCAACACTCAAGTAGATGTTTAGAAAATACCACTTTAATGTTTTTTTTCTTTTATCAATAGATGCAATATTTATTGAAAAATCAATGGTTTCTTAGCTGAAATCAGTATAGTAATTCCACTGTTTAGATATTAAAATTTCAAAAGAATAATTAAAATTATACTTAAAAATGCCTATTTTTTATTCTTGCTCACTCTTGCTAATTTTGTAGAATTGTTGTTTTACTGGCTGGGAAGTAAAACAACAATTCTACAAAATTAGTGTTACATGGTTGCGATATTCTGTATAGTGGGATGTTTCCTCGCTGTCAATTGGAATTGATACCATTTCTCTATAAAATAAGCTTTCATAATTATTATTATTAGGTTGCGTTTCAGTTTTTCACCAATATTGCAAGGAAAGTCGTAATGCTTTTAGCAATATAAAACATATTTAATTGTTTAGTAAGTACTTCGCTCGTGTCTATATCGATAGACAGGCCACTTGTTTGAGGGGTAGCAAATAAACGATGTCCCCAAAAATTAGTAAAATAAAATATTGTGGTTAATTATCTAAAGATAAACCTATAAGTAACAACTAGAAGATTCATGAGTTTACAACTATAAACAATATCTCAGTGGTTGAAAATGTTGACGGGATTTAGATCCGAGATTAAAATTTAAAAAAAAAACTAAAATTTCAAATTCTATTTATAACGGAACTACATTTTTGCTCAGGATATTCTATATGGGCGCTTTGTAAATAAGTTAAATTAAGGGTTTCCACATTTTATTCAAAAAATATAAGATATTCCAAATAAAATAATCATTGCAATTTCTTTCGTGAATCCACAATAAAGTGGTAAAAAATTATAAAAATATATAATATAAATATAACACAAAATTCCTTACAATTCGTTAAAAATTACACTATTAGCTAATTTTTATTACTCCAACGCATGTATTATAAATGTAAAATTATTAATTTTGTTCATCTGGGCGCACCCACACGCCTTGATAAACAAGTTATGTACCTTAGAATGGTAGATTTTTTTTGGGGGTTTTGTAATAATTTCTCAAAAATATCGACATTGATAGAGACTGTTCTGCGTAAGATAACGAAATATTTTCTAATGGCCATTTCTCTATCTTAGGACGATTTGTTATATAAACAATGTTATTACTATATAAAAATATAGTAATAACATTGTATTGTTTTTTAGTACATATTCGATAGATTGAGAGTAATATACGATATTGCTAAACAATAAAATATAAAAATAGGTATTTCATAATTTAAGTGATCGTGTAAATATTTAGTTTGATCTATCAATCTTATCACTTACTACACGATAAAAAAAGATGAGATAATGTTCACTTCTGAACAACAGAACGTGCTATAATTTTGTGTTACCATCTACTAAAAGATAATTAAGATGTTTTACGTAATATGTTTCCTTATAAAAGGACATTTCTTTATAGGCATCAGTCATCTGTCAGAGTACATTAGTTGTTAAATCAACATGAAAGCTTTAACTGTATTAATAATAACAATTACAGCCCTCAGTAAGGGCCAAGTAATTTCAAGAACACCCAACCAACTTCAGCCAGTAAGTGAACTATATATAAAGCCTTCTGTCGATGGCACCACTGGCGACCTCTACGTAGCTGCTACGGAAGAATCGGGAACAACAACACAGTGGCTGACCCATAAACCCGTGCACTTCCTACAACCTCATTCTCAGGAAACTAACTACGCCAACAGTTTCAATACTAAACGTGCAATCGTCAGTCCCCATGCGAATAGATATGCACAGCTTCAAGCTAGAAATTCTGAAGTCAACGCTAGCCCAGGTTATCCCTACGCGCTAGCGACAGCTGCACCGACACAGACTACGCCAGCCGAAACCAAAATCGAAACTCCTTGTAATACAGCAGAGACAAACACACAATTCAACCCATACAATTACTTCTACCCACAAATAATGTCATCTTACGCAAATATGGCCAACATCCTACAAGATGCAGGGATAAGTGAGGAGTCTGCGAACTCTTTAGTGCCACAATCCCCGGCGCTATGGCCTCAGACGTATGCATATCCTGTTCAATACATGATGGTAGACCCAAACACATGGGCGCTCGCTCAAGCTACATCACCCACATCCCCTACGTCTGTTACCGAGAGCAATAACTGATATTCTATTTTCCCTATTTTAAAAACCAAAATCACTAATTTATTATCACTTTAAATTTAACTATAATTGTAATTGTTCATTTATTTTTTACCTAATAATAATAAACATACGTTCATACTATACAATATTGTTTTATTTGTATATTGCAACCAATCACCTCAATTTTGTTATACTTTCATAAGTAAGCTAGAACTGGGCAACGAACTACCAAACAAAAGTATTTTTGGTTAAACTGTTTTTTATTTATTTTGAATACTATAAATCAGAAAAGTGTATAAAAAGGATTTTCGTGAGATTTTAGTGTTCCATTACCATTCATTCATTTGTAGAATGCCTGCCATTAGTCGTCTAAAACTCCTGACCTAACCTAAGGCCTGACTGTATAGACATCAGTTCCCTTTGCCTTCCCTAATACAGTGAATTCAACCAAAATAAGTTTTGCTGTCAACATACTCTTTCTAGTCTGTGCAATAAACGAGCTGTAATTCCTTGATCTTCTCTTTCCAATGTAATAAGTTCACGACATATTTATTCGGTCGTGATCTTGAAGAATTAATAAACAATTACCTAAGGAAACTCTAAAACTACCACTATGGTCTCAAAAAAGAAGAAGAAGGTATGTTGTTCTTTCGCAATGATAACATAAAACACGTGTTGTGTTGATTCTAACCACACATTTTTTTACAGTATTCATCTGGAGAGGGTGCACAGTTTATGACGAGAAAAGCTGCACTTAAGAAGCTTCAACTCTCTCTTAAAGATTTTAGACGAATATGTATATTGAAAGGAATATATCCTAGAGAACCTCGCAATAGGAAGAGAGCTCAAAAAGGTGCTGGGGGCATCAAAACACTATATCACACAAAAGACATTAAGTTCTTACTTCACGAACCCATATTATGGAAACTACGGGAATTGAAGGTGAATATTACACATGCAACCAAAGTTTACAAGATTTTATGTTAGTCTAGTAAATGATACCATTATTTAAATTGTAAATTTTTAGGTTTACCAGCAAAAGATTCGCAAAGCCCGCGCTATGAAGGAATTCAGTCGGATGAGAAAATACCTACGTGACTATCCTGATATAAATATTGACCACATTGTAAAGGAAAGATATCCCACATTTGTTGATGCATTACGTGACTTAGATGACTGCCTTACACTCTGCTTTCTATTTAGTACCTTCCCTTCACTGAAAAGAGTTCCACCAAACCAGTCTTTATTATGTAGAAGACTCACTGTAGAGTTTATGCATGCCATTATAGCTGCCAAAGCTCTGCGTAAGGTGTTTGTTTCTGTCAAAGGATATTATTATCAAGCTGAACTAGAAGGGCAGACTATAACGTGGATTGTGCCACATCATTTTTCATTCCAGGTAATTCTAGACTAAAATTTATCTGTGCATTAAGTATTAGCACATCAGAAAATAGATTTTCAGTATATAACAATGTTAAGGAATAAAATATTTTATTTGATATTTGGCAAGCTTGTTGATAATAAATCTATTTGTATTGCTAATCTCCAGTGGTAATAGACCACTAGTTCAAAGTACAGAGAGTAAATTGAAAAGTGAAGCAGATAAATTATTAAACTTTGTTTTTTCAGCCACAAAGCAAAGATGAAGTAGACTTCAAAATCATGTCAACATTTGTGGACTTCTATACAATGATGCTGGGATTTGTGAACTTTAAACTGTATCATTCACTGAACTTAGTTTATCCCCCCAAACTAACAGCGTCTTTCTCTGCTGATTCTGAAAAAGACCTTGTTGATGAACAAGCTTATGTAGCAGAAAGAATAGCCGCTATGAACTTATCTATTGCTAAATTAACTGGAGCCAATGAAGTTGAAGAGTTGCCTGAAATAGAAATTTTCCAAACAGAGGGTGAAGATCCAGAAAAGTTGGAAGAAGCAAAACAAGAAGTTGAAAAAGTAAAAAAATTGAAAACCTTATTCAAGGGGATAAAGTTCTATATAAATAGAGAGGTACCTAGAGAACCATTGGTATTCCTTATTCGCTGTTTTGGAGGAGAAGTGTCCTGGGACAAAAGTTACTTTGTTGGAGCAACTTTTGATGAGTCAGATGAATCCATTGCATATCAGATTGTGGATAGGCCTAGTATGGAAAAACAATACCTTTCCCGATACTATGTTCAACCACAGTGGGTATTTGATAGTATTAATGCCAGGACTCTGCTACCTATAAATAAATTCCTAATGGGAGCTGTATTACCACCTCATCTCTCGCCATTTGTGGATAAAGTAAGAGACCAAGTTTACAAGCCTCCTGAAGAAAGGGAACTTATTGATCCTGATTTTAAACCATTGAGTAAGTTTGCCTTCAAATGCAATCATCTATCCATATTACTATATATTTTCCTTACCAATTTCAGTAAGTATATAATTTTTGTATTTAAACATAAGTAATTAAAAATATATATTTATTATAGATGATGATGAAGGTTCTGGTAGTGAAATAGAAGAAGCCAGTGATGAAGACAATGATGAAAATGAGGAGGAATCTGAAAAAGAAGAGGACCCTGAGCAAGCCTTGACCAAACAATACCAACAAGAAGTTGGTGAGGACTCTACATCTGAAGATGAAGATGATGTGGATCCTGAGAAAAAGAAATTGGCAAAGGAGAAGGTAACTTTTTTTTCATTTATTTAAACTAGAAAAACTATGAAATAATGTCATCATTATGTATGTATGCTGTGGATAATGAAGCAGAACCTATTCAGTCTGAACCATAATTTGTGAACTTAATATGTAATAATCATAAATATGAGTTTATTCCATTTATATGCCTGTAATAACCCTGTACTATACAGCTGTTAACAAAATAAATCATTTTTCAGAAAAAAGCTATGGCAGTTACTACAGGTGTAACATACAAGGAAAATCCTTACCAGACACAGATAGAAGACAAAAATGCATTCAGATTGAGGGAAAAACTGGTCAGAAAAAAATACAGGAATCTTTACAAGAGCATGAAAGAAGGACAAGAAAAGAGAAAGAAGGAAATATGGCTTCTCAGAAAAAAAAGGCGTCTACATGATGAAAAAGTCAAGGAAGAGAAGAAATCAACAAAACGCAAGCAGAGAGTTCAAAATATTGAACCCAGCACTGCTTAGATTTGAAATAAAATTATGTAACTATAATAACAATTGTTTTATTATTCTAAAAAATGTATTTACAATATAAAACAAAAAATATAAATTACATGTATACTGATGACTTTCTATTAGTACCTTTATTGGTGTTGACGGACCGGCTGTGCATTAATTATTAAAGATATTGTCTTGGTAGGTTTCTTTTATTTAAAATCCAAGTGTACATAATAATGAAAGTAGTGTGTACTATAATGGAAACCAGAAAATTCATTGAGCAATTTTGACATTATTCCATTTTGCACTTTGATTTCCTCTCCTAAAGGTTCTCTAAACCCTATGTGCTTTTTTTCCTTTACCTGGGCTACACCGATTTCAATTGTTTACGAGACTAATACTTTTTATTCAAGCGAGCGTAAGTTAAATGCCGGTCCGTCAATGTTATTTGCCATAATAATGGATAACACCACTGAATAACTAATAGGAACGGTAACTTTGCAGTTCATAAAAAAATCATTTCAAAATCAGCACACTGGATTATTCTATTTAATTAAAATAATAAATTATTTTCATTGCCTGTGTGGCCTGCGTAAACCCACTGGTCCAACCAGTAGACCTAGTGTTCAGGAGAAAAAATATTTCCCAATAATTCAACGATCCAATCGCGATTATGTTAATGCATCTTGTCTAGTCCCTCAGATTTTTATTACCTCAGTCCACATATTGTATAACAAATGAATAAAAGTAGAGTATAAAAATATTTTTTAGTCTGTATCACTACCATCTTCAGCATCACTTTCCTCAAGTTCTGGCATTGGAAAACGGAGTACGGCTGCAATACCAGTCAGTTGGTCAAGTTCTGAAAAATAAAAATGAAAAATGTCGATGGCATGTTGTTTATTGTTTCCTACCTGCTTTAAAAGTTTTATAATAATGATCAAAAGAATGATTGTGAAGCCAATTATACATCAACAGCTTTTTAAAAAAAATTAAAGACTAATTATTATTATAAAACTTTCTGCATAACTTTAACGATTTGAGTTGTGTAAAAAGTGTAAGGGGACTATCCCACTCTATGTCGTCTTCATTCTAGTCTTCAGTTTAGTCTGTCATCTTTTAGGACTTTGACTGCATTTCCAACAAAAGATGTCCACCCCGCCAACATTACCTGTTTAACGTAGCCTTATTGACAATTGTTAGTAAAGTCCAAATAGCCGATATTCTGCCCGTATCGTTATATTCCTCTGCCTTATTTACAACTGTCAGATCACGGATTCCGAGAATTCCGAGAGATTGTAAATAAGATTATGACGGGCAGATATGGTTTTGCGACCACTGAGGGCATTACATAGGCTTATGGCAGAATACTCAAACGTCACTTTTTTTTAAGATTTCATCAAATTTTATTTTCTTTATCAATTTCGTGTGAATTATACTTACGTTCTCCCGATACATGCATGCTGGAAAAAATTCTAACGTCACCACCATTTTCTCGTACTGTATCTACCAAGGCCACATACTCCTTCCTAAGATTGATATCTTGGCATCTGGAATATTAACTACGTATAATGTTTTCGTTGGTTTGAATTTTTAGATAGCATATAATTCTTAGGTAAAAGTTGAGAATCCCTTTTATAATATTCATATATATAGCACAAATATAATATATAAACTATCAACACCAATAACAACAACATAAAACACCTTTTGCCGTGAACATGCTAGGAAAAAGCGATAGCAAAATATACCTAAATAATTTGTCTGATATCATGAGCGTTTCAATGGCCATAGCCTCATTAGCTCTTTCAACATGTTTTTTGCCATAGAAAGCTTTAGCTGGTTCCAGTTGCAACATGGTATAGAAGCTTTCTAATAGTTTCACTTCACTAGCAGCTTTTGTATCAGATATTTTTGAAATAACTGCTGGTTCCTGAAGGACCTCTGAAAATAAATTGATGAAAACTTTATTTCAGTAAAATTTCAAATAGATTAACTGTGTAAAGGTGATGAAATTTATAGGTACACAATCTTCTCAATCTTAAATGTTTGATAATTAATAATAAATAACTTGTCATATCATGTGAAATTTGTGTCAATAATTTGTGAACTATAATGAACTTATGAAAATGAAAATGTTTTTTTCCTATTTAATACACTTACTCGTGTAATAATTAAAAGTTTAAAACTTTACTACAATTTACCAGAGATTTACTTGAGAGATTTAATTGTTCAGTACTTTATGGTTGTTCATTAAACCCCAAAAACTCTCATTCAATTTTAATATAACATAAAATTATCAAATCAAGGCAGTTCATTAGAAGTACTTTATTCCATAGCATTTTATTTTTAAAAACCAAATTATATAAAATGCTAAGTTATGGAAACCCAAAACTTAACATTTTATATTATTTTGTTTTATTACAGTGTGCTTTTATTGATTAATAAAAGTAACAAACGTAACGTAATGTAAGTAACTGAAATATGTACATATTATATATATTGTACATATTATACACATACATATTATATGTACATATTATATGTAAATAAGTACATATTTCAGTGCCTCATACACTCTATCTATGAATACTTCACCAATATGTTATCTCAATAAACAAAGGAAGTCATTTTTAATATTACAAATTATAATTATGACTTTAATACCAACCTTTCAAAGAATGTTTAAAACCTGAAGATGCTTTAACCAGCAAAAACTTGCTTTTGTTATCAATGAGTAACTTGTTATCTGTCTTAACAGCCTGTTGCATCATATACTCAAAGAATTGGTCTTTAACAAATCCAGGTGAACCAATGATAACACATTTTACAACACTGAATTCCACGTGCCTCAGTATCCCTTGCATGACAGCATCATAAAATTTACTTAGCCCCTGTAAATTTGTAATAACATATTCATTAAATTGATTGTCCTCTTATGAATATTATAAAAAAAACATATGTTGTAGAATAAAAGTATATTACTAAGAATGTAATAGTAACAAAATAATAGTCTGGCTACCAAGCAAAGGAATATCAGTTGACATGAGCACTTGAAAAAAGAATTATTGAAGAAAGCCATTGAAACAATTGTCACAATTTGATAAATATGTAATAGATGAAACTGCTAGTAATAATGGTGTTGAAAATCTCCATCTATCTCCATTTCATTGCAAGCTAAACCCTATTGACTAAACACCATAAACCAAACTATATTGCAGACAATAAAGCCACTTTTTTCTGACATAAAGAACTTATTTTATGATTCTATACAGTAAATAAACAGTGATCAATGAATTAAATACTGTGAAGATTGTGATAAAAGAAGAAATTACCATATGGAATTTAGAATGTCATGGAACTTACCAAAAAAAAATCCTTCTTTAATAAATAATAATTAAGATACCAGTGATAGTGATTACAATTTATTACATATTTAAATTTATTATATACTTTTTTCATTATTTTTTTGTTTTATTTTATAAAACTAACCTTTTCATGTTGTTGTACAAAACCTTTCCTTTTTCTTGGTATAGTCATGTCTATTTTGGAACGAACAAGTGTCATGGAAGGGGTGATCAGACAGACATGTGCAAGACCCTCCTGCATGATAACTGCTGCAACATCAGCACTTTGAGCAGGGTCACAAGCCATGTCTACTCTTTCTAATGCCACTGAATCCCATAGCACCTTTTGTAATATGAATTTTCTGTTAAGTTCTAGGTCTAAGGTATGATATGCTCCCATCTAAAATATAAAACAATTTCTTGATAATAATCAATTAAGTATAAGACGTGTTTTAGAAATACTATAACTTTTACCTTAACATACTGATTTTCAACAATATTGCGGCCTTTTAATCGTAATACACATGCTTGAGTGTCAAAATCAATGTTTTCAACGCTGATGGTTAGTGTTGTTCTGACTCTATTACTAGTAGACGAGCCAGTCGCAGATTCTGTTTGAACTTTACGCACTGTAGAAGCAGTAACAGCATCACCTTCAGTGATGAGGTTATATGCATGCCACATATCCTCAGATTCCTCCGGAATAAGAGCAATACTCCTAAAAGTACATAAAATTAAAGTGTCTTGTAATGTATATTTTATACATTGAATTTGTTACCTTATATACTTACCCGCATCCATCTTTTTCAATATTTTTATGGATCAGCTTCATTTTAAACAGGAATGGGAACTAATAATTAACTCATTTTAATTTCATTCGAATATACTTATTTGATATTTCTTAGTAGTAATCTTCTTGCAAAGTTCACATCACATAACTATTGCGTAGCATATGAAATCAATAATGATTTATTTTAAAATTATATTCTGAAGTGCATTCTTCATTCCGCATTCGCATTTCCACAGATTATTACTATAGATGAATGATATATGTCGCACATCTTTCAGAGATTTATTTTTGAAATTATTGTCAATGTCAGGTTCTTTTAAGAAAACTAATCCAGTCTTACTCACATATAATATGTACCAATCAGTAACTGACAACATTCATATTTCATTGTTAATTGGTTGAAAAATTGACTGTTAGTATTACAGCAAATTCGTTTGGTTATTTCACTAATGATATAAATTTTTCATATTTTTATTTAAAAAAGAATTAAATATTATGCATCATAACTTTTATAAATTATTTTTTTATTAAATCTATGTTTATTAATACTTTACAGATACATAAAGAGGTTTGAACTTTGTATAGCGAAACGCACTAGTGATGTTTTGGTTTGGTTGGTTGAACAAAATTGAACGTGATGAAATGAAAGCAACTAAGAGACTGTTGTTCCGCTCGCTACAAATATTTTCCGTTACGTGCTCGGTTATATTGTGATGTTGCCTTGCTTAGGTGTCCGAATTTGTATAGTAAAATAATTAGTGTTAAAATATCATAAAATATATTATGTATTAAAACATTTTTTGGTGCATTTGTGTAGTGTAATGAGTGATAACATTGTCAAGCCCAGCTGGTCGTGACGAGTGGTAATAATCTCTCTAGTTTTTCCTTTGATTAAGTACGGAGAGAACTTCTCTGCTCTATTTCCACAAGGTATGCCGTTATATTAATGATAATTTTATGTCGTATTAATATTCTATTTGTCAATACAAATAAAATACATAAATGGCTTCTATGCTCCAATAATACGTTAATTATTATTTGTAAATTTTCTTCTGTTACCTATTGATAATCTCGAGTCTTCATTTTGGTTTTCTCGTTATTTACACATTTTCACATTGGCCGTGATCCAGATTGTTAGACTTCATAATGCGCGGGAACTTGTGATATTTTTAGTAACATACGTACGAGGGTTTTAATGTTATCTATTGCTAAAGCTGCTGTGTTTATTTAGTTTCTCGACAACAGTTTTGTTATTAAATTTCAGTAGTACAATGGGCTCGTAAATTGGTTTTTGATAACGGGTTTAAAGTGATAATAAAGTGAAAAATGAGTGAAACACAAGAAACTCCACCTCTGGACGACCAACAATCCCAAGAGTCGACGGTAGTGACATCACTGTCATCAGAATCCATTGCTTCTGTTGCTGCTACATCTACAACAAGATCTACAGAAGCTAAAAGACCATCATCATTGCCGAAACCATCTGGCCTGAAACCTCCAACTAAGATTGGCAGACTTTGCTCCAACAGCACACCAAAACCAGCAGTCCCTATTTCCCCCAGAACAGGTGAGTTGTAGCATGTCATCATTTTAAACCTTTTAAAAAATTTGCATAATGTTATTTTATATATCAATACACTTTGATCTTATTGAAAGTATTTAATATAAGACAGCTTCATACTAACTAATGTATTGTAATTTAAATGTAGGCTATAATAACTAAAATAATGTGATTTCAAAATTTACTAAGAAAATATTTTAAGGTATTTATTTCAAACTGCAATTGACATTGGTGTTCATGTGAAGCTTTAAATGTATTAATAACCATTAAAATGTTCAATTATGCAATCATCAATATTGAATGTTTGGGTGAAATTAATGGCAGATTTAATATTAAAAAAATTTTGATTCCTAGAGAATTAACTCTCTAAGCTTTGTTCATCAGTATGAGCAATTATCCCTAATGAAATTTAAGCATAAGAATTTAACCATTGCGGCACAGCTAACTCAATCAATCATAATTTTTCAAGGCCCGGAATATCTGGTATGGTGATTAAACAATTTTAACCATTATGACATGCTTTATATGTAGGCCCGAATGAGTTTAAGTCTATGTCTAAATCTGTTTTGTATTACATTTCAACCTAATGACCTCTGTCTGACTATCAGAAAAAAATTTCACTTAAATTCTAGTATTGTCTGAAAAAATGTGTTAGCTTTTCAGGATTCTGTCAACAAAGGTTATAATTTATTTTCAAATATTGGTTCTTCCATTTATTTACTATAGGTATTACATACTACTTATAGAAGGTAGATCACCTTCTAAAAGTTTAAACACCATACATATACTTTCTTAACTAGTGAATGTGTTGCATTTAAAATCACTGTTATCATTGGATGAAATTGTTGCAATCTAGCCTACACATTGCACATGCATTCAGCAAGCAGCAATATAGCAATGTCCTAGTTTTAAAAGATGTGTACCATGATGTTTATCAGATGGGTAATTCAGTCATTGATATTCATCAGGCACTTTTTATACCCACCACTGTATCTAAACTAAATGTTTTTGACACTATTATGCTCAAATTATATCTATGCATACCATTATTAAATTACCATTTATTATGGTATGCATAGATATAATTTGAGCATAATAGTTACAATTATTCATATTTCATCTCATTAAAGGGCACAAGCATTAAACTATTTCAAAACCTTCACTATTAAGTAATGTATTTTAGGATCTAATTGCTGTGTATTGAATTGCTGTTGTATATTTAAATGTTTTTTTAAATTACACTTGCATCATAGCGCTAGGTCATCACTGCTTATTTTATCGATGAGGTGCACGAAAAACGCGTGACCTCAAATATCGTTACTTTATATTGAATTTTTGTCAAAAGTGAAGTGTTTGACGCAACGAAAAACCAGTCTTGAGTGTTAAAAATTCGCTACGCTATTACACGTAGGTAATTGCTAATTGTTAAAGAATTCAGAACTATTTATATTTGTTTAATGTTTTTGTACATTCAGTACTTACTAGTCGATTACTTGCCCCTACCTACTTTCCGTTGAAATGTAACCATTACAAAGAACTTTTTATGTAGAATATGAAAGTGAGAGCGTTTTGGTTTGCTTCATTATTCTTTTGTTCTTTTTCACTGCTGTCAGCCGTTTCTCCAAAAACTAGGTCTCTCCAGAATCCAAAGGTATTTTGAGTTTTCGGGACTAATTCGTTAGAATTATATTTATAATCATAGCAATTAGTAACGTAATTACGTCATTTCAATACATGAGTAAGTTTGTTAGAACTATAATTATTCTGTTAAAACTTTTAAATTTGCAGTAGCCTATATAATTTTTGATTACCTCAGCCAAAAATATACCTTATAAAAATTAAAATGATTTTATTATGAAATTTTCCATCAAATTAAAAAATCAAGGTCATGAGAGCAAGAGGACATGTCAGTCACGTATTTTCTGTAGCTATTACAGACAATAGCCATCTTGTGATAAAAATATACACCTTATTTTGCCATGGTGCATTTCGGAGTTTGTGTTCAATTTGCAATAAATAAGTCTACATTAACTTACAGGCATGGAAGTTGGAACTAAGTATTTTCTAAATTGTATTTTCCACCTTAGCCAAGATGTAGACAAAAATAAACTATCATTATTACGAACGCAGAAAAAAAAAATTCGGAAATTACTATCATCAACAGCGGCACTGGGCTGTAGTAGAAACATCTTTGCAAATTGGTTTTGGTACTAATGTGAAGTGAAAACGGTGGCAGTAATAACCGGGACGAAAATAATTGAAAAATATACAATATTTTAATGGAATCATGTCATGATTATAGTTGCTTTGTTTTAGCTATCAACACTAAAGGTTATGAATCACTACTCCACGCCAGCGACATCGCGCACAACTTACACGCAGAGTTCACTTACATTTTTATCATCATAAAAAATGATTACTATCATCAGATCCAGTTCTTGAAAGTGAACGCTTTATTCTCAACTGTTAATTGTTTTTGTATAACATCAGTATAAGTAGTAGTGCAAAAAAATATTCCAGTTTAAGGTATACAGTAGACACGTGTTGGGTATTGCCTACGATATACGACCTTCACACCGGTCGTTATGTAGTACTATTGAATTTAAATAACAGGTAGTTACCGTTACTTTTACACCCAGTACCCTCGTGGAAGTCCACTTACGTAATCATAAGTAACCAAGTTAGTTACTTATGATTGTTTCAATTAACGCAAATAACAATATTTTTTATTACATGTAGGTTTTTATTTATCAAAACAAATACTATAAATACCATCGATACTAATTTGACAATTTACTTAAAAAAGAAATTATAAATACGTGATTGCAGTAATGTTTCTTTATATCAATGTTACATGATAGGTACCTACTCGTAATAATATGATTTTAAGTGCAACGTCATTGCAGATATACTATTAAACCTGTCGAGGTTTCGAATAATTTTGCAAGTGAATTTAATAGTCATGGACATGACAAATAAAATATATTTCTATTTTGATTGAGTCTCCATATTGGTCATTGCTATTGTTAACTTTCTCCTTAAGTTTGCGTGCGCTAACGCCAGCGCGGCAGTTCATCTGACGCTCCATTTATCACTGCCCAAATAAAATGCTCTTTTCTATAATTTTTTAAACATTTTCATATCAAGGAAGAGTCAAACGAAGGTACTTAATAATTCCTTTTGGTGTGGGAGATTAACATTTACAAGCTGTACCGTAAAGTAAGACAGTTTTCTTTTCTTTCGGTGAAAGTAACTGGTACAATATGATAGTGCGCTTTCCCAGTTTTAGAGCGATACCTATTTTTAGTTTGTGGTGCAATTGCAGAATTATTGGGTATTAAAAATTTTGGGTCAAAACTAAAATAGAACTTTTGAACACGTGCCGATAAAATTCGAAGGCCGCCCTCAATTTCCCTGGGATCCCATCATCAAATCCTGACTTGGTGGAAATGGAACCACCTCAGGAATACACTCTACCGAATGAAAAAATAATTTTCAAAATTGGTACATAATTGACAGAGAAATCGCGAATCTTTTTTTGAAGTCGGTTGAAAAAGGTGTCATTTTAAATGGTCGACTTCTAAATTATAATATAGATGATAAAATAAACATGCTTCACTCTAGAAATGTGGTAGATTACTTCTTGAATTTTCTAACTCCTCATACGCAACCATCTTTCCGAGTTTTACAAAGCGATACGACATTGATTTTATCTGAGGCGGATCATTGGTTCGACTTAAATTAACTTGATTGCCTATTTTGTTGAATGATTTGTGTCTTAATTAGCGATCTGGGCCAGTAAAGCAAACTGTTTTTTTTTATAACTTGGATAGGCATTTATCCATTACCCATTTGTTCCATATTATCATTGGTCTAAGGTAATTGATATTTTAGTAGTACTTTCTGTATTTGCAGTTGCTCCAGTAGCTGTAGCTTTGGTATCTAGCATTTATAAATTTATTTAAAATACTTCATATAAATATTACACATCTAATGATTGGTAGATAGGCAATACAAATAGTTTAAATGTTTCAACTTTGTGATTTATAGGTACTTATAGATAAATAAATCATGGCCTGGTAACGACGTAAAATATTTTAGTGATGATTGCTTTATAACTTTTTGAAGTGTCCATCAAGATCGAGTAGCTGCGCCCTCAACTTCGTTTGCGTGGATGTTAGAAATTACAACAGTTTTTCGTTGATAGGTTACATGATTTTACTTAAGTTATAAACTCAAGTAAAGTATATTGTGTGTGTGTGTGTTATTTTAATATATGGCCAGATTTCCTCCCGGCGTACTTCGACCGAATGGGATCTTTTTGTGCCTGTGCCTGCAAGCAAGCAGCAAGAAGCTCTGAAAATAATATGTTTTTCCCCTAGTCCTAGCGTGATAATATATAGTCTATAGCATTCCGCGATAAATGGATTATTCAACACCAACAGATTTTTTAATTTGATAAGTAGTTCCTGAGATAAGTGTGGTCAACCAAACAAACTCTTCAGCTTTCGAATTTTAGAATAGACCTAACAGAATCCTCTTCGCCATGAAAAACTTGAACTAGATGAAAAATTTTGGTAACCTACCTATGTAATGTAAGCATTGTAATGATGCTGTTTAGATCCAAATCACATTTTAGAACCTACCTATGGATTTCGAATCATATTTGCATATTAACTATCTAACTATGAATCCACTAACAATGCCTTGAATTCTAAATGTCACAGACCTATTCCTGTTGCAAGCGGTTGGCCTTGGGCACTAACATTCTATTCCATGACCTAAGGCTTTTTGTAAAGTTAAGTAATACAATGTTAAAAAGTCACGTCGGGCTTGACAAATCATCTCCAAATTGGAACTAACAATAAGAGATTAACAGAATGACGAGAGAAGAGGGGAACTCAGTATACAACATTATGGTTGTAGTCCAGACTGCATAAATAATATTAATCAGTTAGTAATAGTCTTACCAAAAGATAAAATAGCACTTTAAATTGCAATGCAATATTAAAATTTTTCTATTATGTCTTTTGGAAATCTAATGATATGCATTAAATCTGACGTTGATTTTTTATAAAATAACTTACTCGTCACACTCAATTAATATTTAATGGGGTTAATTAAACTTACTTAATTTGACAATAATATTCCATAATCCAGATGTTAATTTTGAATTTCATATAAGTTGCTGAATTGAAAGTTTCTTTATCGTGCCGCTGCCAAACAATGAGATCATTACAGTGACACAATTGCTCAATGTTAGTGAGAACATCTGATGCGTTACAAAATTAAAAAAACAATAGCAGCTAATCTGTCTTTTTGGTGATGATACCCAACATAAATAACAATGAAAAATTGTACGTAAGTTTTATCATTATGACCAAGAGACAACAGTCCGTATAGATACTCCCTGACATTCCTAGTTCTTAAACGAGTGAAAAGTATTAAATAACGATCGTCTATTTTCTTTCAGTCCAGAAAGGCATTTAATTTAAGTAAAATATATTTTAATATTATACATGCCTAATCTAAATTTGGTACCTATACCTCAACTCGATTTACGACATATAATTGGTATCGTTATTGAAACTACCTACCAAATAACTCTATTAAGGTATTAAAACCACTGACTCGAATGTGTTGTGTGTGATAATGATAAAACTTTGATAAGTTATTTTGCGCCCGCAAATATTTCTGGTTATTAATACTATTATTATTAAATCTATTTATGAATATATATTTTTATTATCCCCGTCGTCATAGTAAATTAAATCAAATAAAATAGAAATGATACTATTCTATTTTGAAGAATAATTACATCGAACACTGGCTGTAAGCGTAAAATAAAGGGATCCCCTTTATTTTCCACTAAAAATAATTAACATCGTAAACTGTAAGAAACGTGGCGGATATATTAGTTATAAGTGACAATGCAATTGCAACGTATGACGGGTACAGTGTACCTACCCTACTCAAATACCCATCATCATGAATATTAAAGTTATCATTAGTGGGTTAGGTACCTCGACATTCGATATAATATAAGGTTAAATACAGAACAGCAAAGTAAGTTAAATTTGTATAATTAAAGTTTATATAATTTATTAATACCATCGCAAAATAACTAAGTGATAGAGACACAAATATTGTAGGCCATCATTTTAAATCTTTTGATTTAATTCGTCAACTTCCTATAGTGTAGGTTCTATGAATGATTTTCTAAGAAGTAAGTTAACAAAATTAGTAGTAAGACAACGAATCAGCCTTTGGATTTAAAATGTTCATAATAATAAGTATATGTGCTAAAACAACCTAATATTCTTACCGAATACTGTCTCGGAATCCCACTCCTTATTATCAACTTGCAAGCTAGCTACTATGATGTCATCATCTCATACAGAAAGATGTAAATAAACATCAACCTACAATTTACAAGTGTTAATCTCTTCGTATATGTTATGAATAATATAGGAATGTCTATTGTTTACAATAATTTTAAGTTTTAATTGCTGTAAATTATACGGTTATGGTTATACAAACAAATTTAAATTATTTGGTCTCTCCCCGTGTAGGTATATATCTCACTTTTTCAAGGCTGTATTATTCAAGTTTTGTACAATTTTAGACCAAAGTCTAAAAAATCATATCATTATGTAAATCGTTTGATTTGATAAAGTACTGATTCAGATTTTTGCATTTCAGTCGAAATCATATCTGGATATTCATTAGTTTCATTGTTTCTGTTATATAAACAGTGATTCCTCTAATGATAATTCGAAATTAATTACGCATATAGGCACAGAATGAGGCAAAATTCCAAATCTAGTTGGCACCTATCTAATATTACTACAAACATAATTAGTGGTTTATCCGGTTTTTGAAATAAATATCTTGAAAGTATGTAGGTATATATTATTATAGTAGTAGTATATTATGTAGTTAATTCTTAGCTCGTGAGATTTTAAAGTTTTTTTATAATTTCGTAAGACGTAAACATAAGTTCGTAAGACCGTAAATAAGTATGTTAATATCGTAAGTAGATTATTAAAATATATTGATACTTTTCTTTTTTTTACAAGAAATATAGTTTTCATGTCCTTTTTCTCTTAGTTACTCCTTAACACAACAAGCATATACAGCACATGAACAAATTAATAAAACGTTGATGTTTCTAACAGATGCATCGGAAAACATCGATTTATAACCTCGATCTATTTTCTAATTGGACACCAGAGATCAGGTAAAAATAAGCACTGTTCTTTTTAAAAAGCATACAACATAAAAATATTTAATTTCCAGACTTACTTTAAAAAATATCCTAGTTAATAGACTTCGTATCTGATGTAAGTAAGTCAAATAGCGAATAATCAAAGACCAGGATATGTCTTTCATCCGTGCCTCGTCTGCCAGTGACGGCGATCTGATACCCTGTAACTCAAACTCGTTGAAATCATTACTGGAAAGTGTTCCAGTCTGCCGCTCGAAGCACCCGGGCGGTGTGGCGTGTCGGCATCGGCACTCACAGAAAACTCGTAGCTAAGTAAATAAAATTTGCCTCATTATGTTTACACAAAACGTAACACATATTTGCATTTGGACAAATAGGAGCAAACTAATATAAAAATGTTATTCGCCTTGAAAAATTTTAAGACAAACAAGTTTAATATCTTTTTGATTTAAATAAAACAAAACATAATGTAATATTTAGACCTATTTTAAAGATTATGATCGCAAGCTTCTACGTAAATTAAATACCTACTTAATCGGATCTTTACTGTCTTATTATTCTCTCTGTCTCTAACCATTCCTTTCTTAATAACAACGTATTATTTAAATTTGCTTAATATTACTATTGTCTAGAAGTAGTGTCTTGCTAAATAATAAATATAAAGTTATAAAGACTTCAAGACTGACTATAGAATAGAACCACTAACTAACAATGACCACTACCGACTTCTGTTTGACTATGTTTATACTCTTGATTTTTGTTCTACAAATGTTACTTCTAAATTGGTCCTTCGCTCGACTCGACCAAAATCAAAGTACACCATATCGTCCCAATTTGAAATTTGAGAATCACTCAAATTACCTCACCCGATACTGATGTCCAAACCAAAACTCCAAAAATATGAGATTTTCGTTTCTCCTGTATGTTTTGTGTGTAAATATATATTTTATGCAAAACATCTATCTTCGTTTTCAGATGATTTGACATCTAAAAGCAGTCGTGATATTTAGCAAAACTTGAGTTCGAGCCTCAGGCACTAATCAAAATTTTCGGAACCGATTTCAATAGTTCTTTGAAACCAACTTCTTCAATCTTAGGTGAATTTAACAATTATTTCTAATTTTGTATGTGTATACTTACACGAATTTATAAATTAATTGTCGCCTATTTAATGAGATAATCATGTGATGAAGACTTTCAGCAATTGGGAATGGAACTCCCGACAAAGAATGAACAGTCAACTGATAGTAAAACAATAATATGGCATTTCAACCAAGTACTGGCATAGAGATAAGTCGATATAGGTTATCGATACTCACCTATTTAACTTTGTCTTTGGAACATTATCGCCAAAAATGCTCTTAAAATTAATGCAATGTAATTCGATCCCTTTATTTTTCCGCTTAAAATAATTAATAGCTGAAACTGTAACATGACTGATATTTTTTAATATTAGTGATTCGCCGTCTTTTTCAATATATCTTGTTAATTCAAAATCTTTTTTTCCGTTTAACAATTTAAAACACTTATCTATCACAACAATTATCACTTGTGCTATTTTGTTGTTGTTCAAATTATAATAATCAAGTACAATTAATTTCCTTAGTGGCAAAGGTTTTCTAGAAATATTCTCCTAGCATCACGTTATTCTTTCTACATCACATGTAAATACTAGAAGTGACTAATTCTTAGATTATTTAACACAGAATATGTCTTTTTGACCTGGTAATTGTGATACAAAAAAAGTATTTTTTGGTATATCGCTAAACTGTTTCCAGACACAATAGCAAGTAAAGCCTACTTAAAAATATAACTTAAAGTTATTTTTTTGATAAAGGTTTAAAGGTTTTAAGAAAATCGTATTTTTGTTCCTACACTTCCTTAAGATCTTTAATTGCGGAATTTGTCTTCAATGATCTTATCGCTTCACATAACTGAATTTTTTAATGTATTCTTATAAAACTATTAGTATACATTACTTATTATTTAATTATTATACATACTTATTTTAGCAGATATACAACAAGTCCTTTACTATGTAAGTTAAAAACTAACGAGTAGAAAAGAAAGACGAAAAGTTGAAAACTAAATATTGAATTTCAAATGTGTTATAAAATATTTTGTGTGTAAAACTATTATATTTGGGAAGGTTCTTGCTATTAATATTACGCCTTATATGTAACACTTAAATAATAAATCTAGTGTCGTGAACTTAGAAGAGAAAGAGCACGACCACACTCGTACGTGCCTTCCGCTTTATGCTGAACCGAACAGGGTTGAGCCAAAGATTACTTATTCGAACTACAATCGAGCTGTGGTCACATTTATACGAATTAGAACAGTCTACAGTTATTAATTTTTATAGAAATTAAAATAATTTTCACTTGTGTATCTTCTTACACTGAATTTTTAGTGTTTTGAAGGCGGTATAAGTGTAATTTGTATCACCTTAGTTTTAGCATGCACGAGACGTGAACTATAGTGAAAGGAAGTTTGAACTTTATTGTTCACCACCATTGCATAAGCTCATTGACCGCTCTAGTCGTTGCCCAGCTATTATTGTTTAGACTACAAGTCCAAGCTCACTTTCTGATTGTAAATTTGCTTTGTTTGAACGCTTTACTGAAGTACAGTGAAAGGAACTAAAATGTTATGTCAACTATCACAAAAACTCCCGCAATGTTGTTCCTTCTTGGTGCTGTACTAGCTACCTTCACATATGGACTCTACTGCTTATCATCAGGTGAGGTCGAGTCATTTGCTGAACTTTTATAAAAAGAATAGTTGGCTTCACAAATCGCTCTAAAATTATTTGAAACAGGATGCGGTGACGTGATTCACTTGCTCTTTTAAATGGTTTGACCTCGGCAAGTTGCTTTCTTTGACCTGTTAGAAATCGTGGCTGGTTTGACTGTCGCCTTCAGTTTGTCACGACGAGACGCTACAAAGACTAATATCCAACCATTTTAATGCAACAGCCTCGTAAACTAGATTAAACGTTTCACAAATGGTTTCTTTTGTAAAATGTTTAAGAGACAATATTGACTTAATCCACTTTATCTTAAACTAAAATTATCAACTTAATCTTAATTACACAAACATCATGAGGTCTTTAGGACTTGATGTAGTCGTTGTTTTAACATTTTAAGATTTTTTTTTGTTATCTATGGCCCCGAATGTCCAAAAAGCCCTAAAACAAAATCTAGACTTTATTCACATACCTACCTGACTATAATGACACATTCAATTGATATTTATGTTTAAACCTCTACTGATGTCAACCACATCGACACTTTACATTAGATAAGATTATGTTCAAATGCTTGCCGATTGATTATAAACAGTCATGGTAAAATATACATGATAATACTACATGAATGTAGTCATTTAGTTTTGTTAGCATTTTTGGCTTCAGCCAAAGCATTTGTTATCAACAGACGAGATAGAAAATTCTTTTTAAACCCAGTTTGTACGATTTGGTATGTTGTTCAAGAATTAGCAGCGCGCTGTTACAATCACCGACTTTTGATAAGATAGCGTCTATACCATGTAAGGGCCCTTTGCTTTTATTATACTTTTATCGCAATTCTTAAATTTATGTCACGAATTCCAACATGAGTTAAAACAATGTTTCAATCACATTACCCAGCAGTATCTTAATCATTATTAAGATTATATTAACTGCTCAGCATATTGTTAGTACTAAACAAGTAGCCTACTACCATAATAAATTCACATGTATTGCATAAATAAAACAGCAGTTACAGTAATTCCAATAATTGTTGAATCATTGTATTTGTTTTTGTTGAGTTGGATTAGCACTAAATCAATTGTCATAAATTTGGTCGGATTAATTTTACAACTTCATGAAAAAACAGTGATATTTTAAGCTGCTCCGTCCTTCTCCCATTATTTAAGTGTGGCACGGAATAAATATAGGTAAGGATTAAATAAAGGTAAACAAAAATATGGCTATAAGCTGACGGACGCCAGGAGCCCGAACTCGGAACGCGTCCGCGCGGGCGTAGTACGCCGCGCCGGCATCGGCAGTGCACACTTGGCGACCGAACGATCCACGCGTTTCACACTCGATTCGCGCATCTGCACCACGCAAGCTCTACAAAACACCTAAATATCAACGGCTTCGCCGTCTTAGAAGCAGTGACGCATTGTATAACACTGGTTTTGAGGGCCAATAATAAAATGCCAGCCGAAACGAAAATAAGCTTCTCCGGTAAGTTTCAAAAAACCTTTTTGATAAGTATTCTGGTGTGTTACCTTTATTTGAATTAAATATCTCTGATAACAGGTAAACATGTAGTTTTTTGGACAATTAAATATTGAACTACATATCGGAAAACACACTTGTTTAAAATATTTTAAGTATTCATGCTATTGTTAGTTAGAGTGGTGTAATTTTATTTATGAAGATAAAACATTTTCAAAAATCTGCCAACACAATTATGACGATATTCACCCTAGTAAGAATGCAATAGGTATTTATTATCAATGACATGTTCCGCGAGGTGTCTACGGATCCAAAAGCGCAGGCATTCAGCACAGTGCTAACAAGTTCGTGCAGTGATAATGAACAGCTAACTAGGGAACTGCAACAAAGCTGTATAAATTAGATGAAGGTCCTCTTGACTAAGGGGCATATACCCAATAAGTTTTATAATATGAGTTTCCCGATATATATATTTTCCCGATTGTTTATCAAACAAAAATATACGCATATAAGGATTCTCTGGTGTTAAAAAGATTCATTAACATTTCATTCAATATATTTAAAACTCCTTTATCTCAATTGGTCTAGATCATGATACGTCATACAACAATGATGTCAAAAAAACATATTACTAAATATATGTTTAATTTTATTTATTGATTATGTCGTTTAAATGTCATTGCATTTTAATTTAGCTCTATAGTTTCATTCATCGATAAAGTTAAGTTTCATTCAAAGTTGAATGTAATTATTGTATTGTCTTTGCTGCATTAGATGTCACTCATGGAACTTGCAGATTATGTAGAATTTAACGGTTTTATATATTTTCATTGATGGCTCATTCTCATTAAAATAATCATTACTATATTTAGATCAAACGAGGTCTCTAGTATGAAGGTGTCGTCGTGATTTTCACTACGCAATAAATAATTATTGTATTAGACTTGGACGTGTAAAAATTTGATTTTTAGAGCTTAATGTAATACCTAAGTAAATGTATGAATGTAGGTGCTACCCCGTGGGCTTCCCTCCCCGAGCTTGGCCTTGATGCCCTTCCAAGGTTGTGTGGTGACTGGCGAGCCTACTAACTGCTATACTATTAAGGTCTTGTTTGAAATTGTGATTAACATTGCTGTTAGTAAATAACTAACCTCATAGTTTCTTACCCCGCACTTTTTTATATTACGCTAATACGTTTTAGTGTATGAATTTATTTTAAAATACCAATTTCCTTATTTCAAGCATATGGGCTTTTACATGACCAATTATTTAATCAATATAGTTATAACTTACACAGAGCAATTTCAAAATTATGTAGGAAATTAGAAAGAACGCGATTTAGTAATTAGAAATGGCTGATCATCAATCTACATTACATATTCATTGCATGTTTGTTATACTTAGATAATACTTTATGGTGATTAATAATTTAATATACTACTAAGGATGATGATGATGAATGTCTCTACAATTTCGAGAGCAACCAAATTTCGACATAAGTTGAAAAGTCGACATTGTTACCGTAAAATACGTGCTTTTCTAGCCATTCAGATTATTATAATATAGGTGAACGTTGGTGGTCGGCATTAGTTTTCTATGCCTTCGTTAGACAAAGAAGTTTACCGTGACCTCTGCATACAGTAGACCTATAATCCTTAACTGTAAGTTTGTACTGGGGCACCAGTGAACAGCGCACTTAACCTTGTTTGATTGCCAGTGTGACATACCATCGCAACCATAACTGCATCCTGACCTTGTCTGGTTTCTCATACAAAGGAAATTGTAATTGGTATTGTAAAAAAGCAAATCCGTCGACCGAGACGCCCGCCGGCCGGTCTGTGATGTGATTGCTGTCTTTTGTAACATCTATATAATTTCCATTTTCCTATAAATTTTATGTTACTTACAGTATTTATTATGTTAGTTTCTTTAAATATGTCTACCATACCAGCTTATGTAACGGTTATCATTGCGGACCACAGATCATATAAATATATGGCTTTTAATGAAAGTATAACGAGTATTCTATATGTGGCATGAGAAAAACCAAGTTGTAACCGATTTTAATTTTTATTTCTATGGATATTGTAGAATTTTTTTAAATCAAAATAGCATGTTAACTAAAATTATAATCTCTAGTCACGCTATACTATTTTGCATGCTAAATTAGACCTAAAGTTGAATGTAAATTTATCTGTGAGTTTAGGTAGCGACTATATTTGTAAATTCAAGAAATTGCGTCTTATGTAATTGTCCGTGTCTTTTTATTATTTTCTGATCTTCATAGCGTGACACACGTCATGTTTTGTTTTGTTGTTACCAACCACCTAACTATTCACTAGACTAAGTAGCCATTGGTTGTTAAAACATTAACATTAGGTGACGCGATAACGATTTTAATAATATTTAATGCCTCCCATGGTTTTCCTTTTAGTTTGCGAATATACCAACATATTTTATGCAAGTAACGCTGATTGCAGAATCTTAAATTTCGGCCTTTACACTTCCTGTTGTCTTTTACCTGTAGCGGAGATTTGCTCGAGCTTCGAAATTACTCAATTACAAGAGCTGGCATTGTTATCAACCAACCATGGCGAAGCTGCAGCACAGGTGTGACCTGCAGAGGTTTTACGTGACTAGGTTACACACAATAAACAAATGTCATCACGCACAGTTTATGAGGTTACCATTTTATCATTGTTGTACCTTTGATCGCATGATTAAAGCAATTTCCTATTATTTTTACCACGAACATAATCCGCAAGTTTGACATTATAATACGTAATGTTTTTGTTCTCGTATTACATCAATATTATACACCTTGAACCACAGTGTCGATTTCAAGATAGCTATTTTTCTCAAGCGTATCGGACCGAACGAAACATGTCTCGGTAATCAATCGTCAATCAGCAGCTTATCTTACATGTCATTTTATTACGAAATTGAGATGTAAGTTAAAATGAGGATGACAGAGCCAGTCCGGAGGTGTCTGTTACGCCCACGCCCGGGGCCTCACAACATGACAAATGGTTTGCGGAACAGCGACGGCTCGCGCGGCCAGTTACATATTATCGCACAAACATATCATTAGTCAACTCATCACTAGATAAAGTCAAAAGCATGAGGTCCTCATTTTACTATTTTTATCCTTATTATTGCTATTCTTCACTCCTTTCCAGTAACAGTCATAAATAATGCAATTCAAACTTAGACATCCATTAAAAACGATGACATGTTACGAGATCGTTATCATGCAGTATGTTATTTTTTTAAATCTCATTACAATTTGCCGCGTAAATTTAATGACGCGGCAAATTGTTTGATCTTTGATAATGAATTTCAAGTGCGCCAATAACTTCACGGTTAATTTTGCAAATTAACCGTGAAGTTATTGGTATAATATAATATAAGTCAAGAAAATGTATATTAATCAAACACTTACCAAATTAATCATAAATTCATCAATATTGTTTACTTAGGACCCATATAAGGTTATTAAAACAATGTACATATTCGCCAGATTAAAATAGAATTCGAATAGTTGTTGATGCGCAGTAAAAAATGTGATACACACAGACTCAGTGCACTAAACGTGATATACGGTTCGCATCCGACGATACTCTATCATCTATTTCATCTATTTGCTTGTGCATGTTTACGTCTTCATCGTCGTCGGGTGTACGTATTACTGCTAATTGCTTATATTGTTGAGAACACTTCAACAACTATCAATTATTTTTATTCGCTAATCTATTGCCAGAGAAATACCAATCAATTTCATCTGTTCATTCCTTAATTACTGTACTAATGAAGCAACTGTTGGTAATTGTGGAAATTTAGTTTAAAATTAGTTGATCGTAATTGTTAATATATATATCTTGCTTGATGCTATATCTCACTGGAGCTTGGCCAAAGTGCATACGTTTGAAGATTTTTATTATATCTTGATTATATGAGTAGCAAATAGGACACATTCATGTTATTTTTGACGGTTAACGGTGGCGTCGCTACGTCTAGACCAGTCCATTTATTTAAGGAGTCTTAATCCTAGCCACCCCTAAAGAATATAATATAAGATAAGAAAAATTATACTACCCATCCAACGATAAGTTTCTCGAACTTGAAGGCTTAAATCCAAACCAGCTTTAATTTTGTAATTTCTTCCAACAGTTAATAAATGTCACTCATAATTAATTATTTTATGAAGTAATCCTATATTATTTATTACTTATTACTTTCAAGTATATTAAACATTTAGGTCTTATTATATTATGAGTAACTCCCATACTTCTAGAAAAAATATATCACGGGTCCTAACCGATAACTATTAACAAACTATAGTTTACAAACTTAGATTGTACTTTACATAGAAAGAACTTCGTAGTATTTATATATCACACTTACAAAAATAGAACTTAGATAATATCATGACTGTGGCTGTTTAGACTTTAGAACATACTTCTCATGGTAATATAATGTATCTCCGAATATTACTCTATTTTAAACCCCTGACGCAATAAGGTGGTGTAATAGTTTGAAATATATTTATTATTTGCGGTTTATTGACGGTGTATTTTCCTTTTATAATGTCTTTTTCGTAGAGTCCTAAAATATTTAAAAAACGAAATCTAGAATTCAATTTATTAAACTGCTTTGCAAGCGTTTCTCCAAACTTACATATCTGGCTACGAAAAGGGATCGATGATGGACAGTACCTCTGTATGAAAATGCGTATTCAACTATGAATTTGTTTAAAATCAAAATATGATCTTGATTTCTTGACTGTCAGTCAAGTCTCATAAATGCACTTTGTGTGGCAACATCTAATATTAATTTTGACGGAATTGTTAAAGATAAATTAGTGAAAACCTAATAAAAATAATTATATTAACAATTACATTTCTGTATTTTTATTTGCGATTTGTGTTTAGTATTTTTTTCTGAGGCCCTAATTTATTAAGTTATTTGTATTGGCCCTGGACCTTATGTGTGGAGATCTATTCTCAGGCGTTTGATAATTATCAGCCAATTTATTATGGGCATTAGCATCTCTTCCACTAAATCGGTGTTGTGTCGGTGAGATGTCAACTTATTTAGTCGTCGCCGTCAATCTATCATTTAAGCACAAGTTCACCTTAGCATGAATTAACGTTCGCTTATAGCATAGCAATCCGCCTTCGCAAATTATTGTCAATTAGTTGATCACAAATCTTTGTTATGTTTGTATTGTAGAATATTTACATCAAAAATCAAATTATAATTACTTGCTTATAAGAGCCTAAATAAAAAAAACAGCTTTGTTAATATCGCATTCCAATGTAAGTACATTTACTCTACAGTTACATCATCATCATCAACATCCCATATTATCTCCCGCAGCCAGCATGGGCACAAAGCCTGTGCCCAGGCATAGGCTTCTTACATAGGAGAAACACAAGAAGTTTGGATTAAACCGCCACGCTGTCCTAGTGTATTGTGTAGTCTTCGTAATCCAAACTAGAGCGTTCGAACCACACTAGTTCTTCTAATCCTCCTCTCTGTACAGTGCTACGTGATGTCATTATTACATCTTTACCTTTAATTCGTAATAACGTGTTTTTAATGACACTGTCAAAATATTCCAATGCATGTTTTTGTACTTAATCAATAATCACGTTCATTTATCTACATATAGCTGCTACGAAGGCGGCTATGTTTAGGTGTGAATTGTGTTATTGACAAAACACTTGCGTCATTTGAGTAACACTCAAGTTCAAGGTGACAAGGTTGTTACAAAATTCTCGCTTAGATGTCGTCTTTAGAAAATACACGGTTTATTAGATCTATCCTTGATGGGTTGTAGTTAAGTACTAGGTACAACACACGCAATAAAATGATTTGTCAATAGAAAGGCTTAGATAAATTATTAGTCTAATTCGCTATATGAAAATACTGGACGTAAATATTCGGATTTTCGCATTTTAAACGAGAATTGTTAACTTACACCACAGAGGTACATTTATGTACGACACGTCATTCTATTTACTCAGTTGGTTGAGGTCCGCTCCATTTCTATATACATAAAGAAACTTTGTAATACCACAGGTGATTCACACGATGTATATTTAAACGAACAAACACCGCATTGGTTAGACACGGATAAGGGACTTTGCAAGAGTCAATCTTGACATGAAAGATACTTCGTCTCTTTACCATGAAGTCACTGCTCAAACAAAGAAGTTGTTGGGTAACGTTATTTTTACATACTTTACATATTTATTACCGCTACTTATACCTGTCTGGTTTGTTCAGGAAAATTTGAAAAAAGACTACACGATTGGCAATATATATCTCATAAGTTGCCAATAGTGTAGTTTTTCTTTAATTTTAGATTATTTCAGCCGGATTATTCGCTAACTCATTTTTACAATTAAAGTGAAATTAATTGAAAAATTGCATCTTACCTTTCTTTGCTTCGTTACAAGATGTCACAATGATTTAATAGTGAAGTCTCATGGAACCTGATGTATAGAATACACCCGCTCATAACGTCGCCAGAGGCAATCGGGTTTTAGTTTCTATAATAAATATCTAAACCCTATTGCAATGTCCCGCAAACTTCTGTTTAAAGATACATTTATCATTGCCGAGATAGCAATCTAAGTTGTATTCCAGCGGACGGGCGTGAGAAACAAAGACTGAGAACAACTCAGCAGCCTGCATCGTGACTAGCCCAGATTCTGACTGCAACGAGTTATAGTTAACTATATAGTTCCATATATATATATATTAGTATCCTTCCATGTGATAATGTCACTTCTCTTTATACTTACCAAATTTTACTATGAATTGGTAATTTCTCCGAAATAGAACAGATTATATTGACTCTTTCAGCACAACGCAAACTAAATCATGAAGCTTTCATCTATGATTAACACTTGAATAAAGCATGTGGAAAGCCACGTGATTTGAATTTATTATTATTACAAAATATAATTCACATGTAGCTGGAATCAAAAAAGAGAAACCAATCTTTAACACGATTAACTTTAAGATAGATAATCGCATTCTCAACTCGTAGCTTCTTTCGGCTAATTAGTGTCGTTTAACTTGTGTGACGATCCTCATTGAGCATGCCAGGTGTGGATCATTCATTACTGCCCATTATCGTATAGGGGCAACGCAAGGCTTGACTACTAATCAGATTTCATTCCACAAAGAACCCTTAAGAGACGCGCTGTCAATTAACATGCATCGAAATTTTTGCAGTTCAATAATGGCATTATTAATTATACATCATTTTGACAACAATATAAATTTTTTTCGACTACCATCTACGTATAAATATTTTCGATTAAATAAATGCACTAAATTACTTATACTTATAAATTGACAGTAGTATTTAATGAGGATTCTTCAACTTTAACTCAAATAAAGCAACATAATCAAGAAGCCAATTAACATAATAATCAACATTGAAGTCAATAATCTCATCTTTCATATCATTCATGTTACTAAAGGTCTAAATTGATGTACTTCAATGATAAGTAAGTAGAATAAGTCTCCTTAATTTGAAACAAAATATAATTGTATGAATAAAGTCCCTGACAATAGTCTATAAATCTTTGCAGAATGAATAATAAATAAGAAATATGTCAGCAGGTCACTGACGGCATGTCGACAGTTTCGGCTACTGTTTTGGCAAGTACGTGCAATTCTTAATTCCCAATAAGCCGTTTTTATTTAAACCATACCGTAGAAGGAGCGATCGGCTTTTATTTTCATTTGCCAAGATGCCAAGTATACAAATTATAATATGCAATAAGCATTACTAAACAACACATTGTTTATTTTTTTCCTTTTTTTGTCTTTTTAGTTTACAAGTCGGTTTTTAGTTTTGTTTCAAACTTAGATGGGTGACTATCAGATTGTAGACTTGACTGTCTGTTTGTCGTTTGTTGAAAATACTCGAATTGCTTAAGAAATGAAAATTAAACACATGCCAATTGTGTAACATGTAATATTTATCACACCTAATACCAATCCAAATTAAGCATAATAAAGAGCTTGTTTTATGGATACTAGAAAACGGAGAAATATTGATAATAATTTGTATGTAAATATCAGAAATATAACAAACAAATAGAGATAAAATAGAGTAAACAAATATTCGTACTCATCATACTAATATCCAAATATCTATCTCTACCGAGATTCAAACCCGGGACCTCTGACTTAGGTGACCACTCGACCAGACGGCCGTCAAATTGAAGATTTTCTTCGATTTCTCTGGGTACCCATCATCAGATCCTGACATAATGACAATAGGACCACCTCTCTGGTATTCTCTATTCAATAAAAAAGACAAATCGACATACAAAAAAACATACACTTAAATTAAGAAACTCCTCATTTTCTTCAATCGATATAAAAGACGATATTTTTTTTAATAAACATATTTCAGTGTCCCTAGAGTAAGTTTAAATCGAATCAAAACTTTTCATTCATAGTTTCCATTGAGCTGACAAATGCATACATAAAAAGTAGTTTCCGATACTTCACAACAGGGGCGCTGTTGTCGTTTTGATACTATTTATCAGCTGAAAACAAACACGATCAAAACGGTTCAATTCGTTTGAAACTTGCTTTTGGGGTAGGACCAGTTGTGATAATAGATATAATACGGGATTGTTGAATCAGTAACATATATATAGGACCGAACGAGGGCGCTGACCAGCTTTGATCAATACAGGTTTTGTAAAATCTATTCATATTCCTTAAAATTATAATTACACTATCTTAAAATCTTCTTAAAATTACATTATCTTAAAATTACACTTTGCGAACGAAGTCAAATAAATAAATGTCGTAATATGGTATATTCATATCATTTATTGCTTCATGTGGGCACGTTGAACATTTGGTTTCGGAATATCGTTTATGTATTCATTTTAGTACTTATTTCAATTGCATTCTTATACTAGTAAGAGATCTATTTTGTCTAATGAGACCGAACCTTATTATTCACCGTTCTAAATTTCTAATCGTAAGCAAACACTTCCTCACAGTTACTCGATTTTGTTCACAAATCTTAATCAATTAAGAGACAGCGAATTCAAATAAACATATACCGCTAAGGTACATAGATAAAGAACGATGTTAGATGATCATCACAGATTGGTTTAAGTGTATAATTGCCGTGCAGAATTGCATTTATCTTGTGGCAACCTTTGTTGCATCAATTGTCGAAACACCTCTCTTCATGGGAACGAATCTAGTTGACCTTAATAGGGATGTTAATTTCTATTAACCGTGAAAGTGTTATGGATTTAATTAGACCATATTAACTTACTGTCACGATTACTGAAATGTAATAGGATGAGATTTCATTTGTCACAAAATACTTCGTAGACATTGTCATTGTGTGTCGAGTATATTGTTCGTACACGTGTGTTATTATTTCAACTTGAACTTGACCACAAAAAACCAAAGTCATGCATTATACCCTCCGGACACGGCCCGATTTCAAGTATCTTTCGTTGTGTTAATAATACGAATAAATATGTACGTTTACTCTATAGCAGTTACATCATCCTGTGTCCAAATATTTTTTCTCGTAAAATAGGTAGATACGCAAAAAATGTCATGGTTGACATTTTTAAAAAGCTTTTTCGATTAGCGTTTGTTGAACTTGCACTAGGCATCATCAAATATTACATATGCTACTAATGCGTGAACTCGATTCTTGCCCACGCATATTTCTGTGTTAATTTTGGCGTGGGATAAAAGAGGTTATCTTTGTATATGTCACCTGTTGTCGTAAAGGAATTGTCAAGATGTATATTTATTTTTTAAATATACGCATATGGTTATCCGTTAGGTTATCAAAGCTTATCCGATATATTATCTTCAACTACCATATAAGTCGGACTAAAATATAGTAGTTTTACTGTCTAAATTGTAAACTGGTTGTCAAAAGTTAAAATTCAATAACTGTGACAAATATCGTATTTTGCATAACAATAGTTACCTGTCATACTTTAGAAGACATAAAATAATGTCTTGTTATGTTAATCGTGACAATTTAATTTAATGTCGTAGTTTAAATTTTGACTACAAAAGTATTTTCCGTATCTAAAAATATCTCCAAAAATGGCAAGATTTTGGTTATTTGTTTCTGATATAAAATTTCATAATAAAGTAGCTATTACTTAATAGTTGGCAACGAGTGTAATAACTTTGAAAAGTAAGAATTTCCATGGGAAAGTTAACAAATGCCGTATAATCGTCAGTATTAAACGTTAAATAAATTATTAGCAACTGCACTGCAGCCTATTAAAACTTCAATTTAGCCAGCAACAACTATCAATTGCCCCTATTAGGTGTCCCCATGTGCAAGAATGATTAGTATAGTATCCCATGCAGTGACCACATGTTATCGTTTTTATTAAACTTGCCTACGAGGTAAAACCGTTGTCGGGTTATTGACGAATGCATAAGTTGTTTAGAGCAATTAAACTTAAATTATTATTGATTTCAAAGTTTTATATAGATCATTTTAACGGAATACACACCTGCCGGTAGATTTATTCGACTTCTGTAGACTAGACTATTACCAGATTGTGGATCTGCAAGGTAGACTTGTGGAAGTCATACCAATGCTACGTTCCCGGTACGCGACCGCCACAAAATTATTATCATGTTTCAATGAGTGAATGCAACTCAATTAAATAAATTGTTACATCATAAGCACACTTGTAATTTGAACAAAAAATGTGTTTAAGATATATATCGGTAAATAACTTTCACATTTCCTCGTCATGTTCCTTCCGTATGCTCGACCACCAGGTGAGATGAGCATCATGTCTAAGTTATAATAACCATGCCCACGCGCATCGACAAGGTCAACTTGCTGCGCAGTTGTCAGCTTGTCATATGATTAATCCGGCTTGGTCTGTCAGTGCTGGACACACGCGGCCAACAGCCGGCCGGCTTTACGACAACTTCTGTACATTGTCGACTCCATAGCTTCCTGTCGGGTCGTGTAAAGTAAGTGTAAGACTAGTTCAGTAGTGCGTAGACAGTGGTTTAGAATTATCATAAATACTCCAAAGTTTTTTTTTAATTTAATCAATTTAATAATAATATAATAAAATACATATTTATTATTGAATGGAACATAGCCAGATTACTCAGTTTCTACCTTGTCTTGATAGAGGTTATTAGTATAAAGTAATTAAATTTTAATAAAAGTAGTTATTTTTGTCAATGAATTAACCATCTTATGGCTTCTGATGAAGCATAACTAATAAGCGTAATGTAATCAGTTATATCAATTTAGAACACCATCACCCACTGTAATTTGTGAACCTACTCAAACGTGTCCGCGACCATTAGACCGCTTTCTGTCGGTGGGTGTTTGTACCCATAAGCATAACGATTTTAGTTAATCAAAATCTGCCATATCTCAACCAACATATTTAGCTTAATATTTGTTATTAAACATCAATTTAGTTGCTTTAATCTCACCAATGTCTTTATCAACTTCAGATTTTTTGTATCATAATCTCCCTCATAGTAAAATTATTGTTTTGAATATTTTTCCTCCGCATGTTTTTTGTTTCATTTTATGCTTTACTTGTCTTTATTTTTGTTGTCATAGACGACAGTACCTCGGACAGTCTGAGAAGACTGAGCGACGACTCCTCCAGAAAACATTTGTCAGGTGAGACTATTATCTATATCTATCACAACAGTGAAAACCCTCGAAAACCTGAAAGTGTCACTGATTAAAGCGCATGCAAGCACAAAACGAGCATGATTCGAAGCTTACTCTTCTCACTCAAGCACGTTTCGAAATGTATCATTATTCATTTTTGGCCCTGTATATAATGTTCATAACGCCTTTCTATCATCACCGTTCGTGGCAGACCTGATTGAAGCTGACGAGGACCAAGTGAGTAGCAGTCTGCCGGACAGACCGCGTGCTCATCGCAAGGCATCTAGTAAGTCCGTTACCTACAGTACTAAACTGAAAGCTATGTAATTAATTATCCAACATTCACCCTATTTACATACGAATGACCGACCTAGGTAGGTACAAACTAATTGCAAAAGGTGGAGGGACGCAGAGTAAATAATTCAACAACTTGGTTGTGGGTAATTTAGAAATAGCATGACTAGAAAAGTATTTTAATTTTTTTTTTCATTTTAATATGTGTTGAAATTATAATAAATTATAGTGTATGAATAATGAAAATAACAAAAATATATTTTCAATTTTTTTGCATGATGTAAGTACATCTTACCTAATTCAATAGTCATATAATATATCAGTACTTAAAAAAAATACCGAATTAACTTTTATCTTGCTAATTAAGTTAAACAAAAAAATAAAGCGCTATATAAATCTAGGGGTATTATAAAGTTGTAACACGTTATTATTTACTTAGAATAATTCGGTTGTGGTTATAATTTAACTCAAAGATTGTTCTAAGGTTGAAACTAAGAATACTAAGAAGACGCAAAATTATCTTTGAAGACCGAAATCTTTAATCTTTATAAAGACCAGTCCTTTATTAAATATCATAAAGAATTTGTTTGTCAAATATTTTATTTTCAAACAGCTTTATGAATTCCAAAATTAGCAAATCTAACTGCACTGTGTACGTGTCCAAATGGAATCAGCATCGGTGCGCCTACGGACCATCCACGTCCTCCGACACGTCCGCAATTAACCGCATTGTCTCTTTAGCAAATCGTAAATCTTATCTATTGTTTTGCTCTTTTTTACCATCAACCTGCTCTTTGATTTGTATTACCTACCTCCCCATATATTGATTTCAATAATAACGACTCTCGTTATAAGTCAAAATATATTGTTAGTATTTTTTACCAATTACGTGAGTTTCCTCGTTTCACAATAAATAACGACCTTTACTGCATGGACTTTCGGATTTATGAAAATAAAATAATGTATTTTTCATTAACCGTAAATATACCATTATAACTCGGTCTCGGTGTATTTACTAAATGTACTAAAATGTAACAAATTATAAACGACAAATAACTTATTATCGTTTAGTGATAGACACATGCAAGTTAACTTATTAGAAATATGTAAAGATTGAAATACTGAATAACCTAGTCATTGCTAGTTTTGTGTAAGTAGTGGCTAATGTTTGTGTGTCGCTTATGTGTCGTGGCAGCCAGCAGTACGTACAGCATCACTTCGATGGACGCGCTTTGGGAGAAGCACCCGCGTCGCCTCAGCGAGGCTGGCCTAAGGAGGTCCTCAGGTAAACATCATCATCGTTCAAACAAAAGGCACCTGATAGAATTCTGTGAATCTAAAAGCGAAATCGAAAAACTGATCTTGTTTTTATCATAACTGCTTTTCATAAAATATTACAACAAAACAAAACCACACACAAATATGGCATATCATTGTGTATACAATAATATGTATATTTGTAAAATATGTTTCGCTATCGTCTAATGTAGAAAGTATATGGGATTTGTTTTGGCAGTATAATAGTTTCTGTCACTTTAAATAAGGTTAGATATTAAGTCATACACCGCATCATCATGGAGCTACTATATCTCGATATTCACGGATATTTTAGGCTTGACAACAATGAGTTCCGCTTGCTTGAGGTGTTTGCTATGCACTGTTGAAAGCATGTTAGCAGAAAGCATGTTTTTTTTATTAGAAATCACATGCATTTTCAATTACAGCAATTCTTCAATATCAAATGCAGTTTGTGAAAGTTGATAATTCCGATATGCAAATGGCTCTGTAAATGGTAAACGACGGCCGTTGCACTTGCACACGGTATTCAAGACGTGTGCACATCATATGTGGGGATCGAATATGGAATGTGGAGAAGACATGCATAATCAGACGGTTATAAATTTCAATTAGTGTTATCGTTAGTATTGACAGCTTCCTGATCAACATTACAGAAACGGGATACCGGGTTTTCAAGTTTAGTGTAGATAACAGAAGCAGCAGTTCCTTTTCATCTTAATCATTATTCTGTTTAAAAATATATATATAAATTCCAGATCACAGTGTCGTACTAACTGAAGACACTGACAGTTTCATAATCGGTGAGCGTGTTTGGGTGGGAGGTACAAAACCCGGCCAGATCGCTTACATCGGCGAAACAAAATTTGCTCCCGGAGATTGGGCTGGAATTGTCCTTGACGAAGCTATTGGTAAGGAATGCAATATTGTTATATATTGTGTTGTAATCATTTAAATTAAAACGCGGTGGAGTTAAAGTAATTTGCCTTTGCAGGAAAAAATGATGGTTCAGTGGTTGGAGTACGCTACTTTCAATGTCCGGAAAAGAAAGGCGTGTTTTCGCGTCTAACGAGATTGACGCGGACGCCGCTGGTGACGCATACGCCGCATGATACCTCGCCAGTGTCCGATGCGGGCAGTGTTTTCGAGCGACCGCCATCCGGCTCCGGCCGCCCGAGGCGTACGCTGTCGCCCAATGGCAGCATACGAAGCATTGTTAGCAGTAAAATGAGTACGTTAACAGTGTAATAGCGCAAATTGAAATTTTCTTTGAGTAAGTATATAACGCATTTGTTTTCTTACAGACGCTTCGATTTCGACAACGACCAATGGAGAACTTCGATTAGGTGACCGCGTGATTGTATCGAGCAGTCGCGGAAGCAAAGCCGGGACGCTACGATTTGTTGGTACAACGGAATTCGCACCAGGCGTGTGGGCGGGTGTTGAACTCGACGACCCGTTGGGAAAAAATGATGGCTCCGTTGAGGGTAAAAGGTAAGGTTCATCGAATAGACTACACATATTAGTCGAACAGCAGAGATTGGCAGTTTTTTATTGCAGGTACTTCGAGTGCGCTCCCCGCTTCGGCCTGTTTGCACCGATCTCCAAGGTGTCTCGTTCTCCGTCAAACCGCAAACCGGGCGCCTGTGCGATCCATAGCAACGGCCGCGCCACGCCATTGCGGCGGTCACACTCTCGCGAGTCTCTCACATCCCTGGGCACATCGATAGCGTCGTCCCGCGTGGGGGTGAGGCTCGGAGTGACGTCGCTGGGCGCTCAGGTAGGCTAGCCCCGCGCGCGATCGGCCGAGCCACGATCCTCACGTTCACCGCGCTCGCCGCCGCCGCACGCTCGTGCCCGTCCGCACCGCAGCGCGCCTAGCCTTCTCGACAAGACTTTGATCGTCAAGCACGTCGAAAACGACCACTGCGCCATTATAGCTCTACCGCAGCCTCGCGTCTATTATGATATCGTATTTCAAAGTAGCTCTAAATGTTGTAAAGACTTGAACCCACGAAGGTGGGCGAGCGGAACTCTGCCGAAGTCGTGTCGGTGTTCGGAGAGCGTACTCAGTTTCGAAAGCGGGCGCAGTGATCGTTCTCAACGTAGCGATAGCAGCAGCGGCAGCAGCGTGTGCGGGCGGGCGGCGCGCGGTGGCGGCGAGGTGGTGCGGTGGGCGGGCCGGCCGGCCGCCGTGACGAGGGCCAGCCGCGGGGTCGCCGCAGCTACCGACATAATCGTGGAGATGCCGCCGTCGCGCACTCACTTCTCGGGCTTCGGGAAAAGCTACCATTTCTCGTGCGTGTCACCCTTTCAGTTTACCTACCCGTATGTCGTCTATATTTGAACATCGTTAACATTGAATGTATTTCCCAATGTAGCTTATTTATCAACTGATAATATTTACTGTATATATTCAATGCTCAAAACTTTGTACTATTTTCTAAAAATAAAAATATTTTAATTGTACTTGGAATATGGCGTTAATATCGTTATGAAGAGTTTCCATATAAAATATAAAAAAATTAATTGAACAATAAACATTGTTTCTCGTTGTATTTACCACTGATGAAAGTTTACTAAGTTTTGTTTGTGTACTGGATTAGCACATTATAAATATCATCATAGTTATTATTATTTGATATTTTCTTACTTCATGCCTTGAATAAAATATCATTTTATTAAATAGTACCATATCCAAGCCTATTGTCATAAAACAATGCTATTCATCTCGTACTCGGTAATGGCAGGTAGTGTATTGTAATTATTATGGTTATGATTCTTCTGTGGGAGAAATTAAGTTGTACTAAATATTTTAAAAAATTAGGTAAACGAGTGACGCGCATGAGTTATGGTTTTCATATAGAAGTAGCTTCTCGTGTGCATGAGCATCGTTTGTTTTGTTTCTGGTCTGTAGCTGGCACCCCTTGGTTTGGCCCTTGTGTTAATTTTAATTTTTTATTTATTTATTTGCATTTATCATTCTTGGTTCACTATTTTATTTTATTTATTCCTTCACTCTTTAAATTATTTTTGGTGAATCATGAATGTTTTTTCTTAATTTAATATCTAGGCATTTGCTTATCTGAATTAGCTGAATATAGTTTTGAAAGACTGCAGTAGTCAAAAAATTACTTATTATTTAACTAACAGTTATTATTTCTGTGATATTATTTTTAAGACAATCTCCTATTAGGTTCTTATGAGTAGTCTCTAAACATATTTATTGTGTACTATGTGTATATAATAACAAATATCCTTCGCTAATTTTTCTAACACAAAAGTTTATTTACATAAAAGTACATTTCGGAGTAATGCGGCTATGGGGAGTTCCATCATGGCCTGCGTTATGCGTCATGCCTCGCTCTATGTTTCGCTCGCGCCTATGTGGTTGTATTTATTTCTCCGAAAGTTAAAACTCCTGCAGTATTAAGTACAGCCGCATGGCCGCGTTCTCCGTAAGCGACTCATGCCCAAAGAATGACGCTGGCTGCAAGAAGCATGGCTCTTAAATGTACTTCAATACAAACATGGTGTAGTTGGTGTAGTTTTTGAAAAGCTCTACAGAAACTCCTTTGACAAAAATATTCCATCAAAATAATGATGCTGTTTGATATTATCACAGCTGTTATGTGATCTTAATAATTATTTATCGATATAATTCTATTAGAAAGGTATGTCAAAATTGTTGCACGAATGATCTTTTTCAATACTATTAGTTAAGCGCCTCATAATTTCACATATATACTTCATTGCATATTAGAGTTTTTATTGAGCTTTTATTTTCTCGCTTAGCGGATGTGCGATGCCGTGTCATCACTAATCGGCTAATTGTATTTTCAAAGAATTTCTCTACAGAATTCTATGAAAATACACAGCAATGCTACTACTGCTGAGTTCCAATAATCTATCTACAGATGCTTTTTGTTTACGATTACAAGGTATTAAATGTTGACATATTTCACTCGACATTATACATTTAAATCTTTTAAGGAAAACCATCCGTAGATAGATAACCTGACTAGGTGTACTTCAATGGCAAGGTCGAAATCTAAGTTGAAAGCTTGTTAATATTCGGTGACGTAATACTGTATTAGCAAACAGTCAACAGTAAGTACACTTAGCAGTAGTCGAGTGCGTTAACTCGTGTTGTTTTCCCTCATGTTTGTTGCGCATTCGCACTGTCACTAACGGCACGGCGGCAGCGAGTTGGTGGTCCGCGAGCCTCTTCCACCCCGGTCTCGGCGAAGAACGCCCTTCAGGTACGGTATCCCACTATCGCCGCGCGGTAAACATCACACGCTCTATCAATCGTGGGCTGAACGTCAAAAATCTGTCAACACAAATTTGAACATCGACTACAATTGTAGTGACATTGCATGATATACACGACAATGATACGAACACGGTATTTGTCAAGCACAGAACAGTAAAATCGCTTTTATCTGCTCGGTGTTTCCAAGTATGTTTGAGCAAGCTTCATTATTTGTTTTGGAAGCTATTGCTTCTTAAACAAGTGAGTTGTATACATAGGTTTTACTTAAATTAATATTAAAATAGTCAATACAGTATTCAATGTTTAAATATTTTTGAAGTTGAGCACACGTTTAGCATTTTGTTGTGACGGGAGGGTTACCGTCGAGGCGGTAGTGGGTTGTATTTTTCGACTGTTTGAAGCTATGGAAATAAGCAACGAATGTTAATTGAACCTGTTATTTTATGACAGCAAATATTGTAACAAACTAAAATCTTAATTTTGTTAATAGGTAGTTTACTAATTGATCGACAGATTTTGTTACAGTAACGTGAAGGATGTAGAAAATAATATTTTCTTGGTTCTTTCTACCTACTTCTTATCAGAATTTAATTAGGGACAGTATTTTGTCAATTAACGCACTTTTAGTACAAACATAGATATTTTTTAAATCATGCTCCAACAATATACCAGACACGAGCTAATTAAATCGCTTTTAACACATTGGGCATGCTTAGATTTTATCGGACGCAAAACTGTGATATTGTTTGATTTTTATATTTATTACCTAATTATTTACTTTCAGTGAGCATTGTATTCTACCAACTAATATGAATAATTATCCGAGTAATGTTGTCTTATTTTCTTTACTAATTTATGAATCAACCAGTGCCTGTAAGTTGTAATGATATTCATAATTATAAGTACTCCCTCGGTAATAAATAACTCTTTGTTTAAATTTTTTATATAATGTACAAGTTATTAACTGTATTACTTAATACGCTACGAGCCGCACTAATAACAATTGTATCAGCCTTATATAGTTATAAATTTTTGTCACTTTCTTAAAATACTGTAACAATTTAAGTCTTATACAATATTAGTGAGGGCATAGGTAACGTAGTTTTATGATTACTTTTAAAGTTGGACCTTATGTATGGTGTTGATTAATTGATATTAAATAAATGACAACAAATAAAAAATTCATTACCTGTTTTGTATTATTGCCTTCCTGAATGCATCTGTGTGGATAGAGTGATTAAAATATTACTAATAACAGTGTTGTTGTTTTATTGCATTAATATAAACTGTATATAAAGTGCGCTTACGAATTGCATGTTCTTATTAGGTATTACTATGTGATCAAATTAAGACTGCATCCCTGACAAACTTCGATCCACGATGGAACGTCCACTAACATTCAATCAATACTTACCGTATTTTTATTATGAATAATAAAACACTCAAGGTTTTTCAATATTTTGATGTTTGACTTTGTTGCTACGTCTTTGGTAAACCGTCCACAAAGTTATTCATTGAAGTAAAGTTTATTTTCGTGACTATGACGTCACAATTTGTTGCTAATCCCGTCCTACTCTTACTTTAGTCGCATCGTATTTATTGTTATTATAAAATTACTTTCTTCCAATGTTAGTTCTCTAATTTACCCTTTGGTTTCCTTAGTTAACTTAACTAATGAAAATGATCCTGTGAATGTAAAGAATGGTCAATTGTTACGAAAATTATTTTATAACTATATAGAATAAAAATTTTGTAATGACGTGCACTATTAGATACATATGAGAGTCTTCTTAGGGTAGTAGTTCAAACGCTCGGGTTTCGATAACGAAAACAAAGCACCTTTCGCTATTGTTGGTCCCTGGATGGGACAATCAATTTGTTATCTCCTCCGTACTTCGGATGACCGCCATTAGTCAGTTGTTATGGCAACCGCTTTCATTCATAAGCCGCATTCGGCTAGCGCGGTGGTGTTATTATGACCAAACTCCCTACATATTTCTCCCATACAGGAAGGAAATGTAAAGGCTGTAGATGATTAGTTAGATACATACAAATACATGCTTGTTGTTGGAAACATACTAAAAATATTATGATGTTTCATAAATTTTAAATGACACACAAGGCTAGGCTACGACTGTCTACTACCCACGTTATTACCAAGTAAGCAGTAAAGCAGTAAATTCGTAATATTTATATTTCTTGGAACATAATAAATACTTTTCTGTTCATCAGTGTACAATATTATAATATAAGTTAGATATGCAATTATGCATTTTAATGAATAATTTATACAATCGCTACTCGCAACTTAGAACCTAATGGTTATACTTAGAGCCATTTTGTAGGGTTTGTACCTATAGTTACTTATGGGCTTAGTTGGTGACTGTCAAATGGTGTTCTGAATTCACTTTACTCCAGTCATCACGAGTCAAGACAGTGCCTAGTATACGATTCCATCAGACAGAAAATGGAATATATTACATTAACTAATTTCTAGAAACACACATAGCGTAGTTATGCCGCGAAAGGTTTACCGCTGAGTAGTTGGAGATATATCTACTAGCCTACTTTAGCTGTCATGTCACACCGCCATTGCTATCCTCCAGTTAAATCGGTCTAGTAATAAAATGTACAGTTAGCTGGTTCCTATGTAGATATCTCCGTTCATCCGACTTTAGAGAACAATTCCAAGATTGGTAACCAATGACGACTTTGTCTTATTCGATTAGACTGCAGAAAACTCAATTACATATCAAACTTTGGGCGTGGGCAGGCAATAGCAATAGCAATCTTGGCTTTATCATCGTTTTGGCGTTGTGCATTATCTACTTTAACAAATACAGTATAATATTTAGAAAATCTATTCTCTTCTTGTTGATTTAGCAGGTGTGCCTAGTAGTCCTAGCCCCGTTACAAAGTTTTAAAAAAATATATACCTTAAAATATACTTCTCTAATGAACACCTTCTTAAGAAATAATCTAAATATAAGAAGCTGTATTAACTTGGTTTTTTTCTTTTCCTGACTTATTACAAAATTGGTGACAGCCGCCCGTAAACGAAATTTGAACATCCGCTAAACGAGTAGGCAAGGCTTCCCCTCGTCAGACTCCCGTCTCCTTAAACAATTTCGCTATAACGTAACTATAACTACGTCCTGCGTTCCTTGTTTCCCGGCACCCGTCAGTTGGAGCCCACAATTCAGAACTTTAAAATCAATAATTTCCTGCTTTTGTTGAAGCGAATATACAATTTGGCTATCTGTCTGCTAAAGGTAATTAGCGAAATTGTATTAAAAGTAGAAAAATATAAATATAAAATGGTATTGTGGATAATTTGGGCACATAAGTCGAAAATCAATTATGATAGGTATAATATATTTGGCACAACATAGATATAAACTTAAAAGTATTGAAATTCTTTACACGAAACAAGAGTAAGGGGAGTGTAACTTCTTACAGGTTGTTGGATTTCTTATTGATATATGATAGCTAGCAAATATTTTACTTGCCAAGCTAGAGAGGTTAATAAGATATCTATAATATAAGTAGACATATCAGAGCAGAGTGTTCAACCTCAATCCCGCATGAATACTCTTAACGGTTTTGTTATTGCGAAAAATTTACCTTTACCATTTATTGTGATTAATACCAACGATTGGTGATTGAGGGCTGCGAATAAAATCAAAGGCCATGGGTAAGTATTTTATTGAGTACAATGAATTGAATCACTTATTTCTCAAAATTTGTTCTTCTTGCAATTAAAAATTGACCCTTAAAAACGCTTTAAATATGATTACAATGCATGTGATAGTATGTTTGATGGGATGATACACCGTAATCTTATTAAAGTTACCGCTAAAGAATAAAAATACTAGATTTTATTTCTATGCTCTAAAATGATTAATGGCTGCCTTTAGCTTGACTTAGTGGTCTTAATTGGCCCTTAGCTCTAATTCGATTATGTTGGTTAATTTGCGATATCTCTACAACTTCCTGTAATTGACTGAATTGACTAATGCTTCCATTAAAATTTGTTTCAATGACAATTCTGAAGAAATTGAAGGCATGAAGGGATAGTTAAATGCTTGTAATTCCATAAGTCTAGATTCTTAGCACCGCAAAAGGAATTAAGAAGAACGAAGATGAAAGATTTTTACACGAAGATTCGAAGACAGATTTTTTTTCTAGTGCTTAGAAATAAATATTTTGTGCTTTACATCTGTACTGTGTCTGGTATATTGTAATTTATTATGTTTAATGCAAAAAAAATACCTCCGAGGTTATTCACTTGAATTTTTTGTGCAAAACATGTGTCGGATTTTTTATGAATAAGCTAACAATTGTTATGTGATTTTATAGTCAATATTATAAAACTTTTTTATATTCAGGAACTTCTCCGTGAGAAGCAACATCATTTGGAGCGATTGATGCGTGAGAGGGAACTGGAGAGGTCTGAAGTGGCTAAGGTGTCTCTGCAGGCTGACAGAGCTGAGACAGCATTGGCACAGTCTAAGAAAGAATCGACGCAGGTAACAAAATATCTTGGAAGAACCTTTATTCTGATTAGCTGGGAACTAAATCATAATTATTATGGGTAAATTATTGTGTGTTAATATCGCACACATTCGTTTGACGAATTTTATTCCGTTTCTACAACTAAACCAGTGGGGCTATTCAAAGAAACAAAACACTCAACGAAATATCGTACCTAAATTTTTCAAGATTTTACGTCGAAATTGACAAAAGCTCTTCTTTCGTTACTATATTATGCACTCCTCTGAAATCCCACTAATAGCAAATATTTTTATGATGAAGATGGATGGTTATATTTTTATTTATTATATTTCTTTTAATTTACATATGACTTCGATTTTCCGTTAGGGGTAACAAATTATGTCAGTACCGCTGTATGTACGCAGTATGTACCGCTTAGGGTTAGCTTATTATACAAAACTACGTACAAAACCCTAACAACATTTGTTTCCGCTTATATTAATATTAGTCAATATAACCATTGCTCTTTTTTATTATTTATGGATAGGTTTACTATCTGCAATAGGTAAGACAAAGCGGTAAGGTTGTTATTGCAACTGCTAAATAAAAATTTCTAAATATCTTATTACAGGCGAGTGCTGAAAACGAGAAACTCAAGTCCGAATTAAGCAAACTCAATAAGCAGCTAGAAGATGAGAGGCAGAAAGTGGAAGACCTTATGTTTAGAAATGAAGAGGAGAACATTAATAAGGAAGACTATAATGTAAGCATTCTATTTTAATATGCTTACTATGTAACTTATTTTGAACGCTTATATGTTAATGATTATTATTATTGGTTGCAGCGTTTCAAGGAAGCGATGGAGGTGAGTTATTCAAATATTATGAAATTATCCCGAGGTGTAGTTTGTACTCGTATATTTAACCCAATTTCTTTACATCAAATCAATATCTATTTAGTTAAAAACTCGCTCAGTCTAAATTTGCCATTCTTTTAATTTTTCTGCTCATAGTTCTCATTCTAATCTAACCAATTCGCTTTTTAAATTTTATAGAAAAAAATAAAAAAATGAACTTGGCAAACCTGAAGCCTAGAAGTAAAAGGATTAGTTTTCACACAAATTTTAATAATATTAGGTATTGTTGAACAAAAAAGTTTTGCAAAGTATATTTGTGTTGAAAAATTGTAGTTGAACATTTACCTGTGAGATGGTGTAGTTTCTTACATATTGATATATCAAAAAACTATTGTTCCTAGGTATAATATTAGTTCTGCAACAAATTCGCATATGAAATTTAAAAAAGAAGGTGTCATCTACCCTTTTGGTTCTTAACTGTGAACAAAATAATGAAGAATTAAAAGTATGGCAAGTTTGACGCATGGCGAGTTGCATGAATGGTCTATAGACTGTATTCATTACACAATAAACTAAAGTGAACTCTTCATTTTATATCACCATTTAACGACAAATAGCAAGAAAAAGCAGCACATTTACAAAGGATCCGCGATCTGGAAGCGGAATCAGCGCTACAAGCAGCTCGAGCTGAAGCTACATCCGCTGCGCTACAAGCGCTTGAGGACCAACGAAGCACTGAGACGGCTGCATTGCTGGACCAACATAAGGAAGAACTCACAGCAGCTCAAAGTATTTATTTACTAAATAACGCTATATATTTGAAAATGTCGCTGAACATTTGAGCGCTTACATCTCTGTTGTCTTGTGTACACAATCTGTATCTTGCTCAGTTTACAATTCACTTCAGCTTTACAATTTTAATAAGATTTATTATTAAGCTAAGCTAGCTTATTAGGATTATAATTAATCTTAGCTCCTTATTAAGCTTAATTTTTTATATTTTCAGCATTGTCTTCAGAATTACAAAAGCTCCTGGATGAAGCATACGTGCTCTTAAAAGAGAAAGAACAGGAAAAAGACTCGTTAGGTAAAAGCATGTCAGAGGAACTATCCAAACTTAAGGCTGATTCAGAAAAGGCGCTCAACGAAGCTAAATCAAAGATGACTATTGCTCAAACTGAATTTGAAACACAGCTTTCTGTTTTATCAGCAAAATTACATTTAGCAGAATCTAAACTAGAGACTGAGAAACAAAACTTGGAACGATTAAATAAAGACAATGGCGAGATGATACACAATCTCAATAATAAGCTGACACAGCTCCAAGCTACTGTTGATGATAAAACACTTGAACTAAATAAGGGTAATTTTGCCTTTTTGTTTCAATTACTTCCAATAATATATGTTACTTATTGATTATTTGTTTTACAGTTTTGGGTGCCAACAAAGAACATGAAGTCAATCTTAACAAGGAAATCACAAAACTTAAAATGGAACTCAGTGCCAAAATTTTAGATATAGAACAACTAGCAGATTATAAAAAGAAACAAGAAACGATTTGCAAATCAATGGAAGAAGAAATCACTCGTTTAAGAGAGGAATACACAACAAAAGTGACTGAGTATGAATCATTATTGAATGAAGTATCACAGCAGAATGAAAAAAATAAAATAGAAATGATAGAGTTGCAAAACAATCTTTCTGCAAAGACTAAAGATTACGAGCGCCTACTAGCAGAGTCGAGTGATTCGTGTAATTCGTCTGAAAAACTCATCAACGAATACAAGCAAAGTGTTCTTGAGAGAGATAAAGAAATAATTAAATTGAAAGATGATTTCGAACAGGCCACTGCTAATTTTAATATTAAACATAGCAAAATAGCGGAAGAACATAAAAAAGAAATTGATGACCGCAATACTAAAATAGAAGAGTTAATGCAAGAGATAAAAACACATAAACAAGCTCTTGATAACAGTAAAGTCCAATTGGATGCACTTAATTCACAATTTGTTATTAGTGTCGAGGAATTAAAAGCTTTAAAGGAAGAAAATGAAAAGTTAAAGCAAACTATTTTAGATTTGACGGAAAATAATAATAACTTCAGAGATAAAATTGCAGCGATGGAATTGGAATTAGGTGAATATAAACGCCAACTAGAAAGTACCATTGAAAAATGTAGTGAATTACAAAAATCGAAGGATAAAATTGAAACAGAATACATGAATCTTACGGGACAGACCACTGATTCCAATGAACAGTTCAATAAATTATCACAGCATTTAAAAGATACTGAAAAAGAATTGCAAGACTTAAAAGATAAGCATAGAGAAGTATCAAATAATCACGGTAGAATAGAACAAGAACTAAAGCAAAAGATATTTAAATTACAAGAAGACTTCTCACTGGAACGGGGCCAATTAATTCAATCAGTTGATGAAAAAATAGAAAAGTTAAAAGAAACGGAGACAAGAATTGAAGAATTTGAAATTCAAGTGACTGAAACTAACAATCGTGTCAAAGAATTGGAATCGCATAGCGATAAGTTGTTAGACGATAATACAAACTTAAAACAAGAAATAGAGAATTTTAAACTCAAAGAACTAGAATTAAACAATGAATTTGATGGTATACGTAAAAAGTTGGAAGTAGATATAGGCAGGTATAAAGAAGAAATTAATATTTTGAAGGCAGACGGAGCTACTTCAGAAGTCAAATTGATGGAAAAAGTAGACCAGTTAACAGAAGCTCAAAATGACCTTAATAATAAATTAGAAGAAGCTCGAAAACACGAAGATTCACTACAGAAAATACTTGAAGATATGACTATCCAATTAAGTACCCAAAAGGCACTATATGAAAATGAAATCACTCAAGCACAAAATCAGTTAGCTACCATTACAGAGGAATCAAACACACAAAAAGCGGAAGAAACTCGTTTGAGGGATCTGCTACACTTAAACCAAAACAATGTCAAAGAACTCACACTAAAGTTGGAGATGCTAGAGGTCGACTTTAAATCTAATTTAGAAATAGTAAATGAAAAAGATCGTCAAATTCTATATGTCAACGAAGAACTCAACAAAGCTACTAACAGTAAAAAACAACTAGAAGAACAATTGTACAAAGCCGCTCTAGAATCTTCTTCATTAAAACAAAAATATGAGAACCTTATTGCAAATTCTTTAGCTGAAGAATCTTTATTAAAGGAACAGTTAGGTCAAGTCGAGCAATTACGAAAAGAAATTAGTTTGTTAACTCAAAGTAAATCATCCCTAGAAAATCAATGTTGTGAAAGTTTAAACGAACTCAATAAATTAAAAGAATTATATGAAGATACTTCCAAAAAATTAAAAGAAAACACTGATGAAAAAAGTGAATTAAAAAAGTTACTGAATGAAAAAGAAGATACGTTTATAACTCTTTTTGAGAAAAATGAATCTGATATTAAAAGAATTAAATTATTAGAGGAAGAAAATCATGCATTAAAAGAAGATATTTTGAACAAAAACAAAGCTGTCGAAGAAAAAGAATTATTATTACAGAAAATTAATGAATCTGTGCAATCAGGGACAAATGAGACGCAAGAAATTATTAAAAGATTGCAAACTAATAACGACGAATTAAATAAAAAGTATAAAATAGAAGTTGAATCTCTCAATAATGTCATGAAAAGTTTACAAGGTCAACTTTCAGAGAAAGAGAAGCAGTTGGAAGAATTGCAGAAAACCACTGAGAAAGTAGTTGATTTGGAACATCAGCTACAAAAGTCTGAGAAGGACATTAAACAATTGACTGATATTAACGAGGGACAAAAGTCGAATTATGAAGATTTAAATAAACAATTAAAAACACAATTTGACATCTATAAAAGAGAGAGCAAGCAAGTCAAACATGAACTTAAGGCGAAAATGAATGAATATGAGAAGGAGTTAGAAGCTTCTAAGGAAAAACTAAAGACTGAAATGGAGAAACAAACACAACTTCAGGGTAAATTAAAAGATGCTGAAAAGCAAGTATTGGAACTATCACAGAAGTTAGAATTACTAGCAGTTCAGCAAACTTCTGAGTTTGAAAAGGACAGTAAGTTAGAGAAATTAACATTAGAATTACAATCAACAAGAAAGACTAGTGCAGAAGCTTTATCAAATAGTGAAACTATAGTTGATAGCTTAAAATCTGAAATCGAGCACAAAATAAAGGAACTGAAACAAAAAGACGAATTGTTACTAAAATTACAGCAAGAAATTAAGGTATGCCTTTAGTATTAGTATTTGTAGTTTATGATTATGTATATGAGATGATGAATAACGTCATTTTTGATTTCAGAATTTTAAAACCAGAGTAGAAATAGCGGAAAGAGAGAAAGCATTACTGCATAAGGAAATTACAGCAAACGGCAATGAAATAAGGGATAAAAATGATAACAACGCTATGGGGGTACGCGGAGAAGGCGACAACGCTTCGCATCAGTAAGTTAAATATTTGTTAACTCACTTAAGAGGAAGAGTAAATTGTTAATTTAGAAATGAATATGTATTTTTTTGTCAAATATATTCATGTAAGCTAATCGGTTCCATACAAAATTATTTGACTGCTTTCCTACACCTACATTTAGGTTTACTGTGTCTACTATAGAATCAGACACAATACATTAATTGATTATGTTACTTTGCATTGATATTATCAACAGGAATAAAGAAGAAAAAGAAATGTTAGATGGACAAGTGAGCTTCCTGAACTCTGTGATAGTGGACATGCAGCGCAAGAATGAACAGCTAATGGCACGCGTGCAAGCTCTCGAAGGTGGCAGCCTAGGAACCGAATCACCTGTTTTGTGAGTAATCAATCTTATGATGAAATTGTATTTATTACATTGATATTGATATTGTTTGGTTTTAAAATATGTCACGAACAGCTCATAGGGCTGATTATATGAATAAGTATGAATAAGCAAGTGCCTAGAAATGCTTCTGTTAAAAAGGAAGGTATACAAGAAAAAAATCTCGCTCACGAGTGGCTAACTGTTTTATGCCATTGTCCCACGTCAAATTGTTAATACATTATCACATAAAGTCGTAATGAATAAGCTACGCTCGAATACGAGTACAGACAAGGCTCACTTCTCTTGAAATTATCTAGTAATGTTAGATCTATGGACGTTTTTGGGGGCAGCCTAGTGAATTGATTCGGCAGTCTCTCCGAAGGGCTGCGGAGTTACCAGGGAGTTTTAGTTGGTATTCCCAGCGCTGCTTCTATCAAGCACTGGGTGAGTCCTACACACACCCGTCCCTTAGCCAGTGACGGGTAGGTCCGTAAACAGATTACTTCTCGAAAAAAAGATCTATAGACGTTTACTGAGTAACTATCACCTATTTTATTTCAAAACTAGTTGATCCTGTGAGCTTTGTATTACCTACAACCTCCCACTAACGCCATTTATTAAAATTAATTCGAAATAACGGTTGAAGATATGTTTTGAAGTCAGATTTTCCATACTTGATTTCCGCTTTTCAATCATTATTTCGTAGTTTTACTTAAATATTTACTCAATTATTAAGCGCATATTAATTGTTAAAAAATATATATTTATTTATTAAAGTACATTAACAGATTACAAACGTTTCTAGTTATAAAATTAAACTTAGTACCTTATTTAGACGAGACGATCCTAAATAAATGTACATAGCGTGGACTAAAATGTCGTTAGTAACGAGCGCATCTAAAATAATAACCTTTACATAAACAATAACCAAACAAAAAATTTATTAAACTAAACAATTAAGAAAAAAATAACATAATATACAAATCATTCGATATGTTTTAGCGACCAGCTATTAGTTTGTATAAATATTAAGAAGAAAAATGACATTTAAATAACAATATTTGTTTTGTGTTACATTTATGCGTTATTACGTAGTGGGTATCTGGTTAAGAAATAGTGTTGGTTTCAGTAATGGGCGCAAGCCCCGAGCAGTAGCTCCGCGTTTGTTCTGCGACATTTGTGACGTGTTCGATGCGCACGACACGGAAGAGTGTCCGCGGCAGGCGGCCGACGCCGAGAGTGACGCTCCGCCGCCGCCCACCGCCCGTAAGCCCGCCCCACCGCCCAGGCCTTACTGCGATATTTGTGAAGGTAAGCAATACTATAACACATCGAATGACTATTGATACCGTTGTGACCTTGAAAAACAGTTAAATATCGATTGAACTATCCATATTGTTATATGTTGGAGTTTCTTCGCGTTTTATATTAAAATTCAAAAGTTTTTTCAAAGTTAATTTAAATTTAATTAAAGTATGTCCTTCCAATCCCACCAAAGACATAGCATCACTTTATTGCGAGTTAACCCAGGTTTTGCCACAATCTGTGAAGCCTGACCGACTTTTTTCGCACACGGTATACACACAAAATGGTGCCTTTTACTTTATTTGAGTTATATGCAAAAATTTACTTTAAAAGACTTACTTACTACTTACTTTTTACTTTTCTTTTCTTTTCTATTAATAGATCACTAAGTTAATGAATTAGTAACTGGGCAGAATTAAAATGCTACATTTATTTACCAAATTATGAAAGAAAACAGTGTTGTGATTCACGTTATTTACTTCTGTGCTATGTGTTAAAGCAGGGTAAGTGAAGTAGAACCGTAAAAATAGAGTTTTGTGGAAAGTCAATTTTCACAAGAACATCTGTTAAAATTGGCGTTTTTGACCATCAAAAGGTGGCTTTCAAAATACAATCTGACTATCAATTGTGGCTAATTAAATTGACTTTCCACAAAACTCTATTTTTATTTAAATTTATTGGCATTGAGTTGCTACTCAGGAACTCAATGCCAATAAATTTACTTAATCTGTCTAACAGTTAAAGTTGTATTATTATTATTATGAGCTTTGCTTGTTTATTTAAGTGTAACTGCGAGAGAGAACTCTATGTAAAAGGAGTTTTGAATTCCAAATAAGTTTGATGTTAGTTTAATATATGTTTACTTTTGTTTTAGTGTTCGGACACGCAACAGAGAACTGTGATGAAGAAGAAACTTTCTAACTACCTACTATAAATTATTTGACCTGTTACGTTACCAATGTTGTTGTTTCTTGTTTTACTAGGATATTATTTATTACAAGTTTACAATTAAAAAGGCATGATCTTCATGCTAGGTAAATTGATTAGAAAATGTTTGTAAATAAGAATTATTATTTTTCATAAGAAATTAAATATTTTGCATGTTCATTTTTATAATTAATTTGGTGAATGGCATTGTAGTTTTTCGTCTGCATTATCTGGTTATAATGTATACTGAGAGACAAATTATTTTAATATGGCACAAACTGATCAACTTCCATCACAATCATGTTTTAATTAAGTACTTTATGTACTGTAACTTTTACATTAATGCAAAAGAACACCAAAATATAAACTTTTTTAAGGAATAAATATAATTAAATAAAAGCTTTGTTTTATTTTTAGAAATTGCAAATAAATCAAAGTCATGAGTATTAAAAATAATTTATTCTATTTGTCATTCCTTGACTGTGATGACACAGTTATAAACAAAATTGTAGCACACTTCTAAACTGTTGATTACATTTATACTTACGGAAATACTATTAAAGATAAAATTTAATCCAATCCCTCTTTTTTCTCTTTTATTGCTTCCTGAAACAAAAAAAAGGGTTTAAACAATTTAACCCCAAGAAAGCAAGAATACAGACAACAATCTTGAAAGAAGGGTTTTAACATACACCATTGAATCATAAAAGAAAATTAGCAGACCCAATACTAATACTTATATAAACCAATATAAACCATTTCAATAGGGTTTTCAATAGACACTGTTAAGGGTTTATATGCTAAATATACCAATAGTATACAGATTTTCAGTTTTGGCTACACAGTTTTGATAGTTCAATAACAACCAAGCTGTATTATGTATACAGCTTGGTTGTTATTGAACTATCCTTATAAGTGTTATTATTATTATTTATCCTTCTAATATACACATAAATAATAATTCTTTGGATCTATAATACACTATAGTGAAAGTAAATACTACCTGCTAATTAATAAGTGTATCTCTAGTAAGATTTCAAATCTCCACCGTCTTATTAAAATTAGTCAGAAACTTTTATTAACTTTATAACTTCAATTTATAAAACGAAAATTAATAAACCTTCTGTATTCACGAAAACTGTATTCAATGCTAACAGAGCTACAGACTCAGTACAAATAAATAAGTGTCAGCACACAAAAAAAAATCTACAAAAATCTTTCTATGTATGTGTATTGCAGCAGCATGAATTGGTCAACAGTTCAGCATCATATTTGCTTGAGTCACAAACAAGCAAATCACTGATTTACAACTGTAACCCGGAGCAGTATGATGTGGTACTTATATTTTTTTAGCTTGAAGATGTAATTTAATTTTTTTTTTTTATATTTGGCTATAATTTGCCTTATATGGGGAGGAGCATAATAATATTACATAATTACAAAATTTTGTATAAAGTAACTTAATAATAAATAAATAGTAAAATAGTACAACTGAGTTTTAACGTTGAATAAAAATGTAATTCATATTATAAGCCATAATAAATGCATCAATGAAATATCATGATAGTTTTACAAATAATTTAATTTATAGTGCCAAAAATGATTTATTCATTTATTAGTGTGTGTTTGCATATTATTATTTGTGTGAGTATTTGAATTTCACAACTTACTTTAAATCTCTCCTCAAACAGGGACAGCTCAGATGTAAGATCAGTTATAGCATTCATGAATGCCTCCTGTGGTGTGTAATCCGAAGTAGTTTGAATGCGCAACACAAACTTGTGTTCCAGTGGATGTGGTACTTTGTATCCAGCAAAGAGAACTTTGGGATCTTTCAGTAGTTGACTGTTATAAAGAAATGTCACAATTAGAATTCATCAGCAACATCCAGACTTATAATTGTTGGGCCATACGAGTATTTGTGGTGCATGGCTAAGAATTGACTGTGATTAAATCTATAAAGAAACTACTTTAAAATTATAAAGATTCTACATTAAAATTATTAGGTATTATAAAAATTATACCAAATTTTTTGACAAATACATTCAAGATTGTAAATTAGAGTTTCAAAGTTTTAAACCACAATTAGATAATTTTTGAGCAATCAGCATACCGATTATTCTTTTAGTAAATCACAGTACTTAAATAATTGTTGTGTAAATTATATTACATCTTAAATCATAAATAGGCACTTATTATTAAAAATAGCCATAATAATGAATACATAAAAATCAAAGGCCTTACTGTCTGATCATATTGCCAAGAGTGTGATCTTCTTTATTTACAGTGAATATTGCAGCATTTGTTACTTTGGTGTCCTCTTCCTTTTGTACTCTGAAAATCAATTTGAACAATGACACAATAAATATGCCTATATGTACCATCTTGAATTTAATACGAAATTTTTCAAAACCAAAATTACCACTCACTTCTTTTCACCGTCATAAAGAAGGAATGATTCGAATGTGGGAGGTGCATTCATTTTGACATAAAATGAATCAACTTAACAGTAATGCAAAAATATTCCAACTATTTAGTTTTTAATTATACCAAATCCGGCATACAAATATAAACATATCAAAAACGCGTTTTTTTCCAATTATTTGGCCTGGTAAATAAGACCTATAAGTCATTCAAAAACGATAACCACGATCACAGATAATATTTGTATGCTCAGTGACCACACCAGAGACTTTGTTTCGTTCGTTCATATTATTATATGAACGGTCAAAGGATTCTAAATCCATACAGCCCAGTTCGATATTATATCTTCTGAAGTTGAATTCTTTAACTAGATTTTATATTTTAATGACTGTTGTTTTGATGTATATATTCAGTTGCAAGTAAGTCCCTCAGTTTGTTTTCGTTTTCCCTGATAAAGGCAAAAGGTACTCAGCCCATACTGCCATGTCTCACGATTTATGCCTCTGAAATAACGGTATGATGTATCCCTTTGCCTCATAGAGTTAATTGCAGCCAATTTGTTAATGACTGACGAATTTTATGAAAATGTGTTCCATTTTCAATAAATAAAGACGAAATGATAAGATAAAATAACATAAACTACAAATATATAAATATAATATACACTACAAATATGACCTTAACCAACCAATGAAACACTGAATAAATTTACGTAATTACCAATCAATAACGAATAATGTATTTCATATATTTCACAATCTAAAGTTACACAAGTTTGGCATGAAACAACAACATTTTCTATGAAAAATTGCAACATAATATCGTTCCTGCTATTAATAGCCAAAAACTCCACAGATTATATAATTTTATTGAATTGGCTCCAATTCCGTTGTTTACGAATTAAATTATTCGCAGCACTTTTATTCTATTCCATTAAAAAGAATGACTTTAAGGAATGTCAAGTTAGTTGACACTTCGATCACTTTTATTTTAATCGTCATTTTTTATGATGCACATTAAAAAAAGGCAAAAATGTTTAAAGATCGCTATTTTACAAACGTCAAATGACGTCACCGGTGATCAGTCGTTTTTTTGGTTGTATTGTACTGAAAGAATAACACTGAACTTTAATCAAGTTCGTTCACTACGGAACGACGATCCATACACTTGACTTATTTTAATCAGCATGTTTTATGACGTGCATCAAAATAAGGCAAAAACGCTAAACCGTCCATATACAGAACAAAGCAACTTTAAACGTCTTTGTTGATCCCGAATTAGTCAATCAACATATTTTACCATTTCGAGATCAGATTTTATTTTTCTATGAATTTTGTTTTTATTAAATATGGAGTTCGGCCTGTACTGTGCATAAAGCGAAATCATTGTACGCGCTTTTTACGGCAACCACTTTCACCCATTTGTACTGAGCCAGCGTGATGCTACTTGTCTCTCAAATGTAATCATTGGTTAATAAATAAGTTTGACAAAGACGTAAATGGACATTTGAATAAAAACCTTTCGGCCGGTGAGCAAATGACTACTGAAAGACCCCACATTTATATCATTAACTCATTATTGAATGGGTTATAGGTTCTGCATGCTTTGAAAATTCATACAGATAGTAATCTGGACAGACTACTAAGGAGAATTGGCTTACTTACTACGTAGTAATTTGTCAAAGCCACATTTGTAATGCTCAACTTTTTCGCTGGGAGATGGATGAGGATATTTCTAAACTAAAACAAGAAATATACAGCAGAAAACACCGTTTATTTTATAATTATGAGAGAATTTCAGATTGATAACCTACGTACAGAATATGACTATAAAACCAATCTAATTTGAATTTACATGTTTATGTCCAGACCTCACTGTTAATTTGTTATATAATACTTTAATGATAATGATAGCTTAGTTGCCAGTGTTCCTTTACAAGAAGATTACAATTTATCATATAAAGAGGAATACAATTTTTATATAAATTCTGAAATACTTATAGTACAAGAAACCTTCATAGAACCATACTAAACTATTATTTCAACATTTTCGTCTAAACTAAACAAATATAAAAAATAACATGATTTAAAATAAAACAATAGACTCTAAATGTTTAATGTTTCACATCATTCAACGCCAAGCAACATCAAATATTCTGAGACCAAAGCATCATTTGGGAATATTTAGTTAAATTTACAAATATTCAACTACAAATCGAAGTCTAGCGACTCTACAATTAAATAATATAATTAGCAAGAGCCAAGTTTGCCTTTTAGCCGTGCACGTATCAAAATGACGACTGATTTATCGTGGCAACATGGAATGCAAGAAGTCTGAGTGACAAATTTTACATTTAATGCCAAAAAAATAGGAATCTTTCGTACTCTTGAGAGTGCACACTAAATCTAAATTTAAGTGCAATGCATCTCGTTTTCTCCATATGAATGTTAAAAGGACAGAATATCACGTGGCAATAAAAACTGTGATCTACTTTCGACCTTAATGAGTGTTTTCAAAAGCAATTCAGTATATGGTGTTCAAAATTGTGTATAGGTTCTGTAAAACGGACTAAATTTAAGTTTTTCCACGGTTATACAAGTTTGTTATCATTTTCTTATAGATAATGAGAGAATTTGATATACTGAATTTAAATTTAGATTTTGAGTATGTCTTCAGAATCTACCTAATTGAAAATATAAGGCTATCAACGTTTGCATGTGTAAAAATCAAATTTTAAAATACCTGAGAAATAATATTGCGACACAGACATTATAAAATTGCAAGACGTAATGATAGGTAAAATTTACAATCATTCGTGTGCTTAGATTAGAGACAAAAACTTATATGAATAGACCTTTGTTGTAATTATTTGAAGGTCATACATAGGTTCTATATTTTAATTAGTGTTAGATATGATTCATTTATCGGAATTTGTATGGTACCTATACTAATGTGTTAAAAAAATCATTGCAATTTACTGATTTTCTTGTATGGAATATGTCTTATAAAATTTGTTCAATAAGTAATCTTATAAATACATTTGAACGTTCGTTGTTTTATAAATTCACAAAGCCCTTTTGAAATAAAATAGCTATTTAGTAATAGTCGGCAAGAATTAGATATAATTTTTCAAAGGTTCAAAATGGCATTAATTTTAACTGGGCTACGTGCCGTGAAACAGATTTCTAATGATTTAACACGTAATTTACCGTGTAATTGTGTAGGTATTAATATAATTTATGCAAAGTATTAATCCACCGGGGATAGAACATAAAACTGTCAAATAAGCGTTAACGAACAGCACTGTAATTACGTTTAACACTTACTTACTATCATCTGGTAATGTAATAAAACGCCTATAAGAATTGACACATAAGTATATAAACTATACTAATTGTGTACTTATACAAAATTAGCAATCCGATCAACAATATGCATTACTATTGATTATGAAAATATCTATTATATTACGAACGTTGAGATTTGCTATATCGTGCGACTCGCGAGCGAGCGCTGGCGCCGGTTCGGCTCGGCTCGTCGCGCCGCTTGAACACGAGGACCTCACTTATATGTACACTAGTAACAGAATAATATAACTGCAATATTACGATTATCAGAATAAAGAGATCATTGAAAGCTGACTAGAAGTTTCTTATGCCTACTCTAACATTTTATATTACAATAATAATTAACAGTCGCCGAGAGGATTAAAGTCAACGCGAAGATGTGTCAAATGAAGAGGTAGCAGTTTCAATTTGATAAAACTCTTCGATCTACCTGCAGTGAGTATTCAGTGATACTATTTCAATATATAATAAATAAAGAAAGGTTTCATTTTATTTAAAATTTTAAAAAAGTAGGTAGGTAAATCACATTTTTATAAATATTACACACAACTACAGCCGTTCGCAATAAGGGCCATTTTTCAACTGACGAATAATGGTGCGGACCTACACTCTTTTTTGTTCATTAAAAGCCTACAATCCCGCCCAACTCAAAGAAAGGCATAAAATTAGGCAGGCCGACTCTGTCATGTAAGTGCCTAACAGTGGGAGGTATATGCTATGTCAAGTATAATTTGGTGATGATACTTATTGTATAATCTTCTTTATTCTATAGATATATTGAATAAGTTACCGATACATTTTGGATCAGTACTTTTTCAGAACATTGTTTAACGTTATTAATGAGAAGGACTAGAATAATTAATAATAAAATTATATTTTATTCAAATATTATCTGTTTGAATGATTTATGTAACTTCATAAAAGATTTACCAAAGAATACTGCAAATAAGGAATTTTATACGCTGACCTCTCAACTTGACAAAATTACTTACATCATCAGACACCTCCCGGCTACCGGGTGCGCGAGCGCTAACGCCGCGAGTGATCACAGTGTAGCCAACTTTAAAGTTTAATTCCCCATATTTAAATAATCGAAACGCAATATTCTATAATTCCTTATCCTATAATTTTGGTGTTGAGTAATTCCGACTAGAAACTACTAATTTTTGAAAAAATTAAAAGCGTTCGCCTCCCTCCCATTATCTAGCCTTTGGTCTAGTGATAAGGCAAGTTTTTACGCTTTGGTTTCATTACATAGCGGAAAGCCGATAACTTGGCTACACTGCGCGGTTGTGCGAACGTGTACCGGACGCGCTCGTCAGAGACGGCGCCGTGCCGGCACATTGGTGTCAGGTACGCGGCCTCTCATCGAGACCATGTTATACTTACGACTATAAATTTACGATGAAGTTAGATGCAACTAGCTAGTGTCAGCGCGATGTCGTAACTGCGACGGCGACTGCGGCGGGGACTAGCGCCTGCTCGGAAGACAAGCGACACAATTGACTGGCGAATGGAAACGCGACTGACCTCATTTCGTTATGAAGCTACCGAGAGAAAAGGTATCACCTAATTTCTCTACTGTTACGAAGGCAACTAGATGAAATCCTACCTTTAAGGATAAAAATCTAATTATGCTATAATGTTAAAATTAACATTGCTTCATATTCATACACTCGCAAAGGACTATATAATGGTGAGTGCACGAGCGGAGACGGGGCACAGACCTTAGTGCCGTTAAACTCTCGCGACTCACTGCCCTCACTCCATCTCTATGTCCACGTTCCGACAACATGCCTTTATGGCTACTACTACGTTTTTAGCCTTTGCAAATATGAATTAAATATTATATAATTTATCTTTACTCTCTTATAAGAAAATGCTAATATAATGTTGGTGCTCAAATTTTCGAGTGATTTCTTCTACGACAATGTAAGTAATATTACAAACGAAAATACTGTTTCAATAACTAATCTTATATTGCTGAAGACTCTGGTACTTCAAATTTATTAGAAAATTTATCCTAGCTAAAACTGCTACTTTATGTAGGTATCTATCTTATTGTACAAAAGAAGAGAATCTTAAGAAGTAGGAAATTAAATATTAATTATTCACTCGACTATCAACCAGATCGAAAAGCGCCAAATCTTTGTATGATTGTATCACTATTATATCGAAAAGTATTTAAAGTACTCTTACTGTTTATTAAAAGTTACACTCACAATAACAATTCATTATATTATAAATTAACTAAACAACAACTGCATCTACTATCACACATTCGAAAGTTAAAACAATTTTACAATTGTATTCGAATATTATTGCTACGGCGTCGGCGCGATATGCTGTGCTGACCGCCGCGGCTGGGCCTTCGCTTATTTCCGATCAGACGTCCGCAACGAAGGATCTGCGGAACGCTGTACTATCACCCGAAAAACCAACATGTACTTTCGGTTCTCACACGATGGTAAATTATTAATCGCTCGAACCAGAGCCATATCAATTCAATTCAAATAAGTATGTAAACTTTGAAACATAGTTCTATTTTAATAAGACGTTAATTATTTATGAATTAACAATAGAGTCCCGACCGCTTTTTGAGTGTTCTGGCAACTTTCATCGTTTGAAAAATCGACCGTACATATCTCATCATCCTTCGATAATATCGCGAATAACTATAATCAGTTCAATTTGGATCTGATCCTGTAGTAGTATCAATTAATTTTAGGTTATAAAAAACCAAGTAAGTATATATTTATTGCGATAAGATGCTATTTGACTACAATATAGTAATTGAATATTCAGAAGACCATCGTTTAGCCCAAGCCGCGGTACTCTTGCAGCTGACGGCTACGCCACTCAACCCAAAATCAAACATTCCACTGAACATCATACCTATTCTGCCGCAAGTAATCACCTGCAATATTAATGCAACGTTACTTACTCGTATAAGGTGAGGTAGAACCTTTATCTTTCGAACCACAAATACGATTCTAATACTGATCTCACTTTGACCTATTTATATTAACGTAGATATCGCGAAAATTTTAATTGCAATTGATACTCAAGATTTACGATTCAACTACGTAATAACGTATTGCAATTTGATAGATATATTTTATTGATTGCATAAAAATGATTATGTATTGTGTCTTTATGCTGAATATTCAAAGCTTCTTGCTTAGCTATGTTTAAGCTAAATACGATTACTTATTCCGTCGACGAATTTATCCGATATATGAGTGTTTGTGGAATTTCTTTTTTAATAATATGATAATAAATTCAAGAAACGCCTAAGTATTGTAATTAATGTCTACATATTGTACTTACTAATTACATCCATGGATTATTGCGTCTTATTTAAATATTTGATTAAATGAACTGTAAGCGAACGCTTATGGGTTATTTTAGCGAGGCGTTTGCTCGTCCCGTGATTTTTATCACGGTTTAATAAGATAATATTATATTGATTGCAATAGATGTTGTTACGACAAACGCTGTGTGCGAGACTGATTATTTGCACGGCGGTTGTATGTTGTCTGTCTGAAGCCAGGCGAGATGCAGGCACCAATGAGTATGCGACGTTTTCGTTTTCTTTTTGTTCCTCTGTCCTGTAAATTGAAACAAGAGTTAGATAGCTGAGTAACTATTTTAGAACTAGGAATATCATTATATGTATTAAGAGCCTCAAAGTTAAATGTGATCAGATTATTATTTATCTCTCGGAATCTAATACATGTATTTTACAGATAGGATTTTTTTCCATTAATAATATTATTTATCCATTAAAAATATGCTAGAACCAAGATGATTTAGAAACTAACATAGACATTAGCCTGGATCCAACAATGTCAGGAACTGAATCAGCAAATTTATATTTAATCTGTGTTATCAATTTTCAATTGAATTTTGAACTGAAAATAGATTTAAAATAAATCCATTTCGCTCTGGTATTTGGCAATATGTTATAAATACAATAACCGTTTCTAAAGCTCCATTAAACAGCCGAAGTTTTGAATGACAACACAGTTTTTGGTACAGTTGAGAAAAATAATTGTATTAATGAAAACGTCAAACTTTAGAAATGGTTTTCACACAAGCATTGAGTATGTCTACTTTTAAGTTTATTTCTTATGGTAGCCGACTGGAGATACTTACAGAGTTTAAACATGTGATTTGTTGCATGATATTAACCTAATATTCGCGGTCTAACTAAATGTCTTAAGGTATATTGGAAATTAAAAATAGAATTTGAACCTAAAATTAGTAAAAAACTAACAAAACTAAAGTGCCATAATATTTAAATGTGTGTGGGATAAAATACAAAGGTCCAATTTTGAAAATTGGACTCATCTACCATTAAAAACAATCTAACCACAAACCAAATATTATAATCAGAATTAGCTTCAATCAGTATCAGTTTTGTACTATAAGTACCTACTCGAGTTGCGAGGAACAAGGTGGAAACATTTGTGTAAGCAACTCGAAACTGATACATTCGCTTTTAATTTTAATAACGAATAGACGGTAAATAATAAATCAAATTTCTAACTACAAAGGGCATGCATAATGGACAAAATATAATAGTTAATAGAGTAATGTATTTATTGTTAATGTGTATGTTTGCGGCTACATCAAATAGCACATTATGTTGCAATGTAATCTCATCTAATACATTTGTGTGAGAGCGTTTGACGCATGCAAATTTCATTAAAAATTTATATTTTTCGATCTCTGGGCCGAATAGAACTTTTTTGTTCCAATTCTTATGTTGCATAGACAAAGCCATTTATAATGATCTAAATTATGGGTTTATGATACTGGTTGTCTTATGTATAAAAAATATCAGCATCTACGCAATCAGTCGAGATCTAATGCCGTCTATAAGCCCAGATATGGTACGCGTCAAACCTGCCCCCGGTAATTAGAAGAATGTGTTATACACGTAGCCGGTCGCGATCAGTCCGAGCACGAGTAGGCACACCATAATCATAATCTTCTTCTGCACAATGGACAAACACAACACATATTAGTAGCTAATAGTGGTTAGCGGGCAGCGGTCGATGTCGGTAGCGGCCGAGAACGGTAGCTGTTGTTCCGATTTGTAAACGTAAATACTTAATTTTAAATACAGCCTCAAACAAAACGTTTATGAATTCTACAATAACCTAATCTAGAATTCAAATAAGCAAGATTAGGTAATAGCCATGTATTACTGCAGCACCGGTCTGCCATTATAGATGCAGGCCGGTACAGCGTGAGTGTGTCCTATTTTAGATTATTAAAGAATGCTTACAAGTTATTACGACTAGTACCTGGAAAAGTACCAGTTAAATGCGAGGGGAAACTCATTAAAACGCACGACTTATAATGTTTTTGATTTTGTTGATACAAATCAAGCGGCTAGTTTTGCAATTTGCACCTAAAAACTGTGTTTTCGGAGAGGCATTTTGAAATTTCGGTATTTCATATCATAAAAATAATTCTGCGGACTAATTCCGTACCGTTCTGAATCGCTCCACACGCCGCTCGCCCGCTGCAGTGAGTTTTACCTTTGAGCATTTTGCGGTGGTTGCGCTTGCGCAGGCCGCTCACATGAACATACTGGATACGTAGCCCACCACCACCAGACTCAGTATGAGCAGGCAGACTAGGATCATGATCTTCTTCTGTAGCCCCCAGACGCGAGCATGCAACAGTACGCTTTAAACACGGCCATAACTCGGCCGACACACCGGGCTCTCAATCATACCATGGTAATGACAAAAATAAAATCATACAAATTTTGGTCAATGCTCCGTTGTCATTTCAGAACGGTGCGTGCGTCATTTGCCTTACTGTATCATAAATAAAGGTTGTTAAAATAAAAAGAAATTATATCGAAATAAAATAAATAAATATAATCTTCAAAATTATAAACATTTTTACAGCTTTAGTAAATTTACTGATAAATATTTATTAAAAACTTTGTAACATCTTCTGTTACGTGGTTTTCTTAAAATAAGAATTTAAATTTGACAAAAAGAATAATAATTAGAATCAACGAAAATTAGTACGTAATTAACATTAGACAATAATGAAATAGCATTAAATATATCTCACAGTCTTTTGATTAAATAAAATTAATAGTGGTATGCTTAAACACGGGACAACATATTAATACACATTTATGCCAACATCATTGAGCTATCCATATTATATAACAAATATTTCCATCACAGTTACTGATTATATGTTTAATTCATTACAAATAGTATGGGTAGGCACATAAAAACACTATTTATATTCGTAATAAACATTTATGAGATAATAAAAATGCTGAAAATAAATGCTTTAATAGTGTTTAGGTAAACAATTTTTGTTTATAAGTCATAATAACAATGAAAAATTGTGACTAAAGCGTATTCAGAATTTGTCGCGCTTAATCATCAAGTTTACATTATTATATTGAAATAACAGTTTATAGTTAATTCTACTGAAAATAAAGCTACAACGTTAAACATGTATATGGCTTACATAACAATAACTATTTACATAAAATTTAAATTCCAATAAATAACAATCATCTTAATGTAGATAGTGATACATTGATTGTGCATGTAACATATTACTTAAGATCGATGTAAGGGCGACATATTCTTCTATCTTCAATTATAATAAAGACAGCATTATAGTTACACGTTAATAACAAATGAAAAACAGATCTTAACTATTATTATTATTAACCCTCGGGTGGCAAGGAAAACAATTATTCAATGTCACGATTGGGTGTTTTATGATGAGTAGCTATAAAAAGCCTTAAATGGTAATATAAATACTGACAGCAGTTTTGCATTATTTAGGTTAGTATTATAATTATAATCCATATCCAATCGCTTGTAAGAAACAGACGATATGTTAAATGTATAAAACCTTCATAATCAGAAGGTCAGAACTAAAACAAAACATTGATGAAAAACCTTTAAGAATAGAAAAAATATTTATGAAATACTAAAAAAAAGAATAAATATTGTATAAAACTCGGTAATTTAAATGTGTACGGAAATTCGTAATTTTGTAAAATAGGTATAGTTGTATATGATTGTGAAATCAAAGCTGATCATTTTTAGAACTCTGATTCAGTCTAATGAATCGCGATAGATAGATAACTCATCATAAATGTACGACAAATTCTTTACAAACTAATTAATGTATTAAGCTATGATTATTTGGTAGAGATTACGTTATTTCTGTATGTTCTTTACTTGTATGTGCAACATTAAGAATTTGTATCTATCTAATGATCTGCCAGACTGGTCTCACTATATTCATTTGTTAGTGATTGCACTCGTGATTATTATAAACAAAGTTTAGTCAATATAATACTAAGAAGAATAAGACAATATTGAACGGATCACGATTGAATTTTTTAGCATTACACGTTTCATTATTTTTCATGTATCAGTTTTTCTCAAATATACTTTATGATAACGTTCTGACACATCTGCTATTATTTTCATCGTATTAAATTTCATTGATAACGGTTTAGTAGCCGTAAGTGTAGCTTATTTTAATATAAAAATATAGGTACTTTAACTCACTTTTAGTAAATAAAATGAATTTCAAATGCCTATTTAGTAGTTAATTATGTTTATTTTAGTTTTATAGTACATGAATTTAAGCTGTAGATATTTTTACATGTAAAACATAAATATTAGCAAGCAATTAGATATGGAAAATTTTAAGTGTGGTGCAATGTAGATACTATTCAACTTATTGTAATGAGTAACTTTGACAGTAAAACCTTTATCTGTAAGGTTGTAACAATGTAAGTATCTAATAAAAGGTACAAACCGATGTGTACTTATAATTGTGGTGCCCCAATTTATGATATATTCTAAATTATAGACTTAAATTAATTAAATGTTAAGTGTATATACAGATATTATGAATTAAGTTTTGTAAAGTAATTAATAGCGAAATATATCCAAAAACCCAATTCAATATTGAGAACTTACATAATTTAAAGCACAATAAATTTATTGCACTTTATACAATAATATTGTCTTCAAACTATCTACCGAAATGGTACATTTCACAAGGCCTTGGAAATAAAATAATGACTATAAAAAGCTAATTGGTTAACACAGAATGGTGTGATCTTTTGTATCGTAAAGTTGGCTTGTGTTTTGACAAAATAATTCGCTTCAGCTCATAACACAGCCTTCAGTGCTAGATATTGTCACAATGCACATGTTGCGATCATGCACAGAATAATATGCGGACGATCGTTAACGAATACTGCTGTATTAAAAACGCAAGCAACATTCATACATATTAGTTAATAGTATACAGACGAATATCAATGTTGTATTGTCGACTGAATTCGAACAACATGTCCTGGACGCGCAGCCCGACGCAGCAGATTATGACAGCGCGATCGCGAGCACTATTATTAATATAACCACCGTAACAGACAGGCATATTATGATGAAGATTTTTTTCTGGAATGATAAAGGAAAATAATAACAAAATAAAATCGTTCAAATGAAAAAACATTCAAACGGGGACAATGTGTCAGAGAGTGACTAGTACTAATGTAGCTAGATATAGCAAAACAAAATCTATAAAAGTTGCCGTTTATAACATTGGATAAACCTTAAGACTCTCTGATGGCACCTTGTAATTTAATGGTGGGATAATATGCAGTCAAAACCGGTTATAACACTCCGTTTATATAAGGGCGGATATATTGTTAAAAAGATAAGTTCTAGAAAAATGGTTCATTCATTCCAGGGAGTTGAAGGACTATGGTTCTTCAAAATTGTTATAAGCGGGTTTGACTTATATACCAGTTATTCTGTAAACGAACTAGGTGAGGACTCGATGAGTTGAAAATATATCATATAGACTATAAAACAAAATGACAGCATCCAAAACGAATAAAACTCATTATAACAAGATCAAAAAACTATGTGTTTGCTAAAAAAGGATTATTATTGAAAATTATCGGTGACGGTCGTTACGTTAAGACTGTTCTAAAATATTAATCAGTTTTTACCTACACATAATAGATCCCTATAATGCGTGGGTAAAAACTGATTAATGATAGCAATACAACATCAAATCTTAGTTTTGTTGTTATATATGGAAATGAAATATTTCCATATATAACAACAAAACACATAGTTTGGAGGAGCTGGATATACCTAATTATTTTTCGGGAGCAAAAATTGAGTGCCGCTTTGTGTTCGTAAATGAAACCAATCAGTTTACTGATATCAAACGAAATAACTCTTATAAATCCAACTATGCATATCGGTAAACACATTATTTAGAAAAACTTCATTAATTTATTCCATGCGCTCAAAGCCTGCATTTTTATGCAGCGTTTTTAGACGACTTCTAAACAGTCTTCAAATATAGTGATTTATGTATAAGAAACTTTTGTTTGCATTTGTTATTGTTACACAATTGTATCTTCAATATTTCATTATTGACATGCGTTTTACACAGACATTTTTTCATGTGTTTATTCCAAGATGTAAAAAGTTCACAATAGGTTATTAATAAAGAAAGCGGAGCTTTTACGGGTGTAAATGTAGATAAGGCAAGAGAAAAATGGGGCGGTCCAACTGGCGCGGCCGATTTGCTTGTTAAAAATTGATTGAAAATATCTATTGGTAAGCAGTCATATTACAAAAATCCCTAAACTATTGAACACGAAGTTAAGGGATACTGTTAGTATTACTTTCCTTTATGTTATATTTTACTAGGAGCTACTTAGTTTTTCTTTTATTCAGAGTTTAGTCGTTTTGTAATTAATTTGTCATTAATTTACCCTACCATTTTGTTTTGTCTGTATGATATAGTGATGACTGCACGGACATTTAAATTCATGTCTGAACGACTATAATCATGTGACATTTAATAATCATGCTCCTGATTTTCGACATATTTTAAAGATATAATAATCACAATATGTAATTAAATTATTAAAGTTAAATAAAAAAGGATTCAATATACTTTACCTAGCAAGGGACAAATAAAATTATATACAGTTTTGGCAGTCATTAGCTCTTAGTGCAGAGGCAATAAGGCTTATGAGTTACGCCACCGACGACTGTACCATGCAATAACCACCACCACCACATTGAACATTTAATGCATAAGCTTCGTCTAATACAAATGATGACATGAAAGTGTTTTTGTGATTGTTTAGTCGAATACGTACTTGAGCTAGGTAACAATAATAATGTATTAATGAACTCTTCTGTCACTAGTTAACATAATTAATGATAACTCATTTTAATACTTAATTATCTTATTTAATTATATTGATTTCATTATAATTAGTATTTTATTATTAGTATTCTTTATTTATACTTTTCCAATGTCATTAGCACATCGATTAACATGAATCGTGCTCATGCTGCAGTACTGAAAGCATGTGCAATTCCTTCATACTCACTATCATGCAACGTAATGATTTCATACAATTTAGAAATTGTACAGCGATGACATGATCGTCGAGAGACGTATACTACATACAAATTCAATGCAATTCTGCATGCATATAAATTGTAATAAAAGAAGAGGAAACCTAGGAGAAAACCCTAATTCAATTTTATTAATGACATAAAAGAAGTGGATAACTCGATTTCAAGCATAATAATTTTGCTTCCCCTGTAGAACATGACAATTCGTTAGCTTCAAATCCGACAAGTGGATGAGGTTGTTTTAGAGTGGGTCATCAGTAGTTAGTGGCTTCGACCCGGTAACCTGTCTGATGTTATTACCTTCCTCGCCTTTTGTAGCCACTTGTGGGCAGAGATGAGCTCGTTCTGCCCGGAGACCACATAGTCGGCGGCTTCCGTGACATGGTGCTCGATGCGATCTACGAGTTCGCCCTGCTCGCCTAAAGGCATGGCGCTAGGATGGGGCGGGACGTATCGGTCGGTTGCGCACGGCCGATTGGTTCATACGGTTATACAAATCCCACGGAATTGTTACAGGAACCGACCAAAGTGTAGCTGATCGAGAATGTTAATAATAATAATAGATAGTGATAGGAACATATTGATTAATTACAAGATAAATCATAAAAAGAATAAAATATACACATGAGACATAACGACACGACGAACATGACTGTGTTACAATGATTACATTCAGTGTTAACCAGGTCGTTAACCGGTTTCACAATTTGTAAGAGTTACAAACAACGATTGAAGACTTGTTACACGATAACAATGTTTTAAAGCGTTAGTCAAAGTATGATATAACAGATATTATATAAACATATGCAAAAAGGCAAATTACGCACACACCAAACGAAGTCCAGTTATTAGTGATACATATATTTAAGATATATTAGGGAAGAAAGCCCATATCCAACGAGTGTTCGTTGGAGCAACATGAACAGTTAGAACAAACAGTTAAAGCGAATTTTGTGATGCAAATGATAAATAAATAAAACAATAGCATGGTGTGAACCAATCACCGAATCATCAACATAAATAAAATAATGGGAAGTCGAAGATAGTATACATTCAACGAAACATAACAGGGGCGGGAGAGGGAGCCGGGTTGTATGGAGGCGCGGACAGGGACGAACGAAACAAAAAAGAAAACATTAGCAATGAATGACTCTGCTGGTACTATATAACTTACCCGTCGAGCTTTGCTCTGATATTTTAGGGCCTTCTTTGTATCTTGTGTGGCAGTTTGGACATAGTCCACAGCATGTTCTACATGATACTCAATGCGGTCGATCATTTCTCCCTGTATTCATAGGAATATGTTTTATACACTACAATTTACTACAATGGTTTAATCTAGGTTATGTCTCTTAACCGTAGTAGTTTCTGTGGGTAGTGATAACTTTAGGATATATGAATTGTTTCTTTCTGCAAGAATTATCAAGCAGAGTGGACTTAAAGAAATAAAAGCAATATATGACCTGGCTTTCGACGAGCATCGCCATATCCATGAACATATCATGCAGTTCGCGGATGGAAGTTTCCAGCTTTATGATATCGGCGTGCCTCGCTTCGATGTCCGCAAGCGTCTGCTTAGCTTGCTGAGTCTCCATTATGATCTGAAATCATACACGTAGATCTTATTAATGAAAATGAGTTAAATGTAATTATGTGAAAATTTTATAGATAGACATAATTCCTCACTCTGCCACTGCAATGATATTACCACGAACGTAAACTTATCAAAAAGTGAAATCTAATTTTGAATTTTGACAATAATAAATATCATCATCATAAGTGATGGTTATCTAGTATATAGAAAGTAATCTTCATCCGCCTATTAAAATTTCAAATTCATTATTATATTTATTTACCCCTTGGGTGAACACGGCGGAGTTTCCTTGCTCAAGCATCTCCTCGAGCTCATCATCGGTGGTAGCGCGGCCGGTGATCTCTAGCTGCCGCTGTATCCGGCTCTTGCAGCGGTCCCGATAGTCTGTCTGCGTCCTGTTGTACTCCGTCATCACTTCGACAAACTTGCGCGACAGCGTCGAGTGCTGTGTCTTTCTTATCCTGAGATCCGCAGATGATTTGTTCGAGTGCTCTTCCTGTTCGATGTTCTGCTCTATGTCTGTAAATTACGCATTACAATATTTACCACTTGTTTATATTCGAAAAGAAATTATCTTGTAATTCAGAATTCCATATTTTTATTTCAATATCAGGGAATTGTATCAACGAAATATAATTTTTTTCAAAAATTTCATTTCATAATTTTCTCAAAAAAATTGTGTGTCGATTTCTGCTACTAATTCAAAATCAGAAGTGTTACTCTACTTTTACTTACGTTTTAATTTTCCTCTGACTTTGTTGGCAGTTTTCTTGACATCAGCCATGAGATCTTCTAGTTCATGCTTTGTTTCTGAAAATATTAAAACATCCTATTTAATTGAGTTGAACACAAGATAAAAATGTATATCGAAAATCTGCGTTAATATCGATTATTATAGTAAGCAAACAAACACCTACACAAAACATGATCACTTGACTTCAAATAATACTAAGAGTTAGGTTTTATCAGGCTCAATTATATTTGTGGGATGATATGACATCATCCCATAATATAAACATAATAAAAGGAATAACTTTCGAACGTTTGAGAAATTATTTGGCAGTAAGTCATAGACGATAATATAAAATATCGTGATAATTACTAGTTTCAGCATACAAAATCAATATTACATAAAATTAATTCTAGTAATTAATACAATAATCGTGAATACTTTAAAATTGTTAGAATAGTTCAAATATAGCTAAAAATTACGTTTAAATAAGTGGCGGCTTTTTGCAAACTACAGGTTTAGTTAAACGAATATAATTAAGCTGTAATATTAGATATTTAACAAATTGTTCAATTAGTAGGTCAAATTTAGTCGTAGTAAGCTGTCGTATGAATGTCATATTCTTATTGAACCCATTTCTGTCCACAGCGGACAAAAATCTCTACTTAGTCTAAGACCAAGTTACGACTTATAAGTGTCATCTCAATTTTTATTTGTCTATAAGTTCTTGAAATATTGGCAATCAAATAAACTAGAAGTAAATAGAAAGGACAAGTGGAAGTTTAAGTATAAGAAACTTAAACCATTACGAATTAAGCTGAGTACTACGGGCGACGAAGTTGCCGGGTAGTAATCGCCATAACGACAACACGCTGTAGACTGTTTAACGAACCGATACAATAGAGTTGTTACACAATCAGAGATTAAATTCTTAGCGTCTACTTGATTAATATCGTTCGTCATCGAAAACAGGCTAAAGAGGAACTTGTAAGTTTATTAGTGTCTCTGCTGTTACTGAAATGGCGATTAATAAATTATTTTAACGCGGAGGTCTTCGTAGATTCTATCCTCGACTTTTTAAAAGTCACCGAATTTTAAAAAGTCGCCTGGCGAGTCGCCAGGACGACGGATGACGGAGGGATGAGTATTGTTGTGAAAAAAGGAGTATACTAAAGCTACGTACAATTTGCTTTAGTCCTGGTTACTTTCGGTAATTAAATAGCGAACTTTACCATCAATATTTATGACACCACATTTCTGTAAGGTAAAATGACCGGAAAAGTTCACCCTATTATATACTAAATCCTAAAAAAAACTTACAAATATGACTCGTGAACAAATATTTGTAAACACCATATAAATATCTGCCGCTAGCGGTACTCAAACTTGAGACCTCTGGCTAAGTATACAGGTTACTGATCACTCGACCAGACATCATTGTCATTGATTTTCGTCTTAATTCGCTTACGGTGTACGCTGATATATCCAAATACCGACAGAGATGAAACAGGCATAGTGAGCACACCTTTAAACACAGCACATTCCCCGCCCTCAGACGGCTGCCTCATCGAGTGGCCAGTACACCTGTCTACTGAGCGGAAGGCATATAAAGGAAGGCTGTATAAAGGGTATGCTGGGGTTGATATTAATATGATGAATAAGAATATTTGTTCACGAGTCATATAATGTTTGTATCTTCACTAGTGTCCATAACACAAGCTATGCTTAATTTGGGCTAGATAATAATAGGTGTGAGCGTGAGGAACAATATTATTTTTATTTACCCTTATTCCTTGCGCCTTTTTTCTTACACCAATGATTATCTAGGTATTATATTTTTATACTTTTTTGTGTATTTCTGTTCTTGAATTGGCTAATGTACAATAAAGATATATTGTATTCTATTCTATATTATTCTATCTAGGTGCAAGGCACTTCCTCTACCTCATCATATGCTTGTCTTATTATAAAATAGATAGTCAGTTTCTTCCCAATTTTCATGCAACCATATTTACTCAGTCAACATTCCGATCTAAAAAGTATGCCAGGTTATTTAGGAAGACAGCCGGTCACAACGTAAGGTAATTCTGACATAAAAAGTAAAAAAGCTTGTAAAAAGTGACCTAAACAAAACGTTTCCTTCAATAGCAAGCGAGACGCTCGAACGGGTTGCTGATCCGATTAATTGCTAAGCACTATGTATATATTTTGTTTTAGAAAATTTTCTATAGGATTTACTTTTCCATTTAAATCGACCAGAACCACGATCCGCCAGTTTGCATTCGATGCCTTTCCAATTTACTTAAAGTATTTGTAGTTTTTTTTATATTAAACTCAACAAATGACTCGACACCACCTGATGATAATCAGTAAAGGAGTCAATATGTGAAGATAGCTAGTGAAGCATGCATATATACTGCCCTAGCCACACCTTGCCGGCCCAAAAAGAGCTTTTACATGCCTCTTTTAAAGGAACCCACGTTGGGAATACGTGTGCCGGTAAGTAATTTCACGCTCTAGTGTGCGACAGAGAAAGGAGTCACATAATCTCTTAGTACGCAAGGTATACGACGAGACAGTGAAAGAGTGACTCCGTAGACCAGCACGAGTACTCCTGAGTAGGAAAGGCGAGGGAGGGATAAGGGTCAAAGAGCAAGAGAGTATACGCAAACCATTGAATAAGACAATAACAATAAATAATTTCATTGATATTCAGTCAATATTCTCTAAAATTAAAATAATGAAATTGTTAATAAACATACATTCTAATTAATAGCTTAACTAATGCCATGTGTCTAGCACGAGGAAAAAAGTAGTTCTAAAATACATAATGTTCCTATTTTATATATTGATTGGAAAATAGGACGTGTGTTCGGATAGGATGTGTGTTCATTATACTCGGTATTTTATTAAACTTGCAATTGTATGTAATTTCTAACTTGTTGATCTTCTAAAAGCTAATTAATGATGTACAAGCGGAATCCTGCGTAACTTTGTTGTTCCACAGTTTTTTAAAGTCAAATTAACGTTACGGTGGGAAAAACAAGTTTCACCACTTGCCTGTAACTGCTAGTAGATATTGACAGTTACAGGTAAGTGGTGCAATATTGGGCTACTCTAAAAAAATTCCATATTTTCGGTCTCTTTTCAAAAAATTGTTAAGTTTTATTTTGTTTCAAACCTTAATGGTATCAGGCTTTGAAGTGAAGATGAACAAAATTCACAATCTCTATCGTTGTATCTTTTGTAAGTAGAGGTCTGTTGTAATGATTAAGCAATTAGAAATTACCAAAAAAAGAATGTTTTATGAGAACGAGAAAATTAAATAAATTAATTTATTAAATTTTTTGTATATAAATTAGCTAGTGGTCAAAATATCAGTCCAATAAGTCAAAGCAATGCGGGAGAGAAAGTTAGACAAAACTTTAATTTTATTCTATCGGTGCGCAAAATTCCATTCAGTCGAGGAAGCGATTAGATAATAGTTACTACAGTTCAGGACCTATGTTTAATTATAATTAATGGATGAATATTAATGTTAACGAACACCTTTTTAAATTTTATTGAAAGACTATTTCTGTTCCGTTCAAAAACAGACTTCCAACTTAAAAATTTCAGTAAAATAATTCCTTTTTTAAGTGCACGCACATTGATGTAAATTTATTCCACACAGAATTTTAAACCATACATTAGAATTTTTTAAGGTTATTTCCTTATCAAAGGCAAGGAAAAAGTGAGGAAATGTTAATTAATATATTTAAAACACAATTAGTAGCTTTTCTTTCGTACCTAGTACATAAAATGAACTACGAGCCCAATTGTAACTAAGGACAAAGGGACCCATCGAAAATTTAAATAAGCGAATGGTTATCATTTGTATGAATCTGCCACTTAAAACTGAAAATGGTTAAAACTCCGTATCAATGATAATAATAACTATTATTTTTAATCATGTTAGTTATACAGTGCGGAAACAAAAAACTGAATAAAAATAAAATCCGTCAAAGGAATTTTTATTAAGTTGTCAAATCAATAAGTTGATTTGATTGTTTGATAACATTCGAAGAAACCAATAAGGCCGATTTTAATTTAATATCTTTTCAAGAAATAGCAGAATGATATACGCGAAATATTTGATGTAGGAACAAAATTGTGTCCTTGTATCTGGTTTGGCATTAGTAGTTATCACAATAGCCGAGAAATTGGCATTGACGGTAGAAAATTGGCTAATTATTGTGTCGTCATGGCACTTGCATACTACGAAGGAAAATTGCGATAGAGTAATTCAACGACGTTTTGTAATACTGTAATTTTTCACTTAAAATAAGAAAGAAAAAGTGCTCTAGGAATATTATTGTAAGAGAACGCGTAAGTAAAGGTTTTTCTCACTTAAAGAAAATATTTATTTTTATTTCAATTATATATATATAATAACTTTACTATTTATTTTATATTTAAATATTCTAGATATTTGAATAATAAGTGTAAAGTAAAGTAAAGTAATAGTCATCATTTTATAGGAAAATCCGTGTTTTTACATATTTCTTATCTGGGTTTTGTAATATCAGTACCAATACAATCTCATCAAATATCATATTGTCGTAACATAATCTTATATGTCAACTGATAAAGATAGATAAGCTAACTTTCACACAGTCGATTTAGCTTACCTTTAAAGTTTTAGTGTTTATTCATAAACATACAGAAAAAACCAAAATATAAATAAAACCGATAGCAAATTGTGATTAGCAGCACTATCGATATTATTCCATCGTCGAGGTGAAACATTTTATTAATTTTTATCATTCCAACACACTGCGATTTTGATTTTACGGAATCTTTATGGTATGACGATGCTACTACAAACAATAAGTGCCAAAAAAGACTATCCAACACTAAATCTTATTTGTCAGGCAAACAACAAGTATAGATCAGTATTTTTCCTCCATTCCGTGATTCAGTACGCTCACTCTAATATTCGCTTCAAGAAATATTTCTGGATTCAGATTAATAATAAAATGAATATATATGAATATATATTTTTTATCAAATATCAATTTTTTTTCCAAGAAATATTTATTGTAAATTATGTTATTAAGTTTTAGAGAACTCGTATTTGTATGTGTAAGAATGTAATAAAAGTAACTACCTAACTATGTATGTAAATCTCAGATAATATGTGCTATCATATTTTCAAAGTGTACAATTTAATCAAATTGAATTGAATGGCAATAGATAAAAAAAAGATTTATATATTTCCATAATAGATATATCTTTTTTTTTTTATTATTTTAATAAATTGTACACTTTGCTATGTAACTTATGTATTAAACATCCCCCTTTGGTTCAATAGTTTTGTAGTTGTTTTATTGTTAATATAATATAACAAGCACATTGCCACTCGTTATCGATTATGCATATTTTTGCATAGAAGTATAACGCTTTGAAGGTAACTGGCTGACAAACTCGAATAGAAAACCAAAGCCAAAATAAAAACCACAACATCAATTTATCTATTTAAAAATAATGTATTTTCTAAATTGAAAACACATGATGAGTATTTTACGTCGATAAAATATTTTATCTACTATCAAGGCTTCAAGTGTAGTATCCGCTAGACCAATAGTTTCTATCTCTCATATTTGTGAGTTGTACCGAAAAGGACTTTTTAATTTATCACTTGCATTTTTTCCATAGAAGTAGTTGGGATTGGGACCAACCTTACAAAATACTAGTATTAAGTGGGAATATATATGTATGTACAAACTCTGTGAAGAATTTAATTAATAATCATCCCAAGGAAACAAATAGGTTAAGGAATCCTAAATTTTCTGAAAAAGTTTGACAATCATAATCTCAATTGTCAATAATGATTGACAAATCTTAAAAATCGATTGAGAAATCGAATAGCATAATTAAGTAATATCCTACATTATCCCACGGGTAAATAAAATCAGGATAAAAATTCAACCTGTTAAGCTAGATCAGTTTATACTACATATGTATGTGTACCAATTTTATAAAGTTACGTTCGGGCGTTTGAAAGTGATTGAGTAACAAACATATAAACTTTCACGATCATGTATATGTAAAACATTAATAGGTAAGTAGCAGGGTGATTGTAAGACTCAAAATATATAATAAATTTTCTTTTCGATTTGTGGTATGAGCGTACTTAATGAACGACAGATTGAACCTTTTTCATAATAACAAACGCATAAAACGTTATCGTGAACTTGTTCGTTATAACGACGTCAACGATAGCTTATTCGGAGCTATTTAGGTCGGGTCAATGGCTAATCGCGACTACTCGTGACGCTCCCTTCGCGGGTTACCTACCTAACTTTAAGGTTGCTTTAAGGATAAGAAAAGAAAATTTCATACGATAATTTTCATATAATTTAAAGCTACTAATTTTGGGTAGTATAAGATTTATATGTCGAAATTATTTTTAATATTAGAGCTTTGAAAAGCACGGTCAATGTATCTCATAGTTCTCAATATAATTTCATATTACATAAAGTAATATGATCTTAATTTTAAAAATCGGCAGGGCACGTATTTTTTCTTTCTTTTATACTCATCTCTTTACCTTCTTCCGAAATTGAAAACGAGCTAAATTCCATAATCAATACATTAACAGCGACAAAGTTACCAACGTAAATATCACTTTAAAACTAAACAATATGACATTTTATTTCGTGCACATAATTAACGTATGAAAGTGTAATACTGTTCTAAGTAGGGCTATGTCGCGATCACGCTTGCTTGCCATGTAGAAATTTTGGGAGTGTTGTTACTCTAAATCGTCAATAAAATATGCTCTTATACTGGCAACGGGCAACCAACGGGTAATGACAATGACGTAGATAAGTATTAAAGAATATATAGAGCTAAATATGTAAAAAGCATCCACGTAAATTAATAATCTCATGTTCATTTATATCTCATAAGTGTAAGCCATTTTATTTTACAATAATAAATACCTTAGACAAAGGCAAGATACGATATATAGATGCATCAAGCGAGAGAAGGAGTAGAATAACGATGAATAAACTCCAAAAATACAGCCATTTGGTTGAAATAGAGATTATTACATAAAATGTCAAACAGCAACCAAAAGTAATTATTAGGTACCTAACAAATGTCACAAATTGCTGATGTATTACAGCTTAAGTGTTAATCTATATATTTATTATACATAAAAACTTTTTCCTGAATTTGTTTTATAACCGATTTTTAAAAATATTGTTTTATTTTACTTCAAATTCAGGTATGGTGTGTAGTGTGAAAAGAGCTACGTCGTGCATTTCGCCGGAGCTCAGCCTGGGTTTATTCGCTGAGTCAGCTGACTGCTGACGGAGCGAATAAACCCAAATAATTTTACACCTAAAATCACTGATTTTTCACGTTTAACGTGTAAGGAACTTATAAGTGAACCATTCAAGTATGTGGTCAAGTATCTCCAATTCTTCATTGAACATAAGGAGAACCAATTCGAATATATCGGTTGTTCTGCTCCTGCGGTAACTAACTCGTGGGGGTAACTGTAATATAATAATCTGTAACTGCAGCAAAGACTGTTTTACAAAGGGAGTCTTTGACACTTCGACTTGGCTACGAAAAAAGCTGACAGTTAAGTTTATCTTTCCTATATAGATAGATCATCTATATTTGTGTGAAATAAGCAGTTACATTGAATTAAAATAATATGAATTAAATAAAAATAATTAAGTTACACATTTTTGTGTACGTAAATAAATAAATGTAAAATCTCAAAGGTATCATAATAAAAGGCAAATTTCAATTTCAACCCTTTCTTCTACTGATTTTTTATTTCATTCGTCCTTACTAAATTACCCAATTGCAATTTTACTATGTGGGTGGTGTATGAATTATATTACAATGATTTATATGGCTAATACATCAGTGTCCAGGGAAAGCTAATATCCGGCTATACCCTATTTATTACTCAGTTGTGGAATACAATATAGGGTTTTCTGATGAAAGCCAAACCAAATGCCAGATGAAATGTAGTAAAGGGGCCGGTTGAGCTTACTAAAAAGGAATTATGTGTATTTTTTAAAACTATTATTAAAATTATACAAAATATAAAATATTTTTTTAGGAATGCTAATTAAATCACGTTTGATGAATAGTTCATTATATTCTAGCCACTGAGTGGCGCTCAGAGTTCCAATAGTGGCTTGAAAAATGACCCCTCATCAATACGACAAAAAGAATGATTGTCGCAGATTTCAATTCTAGGTGTAAAAAAATGGTTCGATCTACTTAGAATCGCAAAGAGCGTAAAGTATTTCCATCGAAGTCAAACTATGGGACGCCCCCACGTCTACGTAAATGCCACCAACTTCGCCCTTCAATTAATGTGTGGGCATTCTTCTACTAACTCCAGACAACCTACGCGCTACAGCATCAATATCTACGACGAACCAACAATTGGTATTTTTAGATACTAATAGATTTTAAACAGTTAAGTAATTTAAGCTACGTAGACTACAGAAACCTTATTTTGCATTGTTAACATATAGTCTTAAATTTCTTGAAACTAAAATACTTTATATTTTGATTATTATCAGCTGTGTTAGATTGCAGAACTTGTACGAATAGTCTTTAGAAATGTATAATAAATATATTTCGGGCTTACTTTCATCTGATTGCGGTGCTGATAGGATGGCACTGTGCTTCTTCTTCACTTCCTCGACGTTCGCTTGAATCTTGTCTATCATTTCTCTTATCTCTTCCACCTGCAAAATACACCTTCATTAAGTCCAACCTTCAACATTTTAATATTCATTATTAAGAGATTTCGAAAGGAAATGTCAGTTAATTCGTCACAGACTGTCACTGTAAAAGTTTGCAAGTGATTCTAAAACAGTGAAGGCAACACCGGGTCACATTTAAAAGTAAATTATATTAATAAATTATCACATTACTTAACAAACTATCATCAACAATTATTAATATATATTATAATAATTACAATAGTGTACAATATACACTATGAGGTAATTATTTTTTGGGGAACATAATTATTAGATACATATTATAGGACTGACTGCTATCATGTTAATAATGGAAACAATAATCCTAACTTTACAAAAGTAATGTGTGATTAACGTGTTAGGGAACGTTGAAAGCCGTCAATCAAAAATATAGTTTTAATAAATAATGTTTTTCTATAGGATATTGGCATTGCTTTCAAGCATTTTCTTTTGCATCTCAAGCAAACACCTAGAAAGATTACGGCGAAGTAAACAAATCGAAAACGTACTCCCTGTTTAATTTGAGCAAAGCAGTGTCTTGCTTCATTTTATACTCATTACCGTTGGATATTACCACTAGCAAGTAGCAGCCGCCCAATGCTAAATGTAAAGTTACGCTAAATGTATGTTAAAATTACGATTGAAAAGGGTCCCATTTTTGCCGCTATGCAGTTCTTTTATCTTTACATCTAGAGGGCGTTTCGGAGACTAGGCTAGACGAGCGATGACATGCTGGCATTGCTGGCAACTAGCCAGCGCTACTATCTCTTTCGATTTATTGAACTTTGAAACACATGTAAGGAATTACTCCGATGAAGAGCTACGCCTACTTGTGTTAAACGCGTCGAGAAGTAGTCATTTGTTCAAATGGACTGCCATTTAACATGCCAAACTAAGAAAGTTTTTAAATCGAAATGAATATTGCCTATTTTAGACCCTAGTACTAATTTATTTTTGGTTACATTCGACATTGCTGTTAACTGCAGAAACTACCTACTACAGTTTGATTTATTAAATGGGTATATTTCACACAATGACGTTAGCAATGTAGGGAAAGATAAAAGTAATAATAGATCATAGTGAAGAAAGATCAGAGATTGTGTTGTTAGTTTGAGAATGTGATCTTTTTCTTGTTTATGTGTACACAATTAATTACTAAATAAATAAATAATGTTTGACCACTTTATGAAGTGGTGAACCCATGAGTATTATTATTTTTACGCTTTCTTTTGAGAACAAATATATTTTGAGCATTATACATATTTAGGTTTTTATAACAAATCAACATGGGTATATATATACCTTGTTGAAAGAAAGCCAATCTGAAACATTTTCATTAAGTTTTTTTTAAAGTTATTTTTGAGGTGACTACTAAAATAACTAACTTTTATTTTTAAACCGGTTAAGCCTTTTTATCTTAGCAATACTTTGGTATGAAGTATACACTATTCGAACTATTTTTAAGACAATAATATTAAAATATTATTAAAACATCTTTATCGTAATAAATAGACTAAGTAGGTACATACGGCCTATTGTCCTGGCGACAGTGGACTATATCAATTAGCAAATAATCGGACAAACTGCCAGTTGAAGCTCAAGGCCGGGAGAGGATCGGGTCGATAGAGGCGGTTCGACAATCGACACTGTGACTCACCAATTAATCTGATTACCCCGATAACTGCTATCGGTCGTTCAATACTACTCGATAGCTAGCATGTTAATACCATTTACGAATAGCATTCATTGTCAAATGTGGTTTCGCTCTTTATTATTCGGGGGTGTTAATATGTTTGACCCCAAGTCAAGAAGAGTCCACACTGAAAAAATCCAACTAAGTCCAACTAAGATACGATTTGTCTAAGTTGGCATCAAAATGTTTTTATAAGTATTTATTAGTTTACTACATATAAGATAGCATTACTACCAGAACAAAGTAATTTTTGGTTATTTCTACAATTGTGGACTTGGTAAATGTTAACAAAGATCTTTGTGACATTGAACATCGTTTTGTAGTTAGGTTTTATTTTACTAACTGCACTTCTTAAAATGAAATAATAAGGTATGTTATTATTAAGATGTTAGGATTACACAATGAACTATGTGATTATTCGAGTTAAATAAGAGAAAGATTCAACTTCCCCCACGCACCCGCTTCCCGCCTTCCTACTGCTTAATTTTTCCATACTATTGACCTCGGCGATGTTATAGGAAGCGGCACATTTTTGTCGCTATTGGTATTCATTTGTTCTTGTATATTAAGTCAGATCTCAACGTAATAATGACGAAGTGGCAGTTTTAATACGAACGTGGGAACTTCCCGAACTAATTGCAAATTTTTCAGCTAAATGTAATTATTCTACTTTATTATATTAATTATTGATAACAATAAATGGTTTTTTTTAGTTATATATAATATATTTAATTGTTGTGTGTAAGCTTGTCCGGCAAACTTACGCTAACCAAAGAATCTCCTTCTTGATTACATGCCTGTCGATTACAAATCCCCGGAGGCAAATCGCCCCTATGAATTGAGAACTCATTAACCTTACCTTAAAAATTGTAATATCATCTGTACCCAAAAGCATTAGTCAGTCCCTGTGTCGTATAGATTGAATATATTGAGACATTCTTATCTTCATTCTAATCCCTGTGTCAAACCGGCCAGTAATCCCACAAATTTAGTAACTAAATATTCACCTGACAATTAAATTTTTATCTATTATTTTTATCAACATCGTCATCGTAAACCACCTATATACGTCTCACTTCTGGGCATAAGCATACCTACAAATCAGAAACACATGAGGAGTTAGGGCAATAACATAAGTTAGGACCATTGCGGGTTGGTGGATGAAAGCGTGTTGGCATAACAATCACGGTCAACGGCTTACTGTGCCTTCCGAAGCACTTCGAGATAACAAATTTTTATTCATCCAACCATGGAGAAAGTTACTTTGTTTTCGTGACCCAAACCAGAATACTCCAACTACCACGTCTAAGATCTCCAAATTATACCTGCAGTACCTAATTATTAACATTCCATGGCAATATTGAACTAAATCACAAAAATTTAACAGATGTACATCTTAAGGTGTCGCAAATGGGACATATATTATATACTTAAGGCACTCCTAGGATTATCTAGTTAGGACATACGTAATGTCCCTCTCATTACGTAGCTAGACCTCGCATCATGTATGTAGTACGTAAGCGCGCGTCACTCACATACACATAATAACATGTAAATGAATTGCACGATTATGATGAATACCAAGCGCAGCCTGAATATTTATAGCCGAGTCGGGTTGTGCTGAGTGGGTTTTGTTGTGGATTAAATGAAAACGTACGACGTATTCACGTCACGAAAGCAAATCGGGATGTATTATTTTATTGTATCAAAAAACATTGCAAAGGTTAGAAAAAAAATCCGTTATAATTATTATTTGCTTTAATTAGACCACCATATTGCTATTCCTACAAATTTACTCGTCGCGTTTTCTGAAATATCAACCTACTTTTTAATATGGTTTTCAATAATAACCTTTTAAAGAATAATCAGAGATTTTATTGATTTTCTTATTCCATAAACAAAATATAATACCATAAACATTTATATAAATACAAACAATTTTGAAAACTTTGTAGGTATGTGTAGTCAGCTTTCTGTCTACGAATACAGCAAGCACGATTCCCACAATTACCCCCGATAAATGCACATAATGTGGATATGTATATCGATGCAACATCAATTGAACATACATTATTTATCGGAAAATTGATCAATCGCTTAATATGGATAAACCGTTATACGTTGGCAATATAAAATGTTAAAAATTTCGCATTACAATTAGAAATACTTATTACTTATTTAAGCAGGTCTTATACGACAATTGTCAACATTTTGTTCAGGCCAGGGTCTCGGCCAGGTTTCGCGGAAATTACAGCGCCTTAAATAAATACTAATTTAAGGGGGCGCAGCCCGTACTACTTCAACTAACGTCATAAATGTAAGGCCTTCTTAGTAACATTCATTATTATTTTTATGTTGCATAAAATTTATCCTCTTTTTTTATTTTTTGGGAGAAAATACCGTTTAGGTAAGCTGTCGCACCGTGCCCTTTAAGTACGTTATAATACTAGTACGAGTCAGTACGAGTATAATAGCACGCACGCACTCACTTAAAAGTCAGGTTGAAAAATAATGGTCTAAGTAAGAAAACTTGTATTTTCCTACCAACATAATCTTACTTTTATATTTGAAACGAAATGTTTATCTAAGTGACCGATCTGGGTTTAACAGAACTTTTTCCATGAATATAGAGAACGTTCACTTATTCACGATATAATTTTCACAGGGCGTGTCTTACTGAATGAGTATTTATTTGTAAAAGGAATGAATTTGTTATTAACAATTGAATTTTTGGCAATGATACATTAATAAGGCTGTGTTTGAAATTAAATGAAAATTAATATCTTAAGAAACATGGCGAAATATCCGTAGTATTATTTGTATGCCGATAGGCTAGTAGTAAAATTCAGTTAATCATGAATTTTGGGCTCGATCACAATATAAATATAGCCATGTTGTTAGCTATATATGTAACGTAACACAAACATCCTCCGGCAATATCAGGGATTGCAAGTTGGCAACAAAGGCTACACAAAAGAACAAGCTGAAACTTTTATGAATGTAGATGTGTATGAATGTACACATATTCAATAGATCGTACATTTTGCTCCTCGTTCCAATGTTGTGTCTCACGCCAGGCAGATTTTTTATTTCAGTTTACACCTGTCATAGATTTCAATTTTGGGAAAAGTACAAAATTTTATTTGCGTGTTTTATTGTTTGTTTTACCCGCGTCAAAAGTCACTATAGTTAATTTAAGCATTCTTGTTGGAATAAATTACCCCTAATTCTATTTTCACATGTAGAAATTAGACGATTAATATAATTGCCTAAATTTATTATTTAGACGATTAATAGAATTAACGTATCAAACGTTAATTCTGACTGAACTTCCCAAAAGTCTCTTGGATTAGTAATCGTTCCGATATTTGTGATCAATTTGGAGAACTTGATCAAATTGTAACACAATGGACGAATAAATTTACATCGCAAATATGCCCTAAAATAATTAAGGGATGTTTTGTATTTTTGTAACAAAAAACGTATTAAAACGCACTCTATTATTAATTATGATTTACATTTGCGTTAACACCATTAAGTTAATTATCGCGCAAACCCTGCAGTTAGTGACACAGCCAATATACTATATGCCTATACGTTGCTATATATTCACTAACTCACTCTTTTCGCTACGTTCTCTGCGATGATTGCTAAAACAAACTTATGCAACATTGAAACTAGGACGCCGTTTTGATGAAAATTCAAAGCACTGAGGTTTCCTACTGTGTTACTACTAGTGTTGTAATTTATGTATTTAACCTGTCAAACCATATAATTCAGATACTATTGTTTTTTTATTATCTCGAAGAACTCGGGTACACCCGCATTGCACCTCAATTTGAAACTATAGTTTTGAATTTCAAGGCAGATATTCATTTGGGTATTGCTATCGTTAATCCTAATGTAGATAACCAGCTTCAGACAATAGCTTATATGTTTGAACTTTTATGCCGATCTACTAGCATGAGTAAGGCTGATTTTTAATAAAGATTAGGCGGCCTATTCGCTAACCAGAGAGACCAGATGTGTTATTGAACTGAGACTCCGATACTGCGTTCTTGATTTTCCGTTCCACTAGAAGGTTGCTCTTAAGGGCAGACACCACTGAGGCAGTAACAGTATTTTTTTAAATGTTAGAGTTACTTAGGACTATGTCATTAAGTAACTGTAACATTTAAAGTAATTACACATAGTAATTATACCTCTTCAGTGGGTTCAGGGGTTTAACGACGAATATCCACGTACATTCTTGAAGCCGTTTTGTCAAGCACAGTAACTTTCTCCAGCAAAACAACAATAAATACTATTTTCTCGCTTTGTTATTATGAAAACTGAAATTATTATTCATATATTTTTCATAATTAATAAGATACCAAATAAGCAAAACAACTAGTTTAATTTTATGCGATGAGAGAATTGCATGTGAATAACTTTAGACTGTGGCTGACTTCTCGTGGCACATAAACAGATTTTTTTTTGAGAAAATGATAATTTGTATTCAACACAGACCTCACTGAAGAATTCGTCCATGAAGCCGCCTTCGACGGCGACGTTGACATCATCGGGGCCGACGTCGTCATCATCGCTTTGCGCCTGTAATAAAAGACCAGACAATATTAATTAAAAGTAAGGTAATTTAAACTTGCACTACATTGTGTCGTTAATTCGAACATAAAAACGCTTTTAGAAGCTTGACTCTCTTATAATTTTTATTGGAGCCCTCTTGAAAAGCGCACGTAGCTCGGAAATATTGAATCCACTTAGGTGAGTCGGCCATTATTCAATTTCTACTGAAAGTCCGCGCTCCCACAAAGGTCCGCCTTGAAATGCCAACACTATAATACAAAAGTTATACAAACAGATGAAACTTCAAGAAAGGAAATGGATATTAATGGAATGATTGAAGTGTAATGACCATTATTTGCCAAATCGGCGAAATAGATAAAAAAAAGCGATAGTTTCAAAAAATAATGTGCAGTTATATTACATTTCAGTAAGTTTTGCAAAAATATAATAATAAAATATAATTTTTCATATTTTTCAGTTTCCCAAAAATTAAATTTTAAATATACTTGGAGAGGAAGTTCCATGTTGATATAATACAGAAGGTCAGTGCATATCATTCGCCGCCAGCGATCGATATATGTCATGGAGACATTTAACGTGATAATGCGTGGCTTATTAATTTTCATGTCAGACGGTGCAAGAACTATTAAGTGACACAACTACCAGCACCTTTCATTTGACTAATATAGTTGTTCATTGCAGTCAAGAGAATAAGAGACTACTCTAAAAGCTAGCCAATGAGGCACTAATCAACGTAATTGACACTTGCATAGAGTCATTCATTAAATAACAACGCCAAGATCACGCTATTAGTATGATGTCAAAGCTGTCAGTTAACAACATCATTCCGTTGTATATCGTCATGGACCCGGTAATTAGTTTCAACTAAGTAGTGATTTGACTGCATTGGTTTCTATTACGAAAACAAAACCTTCGCCGTGGCTATCTCAAATTGATAGAAAAATTTGTGATCTCGAGCTCTTTCTTGCTTTAGGAAACACGTTAAGACTATGAAGTGCTATTTAGTTTCGCCCAAACTCTCGTGTATTTTCTCCAGGTAGGAAGACCTGCGGCTTGGAGGAGATAGGAACTAGTACCCTGTACAGATGATACCCCTCTATCATGGGTATTAGATTTAAAATATAATGCGTTATTAACTCATCTTTTAACGTCTACTGCACCAAAAGATCCACCAAAAGGAAATATGTTCGAAAAATGGGGGTTTTACGTGGTATTTCATTGGTTAAAAAAGTCAAATACACCATTAAAAAAATACTATTACAAACGGAAAGTGAAAAAAGATACATATATATCATCTATAGTAATCAAAATACACTCTACTAATTGTTCTTTTCTTCATAAATATTATGTTTATTATAATTTATTATTTATATCCGTAACAGTCTCGCGGAGTGCGGTAGATATTAATTAAATCCGCTGGCTGATAACTAACAACAACAAATGTAATTCTCGTGAGTCTGTTTATGCATGTTATTTAATACTTTATTATAGTATTGATTGTTAAGATCTTACTTCTAATACCCAGACAGAAGCAATTCAACAGCGCGGTACCGGTCAAGGCCATCGCTAGACTTGACAAAGGAGTCTTCACCGATGATCATACTTCAGGATCACTTCGTTCGGGAGCGCCTCTTATCTGCGATACTTAATAGATTCTAAAGTCGGCTGAAGCTTTTTTATTTGTTTTTGCTTTTTTACATAAATAAAAAAGCAAAAACAAATAATAAAGCGCTAGTGAAAAGAAGCAATATTTAATTGAACTTGTACTTCATGTTTGATCAGCTATTTTGATATACTGAATCAAACACTGAAACGAGTTGCTGAATTGGAAGTCGAGTCACGTATTTCAATCGAACCACAGTATGTGAGCAGTCTGATCAGTATGTGTAAGCTTCCTACTAAGAGTATTTTGGTCATATTGGACGTTATTACTGAAATAACAATCTTATATATATATATATATATATATATATATATATATATATATATATATATATATATATATATAGAAGTTTTTTATGTTTTATATAAAATTAACGAAGAAAAATAACTTCTTTATAATAATCTTTTAATTTAATTAAAAGTTAAGGTACAAACAAGTCTGAAATTTACAACCAACCCAATCAAGGAATTTTCGCTAATGAAAAAACGTAACATTACCAACAAATTTTAAAATTTTAATGCACAGTATCACATGTCTGCTTACCAATTTTCCAGGGGATTGAAACAGAGCTGTAGCTATAAGGAAAACCGACATCGTAAGGTAAGCTGGGTTCAACAGTTAAATCCCCAAATCCGCACGTGATTTCAATTAACGAATATGAGCGACGCATCAATCTTTGTGTTGCGTGTAAGAACAGTATTTGTTCTATTTTAAAGATTTAGTAAAACATACATGTTAGTAATAAAACCACATTCTATAAAGTCTTATAACATCACAGTTACATCACTAATTGTTTTTTAACCAGAAGGGCAACTAACTTAATGAAATAATTATTACTGCATCCCGGAAAAGGTGTAAAATAAGTCATAAAATTCATAAGTAAAGCTTTTAGTTACGGAAAACAAACGGCAGTTGATACTTAAGTATTAACAAAGTTAGTTACGCAACGAACAATTCGGCCTTCACCTTAGCACCCCCCTCACGAACGGACCCTAGGGAATATACGGTATTACACAAAGTTATCTCCGGCCGATCTAAATTTGACTCGACGTATTTTTATAAGCTCACTAGATTCGTCTCGTGTTATTTCTATAACTATGTACTTGATTTAACAATAAGGTAAGGGTATAAGTATGAAATTGCCGTTTTAACGAACTGACTACTTTTAAAATTAAACCTGCATGGTGTGATAATTCAAAATAAAACTTTTTCACACGACATTGTAAATAAAAAAAATTATTACAATCTATTTTTATTTGCTTTTTCATTCGAATTTAAACTTAAAGATGTAAACATCGAAAATTAGAGTGATTTCTGAATACAACTTTCGACGTGGAATTAATGCCGTAGAAACAGATCGCAATATTTATACAGAAAGTTTCATTCGGAAAGAATTAAGAATTAATTCTTAAACAATGAACCAAAAGGAAGACTTGCTGCTGAAGTAAATAACATCTTTTGACCCACATTATTGACCGTATTGTATCAAATCAGTAAAATAAAAATCTTGAAAGTGGGTGTCTCATGATTTGACTAAACCACAAAGAGAAGCGCGCGTTGAAATTTGTATTACCTTGTTGAACTGATAGAGAAATAAAGGGACTTGGACCGAATTGTGATGTGTGATAAATAATGGATTTTCTACAAAAATCGCAAAAGAACTACGAAATGGCTAACTCCAAAGCAAACGCCCCAACAATGCCCAAATGCGAAGCTTACCCACAAAATCGGATAGTAACTACTCGTCACTCCATGGTGTAATTCATTACAGCTTCTTCAGATCCGGACAAACAATAACCGCTGATATCTACTGAGCAAAACCTAGAATCATGATTTCAAAACTCGCAGCGAAATAGTCACGACTCATCAATCGATATTGACCATTATTGCTTCATAATAATGAAAAACCTCGAACTGTTTCGAACTTGTTTTATCGAGAAACCATTATTACAGGACATTACAGGATCTGTACTTAGAACTCCGTAGTCGCCGGACTTGGTTTCAACCAACTACCTATATTTTTCCCGCGATTAGGAAAATTGCATGGAAAAACGTTCACAGGAACAGCTGATAACATATAAACAAGCAAATAACTATAATCTATAAAATATATACTTAATTATATTAACATAATAGCATAATAAATCCATATTTAAATAACAACTCACACAACACCCATGAAAGATGTAGTCTTATTTGGATGAGAAGGCAAAGGCAGAACACAATAAAACATTAGCAGCGGTCGTAAGAGCAGTTCGTTGCTGAAACAATGACGATACCTACTAGGTACAGCCGTCTAGGGGATTTAACAGATTTGGGTCAGACCGGGATATCTCAAAATCTCGGAACATAATTACAAGCCGTGCACGCGTGGCTCGGCATCCAGATCGTCCGCAACCTCTACAACTTGGTGTCCCGCCTTATTCCTTATAAATTCGAGTATTTTATTTGCCTTACAACTATCAATATTATTTCTTTGATTATAAAACCTGTAAGTTTGTAACTTTTGAAGGATATAAAATAACTTAATATCTTGGATGTAGTTTTAGTCCTTAGCTGAGGTTAATCTTTATGTTAACACCTAATTTTAACTAACAGCTTGGTATCGACAACTGTAGCTATTATAAAAGTTGTAAAATTGACAATTACAGATTTATTATACAAGATCAATAAATAATAAACCCTTTTTTATACTTAATTTGAAGACTGGTCACCTTACCACACCTTTTTTAATTTACGCGAAGCTACTTTGTTATCCCAAAAGTTCTCAGTTGACCGAAATGCTGTCAAATATTTATTGCCTCTAGGGACCCCTCCATCGTGCTTGACCACAAGCCCAATTTTACTAAAGGGCTTGATAATTTATTAACACACTAGGTAGTAATTTATGTATAATAAAGAATTTTAATTAAAGGAAAAAAAATATGTTCTTTATCGAGGAGGAATCCGGTCTGTCCTTGTCACTGGCTAAGCTTGGTGCGTGTGTAGGGCTCGCCCAGTGTCTGATCAAAGTGGTACTGGTAATACCCACTAAAACTCCCGGGTAACTCCATTGCCCTTCGCGAGCATAACTTGGGTATCACTATTACTCCTTAAGGCAGCCCAGTCTTACGGCGGGACTTTACGCCGATAGAGATTGTCCAGTGTTATTGAGGAAAATAAAATCCAAACTCTTTACCACTCTTAATTGTATAAAACCGGATTGATTATTGTAATTTTCAAATATATTGCATATATAACCATTATAAAGATTTTTATCGTTTATTCATAAGTTTTGTTATGTTAGTTTGTCATTTTATTATGAAATTACAAGACACAAAACAGATGTTAGCGACCGCCCGATGAGGCAGAGCCGTGATTCCGCGACAATTGCCTCTGTTCGCATGTCGTAAAAACGTATAGGATGAGCCGCTGACGTCCACCCTAACCGCATGAATGTTAACAACTTGACCTATAAAAAAAAGACCTCTTTGAATATTACTTCTAACGCTTACCCCATTATATGAAACTCTTGAGTCGTGACAAAATTTTCCGTTTTATTTTCAATTTTAATAATAGGTCGGGGAAAACAGTTTCTTCGCAATCTAAATTATCTTTGAAAAAAATGTCTTTTAATTAATAATAAAATGTAAATTATTTTTTTCAAAGATAATTTACATTTAATTACAGTATATATGTGAAGAAACACAGAAACCGATCTACGAACCATTTTGTTCATAGATCTGTTTGTTTCTGCCATCTTGTAGGTAGAGACATGATCCCATTGCTGTAGAAATTTTGGAACTTCTAATCAAAAAACGCAACAAGTATTTTCGGCAGTCCTTTTTTGATGTTAACCTGACACTGCCTTAATAATTCTGAAGAGATCGAAGCAGGTAGAAATCTGAAGGTGCAAGGTCAGGGCTATATGGCTGATGCATTAACATCTCCCAGCCAAACTCTAGCGTTATCCTAAGACAGACCAAACACTTTCTATTAATCAATCGGGCCACTTTCATTCAACTTTTTGCTTAAATCTCATTAGAAGTTGGTAGTAGAGATCCGAATCGATGGTTCTGCCCGGTTGTAAAAGCTCATAATGAACAATGCCCTTCCAATCCCACCATAGACCAACATCACCTTATTGCGAGATAACACCGGTTTTGCCACAGTCTGTGAAGCTTGACCGATCTTTGACCACGACCTTTTTCGCGCGTTCATAATCCACTGTTCATCAACAGTTATCTATCTCTTCAAAAACGGGTCGATTTAATTAGGTTTTTCCAGTGAGCTGGTGTGGCACCCAAATATCGAGCTTTTTTTGTACCCAGCTTTTTTCAAATGGGTTGATACTGTTTTTTGGTCAATTCCCAGTTCTTCAGCTTTGTCGAAACTGCTGATATGCCGAACTTACTCCACGTTTTCAAAAATAGCGTTCATTTTATCCGTAACAGGGCGACCAGAGCGAGGTGCATCTTTGACATCAAAATTCCCTTAGGTCCATAAACGTCACCAATTTTTTTTTGCGGCTTGCGTTGCATTTTTTACTTTTTTGTGATATAATTTTAATATCTGCGTGCGGTGGAAATGTACGTATTGCATAGGCCCTCTTGTCTGGAATAGTCTTGAAATAATAGTAATTCTGGGCATTCTCCATAAGTGCGAAATCCGGTTGTGAGGCTGGGCTGCCTGGTTGTGACCTGCTAAATTGATCACCCCCGTGAAGGGCAATGTAGTTACCTCAGAGTTTTATTGGGTAATCCAAGTGCCACTTTAATGAGGCGCTGGGTGAGCACCATGCTCTCACCAAGCCGCTATGCCAGTGGCAGGTAGTTTTGTAAATAGTTTTCTACTCGTAAAAAAACGCATGCTAGTGTCTATTTTCTTGCGTTCACTGTATTTAAATTTCCAGTTCATTGTGGCGTAGAGTACCGGGAGCACTTACGATCTAAACAGATAAATTTAACAAAGTATTCTCCAACACTATCAAGGTCAAACTATAAAGTATCAATATCGTAATTGTTTAGTTAATTATTTTTGTTATTAAGGTTATTTATATTTTAGAAGTACGCGTTATAACGACAATGTGTTTCACGGTATGCCCATTTATTTAGGATTACTATCTTGTCTAAATTAGTAACAAAGTAAAGTTTAAAATTCGAAATGACTGTAATCTGTTAATTTACTTTATTGAATAAATAAATAGATTTTCTATAACCGGCAAGATGGTTAGATATGATAAATGAGATAAGTGGCATCATGCCACTTTTAAAAACTACTTGTAAGTTATAATAAATATTAGTAATGGTATTCTAAGAAATCCAAACATTACTTTATAAGTGCTAAGGACCAAAAGTGTGTGTGAGCGTGGACAATAGTTGAACCGTATATTTGTTGAGGCTAGACCAAAGACATCGAGCTGAGTAATGTGGCGAGGAGTTATATAACTCCCATGACACTCCACCCGCCTTGACACTTCCGAAGTTCTAAAAACAGGTTTGCCTGACCGCATGCATTATAGCAACTACTGGCGAATTGAATTTTGTGATAGACAGATAACTTGCCAATTATACTACAGTAAGTACACTTTAAGAGAAATTTGTGTACAATATCTCATATTTTTCCGAATTTGAAGTTTAACATGAAGAGTTTAATAGAATAGCTGCGCTACAAATATTATCTCACTATGTTTTGTGTTGTTAAAAAGATACATAATTTAGCCCAGTGAGATAATAGATTGGATTCAATTTATAGAACATGCAAATATTAAGGTCACGATTTATCTACGCTCCTTGTGTCTTGAATAAACAAAATACACGATTTTAATTTTTATGTTTTCATCCAAGATATGAACTATGACAATGTACCTATAACAAAGCATGTATCAACATTGATTTGAATTATAACTTGTAGGTGTTTTGGTATATATTCAAGTAAAAGCTTTACGTAAATTTGAAACGAAATATTCCGTGACTCTACCGCTGATTTAATTGTTCGGTGGAAAAAATCACTATAAACTAGCATGTATGAAAGTCATAAATAAATTTTCACTTATCTCGAACCTATAATACTATTTTGTTAATAACAAACTATTCAACCAAATAACACTGACCGGGCATATCCTCATTGAGTTTATCCTTTCAGATATAAACAGTTCTGATATACCAACGTCTCCTATGTAATTATTACACTGGAGCCGTCTAAGATTAGAGGAAGGTCTATTTCTGTAAACAGGATAATGTCTAATAAAAAAAATATTTTACGATAAGGTTTAATTAAATAGTATAATTTAACAAATTCATTTGTAATCTTCTTATTTTTTACTATAATTTTTTGTATAAGTAGCTAGTAGTCTATCAGTAAGTTCTTTATATAAAATATACTATTTTAATTTTCATAACATTGAATGTTTCCTGTTATCGGTATCACACTGTAAATAATGTCATCTTGTGATTATGATACCGATAACGAGAAATGTACATTAGTACAAAGACAATATGCACTCAATCTACACATTTAAAATTCCTCCTATTTAGGGTTTTTACTTACCTACATAAGTAAGAAATTAAAATATACGAGTACTTCACACAACATAAAATTTTAAAAGAACATTACGAACATTTTGACAAAACTATTTACTGGTTGCTGTAACTAATAATTAAATTAAACGAATTCCATAGTTATAATTCAAAATCACACTTGATCTACTGCAAATGCCACGCAAGTAAATTGTTTTCTATTTTTAAAATATATATTTTAAATATAACAATTTTTAATGGGATTTATGATTCCGTCACAAAAGCATTATTGTGTTATGACAAGCAGCTGTTAATGTCAACCGGTCTTGTTTGTTTACCTTTTTTACAAGCTATCTTTCACTGATCATATATATATATATATATAAGTTGTCCGTCAAAATTTGATAAAATGTTAAAAACATCTATATTTATAAATAATAATTGAGGCTCTGATGACGCTATCCGTTCTACAGGTGTACTTCACAATTATTACAGTGCATAAAGCTTTTAATTTTTTTATATAAATTTCATTTTTTTAAATGATGAAAATTTCACATGGATAGTATGTCAAAATTAAACGACTCGTAAGCAAAACTCTCCGTAGGCAGATTTCGAAACCCGACATATATAGATCAATGAAACTACAGTAAATGATGGAGATGGCGATGCCTTGAAACAGAATCAAATTACGTAAACTTATGTCAGTATTAAATAGACAAAGTGAAAGTAAGTTATGAAAAGCAGATTGTATTTTCGTATCAGTGTATATAAGTTACATATTTCCTAAGCGAGGTTCAGTTTTCCGAACAAATACGTTCCAAAACTGGAACTCTACGGAAATGCACATGCGGCATGTTAAGTATACATAGACCTAACTGTAGAGACATGAACGCTTCCGAGTTTCCAATGCAACGTCTGTTATGATGTTTCCGTAGCTAAAATTAGATCCCTAAGCAGCAAGATAACCAAAATACTCACTTTAGTTTTTATTGATTTTACTCCCCTTTAATTTTGTTACTTCTGATATCAATAACTACTGTAGAGAATTTGCTCAATATGGTGAGATGAGCCGACCCCTGTGTGACCCGAAGGCTAGATTTGGAACCCCGCCAACAAAATTAACACAAATATCCGAGACAGAGTCTGGTGTTGTGGCAACGTCCAGCACTTGGAACTACAAACGGCGATGATGTAGTAATACAACGTGCATTTAATTATATTTTAGCAAAAGATTCAAATTGAAATTACGGCATTGACAGTAGGGACCACTGCTGATAAATTTACTATATATTTGTGTGCCTTTTTTTCAGATAATTCAACAGTTCTACATTTAATCTCTCATACACAATTAATATACCTTGTGCAATCATATCACTTTGCCCAGATAATTTTTATAAAATATATATCTAAACAGAAAACTCGATACTGGCGGAATTTATTAAGAAAGCGCCATAAAACCCCAAAGAGGAAGAAGAAGAAGCTGGATTCATTAATTTGTTTTATATCTCTGTGATATGTTTGAAAAGCAGTTACAAGTCACTCAAAAACGCTCCATAAAAATGTTAATTGCATGTGAAGTGACACGAAATTACATGTCTACCAAAATATATGGGCACATGTACATAATTAATGACATCTTAGATATCGTCTTTTTAAATATATTTGATATAATATTTACATAAAAATTGTTGTAATATTTGGCAGAAGAATATGTGAGTAAATGTATGGTAAAATGTTTTACGAATTGTTTAAATTTTTTGGAATCATACGAAATATACTAATATATGTTAAAACTAACTATTCATCTTCTGATTCATTAAATAAGTTTCATCAAATCCGGTCTATTTACAGGTGTTAACTAGCACATCACCATGGTTGATAGGATTTTACGGAGATAACGGAGACTACTAATTAAAATGTATTAACAAAGCATTTAGTTGTATAATCACCAAAGACAATATACCTAGAAGGTTTTTTCTTTTATTTTTCTATACCTATCACAATTACGGAGCAAATATAATACTCGGATAATGACACATCAAAGATTATATCAATTGTTGCTTTTCATTTTTATTATTAAGAAGGTAGAAATGTACAAACTATTAACACAATTTTAGAAGAAAATTCCTACAATTTTATTTGTAGACGAGGAGACAACGTAATAACTTGCATAATAATACCTTCATAGTTCTAAGTAATAACAATTCACAACTTAGGAAAGGTTATACTAAACATCTTAAACGTACTCAGAAGATTACCAATTCTTACAATAGTAGAGCTTCATTCACTTTCAGACAACACAAGAGACACCTAAGAATAAGCACGACTCGGTATGTCAGCTGTTATACCTAGGACATGTGACAAAGGTTCATAGTAGTCATTATTAAAGCCATTTTTGCTTGTCAGTAGTATTATTAAACATTAAATTTTGTGCAAAAAATGTAAATATCTACGAAAATCCCACGTATATCTGTAAGTTTAGATAGTTTACATTAAAGCCATAGCAAAAATACGCTTGAGAAATATATAATAATAGACTTTTTCAAAGTACCTCAATACTAAGACTTCAACAGGATATGGAAATAATAATTAAGATGTTACATTTTTGTGAAACTATTCCCACTAGACACTACACCAGACTCCTAATCGCAGCCAACACGTGCGCGCTATTAACAGTGCATCTTTGTATAGAGGTGTTGGCGGAAACTGTATAGTCATTGCTTTTACGATAAACTATCCCGTAGTCGTAGTAAATATCTATTTTGTTTTAGTAGTATCTAAAATTATATAAATTAGAGGCCGAAAATAACCTCATATTTTTTTATATAACTGTAAGGAACAAGTGAGTGTTGGTCTCTCACACACCCCATTCCAAGGTTCCACTAGGTCCAAGACCAAATTATTTACGTTTTGAATTATTATCGAGTATGCTTCTAGGGAAGATTAACATCAATACCTATGTATTGTTGTTTTTTTGATATGGCTATAGTAAAAAAATGTGGTAATCCTAAACAACAGCAAAGTACTCGCACAAAGCTGTTAGTCTGTTTCATAATGGTATTTGATTGAAGGTTGCACGTCAAAATAACATAAATGAATAAATTTATTTAATAACAAAAAAAAGTAAAATCAAACGTAGATTTGAAACCGATAACAATAACCAACAACCAAATAGAGTTGCGAATTAAGAAAATGTGAAGTAGTAAAAATTATTACGCTTAGATTATATCTCGTACCCAGTTCACGATCAAATGGATATGATGCCATATCACTGTTTTGGCTGGCTTCAAGATTAGTAATAGGTATCAAACTAATCTACTTATTAACCTAGATTAAAACTTACACATTAAATTCCATCAATCAGTAAAGTAAATCTGAAGTAATTTTTTTTGTCGTAAAACCGACGAGATGGAGAAAACAGTAACTTGCTAGTTTGATGAAATAAAATCAATCAAATTTGGTGAGTGAAAAAGTATTGGACTAGTTAATTCTTTTATTCCCTTTTTACAGGAACATGATAGCGTAGCTAGTGATTAGAACTACACACACTATCGATATACTATTGATATCCGTACGATCAAAGCTCTACGCTATTTTCTATAACTGACAGCTTAGGTTTGGAGCTACCTTTAGTCTCAATGTTACAATTTCGGCAAATTAATGTTTCTCAACTTTGAAAGACCCAAATACTATGAGGGTGGTTTTCAAATAATTAAGTAACTGAATTAAATAAGATTTATATCGATATATAACGCAAGTATTTATGTAATGTCTTTGTTGGTCTACAATATACACATTGTAGTCAATTTTTGTTCAAACCCTTATGAAAATAATAAGCGAATATCGGTACAGTTAGCTTCAGAAATAGATACCACTTTCTTACCATCTCAAGATCGGTATATCAACAGTTACGACATTGCTGAAGAACTGGGAATTTTCTGGAAAAGCTGGGTACGCAAAAAGCTCGATATTTGGGTGCCACACGAGCTCACTGAATGAAACCTAATGAACTGTGTACACATTTGCGATTCTTTATTGAAACGTAATGATATCTAACAGTTTTTGAAGAGACTGATAACTGGTGATGAAAAGTGGATCATGTCTGAAAAGAACGTGCGAAAAAGGTCGTGGTGATAGGTTGGTCAGACCTCACAGACTGTGGCAAAACCTGGGTTAACTCACAATAAGGTGATTCTTTGTTTATGGTGGGATTGGAAGGGCATTGTTCATTATGAGCTACTACCGCCGGGCAGAACCATCTATTCGGAACTCTACTGCCAACAACTGATGAGATTAAAGCAAGAAGTTGAGAGATAGCGGCCGGATTTGATTAATAAAAAGGGTGCGGTCTTTCATCACGATAACGCTAGACCACATATAGCTATAGCCACTCAGCAAAAACTAAGAGTTTGGCTGGAAGGTGTTAATGCATCCGCCATATATCTCTGACCTTCAGATTTCCACCTGTTTCAGTCTCTTCATTTCTTTAGACAATGTCAGGTTAACATCAAGAGACGCCAAAACAACTTATTGCATTTTTTTGGTCAGAAGTCTCAAAATTTCTACAGCAGTTGTCTCTACCTACACGATGGCAGAAACAAAATGATTTTCTAACAAAATTACATGTATATAATGTAATTAAATGTAAATTAACTTTGAAAAAACATATCTTGTATATATAAAAAAAAATCATGTGAAATGCGAAAAAACTTTTCCCCCAATCTATTATATTACTGAATAGAATTGATGTGACATGGAACTTTAGTGTTTATTAATTTCTCAGACTGCATGTACCCATTTTCCACTCGTCTAGCTCTAGTCTATAGTTAAACCAAATCTTGGCTCTTAATTTTATAGGATTTGGGGTTTGAATTGTTTAAAAACTTTGCTTTTCAATGCGTAAGCTGCGCTTATCGTGAATGGATTCAGGAAGATTGATGACGCGACTATGACAACGGCTGACTGTTGTTTTTATGAGTCAACTTTGTACGAAGGCCGCGATTCTCTCGCGCCGGATGACGCCCTCGTAGATAACAGTGAAACGCGTTGTAAAGAACCAGGAGGAAACTCAAAACATTACCTGACTAGTAAAAAATCAGTCATTTATGATTCTACACAAAAATTAATCTGTTAATTATACATATTTATTTAATAAAAGAAAATAACAAATTATAATTTTGCAGAAATAAATAAATATATCATTGGTAGACCAGACAAAATATAAGACATGTCCAGGCTATGTTGACTGTACAAGTTTACACGAATGTTTTGCTACTATCAAATTAATCCTATTAATTTGAAAATTACAAACTAAATATAACTTATTTGGTGAGCACTTACTACTATAGAGGCATCTTATTAAAAAATAGTGTGTCAGTTTTGTGGGTACTAACAAAATAAATATCATAATCAAAAATGGAAAGAACTTATCTTATTGCACCTAATTATTTGATCTGATTATGGTTTTATAAGTCAATAGATCAAATTGCAATGATATCTAATTATCAAGTATGCAACAGTCAAGGTCATACTTTCATAAAGCAAGTATTATCTATAACACAATAAATTAGTAAAAATATTGTTGATTATGTGGTTTTGTTGAGTTGGCAAGAATAATAATGTCAAAAATAAATAATAATGATAATATTATTTTTTTTAATTTTAGAAAAAAATATCATGTCAGTTGTCAATCCAATAATATTAAATAATTAATAATAATATTTGAATAATAATTTTTTGAATAATATTTGGAATTCCAAATATTATTATATCATACAGATAAAACTTGTCAAAGAAATCACAATGGGTATAAATACATTGCACAGATACAGCACACTTATATTTTTTCTATAAAAAGTAACTAAATTGCCTGTGTTTGTAATTTATGGTCTAAAATAAAGCATATTTTATCTATCTAGCTAGTTACCACAACAGTTAACTTAAATTTCATAGTATACTCTGCCATTTGTGATTTTTGGTGATAATGTCAGATAGGTGAAGAATATGAAAAGATTTAAGATAATTATAAAATTATATGATATTGATAGGCATAATATAGATATGGGTCAAATAGTACTTTTACTCAGAACTGTTAAATGAGCTCTTTACATAATATTCTTTTTTTGTCTTTTTTGAATGAGCATAGAAAAAAACCTCAATAAGAGAATGTTATGCAGATGTTATCGGTCATGGCCGGTATATAAAAAAATACCAATTACTAATAATTCAAAATCTATACTGTATCTGATATATAAAAAACAAACATTTATAAAAGAGATTCAATTAATTTTAATTAGAGTTATTATTTAAGTAATTTGTCACATTACTAGAAACTACTTTGACAATGTAGTGTCTACTAAGCGAAGATATCTACATAATCATATTTAAAAAAGTTTTGGCAGAATATTTTTTCAAGTTTTTGATATTTGAAGACAAGCATTGAGCGAACATTATTTTAAGTTAAGGTTATCAAACTTTTGAAAATCAAATGTTCCCTTGATAATTAGGTATAAGAAGAAACAATGGCAGATTTTGTAAAACTGCGGGTGGAACGCAACAAATTGTCGCGCTCCAATGACAGCTATCATTCAAGTGGTGTCAGGTCAGGGGTGGGGCGTGAAACTAAAGAGAATCTATTAAGTTTAAATGAATTATATCAGAATCCTTTAAAAATCAATAAAACAATATAGCTTTTGTTAAATTTTGATAAAATAGGTCATAATTTCATTGCAAATCATTTCAATTCGAGGTCACCAGTAAGACCTTTGGTTAGAGCAGCGTCAGAAGCAAATGATTTACAACTTACCGCCTGGAGTGCCGCTAACCTGTCCTTCGTCATCCTTTACAGAATATCACACACCAAATAAACGTTTTATCTTATTACACAATCCCATTCACAGATATTTTTCTTTCAAACGTCACTAAACTAAAGGACACGAACACTACGTTCACTTCACTCAAAAAATCGATACACACGAAACGAACGAACGAAACTTCTTGCTATCTCATCTCATGTCTAAAAATTTGCGAAATCTTAAAGATGGCGCCACAACTGCGACTGTGAATGACGTCAAATTATTTGTCGATAAAGCAGTAGGCATCTGAAAATTCATCAATTAGTTTACTCATTATATTTTCTCTGTTATATGTTATCTTTTAGAATTTAAAATTAGATAAAAAATCTACACGTAATTAATAAATTTTAACTTATATTCAAATAAACACTTAATTTTAAAGTCTACAAATATCATTTTAATAAAAAAGAAGATCTGATGACTAATAACGTTATCGCGCCAGTCGATGTCAAGCAATCTTCCGTTTAGTCAAGTGACGCCATTGTGAGCCATAACGACTCTTCTGTGCACCAAGTTAAATCTCGATTTACTTAGTCAATCTCGGTAAATTGTGTTCCTATTTTTAGTGTTTCCATTCTAAATGAGCTATCATTTATTTTAAATGTGATATTTATTACAATTGTGGTGTAATTTAACTACAATTTGTGTTTGAGTTCGGTACCATCGAGCTAAATTCCTATGAGCTCATCTGAGCGCCATTCGAAGAAAACTTAAACTGAATTCTTGTCAGTTTTCAAACAAATATAAACTATTTGAAAACAATGTTAACATAAATTTGGCTTATATTTTATTTAAACGAAGCATTATAAAAGTCTTTCAGTGGGAAACTTTTTGAAGTATCACATTTTTGTTTCAGGTCAGAAAAACAAAACAAATCAAAATGTCTGATGATATGCCCACATTCAAATGTGTGCTAGTCGGTGACGGCGGTACTGGCAAAACAACTTTTGTGAAACGACATTTAACTGGAGAGTTCGAGAAAAGATACGTCGCCACACTCGGCGTCGAAGTTCATCCGTTAGTTTTCCACACAAATCGTGGGCCAATAAGGTTTAATGTTTGGGATACTGCTGGCCAAGAAAAGTTTGGTGGTCTTCGGGATGGTTATTATATTCAAGGTCAATGTGCTATTATCATGTTTGATGTAACCTCTCGTGTCACCTACAAAAATGTACCTAATTGGCACAGAGACTTAGTGCGGGTCTGTGAAGGTATTCCTATTGTTCTATGTGGAAATAAAGTAGATATCAAGGACAGAAAAGTCAAAGCGAAAACAATTGTTTTCCACAGAAAAAAGAACCTTCAGGTTAGTCTTTACCCTTTTACTTTTTTGTTTTATGTTTTACAATATTGATTTTTATGATTCAGTTTGCTTACTACTTTTTTGTTGTTTTAGTATTATGATATCTCTGCCAAGTCAAATTACAACTTTGAAAAACCTTTCCTTTGGTTGGCAAGGAAGCTAATTGGAGATGGCAACTTGGAATTTGTTGCAATGCCTGCCTTAGTACCACCAGAAGTGACAATGGACCCACAATGGCAAAACCAAATCGAAAAGGATCTCCGGGATGCTCAAGAGACAGCTCTACCAGAAGAGGATGAAGACTTGTAAATATAGAATTCTTATAAAATCTCAGAGCCCTCTAACTAACAAATGGTCAAAGTATTGTATAAGTTTTCCATTGATATTAGAACACTATTTTGTCAACAAATGATATATTAATAATTGCTGTTTTGATTGGTTTAAAAATCTGATTTCAATGGAAAACTAAACTTATAATGTGCAGCATGTCATTAACTGTCATTCCATTAGGTACCCAAGTACAGAAATTTTGAATTTCTTTAGGCAAATGAATAACATTTCCTACTTTTGTGGTAATGTATGATTTTGCAAGTATTATTGTTGCCAAAATTGTTTTGCACAATTTTTTCATGTTCTAAGACATCATTTATTTATTTATGACCAGTGAAACTTAAATTCCATTGTTAAATGCAATTTTATTTTGATTTTGTGTATTCTTGTTTTATCATCCATAGCTTTTTCTAAATAAATTGTGAAATAAAAATGTGTTATTTTCTGTCATCCTATTTAGATAAGTTTTACATTTTTATTATTGTGAAGAGGTCTTGTATAGTTTTTATAAATATGTAACATTAGTTTAATTATGAGGCTCATAAAAGAGTACATTTAGGATTTCTTCCTGTACTTATATTGTATGAGAGCTCCAACTTGGTCAGAGTTGAAGCAGTCTCTTATCTCATCTTGCATCTAGTAAGTGAACTCTAGTCAATTTAGTTCAGTAAATTACAGATTGTCTACCTTCTAATTTTTTCGCTTAGGGCCAGAGATTTAAAACCACTGGGAATCTGGCGCTAATATCGGTTTTAATACTGAATAAGTTTTTAAATTGGTAATTATTTGTATCAAAAGAAAACAAAATAAAGTTAGGATTTTTAAAGTTATTTGACTATAGTATCAGTTCAATTTGGAAAAGGGATCTTGTCCTTGTCTTGAGGGGCTAGTTTTACGTGAATTCATCGAGCAGTGCTGAGTGAGGCAGGTCGCCGGTTACACTCCTCTGTATTTTATAAATTTACTTAATAATTTTCTTATAACGATATCAGAACATGATAAGGTGGTCCAAGCCCGAAATGAGCATAATAGTGTACAATAAGTCAAAAGTTGTGATTGCTTGCCTCCAAAATATGGTGTAATCGAGGAAGGACGGGGTAATCTTTCCTAACGTTCGTACGTTCTTCATTTAAAACCACGTACATAGTGCCATCTATGCATAGTGCCATAAGCTTTGCGTTGTAAGTTATCGGCTAATCTCTATGGTTTTAGACAGATATTGAGTCCAGAATTGCACTTACGAGCATTCTGGAGTCTCGAGACAGAGGGACACCCACTGGAGGTGATGCCTGTCGATTAAAAATCCTACAGAGGCAATCACCCTTCAAGGCTTGAGGACTCCAAGGTTCTCGCCTTCTTAAAACCCCGGTAACACTGTAAAGGCCACCTGCGGCCTACAGCATTAGTCAGTCAATAAAAAGTTTTAGTATCATTAAAATAATCATTTATTTTATAGTAAGCTTTCTTAGATTCGTTTTTCTCGTATTTTTAAATTTGTTTATAGGTAATCGTCCCATAAAAGAATGTTTTTCTGTTGAGACGATTAGTGTGTTCAACAATATTGTTCTTTCCGTATATTCATATTATGAGTATCACATAATTCTTCGTAAAATTTTGCAATATTTTTTCGTACATATATTAGATTTTCAAGTATATATAAATTTAGAATGTTTACCTCCTTGCACTTTTCTCTGAGCCAGTACTGAGGGCCAAGTTGGTATATAGCTCTTACAGCTCTTTTTGCGAACGAAAAAAATTGTATTTATATCTACAGCGTTACCCCGTAGAATTATATAAGAAATAATACTAGTTTTACATTAGGTATAGGAAACTTAATTTAGTTTTATTTGAAACCAATGTACAACTTTAAAGTGTGCAATTTTCACATCGTCAAAATTGCTTTACTATACTCTATTTACGTATTGTCTTTAGCATTGAAATACTAGATAGACTATCCCATGATCTTATTCAATTTATATCAATCTTCTGATTTCTATTGACCAGATAAGAAGGTCGAGAGCCTTGTTCCTGATGTCGTGATGATGTAATTTGTGAAAAGAGTATCATGACTCACACAATCGAACAGCTGCAATTGTATAGATAGTTTACTACCTTCTAGGCTAGGTTCTATTTATATGTCCATAAAAACATTAGTATCTATTGTTTCAGACATAATAGTCCGAAAAATTGCGAACTATTAATATAGTTCGCAATTTTCCGATACTAGACTGCCTTTTAAAACTAAAAGACCTACATATTTAAAACAATATCATGTCCGCCGCGCGGTCGCCCGGAGAGCGATCCACGGTCTTACATTCTGTTCAAAATATGGCAATATTGCATAAAAAGACATATTACACCATGACATCTTTATTTACCAGACCATAATTATGCATTTTTCAAAGATACAATGTTGAAAAACAAAAATAATGACAAAAAGTCAACAATCTTAAATAATTTTTCCTTTCAAAATAACTGTTCAATGTCTAATTAGGGTCTCCGATTAACAATCATGAAGTCAAATGTTTTACAGATACAGAAACTTTTTTTTTATCGTAAACCTAAAATTATTATTATAATCACAATATTGACCGAATATCTGGATCAATTTTCAGTAACATTTTACCAAACTCAATGAAATACAGTACATAATTGTAAATAGAAAAAAAAACAATTCAAGACTAACTGTCACATTTTAAGCCATTCAATATACAAACAATAAAAGCTTTTAGACATGCTGACCACAAGCTGTTTTCCAAGAAGTCCGAAATTATGCAGTGGTTTTGTTCATAAGAAATCGATGTAGACAGGCAACACTACACTATTCGAACTTTAGAATGCTTAATCACAGTCCAAGGACAGGGTGTTTGAAGAAAGCTTGTGCACAGACGAGGGACTTAATGAAACCAGTTATCATCATCAAATTGAAAGAAAACTGCATTATACAAACAGAAACTTCCAGAACCACTTTATACAAAAAGACATACTTATAACCAGAAAATTGTTCCATGCATAAATCAATCTATAATTAGTATAACAAGTAATAAAATAATTTTGAAAACTACACTCGGCAGAACAAACATCCTTTCATACAATATATTTCATTATGAGGTGTGAAATTTATTCGAAAAAACTTTACTAATAATAATAGTATAGTAGCTTTAAGCCACTAGGGTAAGCTCAGTTATATAGCAACTTCTGTTTTAAAGATACAAACCTAATAAAAATAGTGCTGTATCCCTGTACAAGATTTGTATACAACAATACGCAATCGCTTTTATTTGAAGGCTTGTATTTCGGACCAAAACTGTTTTGTTTTAATAATATTAAAAAGTGTGATAGTTTTGAAACCTTTATATTACTTGTACAGGTAAATCTTAAATTGACATTGATTGTATGAGAACACACTACATGTGTAATTTTTATAGCACCGAGTGTATATGAAAAATATCATTTTTAACGCTAACATAACAAAGAACTCCGAATTATTAAATAGGTGTTTACAGTACGTGTTTTCTACTTTCAAACAGCAGCTTGTAATATTGGTGTGGGTTAGGCAGTACGTTGCATGCCCATTGCGAAGAGGAGTTTTTGTTTAGATTTCTTGTTTTTCTTGTTGGCTGGTGTTGGTGCAGCTTGTAGAGCGGCCTCGATAGCGTCGCTGAGGCTGAGCGCGCGCGGGGCTGTGGGCTCTTGCTCATCGACCACCGGCGAGGGAGCTTCCACCACTTTACGCACGCGCCACGTGCCGCTTGTGCTTGCCATCTGTAACACATTTACACTGATAGAGGCCATTTATATGTATAAAAAAGAAGATAAGACATTAACACTCAGCAAAAAAATATGCTTAAAATACACAATTTTTATATAATTTTATTATTATTAGTTTCATTTTATTTATATACATTATATTTTGTTTTTATTCAAAGTTTGTATTATTTTGATTGTTTTGTATTATATTATTGAGTTACCAAATCAATTATTATATTTTCATTTTCATTACATTTAATTCACATATACAAATATATGAATCATGATGGCACATTTTGACAAACATCTTCCCCACTTCCCCATGGCTGGGCTCATAGGAGAAACATGACTAGTTTTAGGTTACAACACAACAACTCTCCAAAACAAATAATGGAGAAGCCCATTAACAAATAGTTCCTGAAAACTTGACAGAGATTCTCTATTCAATTTAAGTTATGACTGGTCTATCTTATTGCCAGTCTTCAAATTTTTGTGACTGAGCAACAAGCACCTAAATATTCACATTTTAGTATAATAAAGATTAATGATAAAAATTAAATAAAAATAGAAAAATAAAATAAATAGTTAATTATAAAAAAAACAAGCAATAAAATTTACCTTAGCAAAAGAAGGCCCTGACGTTGGAGGTGATGCAACACTAGTAGATGGGCTCGTTTCCTCAACCGAGGTGGACAGAAAGGGGGGTTCGATGGGACTTCCAAGGGCAGCAGGGGGGAACAGAATTTCAGAGGAGAAGTCAGGCCGAGGCGGGCCTTCCACCACACGACGCAGCGCACGCTCGCGGCGTCGCTCCTCACGGTCGTGGCGGGCTCGCACTCGAGCACGCTTTTCCAACTCCTCTGTAAACATAACATTGAAACATATGTCAATAAAAATCCAATACAATTTCTAGTAATAGTAATACGTAAACAGATCGACAGAGTTATTTCCGCATAGAATATACTAAATAAACTTTGCTTGACAAATTAAATGGACATTGGATTGCACAACAACAAAGAGAAATAGAGGATTTTACCTGAAATGGGGCCATATTGCCAAACACAAACCAAGGATAATCACATAAAATAATTCATTGACTAACCAATAATACTTTAAGTAGAATATGTAAATACTATTAATTAATGGATTTACTATTTTTATTATTAAGTACTACTAAATAACTTATATTATACAAACACATATGACTTGATTAAATGATAAAGTAAATGGGGGAAAAAAATAATTAACAAGAAATAACAAGAGAAAAAGATATGGTGGCGAGAAGTGAAAATAAAGTTTTTTTCAATAACTATTTTTTGAAAAAAATATTTAAAAAAAAATTGTAATTAAAATTAACGAAAAAAACTTTATTTTCAATTAAAAGACTAAAGTTTTATTATATTTATGTTTAAATAAAACTTCGCCATCTTCGGGGTACCTAATTTATTGCATATTGAAAATTGTTCCAAAATTGGAACATTGGACAGATGTCACTATAAAATTTTGAAAGTCAAAATTACATGCTTCATATCGAAAATCACTCAATTCAGGCTGGGCGACAAGGAAGATGCAAGCATCGCAAAAAGAATGCCACTTACTCTTCTTATAATGAATGTTTTCTTTCTTACCTTTCATTTTTTCAAAAATAAATTATTTTAATCATATGTGTCCAATGTTCCAAAATTGGAACAAAAACTTTTTCTACTATTGCGCAATAACCACAACAACTAAAATTATTTTAATTTCATAATTGTTGTTTGTGTGCATTTTTCTTTAATTTGTCGAAGTTTTAATATCAAAACTCGAAGTTGGGCGTTAAGGGGTTAAAACAGAGTTTAGTAGAGACAGCTCCTACTAGATTAGAAATTGGGACCTCTTGGGTAGATAACATAGTACATCGCACTTTGCAAGATGGTCGACAATGGTTTAAGTTGTTAGACAATAATAAATTAAAATAGAACTGACTTAATTCTTATATACCTGAAAAGCTCTTTAGTGCAGTAGTAGTCACATAAGGAGGCTGGAGATCAATTTCCACAATATCAAAGGAACAGTAGAGAGGCAAGTGAGCTGTAAATGGCATATGCTTCCTGGTCTGAAACAAATTATACATTATAATTTTAATAACTATAAAATAATTAGTAAATATAACATAAAACGTCATTGTGAAGTAACATTAGACAGTTGTCACAGCAATGGATATGCAATAAACTGGAGATGAAGCCCAACTGTGTTCAGGTACATTAAATTTTGTTAAATAAAATAATTTAAATTATTTTGTATCAGCTTTTACATTGGGTTAACATCTTAAAATTATTTTTTGATGGCAAATTCCGCTGACTCAGTTTATGTGGTTATATGCAATTATTTATTTATCCTGGTACCGCGAAGCGGCTATTAACAGCTATTGAGCGAGACATTATCAAGCTTCTAACTAAAGCATTAGTGTGAAGAATTTGAATACCAAATTATAAAAAAAGATATACCTGTTCAGTCAATGGTAAAGATTCACGGTGTAAAACACGTCCACGAATGGTTTGTGGAGCAGCCGAGAGGGCGCCCCAAGAAGCATTCAAAATACGTACATTCAGGCTGTTAAGAAATACTTGTTGGCCATCCTCAGCTATATAAAAACAACATTTTATAATATTACTGTATGTAATGAATATGAATGGACTGTAATAATATTAAGCAAATGACAAAATTACCTTGGTAAAAATAGAAATATTTTGACTGATTTTGTTTATCAATGTCAGTTACAGATGGAGTATTATCAAATGTGTGTTCCTCTTCTGGGGAAACTTCACAATCAATTAAAGGAAACTCTTCTGGTTGATTGTTATGAAAGTTTTCTTCAATGAAACTTGGAGCATCAGGATTTAAGTTTGACTCTATGACATTAACAGTAAGGTCAGCCATTTGGTCCTGAATTAAATCCACTCCAGTGGCGCCCTCATCACTCACATCAAACCAGTCAATTTTTTTCACATTAATCATTTGTTTTTCATATATTATTGGAACTGTCTCATTAGAAGCCTCAATGACTTTTGGTTCCTTAAATTGGACTTTTATCTCATCCTCCTTATGTTTAAGCATAGTTAGAGCTTGTTCCATATAAGTAACTTCTGTAGTATCAATTTCTGCTAATATTTGATTTTGTATTTCTTTTCTTTCTCTCTCAAGAATTTCTTGAACCTAAAATATTATATTTATGCCTGAGACTTAAATTTCATTTAAAGTTTAAAAAAATAAATAAAAAAAAATGGAAAGTCCTATCATACGAAATATTTTAAATATATTTTTTAATATTAGTAACTATTACTAACCTAAATAATTACAATTATATATGGAATATTATATACCATTTGTTTATATAACTTCAGTTATTTTAACGCAGTTGAATGCGCCATGCTCATAAGCAGACTTAAATTTCAATTGCAATTTCTCTGCAGGCGGAAATATCAATCTACTCTATTACTACTGCTATTACAACTGGTTCTGACAAAACACTCTCATTGGATAATGAAATCACGTGGTGTATCACTCTCGTGAATGGATACACCACGCATTTTGTTACACAGACAACAATAGATTCCAGAACCTCAACAGTTGAAAATGTTTAAGACCCAATTTTTATAAAAGTTAATATACCTGATTTTTTGTAGCAGTAAATAGTTTAGAGTAAGGTGCTTCTTTTATATTCTCCAAACCCATAATGGGAGACTTTTTTACATCTGGCAATTCTCCTCGAGGTGGGGCGATTTCTACTGTTGTTGAGCCTCTTAGACGACGCACCAAACGCATTGTTACCTAAAATACATGTTATAATTAAGAAACACTTAGACATATTTAGAAAAATGTTTATTCTAAATATTTAGACAAATGTCTAAATATTTAGTATAAATTATTTAGAATATTAAAATATTTAAACAACATTTAATTATAGGAATTTTAAGAATGAGGTGAACATTAGGTAAGACTTAAAAAATATTATCGTATAAATTTTTTTATGAAAATCCACGTTTTTCTCGAGTACAAATTGGACAAAAAAGAAGAAAATAACTTTTTCTATGGGCTTTGAAAATTGATCAGTGAATACAAATAAATCAAGCTACTTGTAAAATTCTACAACTCGGGCTCAGATTAGCAGAGCTCTGCTCTCGAGTCGACTTTGAACTTTGCTATTTAATTAGATGTCTTTTAAATGATTGTTTTTGAAAAGATGTATTTAATTTAGTTATTACTTCTTGTGGAGTTGGTACACTCCAAGGTTCACCCCACGTTTTTAGTTGTAGAATTTTACATGTATATTTTTTTATACAATAATATATTTCTTTTTTATAGGATAGTTTTCTAAACTGTAAATTTAAGTAAAATCGAAAGAAAACAATTTTAATTTAAAATTTAATTCAATTTTTTTTTTAATATTGTATTGTCATCGTAAACAAACATGCATGCGAAATTTCAGCTCAATCGGATGATTAGAAGTGGTCAAAAACTCGATCACAAGATTTGACCGCCACATACATACAAGAAAGAAAGCTAAGAAAAACGTAGTAATAATAAAAAATTATAGCTTCCAAGTAATCCATACTTAAGAAAAATGGGTATGATTGTATTATTAAAATAACCACACCTCTTCAGCCGGGGCCTCCCACTGCACCATCCTAGTCGGTTTCATATCCTTGACATAAAGAGGTGTTGTACACACTGGACAGGGTGGTGGTTGCTTCTCATGTATCTCAGCGTAGTGTAGTACACAGGGCCAACAATACACATGACCACATGGGCCCACCCGGCCGGCTACTGGTTTTCCTAAACATATTGGACATTCCGAGCTGCCAGTACTCCGTACTACCTAAAAGTTGATGAAAATTTTGGTTCCAAAATATTCATGAGTAAACACAACTTTAAAATATTATTAAAACAACCATCTATAGATAGAGGTAATGTTTACTCAGTTGATTTGACAAAGTTTAAAGAATTTTTATTTGAAGTAACAAATATAATTGTAGGAATGTGATCCCACCATGCAGTTGCTTAAAACCACTAAGGATATTTTGAAATACTATAATGAATTACTAATAGAATTAAATAATACTTCTATATACCATATTTGTATGCTATGCTTTATGACTGAATAGGCTGTCAAATATTGTAATCATTCCATATTATACATGCCCATTTCAAATGCAATAAATAATATATGCAATAAATTACTTGCATTGTAATAAATCAATTTTTACCTTCCCAGCTACCCCACAACTCAAGGAGCTCATTATTATAAGGTAGTAAATTGTTAAATACATTTTAATTTTTAAAAATATAATATAAACTTTTAAAAATTACTTTTCAGGGTTATGAATGATAAAATGATGAAATAATAGTCTTACAATTTCTTCAATTTGCTCCCATTTTACAGGGGCATCTGGATCCAGTAAATTAGCAGTGTATTCCCCATCATCCTTAACCACAAACTGGCAACTAAAAGAAAATATTTGACAATTTTAAATTACCAACAAAATTTAGTTTTATTTTACAATACTAAATTGGAATTTTGAGTAATAGTACTATTTTCAAGGCAACTTCTACTAGGTAAAATGATAGAAAATTTTCCATCAATCAGAAATACCCTAATTAAGCACCTAATTTGGGTCGTAGGAATGAAGTATTTACAATAAACTTATAAAATCAGTGAAAATCTCATCCTTGCTCCTGGCATAATGTAACATCAATTCATTTACTTAATAGAAAACATTAATTTTATGTTTTCTATTTAGCAAACTAAATGACCCTCCTAGATTTTCAACCTTACACTGGGCTAATAGAATTTAACTCTGCTTTCTAGTTTCCATCAAGTTAGTTGCAGCTCACCCAAATGAAACTCACAAAGAATTTAACTTCTCACAAAGAATTAAACACTATTCTAATTAATAATCTTTCGTTGTTTTATTAAATAATTATAATATCACTAATAAAGTAACTAAGTCAGTAAGGTTGAGTTAAAACTTAGATGAACTGAGGCTCGCTGTAAGCCTGTATCAATTTTGTATCATTAGAAGTTTTCAAGAATTTAACATTTATAAAATATCATACTATGCTCTTAAATAGAGATCATGTTCTAGTCGGACAGTCACACGTTGCTGCACAGGACGACGGCTTTGGGGCTGATGCCCCCTGCGCTCTGGTGCACGAGTGGGGTACATAAAGTTCAGCAAATGATTCAAGTTTTGCTTCTTACTTCCAGGCACAAACACGGAGCCGATTTCCGGCTCTTCTTCAATTTCTATCCTGTTGAATATAAATTAAAATAAGATTAAATGGTAGTCAGACTTGAACCTTTATCAGCACCTATCATCAACAATAAATACCATACAAAAGGTAGACATAATATCTGATTAGTGGACAATATTATATAATTTAAGCCTCTCACCCGGTGTTCTGCGTTCCACCCATGTTGAAGCCAGAGGGACCACGAGCACGGGGCCGTTTGTCAATAGGACCTCTACCCCTTTGAGCTGGACCATTCTTGCGGGATGGTTCATTTTTTGTAGTAGATCCTAGGCCTTCACGTTTCTTATTGCCCCGAGGCCAAGGTTTATGTGTTAACTCTAAAACGATAATGGAAAAAAAATCTTTATAGTTTGTCATTGATTGAGAAAGCTAAGCTATTATATTGGCAAACATTTTTAATAGAAGTTGCAACAAAATCAGATAAAAAAAACAAACATTTAAAAAATTACTCGTCTAAATACAAACTAAAGGTTCTAACAGTGTTAATACTGGTCTGCTTTTGATTGCACTAAGATGTGACCTTTCTGCTCACCCGAGTTCTTTTTACAGTCGATGGCTGATGCCCTCGACTGTGGTTGAATAGATCGATTTGAAGATTTCTTGTCCATTCTGGATTCTTCCAACATCCACAAAAATAGCTGAGCGGGATACTCCGCAAGGAGATAACGTTATTACGTGCAAGGCCGACATTTTAGAAAGCCATGTTTTTAATATGAAACAAAGTAAAAAATACTCTTTCTCTGAATATCAATCTTTACCTAGTGGTAAATATAAAAATACAAGACACTTGAAATAAAAAGGGAGTATTTTCTACTCCCTTTCGTCGACGACGACGAAATCCAGACAAGATATCACGGTAACTTTACTCGCCACTAATATGGCGACCAGCCGGCAGCCAGCCTATAGATTTTGATGCGCACTTCCGTTTCAAATGTTTACAATTTTATATTAACTTTAATAGAAGTGTTATCTAAAGGATATTTTTGTAATTAAAACAAAAATAATTACAGTATATTACTTTATGAAATTACCATTTGAAATTATGAACATGAATCTTTATAGTTACCGACATGACTCATTTAGTCGTTTTTGATTTTTTGTGTCAGTTCAATTTCCGGTAAAAGCGATGAAAATTAAAAAACACGTTTTATATTGTCTATGGTTCATATTTTCTTGTTCTGTCGAAATAGAAAAGTAAAATCCTCAAAGATATATAGCCATAAACAATTCCGAAAAATTTATATATTTGGCGCGAAACAACGAAGTCAGAAAATTTTCAACTCAACTTTCATTAAAAAGTACTAATACAAAATATATTTTTATTGTCATGGATAAAGTTCTTATACCAACGGAAATAGCCCAAGAACCAAATGAAGGGGCTCGACAAAAATCTGAGGTAAATAATAGTGTTCTCACTATCTCAAAAATTAACCTTTTCTAATGTTTTTGACAAAAATGGTGTCTTGTGAGTAATTTTTGACCAACATAAAATTGCTATATAGGTATTTCGATGTACCCTCTCCTAAAATTTGTATAAAATATCAGCATGGCAATCAATAAATCATGTCCCTATTGATATTAACACACTTAATCAATTACTGAATTAGAAGTTATTAAATTTTCAGAATGATATCGTAATGGCGCCTGATGGTAACGCAAAAAAGCTTCGGATAAGTTTTCAGGAAACCACTCAGTCTACCGAAGTATCATCTTCACTAAATACTTGGTAAGTTTTTTATTACGACTTCTTCATTTGTAAGTCCCAAACATTATTAAAATATAATCGCGAGTTCAGACTATATAATTTTCCTTTTTTCTTAAGACATAACTTTTGATGTTACTATGTTTTGGTAACCAAAAGATATATGATACTGAATTAACAGTTCTTTCTATATTAGAAATCAATCCAGACTAATACAGAAAAACAAATATTTTATTACATCCAACATACGTACCCTTTTTGGCTACTCAGTACCAAAAAACATTAAGTCCTGTACATTTGGGTATCATAAAATGCAAATCATTTGTTTTATTAGTATTTAGGTTAAGACCGTTCGTACCAAACCAGTGCTAAAAAGCTTCCAATGTTTCATAAACACCGTCTTTAAGGCAGTTCATATTATTAGTTGAGAAGTATCTACTGTAACCTCTGTATGATATTTTTTCTATTTGTGTTGTAGTTTTCCTTTCTGTGGGATTTTTTTTTACAAAGATTACTCTATATTATATTTCCCGTGTAAGATTGCAAGAGCTAACTTTTTACTACAAACGTTTACATCACATGTTTTCAGTTTAGCTGGAGAAAGAAGAGGAGTATTATATTCCTTGAATAAGAGTTATAAATCTTATAGTTGATTACCTACATTTACGACACATTTTGGAGGTTGTTTTAAGCTTTATTTATTTAACGTGTGATATATATTTCTTTATTAATCTATATAAAATTATAATCAAATCCTGAATCAAGACTAATTAAGACCGTTTCTAAAACTTGAATACTAATGAGCTTATTGCGTTCTTAGACTACCACCGCATTAAACCTACTTTATAAATATTATAATTTTTTCATTCTCAGTTCGTATAAAGACGCACTCAGCCAGCCAACTTTGGGGCTTTCTCACAGAGAGAAACTCCTGTGGCTTCAGAAGCGACGCGGCACAGGCTTGTGGGTGTCCTGCGATAAATGCAACAAATGGAGATACATGCCGCACATTTTAGACAAGCACGAGTTACCTACTAAATGGGTTTGTGAACTAAACCCAGGTTAGTTCGATAATTTCAATAGTATTTTATGTATTTTTAAATTTGGGCAAGATAAGAATTTTTTCCACAATCATAGGGGTGGGAGGCATTAACATCTCTCGTTTCCAGATATTCAACACACCAACAGTGTTATTTTTCATAATGTGCACATATTTAAAATGGGAAACCATGTTTAATTTTATCGGCGGAAAACAATCATTATTATAACAAAAAATAATCAAATTGATACCTCCTAAACACTATAGCGTTACGTTAAGATAATTACATGAAATTATTGCAACTAGATAACTAATATGATGTAGAATAACTAAGTTCCTATTTATATATGTCTATAATGACAAAACAGGTAGGTTTCGGCTTGATAGGGTATGTTTGCAACTTGTATACTCTTTATTGCACTTAAAATAATATTTATAAATACTAAGATTATAATTTGTGAACATGAAAGTGTGTTCGTATCTCTTTAAAAGATCATACAAGCGCATATTGCAAATCGAACAACATTTGTCGAACAAAATACTGATGTAAACTAGTATAACGAATTATTGTCGAACTTTCGTTCGAGTATTTTCAAATCGAATATCTGGAGACTATGACCTATCAACTTCGAAATAATAATACATACCAAATTTAAATCGTACATACTAAATCATAATAAAGAGTGAAAATTTTTCAATAACATGTACAGAAGTTAAAATCAAAATCCAAAATATTTATTTAGCCTCCACAATTTAGGTACTTAATTACTCTCATAAGAAGGATGTGGACAGCGGATATAATCGTTTTATGAAATGGTCTTCTAAGATCTGGCTACGACGGATGAATTTTTTTTCTAGATAGAACAGCTGCTAATTGTTCAGTGCCGGAAGAGCCATTAAATCCACGGGATGAGGAGGATCTTATTCACGGAGAATATTCTGCGGGGTCGGTAGTTTGGGCGCGCCTTCAGGGATGGCCTTGGTGGCCAGCCATGGTCGACGATTGCGTTGATATTGAACAATTCTACTGGCTTGATGGTTTCTCTGATATACCAGTAAGTTATAGACTAAATCTTGCTGAATGTAAAATGCCTGTCATCATCACTATCAATAGCCTTTAGTCCCATTGCTGGGTACTGACCTTCCTGAATTGAGGAAAACACATGAGGTGTTAAACTACTACTCAATTCCAGTGTTATTAGCCGCTGAACAGATTAATGTTCTGTAGTAAATATAAACTTATCCTAATATTTTTGGAAAACTTTAAGTACATCTTGCATAGATGTACTCAAAGAATAATCGAAAACGTAATAAATAAATAATGGGTAATAAACCGTAAATGAAATTTGTACACTACCTAGGTAGCTAGTCATTCATTCTCGTATGACTTGCCTTACCTGCTTGTTGTCCTGTAGGGCTGATAAAGTCTCATTTTCCAGACTTATTACAACGTTGTTTTCTTCGATTCTAAAGAAGTATCAAGAGCTTGGATACCTAAAGGACACTTGAAGCCTTTTACGGCGAACAAAAAGGCGCTGGAAAATGTATCAAAACAATATAAAAAGAGATTAAACGTGGCTATAAGACAAGCCGAAGACGCGGACATGTTGCCTGTTGCGAACCGCTTATCCAAATACAGTTTTATCGCACGCTATAAGGGTCCCATCGGCGAACCAAGGAAGCCTAATAAAGACGTCAAAAGAAAGTTTAAAAATAAAATTAATAAACAATATGATGTTCATCTGACTGTTTCGGAATCTGATTCGGATTCAGATAGCAATTCTCAATTGAGTCAAGATAGTTTAACATCCAAAAGACGAAGAATAGAAAATAAAAATGTTATCCTTGTTGGGTCTGAGGGTTATGAAGAAGCCTTACCTGAAACCGTTACTCTTGATACTGGTACACAAAGGATTGCTAATACTGAAATTCCGATTGATTTTTTTAAGGAGCCAACGGCAGTGACTAATGCGCCATACAATTGCAACACTGAATCGATAGACACTCTCAATATAGACAACGGTAATTAATAATAACATTATATAAATACTTCACGTTCATTTGAATTACTGAATTTATTATTTTAATTTCAGATTCTTCTAAAACTTACTTACCAGAAACTGAATGTCTACCACAATCTTCAGTTTTATCAGATCTTCAATCAGAGTGTCAAGATTTACATGTCCGTATAGTTACTACGCCTAGTAGCAGTGATTTCGATTTTTAATTTTATTTCTGACTTTAGTAATTAAGAAGTAGGTAATAATATCTACTTAGTAAGCTCAATGTTATACCTATTATAAGTTTTTAGTTCTATTTGTTATTAGGTTTAGGTAATTAAAGGAAGATAAAACTTATGTATTAGAAGTTATTTTTAAAATATTTACCTGCAAGATAATACATAATACACTGCCAGTGTAGATTTAACAAACGCGCATCATGCGTCTTACTTGCGGCACATAGTAATATTGATTAATTGTAAATACATCAACCAATATGATATTTTCAGAATTAAAATAATATAAAAAATATTAGTAAAAAGGGCGACCTTATCGCTAGTAACGATTTCTTCCATGTACCCTTAGGATGGACATGGTTTAATAACATTGATATATATATATATATATATATATATATATATATATATATATATATTATGTATAATTATTGTGAGTACTTGTATATTTATTATGATACATCGACTACTCCGATGCCAGGCCTATTTCGTTTTTAATTTTAGACTATATAAGTCTAAAATTAGCTTGACAGTTCTAATTTTAGGGATATTTGACATAAAACTTGTATACCAGAATAGGGACAAGCTAAATTAAATAACTTTAATTCTGTCAGATTCAAATTAAGTCCTGTTTTTTTCTCCCAATTATTTGGCTTGGTAACTAAGACTTTAAGCCATATCTTCATTAATGTAGTTTTTATCTTTATTTATGGCTCCAGGATACTAGTGACATGTAGCCCTTTGCCCCATGGAGTTTTTGGTGACTAATGGTAGGCCCAGCTATTTTGTTAATGACTTACGAAAGATATTTGAAAATGGAACGCAATGTAAGCGATTATACTAAAATGATACGAAAATGGAATGATATGATAATGATTACGACGAAATGATAAGTAAATGAGAATGAAATCGTGTAATGTTTTTACATAAATGAACTAACCCTACAAATGAATGAATGGAAATGAAACACTGAAAAATCTCACGTAAGTCACTAATCATCGCTGAATGATGTATTCCATAGATTGCATGACTTAACGATCCCTTTTGCCATAAAATGACACCAATTTCATGACAAAAAAACACTACAACACAATATATGAAATAAAACACACAGCACCAAACCGCCCCACGCCTTTACGCGCCAAAAACTCCAAGTTAAGTCCTGTCATTTAAGTCCATTACAGATTAGAGATCACAATCTGACAGTACATAAGCTAAATTTGGTCTAGTTTTTTAAATTTAGTCTTTCGTGAAATTATTCAGTGTTCCATTTCGCGTCATTCATTTGTGGGTTTAGTTCATTTTTTAACATAATCATTTCATTTTCAGTCTCGTACCAAGTAATTTATCACATACTTACCCTTTATTCGTCAAAACACAATACAAACATGTAGTTTTGAATTCCCTTTGCTTTCCCTGTTTTAAGGAAAACGAATATGTGTTTCGATCTAAAGTTCTCTGTGATTTCGTTTTTTGTTTCGGTTAGACGGCCTTCGTTTCGTAGGCCATATTCTTTTAATCTGTGAGCTTTGCAAAATTAAATACTAAGTATATTAGTTCAGGTATTTCAGTCTAAAATAAAAACTTTTGTAGCGGTAAAACTAACAAATAGTTAAGTTAATATTATTCTTCAGGATTTGGTGTGTCAAAGTGCACCAAATGGCTACTATATCGTTTGCAAAAAGTTTGGTTAACCCAGGTATGGTTTCATTCGTAGCGCATTTAATTCTATTAAAGTTAAATATTTTAAAATTATTGCTTTTTTTAATACAGTTCCAGGCGATTTTAGTACAAGGTCGATACAAATAAACATCAAATATAACTCCTTTGGTGATATCTTGGTATTATGTAAAACCATACAATTTGTTCAATACAAAAGAAATATGAAATTTTTCTACTATAAAAAACCGCTTAGTTGTTCCTTATTCTTGTATATAATGTTATTCCTGTCTATTTTACGCATGTTTTAGATAGTTATTTTTAGGTTAAGTTATTGATTATTTAAAGTCTTTTTCCAGCACTTAAATTGGTGTTAAAGCAAAGCCATTGCTCACACTTAAGATGTTCTGCTATTCCTTCTGTGACGCCATTGAGTATTTTGCTTAGGAGGAACTATGCTGAGAAACAGGTATTTGAACGTACCAAACCCCACTGTAATGTGGGTACAATTGGACATGTTGATCATGGAAAAACTACATTAACAGCAGCCATTACAAAAGGTAAAAATAACAATTATAAATAACAATTATAATGAATTTGTTTGCTACTCAAGACTGGTGAAAAGGTTAAAATAAAAGTTAAAAAAAAATTCAAAATGATAGAAAGGGTTCTTAAAAAGAACTTGAATAATTTAAAGAAAGCATTTTAGTGTAAATTCTCCATCAACCTGATGTATTTCATGTTAGTGCCTGTGGTCTGTAAGTGAAGTACTAAAACTGTTCCAGTCATCTTTTGTATCTATTTACAGTATTAGCAGATCTCAATTTAGCTCAGCAGAAAGGATATTCAGACATTGATAATGCTCCAGAAGAAAAAGCTCGTGGTATTACCATTAATGTAGCCCACGTTGAGTATCAAACAGAACAGAGGCATTATGGACATACCGATTGTCCAGGACACGCAGATTACATTAAGGTAAAAGGACTATCTATTATTTATGCAAACAAAAGATCACAAGGTTATTAGTAAAAGTAATAAAGTTTTATTATTCCATTCTTTGCTATTACAAAACTTGTTATTATAAAAATAATCTTATTAGGGTAAAAACTACCCTTATCTTTCGCCATTTTAGCCTTTCGGCTCCTTATATATAGTGTCTGCCGATCTTTTCCTTGTTCATCCTATCTTTCTTTTACCACATAGGCCAAGCCCCATTGTGGAGTATGAAGTCCATCTTTTGTCTTTGTGTCTGGTGATATGACCTGCCCATAATTATTTTAGCTTTAGGGCATGTTTTGGAGTATGTCTTTCAGGACAGTAATTAATAATAAATGATAAGTAATGTGGCAAGGTGACGTGCCAGAGCCCTGTTTCTATAGGGTTTCCTTTCCTTTTGGTTTCGAAAAATATTTGCTTGTGCTGTTTGTGCTTGTTTGTATACAAGGTTTCTTACAAGATTTAAGTGGGGTCCATGCATGAAAATGAGAGATTCTGACAAATACTTTTGCATAAAATAAAAAGTAAATTTCAAATATTTTTACTGATTATAGTGTGTAAACAATGTATCTTTTATTGAATGATGTTTGTAATTTTACATTAATTTGCCTTATTTTTATACTAGTAATCACTCTTTATCCATTTTTAGGAGTATATATCACAGTCTTGCATATGGTTATGATAAATAGCTCCTAACTATTTGGACAAATTTTTAAAAAGTTCAATCTTTTTCAGAACATGATAACAGGTACAGCTCAGATGGATGGTGCCATTCTCGTGGTAGCTGCAACTGATGGAGTAATGCCACAAACAAGGGAGCATTTGATTCTTGCAAAACAAATTGGTATTCAACATGTTGTTGTTTTTATCAACAAAGTTGATGCTGCAGATCAAGAAATGGTTGAGCTGGTTGAAATGGAAATCAGAGAACTTATGACAGAAATGGGATATGATGGTGATAAAATACCAGTTATTAAAGGTATGGATTACTTACTTTCTATTGGTGATGTAATCGTAGTTAAATATATATAAAATTAATTTAGTTTGTCAGGCATTGCAGAATAATAAATTGGAATTCCAGTTTGCTAAAAGATTGATCTTTAATGTGAAAATTTTCTAATGTGAATTAAAACTAGCTGTTAAGAGAAGAATGGTAAAATATGATTAGTAATTATAGGTGTCTTCTGCCCCTTCCAAAAGGTGGATAACCATCTTAATCAATGCCTAATCTAACAACCTATCATGTTATTTTAAGCACTTTTTTACATTTTTTAAATTACTTTTCTTGCAGGCTCTGCATTATGTGCATTAGAAGGTAAAAACCCTGACATTGGAGCAGATGCTATTACAAAGCTCCTTCAAGAAGTGGACGCATTCATTCCAACACCAATACGTGAATTGGACAAGCCTTTCCTAATGCCCGTTGAGTCTGTCCATTCTATTCCTGGGAGAGGAACAGTTATAACTGGTCGTTTACACAGAGGTATTTTTATTAGCTTTGATTATCTGCTTATTATAAGTATAACCAATAACATTATATTTGTATTGTTCTATTTTAGGAGTGCTAAAGAAAGGCACGGAATGTGAAATTGTTGGACATGGCAAAGTAATGAAGACTACAGTTACTGGAGTTGAGATGTTCCATAAAACTCTGGAGGAAGCACAAGCTGGAGATCAATTAGGAGCTCTTGTAAGGTCCATTAAAAGAGAACAAATCAAACGTGGCATGGTAATGGCAAAGCCAGGCACAGTGAAGGCCCATGATAGTGTTGAGGCTGCTGTGTATATTTTAAGCAAGGAGGAAGGTGGTCGCTCTAAACCATTCACATCATTCATTCAGCTGCAAATGTTCTCTATGACTTGGGATTGTGCTACTCAAGTTACTATTCCTGAAAAAGAAATGATAATGCCTGGTGAAGATGCCATGTGAGTTATCCCTATATTTAACATTCATTTTTTTTCTGGATAGATTTTTGAGTTTGATACTTTGAGCTGAAGAACAATGGCATTTCAATAAAGTCAAAACTTCTTCCGTTTTGTCATTCTGTTTTGTCAATCAATCTACAAATGAAAAATATCTATCTTGTCCTACATTTTTTAAATTCAATACAATCAAATTAAAAGTACCCACTAATTATAAGAGAAGCGAATCTGTGATGGAAAGCTTACTATAAAATAAATCATTTCTCATTGATGCTAAAGCATATTTTCATTTTATTTTTATTGTAACATTGACATGTAAAATATTGACAGATAATGCACATGCATGCATAAATACACATATATGTTGCTTAATTTACAAATAAAAATTATAATTGCTATCATTTGAAAATGGCAAGAGTAGATGGAGAAAGGTTTTGTACACATTTTTCCCTGTACAGCTAAATTGGAATGCTTGTTTTATCCTAGTTTACCTTGTTTATGCAGATATTTCGATCTATAGTGTTAAACTTCATACGATTGATGAATGCAGTTAAATAACACTATTTATTTGGCCAAAATAAAAATTGGCCCACACAACTGACTAACTTTACTTGGCAAAGGTCAATAGAAAATTCATTGGTGACAATTTAGGCACTTTTTGCCTATTATAACAAAACATTTTCCTGTAATTTCTAGAAAATGGAACAATTAAATTTATTGTTTCGAGGTTATCAGAATTATATCGCGAATATGTTGTAACATTCATGTTTTTCATCACTAATTGGTGTCTAATCCATCCCATTTTATTTTGACCATTTAACACTTTGTAGTGCTGTATACCTTCAGTGAGAAAAGTTTCCAAAGCTTATTAAGAGAACAACAAGGACTATTCAGACCTTAACGTTATTAGCTACCATCTGCGGCAGAGAAAACCCAGTAGGTATGCGGTAATATACCTGTTCAAACCGAAGCGAATTTTTCTATCCTTGTGGGTAGAATAGCTCGAGGTATTCGAATGTCGCTCAGGAGGAGAAACCTTTTAAAAAAGCATGTACTTCTATATATGTACCTCTATGTACCTCTACCGTTTTGTTGTTCGTTGTTATTCGTTCTCCCTATAAATAGAGAGATTTCACTAACAACATTACTCTTTCTCTTGTGCTAAGGAAAATAATAGTTTGGGAATTGTAGATAGATCATCCCTATTGTTCTGAACGTCAAGCAGTATTACGAATATAAATTCTTAAATATATCTCCATTTACAGATTGAATTTGCGACTCCTAAAACCAATGGTGTGTGAAACAGGACAAAGGTTTACTTTACGTCTAGGCGATATAACGCTAGGAACTGGAGTTATCACTAAAATCAAGGACAATCTGTCTGAAGAAGATAGACTTAAACTTTTAGAAGGAAAGAAAGCGCGTGAAAAGGCTGCGGTCAAGAAATGAACATAGTTATTTTATTTAAGTTCAGAGTTGTAGTTCCGTTATTAAATGCATTTAAAAACACTGTATAAATATACAATTAAAATGCAAATTTAGTTTTATTTTATTATATATTTATTTATATATTGAATTCTTTATCTAATCCATAAAACCGCCTTAAGGGCTTTGTTGCATCAGTATTGGATTCCCAGTGACATACCTTGTGATTATAGTGACTTAAATTCCTTGGATTATTCAATATTTCTCTTCCATTCATTCATGTGTAGGGTTAGTACATTAATTTAATATTATCTATCATATTCTTATTTTCGTATAATTTCATCGCAATCTAAACATTGTATCTACATTTTCTCGGAGGTCATTAATAACATAGCGTAGTCACGCTATGTTATTAATGACCTCCTCCTCCATGAGCCTCATGAGGGTTACATTGGGCTTCAGTTTTCCGTGTATAAGAGAGAATTTAACTATAAATAATATATTCTTGATATGAAAATGTAGTATCAAATTTAATGTCAAAAACGACCACTATCGTGCAATGGAAAATATGCATTTGTGATGAGATATTTCAGTGTATAATTTTTGCTTGTTCATTTTCATCATAACAACACTGCGCTTTTTGGGTCGGCAAGGTGGAGGTGGTTAGCGCAGTATGTCGCATGCTGCACTCCTCTACTGCTTATTATCAGATGGTGACGAGTCATTTGCTGAGATTTTTATAAAAAAACTGTCTTCATCCTCATTTTAGTAACGTTACGATTATTATGTTACATTTTATTTATATTGTATTTTTCCGTAAATAATCGTCAAAATAATATGGCGCTTAACATATGTCATGTAAAACTCTACGAGGCAATGTGATTCTTTACACCGGTATCCTTAAGGGATCCTAAAGAAATTGAAGAATATTGTAACATAAAAATTATGGCTCAACAGTCTTAGATACCAAGCCAAGCCCCCAATAAAAAGCTGAAAACTATTAATGTCATTGTCATTTAATTTATCGAATGAATGAATGAAATTTATATTCAGTTCATGCTGATTGGGAGGCTAGTTAAATATAAACAAGTGTGCAATATTCTCATTTACTGTTATATTATTTAATTATTGGACTGATATCATTTATTGAGTTCTGAATAATACCTACATGTGCAGTGATATTGGATATCATGTCGGTTTTGAGGACAGAATATGTTTTCGAACCATTTAAGGTTACCGAAGTTAAGTATCGAGGTTCGGACTGGCCTAGGCCTCGAAGTGGCCATAGAATAGCCTGTGACGATGCATACATTTATTGCTTTGGTGGATACAATCCTACCTTACCGTTGTCCACCGTACAGAGAGACAATTCCACATGGAGTCCAGTTCGGCCTCTTTTCAAAGAACTGTGGAGTTTTTCAATAGCAAGTCGAAAATGGAAACTACATAGAGTAATAGAGAATATGCCAGAAGAATTAGCTTCAAATGCTATGTGTATGAATGGCAGATATTTGATGGTGGGTGCTTTTCTTTTGAAAAAATCTATAAGGTTTATCTGTTTCCTTATTGCAATTTTGTTTTGCAGATCTTTGGCGGAACGGGAGCTCCTTTTGGTCACAAGTGTAGCAATGATGTTATAGTGTGGCGCACATGTCAAGGTGATGCAAAACTTCAAATTTTGGATGTGGTGGGGAGTAGGCCACCAGGGTTGTATGGACAAGCTATTTTATGCCATGATGGTTGTTTCTATACAATAGGAGGTACTAATGGCTTTGCATACAACTGTGATATTTATAGGTATGAATTGTTGTGTAATACTTTGATTATTACTGGTGTCTACATGTCATTAATGGTGTCTATATGTCATTAATGTTTTTTACTCTTGTTGCAGATTAGATTTGCGGACATTAATTTGGGAGCCGGTTTTTGTGGGAACAGGACAGGAAGGAGAACCAATTGGAAGATACAGACATGAAGTAGCTCGAGTAAACAATAAATTGTATATCATTGGTGGTGGAACTGGTGAATGGGCATTTGAGCTGATGGAAATACCAATGTATGATCTCACAACGAACACATGGACAACATTAGTGCCAAAAGCAGATGATACTTTGAAAGAAACCTTGGGTCCACTGCCTAGGAAGTGTCATAGTGCAGTACAAATTGATACTCCAAGTGGTGTTCAAGTTTTCGTTGCAGGAGGATCTGATGGACAAGCAGTCTTCGAAGATATCTGGAGATTAAGTGTGACAGATCTACAGTGGCATCTCATGCAGAAGTCGGTTTTACCAAATCCGTTATATTTTCATTCATCTACTGTCACATCATATGGTTGTATGTATGTTTTTGGGGGCATAGAACCAAAAGAAGATGCTACAAGCAGAAATAATATTCTGTACAAAGTGTGGTTGTGTATACCAAAGCTCACTGAGATTTGTTGGGAAGCGTTGCTCAATTTCCACCCAAATTTAGATCAAGTAGATAGGAAGTCTCTACTCAACATTGGAGTCCCTGTTCACTATGTGAACAGATTAAACTCAGGACCAAGTTAAATTATTTAATTTAATAAAAAACTGTACTAGTATGTACATAACTTGCTGATTTTTAATGTTACAATATACACCTAAAATGAGAGGTATGTATGATTTTATATATGAAATACCAATGTCTTATAAAACAGAGTAAGTATTTAGTGTAAAATAATTAAATTACATATAGTGCTGAGTATTTTGCAAGAAGAATTTATTTTACTAATTTTACGGTAATTAGAAAGGTGAAACTTTTATTATATTATTGAGAATCATTATATTATTGAATTATTATATAATTGAGATCTTCATTTATAGAAGCCCCCAACCTGTATCTGTAATTTTTTTAAATTGTTTTTTCCGAGCAGAGAAACTCAAACGAAAATATTGAATAAGCTATCTGTAATTTAAAATTTATTTATGATATCATATTGATAAAAATCTTGCTAAATTCTGAATGAATCTTAGAAAGAAAAAATATAAGGAATATTTAATAAGTTAATGAATTACATATTTCATTAATTTTATGTTAAAATGTTGCAATATTCAGAAAAATAAAATGTAAATTTTTTTTGAAATTGTGAGTAAACGAAAAATTATTGACCAATATAATTTACAATAATCCTTTCTGTGGAAAACCTAAGTTTTTAAATATTATACAGAACCAAAACACCATCCCTGCACATCAATTTGAATCACCAACTGTTCAAATAATGTAGTTTATAATATAATGTTGTATTTTTAAATAAACAATAGGTTAGATGAAGTCAAAGTCAAAATATTTCATTCAATTTCACTACACATATATACACATATTGAACGTCAATCTAAGCCCTTTGTTCGTAAATCTACTAGGTTATTTCATTGGACAATATTGATATAAATTGCAATTTCAATGCATTAAACTGAAATAAATCTTCCTTGTTTTGATCTACATACACAGTACATCTGTACATACACAGAATTGAGAAACAACTTATAGGCCAACTTTTAACTATTAGCGGATAGTCTCAACAGATCTTTAAGGTCGTAGCAGTGAATCAGTCCTTTATAAACTGTTTAGGCTATTAACATAAATATTAAAATGGAATTGTCTGGCGAACAATGAAGGTTTCCGTATTGATTCAAATGTAGGGTCATGCTCAGCGCGTGCGGTTGGTTTGTCCTTCACGACGTGTCGAAGTCAGCGCTAGAAGTTTCCAAAGAGTTTAAGCAGTCAACATGTTAAAGTTAAACCCACTCTAAGTATAAGTTTCAATCGAATCGAAACTGTACGATCGCGTTCACTGTTCAAATCGTATGATAAATCCAGCAGTAACTACCTCTACTGCTGTGAAATGTTAGAAATTGAATACGACCACCATCGAGACGTTTCGATTTGATTCGAACTTAATCTTAAAGCAATGTACGGCAAACCTAGAGCTACTAATCTTTATATTCTCCTGTACACATAATCAAGGGCGCCACGGAGGGACAGTTGTCTCCCATACAGATTATAAAAAAAAGTTGCCAAATACAACGCAACTAAAGTACTAAATCTTTGACTTGTATACTAGCTTGATCATTCTTACGTCGAAATTCGAATTAATCTACCAATTTTGTACTTAGTGGAGCTTAATAGATATTAAGTTTAATAGATATTAAACTCCACTAAGTTTTGCTCAATGTTATTTTTAAAGTCCCCTGATTTAAAGGGGGATCGGGGAAATCATTTTTATTTAATTTTTCTAATAAATGTAATACCAAACTTATTTACAAGTTTAATTTATTGTATAGTCAAGAGCTCGTATTAGTTGGACTCTGTATCATTTATTGCTATCGCCGTAGATAGCTTATATTACAAGTGAAAAAGCTTCATTTGCTCTCGACTTTACTTTAATATCAAATGTTCTGAATGTCACTTAGAAGAGATTATTCGTAATGGTTTTCTATGATTGGATTGGTCCGAAACGTAAAAATTTATGATTTTATTGTTACGTACCCAAAAAAGGCACTTTGCTTTAGATATTTTGTTTTGTTTGAAACAAAAGTAAAAAAAACAGTAAATATGGCTTAGTGTGAAATATTCAACTTATATTTTGAGTGCATGTTTGAGACCGCTTCGCCGCTTTATGGAAGATCTTAGCTAAATAACACTGCTTACTTTGAGTGGTGTATTACTGCGGTGAGTACGGTAGTTAGAGTTCATATAAAAAGCGGAGAAGGAAATCGTTTTCTAATGAACTTTTATTTTGGACTACTATGGGCGAGTGCCCATGGTACTTCAAGCTCTTTCTCATGGATTGACGTGACTACGCCGTACGTACGAATACTGCTTAAGATGCTGCGAGCGTTTTCTCATTGCCTGTTAAGAGGAAGTTTACGCAGACATAAAAAAAACTAGTTTTATCTATATAAGTTACAAGATCAACTTGGATTGCATAATACGGAATGAATATTCACCTATTTGCTCCAGGTTATCAGTGTTGCTGTTTATAATATTATAATTATTGTCACTCTTCCCACTGCTTACCCTTTTGAATAAGAGAAGAATTTGAACTGACTCGTATGTCACAAGACTTATTGAGTTTAGGTAGATATTATGTGGCGTGTTAAGCTTTCTTTATAGATACGACTTTATACTAATCCAACATATAAAATTAGTACAATATGGGTAAAATCATCCTTTCATCAGCACATAATTGTACAGGGGACTTTATGATCAGTCTTTAAATAAATTTAAACCAATGTTGCGTTCCAGTTTCTAAATATATATGTATATATTATATTTCTTTAAGTGACAAACAATCGTTCATACCTCTCCATGGTAAGCACTACATATACACAATTCAATGCATTTGTTGAATTGATAGTATTATGAGACAAGACTTCTGCTTTCTTATTCTTAGTGAGTTTTTAGCTACCTTACTCACCACATGAGCACACACTACAAAGTTCTGTGAGGATAAGTAAATTATTTTATTAAAAAATTTTTTAGATATTTATATTTCGTACCCAGATTTATCATTACTTACTTCCGATAACTTTTTAGGTAGGAAGATAAAGTAAAAGTATGTATCAATTTAGTGAGCGTCCGAAGCCCTGTTATTTGAGAGTACGATAATTTTTAAGTACCTCAGAGAAGTTACTTCTTAAGTACATACTTGCTTATCGTGAGTTTCCCAATTTTAAATGCGAGCTCAAAGTTGTCACCGACTTTCTTATCATTGGAATTTGAACACTGATCTATTAGGGCTACATCCAAACTTAAAGGCCGTTAGATTTTATTTACCAAGTTTATTTGGTTAATTTCTGACCATAGCAGTGACCGGAACCTTTATAACGGTATTAGTAAGGGTTTATGATAGATATGTTTTAAAAAACTACAACTCGACTTACCCCAACGAATGACTAACCGAATAGAGTTAATTCTAGTAAGCACTTACCCTGTAGTGGTTTTCAGAATGTGCTCAAGGTATTTTAATCTATGCGCAGCTCATACATCTTATTATATCTAAGTAAGTAGATGATAGGGTTTTAGTATATTTTTAGTTTTTCATAATACTGTTTACTTTGGTATAGTTCCATGTTAAATCCAATGCTTCCATGTTACTTCCAATTTCAGATATGCAATCACAGTATAGTTGTAGTTTTACCAAGAATAAGTATTAATAACAACACTCCTGTCAATAACAGAACTGAATATACTTTTTATTTCGTATACTTTTTACTTAATAATTAAAAGATTAATATGCTATATATATATTGATATTTGTAATTTAAGCACAGCCATTCTTTTTTGGAAACAGGCATATATGATATTTATAGCTTTCGTTGAAACAAAATTTATTTTGTAAACGTGCCTATCGAGTAAATTATGCGGTGCATGTTTATTGTAGGTTGTCTAAATTTATTTATATCAGTTACAGGTACAGTGCAAACTAGATTCTTATTTCAAGGGTAAGGTGTCGTTTCTTTACAGCCGCAACAAGTGCGGCTCGCGTCGGCGTAGGGCGAGAGTCCAGACGTGCGAGTCAATTCGCGCCAAAGTAACGCAGTGGCGGGAAGCGCGTGCCGCGAGTGGGACATGCAGGCTACCGTTCCGAAAACGCGTTCTGACTAACACGCTCCGTAGCGAATCTTGCTACGACCAAGAGAGTTACCGTATAAAATAGTTTATAGTTTCGTAGTGCTCTACCGACCAAATTATAAGCTTAAGTGTATAGCAGTAGGTAGTGCTAAAATGGAAGTTTATGAATATAACTGTAGAAAAAGACCAAAATTTAAAAGTGTTATCGCTTGTAACAGACTTTAAAAAGTTATCATGCGTAAAATATGGGTTAAGTGCGATCCTGTTGATTAGTAATGGCTGAGGAAACGACCACTGAAGTGTCAACTACGGTGCCTGCACCACACAGGACACCTACACCAGAATTGCATGCAGTGTATACGACCTTAGAAATATTAGTGGCTTTGGTAGCAGTGGTCGGCAACGCCATGGTGATCTATGTGTTCAGGTGTAACCGTCGGCTGCGACGGAGAACGAACTATTACATAGTATCGTTGGCTACGGCTGACCTTTTAGTGGGCCTGCTTGGAATACCTTTCGCCATTTTAGCATCGGTGGGGCTACCTAAGAATCTGCACGCATGCCTTTTTACCGTCTCCTTGCTGGTCATGCTATGCACGATCAGCATTTTTTGCCTGGTGGCAGTCTCCGTGGACCGGTATTGGGCAATTCTCCACCCGATGTGCTACTCCAGAAATGTTCGCACTAAAACAGCGATCGGTGAGTTCTTCATATGACATATCGTTTGTGTTAGTCATTCTTAATCTGGTACTTGTACTTATAATACGACAATATGATTTGAATACAATAGGACAAATCCATCCATCCATTCTTATAAGTATTTCGTGTAAGCAATGAATCTTTATCTTGATATTATCCTCTAATAAGATTTTTTTGTATTAAATTGCATTTTTTAAATTATACATAAAGAAAACCTTTAAAGAAGAGGAGATATGTTTAGGTTGACGTACGGACTATGAACCTTAATCTCAAATAATAAGTGACCAACTTTAATCTACCTATGCAGAATAAACGGTTAGTTATATTAGAACTAGAGCATTGGTATAGCATAAATCCTGAAGAATGAAAGTATAATATTCTGTAAATAGGTTCATTAGACTCTTCTAAGGAATAAATCCCATTACTGACTCATGTGGTGGGCATAGTCCTTAAATTATTTAACAAATATAATTTAGTTTACTCTAATGATTTCCTTGGTTACGCAACGTCAACAAAAAATTGATGGAAGAGATAAAAAGTTGAAAGCGAGATACACCCGGATTCCTTAACCATAGACTTAGCTATACACAACAATGAAACTACTATTAACATAGTTATGTCGTTAGGTCAGAATGTAGCAGCTAACTAAGCTGACTTAGAAAAACGGTCATACAAACCGAGCAGAAAATTTCTGCCGCCACTGGGGATCAAATACCTAATAAGGAATGATGATCATGGTACTATTTCTGCTAAAATTAGTTTGATAAAAAGAAAATCGTTAAACTACTACCGATAATGTTTCTCATAGATTATAATCAACCTATTACCTAATAGTGAATAGTTATGTGCTTTTGGATCTTTAATAATATAGAGTTGAGATATTTCTTCATGAGCGTTGCTAAAGTTTCGTTATGATTTAGGCATTTTTTGTGGAATTTACTCTTTATTGATAACTTATTTTTTGTGTTACATAATAAGAGATTTTACTTTGAATAAATAAATGATATAATAATAATATGTCGTCACGAATAAAACGACGTCTGCAAGACCAAGATAACTTTTATTGAGGTTTTTAATGACTCTTCTATTAGCAAACGATAACTGTTGTGTATGCTAATAATACTATTTAATAGTGATGCTAATTTTAGTTGTATCCGTTTTATTTAATTTCAAAAGCGAACTCTTTTTCAATCCTAATGTACAAGAATATGAGACAAACAACAAAAATAGAATTAACTTGCTAAGGACTTGAAGGGAAGATATGATCTGTAAAGTTTGTCAATATAAACGCGTAAAAGTCGATAAGAGCGCAAACTTGTAATAGACGCAACATTTTTTTTATATTCTGTAAAATACATCATGTTACGTCACTTACACAAAGTCCGCTAACCACAGACAAATTACTGTCTATTCCAACGTTTCATGATTCCCACCTACTCCCAGGGAACTAAATGTGTTGACTAAAATTAATTATAAAGGCGCGTGTACGGCCGAACTTTCCTTTCGCACTAAATATACACAGTGAAGGCTAATAGTGAGCCACTGAATAAGATAGTGGGCGTATGAAACGGATTCTCCTTATTTGTTAATTAAGATTTTGTAAATTGTGATAGGAATAAAGCTAAAGTTTTTAATTATACTAATGACTTTACTTTTAATAAATTCTAATTTAACGCTCTTTCATTCTACTGTTCTGGAATATAACAGGTGTAAACTCACTCTTCACAAGACTCTAAATCAGTTATAACGAATATAGCGACCTTTTTAATATTTTATGTAATTTACTTTAATCAATAATAATTCATGGAATTCGCTCATATAGTTTTTGGGTTGCTTTTAACAATGTATAACGAATGTATTCTTACTTACAATTAATACTTAGTTTGTCTTATTATTCACTTTTAGTTTTATTAATACTAAAATCTATGTTAAAAGTTGCATGCAGTGTTTATATGGTTGAGTCATTTTAAAAAAGCAAGATTAAATATGTATTTGACATAAGAATCATTGTACACAATCAATATCAAAAGCATTTTTTGGCCCGGCAAGGTAATGGTGGCTAGTGCAGAATGTCGCATGCGTCACTATCCTCACATATGGACTCCTCTACTGCTGATCATCAAGTGGTGTCGAGTCATTTACTGAGCTTAATATAAAAAAAGGTCGTTATGAGACCATTTTATTATTTCAGATATTGGACAAACAATAAGTTTTATTGTATAAAGTAATCCTGTACTTTGCTTAAGAAGAGAGAAGCCTTTCGTTTCTTTTTTTTAAGTCGCGTGCCATAATAGCTTATTAATTCACAGTTCGCCGTAGCTTTCTTGTAGTAAATTATCCTCGTGTACATGATTATTTCATCAAGCAGGTAAAATATATTTTTCACAGTTTCAAATATTAACTAAAGCAAATTCAGCATCATTAAGAGATACTAATATATATAACCGAGAAAAATAGCTATTAATGTGTATATTAATAACTATACTAAATAAACATACAAACATCCATAACTCATGAACTTATATTCGTAATTACCCTTACTGCGAACCCAGGACCTCAGATTAGCAGACAGGAATACTGACCACTATTGACCACACTCGACCAGACGGCCGCCAGCCGATTTTTTTTACAGAGATTAATATTTTTTTAATTTAGTAAATCCCCGCAAACTGACCCTGCAGGTATATCACGATCCAGCATTAGTGTACCAATTTCATGTTAACTTTTTTATGCTTTCTACTTGTTAAGAACTGGCCATTAGGCAGGTTTACAAATAGTTTTTAATGTTTTTTACTTTTTCTTTATTTTGACAGAATGTTGTCATTGTTGTTCTGTTTTTTTTCTTCTTGTTAACTTGTATTTTATTTCGCTATATTTTATATTGGTTTTCTTTTACTTGAATATATTATTACTCTGAGCTGTCCACCCTATTATTTACTCCGTTACACTACTTATAATCAAGATGATGGTTCACCACCATCTTCTTGGTCGACATCCTCTGGCATAAAAACACTCAATTGGTTGTTCCACCTCGGCTTCTAAGTCGTGATTTTAAATTGAAAAAGACGTTCTTGTTCTACCAATACGTCGTCACACATAAACTTAGTGATCGTGGGAAAAGAAATCATAACCGAACTCAGTCACCCACAACGTTATCCTTTGATATTAATTTTTTCTGACTTCCAAATTTCACTCCGATACTTCTGAACCAGATTTCTCACTGTTTCAGCGTAAAAAAGAGGTCAGTTCTAACATTCATTTATTTGTTATGTTTGTACCACCTCTACCATATATCGTGACTGAGGTGTAGAGTTCGCGGAGTTAAATGCTTAGCTCTACATGTGATCTGACTTTTTTCGTTTTGACAATGCGAGCCACATGGTCTCGTCTTAGTAAACATTTAAACATAAAATGTTTTTGGTGGGTTATTAGAACTTAAAACTGCATTCTCTCTTTATATATTATTCTTTTTTACCATATATTATTTTAATATTTCATAAAAATGTGAACATATACTGTTCCAGTTAAATCAATTCATTGCATAGTTGGACTTAAGCGACGGTGACATTTCATACGAATCATTTTATATTTTATTTTTATGATAATTCTACCTGTACATAACTTTTTCATTTCTTGGCATTACCTTACACGCCACTAAATGAATACAAACCCAGACATATCCATAATTCACAATGTATTTAATTATCTAAAGTATTAATCAATCAGCTTGCTTCAAGAGAGGTACACGGACTCACTTTTCCAATTGCTAGACTAGAACAAACAAACAATCTGTGTACACCAATATTTTATTTCTTCCCTCTTTCTCAATGTTTTTATATGTATATGCCTTGGTTTTTGAACGGGTTAAATAAGTTCAGTAAATAAATTTGATAGAAAATGATGATGATCACTGGTTTAAATGCAAATCACCTGCCGCTTTACTAATTTTCTTAACTAATTACCTAAATGTTTGTTGTAATCATTTATTTATTTTATGAAAATAACTAAACCAATGTAAAAGTTCCAATGTATTTTTAAATAAACGTTTTATTTTAGAATGAGTTCCGAAACAACTTGCATAATTACGTCGTCGTAATCTTAAAGTTCCTTCATTGACATTGTCTGGTATTTCGCTTCTATATTTTAAACTTTTTAATGACCACTTAAAAAGAACATTAGAAAAGGTGGGACATACAGAAGACTATATGTAATATTTTAAAATTACAATTTATTCTTTTAATTTTACGTAGTAACGTTACGGTTACTTGCTATAAGTTTTGAATTTAAATTCTGAAGCATGTGTGAAAAAATTAAAGTGAAAAAAGATTAAAAAAAAACAGTAACTAGAAAAGCACTCTAATTGAAATACAAAAACGGGCTACAAAAATATCTATGTTATTTTCCTATAGTAGTAGTTTTGCTATAAGTTTATAGAATTAACTTAATTAAGCAGCTGAGAAAAATATTAACTTTCACTGTCAATAAAAAAAATATCGGGATTCACGAGTTTAATATTCTTATGTGGTGTGGGTAGAATATTGCTAAAATTTTAATCAAGGAAAGTGGGCTAAGTTAAGTGTATTCCAAAAGAAAATTAGGTAGGAACGATAAGATATTGTCTTAAGCAGTTTAGTAAGTTATGAGAAAATGCAAATAAAAAAGTTTTAAACGGAACTAAAAACCGACAATAAATAGCAAAAATAATACTATTTAAGAAGTTATTCAATTTAAAATTATTTATTGGAGTCGGAGCTTCACTTTCTATTGTATCTGTAAACTCTTAGTACCAATATAATAATATTCATTAGTAATATTTTAGGTAAATATAAAACAAATAACTAACAAATAGTTTAACATTGACACTTATCTATTAAGTTTTGAGTATCTTAAATTTTCAAAGTATTTTAAAATTATTATTTTATTCGATTGCGTACTCTTGAGGTTGACCCGTTGTCACCAAGTCAAGATCTGATGATGGGATTACAGGGACTACGAGGACAACCTTCAAATTTTATAAAAAACACCAGTAAAATATAATATATATAATGGGCTGGGGAAAAAGTTCTTCGCATTTTATAAGAAAATTCAACACATTTTTATCAAAGATTACATTTAATTACAGTATATATGTGCCATTTTGTTCGTAGCCTTCTGTCATCTTGTAGGTCATCATATCATGTCTCTAATGATCCCGTTGCTGTAGAAATTTGGGACTTTTGATCTAAAAAACGCAACAAGAAGTTTTGCAAGTCCTCTTGATGTTAACCTGACACTGCCTAAAGAATACTGAAGAGACCAAAAAAGTTGAAAAAAAAAAGAAAAATAGGGGGAAACTAAATTTTCCTAATTTGATTTTTTTTAAATGTCACCTTTTTAATGTCATGAAAATCGGCCAGATACAAAAAGTACAGCCAAAGATATTTAATTACAACTTTTTACCTACTATATGCGAAAAAACTTTAAGCCCGACCTAATATGCATGTATTACACAGCGACTAACAGTCAGGCAAGTCGTCAGTACTGACAGTCACCTATCTAACTTTGACCTTAGACAATTCAAAAAATCGAACTTCAAAACTATTTAAATTTAAGAAATGATCTAATTGCAAGTATTTTTTGGAGGCGGTGCTAGTTTATTCCAGAAAATTAAGCTTGAAGCGTCTTTAAACTTTTTTACACATACGTTTTGGTATAAGTTACCTAACATTAACTTTAGTAGCAAAATCAACTGAAATAGTACCCAAAGAGTTCACTGGTCAACATAGTTATTATTTAACTAAATATAGCCAATAGCCATAGAAAATAATAATGACAAGCATAGAATATCAGCAACAAATAAATCCTCAGACATAAGCGATATGTTTTTGAAGGATGTTATTGATCCCCAGAAAAAGTTCCTACAAGTGATATAACGTTTATGGAGATCTACTTAACAATAGATATTTTTGCAAATTACGATGTACAAGTGTTTCAATGAATTTTGTAATAATCCGATATTTAGTGGCAAATGTATCAAACTGAGCGACCCACTATTCTAACTTAACATATCAAAACTAATTCAAGGGAAGTTGCTATTTTACAAAAATTTATAGCCGTCGTTAAATTTTTTGTTACATCAATTAATTAATTATACTAATCGAAATTAATTCTAAATTTATACTTGTAAACCATCATTAGAATGATAAAATTACGATGTAAAATTAACCTTGTAATTTGCGTTAGTCGGTACCATGAAAAATTTTCATTGAAATATCAGACGATACAAAAACTTAATATGAAGCGTGTATTTTCTGTCTCCATTAATGCTCTCTCAAGTTTGAAATTTTAACTTGGGGAAGTAAAAAGTTGCTTCTTAAGATTTTGTGGAACTTGATGAATTTAAAGTACCCGCCTGGAGTATATGGCACGGCTATCATCTTGTAGAAGATAGCAAATAAAATTACTCTACACACGTCATATTAGGAACACTGCAGGTCGGCTTGTCTTTTGTGTAGAATTCATTCTAATTTTCAGAACTCAAACAATTACTAACGAGTAACTACCGAGGCGGGATCAATGTTATCTTTGGGCGAGATAAGATACTAGTTTTAATAATTTTAAGATGGTTATATGTAGATAAGCCGTTAACCTGTCAGTTATTCTCGGGATAAATTTCTTTTGATGAATGAGAAATAAGGTTTAGTTTGTAATTTAGATTTTTATTATTCTGCTCCAAATAATCCTTAATTTCCTTCACAAATTTTTACATTTTTTTTACATCCGAATTTTCAAGCGTTCCTTAGTTTAACAGAAAATTAACGTTAGCAATACATTAAGATTAAGACTATTAAAAAGATTTCAATTTCTATAATTAACTAATTTTTTTCTCTTTGTATGTAGGAATGTTTTTTCCATTACTAGCTGACTCGGCAAACGATGTTTCGCCATATAAATGATATCAAGAAAAATCTGCTGAGGGCCCCCTGTATTAGTTAGGGATATAAAAAAATAATACGGCCTGTTATCAGATTTACCAAGTAAACAAAAATTTGCAACATTTTGTTCCAGAGCAGCATTGTCTCATTAGTTTCTATATATTAAATCAGAAAGTCCTTGATTGAAAGTCTTGTATTCCATGCATTTAATGACAGCTAATGTTATGATTTACTACAGTCGTTTGGTTTTCTGGTGGTTGCCTTGGTCTGTTGGTCTGACCTTGCAGTCAGCAGGATTCCATATTACGTGAGCGTGAACGTTATTTATAAATAGGTATTTCTCATGAAACTATAAAGGTATAATGTAAATTTTTTGATAGACCATAAAGAAACATAAATTTAAGAACTCAAAAGGCTGTTCTTTTCAATTAAGTCTTTTAAGTTTCTGTAATAAAATTACAAGTAGACAGTTTGGTGTTGAAGTGATGATGTCATTAAATTAAATACAATTATTAGGATTTTAGTCATTAGGTCAAATCTAAATAAAATATAGTAATAAAGGTAGTATAAATTAGTAAGGCCACCACGAAGCCTTTGTTTTAACAAGTTGGAGTAAGTTCAGTATTTCAAAGTATTAAAGGACACTTATATAGTTATTATTATAATCAGAAATTATTTGTCCTTGTGAAATCGTCTGTATACTTACTGAGGGCGTTTGAGTTTGTATACCTTAAAGTTTATGTAATTGTTAATAATACAATAAGTTATTACGAAATGGTAAAAGGGAATCATATAATAAGGGAATTAAGGCTATTGCTTGTATTTATATGTCCATGACAAAGTCATTTTCTTAATAAAAATTGCTTTAGTATTCCCTTTTAATGTCTTGTTCTGAGAAAATCTGCAGCATTTATTAAAAACATGCAGCTTAGTAGGATTTTTTGAAATTTTAATTAAATTACTATTTTATGAATAATGAGCTATATTATTGGAAAAATAGCGAAATGTTCTTGTATTCCTTCACGCGGCACCGGTCCGTCCACAGTTCACACAAAATTAAGCTAAGCACAAATAATCAATTAGTAACAATAATAAAATTACGAAAACGGTCAACATTTTGAAAATTGTAATCCATTGTATGCAGGAAATATTTTTAATTTATGTATGACATTGTCATTTAACATTCTTAAAATCAGCTTTTTACCTGTATTTTATCAACGCCGAACTATATAGAGTTTGATATTTTTCAGTGTTTTTTCCACGGTATCGAAATTATAAAATATAACTATACTGTTTTTTGTGCTTTCATTCCTTTTCAGTTAAAATTAGATATAATGTTTTTTTTATTAATTGAAAATACAAAAAATTCAACATATTCAGAGTACCTGAGTTACTGAATTGGCACCATTTATAATACTATTTGATACCTACTGCCATATAATAAAACGTTTAGCTCGATGTTTAGTTCCATATCAACCGGGCTGTCAAATATGAAACCAACATTGATTGATTTATATAGGCGTATAGTTTATATATATATATATATATATATATATATATATATATATATAACTCTAGTGAATTCTTAATTAGAAATTAAAAGTAATATTCCTGTTTTTCAAAATGAAATAAGTGATTTGTAGAGTTTAGTAGATTTTATAATTAGAAAGATAATAAATTACTTTAATGATATAACTTAAATACATTATAATATTTTAAACTTCATATGTAAATATACATATATTTAAATATATCAATTAAATACATATCCATAAAACGTATTAAGTAGGTATCAGAATTAAGTTTTCAATTAAAAGTTATTATGAACGTGAACGTTCATTATGACATAAATTATGACTATGGAAATACAATGAAATCGGATCAGTGTTAGTTTCCGCCATGCAGATGACCTTTTCTGATTCATTGCATTAAGTAATTTAAGTTTGAATCAACTTCTAAATTGAAATCCAGCTTCCCTAAAGGTTCCCGGAATCTGTGGTGAGTGCTCATGGGATGGAATCAATGTCACTCTGAAGTTTAATGTGTTTGGGAGGTAGAAACATTATTTTGTGAAGGCGAGGGACCTGATATTTCTTTCTGGAAATGTATACTGCTATTTTATAAGATTGCATATTATATACATAATAATTAGTTTTTGATTACGATATTGTGTGTCGTTTAAATAATCTTGACAGCCAGCTGGCCAAGTGGTTCGTATCCCTATCTGGAGGCTACTCGGCCAGGGGACCCGGGGTCATGTCCCGGCTGTAGCCGATTTTTGTGTGATAAATGAGAGTAATCGCTCTCGGGTCGTGGTTGTTGATATATTTAAATATTTATTATATTCTCATATACAAATTTATATCATTAAATATTTTTTAACACAAGGTCTTAAAGATGCACTTAGCTACAAAATAGATGCGAATGTAATTAAAATACTTATTATAATTATAATAGATATATTAGTAAAAAATTACTACGTACCTCAAAATTCTTACGAAATGAGACACATTTATTATTTAAGATTATTCAAAAAATTAAATTATGTGCGAAGTGACAACCATTCAAAAACAACATGAATGAGGTTGGACAAAAATATATTTTCATTAATTTATACCAGTCAAAAACTTTACTTATTACTTAACTTACTTTACTATACAGGTTATCAACCGCATTCAAGCGCATAAATTTTATTATTAGTCTAGATTTTTAAATATTAAATATTCCTCGTTTGTATTGTTCATTTTGTCAATCACAAAACATTTTATTACTGAACTTAATTAGGTCTTCTTGACATATACTCAATACTGATTATAACTTAACACGGCGATATTAAAATTTTCGTGCCAAGCAATTCCTAATAGTGTCATATAAACTTTGAAAAATATATAAAATATCTTAAGATTGTCTGCTATCCGTAAAGAGACAATAAAACAAGCAGAATTATGGGATAGCTTAGTTGTTTGACTTAAAGTTTTCTTGAACTTGTTAAGTCTCTACTCGATGACGGTGGGTATGTGTCAGTATAGTAAATAAATGCCATTTCTATTACCTATACCATTATGGCTTTTATTACTTGCCTGAAGCCAAATCCTAATATTATTAAAATGAGTAGGCAAATAAATAAGTTTTATGTTAATATTTTTAAATTGTTAAATAAATAAGTTTCGAACATGACTAAAAGTCAGTTAATTCTGTAAATCAATTAATTACAAAATTAAATTGTGATTGGTAAAGACTAAAAGAGCAAAGAGGATTCGACCTTTAACAGATTTACCGGACTAATCCGTCCCGAGAATTCCAAGTCAAAGTTAATATCCTAACTGTAATCCTGTGAATTTAATTCTAAACTAATTTAGTGTCACGTCAAGTGTTATGGCGCTCTAAATATTACGATTGTAATAAAGTATAACTTTTTGATTTTTAGAATTAAACTTTTAGGAGTTAGATTTCGCATTGAAATATATATTGAAAATCGTAATGGTACTTAAGTCAGGAAATTACCAATATATAAAATAAAATAAATGACTTTACACTAGTTGCTTGTGTATTTGAAAGGAGGACTTGAATAAATATACTTTTATGGTAAATAAAAAATATTCTATATATAATTTCCAAACGCTGTGCGTTTTATATACTAAACTAAGTTTTGTATTTGTTTTAATTTTTTAAGTAGACAGATTTGCTAAAAATATAGTGTCATGTTGTTTATATTTTGACTTATCCTAAAGATACAAAATGTTGGTGTTACTAAGCATTGTACACGTTCGTTCTGATGACATTTTCAATTCGAACAAAAGCGTCAAAACACTATTTCTATATAAGACTTAAACAGTGGTAATAACCACTGTTTAAGTAGTTATGCTCTAAAACTACGTATACATTCACGTAGTAACTTTTTGTACGACGGTATGCTGATTTAAATAAATCAATTCCAGAATATACTATTTAAGTAAATGAAAGAAAACAGCAATTGGGAGTCCTATCTAAAACTGGGTAGCACAAATTTATTAAGGGCATGTGAAGGTCAGATAGAAAGGCGATTTAAAAAGTGATTTTTACTGAAGTAGAATAATTTTATAATTCAGTATTACGATTCAGTATACATCCATACATACATATACATACATCCATATGTCTCAGTTTTTAACTAAAATGCATATGAAAACATCGTACACAATTTACACTCTTTTATTTTGAGTTTTGTACCTAAAATGATTTTATTTTAAGTATAAAACATTTAAGATTTCGTATTTTAGTGTTTTTTTGTTTACCTATATCAAATAATGGTGATAATAAAAGTGGTTATTATTTTATTGGAATCAACAGTACGGAAAAAACAAATATAACATTAAGAAAATTCACCTTTCATTTCATTCAAAATTTGAAATTTGAAATCAAAGTGATTTAAAAGTCAAACATATTACTATATTAATTTAACACTTTAATTTTCATTAAATTCCTTGTCAAATCTTTTGTGTATTTTTTTCTTTAGTTCATAAAGGGTAAATAAAAATAATCTTCTTTTGCCATCCGTTTTAGACTAAATAGCTTAAACATCTCTATTGTTCAAGACTGACAGCAATCAGAGATGTTGATTCGTTGTTCGCATACAATCAATCAGTATTTATAAAACAAGTCACTTCCAAGTCAAATTTATGGGGCAATGTATACACATTTATAACAAAATCCCGTCAAATATAACTGAACTGCCTATACACAAATTTAAAATTTAAACAAAATTTAATGAAGAAAGGCAAAGAAAAAGACAAAGTTCATGAATATTTAGGCGATAAGAATGCATGGACTATTTAAAAAAGCAATTTAAATAACTTAAGCTGTAATCAAACTGAATGAAACCAGAAATGACGATACGTATTCATGTACCATAAATTCCACTGTAAAACAAAAAATATATTTGTTATACAAATACATAATGACATAGGAAATTTGTAAATGCCATTATAAATACTAAAGGCTGAGAGTTTCTTGCACCGCTTCTTCTCTGCAGCTAATAATTCGTCGAAGCGGTAGTAGGATTGATTGAGAATATGCAGATTAGTGGTAGTTTTGATTTTAAATAATTTATTAAATACATAATTAAATTCTAAAATTGGGACAATTTGCAAACACCCGGATAATAACCACTTAAAGTTATCACAATTACCTTTAATTATATTTATTTATTTTTTTGATATATATTCCCTGTTATGACAATTTAAAAGAACTTAGTAAATGAGTCTATTTAAATAAAGATATTTTGACTTTCACTATATTTCATAGCAGTAATAACTGGTGTTATATGGGAATTTATAATTCTTATATGATAGCTTCTCGTCAGGAGAGTCTGTACACGTACACGTAACGTACAGTTAGCAGCAAAATTAAAAGATTATTTTTATGTTCATGAAGCTTATTACAGAAGCTATATGGGTTAAGTTAGCTATCGAAAATTAAAGCCCCCCTTGTTGATGACTGTAATGATATTGATATAAATAAATATTTAAATGAGTGGCCATGCTCTTTGGAAACTACAGAATGCTATTTTCTGGCAAATAATATTAACTTGGTGGAATACAAGTTTTATTTAATTAATTATACAAATATATACATGATTCAAGTTTATAATAAAAAAAAATTATTTATTCATAATTGTAAATGATTTTTTGTAACAGCCATTCTTTTAGTTTTAGTTTAGTATCAACTGATAAGTTGGATTTAGTAAAATAATGAGAGGGTAATGGGTACGCCGTTTCTATTCAACAGGGCAGCTTTGTAATACAAATTTATTTTAAAATCATTATTAGGATAAATAATCATTATATAATTTAAATTTAGGACTTGTAACTTTTATTGAAAACGATTTTAAGCCCTTGTATATTATTGATTGTAGTATTTATGACAAACAAATTTAGGGCATTTTTATTTCAGGATTTTTTGGCATGTGATATTAAGTTGATGTTATTAAGAAGGATGATGTTGATGTTGATGTTATTATGTTTTTAACGTTCGGAAAAATAATGATTATGACAAAAAAGATATGGGACTTTAAGTTATGGATAAAAATTTAGAGGACAAAATAGGGAACAATTAATTTTATTTGCCTTCATTTCCACAGTCGTCAGACCTGATTTCTAATATAAGTAGCAGTGCCCTCAAAAGAAAAATTACATAACACGGTTTCTAGTGTCAATATTTAAGTATCATTCGCATGATGGCACGAGGAGCTGTGACAATAGTCAGGAAATTGTCCATCTCATATCTCGCAGGAAGCCGTCGCTTGTGGAGGCGAGCGCTGACCATTGTGCGAAGGATTCGTCCGTTTGCTTGTGCGTTACAGGTGGAATGTCCGCAGTTGACAAGCATCAAGTCATTATTTTGTAATACGCATGCTAAGTCTAAACCTAAGTTTAATGCCTATTGATCACTTTGATTGGCTACAAAAATGACAGCTGTCATATAATTAGAAATTGAGTGTTCATATTTCAACTCTGATTAATGTGATAATGGAAATTATTATTATTACTATACATACATATATAATACACAATAAGATTAAGCGTGTCCTCAGAATAGGCTCATTACTGAGCGAAGTAGGTTACTATCATCAAAAGCTTATAAAACCCTACTGCAGTCCGTTGGTTTACAAAGACCTTTAGATAATCATGTCACTAGAATCAGCTCTTAAGAATGCCTCTTGGTTCGATCTTCGACTAACTTCATTCGGTTACTGCCAGCCATTCTGGACGTCCCATCCTGCGTACTCATACTACTCGTATAAGCCAAAATTGTATTTGTCAAAAGATCTGGGGAACTAAACCAAATGCTAGTATGATTTAGAAAACCTTTGGGTCCTGGGCATAGAGGCTTATTTGCATTAAGATTAGAATGTTCCAAGTCGTACGTCGTAAAAAAAAAGTACTCTGATAGAATAGTCTGATTTATCTCAATTTTCAAATATAAATGAGTATTTTTTGTATTGTAATTTGTTTGTATGTAGCTAGCTATGTTTGTGTTATTCAAAAGCAAAATTTTAAAAGTTTGTATTGTATTGAGGCCAATAAATTATTATTATAATATTGCTATTAAATTATGATCTCAGTTTAATTTAAGAATTTGTTTCTTACAAATGTTCCTATAAAAAAGTATTAAAAATGATATGGTTTTTTTATTCTTATTATTGAATGGCACTGAAAGCATAAAATTTTGTGGTGCGGCCATTTCCCTAATTCACTTTAAATAATATAATTTTATAGTGAATAGCAATGGTGCAGCTGGCATAAACATACCAGTTAATGAATACCACCGTACGTATATACATCCTGGCCATAAAATTAGAACAATTGACATGTTTTTTCAATTTAATATCGAATGTATAAATAAAATAGCATTTCTGGAAGTCTTTTCTGGGCCACGTAGTAACGTTGAATAAATAAACTTCAAGTTTAGAACTGTTTACAATTTAAAAATAAACAAAAATAGAAAAACGTAATTTGCATATCGGATAATTACGGAAAAGCTTCAAGGTTACCAATTAATCCTTGGGTGTTAGAAAGAGTTATCGTTTGTAAAGTTTTTAATATTGCGTAGTGATCAGATGTAATATTTTTTATTATTTGATAAACAACGCAATATCATTAGCCTTTCTCTGTATTTACCAACCCAAATTTAATTATAATATGATTATATAAAAAGATTGCAAGATTTTTTTTTTTTTTGATTATTTTTTTTAACTTAAACCGTATCGAGTTTCTACGGCGGGAGCCGGCGCCGGCGAGTCTGCTCTGGGGGCGCCGCCCGTCTCCGCTCGGGTCGACGCCAGTCGATTGCAAGGGACCGCGCGTCTCACTCACTATGAAGTTCCTATGTCAGTATCTCACGCTTTGTTGCATTATTATCAGTTTACAAACAATAAGTGCTAAAATAAGCGGTGGTCCACGTGGTCGATTTGTTGGAAACTCCTTCCACGGATACTATTCACACGTCAGTGCCCGCCATGCGCACTATTCGTACCATCCCCCAAGCCACATCCTATTTATGTGCCGGTTTTGTTCACACAAAACCTTATACCCCGTTTACCACAGTGCCCCACCCACTTACGTCGCCAAGTTTAGAGAATCTAACAGCCGCTATGCCGTGCTCCTGGCAGGTTTATCGCTCTACAATTTAGGAAGATGCTGTGGACACTTGCCCTCCCATGCGAGCATCTACACTCCACGTACGGACGAGCAGTGTTCTTTACAAGTTGTTGACAGACATCGTTTTGAGGAGACCAGTTTTCCTTGCTTCATGATGTCATCGTTTATGGAACGTTCCATTCATTCGAAGCTTTTCGATGCATTACCTTTGAAGAAGAATGTTAGCGTTAACGATACGACGCTCACAGAGGAGCCAATTTCAGTGGACATATTATCGGCAAATATTGATGTGAAACCTTATCTGACTAAGAACCAGTCCGAATTAGTGGTGGGTCATGACCAGGAGTGTGTGATCTGGCATAACTTGACATTGACAAAAGAAAGACATAATATTCCTTGTGCTCTGTTGAAAGAATACGCAGAGACGATGAAGCCTACCGGGGTGCCTGTGTATATTTGGATGCCGATCTTGCTGTCTATCATTATTGGGATATACATTTGTTGTTACTGTTGCTTCAAGAAGAAGAGAAACGACAAAGAGGATTTGCCTTTAAACCAAAATAGTGTATACAGATATTGTTCTAGTCATTATTAAATGAAAACTATGGTCTAATATGATAGGTTGTGAATATAACGGCATATGGCTATAACGTACAACACCTATTGGCAATATCTTAGAATATTATTTACTCTGAGTGTTTCGTAGACACAATTTTTTTTTTGTAAAATGACATTTGTGTCATATAAAATCGTAGATACTTATTAATTACTTTGTGCTTACTGTCCACCCTTTTAATTGTATGTTTATTTTGTTATGTGTGCATAAATAGATTAAATAAATAAATACATAATACTATGTATTAAAATTAGATTGAGTCGTGATTAGCTTCAAAATGTCAAACTCAGAAACAGATGATAATCTATATTAATAGCTAGAATAGCCTAACATAGTTTAGTTTACTATTAATATCAATTTAAACATTTATTCTTCGAGTGTAAGTATTAAGTACTTCTGCTAAATATCTAATTGTCCAATGTGCTTTTTACGAAAATCAGTGAGTGAATACGTTAAACGATCTGTGCGTTCGTGGAATAAAAATAGTTTGAAAGATTCCAAATAAAATCCATTTTATTATAAATACAGTGGTTTGGCGGATTTATGCCGTTCTTATACCAAATACAAATACCAGTGATGCTACTACTATAGTTTCAATTATATTTATTTTGTATTCCGAGATATAACTCTTTAAATAATTAAATTTGATGTACAAACGGTACTAAAAACATGAATTTCTCATCAATTTGTCATCTCAGTCAAACTGTTACAATTGATAGGTTATGGCGGTAGCTACTACTTGTTGAAATATAAGAAAGCAGACTTTTGTGTTATTTGTAAGGAGTTTGAATAGAGTTGAATAATTTATATTTGGATGCTTTTGCAAAAGTATATCCTAATTCATCTTTTTATAAGTGATGAATGACTGTCAAATGAGATATTCGTCTCCTACATTCAAAAAGTTAAATTCTTCTGGTATTTTACAATTGTTAGATACAAAATGATTTATTATTGTAAAAAAATAAAAGACATAGTTATTATTAGAGAGACAGACGTAAAAAGATAGACAGACGTAACAAATTACTAACTACATACCTGTCTAATATCCTATAACATTTAAATAAATGTTAGGTGTTGATATTCTGAAATTTTAAAATTGTATGTAAATTGATCATGATTGATGTTTTGATAAACGAAAATTATACTTAGGCTGATCTGTTATATATTATAATTGAACTAGACGTCCGCAAACGAAATTTTATTTCTTTTGGTTTAAAAATTTTTTTTGAAATAAAGGTCTCATAATAAATAACATTCAATTTTTTTTTATTGACTGTACCTTATAGCTTTGAACTTGTTTTAGTATGAAATGAAACAATTAAATCTTGGAATAGAAAATATACCAGTGGCACTAGTTTTCGTACAACGGAATAAATCTTTTGGAGAATTCAAATCAAATACCGGGAGATTACAAGGAGATGTGTTATATCTATCCTATGAACTGTTACTAAGTAATAGTCTTTTTTGGAAAAAGAATGCTCTTTTTATAATAAGATATTAATAAAGATTCATTCAATCAACTAGTACTTTAGTCGAAGATATTATACTAACGTTCGAGTCACATTACCAACAAAAATATGGTTTAAGCGTGGAAGATCACGGGTTGTATGTACGATAATGATAACACTTGTGTTTTATACAATGACTAAGCTTCTGTAACGCAAAAGCTTCCACTTTTACTATAGTACTTAATAACTAGGAAATAAGAATTAAAATGAAACGTACATTTGATATAAAATATAAAGTATCGATACTACCTAAATACTAGCATTAAATGTAATCGCTTGTTTGATCGTGATTAATATGCTTTGCGTCATTATCGTTCAATATAATGGTGATAACAATAACTACTATTGATAAGCTGTATTTAGGTGTTATTTTTCGTACATTGTTTTTCATCTACAGCCTATATACGCTCTAGTACTGGGCACAGGCCTTCCTACAAGGGAGAAACTCATGAGAAGTTTGAGTCAAATTATTATATTTTTCGCTTTATTCTGGGATTAACAGCTTTAACAACAACAAATGTACAAAATGGTTACCGAAAAGCATAGATATAAACAGGTACTTTAAGTTGCCTGGATTGGATCGCTCGCAGGGAAAACATGTTTATCAAAGTATATTATTTATCTATTTATTTGTGTCAATAAGTGAGCACATTATAGTATTACAAAAATAATAAAAAATATAAAATGCAAATACTATTCTGCATTTCTATTTCAGTGAATTTAAATATTAAGCAAGGTTGAAACCGACTTCTGTATAGTACTCAACCGCTAAATAGCAGGCAATTTTTTTTAAACAGGAAAAGAAAATGTTTTATATTTTTTCCCACGTTAACATGTTTTTACCACTATTTTTGTACAGTTAATAACCCCTTGTTAAACAATAACAAAGAGCCTTAAAGCCCTTGACTGGTTATAAAACAAGACACCCATGACGTACCACTGTTATGGCCCTAAATCCCTGTTACACGAACGGCGTGGCTTAATTAACCCCTCCTAATTGGAAATATTCTACAAACAGTCGACCTTGTCTTAAGTTACGGTTGTTATCTTCCTTGGTTATGGCTTTCAAGATGTTTTGTCCTTGTGAAAGTAAATAATGAAGGAAGCACAGTGTCAGGTGATGAGTGAGTGGTTAATACTATAATAAAGGTCATAGGTCAAAACAATGGAAAAATAAACAAGAAAATTTTGCGGACCTTATATTGCTTAAATGACGTGCAGGACGATCCAGAATGACTCTTCTTGAAATGGCTTTAGATAAAGTGGCCTCACTTTAACACTAGATTTACCAGACCAGTCATTTAGACTGGTCGTGCGATTTCAATTCAAAATTCCTACTATATTACACATATTTTTTTCAGAAATGATGTTATGACTTTTGTAGCTATAATTAGAGAGTACGTTTTATAAACTTAATGTTATTTTATATACATTAGTAACAAATATAATTTTTGTTGTTGACATATATACAAATCGCTGGTATATCTAGTGTTAAATATATTATTAGATCTTAAATATATGATGACTAATATATTTAAGATCTAAAAAAGGAAAAATAAACAGCTGAGCTGAGATAATTTTTGTACCTGCACGGCTTTGTTTGCCGACTAGATTTGTTTTTGTTATACATATATCATGGACCCTTGATGAGAAGGTATATGCCCTGTTATTATAAAAGCTAAATACATTAACTTTCATCCGAAACAAAGCGAACTTCTTCATCATCATCCATTACGAAAGTTATATCGAAAGATATATCGATTACGAAAACAAAGCATTGTTTTAGTAATCGATATATCGAAACGCTCAGATCGAGCATTTAATCAATAGAGAATGCACATGAATACACATGTTGAATATTAAAGTGGGTGACAAGATTACGTCTGTCGTGGTACATCATGAATATAACTATCTTCTTCAATGATTTGTGTGGCAGAGCACCTACTCGCGCCGTTTTGACGTCAGCACGTGGATTATCAGCAATAAAATTGTAAATGTTGAGACAAATATAAAATAAGGAAAGGTATTAAATATAAATAGTCTTACGTTAGTAATCCACATTATTATATGTCTTTTTTCTGTAAAATGAAAAGACAGTGAACGTAATTTTTATTTCATAAATAATGTTTTTCAGGGAATTCTTATTATAAACGAGGTCGCTTTTTATGAGTAGGTGTATTTGTTTGATATTGATTCCTTTGTTTTGCTATTTAAGGCTTTATTAACGTAATAAAGATTATAAGTACTGTATACTGTACTGTAAATTATACTGTACTGTATTGTACTGTGAATTATGTATATCGCACAGGGAAAATTTATAAAAGTGGTTGTAAAGTTGTCTAATATTGTTAGAACATCATCTTAGTATAGTAATTTCTCCAGAGGACAGTAATTCTGTTACTAGCACGAAGCAAGAGTTATAATCATAACGATACTCATGTGCGTTCGGAGTTGTTTTATTTAATGTTTTTTGAAGGTCGACTAAATTATTTTATAAGTATGTACGTACGACAAAATACGAACTATTTCTATAAACGCCTGTTTCTACTTTTTTTTCAAACGTCTGTGAGGCTATGGTTATGGTTCATGCGTCATATGCTTGTTTGCCACCAAATTTTGTTGAATAGGGAACATAACTCCAGAATATTATTTTCTGAAGAAGTGAAAAGGATATAAATTAAAAATGAAGGAAATATTTTTGGTGATGGACTGTTGCAGAACTCAATTATACAGAGACACCAATGTATATGAATTTGCGTTAATCTAAATCCTACGCATACTGCGCGTACAGTTAGGAACAATTCCTTAGACTTATAATTGACCTTCTTTACTGACGGAGAAAACAATATTTTCAATGCAGTAGTATACAAAAACGATTTAAATCACTATCACAGATTAGTACCCGTATTTCATAATATATCATTTTTTCATAAGTTTAATGGTAAACCCCAGAATGCATTTTCTCATGCTGTCGAATGTATCCCTGAATCGTTGTGTAATCTATGTTTGTTCTGCATAATTTATGATAGAAATGTTGGCAGACGAGCCAATGCGTAAATCGCTCTCTGTCTGTATATGGCAGGACCTCTTTGATTGCAAAGGAAATGATATTATAAATATATGTCTACATCAGTCTCGAAAACATGTAAAATAATAAATGAGAAATTAGCACATGCACATGTGACGCATTAACTTTTATAATTTAATAAAGTAAATAGTTCTTAAACGTGGCTATCGCTGGTACGTTCACAACGAATCTTTCTATCATATATAGGATAACGAATCTTTAATATCGGAATAGGAAAGGATTTTAAGATTCTATTTCCGTTGTGAAGCATTTGCACAAATTGCAATAGTATCAAGTGATTCCTCGATTTCGATAAAAGACGATGGTTACCAATGAGCATGGTTAAGAATTTCTTTTTAGAAAGTATTGACTACTTAAGGATCTTGTTTGATTATTTTAAATTTTATCACTTTTATAATTATAGAGCATTTAATAAATTTTCATGTCTGAGAAGTCCTATTTTAAGAAATGTTTCGATTTCAAACGGAAATTGGAATCCTAAATTGTTTTTGATTACATTATTTTTTAAATATTTTAAATAACTAGTGTGCCTTAAATTATTGCATTTAACTTCATAATTTTCTATTGTTTTCTTGTAGTTGACATGTGGTTCTTTTCTGCTAATGAGATTGCATTATCCACGCAAACCTTTTTTATTTAAAATTAATTAAAAAAATACAATTTGTTTTATCGTAGATTGATAGAGTCAAAGCAAATTTTACAAGTCCTTGCAAAAGTGATCCTATATATACGTAAAAGAAAACGTCTACTATTCACGATGCAAAATGTTTTTAGTCTAAACAATGTGCCATGCATGTTTAAAAACTGAGCGTTTTGAATGAATAAAAACCTTTGATTATACTTAAAGTTGAACACTAAGTAAAAACAAGCTTTTTATTCTTATACCAGCTTATACCAGCACCAGAGGATACCAAAAGGATTATTTTGTAGGAACTAAATTACATCTTAAGTAAAACAGGTTGTCAACTGTATTTATAACAGTAATGAGAGTATTTATGGTAGTTTTTGGTCGTAAATAATATACCGTGTTTCATACGTTTTCCTTCTTTATCTGGGATTGAAACTTTGTTTATATTGGAACCTATAAATTTACAAAGCTATATATTTCTTATAACTATGAATATGGTGGCAAAATTTCAGACATTTCGAAAATCAATATTTAAGAGAAAAATTCCAACCAATGCGTAGGATCTGCGTCAAAACAACATTAATCATTTCAATTTAACGACGTACTCAGCCACCTCAAGTGCGTGAATTATAAATGATATAAGTACGGTTAAGCTTGTTACTATGTACTTAACTCGTATTTTAGAGTATTATATTTTATATAATATCTTTCAGTACAAGAATAAGTTCTTTTATTTCAAGGACATAGGAAAAACATCGCTTGTATTAAACAATAGTTGGTCCAATGAAGTTCTTATCAATTATAGTTTAGGCAATATTGCATTAACCCACCATAACTAACCATTACTCACTGCGTTTACCTGCCACGAACACCATCTTTTAAAACTTATCTTAAGTAGCGATGACAGAATTGTCTGGCACAACCTCAATGAGATGATTATTTAAATTAAAACATTACCTTTCTATTCTTATTTTTCAAGATTTTCTTTAATATTTCTCAATTTTCCTGAATGAAAACGAAATCCTTAAATAAAGTATATAAATTGGTAAAACTGCTTGTAAGTTTAAGTGAAACTAAGTAATTGCAATTCATAACAGAGCCGGTGAACTGTGAAAATTTACAAACTGCCACTAGTGCCATCTATGAAAAGTTATTCAAAATAGAGCTGAGAGAAATGACAATTTTGAATACACTTTAGACAAATTTCCTTACTAAATGAAACATTTTATTTGGTTTTCTTAATAGATTTTCCAAGTTAGTTTCAATAAAAATCTATAGATAAAGTTATGTTACGGAGCCACGCACGACGATTATGGTCCATTTTATGATATATAAGACATAAAGACTAAGTATCTAGTTCGGAAGTGGCGATGGCGCCAACATAGACTAAATAAACATTTTCATACAAATTGAACAACATCACCATGGAGGCTTAATACTTTTTTTTCATCAAATAACTAAGTGCGAGTTAAAGAATATTTAAGATTTTAAACGCCAACTGTAATCAATACACTATGATAATTTTATGAAATCGTACTACCAACTATAAAACTTAAAACTGATTTATGGTAGGCGCATTAATGGCGTTTATGTAAGAAATAATTTAAAAAAATGTCTAATGTAATTTGATTTGTCGAGTGATTTGAGCCAAAATGACTATTTTACTGGACAAACCAACCAGCGCGTGCGCATGTATATCTGTATGGCGAACGATGGGACGGATCGAAACTTCATTTACGGACTGAGAGTGTGCCCCTAAAAATTACTTAGCGGAAAAGGATTATTTTGCTTACGAATAGCAGGGTATTTTATCCGAAATTCTTACCATTTTGTTTTTGTATGTTCTTGTTTGTTTCTTTCTATTCATCATTCGTCGTATTTAAACCCAGTAACGCTGTGAAGGCCACCTGTGGGTAACAGCAGTAGTAAAAATATACACGGTTCTATGCCATGCATATCCATGGCCGTCCTGTCAATGGTGTTTTTTTTCATTTCATTTCATTACACTATCGGGCTAGTGGTCTACCCCCAGTGTAGTGAATTTTTCTTGGCTATAGATCCCAGCTATGATCCACTCTCACAATAACTTTTAAAATCTTTGATAAATGATAAGGATGTCAGAACAAAACTCTTGATTTCCGTCGACTAGGCGTCGACAGTAGTTAACGCGCGACACGCAAACGCAACCGAAGAAATTATTTCCGTCATCGGCAACGTCCGCTGAATTTCAATGAAAATCCCCTATTTGTAGAGACTTGCTGACTTGTTCTATAGAATAATAAAAATAGGTAAAATTCGGCAACTTTTTTTTAAATAAAGAATTTAAACTAGAAAAATAGATTGAAGTAGACAGTTCAAATATTTTAATGAGATTTAAAATATTTGTTTCATATTCAAATCATATTTCTTTGAAAATTATTAACCACGTCTTTTCATTTTAAATACCTTAGATTCTGGATAATAAGTATTGAGTTAGGGCAATAAAAAAGAATAAGATAATAAAAAATACCAATTTTTTAAAGTTTTTTCTGTAAGTCTGTACGCGATCAAAATCGAAACTACCGAACGGACATTAATGCAGTTTTGACTGGCCACGCGTGCGAAGTCGCGGGCAGCAGCCAATTAACTTAGTTCGATACATATGTGAAAACCCTAATTTTACTTGTAGTTAACATCCTTATTCTATTAGTTAGTTATATAAGCTATTACTTAATTAATTTTTGTTACCGTTTCATGGGTAGATTCTGTACATTCTGGGGCCAAAGTTCCAAAGTACTTTCGGAAGATGACGTTTATTTTTATCTTGACAACTTTTTTCATCTTCTCGTCTCATGTTGATGTGTGCGTGGGTTGAACTTTCTTTGTTCACTGGACTACATACTGTAAACTGTGTCATTAATGCCTTTTTATATACTAGTAATAAATTTATGACATTCAGTAATATGGATACAAAGAGGTATATTTGGTTAATAACTACAGATCTTTTTGTTTCGACACATAATTTCTTTCTATTATATGTCTGTATATTTTGGGGCTTATACTATGTTACCACGTTTATTGCGCTTCATCAACATAATAGTATATAAAATACAAAAATGTGTTATTTCTTTATTTTCTTGCTTTAAGTGGGCTCACTACTGGCAATGCACTCGAGTTACTTTAGCCCTCATCAGTTATCATGGGTAAAAAGAAATTTTAACGAATGTTATCATGAATACTTGCATGGAAAACTACGCAGTTTTTATTAAAACATCATAAAAAAATGATCTCCTACTGTGCTACGGAATACGTACGTGCTACGGAACACGTAGCACATTTTCGCAAGCAAACATAACATTTCAATATAAAGTGTGCTATATTTTTAAGATTAGTGTTATTCCTTCATTTACCGCTTGTGTAGTACACACGGTGAGGCTATAGAATTTTACATGACCGTAAAACATGAAAGTAGGAAGGTAGTTTTAGGGCTACTATTGGAAAACGCATTAATATGATCCGTTTAGGTGGAATGAGGTATGACTGAAAAGTGAACTGAAAGTTTTAGTGGGTATCCCAGTTTAGTTATGGTCAGGCGCCGGCGATTTTGTATAATATGTTTTCTAGTTACCACATAATATAGAGTTAAATGACATATTATGCAGAAAAAAAGGTAAAATGCTTACAATAAATTAAAATTTTAACTTTGTTAAGTTATCTCAAATTCATTATTGCTATTTATGCTGAGAACAATGCAAAACAGCATAAATTGTCACGTCTAAATGAGAGCACTTTCTAGGACAATGCAATATTGCCCTCAACTAAGTAACAAGGAATAGAGTTTTATAAAAGTTTTTCCTCCAAGAAAAAAGGAGGTAAATGAAGCTATTTAAAGCGAGTCCACGCGGTACCGAAGCGTATCTATTGTTTTATTCTCTTTTATTACGGTATTGTAGAGCTTTCACCCTTTTGGGTTCATTACTAGTGGTTTGCCTTTATATTAAAAGAATTACATCATACAGTGCCACTGTAGGCACAATTATAATTTTATGAACTGATTTTTTTATCATTAGTCGTGACATTTTTCGAACTACCGCTGAACTAAATGATAGTTGGTTCGCTCATTGAGCCAGCGTGGTGATATTATGACCAGTAGGAAGTACTCATGTTGGAAGGCCAGTATTCATGTAGAAACCTGCAGTGGAACGTATATAGGTTATTGATGATGATTTTCTTTACTAATAATTGTGAGTTTGTGGGGGGTAATCTCTGGAACTACTGGTTAGAATTGTCATTTATGAAAGAGAACTTCATGCGGGCAGAAGCTGGGCATATCATAAGGGCCTTCATAAGAAACAACAAAATAATCTTGAACTCTCAACTCAAAGTCCGGCTAGTAATAAATTTTCTGAAAATTTGACTAAGGACGGTTATCGCACTCGTAGTAACGGTATTGGAATTTTTTTATGGAAATGTCAAATAAACAACAACATGCAATTTTTATTGTAAGTCAGGGAGTAAAGTTAGTATTTGCTATTACGAAACCCAAAACCCGTTATTTCAGCTCGGTTCTCCAATACGTATTATTACGAAACCACCGCTATATTACCCAATGTGATCACAGGCATAAATCTAAATTAATGTCTACACATGTGATGTTCATACTTTTTTATGCGTCATCAAAACCTGAGTTTCATGCTCATATACATATGACAGTATAACTCGTATATTCTCAAAAAATATTCCATCACAATCTAAACTTAATTTTATTAATATTTACAAACCATATTGACATATTGTATCACTTTCCGTGTGGACCAGCTTTTTACTAATTCTACATCCTACTATAACTTACCATAGTGTAAATAAAGTATGTATGGGTATCAAGTTATTTAATTTTACCAAAATTACTTTTAACATTTCCCAGTGAAAAGTTTTTCCATCGCTGGCCATTCCACGTGAAAGAATCGGTAAGCCTCCAATTTTCTTCGTAATTTCCATTGTACCGCTATCACCAAAATTATGTGATCATTCTTGACTGCTTATGATCTTAACTTTTCGGTAACAAGACTCATGAACTGTCAATAATGATACCTTTTTCTTTTTGAAGACTGTACTTAAATGCGCAATTCAAAAGAAATCTATTATATTAGGCGTAATGCCCTCAAAGCTGTGATCTCTTACAAAACCAATATGACGAACATTGAAACGTGAAAGAAATTTTAATGTTAACTTTTTAAATATTGTTTTCTCTTAAACATTGTAAAGAACGTTAGAAAGTTCTCTTTAATATTATTTTGTAGAACTTTTTTGTAAAACCATTTTTGTAGAAAAGAATAGAATATTTTTTATTTGCAAAAGCTGTGTAAAAATGATGCAATACATTTAAGAAAGCAGGTACCAACACCAGATAGTGCATGATACTAATAGCAATTTAGGACAGAAATGCAGATTTTTTAGCTTTAATTTGTCCATAAAGGAGGCGAAGATATTAATGCAGCGGGATATCTAAGGTAACTGTAGAGCAGGGTAAGACACGAATCAAGAAATAGTTATGAAAGGAAAAAAATCCCGAAATATAAAGGAGCAGTTCACAGAAAAAGAATAGAGTAAAGAAGAGCAAGAATATGCATGTCTCTCCACCAGCGAATATATATTTATTTTCAAACTATTTTGGTATATATTTCATTACCAAAATAATTTTAATCATCGTTGTTTTGTAACCTACTATTTTTTTATTTCACATCATGAACTAAAAAACCTGTATAACAATATTATTGTAAGTAAACGTGTTATACAGAAACACCCTACAATTTTAAATACCTAAAAAGGGAACGGCGAAATTAGTAGAAGAGTGTCTTTTTATCACGTTTCCCAATATCACAGAGAGGACATGAATTATTACTCTAAGGCATATTGTCTTTGTTTAAAGAGAGGTTGAGTGGAGGTCGTTCACTTTTTACTGTTCCTGTCACTTTTATCTGAACCATTTTTCATTGTAACATGATACTGTCAGTAATACGGTAGAGTATGGATGTAAAATATTTACATGCAGCGAACACGAAATATTATAGTCTTCTTAATTTTATTATTTGAAAGAAATAATAATCTTTATTTTCGGTTATTTGGGGAATTCAATCATACCACAAGCATATGCAGTAATATGTCAGGCGAGTTAGAATTTTAGTAAAATTTTAGTATTCAAAATTTTGAAAAAGTAAAGCTTAATAGTTTATAGACTAAATCAATCATCACCCGAAACTGAATTAGCTTTTCAGCATACATTCGTAATCTTCAAGCCAAATGGGGTATAATGTGCTCTGTTCCCGCCACTAAGATAAATATTGAGTTATATTGATGAACTAGTTTTATTATATATATTTTTTATTAATCTTTAACCAGCTTCCGCCCGTAGCTGCGCCTGCGTGGATTTCGGTCCATATTATAATAGTACTATAGTCCGGTCCATCACAAATGTTATATAACCTATAATCTTCAACGATAAATGGAATGTTCAACACAAAAAGAACTTTTCAATTCCCATCAGAGATAGAATAGAATAGAATAGAATATATCTTTATTGTAGATCAGCCAATTCAAAAAGAGAAACACACAAAAAAAAACTTAACTAATTTTGTACAAAGGGCGACCTTATCGCTAAAAGCGATCTCTTCCAGGTAACCTTAGGATGGACAGGATTCAAGATAAAGTACTTGAGGGAAGTTGGCGACGTATAAAATGATAAAACTTATTACATACAAATAATAAAAATAGAGAGATTAGCATGTTCAACCAAAAATACTCTTAAGTTAATAATATTAGTTGTACATATATAACATATTGCACGATACAAAGATCCTTTTAAGTATGAAACTATAACAATTTAACGATAAAAATTGCAGTAAAACAAAATATATGAAATAAAACATACCGCAACCAACCGAACTTGTCATTACGCACTAAAAGCCTTTTTTATGTATTGTACAATGAAAGCAAGGGAACTTAAGCTCATACAACCATGTTGTAAGTAGTTATGTCTTCTTTATTTATGTTATTTCTTCAGGTATAATGCATCTTATAAATGAATGAATGAAAATGAAACACTAAAGTATAGATAAGATAAATCTCACTAAAGTCACAAAAATGTTTTTGAGCGTACTCCAGACGTTTCATTTTGGCATGAAACTACATCGTTTTCTAATCAATAAATTACACTACGAAACAATATACGAAATAAAATTACTGCACCCGACCGCCGCCGCCATTACGCACCAAAAAAGTTGTGTGGCAAGTAAATCTTTCTTGATATCCGCCAAATCAGACAATATTGAATATTTAGTTCCAACCTACTAAGTCACAGTTCATACTTTTAATCACTCAATAAATTTAAACATCTCTATCACCAAGTAGTAGTAATAGTAGAATAATTTTGTAAGAAAATCGGGACGAAGATTTTTCAACATGTTAATCTCAATCTCTCTTAATAACAAACAGCGATGAAAATAAATATATTCTTAATAACAGCGGAACTGTGTTTCTTTAAATAATCTTGTAACGTATCAACGTCATTTTAAAATTTCGCAGTCGTGAAAATCATGTTGTTTCGTCAGACACCCTTCAGTTACTTCCTAGAATTCCTTGAAATTGGAAAACATTACTACATATTGCGTGTTCTTGGTTTTATGGTTTTGCTTGGAAGCTTCTGGTAAAACTAAAAGAAGTTTTTGGTAAAACTAAAATAAACAAATGTTATTAATGCTCGAACGTGATCGAAATTTATATTAATAATTTTAATTTTTATAGCTTCAATTCGATTTGGTTAAAATTTTGTATAAGCTCATTAGAATATTGTTTTCATAATATGACATTTTTTCTTCTTCATTACTTATTAAAAATATTTTTCCGGCTCCCTATTAACTTCTGCTATTAAATTAAATTGTTTTATTATTTTTATAATGCTTCCCCTTATTAGCCGCCTGTACTTAATTTAAAAATTTATTGTGTCTGATACGTCGTTATTTTTACACTGTCACAAGTAATAAAATAATTGATGTGTTGATGTGCTGTAACGCCTTATGAATTTATTTAAATTAAATATACTTACTTATCAGTAGTATTTAATGACAAATTACCAATTCAAAATAGAAAAATAATAATTGTTAAAGCATTTTAAATTATTTTAATACAGACATGCCACCAAAAGTATTGAACTTGATACATGAATTTGAATAATTTGCTTGTATCATTCCCAGGCCGCTGGCAACGTTGTATATGCTTGAAAAGAATAAATAAATTATGCTTTATAGTACATTTTCCTTGAAGTTTTGTTCTTTGTGTTACGTGATTCCAAGTATATAATTCATAAAAAACTTAGTTGATATATTGTATGTAGCTCTTAATGCACACTATTTGTAGAATCACCTACTTACAAGTAGACCCCCAATATTTTAATGATATCTATATAGAGAAAAAAATAGCATTTCTATATACTCCTTGTAAATGTTTTAAAACGGTAACCAGTGCAATCATCTTCAAGCTATAATAAGACCAATTTAACTCGTCTCGGTGCTAAAGTGACGTTGAGTAGAAGTCATTTCGAGGTAACGTCCAGATATGTTTATATCAAACAACAGCTGACGAGGAAGCAAATTCAGACGTTTTGACACTCGTATAGAGACAGACTTTGAAAAATAAATAATATTATGTTTACAACGAGAAACAATTTTAATTTGTGTAAAGTTTTAGAATTCTTTAAAAACACATTAGGTATCACACAACGGTTTTTTTATTGATCATCATAACAGCCAAAGACGTCCACTGCAAGACATAGGTCTTTCCCAAATATCTCCAAACCGCTCGCTCGCTCGCTTTATCAGATCGTCAGTCCACTTTGTCTTTTTTATTAAACGACTTCAAATAGAAGGAGATTCATAATTGTACTGTCTGTTTTCACGTGTGAAAAGGAAAACCAACTATAATACGTACACAATTTAAATAATTTTATGCTTTATTCGCTCTTAAGGCTTAACGCTGCTATTGCATTAATAATGCCATACACATTAACGGGCCAAAATGTTTAACTATCATTACGACGGCTTCGCATGGGATAAGCCTTCCTTTTGAGTTTTAGTATCTTATGATCAAAAGCGTATTGAATTTTTTTTGGGGTTTCATGACGCTTCCTTAAAAGATTCCGCTAGTGTCATCATCATCATTAAACTTTGACCTTAAATTTTGAACACTGGACAGTTCCGCTAGTGTTAGTTTCAATCATATGGAGTCGTTTGCGTTCGTAGTTGCGTTCAGCTGATAATCGAACATATAAAAAATCGTTTCCAATACTTAACAACAGAGGCGCTGCTATTGCTTCCATACAATTTGATAGCTTGGTAAGCCTTTGTAAAATAAATAATATAATTGTACATTCCTTAGTTTGTCTTTTATTCTATTATTAGCTGTGAAAAATTGAAATTAATAACGTATGAAAAGCATTAAGTTATAGTCTTATATTACAAACATTAATATAAATTATTTCATAAGAAAGAAAGTATTCCAGACACAAGAATGCACTTTACGTTTTGATGTGGCTTTACAGTCTAGAGCCAATACGCTCTAATAATATTTTGTATTAAGAGAATCTGTAATATTTTTTTATATGTACATCTGGAGGATAACATAAAATATGTAGTTTTGGTCGTTTTAACTATAATTTTTAAAAATTAAGGTATTTTAAGATTCTGATAAGTCTATTTTTCTCTGTTCCAGAAGAACTCTGTAATATATTATATAATTTACATATATCTAATGTCAAAATGTGCTACGTAAACCGCTTATAGCGTATATCATTTGAACTTTAATCTAGGTATTATCTATTGCATCTACAAAAGCCAAATACACTAAACACTTATATATTATTATAATACGTTTTGTCATTTTAATTTCAAAGACTTACAAAATCATTATTTATAATAGTTCTCATCGTTCTCAGTCCCCATTAAGGGCATATATTGCCCAGCGGTGGGGGCATAGGCCTCTTCCTTACAGCGGTAACCCATTGTTTTATGCCAGCTTCATCATTAACGGAACCTCCTTTAGACAAATTATGTCCTTAGACGATTGGGCCAAAGGTCTATCCACTGAAAAAATATAACAGGCCAAAAGTCGCCACGATTGCTATTGAAATACCGTATCAAGTTAATTTTATCCTAGTGTGTAGAATATTAAATAGATTTCTGACTGATAAATTCATAGATAATTATTAATAAACTCGTGCGTCATATATCTACTGAAATCAAATATCATTTCCCCAAAATGTTTCCACTTAACGCATAGTCGAGTGCTACAGTGACTGGTTACAGTACCTATGTATTAATTCATACTGATATGATTAAGTTTTTTATTTATACCGCCCTGTGAAGCCACAAAGGGGTTTTCAATATGAATTACACTGTTTTATGTAATTTCAAGGCTTAGCTTGTCTGTTGTCTCCACTTTGTTAACGCACCTGTGAAGTGATTTCTCATCAGGGGTTCATAGGCGATTGGTCACCACTCATTAGTTATATCATCTACTTTTCAAAGTTGGAAATCTTGGAAGTATTTTTTATTTAAACCACAAGAATGATATAAAGTGAATACCACAACCAACGGTTTTAATACCACATGATTATTATTTAAATTTACTATTTATAATACCACAATTTTAAATGGAAAAAGTATATTGTTAAGAAAAATATGGCTAAATAAGGAAAGTGCAAAACCAGTTCTTGAATTATTTTCAGGTGGTAATTATTGGTAATTATTTGGTTTTATTTTCAAGTCTACGATCTGCCACTTTATTTTTATCCTAACCTGTAAGTGTCGAAAGAAAACGTTTTGTTGTGAACAAAGAAAAAAGATCCTCTGTTCCCGAAATAAAGTTTCTTAAGTGAGCTACACCGACCAGACTCACAGTAGGAACACATAATATAACATAAGTTTGTCAGATTTAACATTGAATGAGGTTGCCTCATTTTAAAAATTAGGCGTACATAATATTTTTTTAATTATGACTGTATGTAATTAATTTGAATCGTGATATTTTTCGAGATATTTGAGTACTTTTTAATTAAGTTTTTTTCACCGCTTCTAGTGTGGTGGGGTCATCACACCGTCTGTTCGCTCGTCATCATAACTGATAACATTTTATTCTAAATTCGCTGTAGGTTCTAGGTAGATAAATAATGTGCATACTTTTCTATGAATTAGATTTTTTTATTCGGACAGGTAAACTTATAATGCTTGTTGATTTTATAGTTGATTGATTGAGACGCTGATTCTTAGTGACTCCAAAAAATATGGTAGTTCTTTGCAATGTGTTGTATATTGTATTCTCAATGGAAAATTTTTCTAATCAAAATTAATGCTCTCCAAGCAAGTCTATAATTTAGCTTATCCTTGTTACTATAAAAGTGAGCAATGATTGTTTATGTCATAGACAAATATTTCTTAGTAGGATGTGCACCACGTTTTATGTTCTAATGGAGTAGAACAGTCAGCGCGTGATGTGAATAAATGTGAGATATAAAAGCCACCGTAACTTTATTTTGTGCCATCGTCTTGTTAAGCCGCGAGACCCGCGAGTATATAGGTACTCGGGGTTATCGCGGCTCAACAAATTAAGATGATACGAAGATACGACACAAAACGAAATGTTTTTCGTAGCGATATGAGTGAAAGAAAGTATGAAATACTTTGAATAAGTGCACACGATGGAAGAAATGGAACTAACTTCTTGATGGTACAGATGGCACAAATTTCTTGATGTCTGGGAAAGACGTGTCATGATAGATAGCTGGCTGGTAATTGTTCAGAACATTAATATGTTTGAATGAGTGGCGGGACAGACTCCACATGTTATGACAGGTTAACTGTTCTAGAATATGAAGAGCAAGTGTAGGGTGCACACTCTAGAGTAGGGTGTCGCTGGGCATCGATTATTATCGATGTTCCGGACCTGCCATAAATGGGTACTTTACATGAAAACGGAAAACTTAATTCCGATAGTCACTATCAGGATTTCAATATTAAGATTTTTTTAATTATGAATGATCGGAATTCTGTATATCAGGAATTCGATTTATTTATATAAATCCTATTATTAAACAACCTGTAATAAAAAATCCCTAATGCTTGTAATTACGATGGTCACAATGATAAATTCCAAAATATCGAATTATAAAAATTTCGAATACCTATTTTTGAAAAACATAAATACTTAAATACTAAATAATATTTAATAAATAAAAAACCTTACATAATTAATTTCAAAATTCACTTACCAGAAATTTAACATTCCGAATATGATATTTTGGGCCAATACCAAAACGGATTTTTGATTATTTGTGCTTATAAAATAGGATATTTAACTAAACGTATTTATGATATTCGGGAAAATAATAGTCGTGTTGTAATAAAATAACAAATTTTCTTACTATCAAAACAAATTAGACACTATGTTGAGATTTGACATATTTACAAATTTTAAATTATTTAAATACGTACTCAGTGCCTACATTGTTAGAGCAAGCTAATAAAAATACCTAGACACAAGCACACGATGAACATACTAATTAAAAATTTCCTACGGTTCCTATAACAATTTCTCTTCTAAATTGGGACAAGAAATTTTGCGGCACTCTAAATTTCCTAATTTCCAAGTCTGTGGGAAGTGAGTTAATGAGTGTGTGTTTTAGTTAAAGTAAACAAGGTCCTTGAAGCATAGACGTAGTCTTCTGTGTAAACTTGATTCAATAATTGACCTCTTAACATTCAAGTTCTAGATTATTTTAGGAGTACTGTAACGCAGGTTTTAGGTAAGTACGTTAGCCCAGTTACGATTGTCGTAATCATATAAACTCCATTAAGAAGGTATATCAATACTTTTTACAGATTAAAAATGTCGTTTCACACAATTTGACAGCTGAATTTTAAGGTAAGCGAGACGCTCCGATTCAATTGAACCCTTTTTGCCTTTAGACTTTGGAACATCTGAAAGTGGAATTAAGAAAACGCTTTTCAGTTATCTAGATGTAATTAAATTAGTAATTTCCCAAGTTGAATTTAATTTTCAGCCTTATGACAAATATGTAGGTTTTAGGAAGCACTTCCCTAGATCTCTTTTATAGCAGTTTGGTTTCTCGAAAGCGTTTTAAAATTAGTTTTAACGGCATTTATTTTTATATCCTTGCCCTGTATATAAAAATAATTGGAATTCTGAAATTAACCTAAGATTTTGATTTGATTCGGAAACTAGATTTGTTTTTAAGAATAATGATGGCTAGATTTTTTTAAGGCTCGATGCCGATAGAAGGTAAGCAATAGGTGTCGATATGTGAAGACAACTAGTGCAACATGCGACATACTCCCCTAGCTACCTTCACCTTGCTGGACTGAAGGTCCTATACTTGCCTCTTTTGAAAGAACCTGTGTTGTACATGAACCCATGAGGGAATAAACGATGTCCGATCAATAATTCCACAAAAAAGGGTCAAGAAATCTCTTTGTGCCTGAAGATAACATGGAGACAATAAATGAGTGAGTCCATACGCCGCTATGTGTTATCCTGTGATAGAATGGAGAGCAAGGGATAAGGTCAAAATTATCTCCAGAATACTTTCTATGGTACAATCTATAAAAGGCACTTAGCAACGCCATTGTATAACTCAAGGGTATACGTGACCTCTGCACCGTCAATTATACGCACAGCACAATACATCAATCTGTCAAGAGCTTCGTGGAGGTACTAAGAGAAGTTGTCCCAAAGGTGCGACTAATATTCCACGCAAGACCGGACCTGTAATTGTTTGTAAAAATAATTATGTTTCATTACTCTAAAATCAATTTTATTTAGATGGAACTTGAGCACAATTCCATATACATGTACAATTAGCCATGAATGTATAGTAAAAATGTTTTTTTTATTGAAGTGTGATTTAAGAATTAGGTCTAATATCATGTTTGTTACATCACAAATATGTGAAAGCCTATATATAATATTGTGGTTCCTCGTCATGAAAGTTTTTCGATTGTCGAGCACATGGTGCACTTTATTAGTTCATAGCACACAGTAAAAGTTTCAGTATGAAAGAGGAACTAATAAGAAGTTTCATGATACAATACGTGTCTGGCTGGACAACATCACTCGATAAGAAGAAAAACAAAGAGTAGGTACTATTAATATGTAAACGTTTTTCTTGCTTGCTCTTTTTTTGCTTGATTTAGAAAATAGAAAAGCACTATCTATCCTGCTTTTATTTGGTTGTCACAAAATGCAATTTCTCTGACGTCAGTAACATGTAACGTGGGTGACATTCTATGAAATTAATGTGTGTCTGACAATCGGGTATCGAATGCCTATATTAAATTACAAGCTCCCACTCAAATTGTCCTCATAGACCGATTAGAAATTAGTAAAAATATTTTACACAATTTTTTTTATTTTGAAACGATTTTTCGAATTAATAACGTTTTGTTGATTACTGGGTATGTTTTAATATGGGTTTCGTAATAACGCAAGTTATGTGAATGTATAATAGATGATATAATAGATGCACGAATTAAAATAAAATCTGAAAATCTTTTCAATTTTACCAGTATCAAACGCAATGTACTACGTTCGCACTTCATGCGTTATTCATATGGAAGATGCGTAATATAGCCAAAATCACCATACACAATTAGATCATTTAAGTGTATGATATACGGTTTTATATGTAACAGCAGCACATATGTTGTTCATTATAAGTATACTTACTTACATAAGCTAGAAACTTTTAATAATAATTATTAATGGTTTCAAAAAAAGAATCAGGCTCATTTTGTAGTCAATGAAACTTGGTATCGAGAAATTGAGAATACTTAATAACCCAGAAAAATGTTCACGAAGGAGGTCATGATCTGCATACGGTAGCCAGTTTAATATATTTTCCACTTTAGATAAAAGATAAAATATTTTTGTCCTTGGCCACTATTCTGTGTAACAATTCATTAAGCAAAATTGTAGGTAGGTAGGTATCGACTCGAATCTCTCGTCTTTATCACACTAATTCGATAATAAAAGGGACGGCTGATATCATTTTAAGTTTAGAAATGGGATCTTATGTAAATGTACATCTACATCTACAGCTGCCACATAGGACAGTTAACCTTTTTTAAATATTGTTTTCAAAATTAAGAACAAGATGATACTTATTTTTAGTTTCAGTTTGCAAAAATGAGGTGAGCTATATATTTTTACATTGTCACCTATAATCTTAGTAAAAATCAGTATACGAGATAGCTTGTGTAATGGATACTGATACTTGCAGAATATTTGCACTTAATATAAGAATGATTCGTAACTTATAAAACAAAAATTATAAAATAATTATAAAACAATATGACGAGAGCAAATATTAATGTTTATAACACAAACATTTGCCCCAGCTGTGGCTTAAAACCGGAACACTTGCCAATTTTGTTTTTTATATACTAGTTAAATTACTAACATAGAGCAAATGATTGTTCTTTTCAAATAAATGAAATTTATTATCGGTTATTACTCATAACATTTACAAGTTAGTAAGTAAAATTGTGTAATGCATGCTATGTAATGATGTATTTCTGAGATAATAGTTTCCTATCATGATCACGACCACTTAAAGCATTCTTATTTTCTCAGATTTATTTCTTTAATTAGTATTTTATGTGTAGGAAATGTACTATTAATATATAATAGTGACTATTTAGTACTACTTTTTAAAATAAACATATTCTGCCTGTGTTTACGAGATTCTTTCTGAAAATATACTTACAGTAAATATACGGTACTTATTTATGGAACGACTGTATTAACAATTTATGGAGCTGAAGCGAAACTTATTATAAAGAAATATTCGCCGAATTTTGCATGTTAGCGTGAACCCAACATACAACATAAATAACTTATGTTAATATAACACATACGCATTTTTTGGCATCATTATAGTATAATTCTATTTATAGTAAATATAGTTAAAATATTTTTAGAGATTTTTTTATAGCACAGTGTGATGGTGTTAAGGCTCAAATTCCTCATGTCTTTCTCCCATGTTGGAAGAACTGTGCCCAGCAGTGGGACGACGACGTATATGTTGATGGTAATAATGACGAGACAGTTTAAATTAAACGTCCGATAATGTATCTACCATTAAAAAAGGAACAGAAACAATTAATAAGCAAGAGATCGTTAGATAATTGACACGTGAAGAAAGAAATTTAAAAAAACAATCCAACTGTCGAAAAACATTGATTTGCAATGAATTCATTCATTCGAGACTGGAAATGTTGTCAATTATTAAATTAAACGGCACTGTGTGTGTGACGGATTTTTATTCATCGACGGGATTTATAATAGAGATTTTAATTTTATTATTATAAATTTCGTATTTGAATACATAATAAAAGAAACGCATAGAAGATAAACACTCACGTCTGGTCTAGCCCACCAGTTTAAAGTCGCTCAGCGAGCTATGGAAAGGACTATGGAATTTCTCTGAAAGATCGTATCAGAAATTATGTGATCCGACAGAAATCTAAAGTTACCGACATAGCCCATCGAGTTAGCAAACTGGAGTGGCAGTGGGCTGGTCATGTTAGCCGCAGAACTGACAACCGTTGGAGTCGTAAAGTTCTTGAGTGGAGACCGCGACTCCGAAAACGTAATGTAGGCCGCCCTGCGACAAGATGGGATGACGAAATTCGGAGGCTGGCTGGAATGGGCTGGATGAGAGACGCTGAAAATCAGGGGCAGCCAGCATTATGGGAGAAATGTGTCCTGCAGTGGATTTTCAGCGAATTTTAAAAAATTGTGAGCAATCCGTTTCAGTATAAAACACTTTCTGATGTGGAGTTATCTGATGAAGCCTCTAATAAACACAAAATACACAATAAACAATAAATCGATTCCAATTGCTGATGACGAAATGGTAGATGAAATAATAATCGATTGGTAGTTCTTCAAATTAAACCAGGATACAGAGCAGTCAAAAGCCAAAAGCAAATAACATTACGTCACGACAAACATGCAGTGAAGTCTGCATGGCAGTGTCGTGAAAATATATAGTGAAACATAAAACCCATATAAAATACGGTCTCCAGCCTGTAACGAACGTCTTAGGATTATGTTAAACTGTAACCCTTTTTTGTTATGTGGACGATGTAATATGCAAGTAACTTAAATATTTATAATAGGCCGCATAATCTACTGAATGTAGTAAATAAGAAGTATATAGTACCTAAAACGAATACTTCCTAGTTATATGAATGAACTTCCTTCGGATATTCAAAACTTATATTCAGAGGGAAAAATTATATTTATAATAAATATAAGCTTAGAAATTACATAACAGAGCGAATGGCTGCGGACAACCATCACGTTGTGTGAGCCGCAGCTCGATATTATACTGTAAAAAATATTAAGTTTTGAGAAATAAATAGTGTTCTGTAAAGATTTGCTAGTAAAGATTTTTTGTAGCTATATATTTTATTGTGTAATCTTTGGAACGATGCAATAGAAAAGTTTGTTCTAAGTGCTCAATATAGTCTGTTAATAGATATGACTGTAATGACTGTAATGAACTTGGCATATAGTTTCAACCATAATACTTTTTATTTTTATTCGTAGTATAGTCGTTTTCTGCGACCCTCCCTTCAATAAGTAATAAAGTTTGGTTTAAGATTGTTATTGGACAGGATAAGAGATGGTGTTTATTAAAGTTTGATACACTCACAACTATTATTGCCTGGACACGGTTTTCGCATTTATTTTTTATATTCCTGTCATCGTGTTGTGTTAAAATGAAATAAAAACGATAAACTACATTCTGTAATATTCTGAATAGGCAGTTTAGGCCAGATTCTAAGTAAATAACACTTATATAAAACGTAAACGATAATTTTTATTTAAAGATAGTTAAATCGATAAGAATAAATCGAAGTTTCTTATGAGCATGTCAACATCATGTACGGCATTTGGCAAAATCGAAATTTGTTATCTCAATCAAAATTTAATTTTTCGCGACAAGGAATTCGTCTTGCTCAACCATAAAAAAAGCTTTTCGATGATATTTAAAACCTAAACTTTTTCTAACATTATCATTAACTTCCATAAGTGAAACTAGAATAAGACTTTGTACTTTAGCTTTAGCAAAGTTCACTTTGACACTGAGCATATTTTCCAGAAGAAAGCAGTGCTTGTTGTATGTTTTATTACTTACTATTCAATTTACTAATACGCATGTGGAAGAAAGCTTATTTCAGTAAGATACCTTTACCGTACCTTTTATTTCAGTACGGCTGAATAATCAAAAGCGTCTAACAGAGGCCGTCTAAATATTTAGAGTCTTTTTCTTCTTTTAATTTTAAAGCTTCTCGTTTGTACAAAATCTGCCAGCGTTCAGTTTGAATAATTTACATTTAATATCGGATCTTGGAATAAAATTCATTTATCAGTATTAAAAAACTTAGTTTGTGGTGGTCTTCTAGCGATACTTTAAAGACTTTAGGTTTAATGAGTTTCTCAATTATTTTATGTAGTTCATAATAAATAAATTAATATAGTTTATAGTAATAATGTTAATTGTAAAGTAATTTCAAATTGTTGAGTAATTTAAAATCCATTTTGAAAGATAGGGATAACAAAGGGTCATTTTTTTCTTTTGTGGTTCTGAACTTTAAGAATATATAATCAGAAAAATGACCTAATACGTGTCAAATTTAAAAACTCCTCAGTTTTATTTAAAGTGTAAACATTTTTGACGTACGTGTTCAGGCATAAACACGAATTAAATTTATTCTAAGCTTTACTTAGGACCGTTGGAAATTGAATTAACATGATTTGAAGTCGCAGTCATTATTAAGAGAGAATCTGTTTGACACGTTTAGATAGCTTGCATCTAAGAGCGCTTTCTTTGAAGTCAAAAAATGATACATTGCAATTGTGTAAATGGTACTTTTTACAAAATCCGACACACAGCTGGCATGCAATAAGCGAATAAATCGGTCGTTTTTAATTTAAAATGATACAAAGGAGATCGTATAAGGAAGTGAACCTATATAAACGAATTTAGTTAAAGTAGATCCTAATTTGACAAAAAAAAATTGTTTATTCTTATGTCTATTTTACGATACTGAGTCAAACTTTTAAAATGAAAACTACACACAGAGGGAATGTTACAATACAGGTTAGTACAGGTTTCGCAATAAAATATTTACGTAATCTGTGAAGTGCATAGATTTTCGCGGTGAAGGACGAAAGGTAAGATCTTTGTGATAAATCTACAATGATTTAGATTTCAGGTCACGAAGTGTGTCGCTAAGGCTCGTAGTTAATAATAAATAAGCTACCTGGTCATTGATCTTAATCAGAATCTCCGACGCTGACACATCTGACACTTTCAGCCCTTAATGATTGTTTAGAAATTTTTGAGTATCTTAAGGTGATTTATGAATGCACATTTTTTTTGTTTTTCAGTCTTGTGCCGATAGAAGACCATTTAACTAAGTTTTTTAATACTGATAAATGAATTTTATAATGTACTATTCTGCGTATAATTTTACATCTGATTCCAAGATCCCATATTATATTTAAATTATTAAAACTCAACGCTGGCAGATTTCGTACAAACGAGAAGCTCTAAAATTAAAGAAGAAAAAGAATATGTTCTCAAAATATTTAGACGGCCTCTGTTAGACGCTTTTGATTATTCAGCCGTAATGAAATAAAAGGTAAGGTAAGGTAAATAAGCTTTCTTCCACATGCGTATTAGTAAATTGAATAGTAAGTAATAAAACATAAAACAAGCACTGCTTTCTTCTGGAAAATATGGTCAGTGTCAAAATTAACTTTCTTTCTATTGCTAAAGTAGTCTTATTTTAGATACACTTATTGAAGTGAACGATAGTGTTAGCAAATGTTTAGGTTTTTTAGGTTGAGAGAGACTTGAATTCTTTGTCGTGAAAAATGAAATTTTGATTTAGACAACAAATTTAGATTTTCGAATGACGGTCGTACATGCTGTTGGCATGTTCATAAGAAACCTCGATTTTTTCTTATCGATTGTACTATCTTTAAATAAAAATAATCGTTTACGTGTTATATAAGTGTTGTTTCCTTAGAATCTGGCCTAAACTGCCTATTCAGAATATTACAGAATGTAGTTTATCGTTTTTATTTCATTTTAACACAACACGATGACAGGAATATAAAAAATAAATGTGAAAACCATGTCCAGGCAATAATAGTTGTGAGTGTATCAAACTTTAATAAACACCATTTCTCGTCCTGTCCAATAACAATCTTAAACCAAACTTTATTACTTATTGAGGGTCGCAGAAAACGACTATACTACGAATAAAAATTAAAAGTTTTATGGTTGAAACTATAAGTCAAGTTCATTACAGTCATATCTATTAACTGACTATATTAGAACAAACTTTTCTATTGCATCGTTCCAAAGATTACACAATAAAATATATAGCTACAAAAAATCTTTACTAGCAAATCTTTACAGAACACGTTATATTTATTTCGCAAAACTTTATAGTTTTCACAGTATAATATAGAGCTGCGGCTCACACAACATGATGGTTGGTTTGTCTGCAGCGACTCGCTCTGTTATGTAGTTTCTAGGCTTATATTTAAATTTAATTTTTCCCTCCGAATATAAGTTTTGAATATCCGAAGAAAGTTCATTCATATAACTAGGAATTATATAGTTAAGTCTTAGAGTACCATATAAAGTATTCGTACTATATACTTCTTATTTCCTACATTCAGTAGATTATGTGGCCTATTATAAATATTTAATTTACTTGTATATTATAGCGACCACATAACCAAAAAAGGTTTCAGTGTAACATAATCCTAAGACGTTCGTTACAGGCTGGAGACCGTATTTGATATGGGTTTTATGTTTCACTATATATTTTCATGACACTCCCATCCAGACTTCACTGCATGTTTGTCGTGATGTAATTTTATTTGCTTTTGGCTTTTGACTGCTCTCTATAATTAGGTTTTCTCCTGGTTGAATTTGATGAACTACCAATCGAATATTAATTTCATCTACCACTTCGTTATCATCAATTTGAATCAATTTATTGTTTATTTTGTATTTGTTAGAGGCTTCATCAGATAACTCCTCATCGGAAAGTGACGTTTATACTTAAACGGATTACCCACAATTTTTTAAAATTCGCTGAATTATAGTCACACTACGTAAACTGGAATACTGTAAAAAAAATTGTAAAATAAATAAACAAAACCTGGTATGTATAACAAACTTTTCTAAATATAGGTTATTTTCTATGAGATGAATAAATAACCTTGACTTCTGGTTAATGAGCATCATGTTGTGTGTGTAAGGATTATTAAGAGGTTTTATGTGTGATGGCCCTTAAAATTATAACTCGTCTAAAAGTAAAAGTTGCTGTTATGTTGTTGACAGATTATTAAATGTATGCTCCCATAATGGACAGAGTCTCGTTAGGGTAGAGAGGCAAAACTGGCTCCTAATCATGTAACTTCTGTGTAACTTTAGTATGAAAAATATTACTTTATCTCCGACGCTCGCACACTTACTTTGAAGGCTTCTTGCTGACGACGCCCGAAGGTACCCAAATCAAATAAAATTTGTGTTCAAATGTATATTAGAAAGCTTCATAAGTGTGTGGGAGATGGTTTATTGCATTACGATAAATGAATTTCGATAAATCGTCCATTTCAATTTTCAAATCCAAACACATTTAGTTAAATACTGAATAATTTTGTCATAGTGAATAAACTCATTTTGATACTATAGTCCCAATCAAGATAATTATTAAGCCCAACTTAAATAATATTTATATTTTATTACACATATACTTAAATAAATATACTAACATATTAAGTTCCATTAAGAACTAATATCAATATTTAAAGGATTTTATAGAAATAATGTAAGCTTAGCAGCTTACATTATTTCTAAAAAATCCTATTTTCATAAGATAACTATTATGATAGTTCATAATAGTTATCTTATGAAAATAGTTGACATTACACTTTCATATTAAATAATTTTATATATTGTTAAATAAGAAATTGTTCAACATGAAAAGTATACATATAATATGAAAAATGTAAATTTGTCGTCATAAATTAAAGTTTCCTTAACCTCATTTATTATAATTAACCAAAGATTATTTAAAGCATTAATCTAAGGGAAGCGTCAATCAGCAATGCCAACTACACATACTCGTACGTTAAAATAAATAAAAATACTGATGTGTTATATTGATTTGTAAATTTAACAAACAGATTTACTCATTAATCCATGGCTGGTTCTTTTACGATGTTGGAATGCAGCCATTTGAATTTATATGTTTTAATTTTTTGTAATCATTTTAATAATTTAATTGAACACAGATGATTGTATTTATTTAGTTGTTAAATCAAATCTTTGGTAAAAGTCGTAATTTAGATTTATAGACAAAATTTAAAAACATTTGTAGGTAAAATGTTGGACTCGTTTAAAAGTACTACTGATAAGATCAAATGCACACGTTTGTTAGAGAGCGATGTAATTACCTCAATATAATAGCGACCTCGACTTTACATGCAATCCATTAAAATATAGTGCTCGTGTAGGTACAAGTGATTACCTTCTACTTGATTGGTATCAGTTAGATATTAAGTTCAGAGTATTTTTCTTGAAAATAATGAACAGGAAGCAGATGATTTATAAGTCACCATTTTATTTGTAAAAGTAAAGAATTATAATTATCAGTACGCACTAGCTCTAGCTCTATTTTTTTTGTCATCTGTGCCTATGTTATACAAATCCAGCAATAGTGTGTTAGCAGCATAGTAATAGAAATGATACAAGGTACATAGTTCCAAGCTTACAAGGTGTAACATTGCTATAAATATCACAATTTATACTGGAAAGCTGGAAAGTTAGTTTCTTTATTTACAACTACAATTTGCTTAACTATTTTCATAGACTCTTGACTTTTATCTTATTGATCCGTATAAAGATATATACTTAGGTTTTTATATATACCTCTGTCATTACGATTACTATATACACATGTTCTTAGTTATCATTTTGTAGTGATTTACTCTTACTTACTGGTTGAAAGAATTCATGAATGCAACCGTTTTTATGTTTAATTCAATAATTCCGTTAAGCCCTACCTAATCTTCCCTATTTTTAGAAAGTTAATCTCATATATAGTTGGCTACTAGTACTGAATTGTGAATGGGGATTGAATTAATTATAGTCAATATGTACAATCATGAGGTTGTTTTACTTACTTATATAGATTAAATCCCCCTTACTTTATGTTGTTACCACCATTTGAGTAAAGTTTTGTTTCAGTTTGTGTATAAGTATTTTACGTATGTAACGGCAACCACTTTAACCCACCAAGTCCCATAGGCCAAAATTCCGTATGTCTATCTCTCATGTAGGAAGATGTTGCGGATTGGCTGGTTTTAATGTAACATTTTTTTATTTTGTATTTTATATATTTTTATATATTCTATTGTTTAGTTGTTATTGTGGAGTTGCAATATAGACGTTTACTAGTAAAATATGGTTTTATTTATTACCAATAGAATGTCTGTGCCTACCAGTGAGACCTATAAAGGCTATATGATTATTTCTAAAAAGGGTTTTTCAATACCAAGATATTGGTATGGTAATTCTTTTGTCGCTAACCAAATGAGATAGGCCGTTATTTCACAATTCACATTACATTGTCTATTACAATTAGGCGTTATTTAAAGTAGTAAGATAAATTCTAATTTTTATGACAACTTTGCTACCTTTAGTACCTATTAAAGGCACCTTTTCATATCGGACAGCTGAATATTAAGGTTATTATTGATAATAAAGAGACAGTCTAGAACTAAGAACTGAAAATTGATTTTACACCCACGACCAGGGGAAAAGATATCAAATTTAACTCACAAAGCAGAATTTGAAGGTTCTAAGAAAGTTTCTCAAACTGTGCGGATTATAATAATCAGGAGAAAATGTTTAGCATAGTAACTAACAAGATTTGAGATCTTTGTAATTAAGTTCTTTGTAATGGAGGAGTAGTTACTCCTTTTCCAACAGAAGACACGGATTTCATACTTGGACAGGACGTACAAGAAATATCTTTGGTCAATGGTATGGAACTGCAGTGCTTTTCTGTTTCTGTAATTAACTCATAGATTAGTGAAATATTACATATAACTAAGAAACTACACGAAAACAAAGTAATCCTCGGTTTAGATGGTTTCTGAGTGGGTCAATCAAAATCTCTTATCTCGAGCTCTTCCGTCGTTGGAAGGGCGCGGTTATTACGGCTACCGTTTACACCTACCCACCTGCCATTAATGCTATATCATTGAGCCAACTTGGTGGTATTATGTTCCAAACTTGTCTAGGCCTGTGTATAGTAGTTGGACATATATAAATGATTGAGTATTTAAAATTAACTTGTGTGTCCTTATTATTACCATCTACGATATTTTATAGTTATTGCGGTTTTGGATTAGTATATGTACAGATGTACCTGTATGAATAGTATAAAAATTCTTAAAAGTATCTAACTACCTTCTTTTACCTAGATATTTTGAAAAATATGTTACAGGCAGTTCGACAATCTACGACTTCCCAGCAAGTTTCTGTTTGTCAAGAATTTCCAATATACAATATATTGGAAATTCTTGACAAACGGAATACTTCGGCCGAAAATCATGTTTTTTATTCTGTGTAACTTCTGAGGTAACAGTCACGCGTTAAGGGACATGGTCCATAAAAGTTTTAACCCTTTGCATCTGTACTGAACAATACTTAAATTTTTCGAAGTTATATTTTTTATAATTTTACAAGCCACGACTCTCTAGTTGACTGGCAGTGAGAATATCCTAGCATTAAGTCCGCCTTTACCTTTAATAGTGAATAATTATATCAATAATATACTTAACAAACCAAATATTACAAGTAGGTTATTTAGAACAGTTACTTCTTTTATAGAAAAGATTAAAAATGTCCTCGTAATGATATATATATATATATAAAATAAGTAAATCAATTATACTAACTATTCAGCGCGAAATTAACAGTGTTTATAACAATAAAAGTAACGAATGGATTGTGTGAGCGCCTCCATTGCGCTACTGTGTTTTACAACTATAAATAAACTTTGCTATCAAATACGAGCAGGCGAATCAAAACTTGTTGTATATAGAAACGTCAAGTCTCACATTACTTCACCTTGTATTGTGAATGCAGAGTGGTCACAATAAAGTTATTTTAAACCTGTCAATGATTTCCCTTTGGATATTTCATATAGCTACACGAGACAGATAGTTTATCGAAGTTCTGTTGTGAAACTGATAACCTATGCTTTTCTCTTAAAAAGTTGGAATGTTGCCACTAAACACAATACCTCGTTCATAAGATCTGTTCTAGAAAATATGACCCTAAAGATATTACATATATTAAATCTACAAATAATTTTTAAAGTTTTGGTGTTCGTAGTTTGTGTAAAGGATATCAATTAACTACATTGTCAATGTTTTTGTAACTACCATAGCGTAAATTATTTATTCTACTTTCCCATTCAATTAGTTCCCTATTGCAATCTATGCTGTGTCACAATAGGTGGTTATATATAATGTTATTCATCTATAAGCTGCATCACATGCACACCAATGAAAAACAAAGAATAAAGTTTGAAATCATTGTAAAATCGGTATTCACTAAACTAAAATCTATGAAATTACGGATATTTCTTAGAGTGGGTGCTGCACTTTCTATTGGTTTTGGTAACAACTAAATATAACTCCAAACTAGAATAGCGTTCATAGTTTCAAAAAAAAACTATAGGTTTCTTTTGATGGACTCAAGTAGTAACTTCTTAAAATATTGCACTTTAAAATAAACCTAAATGTTGACGTAAATCACGAAAAACATTCCACATCTCAGATTCGGAACCTGTGATTTAGTAGGTAGGTAGGTAGGTAATTAATAAAGTTATAAGTGCAGATATGTTTATATCTTTTACTATATTTTTTTGAAGATTACATGTAGATGCGAAACCTATAATTCTTCCTCCTTCTCCTTCTTCTCTTATATATAAATATAAATAGTAGTTCGTTAGGCTCGCTAAAACTTAAACGGCTTGACCGATTTGAATATATTTGATTGTGTTTTGTTTGCTTTAGTTCAGGGTTGATTAAAAAATAAAATCAACTAAAGGAAAAACCTAAAGAATAGCTTCGAATATACAACTGAGAATTTGTTATTTATTTTGGGAAATTGTTTAACAGACATGCTAAATATAAAAAATGTCATTCGTTCCATTGCCACTTCGGGTTTCTTTTAATAAATGGCGTTAGTGGTAGTTTGTCGGTGAAACAAAGTTCACAGGGTCGACTAGTAAAATTATTTAATCCATATTCGAGCGCTATGTAGCGACTTACCTACTGAATACAAACTGAATTTACCAACTACAAGGTTTTGGCATCTATTATACTGTTCTGAATAGATTCAATGGATCAAACGTTCAAAACTCTTCGTTATGTAAATCGTTACGCCATGAAATAAGTATCCAACTTCATTGTGTAAGGTTGCCTTCGTCGAGTCTCGAACGTCACTGTTTATTGTTGAAAATATGTTTTAAATTAAGAACTATTTAGTTCAGACAGCAGTATTTTAGCAAAAGAATTCTGTGTTACTTACTAAAATAGTAGATACTTACAAAGCCAAAATACTTTATGAGATTGATGAAAAACTTCATGCTAGGCACTGGCTGTGTACAAAAAAATATTCTTCGATTTCTTGGGAGATGGACCTGCGCCTAACAAAAAAACACTACTAGCCTAAAGTCTAAGTATCGAATAAGACATAAATAAAAATATATTTTTAAGTGGGTAATTCAGCGATTCAGCGTGTTTCTGGATATATAGTATTTTGTAAAGTATTTTGTAGTTAACAAGACTTAAAAATGATGTCAAGTTAATGAAATCAATAAGTAGGATTATTTTAAACAATATCCGTTCATTGAAACATTATTGGAAACGTTGCTCGTTGTTTGGAACACTTCACGTTCCGCTTTACAGCATATTGTCAAGACACACTAATTTGTTCAACTGGTTGGTAAATTGTCTTTGATGTGTTTTAAAGATACAATCAGAAGTATAAGTTCTAATCTCATAGACTAAAGTTTATTACCTTACAAAATTAATTGTAACCTACATTGTCTTTGATATATTTTAAAGACACAGTCAATATGAAGTAAATTGGTTTTTTAAAGCGATTAGTTTGCCGTCTCTTTTTGGAGTCCCTACCTTCATCCTACTGATAAAACCTCATTGTTCTTTCTATTAATGTTTTCCTTTTGATTTTGTGTATATTATATATTATTTATTTTATAATATGTGTATGTTATTTTTATATTTAGCGTACTTCTTAATTTTTCTTCTATATTTATATAATGCTTAATATCTAATATTTCCGAACTAAACTATCTGGTTGGTAAAGAACGTCTAAATGCATTTAGACAGCAAACTTTTTATATGCAATAAAGAAGCTAAAAGAATAAACTTACAAAATAATTTTTGTTTCATTTTTTCATGGTAAAAACCACATCACTAAATGATAAACCGCAATGGAAATCCATTTTATAATCAGTATAACATAAAACTTCATATCCATACCCTTTAATACCTTGCTGGCACTATTATGAAGAGACCGTTGTAATAGAAAAGAAACGGACTGGTAGAGAATATATGTAAGTCATGGTTGTTGTGTTGTGAAAATAAATTAATGTTGGCGGACACACACTTGTGCTCTAAAAAATATCTTCAAAATGCTCTTCAGAACATTCGCCAGGTGTCTGCTTCACGGCGTCACCAACGTACAATTGCAATATAATTGTAGAGAGTCAAGGTTGACCATGATATCTACATTGCCAATGATAACAGAAAACATGACGAAGCCATCTTTGTAGTACATCAAGAAGATATATGGCGGAGTCATCACCTAGGCGCGAGGCAGAGCAATATTCCTTATTGAACTAGAATTTTGAACTCCAGAATTAATCAATCAAAAAACTTTTTATCTAAATATACTCATTTACTAAGTTCTTTTAAACACTCGTATTAATTTATTCATTTTATGGTTTTTGTTTGATTTTTATTCATTTGATCTTTTAAAATATAATACATATGAAAACTGATTGGTATAAAATCTATTACGCGCTTAGAGCATTCGTCTCCATTAGTAGCAGATCTTCACGTTATAAAATGTCCATACAAGTAATTCACCATTCTGTAGCGATTGGAGATTTTATAACATCATATCAATATTTATTTGTCATAAATGGGGTGAAATACATAAACAGGGTTCATATTGGTACCTACTTGGTACATTTTGGACCTAATAGGTGTTACCTACACCTATTAGGTCTAACATCTACACATGAAATAATGAATATGATTATAATACCAATTATCAGTATCAAAAAATATAACACATGAAAATTATACATTTTAATAATGAGATTATAACAGAAGAACATAAGAGATATGCAATAATTATTGATAAATTATGAAATTAATTAGGGCTTATAATAATAATAATTTCAAATGTCAAGGATGAATCAAGTTAAATTACATATTGTTTATGTTATAAATATTTTAAAATGTGTTTATCATTACAATATTTTGATAAGCAGTCTAATTGAAATAGACTCAGATTTTATAATATATAACTATATATAAATATATAACCTAAACGTAAGTTCAGAAGTTATCACATTATCTTATTTTATATTTGTTTTTTCCTTCTTGTCTACGTCCATTAATATCAACTCTCATTTTATTAAATAGGTATTATTTTTAGTATGCATGGTTTTTCCTACGTCAAAATTCGTACAAGGAAATTTGTGTGAAACAAGGCAATCAGTCTTGTTCTTTCAAAGTTAAATCCTTCTTATCCTTAAATAATTGCATTGCAATAATTCAGTAAATGAGGCAAAACGACTAGAGTCGAATTATTCCGATATCACGACTCATTACGCATACTCTAATAATGATTTATGTAATTGTGGTCAGAATATAATTTAGATACTTTTAAGTGTCATTTTAAAGCCGGTACACAAGACCCAACGCCGTTAAAATATGCAATGCAACAGTATGCATACAAAATCATTCGTACAAGATTTTGCATATAACCGGTAGATATTTCACAATACTACACATAATACTACGTGAGTAGAAATCTTGATAAAATAAATTTCTCTTTGAAAACAAGTTATTTTAAAGGTAAACTTTAAAGAAATCATTATAATGTAATGGCTTCCTATAAACTTTGATATAGATATTATGGTTGGGTTAGGATAGTTTGGTATGTAGTTTAAAATTCAAGTCATATTTAAAAAGTATATTTACAAATCGATCTATATTTACAATAGTCTATATAACTCCATTGTAAAGTGTAATTGTTTAAAATAAGGTGATAATTATAAAATGAAAATAATTAAAAAGCATAATTAAAAAGTATTATCATCACTTGTCTAAGATTAGTATAGATGACGGAAATAAAATAAAGTTATCGTACACCAAGCTATATTTCACAATACTTCAGTAATATCCATTGCAGTAATATAATTCCAGTGATATTCCAGTACTGTTAGAAACGATACATTCTGCCTTATATTTTATTAAAATTTAATTTTTTAAGTGGGTAGTAAGCCGTTGTTTGGAGTTGTCTGGAGACTCTCACGTAATACTGGTATTCAACGTGTTCTTGGTATCCATAAAGAATTTTTAAAGAAAACAAAAGACTTTGTAGTTATTTGATTTATTTCAAGTTAAAGATAAGAAAATCAACAAAGTTGGGTTTTTTATACTATTCACTATAAAATGAACTTAAAACATTTTAAATAATATGAACTAAAATCTTATACAGATAGTAGGGAGAGACAGTTATTGTTTGATATACTACAAACAGCATTTTGTGGATCATATTCTCTTTTGTTTTTTGTTTGTAAGTACTTCTAAAGGTCTTTTAAATTTGCTTCGCTCAAAGGAACAATACAGAACACTTGTGTTAATAATACCGATGATTGTCTGAATGTGAACTTGTTTTATCAGTTTATACAGTATTGAGAAATCTTATAGCACCCAAATCCTTATTAATACCTAAATCTATTCAAACAAAATGTTTTGAATAAAATACACACGCGCATATGCGGGTTTGCTGGAAGAAAATTTGTTCCGAATTAAGCAGATCCTTTGTGCTTACTTACCGCCCTTTTAATTATATTTTATGTAATGTGTGTATGACTGAATTAATAATAATATGTGTACGTGCATAAAATTAAAACACAAGAGTATAACCGTTAAGTATTTTTCAAATTACAGAAAGTATGGAAATTGTTGAAATTAAACTATTATAATAATAATTCAATTCTGGTTTTTCATTGGTGACCTGTTCAATTTTAAATTTCATAGGCGTATCGTAGGTATAATTTTCATAGATTGAATTAATGTTTTGAAATCTGAATTTACGACATTGTCGCTTTAAAGTTTACTTTGTGCTGTTACGTTGTAATGTAATGTTAAGTGTTGATTTACAAAATTAACGTCTTGTAAAAGTTTGCGGAAGAAATTTTTGTGATTAGTATTAAGTAGTTTTCGTCAACTTAATGAGTGATTAATGGAGTGGAACGATAACCATAATAATATAGATAGTTAAGTCCAAACATAACGTTATCGCATCACTCTCTAATAACGAAGATTGAAGTGCGTCTATTGTTAACCTATTTTTCCTTGCCTTAATTGCTTGCTCTTTATATAGGTAAGTATTACTGGAACCAATTTATCATACACTTGACTATTTGCTTCTATAAGTATTTAATAGATACTCACATAGGAAGTAACACTTTAATGTTTTATTAAGTAAATTATTATTTATTAAAACTATTAAGTTAAAATTTTTAATATTAAACTCATAAGAATAAAAAAGTTTTCTTTGTACAAAATAATGTAATAATATAGATTATTTTTCAAAAAAAAATTGCAATGGGTAGCAATCTCTAGAACATTTTAATTTCTTAAATCATATCTCATTATAAGTAAAATTTATTGTCGCATGACAATAAATGTCTGTAAACCGAAACCTAAGTATTTCATTACTTTAGATAAAATAAAAAGAGGCAAATTACAAAATCTAGTTTAATGCGTATTCAATTAAAATTTCCAATAAATGAGGAATGTATCAACGAAACTCGACGATTTGAACAATAAATCGTTATTTCTTTTATTATCGATTAAATATGTACTGTTTATATTAATAATAAAACCAATACATTTTTGACCCTATCTCAGCAGTAATATTTAAGTACTCCATTGCAATTAAGATTTAAAATACAAATAAACGGGAACATATTATACATATTTAATTATTTTACTATTTTATCGGCTATTTTAAATACGAGATAATATGAGTGATATACAAACTAGTAATAAGTTAAAGCATGCTCGAGATGTCACTGACTTGCTACTCTGATGTTCGTTTATATGGAATAATATTTTTTCACAATTAATTTTGTAGTTTGACATTCCTTCCCTATTGTACATAATGAGTCTACAGTCTGCATTTTTCGTCACATACCATCTCATATGCGTTATTGGGTCAAATACAGTTGTCAATCTCCAGTCTTTCAATCCCATCTGGTTACTTTTCGGTGCTTTTGGGATGATTTCGTCCTGCGTTCTTAAGTCATCATCCCAGACACCTACGTCGACATTGTCTTCCATCATCTTCTGGGAGTTGTAATCGTTTATGTAGTTCCTGAGGAAAGAGTGAGCAACATAGCACCACATTGTCACAGTCTCCGTTAGATCTGTGTCTTCGACTCGCAGCCAGCACTGATCGGAACGATCGTTACGATTCGGAAAATCCAACGGTAAAGGAAAAGTACAAGGCTTCTGTTCAACAGCGCTCGTCCCACAATGCACTTTGATTAGTATTACACTTGCCAAAACAACACCGAGTAACATTTTAAATGTAGCGCCTTAGTGACGGCATGATTGAGACTAACTAAATGTCGCGATTTGCTTTTGCTATAAAAAAGCGTTGAAGAATAGCAAGGTTGCCTTCACGACCGGTGATTACAGGTTGAAATGATTATTAGATTGCAATTTACAACTCATTGTTGTACTAGACTAGTCCACGTGATCTGAGGTCCTACATAATTATCTATCACTTATACTACTACTATTTTTCGGAATCGATATTGAAATTCTGAAAGTAAAATGAAAAAAAACTTGTTTAATTTTCACTACTATTGATATAAATATAATGTCCATCTCATACAACATAATGATAATTATATTAAAACTAAGCCTACTCGTTTGTTTACATTTGTTTGTTTATTTTAGTATTATTATTTTGATAATAACTCAAATAGAATTTCACGTATGAAAGAATATTAATAAATAATACTAATTTACTAGGCAAAAACATGGTATGTACAATCTTACTGTAAGTATTACATAAGTTTTTCATATTCCACCAAATGTGGCATACAAATACGTTTCATTTACTTGTAAGGAATTTTAATCATACTAAAATAATAATGACTTATAAATTATTTATGTACAATTTTTAAATTTCTATTATAATTGTCAAAAGCATAAAGATAGTAAATTTATAATTAGATATGGTAACAAATGTCAATAGTAAATAATTTATGTCAACAGTATACAAAAAGTCATAAAATTTTTTTTCATTATATCATTTTGTCAAATATCTTTCAAACACTCGAATGATAAATTTTTATTTTTATTAAGTATGGAATTATATATTTTACACACACTTTAAATCACATAGCTTTAGATAATATGTCATTTTAGTATATATCTTATAAAGAAGTCTCAAAAAGTTTCTTAAATCACGAGGAAATACGAAGTTTGCTACTTCGAGTATATAGATACAGCAGGGTAAAGGCAATATACCTAGTTCCCCAAAGAATGCTCGACATGACATTCGAGAAAATATACTACATATAGCTCTTATAGTTAAAACAAACATATTAAGAGTCTGATGGTGGAATATGTCAGTATTTTTATTTTATTTCAACAATAAACATAATTTATTTCAACAACAATAAACAAAATTACTATTGTAATGTCTAGTAGATTTGTGAATTATGAAAACCAATCAAAATGTCTAAATGAAAAAACCAAAATAAACATACGAGTCTTTTTGTGGAATACCCAGACATGGGGGCGCTGGTCAATTTATTTGACCTATAGAAACCCTTATAAACACTAGTCTTAATTGCTTCTATCATAGATAAACAACTTATATTAATATCTTCCAGCATTCCCAGCGAACAGAGAGAGATAAACATTGTGGTACTATTTGTACACAAAATTCTCTGAACGAGTGAGCGTACGTCACGCAATTGATACAAGCATTTAACGCATACTATAAATAAATTCATTCGTTTTAGGCCGGGCCACGGAGCTGACGGCGCGTGGCTACTCATAATGGCCAATAGGAAAATAGTGTTGTGCTTGTTCATCTTCTTAGTTGCATTTAATTTAATAGAATGTAAAGGTGGTGGACGTGGCGGTGGCGGTGGACGTGGTGGTGGTGGTGGACGTGGCAGTGGTGGCGGACACAGCAGTGGTGGCGGACACAGCAGTGGTGGCGGACACAGCAGTGGAAGCAGTCATACAAGCTCTAGTGGTAGAAGTACAAGTGGCAGCTCATGGCAGCATCCTTCATGGAGTAGTGGATCGTCCAGTTACCCATCATCATCATCGGGTCTCTCTGGATCAGGATCTTTCAAGCCTAGCTATCCATTGTTTGGTCTCTCAGGTTCTCGTTTTGGTTACCCGTCATCTTCATCTGGATCCAGTCATGGTTATCCGTCTTCATCTTCTGGATTATCCGGATCAGGATCTGGAAAAAGTAATTATCCGGCATCATCGACAGGACTGTCTGGATCGGGATCTGGAACAAATTACTATCCACCATCATCGACAGGACTCTCCGGGTCAGGCTCGGGAAAAAGCTACTATCCGCCATCAACAGGACTGTCTGGATCGGGCTCTGGAAAAAATTACTATCCACCATCATCGACAGGACTCTCCGGGTCAGGCTTGGGAAAGAGCTACTTACCGCCATCATCAACAGGCCTCTCTGGGTCAGGTTCAATAAAATTTAACTATCCAGTTTCGGGGGTACACAAGTATCCCATGTCAACAGGGAGACCGACGAACTATTATCCTGCTTATCGTCCTAATAAATCATACGTCTCGACATCTGTAAGTCATACATATAATCCATCACATGCTACGTTTTATAACCCACCGACGTATTACACAGCACCGCAACATGTATATGTTACCGAGTACAGAAACTCGGGGAGTCGTTATGGTGACCTATTGACTGGCCTTACACTGTATAACTTAGGACGCTCCCACAATTATCATCATAACCATTACTATCATGATGATTATTATTACCGAAGATATAATTCACCCAACAATAATTATTATAATAATTATGAGAGGTATGACGAACCAAAAGAAACAGCTATATGCAGACTCGAAATACGAGATAACAATAATATTGAGACTTTGAGAATACCCTGTGAAATTGTTTCTACATTTACAGAAGAAAGCAAGAAAGTAACTACAGAAAAAGTGGAAAATACAACTGTTTGTGTTACAAAAACCACTGCAATAATTAATAGCACTCTACCCAACTTTGAATCTCTTAATACTACCAATATATCAAACGGATCTAATACTCTGACGAGTGCCTCAAACGTCAATGATACAGAAATCGTAAATTTATCTGTTGCGGAGACATTACTTGTTAAGCCCTTGGGGTTAAATAATACAATCACAAATAACGATGTTAATATAAATGAAAATTCGGTTGATACTGCCACTATACCTAATGCAAAGGATGATTATGTTTCGACAAATGAAAATTCAACTAGTGTAAATATTACCAATACAAAATCGATAGTATCCTCTAGTACATTACCATCAGTTACGTCACGATTAAACGATACTGGGTCAGTAAATGAATATACTACAACGCCAAAAAATCAAGTCACGTCTAATGTAACAATAACTACATGCACTACTAATGTTAATGCAACAGATCCTTTAACTGTGAAAGGTCCAGCATTAGATCCGTCAGGCAAAGAATGCATCGTGGAGATTCAAACGTCAAATGCACTATTCCGAAATAGAGTGGATTGTTCTACATTGTTACAGTATGCTAAGATGCCTGCACCGAAAAAAGAAGAGGGTAATATGATGCCATCGAGAGGAACACTGAAGACTTGGCTGTCAAACCCACCATGGTGGCTTTCTATGTTAATTGCTGTATAAAACTTGGAACTTTAAACTTGGAACATTACAACGTGTATATGATGAAATCATCATCATTTAAATTTAAATTGCTTTTTAATAATTGTTCCTTCCTAAATAATACGTTGAATTGACTAATTTACATTTTGATTATTATTATATATTTTTTAGTGTAATTTAAATCATTAATACATACTCACCTAGTAAATCATATTTACGGTAATATTAATGTGCCATATATGTTATACTTACCTCAACTAGTATTATAATTTTATAACTAATCCTTAAGATTATATTTTAAAAAGAAATCAAATATATGAATTGTTTTTGTATCAAATATGAAATAGTCCTGTATATATCTTAGGCTTCCTAACAAATAAATGCCTGACATTACTATTGACTGTTTTTAAATATGTTTCTTGGATATTATTAACGTTTCGTTTATTTCTTAAGAACCCTAAAATAAATTTATTTTAAAATAAACTCCTGAAACCTCAACTTCCTCAAGGATCTTATTTTCTCGTATTTTTGTTATACATATAAATATATTATATTACAACAAATATTTTTTTTAAACAAAATGAAATAAAGTATTTCGAATTTCAATGTATTGTTAAAATTGGTTTTTATGCGTGTGTGTTTCAATAAGTATATAAACAAATTGTATTGCTCGCTACTGTAGAACCGTCAGTCAGTTGTAGCTATGTATGTAGTTTTTTAATTGCGTGTCCACCAATTAATCGTAAAGTTGATAAGCCCTAATTGAAAGGTCAATACCAATTCAATGACATAGTTTTGGTTCATTTGTTATATTAGTTATTTTATAAGTACTTGGCAAATAGTTCTAGCAAAAAAGAACATATTCATATTCATATTCATTCAATAAACGAAGTAAATTAAAAAAAAATTGTAAACCGAGATACCAAGTGCTTTACTAATAGACATACACAATAAAACCTAGAAGGATAGTTGCATTACAGGCGAGCCATCGAGCTATTTTTTATATTTAAATTAGGTGCTACTGTATACTATATGTATCTAAAAAATAAAATTGAAAATAATTACTTCATATTTTTTATTGTACATAACTACCGATATAGATGCACTGCAAAAATTTCACTTGTTTTTTTGTCGGTCTGAACGTGCTTCATATAAAAACTACTGATCTGATTTACTTCTTTTGCTTGGAAGTGCTTTATGTAACGGGACAACATTCAAGGAAAAAATATAAATTAACATAGGATAACAATATTATTAAAAATTTTAAGCTTAAAATCTATATTATGTTATTGCACTGATCTGATATAAGTGATTTGTCGTCACGTGGCAAATTGAATGGAAGCGATAGCAGCACTCCATTTGTAAAGTAATGGACAATATTTTTTATATTGGCGATAACGGGCTGAACGCAACTACGATTCGAACGAAACATCTCAACACGATAGAAACTCGAACAAGGGGTACTGATAGCAGAGGCTCTGTTGTGAGGTATTGGAATTCTCATTCCATATGATATGTGTTTCACTGCAAAACGTACTATTATCAATAGGTACGATTCTGTGTCCAATTCATTGTATATATTATTATTTGGTTTTTAGTTAAGAATTAAAGCAGACTAATATCTAATTTAATTAAAAGTTACAGATACAGAGCTGTGTCCATGCGTTCTGAAATAATGGCAGTCTAATAGAAAATGTCAGTTTGTTTTATGTATACTCTTTATAGCTCTGTATGCTATAAATAGTGATCGACTCATTTTTTCCTCTTTCGCTTTCGTAGCCTTAGCAGTAAAATAGAAGTTCACTTTAAAAGAACAAGATGATATTAATGTTTATTTATGTTACTAATAAGTTATTTACGATTGAAAAATTATAGTTTGTATCTGAGTCTATTGTATATGAGGTTTTTTAAGATGAGGATGAAGCCATTTATATAGATTCGAGTGTTCAAAGAAATGATTTTTGTACCAGTTGGGGTACTCGAAATAGGTAAGCGCAGATATCTTAAGTAGCGCAGGTACCCATGATCGCCTATTTTGGTAGAAAGATTTTTACTAACAGGATTTGATAATCATTAACAGCAAAAAGATTTGTTACCTACCGAGTATTAACAAAAAGCATCTCTCTGTTGTATATTGTTCATGGCTGTATGTATCTAATACTATTGCCATATAATTTTATAATAAAATGTTATGAGTATGTATCTCTCTCTGGGTTTCTGTGTCTATCAATAAAGTTTACCATTACTACCAATTAAGGATTTATCATTTAAATATAACACTCTCTACCGGAGTAAAATTTATAGATATCGTTGATAAGTTTCCAGCTGTGTAAAATAATTGTAAGTTAACAAAACAAATTTCAAACTGAAGTTGCTGTCTTCGCTAGATGGCATAAAGGAGTAATTTGCCGTGCTGTATGAATTTGTAAGAAAAGTATTAGCAGCATACAAATGAAGCATACTTTATATGCTTCTACATATCTTTCGTTACTACTATTTAGTATGTAATAATGACGAGAGATGGCGTAGCAGAAGTTACACCATTCATTATCAGCTCATTACGATATCACAACGTCTAACTTTGTCTTTTAGCTAAAATCAGAGCGAGACGACATAAAAGTTGTGCAATTAATTCATGATTCACGGACTTCACAGTAATACGGTTTTCTCTTTGACGCTGACGTATTTCCCCTTCCAATGACCCAAACAAAGGTTTGCAATACGCGCAGCAGGTAAACATTCTTGTGTACACGCTTCTCGTGTTGTCAAGTGATAAAATTACTATCTCATTTTGGGTGTCTCGAGTGTACCACTGCTAATAAATTTTTGAACTCTGATATAAATTACGCACGCAAATGATTCATATAATTATAATATTATTTAACGATAGGATTCAATTAATTCAATAGTAGGATTCTTTCTATTTAAGTCTATTTTGTTTATATTTCAAGATCAAGAAACCGATTGCAACCTACCGTCAGCTTCAAAAACAATGAAATACTCAGGCGTTGCATTGTGTTATATTATCTGATAAATAGATACAATATTGTCTCAGGAATAAAATGTACAATTTATAACATTATACTCTTTTTTTCTCCGAAAACAGTTCTGTATTTTATGTAATAAATATCAAGATCATAATGGATATAGTAGGTATTTAATCCTTTTAAAGTCAAAATAAGCAAGTAAATAACGTGTATCATAAGTATAATGGATGGCGCATTGTTGTTCCGAGTGGGGTATATTTGTTTAACCAAATAATTTTATTAACTTAAACTTTTTCAATTTGTATTAAAATAAACTATCATTTTACAAACATTAAAAATTGACATTGACAAAAAATTGGTGAATTGTAAATATTTCAAATTTTAATAATGTCACTTCGCATTCTTCATAAAAAGTGGTAAATTTATTAATAGCAGGGCAACATTTACAGACAGTCATGCGTCAGCGCTGCTAGTTAATAGCTATCTTCACAGTAGTTGTGTGCGCAAGATTACGCTGGAGGACGTGTTCATGTTTTGTGTTATCGTGAAGTAAAAAAAAAGAAAATGATTAAATACTTTAGTGTGCTGTTTTGCACACTCTTAGTGCTATCGTTGTTTGAACCAATAAAGTGCGGAAGATTTAGCAGCAGAGGTTCAAGTAGAGGAAGTTCACACAGTTATCCAAGTTCTCACGGACTGTCGGGTGGTAGTCGACCCACTGGTGGTCACAGCTACCCATCTAGTGGAAGTCGTTCACCGTCATCGGGAGGCAGTCACGGGTATCCATCATCTCATGGATTATCTGGATCAGGAGGAAGTCACGGATACCCATCGTCAGGTGGACTATCAGGTGGTGGAAGCGGTTATCCATCATCTTCAGTAAACAAACACACTTATCCTTCATCTTCGGCAGGGCGCACTTATCCTTCATCTTCGGGAGGACATAGTTATCCGTCATCTTCTGGAGGGCATTCTTATCCATCATCTGGTAGCGGATTATCTGGCTCTAGCCACGGTACTGCGTCCAAGCCTAGATATCCTACAACATATACCACACACACGACAGTCCACCATTACCACTATAGACCGCCTGCACACATAACGTACGCTGCACCAGGTCAGAGGCCAGTGTATTATCCAGTTTACCGTGGCAGCCCACCAAGCTACGTATACCAATACAGGGATTCTGGGAGCAAATATGGTGCTTTATTGACTGGATTAGCTCTTTTGAATCTCGGCACGCTTGCAGGTTCTGTATACGCCAATAGTCGCAGTCACCAGACTTACAAGGCGCAGCCAGGTGAAACTTGTAGATTTGCCGTGAAAAAGTCCAATGGCGATTACGAGGAAACCAAAATAGATTGTATGTTAATGTCTAGTTTTATTTACGAAGAAGAAGCGAAGGCTACCAGTGGCAAGACGGGTACTAACACAACGATTGTGACCACGACTGTAACAAACACTACTGTTGTGAATATGACGAACGCCGTTCCAGCGGTTCCAGTTCAAACAACAACAACAACGTTGCCTCCACCGGTGATGACGCCGCTATACCAGATGTTGCCTAATGGAACCTTGGTGCCAGTTAACGTCACAGTCCCCGTTAATCCCAATGCTACTGTAACGAACGCCACTCTTGATACTAGTGCGAATGGTTCAGTACCGGTAGTAGCGAACGGCACAGCTACTTCATCCATGACAGTGACCACAACTACTACTAACACGACTGTAGTAAATGCACTTGACGTGAAAGGAAAAGAGATCGAAGTGACGCCTGGCATGGAATGCTTTTTGATAAGAACTACTCATTCATCTCGTATGAAGAAACACATACCTTGTGGTTTGTTGCAGTCGTACGCTACTCAGTCATTAAAACGTAACTCAGCTGCTCGCAATATACCAACTTTCACAATATTGTTTGCGATTACCGCGTTTGCATTGTATTAGAAATTATTGTGAAAAGCGTATTTTCAACCCTAAGATCCTACAATCGTACCAATCTGATGTTTCTATTATTTTTGAATTTAATGAGTTTCTTAGTTGTATAAGGGTTTAGTACTTTACCAATGACTTCGTCAAGAAATCTATGTACGAATAAAATAAGTGTTATAAGTGTCGTCTTTGTAATCATGTTATGAAAACCGTTTACCGATAATTACCTACATATTTAATTGTTTATATTGTTGTAAACAAAAATAGCGTGACGTTTATGTATCGATTGTGTAAATAAGATGAGAATTTGTTATCTTATCATATTAACATTTCACACGAGATCAAAATAATATAGGGACTGGTATCAATACCAACCAATATGACGAAATAAATAGCTGCTAGTCGGCTTAACATTATATATTTACTAGATTAGTGTTTTTACTCGTATGTGGTCATCGAAAGATTACAATAGGCTCTTCATGTATTCCATGTAAATTATTCATATTGTTATTATAATAAATGTATGAAATGAATAACATTGAGAGACGATACGCTTAATTTTGAGTATTTACTTAAGACAACTTAATTAAACAAGAGTAAATCAATTGACGTAGTATACGTCTAGGAAATTGGCAAAAATGTTAAACGCATTTAAAAGTACTGTATAAATGGAACGGTTTGACATTAATATAAGTATAAATACAAAATATTTTGATTTTCCTTATACAGAGATACCTGTTTTTTTTAATTGATTGATAGTTATTAGTTTTAAATTGATACAATCTTATTACGTATCATTACGAACGTAGTTTCAAATGTTATCTGCACTTTTCGATCAATATATTGCCATCTAGACTTTTCGATCATTGTAGCGTTTAGCTGACAAAAGCATAAATAAAAAGTGGACTCCAATACTTCTCATGGAGATAAGCGGCGCTGCTGTCTGTTTAATACGATTTGACAGTTGACGAAAAACACGATTGATGGTTCAAATTGATTGAAACTCACAATAGGGGTACTGATAAAAACTGTTAACTTTTGTTAAAAACGAAACGCAGATGCGGCATCAGTTTTAAATCGTTTGAATGTTAAAACCACGTTTTGTTATAACGCCCAAAGTTGTAAATTGAATATATAGTGTCACTTACTTCTTAAGTTTTTACGTAAGACATTATATTTCAATTCTTAAGTAATGATATTAAGTATTGTTAATGATCTTTCATTTCTTAAGTAACTATCAACCACTTATTTGTCTAAACTTCAGTGAACATAATTAGTATTTTTGTGATATATTTGTTTAATTTGTTTTAATAAAAGTAGTAAAATCTTTAAAAAACTGTCGTATTTTTATACTAGTAGAAAGACCTTACCTTTTTATATTTTTGAAATAATTTTCCAAAGAATTATCACGCAACGTCAAGCAAGCAAGTTAAGAAAGAACGCAAAGTCAAACTAAGTTTGGCAATCCAAGAGTCCCTAACTGATAATGTGTGGGTTCGAATCCCATTCTAGGTCATGAATTAATTTTACAAACTTTTTAAAATAATAATCATAATTTTTATGTACCCAGACTGATAGAAAATTGAAGCAATTCTTCGAACGGTTTATAGTAGATTTATTGCAACATAATAACGTTAATTAATTGGGGGTCGGAAATATTAACGAGGTACGTATCTCACTATTTTCCTAATTGTCTCGAATTAAGATATCTTAATTGCAAAAAACTGGGTTCTCCTACTCTCTGAATATAGTATACGCAGATAGCCTATTAATTTATCTCTGTATTACAATATTTGTAACAACATTGTAAAAATCAAAGTAATCTTTGAAACATTTTTTTGATATCCCGCTTTTTTTATACTATTAAATATTTTTGTACTATAAGGCACAATGCCAATTGCAAAAGTTGAGAAGAATATTTTTATAAAGGCTATTTTTCAAGGTTATAAGGATTTTTAATTTTGCAAATATAAAATATTGATAAAATAGAAACGCTCTGCTTTAAATAAAAAAGCTTGGACCATTTCATCTTTTTTCAAGTTCCCGACCTAAATTAATTATAAAAAATTCATTGTAGTTTAGTGTTTCGCATATTCGTGTTACGGGTTTTTTTTATTTGCCCTTTGAAGAAGATAGTTACGAAATACGAATTTTATTCGGACCCGTTTCACCTCGCTTCTCCTTGCTATTGGAAATAACCTTATCCTCATCCTCAAATAATCCAATAATTCTCTTCTAACTAGGACATGTCGGGGAAAAGTAATAGGAAGGATGTCGATCTAGTAGGTATTACCTGGAGTAATATGTGTACACGCCTGCAGTTAAAGTGACGCTACCATTTGTAGTTACCTACGTTAGTTTCTTAAAATCAATTTTAAAGTCTTAAAATCCCTTATTTAGACTTATAATAAGGGATGTTAGGACAACCGAGCAAGTGTTGCATGAGGAACTTTTGGGCCTTGTTTACATGCATATTGAATTTTTCTCTGTTTAACGCTTCCAATTCCAATACGTAAAGCTGAAAAAAAATATTTTAATGTAGACAATACTTTCTCCAAAAACATTGCACGAAAAAAAGCTCATCGATTTTGTATCTCTTCTTTAAGAGGAACGATATATATATGTGTGTGTGTATCTATGCATAAACGGGTCGAATATGTTAAAATTTACAGATAAAACATTGCACATAAAGACACAAGACATCAATAATTGAAACGAGATCACATAACAGTTCCCTATCTTTATTTCACCTTTTCTATGAAATTTTTTTTGGAAACGGAAAGTCCATTCGATTATACTTTTTTTTTATCAACTCTCTTTTTAATCCTAGATAACATGGCGTTATGACAAGGTTTCGCGCCGATGGAGATTGTCGAGAGTAACTTGGGCAATTGGTCATAGCGACCTGTGAAACGTGACCAGTGCCCGCCTTCTCGTATCCACTCGTCTGCGCCAGAGAGGCGCTGCTAGAGGATTCTCCCCATGCTCCTTCTCCGCTGCCTCATTCTGCGGGAGAACAGTTTAGCATGAGGCAACAGCCTCCCATACCTTCGCACTATCAACCCTTACCATAATTGGCAGAGAGATGATGAGAGATGACCGCCATCGAGCGCCGCATATAGGTCGCGGCGCTCGTGTTGCTAGGCCAGACAAGAAGAAAACATTAAAAATTGGAATTATGTTGGACCAAATGTTTGTTTATTAAACCGTCCTCAAAACGGTTGCTTGCGTTGTCCTAATATATATTCTTATGCCGAGAAGCTTGACATTACAACGTCGGCGAAAGTGGTTTTATAATTTTAATATTACCACTATCTTCCTTCTATTTCAATATGGAAGAAAATACCTACAGCCTGATTTGACATGGAAATTACATTCTGATTTGATTCAGGAACTTATACGATTCTTACAAGTCATCTGTGACATGTTTGGGCAGATTGAGATTATGATAGCGATTTGATATCCAGCTTCAGCATTTGGAAAGATTTTCTTTTTATAAAAGAGTATTGTGTGTTTTGTCAAATACAATATCAAAAATTAACGTTTTTAAGTACGATGTTAGATTTTTTTTTATTTTTTTGTTTTTTTTTTCGCCGAACTCTTGGTATCGAATTTAATTATACAAAGAACTTTTCAACAAAACTAAAAATGACTTCATAACACTAATTTTAATTTTTAGTGTATTATGATGTTATTTTTGTGGCATAAATAATGTAAGGCATGTAAGAAATTATCCGATTTGTAATTATTTGTTGTATATTTATTTATATATTAAGTAGGAAATAAATACACAAAAATAAACTTTTTTAAATCCTTTAAACTTTAGATATTGTTAATAATCCCGTAAAGTTAAAAAACCAGTTCGGTATTAGGATTTGGATAGTTCAGTAAATAAAAACTAGTCATAGCGTTGCGAAGTTTATATGACAGAGAAAGTAATAACACAATAAATAGCAGAAATTATGTTTTGAATAGACACGACATTGAAAATTTTAATCAAAACTATTTATGTCCTATGTTATCGGTACCATTAAGATGATAATGGCTGTCATAATTGTTGCGTGGTAATTTCTAGAATATAGTAGTAACATTCTTGGGGTTTTTTTCCTTCAAGATTTTTGTTATGATGCTTACCAAGAGTTCATTTCATTTCTAGTCATACTCTAATAAAAATTATTTTTTCCTACCATAACTAAGTGAGAGAAAATGATACTACATGTATAACGTACCTATGCTCGAATTGACAAAATATAAACGTAAAAACTTTAATGTTTTTATTGTCAAACCATCAGTTAGCTATTATAAACTATGAGTTTAGTTAGCTATCACATAAAAAATAACTTCTCCTACAGAATGTCGGTTTTCATGTGGTCAAACAAAAATCATTGACGAAGGGCTACCTGAAAGATCCTCATGTTTGCTCATATGTATAGTTTTCGAGCATTTAGTTTTTTTTTCATTTTTTGACAATACTAGAAATGTTAAAATATTTTAATTCATTCATTACTTTATGAGAAAGTCTCTCAAAGTTATTGACCAGAAACTTAATTTTTTCGTGAATATGAACTATGAACAAGTTCGTCAGATTAATAACACAGTTACTAATACAAATATATTCTTGAGAATTTTTTTTAACGACTTTGTTTATTTGGATGATGTATTCATTCTTCTTTAGGAAAACACAACAATATCTGCTCCTCGTTATTTCATTAAAGTAGTGCGAAATAATTTGGACGACACATACCAGGCATATAGATCGGACGCGGTCTATCGATCCGCTAGATACCCTGACCTCAACCCTGACTATTTGTCTTAACAACCACAGATAAAAAAATTAGTACCTAAATACAAAGAGTAAGTTTATCACAAAGAACACATAATCTATGCGAATTAAATTGCGAATAAAGAGAAGCTCTGGATAAAGTTAAGGAAAATACATTCAACGTCTAAAACATCCATTTTATTTTGAGCAAAGTGAGGTTAATACTATAGCTTGATGTTTTCTTGAGACCTTTAATTTTTACCCTAAAACTTTGCATACAATAAAATGGTAGATTTTTCAAAATAGAACTAATAATATTGGTAACTTGTAAATTCTTGTTATTTGAAAATGTTACTATTCATGAAGTCTTTCCACAGGTTTGAGTTTTGAAAAACCCTTTATAAGAATAAATTCATTACAAAAATATTTTTTTCCATTCTCTTCAAATATAAGTCCTATATATTAGTAACTGAATCTTAAATCTGACACACCCATTAAAAAAATAAATAAACATGTTTTGATTATTTTGGGTACCATAGAAAAAACAGAACGTCCTATTTTCTCGGAAAAAATACATTTTTGCGAAAGATACATGGTGTTTCAGCTCTATCGTCAATGGTTTTCATTCGGAACTCATGTAACTATGTATATGGTTTCGTTGATTAGATTATTGGATATTTGTGTATGTTTTTATTTATTTATGAATCGGTAATAACACCTGAGCACCTCTAAATAATTTAAGAACATTTGTGTCTGTATTGTATAGCATGACAGTTAAGTAAGTATTTATCTAAATTACAGGCATACTTAATATTTCTTGCATAGGAACGCCCTCTCTAAAAACAGTCCCATAGATCTATGAAAATTGAGCCCTTTATCGTCATTGCTAATAATAAACGGAGCGCTGTGCTGAATTTCGAGTCTCAGAAACCACATCCATTTGGCTATTAGTTGAAAGTGTACACGAAAGAGGAATACGGGGCCTTATGGTGTCGTGGCGATTTACATTAATCATAATACTCATAACTATTTACAACGACATAAGAACATACTGGATTATAACTTAAGGAGTCTAAAGTAATGTATATGATGTTCATGGATTATAGCCTTACCCACATGCCTTGACAGCCATATCTTATGGAACGGGCTTTTACAGCCCGTCTTAATCATTATGCACGGAAGCCGAGAAATCCCAGTCTGAATTCCGTCCGAGAGAGAGCTGCCGTTCGAAAACCACTAGGGATACACATCTCGTCCACACTCACCCCTAGGTGGCGAGCAAAACTTTTCTCACCGCCTTCTTTCGCGCCATTCCCGACTGTCCGCCAGCTGTTCGGTCCACAGACTTCCAAGCGAAACTACACGCATCTGTCAAACAGACCACAGCATAAATAACATAATATTGCATTGTTGCCATTTCATAAATACAATTTTAATACTGACCATACTCACCAAGAAATGGCTATTCGTGGAACTCCACGACATATGGGAGCAGGTCAAGAGTGCTCATTAAAACAGAGTAATTTATTAATTGACCAATCGCGATGCTCACAGACTGATATAAAGGAATTAGTTCAAGGTTAACACATTGAGAAAAATTTCAAAGTACGCTACAACATATATGTTAGGAAAACGAATCCTTCCAATTACTAGCAATTATTAGGTATGTCGTTTTCCTCATATTTGAAACCTGTTCGTAAAATGTTTTTAAGATGTTTAGGAATGAATTTAACTATACTTCGTATTTTTTACAATGAAGTGTTTATTATTTTCCAGTTTTTATCTCAAAGTCAAAATATTTTATTCATTTTGTTGTTGTTGTTATTGTTTACCAAATAAATATTTAATTACTGTAGTACCATTTTTAATAAGCATTAAAACAGAAATGTCATAGCAGCAAATGATATACAGAACAATTTAATAGTGATCTGTTATATATCTATCTTCATACATAAGCTATATTATAAGGTAGTAGTTATATTAGATCTTGTCTACAGTGTAAGATATCGGTTGAGCGAACAACTATATTTTGGTATTCGGGGTTCTCTTTTCGAACAGCCGGTTATCCGTTGAATCTTTAGTGTTTACCTGCTATATCTTGCATTTTCGCTTTACGATATTAAATAAATAATGTTTGAATTATTTCTGACCCAAATTTGGAAATTTATGACCCGTCTTAATACGATGGACAAAAATATTAAAGAGAATTGTTCTGTTATGTGAAACTCTATCACTTTAAATTGAGGCGCAAGTCTCAATTTAAAGTGATAGAGTTTCACATTGTTCGCTCTCATTTTTTTAATCATAGTTTCACCATGGTTACTTTGCTGTTGTTTGATTTTGAACGACAGATTGGCAAATCTGAAATGAAAAGTAACCGCAAGTGCCATTGAGTCTAATAATATACTACGCTATACAAGGGAGAGAGTTTATGGGCCTATATAGCATTATTTAGCACATAATCACATTGGTAAATAAATTTTTATATAATGTTATATCTAAGATAATTATACACAACAAAATGTCAGATTTCCTTTATGCACATAATTTAATTACTTTACCTAATAGTTTCTCTCTTATTTTTGGTTGTATGGAAGAGATTGCTTGTAAGCAATACAGCCGCGTATGTTTTTATTTCCTTCGGTTTATTTTTTGTGTGCAGTAAAGTTTATGTAATATTAAACCTATAATTATTATTTCTTATTTGTAACACATTTAAATTGGTTCTTATTTGATTTTTTCTAGACAACCTTTGCACATCATGAAACTTTTATATTAAATGTGGTATTCTCCTTTCTCTTCTTAAGCTTGCTTTTACCTAATTATTTTTAAAAGTAATGCTTAAATATACTTCCTAAAATATTGGAGCTATACAAGAGTTCTAATTGGGTTCCAATTTCCAAGCTCGATTCCGATTATTTCCCTAAGGGATAGCAATTCGTATGGGAGGCGATCACGTAGATTCGAAACCTAATTTTAGTTTATCATTGAGAGCTAACATATTTAAAAATAATAATTTGTTAATGATAAGGAACTCTAATGTGTGGTTTTAAAAAGAATAATTATAAACATTTGGTGTATCAAAACAACCGGATTCTTTCTATGTTAAAACTTTTAATGTAGATATATTGTTATGGTTTTTCAATAAACACAAATAAATACACAGATATTTTCCAAATTGTTAAAGGTATACAGAAATATTATTGTATGTATATTAGAAATATTATTATTAGATAAATATTTAATAATATTTAATTTCAAACAAGTTTTGAATTCAATTTATTCCATGTATCTTGATGAAAATAACATGTACCTGTTATAGTTGATGCAAAGAAAATATGAGTAATATATGATTAACATAATTATTATTCTATTGATTAGGTACAGCTGTTTATACATTGCCCCGTATTGCTCATATTTTTAGTATGAAAAATAATACGTTTTAAACACAAAGGTCATACGTAATGGTGTTTGTAGTTAATGTTATAGTTTCTTAAAGTATTTCAATATTTCAACTGAATTTTGATAATCATTGTTCATTACAATTTTGTCATTGTTTATCGAATATTTGAGGGTAGAACAACATTAGTAATTTTATTTTCAGAAAGAAAACCAGAACCTTGAGTCACTACAACAATGACTGTGTCGATTACTAAACAAAACGCGATGTATTTGAATAGTCCATTTGTACCAGAAATGTATAATATAAAAAAAATTGGATGAAAATTACGTAGAACAATGGATGCAAAGTGGTTATGGATTTTACTAGACTTAACTTATATGAAAAGTCATCCTTCTGCGAGTTATAGGTTTAGAACTGGCTATCTCATTTTGTTATTTAGATAGAGGTACTTAGGTAGATAGAGACAGCATAAGCACGATTATTTAAACCAAGTGTAAGGTATAAGAATTCTACATATTTATTCTATGTGTTTAAGTCACAAGTACGATCATCAAAGCCGTAAGTTAAATGGTATTTTTTCATGATCGCCAGCTGTACATATGATGTGCCGATATGGTCGTGGGTCAGTTATGCAAACCATCTTTTTTTATTAGCCTTAAAATGTACTAAGAAGTTTGACTAATAACAAGTTTCAAATTTTTTGTAATCATAAATATTTTAGCCTGCCTTCATGAGTTGGCTATTGCAGAGCTGAATATTACGATTTTAAAATTTAACGAAACATGTTAAAATGAGAGAGAAGAACTGCGTATTTCCATGCGGATGAAGAGCCAACAGCTAGTAAAATAAACAAAATTTTTATAATTCAGGAAAAATTCAACAAAATTCATGCTGATTACACATACCTTTGATAAGGTCCTGCGAACTCCAACTTGCCGGACAAAATAGTAACTTGTTTTTATAAAAAGCAAATGACTCGACACCTCCTGATGATAAGCAGCAGAGGATTTCAAGTTCTTGTTGACTGAGTTCATGAAACAGTGTCGTAAAAGAATATATGCCATGCTCCTACTCCAAGTTTTGCGGCCATGATTACATATTAATACTTACTAACTAATAATTAAAAAAACACATTTTCATATTATTTTCCTTGTTAATCAATAAATCAGAAAACACCATCAATCAAAAGTATTTCATCATGGAATGAAGTAAATAGTCATGGACAAAGTCAAGGAATTTCTATAGTTATATATAACACGTCATAGGCTTGGAGGTTTGGAAACGGTCTTGAAGCTGAGTTTATTTTTAGGTAAAAACTTTTGTTTCTACACAGGATCTATAGGTATTTATTATCTATATCAAAGTTTTCTTCATAATTGTAGACAGAAGTGTTGTGAACGCACTGTATTGAATTTAAGTTTAGTAGGTATTACGGTTTCATTACAATTCGACCAGAATAAGACAGATTGCATGTGACGTCATTTGACGTTTCTAAAAGTTACTTAAGCATATGCAATTGCAATTGAGTGTATGGATCGTTTAGTGTCAAGTATCTTGACGTTGTTGAAGTCATTATATCCTTTTCTTAATGAAAGAGTGGAGAATAATTTTGCCAGCAGATTCGCTATTTCGTACTCAGAATTTACAATGAACGATAAATTAGTTTAATGTTAATTCATTCATTAAATTTATTATAGTTAAAATATCCATTTATTTTGACAGTTATAAGTGTCACAAATGAAATGACTCAACTGTATTGTAACTAAAATAAAACGAGCTAAAGCTAAATATATTCGAGGAAAACTATTTCACGGTTACTGGATGGTTGCAACATCCCGAGGCCCTAGACAAGATGCATTTCAAGAATCGCAATCGATTCGCTAAATGAAAAATGTGTAGTATTTGACAATTACATCCGATTGCTAAGCGAGGACTTATGTCATTTTGACATTCAGCGATTCAATTGCATTTATCCTAACGCATCTTGTCTAGGCCTCCTGATGCACCTACGCCAGTAAGAAAGATTGTGTAAACAACAGCAACAGTTGTTAAGTTTGCTGATGGAAACCAAATTTTGTTTACGAATATAGATAATACCGCTATAAGGGGTAAGCTCCCCTCATACAGTCGAAGTAATAAGATACCGTGAAGTAATATAACTCTGCATCAGCAATTTTTATATAAGTTTTTTCACTTTATAGAGAAATAGTTCGCCTTTCTCTTTTGCAAAACAATGAAATATCATCAATTTAGAGATGGTCAATAATAACGAATAATAAATAAACATATATTCAGTGTCTTCTAGTAGGTAATGATATATTGTATATAGAATGCTACTACAAATTCTGCCTTATGAAAGTAGCTTTATCATCTATTTAATTATATATCTAGTGTTAATTTAAATTAGGTTCAAATTGTACTTCACCTGTCGAATTGTATATAGACGACAGCAGCGTCTATGTTGGAAACGACTTATTTACTCGTATATGAATTTCTCAGATAAATTGAAACTGTTGATACGATTGAACTACGACTAGAGGTACTGTATCGATATTTCCTAATCCCGTACACGATGAGAATTTAAAAAATATTTAATAAACATAATTAGGACTTACAGTTTAACACTGATAATAGAGGTAGATAAAGTGGAGATAGTTCTACTAGAAAACAAAGAAGTATCGTGTACTTACTTATGTACACACAAATGGTTACAATAAAACGTATTAGTGGATCGGTCTCGAGAGATATAACTTTAGAGCGAACTAAAATAAAAATATTTTCAGTGTCTTCTTGTAGTCAAGATTATAATGTTATTTTCAAAATAGAACTCATTTGAAATAATAAGCTTACCGCACCACAACTGTTTAATTTGTACAAAAAATTCAAGGTGATCCTGTGTTAGAAACCATTTCATAGTGCGTTCCTATATTAAACTGCGATATTTATTAGCAATGTTTTTAAGAGGTACATATTTTTTTTCATCACCATTCTATTTAAAAACGTAATAAGTAAGTACCAGCTCTTATTGGGTAACATTGGATTGAATTGATCTCCGTTTTATATAGTTGTAGACTTATGTATGACGCCATTAATCACGCCATTGATAACAATGTATATTTTAATAATCATAGTATTTTATTGGTCTATTTTTATTATTATTACTTATAATGCAAATGTGTCAGTAAAAATACTTTTATTCAAGAATGACTTTGATGTCTGATTTAAATTGTATTATAGGCACTTGAATAATGATTTGAATATTCACGGAAAAATGACTGTGACGTGATTCAAACCGGGTACAGTGGTCCAAGATATGGGTTTAGTAGACTGACCATACACCGAGATAGTCGTACAATTAATATTAATTTATATAATATAGAGATATGAATAGAGTTTTAATTCGACTTTAGCACATTATTTGATTCTGAGCGATGTAATTCACTCAAAATACACAAATGTTGCCAGATTAGGGCTGGTGATATTAGCATCGACAAAATAAATAGGATATTTTTTCGTTAAAAGAATCTCCTGGCAAGAAGATAAAAGGAAAATTTCTAAAAGCTATAACTATGGACCATTCCCCGTTACTTTTTAAATTTTTACATTTAAAATTTACGTTAAGCCGCCGAATTATAAATTCTACTTTATATGAAATTCAATTATCCTTAATTTTGTTCCAGCAATAATATCCGTATGCTGGGTGGCAGGCGCTTGTGTGGGCCTGCTGCCTCTCTTCGGGTGGCATGCCGCTGATACTGCTCCTGGCTGCTACTTCGTCGAGGTTATGGACTACAACTACTTGGTGTTCCTATACTTCGCCACCATCGTCACACCTAGTGTCCTGATGGCTGCTTTCTATGCCCACATTTACAGAGTCGTTGTGAAACAGGTTCGTGACAAAACTTATTTATACATGCATTAATTGATTATAAAGGATTTTTTTTAAAAACAATACTCAGACCAGAAACTGACCAGAAATATGTGCCTATTCACAATCCAAGTGATTTTTTGAGGCCGACAACCAGACACAATTTAATTAATTACTTATTGGAATTCATACCATGTGGGCCTTATACTATCCATGTTCATTAAGGTGCCCTTATGCCCTGAGGGTTTATACAAAACACTAAATGACGAAAGATGTATTTTTGAGATTCTTCAGGTGAGATAATAGACAACAGCTACTCCGTGAAGAATGTAAAAAAAATTTGCTCACAGTCTGGTGGCATTTAGCCCAGTGAGGCGTCTTTAATAAAAACTCTCTCATAACAAATCCTTACGAGCTGCATCTGCTTGCAAATGGATTGTCAGTGTATTATACAAACTATACTGTAATATCGAACTGCCGAAATATTGTGAATAGCAAGAGACTGCTTACAATATACTGCATTATTTTTCTAAATTATAATCGATCTATAATGACATACTGTTAAATTATAGTTTCTATCAAATCTAGCACTCTTAATAATATTTAAATAAGTTAGATGAGTCTTTTGAAAATGTAACAAATTTCGTTTATTATTTATAATAACGTTTTTGTCTGATTGATATTTTCCTCGAGTCATTAAAATAACTTTTGTTTTGGGTAATTACACCCGATTGTGCATGACCTATTCACCAAGACGCGTCAGTAAAGTTTAAATGACTGCTATGTATTACGAATGTTATGATAAATTAATGAAAATATCAAGTCATATGTTTTCCAACTGTCACTTTAAATTATATTCCATGAATTAATTTGATTGGTAATGAAAAAATACTAAATTGGTTGCTAATGCTAGACGTTCATGAAACCGATGGAGGAACCAAGAAACGATGTTAAACATTGGATTACGATAAAGGTTGACGACTTCTCCGTTCGCAGGTGAAGAAAAACACTGTAAAGACCGCCTACCTATTTTGTAGCCGAATAAGCAAAAAATATCGTAATAATGAATTTTGAATTTAGAGTAGGTACGTAAATTTATATTTCTCTAATAAGCTCAGTTTAGCTAAAATTTCTTTAATTTATTTATTTGCACAGGCTTTGTGAAAGTATTAATGTCAATCAGTCACATTCACAAACCTACTCGGAGACCTTGTGACGGTAAGAATTATAGAAAACAGCGAGAATGTGGGGTTTCTTTTTTGCTTTAAGTACTTTTAGATAATCTTATATAATACCTCTTAATAGAATGACAAGACATATAAATTACTTACTGATAAATATTACAAGCAGCCTTTAAAGTTACAAACTCTCATTACAACCATTTAAAATAAAACAAACATTACATAATATATTAGATAGATTACTAAAACTACTTTAATGAGCGTTTCGAAGTGAGGCCCTCTGTGCTTTTATTATAAATGTCTGTTATTTCGGATAAAGATATTTTTTTTTGTCATTTTGCACTTTAACCCCTTTGTGATTTTCATCTGAGAATTATTCGCTCATTCTCATTCTAAAATACAGACTTTGTCAAATACAGTCAGAATTTGTGACTTTGATACAATACACATAGTGTAGATCCAACTATATGGTTTTAAATGTACGTGAATCGTCTTTAACTAGTAGGGTAGTGCTATTAATGATTATGTCCAGCTCCTCCACGCTTCGGAAGGTACGTTAAGCCTTTGGTCCCTGTTTTTATGGCAACTAACCCATATAGGGCCAGAGCGTAGTGGTATTATGGTTCAAACTTCTCAGGTATTTCTAGCCTCAGAGGGCTCGGTAGCGGGCAGAATCGTCCAGTTTTCGGCGCATGACAGTGATTGCGAAAAGTACCCTGTCGTGCGTCGAAGCCTCGATTAAAGCGGAACACGTTGGTTTTTAGTGAGTATGCCGGGGCCCTTACTCCCCGCAGAGTCTCACATAACCCAGTGGTGGCCCCATTCACCACATGGGTAGCTATAAAAGCTTTTGCAACGTATATAAAAAAGGTGTTTCTAGCCTGTACGAAGGCAACGCCTGACAGTGGGACATATATATATAGTTTGTTGATAATGATGATATATTACTAATCTAAATGAGTTGTATCTGCTCGCACACACATTGTTACTGGATTTGATAATTTTAGCTGCTTCTGAGCATTTAATATTTGTCTACATTGTAGGTGCCTAAAATATAATAATTACATCTTAATATCTACTAAAATATTTTTTTTTGCTTCTGTTATTATCACTGTAAAGTTTCATTTCTTTAAATATTCATTATTACAGTCTAGGCATTACAAGATTTGTATGATAATTTATGGAGACAGTCGCAAATACTCACAACCCCCGTTTCATTTTAAATATACTAGTATTCGTTCGTAAGTAATTCATTTTCGATATCAGTTATTTGTGAGCCCAAGGCTGATTGATGAGGGTCGTGACGTGTTTTCTTAAGTAACACGTATACGTATCATCAAGACCTTGAAATCATTGTATTACAGTAAACTTGGCAATAGCAATTGAAACATAACTGTTATTTTGTTATTATTCCATAAATAATCAAGCTAGGTTTAAGTCTAATATTTTAAGTAACTATTGTCTTTTGGAATAAACATTATCTCTTAGGTATTCTTGTTTCTGATATTAGGAATCTAGCCTTTACTAACGCTAAATTTAGAGTATTTATTTAGCTGCTTGAATGAAATGTAGAAGCCATTTTCATATTTAAGTTATTTTTCCCAAAATTTGGTATTATTATTATCTTATCAGACGAAAAATTTTGTAAAAACTGGTTAGCGTTTCCTTATCAACAAAGGCAATGAAGTCGGAGTTGGAATAACTATAAAGTTCTTATTCAAATCACAGAGATAATATTGACAAAATAAATTATTATATATTATTATTATATTTTGTCGAGCGTAAATATTAACCAACCATAGTAAGGTAGTGAAAGGGTATGGGAGGCTGTCGCCTCCTGTGAGACTATTCTCTTGCAGAAGGAGGCGACAACCTCCCATACCCTCTCACAAGGAGCCAACAGCCTCCCATTCCAGCGAAGAGGGAGCGGGAGGACAATCCACAAGGCGCTCATCTCTATGCGGGTATCATCGCTAGGCGGGTAGGCGCGAGAAGGCGAGTGATGATCGCCCGTCTCCCTACGCTCAGAGCGCGGCTGCTAGTGCGAATGTCACACACGCAGTACAGTACATTGCACAGGCCACCACGTCTGCCCTTGCCCAAGTAACTGTGGGCAATCTCCATTAGCGCGTAGCTCGGTTGGTAGGCTGGGCTGCTTGGAGATAACCTGGTGAATAGTTCGGCAGAACCCAGAGTACCCCCGTGAAGGGCAATGAAGTTAACTGGGAGTTTTAATGGGTATTCCCAGTGCCGCTCTGATGAGGTACTAGGTGAGCCCCACACATGCCCGCCGCTTAGCTAGTGGCGGGTAAGTCCGTAAATGGATTCCTCCTCGTAAAAAAGGACGAAAATAATCAAGGAATTATTTTTTATACCAGGCGTGATTATTTAAAAAAAACTAAATTTTTATACCATAAGCCAGCCGAATACTTATCTAAAGCAGAATCCTACTAATATTTTTATAGTAAGTTAATTAATCAATAGTTATGGTAATAAGGTACCTATTTCATTCGCGTTTCCTGATGAGATCTCTCATTCTCATTAAGATCGAGTGCATTATTTAAAGTAACTTGACATCGACAGTGAGAAATAAATGGGTTTTTATGACATTATCTTTTGTCGTAAAAAATTTATGAAACACAAACATCATCACAATTTTTGTATACAGTATCGTATATTTCTAGATTAAAGATATTATATAATGTGTCTATAAACATATAATTATGATAAAGTTTGTCTACCCGCGGCGAGGCAGTCGCCGGCGCCGGCGGCGACGCGTCATATCGAACATTGAAATAATAGCATCAATGTTGCTCTCAAGGTTATATTACAAATACGCTGCGCCAGAATATTTGTATGGTTCAGGTCGGTCGAGATGTATCGTTTCTTGTGGTCGTTTAGCTATCCTACAGCACGAGTAAGTAACGTAGATTAGTAAAATAGACTCTACTGATTTTAAATAAGATCTATTTACGTGTACAAAATGAAATTGTTAAGTTTTCTGTTTAGACAAAAAAAAGTTGACTACTTAAATACCAGTTTTGTGTATAGTAAGATGTTTATACCTAAAGTCAATGTAGCTATATGCGATTATACAATATAATGAGATATTGTTTATCATAAGGTGGGTAGTAGTCTAGTTCTGTTTTGTTTTTATTGCACTCAAAAAGAATAATCCTAAAGATACGAAAAATTACTCAAGGGACAGATTCAAAGCGTAATTATATTTACGTGCGACAATTTTTAAGAAAAACATAATAACATAGAGCCAAGTATCGGCAGGCGATGTTTATGATAGAATGAGTTCGACGGATCTCTACCGTACCTGTGGCACTACTCTATCTCTGCCGCTCTACCTCCAATCAGGCAATCTTAAGAGCATCTATCAGTACGGCCAAATAACGACACTTACAATTAAATATTTATCGTGTGCATCTTTTGTTTCTCAAAAATCGATTCCTTGTTCTCTTTTTCCTCAAATAACGCACGAAAAGCATATACATTACGTATTTCAGGCAATCTTATCAAATAATCGTTATGCGATGGTTTTAAGTGGCTTTCGTCTTAATGTTCTAAGAACATCTTCATTAAATATATTTTAATTGTTTTTATCTTAGATAAACATTCAACAGACACGATCAAAACCTATTACTTTACGTTATAAAAAGGTTTGAATAAAAAAAAAACCAAGGTCAAAAATAAAGGCAAAACTTTGTCTATGATAAATCACTTAATCAAAATCATTATTAAATTATGGTAATTAAAACAGCTCACGCCATGCCTAAATAATACAATTTAAGAAAAAAATTTAACAAGTTTCATTAGTTAGTTTCAAGTATTAAAGTTGCACTTTCCACCACCAGCTCAACGAAACTATTTCTAAGAATACTACTAAAGATCAAAACATGCTTAAAATATATAACGAAGTAGCCCCTCCTAAAACTCAAGGATCCTTTCAACATTAGCTCAATATTATAGAAGAATCTTCGAGTTCAGGGCCTGTTACAAATACCTGAAAAGCCTTAGAATCCTAATTGATTATTTCTTCCTTTTTTGAAGTCGGTTAAAAATAGGATGGGCTCCCGCTGACCAAATTTCATAGGATTAAAAGAATGTCATGAAATAAAAAAGGAAAACTAAGTTATTTTGCATACAAACACTTATCAGAAGATAAGAACGAAAATAAATATGCTTACATTTAGAGTTAGAGATTTTAAATAGGATTCCTTCGAGGTTCATTGCATATCGTTCTACAAATACTTATTATATATTATTATCATACTTTTCTTTTTCAGTTGAGTGAAGTAGTCACAGTCGAAGGCAGCCGCGGACGACTTGCTGGTGGAACAATGCTCCGTGTCCTTGGAGCTGCTCAGAAACGTGAAGTGAAGGCAACGCAGAACCTCGCCATCATCGTCTTCTTCTTCATAATCTGCTGGATCCCATTATACACAATGAATGCTGTTAAGGCTTTCATGCCTGATCTAGATCTACCAAATTCCCTGACTTACTTTTGTATAATATTCTCTCATCTTAATTCTGCCATCAACCCTTTGTTGTACGCTTATCACTTGAAAGACTTTCGAGCAGCACTACGAGGACTAATTTGCACATTGATTGGAAGAGGGGTTGTGCCGATTCCAGCGGCATACAGACCTCCAATACCAGTGAGGAGACCAGCGTTAGAAAGGTGCAATGCTCTAAGAGAAAGGCCTCGTGTGTATGTGCATTCTCCAGTGTGGCAAAGACAGAGAGAAGCAGAAGTGGCTGCAGCTGAAGAAAGGAGCAGAGCTAGAGCTACGTCCTTAGCATTAGTTCCAGATGCAGAGCCATTCATAAAAAAAAATTGCACCGACAGTTCTAGTGGGCGGCACACGCCAGAAGGTCGAGAATCCGATGGGCCTTACCTCATTGACTCAAACGAGGAGAGATGTCAGAGTCCATACAAACGTGTAGAGGACTTTCTCAGGAGAGTACGCAGCGTGAACGGAGACAGCTGACATGAACCTTGCCGGGGATATCCGGCATATAGCGTTACATGATGAAAAAGCTTTAAATTGTCCTGTCACAGACATTCCTATTAGTACCTCTCAGCGAGACATCACTAGCCTAATGACTATTATTACAATAGTCACCTCGTTGTAACTAAGTAATAAAAAGTTAAGATTTACATATTTATTGAAAAAAAAAGTATTCTTGTAAGTAATATATTTTTAGATTAAATGAAAATTTTGCTATTACCTAATATCAACTTTTTGTGCTCCAAGGTATATGTATATTGTTGCTACTTTAAAAATCGTCAATTGTTGTTGTAAACTAAATTATATTATTTCACTAAAAGAGTTGTTTTAATACAAGCGAGTCTGTTTTTCAATTAATAGGTACTAGCTTATTAGGTATTTGGTAAAGGATATGACAATGCATTATTCCTTAAAGCTTAAAGAGTCACCAAGTTTAATATAATATATTTAATACTGTAATACACATTTATGTATGTATTTATATTGAATTTTAACTAGCTATTATAATTGTCAGTCGTGTAATTGATTAGATAAAAAGAAAAAGAGAGATTTTAAGGAGGAAAATGTATAATTTCACATGTCAGTGTATTGTTGTATTTTTGATAGCGACATCTACTAGCGACCTTCGCTTGCTTCCGAGCTAGGTATGTGTTGTACTATATTTGAATGTGTTCAGCTTGAAGGTCGGACCGATATTCTGTGGGTTTTATACCAGACGGGTTATAATAAGTCGCAATTATTAATAATAATTAGTTGATCGGGTCTACTTTGTACTACCGTCCGGCCAAAGAGTACCAATATATATATGTATATAGATACTAGTTATGTGTCCCGATCGCCCCTTTCCTTTTAACATTTGAAGTGACAATTAAAGAGCCTTTTTGAATAGTTTGTAAAACTATTATACAAAATTAACAATTTTAAATTATTAGGTATAATTTTTTTAAATCATCCCTGAATTATAACGAACAAAACACAATTAAAATAAATCAAATAGGTCAAACCGTTGTTGATTTAGCGAGACAAACGAACAGCTATAGAATATAGATAGATAAGAGAAGCTATAGAAACATTGTCCGTGAAAAGTTGCCAATATCGCTTAGTTTGTTGTTGAAACTAATAAAATCAACAAATAGATTACAATAATCATTGGAAAGTTAGGAAAACATTTATGGGAAATTAAAACCAGTAAACAATACTAGTTACTATGTCACATTGTAACACAAAAGTGCGTGCAAGTGAAAAGTAACAGTGTAATAAGCAATACGCATTTATAGTGTACACTATAATTACATGCTTATAAATAGACCGGAAGTATAATGGACCTCAGTCGATATAAATAAAATGCGGACTTCCACTTTCAGCGTGCAAAGCCGGCTGTTATATGTACCTACGTACTACATATATGCGTGTATTGAATGTCAGCTGTAGCGAGTGCACTTGAATGTTTAATAGATAGATAATGAACTATAAAGTTATTTATCTATTTATTAAACACCTGTGCTTGTAGCTAATTAACTATTGTAACTGTATACGTCGATAAATTATATAATCATAAAATAAAATAAATTAAATGGCTGCAGATTGAAAAGAGTACAAGCTCAGCATATGAGTCCCCGTAAGGGCAATACTGATTTCATACATCGACGTTCATACATACACATTGTTGTTGACACAACATTGTACGAAAAATAAAAACGCCAGTCAAGCTCACCTGTAAGTGTTAACCATTTTTACACACATGCAATATGAAGAAATCACTCGACATTCTGGAGAGAAGAGATGTCTCTATATGTCTGTAATTATCTTGACTAATTTTGCCTTTAACTCAAAGTCACGTCTCAAAAGTAAATAGGTGCATTAAAGGCTTTAATAATATGTAAACTACACCGTATCACTTTTCAAAGAGAGTTCATATTAATATATTTTTGGCTTTGTACGTCAACATCTTTTTAGACAACCCTGCAAGCGGGTTAACATTTTTTACTTAATCTAGTACTAGGAATGATCAAAGTATATGATAAGATGCTTCATAAGAATGAGACGTCTATAATTTTAAGAAGAAGATAAAAAAAGTCTTATTCTTCTAAACTAAATAAAAAAGGTCTCAAACAAGCAGAACCTTTTCATTTTTTTTATGTAAAATTCGATTTTCAATAAGACAGACCACACAGTCAAAAGGAACGACAAACAGTAGGTCCCGGTTGTTACGGCAACCGCTTTTACCCATAACCCGCATTTTGACATATATAGGCTATTGATGATGATGATGATGAAATGTGTAGGGTATTTTTTAAATATCAACCGAAGCATGAGCTTTCAACTAATGATAACTACTAATGGAGTGATAATAGTGTATTTTATAAGTGCAAGTACGTGACAAACTCATTGCATTTACACGTGTGGTTATAAAGTCAAAATCGTGACCGAATAAAAAAATAAGTAATAAAGTAAAATAATATATTGTCTTATTCTTTTAATAGTTAAAGTTTAAAAGATGAATTGTAGTGTTAAGTACGTAGTGACTTGTATGAAAATCGCCATTACTTCTTATGTTACCAAAGTTATTCAATTAATTTTATTTTATAGTTTTGTAAAGAGATAGAACAGTAAAAATCGTAATATCTAGGTCATTTCCAAGAAAATATCTATTTCCTTGTATCAATATAAATGATGATATCGATGAGTAACTACTAGTAAATAATCAGTTTGTGAATAGTGTAGTCTAGATATTTATGATAAATATATTTTATCTTCTTTATTATTTGTCAGTCATTTATATCTGAAACAGCTAGATTTAGTGACAATTTTTTTTTAATAAGAATAAGTTTCTTATATTATTTTTTATTTTAGGTTTGATTGTCTCTATTCAATAGATAAATTGTCACTATTACAATGCCACAGCAGTGCCATCTGTGATATAACTTGTAAACTAAGTAAAAGCGACATCTGCTAGACATTAGAAACATTACCAAAGACTCGGAAAAAAGAAACGAAAAAACTGTCACCTATTTATTTTACTAAGTAGTTCGTATAAATTCCAATAGATGTAGACACCAACATACCTATTACATAGTTTTTAAGATTTTTGTAACTATTGTAAAACTTTTTGTAACTAGTAAAGATGAGAAAATAAATTCTTCTTCTTTTTGGGTTATTGGCGCTGACCGAAAATAAAATGATTGCACTTTTTAACTTTTAGTAACATAAACAATATATATTTTCTACATTCATATCAAATTTGAGAAAAGTTGAGACTTAACATACGTAGTTCATAGGGGTCAGTAAATTCAGTCGTAGATCCTGGAACAGGGAGTATATTATTTTTGTAAGTAAATTTTTGTTTCATTTTGGTTTATTATAATAATTACGTAGATAGAAGATTATTATCGTAGTCTACTACTTACCTACATACAACTTAATGCCTGAAACACTTGTAAGGAAAATGTTTCTGAATATAACGGATTATTTAAAGAATTATACAACATAATATAAATTTAGATTACTTCATTGCTTATATAATCAATGAAATTGATTATTTTTATCGAATGTTTATTGTCGTCGAACATGGTATTTAAAGTATGAAACATGTTTGATGACAAACATTCGAATAAATAAATAATTATGAATTACGCATGTACGCAGGCCTTGAAATGCCAATAAAGAAAATTAATATTTCTATTGATACAGAGGTTTATTGAACCAGATGGACCCTATGCGCTCCGGGAGCTCAGAACAGCTCAGAAGTAAGTGAAAAGTTTAGGAGCGTACGACAAACGTACAAACAATGATTTTAAAGATATTTTTTAATAAAAAAAACTATGCGTTTTTTTTAAGTTACTAATTGTGGTAGGTAAGTATTACGCATGTATTCAGTAATACAATAAAATAAATGATTTTAATTTTTAAATAAAAGTAGAGACCAAACATTAACCCCGTAATTATAGCCATTCCTCGCCCACAATTATCAAAGACGAATTAATGACACAGACAGGCGTTTAATGATACAGGCTGAACCTGTTCATTAGATACGTACTTTTCACATTATTATTTTTACAAAAAGCTTAGATAGATTATATTTTCAGAGCGCAATTATCTTTTGCATCGCTATCAATATATGTCTTTTTTGTACGAATGTTGGTTTGAATAATTAAATTATTATAATTTCAAAAACAATACTATGCCAACATGTTTTGCCTGAAATATATGTGGGTATTTTTAGATTTATACTATTTTGTATGAAAAAGATTTAAGTATCCATACGCGTTAAAACTTAAGCTTAACATTAAGTGGACAAATGAAATATGCATTAAAGAAAGTTACTTCAGACTGATTTAATATTATTACACTTGATTATCTTTTGATTGAATATTAAGTAAAATTATTGTTAACAGTGCTGTTACATTCCGTAAAAAAATTATATCATAAATTTTAATCGAGTAATTCTATAATTTGTTGATGTGTTAAGGCGTATTCTAAAATCCTCAGAGCACAAATTTAATCTTTTTGTATACACGTTATATTGATGCAACGAATATATATTTTAATACCATGGAGGTGTTATATCTTATAAAATAATAATATCAGTAATAAAAAAAAGGTCGCAGACGCACCTTGGCATGAAGGCTAGTCTCGCTCATTATAATGGTGGGTTTTAAGTATTATTAAAACGAAATACATTTCTTTCAAATCCATCCCCCATAAGTCCTTACACGACCGTGTACTGCGACAGCCATACTAAAGAAATAAAGTACAGTAAAAATGGGTATATTCAATTTTCTGGGCCATGCTTACGAAAAGTTCAAAGTGCGTTTTGCTGAGAACACGCTCGGGAACTTATTTGATTTTGTAAATTTTGTGCCCAGTTTACTTGGCTTTTCTATACTGAAGGATAAAATTTTCGGTTTGTTGTTTTATATAATTTTAAATGAATAATACTTAGAATATCTACTTTAAAAATGTAAGTTACTTAATTTAAACAATTTCAAAAGATGGTTTTAAATTAATAATATATTAATAATATTCTTAATGAAGTCATGAATTTATCATGAAAATTATGTAATATAAAGTATACAAATTTCTATAAGTTATTTATTGATAGTTCTGGTGCTCAAAATGTAGTAGGTATGATTTTATTTTTAAAATATTATATTATTGAGCCACGATATATTCACGTGAATCTTGGAAGAATTAAAAAAACATGTGTCTGCGTTTAACTATGTTTATAATCGACTTCAAAAAGGAGGTTCACAATTCAGTTGGTAACTTTTTTTCTTTGCATATGCACCAATTACACCAAGTTTTCTGATCGGTACGGGATTCCTATTGTTTTTTATTCTCGAGCAATGTGTTTGAAGTAAGTAATTAACGATAAAATAGCATGATTCTGCAAGGAACAATGATGTATGGTAATACTTTCTAAAAATGTAAATTAATATGCTATCGTGCAGATCGGAGATTACCGCATTACCTACTCGTACAAGATTGTAGCTTTCTTTAGAGATTCTAGAATTTAATGACGGAATGATGATGATGATTTTGATGCTACGGAACAAAATGATATGATATACTTCTTACTTTAAATAATTAAATTATAACATCAATACCTACTACTCTGTCGTTACAGAGCAGTATCAACTCAGCATGGGACTATGTTGTGATTTGTACCCCAGGGACTACATTGAGACCGTATTCAAGACTGGCTCGCGGAAACTGTTGTATCTGTTGTACAAAACCCAGGTCGCTCAGTTCCTTCTATATGCTTTGGACAGATTTTAGTGTCGCAGTATGCAATCGCGTCGTGACATAGAGTCGCTTAGTGCCTTTTATAGGTCTTACCATACGGAGTGCTCTCAAGAGATTTTTGACCTAAAAGAGGGACTCCGATAAGGGAGGGATTATCGGAGTCCGTCTTTCACTGTATCACCACCTACTACCGGCTACGCAAAAAGAGATTTCGTGACTCCTTGCCTTGTCGCATGTCAGAGTGTGGAATTCCTTATCGGTACACGTATTCCCTCCTTCATACGACTTGGGTAGGAACCTAAAAAAGCTTTTCACGCCTCATTTGAAGGATTAAAAGAGGCATGAAAAGACACTTTTAGGCTGTCAAGGCTAGGACAGTATATTGTATGCTGCATACGCTATCTTCACATATTGACTCCTCCTACTCCTTACCATCAGAGACTTGCGGTGATTTATATTAAAAAATAGATAAAATATTATTGAATCGAATCCAAAATACTAGCACCCTTTAATACCTTCGAATAGCGAAAACTCAATATTTTAGTGCGTCATAGCGAGATAGGATGTGCGTATTTTCCGGGCTTATTCGCTAACTTACTTTGACATCTTATGTGACAACTACTGGGTTATTTGTAGATCTACAAGTACCTTGTTAATATTTTTCATTTTAATGATTTTTATTTAAAAAAAATTGAAATAATAATGTGTAGATCAAACAATATATTATATTACAGCTCCTTTCTGGATTATACACCTGGGACTGCTGATATACATCTATGGAGTCGGCAGCTTGGTATACCAAGTAAAGTTTGCTCACTCGGCTGGCGAATTCATCAAGAGTTACGTCAACGTTTCTCTTTTCATATTTGTTGTTAATAATAGCTACTGGTTTTTGACTAAAAGGCAAGATCTTCATATATTTATTAATAAATCAAACAACGCATTTAAATGTTACTTAATCGTTACTATATTGTTGTGATAATTTTTTGAGTATGTAATTTCTCAGAATTTTTATTTTTGATGATAGAGGTTTTGTGTTTCTTCAGGAAATTAGTAAAGTCTACGTTAGCCGAAATATTTGAGAGCGATCAGCTGGCGATGGCAAATCCGGTATTTCGTCAGAAACATGAGAAATTGGTCTCGAAAGTCAAGATCATTTTGTTTCTATTCTATGGCTTCAACATGATGAATGCTACCTGCATTTATGTGCCACATCGTGTGGATGTGCCGAATAATTATGCCATGACTCCTTGCTTTGGTAAGAGAAAAATTAATCAAAAACTCAATCTTCTACTGATAACAATAATTTAAAAAAAAATGAGATGTCTCGTAATATATTACGCATATAATCACGTCAGCAGTACCTATATTTACAACTTGAACTCCTTTAGTGGTTTAGTCATTGATACCATATCTCTAGATGTGATAGTTCGGGAACAAAAATTGATTGGGGTTGGATTGATGCAAGGACTTTTTCTAAGTCAACCCGTTGAGCAAACACCATATCACTAAGAAATGATATCCATAATTTAAAAAGCATGCTATAATGGCTTCCATTTTTGGCTTTACTTTGTTTCCCACAATTGTTGAAGATAAGCAGTAAAAATATCATTGTTCAACTTTGTCTAATACATCCCCAAGTAATTCAAGAACAACCATTCTTCCTATTCAATAATTGGCCAAAACAGTTATAATTGAATCTGTTTTCAGGTATGGAACCAATCACGTCATCACCTAACCGTCAGATATGCCAAACTCTCCTCTTCTTCCAAGAGTGTACCATCATTACCGTCGCGCTCAGCTATCAATCACTCCTACTCTTCCTCATCGCTCACACAGCTGTACTATACCAACTTCTTTCGAAGGAAATCATGACTCTGAACGATTACGACCGACATATGTATTTTAACCACCCTGTAGTCAAAGACGTATTGCCAGTGATGATCCGACGACACTGCCTGCTACTGAGAATTATTGACAACTTAAAGTCCTTATACAGTGTCCCTATAGGAGTTGATTTTGGCTCGAATGCTGTATGCATCTGCTTGTTTTTCTACCTACCACTTCAAGAGTGGCTGCAGTTCAGTCCTTTACTTATATACTGTTTTCTTGTCTTCTTTCTGTACTGCTTCTTATGTCAAAGACTCACCAATGCAGCTGAGCTGTTCGAAATGTGTGTCTACGCTTGCGGCTGGGAGAACTTTGATGTGAAGCATAAGAAAGTGGTCTTCATTATGTTGAGGCAGGCTCAGAAGCCAGTGCAATTGCTCGCAGCTAATATTATACCAGTGAATATATCAACATTTGCTACTACGTTACAAGCCATGTTTAAATTTGTAACAGTTGTTAAAGTTTAAGTTACTTGTTCTCTTTTAAATATTTATTGATAAGTTTCTAACACTTAAGTAAGTGTTAGAAACTTATAAGCTAAGTTAAGTATAAACGTTTAAATATTTTGTTAAAACACTGATATATATTTTGTTTCTTTCATTTAGATTATGAAAAAACCGTAAATAGTTTTTGATTAATTGACATCATAAAAAATAATTTCTAAATAAGTTTTTTTAAAATATTGATTCAGTTTCTAAACTAAAACAGATTTAAAGACAAAGCCAATGACTCAGGTAATTGCGAATGCAGAAATAGAACTGTTTTAAGAGGGAATATTTATTTTTGAAATACAATGATTACTTTATATTTAAAACATTTAAAGTTAAAAGTAATAATTTGTTTTTCATAATTCTATTTTGCTAACAATAACAAAAACTAAAAAAAAATGCTTTAGGCAGGTGTAGACTCGCTTGCATGATCATTTGAGTTCGACCCCCTTTCCTCCCTTTCCTCTTGGATTCCCCTTATGTGAATGGAAAGGTGGAAAAACGATATAAAATGATTCGTCTAATTTTATGGCATGGCAGGTATTGAAATTCCTTGTCTATCAACCCACTTGAATCATTTTGTTAAATTTCAAGTGGTTTCTTGTTATTGTTGGTTGTTTATTATCTACCTGATGGTCATAATATAATGAGTGAGTGAATCTTACTATTCAGCTCGCTAGGGTGCTAGACCTTGTTTCTGAATGGGTATCTAAGAATCTTCCCAAGTTCAAAACTCTTCATGTAAGAAGGTGTGTTCTTTCTTCTATTCAGGGCACTACGCGGTCATTTAGTGGTGCTGACCACCGCGCTGGGCTGTAATCTGATCTTTTGTCTATTGTACAAAACCTAGATCCGGTCTAGAGTGCAATATTGCTCGCACCTTTGGGATGGCTCCTTGAAGCTCTGAACAGATAGCAGCATCGCGTTATGCATATAATTGGCGATGAACTTCTGCAGTTGCATCGCGAGAGTCGTGACATAGGGTTGTTTAGTGCCTATAATTGCTTGTAACATGGAGAGTTTTTTTAAGAGTTTTTTTTACCTTATCCCTCCCTCTCCTTTTCCTCCTTCAAAAGAAGCGTAGAAAGGTACTTAAGTCTAGGTTTTTAGTAAAATGCAGCACGTACTTTTTGCATATCATTATCGACTTTTACAAGTTTTACACAAATTACAAGGATGTTTCTATTACTATTGTTACGCACTTACAAAATATAGTTCAAAGTAATGTTTCAAAATATGCTTTATATGTTAAGGTCAAGCGAAAATTTAGAATGTTTCATCGAATATACCTTTTGTTTTGGTTTCTAACTAGCTTTTGCCCGTGACTTTGTACACATAGAATTTAGAACTGAGTATCTATAAAATATTTTAGATAGTATAGTTACTAACATAAAAATGTTTGCAAAATGTTATTTTAATAAATTTACTAAAAGCCACTTAAACATTTTAATCGGAGCAAAACATATAAACTCGTATCAGTAATTTTTGTATAGCTAATAAAATGTTAAAGAATGTAAAGTTTAATCTAATAAGATCGAATTTAGAGCATTTGACCGAATAGTCCCGACATTTTGCATGTCTTTTTATATTAAAAATGAGCCTCATTTGTTGCATATATTAAAACTAAAATTAGAAAAGAAAAGCGCACGGTCGTTTAAATAAAGATAATATTTGAAAGCTGCGTCGACCCACGCCAAAGTCAATGTATCTAGACGCCAAGGGAGGTCAATCTACAAAACGGAAAGATTTCTCTTAAATACAAAAGAACCTCTATTACTTTTGTCTGAATCTAGACTTTATAGACTCCAGAGGTTATGTTAAATTGAAAAAAAATATGAAAAACATTCAACTTTTATTCATCTTTGACTTTGGATTAATAGAGAAAAGATAGGCTGTAAATAATTATGTTTGTAACGTAAATTTTATAAAATAAAATAAGCTTAATTTTTTGCATACTGCAATGTTCTCACAATACAGTTATACTTACTGTAGCGGCGCCTGCGCTGCCTTCGCTTTGACTCAGTAGTATTTGAGAAATCAACGCGCACGATAGTTCGTTGCGCCGGAGTGTGGTTGTTCGGGATGTATTTATAATAAAAAAATATTATACATATTTATAAAGTTAATTCTGGTGTTACAAAATGAAATTGTTCGTATGCTGTTTGTTTGTCATTGCCAATATAAGCAATAATGGAAAAGCTTCACTGGAAAGTTACGCTCCAACGAGTTCAAATATCCTTTTTGAGGATATAACAAGAAATACAGGTAAATATTTAAACGTGAGACGATTTATTTGTAATATTATATTTTAATATAATTAACCAAATTCTGTTTAAATAAATACAAAGGAGAAGCAAAGATTACCTAGAAGCATTACCAATTACTTCAAATAAGTTTCCTTTCTTAAAATCAAGTTGGAACTAACTACTTAGACTAATTATTCAATTTTTCTACGCACAAAGATGTGTTATAATTATTGATCAATTATTTGTTGTCTCTTTCCAATGATTGAACAGTGAAGTGAATTAGATTTTATTAACTTTGTACATTTACAATCATGACATGATTCATGAGCTTTACCTTTAAAAACTTTAAGGTAGGGGTAACTGCCCTTAAGAATTGAATTGCCTTATATAATTTAGTTCACATTAAACATTTCAGAAGTTGTCTATGAAAATAAATTTAAGAAAATTAGAAATTTTCTGTGTGAAACTTTCTTTGATTGTCACAAAAACAGACATCATAAAATTTAATGTAAAATTGAAAAATACTAAGGTAATTAAGTTCCCAAGTATTCATTACAACTTTTAAGATCCCCTTTTTTATAATAATTTATAAATCTAGAGCTAAATGATACGTAGATGAGATAAAGACTTAAATCGATTCTTAAATACACTAAGTAGTTAATACTCGATTTAAGCCTCAATCTCATTTAGCTCTAAAAATTAATGTAGATTTAATAATTCAAGATATTAAAATTTTGCGGCAAGCAAGCGGGACCTAATAATATCAAATAATTAAAATCTGTACTTATATTTACATAAATTTCCATTTATTTTAATTATCGAATCAAAGACTATGTCAACATATTATTATACTTTGGTTAGCACTATCAGGGTTAAGATCGTCATTATAAAGGAGATTTGGTCTATGCATCTGTTGAAGGTTCTAATGTGTGGCGAAATACTGCCATTACCGACTCAAGATCGTAAAAGGTAGAATTATTATTTTAGCTAAGGTCAAAAGTAGTAGAGGTACTTTAAGTTTTTAAAGCATATTTAAAAATTGAATCTGTGACCGATAAAGTTCCTTCTTTGCCAAGTTTTAAATAATCAGGGTTTCATAATAAAAATTCTGACGATATTCAATAATGTAGATGTGTTTTGAGTCAATTATTTATAGGACGAAGGCCCTTAATAATTGACATTGTTTTCCCTGCAATACTAATAATAGAAAAGCGCGTCAGCTTTACCAAATATTATGTCATTTACTAACCAAATTCAAAAAGGACGTTCTGTGTTCGCCCAGTATGTATGTTTATTTGTATGCGATATTTTTCTTACAGATAAATCTTGTAACCGTCCTTGTAAATTCAATGTGAAGCCACGAAGATGCCATTACGATTTTACAATAGAACCAGTTGTTCAAGATAAGGGTATCCCAATAATTGGTATCAATGGAATTAGTCCTGGACCGCCCATAAATGTTTGTGCGAATGACGTAATAGTTGTAGAAGTGAAGAATAAAATCCCCGACCAAGATGTTACTATACACTGGCATGGAGTGGAGCAGAAGGGAACTCCTCACATGGATGGTGTACCAATGGTATCGCAGTGTCCCATTACTTATGGTTCCAGTTATAAGTACGCTTTTATTGCCTCTACACCCGGTACATACTTCTATCATGCTGATTCAGGTGAGATTTCATTTAATTCAATGTATTATCAAATCAAATGAATTTAAAACACTATATCAATAATTCTTCTAACACTACAACCCCTAAATTAGATATAATATCTTTATAGATTATCATTAATTAATTTGTAAAATATCGGCTACAAATAAAGACACCAGTTTGTTGATAAGGGACAAAGGTTACCATATTAATATCAATAATGTCATCATCATCATCTATAGCCTATATACGTCTCACTCCTTCCTACATGAGAGTAGTTTGAGCCATAATACCACCACTTTGGCTCCGTCGGGTTGGTGGGTGGAAGCGGTTCCCCTAACAATCGGGAACAACGGCTTATCGTGCCTTAAGACGAACAGTTAAGGAGCAGGAGGGTCAAAAATATACTTCATAAAAATTGACACTTAATGGTGATGATTATGAAAGAATGGAATTAATTTCACGCCACATTTTTGGAGAAAATGCATTTAATTTAAAACCGTGTTGAATGTTATGTAAGAAAGTTGATAAACATGTTGTTTGCCCGAAATAATCGAAAGAGGGATCGCAGACAGATGCTACTAATATCACGCACTTTCTTATTGCTACTATGCAAATCTAAACGATTTGAAAGGTGAATTACAGGTTCAGAAGTAAGGGGAAATTTTTTATATTACTAGTAACACCTAGTGTTATAATTTATCTGTTATTAAAGATATGTATTTACTAGTCTGGCAGCTCTAAATAACTGTTGAATTCTACTGATTTCTACAAGATCTTACTATTTTTCACTTTCGACTAGAAACAGCATGACAGTTTTTATCAGAGCATGTAAGGAACTCAATGTCCGTTTCGCACAGTTAACTAATCTTGACATGTGTGGTGACATTCAATATAATTTCAATAGAAAAATTGATAGCGCAGTTGAAACTTCAATATAGACGCAATTCTTTTCCTTTCTTAATACTTTTGGAAAACTCTCATTTTAAGCAGCTCACTCCAATACTGTAAACGTTAGCTGGTGAAATTGTGAATCTTAGATTTATTATTGTAAATTGGGAAATGAAATTATATAAATGTTGTTCTTTTCAAAACAGTGTCTCATCAAAGTGATGGTGTTTTTGGGTCACTGATAGTAAACCAGCCTCAACCTCTAGAGCCTCATTCAGCTCTTTATGACTACGATAGAAGCAACGAGAACACTTTCATCATAGCTGCAAAGTTCCCTCAACTGCTGACCGGCAACCTCGAGGATATGTCTCAACTACAGCCGAATTCACTCACCATCAACGGCGATGTCGAAAATTTCAAGTCAGTAAATACTTATCTTTTTAGATTGCATACAATGCACTCACAGTGTGCCAATCTAGTAATAACTTGCAACATGTTTATTGTCACTCGGATGATGGAAGATTGGAAAAAACAAAACAAAACTGAACTGAAAGGAACATAATTTTATAGATAAATTGATATCCAAAATATAATTCTCAATAGTAGTTGTTAAATGGAAATATGGATGTCGAATTCTCATCTTCTCGAATATGCTGTATTTCAAAATAATAATGGAGAAAATAAGCTTGATTATTCTGGTACGTGTTCAGTTGATAGTGTGTAGTGATTGATGGTGGTTTTTTACAAGATGAAACTTTCATCGTGAATTGATGACAATTTAATTTATTTGATCTAAAGTATGAAAAACTGAGTCGTATCATATGAGAAATGTGTTTGATGTTGATACCAATATTCGAAAATAAAATTAGAAAGCGTTATTTTTTTAAATTGATCTTTAGATTAATCAAGACTTGGATGTGTGCTAAAATCAGAGAATTCTCAAATTTTGTAGAATATTCAGACCTATTTTGATTTATTATTCAAACCTTTTTGACTGAATCATTCTCTATTCCAGAATGTTCGTGATGCAAGGCTTCGCGTACAGACTACGGCTCATCAACGCTATTGCTGTTGAGTGTCCTGTATCCTTTGGAATTGATCACCACAATATGATTGTAATAGCAACCGATGGGAAGCCTGTTAAACCGGTCGCAGCTCGGAAAGTGATCTTGTATCCTGGTAAAAACAGATTTACGAATATGTATATACATTATATTTTTAACGTGCACGGCTGTTCATATAATAATACTTACATAGGGCTACAATACGAAAGATTATGTTTGGTGTTGGCGCGAATCCCGGCCTTAGGGCTACCTGGGGGTGACCTCGTGAATTGCTTCGGCAGCACTCAGGTTACCCTCGTGAAGGGCAATGAAGTTACCGGGAAGTTTTATCAGAAATAATATAGTTAGTTTTATATTAGTTACTTAGTTTTATATTAGTTAGCTTTTCCTACCGTATATTATTTTTAATAATCTCCTTTTTAATCTTTTGAATCTTCTCCGTCAGTTATTATACTTAGTTCACTGTAGAATGATGAAACGTGACGAAGAAAGTGATAAGTCATCTAATAATACCGCACGATCATTGGAATAAATTGATGGAGACAAATTTACAGTTACTATAGGCTCTTCAAATCTGGGATTATTTTTAGCGATATGATATTTAAATAAGCATTTTAAATAGTAAAATGTAATTATTAGTATTAATTTTAGCCATAATTTATTATACATATTATAACTTATTACAATGTAATACGGTACAAATAATAAGGGTCCTAATTGAATAATGTTTTGCTATTTAAAAAAAAGGTATTATACCTAATTTAGAGTAAAGCTTGCGTCATGCGTGTCCTATGTTGAAGGCTATATTAAAATTACTGGTAAAGTTTGAAATGTATTCCTATGTACTGCGTATCATCAGGTGGTGTCGAATCATTTGCTGAGCTTAATATAAAAAATGATATTGTTTTGACGTGACGTAATTAAGCGTAAGTGTTTAACATATGAATGGCCTTTATTACCAGTTATTAACTTGCTCATTCTGCATCACTGTATTAGCTACTTAAGCTACATAAAAATATTTCAAACCACCACAATCATTTCTGTAAGAAGTTGACGGTTTTGGTATGGAAAATTAAAAGCTTAAAAACTATTGTAGTGTACCTAATATTCTCAATAAATACTCTTCATTTAACGTACTTAATTAAAAAAAAATTGTTTTTATTTGTCATACTTAAAAAAGTATCGATTAGTCACATTAAAATTGAATTAAAGCACAAATTAACGAATTCGACATTTCTGTAATAATATTTTTTGCACTGATCGGTGCTATTAAACTTTTTTAAAATTCTGATAATCTTGGGTATAATTAACGATTGGTCCTAATTTAAATCCAACGGTGACACCATTGTGTACTAGAGCATCAATATCTCAGATGCCTATAACTTCATCCGATAACCAGTGAGAGGAGAAAGGCTTTCGCATCGGTGTGTTACTTCTCTGTCAGTTAAGGTCGCCGCGAGACTGGTTTCGTTTGTTTTCATTTCACTTTCTATCACACCGTGGTCAATAAACTTAGATTATTTTACGGATTCTGTATTTTATGTTCTAGGGAGAGATTCCTTTCATATTCCCGTTTCGTTTATTCTCTATAGTTTGTTTACAATTTTATTTCAAAATAAAAATGAAACCTTTGGTGATTTAAGATTTCGAGATTATTTGTTTAATCAGTTTTGTATACGTTAATTGAATTATTATTACATTAGGTTCACTTACTTCAACCTGAAGATCAGTATTTTGAAATATATTAAGGGGCCAAGTAACCTCTATTTTTATTAAATTAACACAGAACTCTAGACAACAAAGCTTTAGAAAGTTGAATCCAGCGTAAGGCGTTCTTGTTAATAAGCGAATAACAAATGAATGAGGTTCTATTAGCTCATTTTATAATTTTATGGCATATTTCAGGAGAACGGATGGATGTAATAGTGCGAGCATCCCATGAGACTGGTGGGTATTGGGCAAGGGCGAGCGCGGGAGGCGCGTGCGCAGGAGTCACTGCAAACGCTATGCTGCTCTATTCCGGTTTCAATTACACTTCTATGTTGCAACAAGGGCAGGTGAGATGCAGAACTTGTTATTTATGCAACTATATTTATTTAGTATAAACATGATTCATAAATTGTTAACATTGAACTGAAGCCTTAAATTCAATAAAATACCGTCTTTTGTGTGGAGTATCGTTAGGATTTATGAATAGGAATTTTTAAGAAATTATTTATTCCCTTCTTCTAGAATGAAATCAGCGACAGTACGTTGGACAGTTCTCTTGTTTACGGACAAATGCTGGAGTCTTTACATGAAGTTGCTCAGAACTCTGAAGTTAATACGGTTTATTTAGGAATCCACAGGAATATGATGGAGTACAATGAGAAAGATGTCGATTTTAGATATATAAGCGATGCTGTACCAAAGAAACCATATTATCCAGCATCTTTAGGTGAGGAGACTTATTTGTGGCGCATAATGGCATTTACTTAAAATTAATTGACTTTTCTTTCATTTAATTTAATTACTTCTGTTTTTATCTTAATTAAATATTCAGTAATCTCCTAACAATATATTATAGAATTAAATAAAGTAAGTAGTGTTAAGAACTAACATGCAAAGCAGGACTGAATATAAGTAGGTGTCTATGAGAAATAAATAATAAAAATTAACTAATATTTCAGACGTAAAAAAAGAAGGTATTGTACAAATTAACGGAAAGAATTTCCTGTACCCAAATGCTCCGATGCTGCTATATCCACGGGATGTGAAGTCGGACTTAACCTGTTTAGTTGGTGAGGAAAACATCAGCCAGGAGCTTCAGTGCGTCATGATACTGGAACCAAAGGAGGGAATACTGGAACTGGCGTTAGTAAATGAAGGCAAGTTGGGTAGTAAAATAAACCCAGTCTAATTTTTGGATACAAATCTAAAGTTTCTTCTTTTCTATATCTTTTTATTACACAATCTGTATAATTTACAATGCATTGCTACTAACTACACTGTCAATATTTTGTAATACTCGCAACATTCAAGCAACATTGCAGATTTCGGAATTGGCATCAATTAGCAAGAAGTTTAGCTTAAGGAGGGTCGATGTAAACAAGTCACCTTCTAAGAAGGAATTTTTGGTTAATTATTGATATTATGATTTAATAGACAAATAGAACTGTTAATATTTTATTAGAACTGAAAAGCTTTCTATTGTCTATCCAATTAGTAATTAATAACGTCTCTGAGTTTGGGTTTAATTATAAGTAATTATTTTTGTGTATAAACAATAATTATTTATCGTTCATTTATGTTACTTTATTGTTTTTCTTCTTTTCGATTTTATGTCATAGTTAGAGCAGTGCATGCTTGGTGTGTAATGGTGCATATATTGAAAAATATAACTATAAACATTATTATATATCCCGTTTCTAATTCCATGTGATTTGTTTTTATAATTTAAAATTTTAATGTTCCTAACAAGTATACTGTGGTATATTGTTAGAATAGAATATATATTATCTTTATTGTTCATTAGCATATTCAAAAAAAAGAATACATAGGGTACATTTAACACATAACATATTTTAACATATATAGTTATTAAATTAAAAAATAATTCTTTTAAGCTAATATTAATAATACGTCTTTTCCTTTTTTATTTACTTCTTTTTTATCTACTTAACTAATGGTCAAAAACAGAATCATCATACAGTAAGATTATTTTGTTATTCATGTAAATCACGCTTGAGAATGTGAAAGAATGGAGAAAAAAGAAAAAAATATTAATTTTAAACATTTTCATATATGTTAATACAAATGCTCCATTACAAAGATTGTTAGGTTTTAGATAATACCACAGACAGTTTAAGTGGCTATAATTGCTGTTTCAAAATTCACACAACTGTTTTGTGCAAATAACTCATTTTTTTTTAATTTGCACAATGGTTTACATAGAAAGTTGAATAATATCAATCATGTGTTATGTGTTATAGGGCTATTGCGTGTTATTACACAACTATGCGTGTTTAACTTAACAAAGATGTAATGATGCGTAAGGAAGTTGCAAAGATCATTATCTTTTTGCTTCTTGGGAATACAATGCTGTTACAAAGTTACTAGTAGACTGGTATTCAAAAAATCTTTCTGATTTATGATAAAAAACAGTTCTTTAAGAAGTCATCTATATATTATTAAAGTGTGAAATTGTTACAACAACATCACCAGTTTAAGTACGCCTCACTGCAGGGCACCTGCCTTAATCACTAATCGAAGTTTGGGCCATAACATATCTTATTGTTCTTCGATTAAGAAAAACCACCTTTAGTAAGTAAAGATAAAAGTTCGATTTAGAAAACAAACCAACTTAGGTAACTCCCTGATTAGTCAATCAAAATTTGTTATCATTACCACGGCCCATCATAAGAAGACGAGTACTTGCATGCCTCAATGCCATTTGTTAATAATATTTTAAAATAGGATTAATTAGAAGTAAATATACAATCAAGTATCTAAGTATATAGATATTTGCTGCGGTCAATATAGCCTATATTTTAAGTTAGAATTTTAGGAATAGATCGGTGAAAACTGCATCAAACTGCATGCAGTAGTTTTGCATGGAACGCGTAGAAACATACAGACAGGCAAAAATTCTACATTAGTTTCTGTCTCAATATCTATAATGCACAAAAATTGGTTGTTTACAATTTTTCTTTGTATATAATTTTGATACTAAGATATGAGGTACATTGAGTGAACGTTCATAATTACTGTTACTGTTGTTATTTTGAATGCTAAATAAAAACCTCTCAATGATTTTCAATCAAGGCGGTATTATACCATAGCATATTAGATAACATTACGTATTTTGTTCTACGTTATTTTAACTATGAGTTATTTTATTAAATCTTATGTTTATTTAGTTAATTTATTACTTATTAGTTCTTTTCATTAATAATTAAACCTTTTTATTAACATTTTGCAGGTTTACACAGTAATGAGTCATATACATTTCACATGCATGGATACACTATGCAAGTGGTTTCGACGTGGCAGAATACTAAAGGCAAGCCTTTAACAAAGGACGAGTTTAATAGACTTGATCGAGAGGGGATTGTCATTAGGTAATTAATACGCTGCCTTATCTACTCATGAAAAATTATTTAGCCTCTTACGTGTTTAGAAAAACATTTTTTAAAAACATATTGAAACTTATTCCCAAATATGATGCAGAAATGGAGATTGAATCACAGTTTGTAATGAGCGTATCTAAATGTGTTCTAATTTTAAATGACTTTGATTTCAACTGTATCACTCACTTGATTAGTTGGTTCAGAATAAATCCTCTTATGCCCGTTATTATTTAAATGACATTTTTAAATAACACCGCAATTTGTATATTTTCAGGAATCTCCAAAATCCTCCTCTAAAAGATACCATAACTGTACCCAACAAAGGCTACACGATAATAAGAATACGCCCCGACCAAGGCGGCAGCTGGCTTCTCGAGTGCAGATCCTGTGGACTCTCCTCGTTGCCAGCGGCAGTGATCATCAATGTTCCTATTAAAATGCCAAAATCTATTATAAGGTCCTTATCAAAATGTGGCAACTATAGACCTCCTGATGTATTACTTAATTAAGTGACCGTCTTTGGGTATAGGATGGAAAAATAATATGTCCTCAGATATCGTTTTGCTCAATATAGAGGTAGTGTATTATATGTACCCTATCAAAAAATTAAATCACAAACACGTTTTCAAATCATGACGTTATTCTGAGATGTAAGAAGGAGAATCTAGTATAGTAAATTAAGAGCTACCCTTACAAAGTAAGTTAAGTAAAATGAATCAAAACGTCTCAATCGCGTTTGTATTTAGTTGTTGAATTGCAAAGATTTTAATCAAATTATAGTATCAATTCCAGCAGTGAAGAATTGAAAAAACTTTTTATATACGGTCTTTACGATAAACGCCGTCATTACATTTAACGTTAGACCTGCTGTATTTTATATAGTCTTAAGGAACGATTGGAAGTCAATTATTTAATTGCTACTAGAGAAAAAAAAACGTTAATCAAAGAAGATAGTCAAAAAGTTTTGAAAGTAGATAGGTACTAAGTTGTTCTAATGTAAGGTTCTGAATTCGATCGTTGTGGTTCTGATGAATTATATGCATATCTTTATGAGAAACCTGCTAATTTGGTATGGCGGGACTTAGCTTTCATATAGTTTGATTTGAATTAGTAATAATTAACTTACTACTACTACTGTGTAATGATGCATAAATATAACATTTTTGGAGCTTATTCAAGGATTGATCTTCGGGTTAAAATGATATCTGTCTAAAATTAGGCTCAGAGTAGAGTATTTTAGCTCAGGGTAAAAATAAAACACAAAAATAATGTAAATTCATTTAAGTTAAAAATCATTGGAAAACAATGCCATCTAAGGAAAGATGATTTTTTAAATAGTGGTTCTTATTAAGAGATTTTTATTTATGTGTTGTAATGTCGTTAGTAAATTATAGTGAGTTAATAAGTCTATGTACATAATCGCTTAGGTCTAAAAATCATATAATAATGTCTGAGGAGGTACAAAATGTTGACGACCTATTTCTTTAAACCACCTCTTTTGACACAAACAAATTGTATAAAGAAATGTTTTACTAATCAACATAATTGGAAGTGGGAATAAAAATCAATTTTGTTGTTACTATCCTTAGGCTCGATATTTTGTTGATAAATAACTATACAACTTCAAAAAATAAATGACAATTCAAGTGAAAATCACAAATTGCGAATGAAATAACTAATTAATTAAGATTTTCGTTTTCATGTAAATAATATCACTTGTATATACGTAATAAATATTAAATTATTTTATATTAATAAAATGTGAAAGTATTGTTTGTTCTTATTTGTTACGTATTTATATGGCTATTGATAAAGTCCGCGTAATGAGATACATTCGTAAAAACTGTAGGAGCGCCTTTCTCTCCGCAAGGAGAAATGCCCCAAGACACGATTCCAACTATAAATGGAACGAATTCAGCTTCCTCATTATTATTTTTATAGCATTCTTTAGTTTTCAGTGTAGTTATTTCTTTTGTTTCTTCATCATTATTAGTTTCATTATTCGCTCCTTCATTATCAGTATTATTAGATGTTTCTTCTTCTGCTGGACAAGCTATACGTAGAACTAATGGTCCACCAGAATCTCCACTACATGCTGCTGTACCGCCATCTAAAGGCCCCGTGCATACGTTGGCTTCTTTATCAAGAGGATTTTCTTCCCCATTTTCCATAAGACTATCTATGTTTTTATTACATTCTGAAATAATAAATGTAAATAAGATTGTGTATTCCAAAATTTGCAGGAAATTCTTAGTTTAAATTATTTTACATACATGTCTTATTTAAGTTACAAAGATACATATAGTAAAATATCATATTTGTTAACATAACGAGAACCATATTTATGTGTTATAACGTTAACGATATTTAAAACCTGTGTAGTATGAGAAAAGGAAGCAGATTAGCGAAATGTGTTGGATACGTCATGAATCTTTTGACAATTTAATATACTCACTTTCATATGGCACATATGTAACTTTCATCTCCTGTAATTTGCTTGGAAGTTCTGGGATAAATAATGTAGGCCGTAAAACACCCCATCCCGGCAACATTAGATCAGGATCGCTCATTTTCAGGCCATTAAAAGGTAAGTTAATTGGTTTGATTTCGTTTGTGAATATAAATTTATCTTCAGTTTGTACAACGGCTACATCGTTTGGTCCGACGCCACTTGAAATAGAAGAAATTAAAATAAGTAACAAGTCAGATTTATCTTTTAATAAACAAAACAATTTAAACTTTAAAATTGAAAGCTAAGAATTGTTATTGAAGTAGAATTCTATCTGCAATTATGTTTGAAAGCTTAGTTGAAAGGAAGAGGAGAGAGAAGGATTTAACAGCCCTAACTTCTTATATGTCTTGTCTATTATATTTCTCATGTAGGAAAGCTTATGCACAGTGGGACGTTAAAAGGCTGTTGGTGATTGATGATGAAAGGCTTCAGATAATCAAGTTAAGTTTTGGCGATATACACAATGCATAACCATTGGTCCATTTGCATAATTATGCATAAACCTGATAATCTATGTTTGACGAGAAGCTGGCCGGCTGATTGTTAAGTAGAGAAGGACAATAAAACAGGATTCAAAATTTTACAATTTACTTACCCTTTATAATTAGGATGCGGTATACGCTGAATGACTTTGGATATCTGTGCTTTAGGCCCATAATAGTTCACATCATGAGCACCTGCCAACACGTCCATGTTCAACCATCTTATCAACCAAGAGTTTGATACGCAATGGGCCGCTGTCAAAACCTTAAATACCAGTTACCGTTTTTTATAAAACTTTTATTCTATCATGAGTTTATGAAGTTATGTGATACCAAAGTATTAACCTGATATTGTGTTTTGGTTGAAAAATATTTTTATTTCTAGCAAGATACCACTTCCAGCCAACCAATAATAAAGATCGAGACGGCATTTGGGCTAATTGTATATACATTTATGGAAAAAACTAGACTTATGTAAGTATTATACGTAATATTTTTTTATCAAGTATATTTAAAGGAATATCATGGTATGGGTGAAATTGCGATGGCAGTGGTGTAACAAATCTTATTGAATGTACGTACATAAGTACTTACTTACCCATCTCTCGTTTATTAGAGATCCTCCACAAATATGTGACCGTATCCACAGGAATCTTAGCTGTAGTGATACCATGTAAGGATGACTATGAGGTGTTGCTTGGTGACCGCCTACTATTCTGCCTTCTGGTATGTCCGCAGGCGTGGAAATGACTGTGTGGGGGAAATGGTAGAATATCTGTTGCTGTATTTAAAAGGTTTTTTTTCTTAAGTTATTAACCTACCAAGCAAATAAGTCTAGAATAAAGACACAATTAGTTTTGAACTCATATCCCGGGCGCATATCGTGGCCTATTTTTTTCGTATAGCTTAGGTATTAGTTTGATTACCATGACAACACTTGATTAATATCACTAAGAATGGTCTAGACTTTTTTGGAGTGACTTTTTTGATATGAAAAATATGTAAGTGGCAATTAAGATGCCTATCTTAAGTGTGTAGTGGTCTGAATTAAAAAGTAAGTCACTTCAAAAATGGAATAATAATTTTAGCCTAGTACTAACTGGATAGAAAATCTAAGAGATATTAAACATCAAAAATATTTGATCCCACCATTCTGAGATTGAGCTTTTTATTAATATTATCAAGGTTTTTATTAAGACAATTCTCAAGACTTACCGTGTGACAAAACTAAACATCTTGTATAAAACACAACCACCGATAGTATAGTAAAAAAGTTCATGTCGAAGATATTTGCATGGGTTGTGTCGTAACGCGTTTTATAGTTTAAATTTTTTTTTATAGTTGTGCGTTATCTATATGAATACCGATGCCTGTGGTGAATTATTACAGGGGTACAAAAGTTGAGTAACATATTTTTGAGAATTGAATATTGCATTATTGTACACACGTCAACAAATATATATATTATAAATATATATTATATTATATTTTTAATTCTATTAAAAACGACATGTATATTATAAACCCTTATGAAAGTCCCTTGTGGTTTCAATTCGATTTCAGTCAATAGCACTTTCAAATTAGGTATTTGAATATCGTCGATGAAGTGACTATCTTAGAAAAGTAACAAAAAAACGTATAAAAAAGGTATTTACTTGAGTATATATCAGCTAATTCCACAGTATTTTAATAAATATTTAAAAGCTAAATCGGATTGTGTTTTGTTGAATCACAAGGTTCTAAAAGGTTTAAATAGAAATTGGTTTTCTGTTCATAAAGACATAAGTCGTCGCAAATAAACAGTCAAACATTTTTTTCATATATTTCTTTATTCTCGATATAGAAAAACTTAGGTTTTTGTATATGATAATAAAAACGTAAGAACCATACTCATTTTAAAGAAAGAACCGTCAAACTTTATTCCTTTTTATAAAAGGTATTTTGCAGAAAAAATATAAAAGATTGACGACTCCATCCCAACTATTCGTCTAGGTCATCAAATTACAGTGATGTACTACGCCTCCCATCTAAATTGACTGCGAAGTATTTGGTTGCGATGTATGGATACGGGTCATTAAATATTGGAGTAGGCCAAATCATTATTTCTCTTGAACCTTATTATGGTGATATAATTACATAAACTTAAATAAAAAAAAAACAATTCCTATTATGGGCTTTTTCTGTAACCTACAACAGGAGTTTACAGAGGTAAAAAATTATAACATCCATTAATTATAACATTCGATACCATAATGAAAAAATAAAAAAATGCAAAGATTTTATTTTTTTATCCATTTCGAGGTCAAATATTTAGAGGTTTTTATCCATATGTTTTTTCGCAAGTGTGGCTAATAAAACAAACTGTTAGTGATTAACTAAGCCTTTTAACGTACATAAATAGTAAATTTACTTATTAAGTCTATGATAATTCATTAGTATCATTACTAGCATACATATGGCTTAATGCTGAGCCCAGCCCTTCCTTCAAATACATGAGTCTTTGAGCTATTAGGTGACCACCATGGCGCAACGCGGGTTTGTGGGTAGTAGTACCTTAACAAGGGTATTCGGACTGGCTGGTTTTATAGAATTTTAGGTCACAATTTTTTAATTTGTATTTTTTATATATTCTATTGTTTAGTTATTATAGAGAAGTTGTACAATATAGACGTCTATGTCTTAATGGTTTCATTTATAAACAACAAAGGACCTATGGCTTAACACGTCTTTATAAGAATTGAGGAGCATGAGATGGTGGTATACTTAATAACTCATCCAGAGGTCAACCATGGCGAAAGTATCTTTAAGTAGGCGTAACCAGAGTACTCAATCCATTACGGCAACGAGCACCATATTTTGCGTATATTAAATTTATATTTTATATATTTGAAATACATACTCAAATTCTCAATTAGGTTTCAGTTCAATAATAAAAATAGATATACAAAAAAATCTTTATTCAGTATGACTATATTGCATCATTTTAACCAAAGTATACATTTACAGTTTGGTAATATTTATTGCAACTGGATTCATATTGCTAAGCAAACAATGTTATTTATATGTTACAACAACATTTGAGAATGAAAATAGAAGAAGCTATTAATCCACATGCTACAATGACATTAGTAACCTCTATGTTTCTTAAAGTGTATTCAAATATCAGTACATTTAATTAATTTTGGTATTGTACTTTAACTAAAAAGCGTGGAAAAGTAGATGAACCTTGATTTGAATTTTAATCGAGAAAACGGGAATTCTCTAGTTAATTAAGAAAGTATAATTAAGAGCTCGTGTTATTTATAAAAAAAATATGGAAAATTACTCAATATAATATTTTTTCATATAAGAATATAAACCATAAAAATCCATGTCCCGAGAAATTTTAATTTATATTATTGGTAATTTATTGGTAATAATATTATATTCTCAAACGTCTTACACGCAAGCATATCTAGATGATCTGGGACTTGGTAGGATTTAAAATAACATGTTTTTACATATGTTTTGGTATTTAAATAACATAATGAAGTGAAACCAATCAATTAAAAAATAGTTAACGGTTTGATTTAAGATGTTATCTAGTAAACTAAAATAAATATCTAATTTTATTCACTTCTTAACTATTAAGTTAACTAACTTTAATCATTTTTAAGCATTATTTTGAAATTTAACTTAAACCTATTTACTTTATAACATTGTAACATATGGATTTAATTTAATGTCTCTCCAGTACGCATTCCTTATACTTATACTTACACTCCTTATACAGGTGAATGGGCATATGAGTAGATTTGACATATTGAGTTCAACAAATTTTCACTAGTATCTGGTTCATACATTCAATTTAAAGTAACATTGTATGTTTTAGGGATTTAATTATGTAAATATTATAAAAGTACAAAAAAATATAAAGAGAGATCATTAAATTAATTATAAATATCATCTATTTTAGTATTATTATTAATTATACCCAATTTATTAGTAAATAAAGTTAAGTAAAAAATTACATTTACAGCATTAGCTGGTTTTACTTGTAACTTTAATCGAGCAAAACATACATTAATAATAACATTACAGTATTAATACATTAATAAATTTAGATATAATTATGTACATATTCCTGTATAATTAATCAAAATTATGATTATATTAGATAAAATTGTTATATTAATAGTATTTGAACGATAATCAGTAATCATTATATTATGTATAGCGTAAGTAAACATACCTTTAATATTGTTCACAAGTAATTGTGTTAAGCAATTTCAATTTTGCTCTTTCGAATGCAGTTTGTGCGGATATTTCGATAATTCTTGGCAACCTTTTAATGTTCGAAGAAGATTTGAGTACAGGTATTTATTTTTGTTTATTTGAGCATTTTCTATGAAGTACATATCACAAATGTTTGACGATTACCACCTTGCATTCAAATCTTTACTACCGCTAAATATATTTCATAAGGAAATAAATATATTGTTTAAATTCTACTTATCCCTGTAATATTCATAGCGTGGTCAACTGAGTGGACAACGCTAAAATTATTCTACGCATTTTATTTACAAAACTATAACAAAAAAACGATTAACAAATTTGACTTAAACTAAAATAACTATTCATGATATCAAAATGGCATCTCTCACACCAAACGCTTGCCATTAATTTTGAACAAACTATTCGTACTTTGTTGTAACGGAACTTTTTCAATAATGGTAGGTAGTCGACATTATGATTCAAAATAGTTTCTAGTAAGGTTACGATTCTAGTTTTAGTACCTATATTTTGTGCTTTACATCCGCCAGCGTTCTAACACATAAAAAATCTATTGTGTCCATTAAGTCACCCAGTTTGTATTTATAAAAAGCAGTATTTTATAAAATCCCAATAGATAGATTGCTAATTTCTACATTTGAAAAAAGAACTGATATTGCTGATAACATGATCAAATGTTTCTTTCTGATATCAAATACAAAGCGAAAGTTATGGAAAATAAACACAGCACCTTTTAAGACCACAGAGTCTTTTTCAAAGAAAAATATAAAAATATGGCAGATTTTCACTGTAGTTTATTAATTCTCTTTAAGTTCTTAAGAAACTGGAGTGATGGTTTCTCTTTGTGCGAAAAAATTGGTGTTAGTGTCAGTGACGGAAGGGGAAGTACGCTGGTGTTATTTCGGGGAGATGATTACCACATCTTGGAAAGTTGGGAGGCACGGGTGGTAGGTCCTGTTGAGTCCCTATGTGTATTATCAAGTTCATCCCAATAACTATGTGGTAAATGAAGTGACAGTGGAACAGCCAGTATCCTGGAAAAAGGAAAAGTCAGAGTAAAAATATTTTATTCAACATTGGTAGATACATAAGCACCCTTAGTAAACATCAATTTATGTCTTCCATTCGTAAATAAATAGAACGTCCTGGTATGAGAATTAAACAAAACTAAAAACCGTTTTGAAAATGCCAAAAAGATAAATATAATTAAATTTTAGATTTTATCCAATTTAAAAGTTTAAAAGTTTTTTTGGAGTCGGTCCATCTTTTTCAATTGTTTTTGGAAACAGCTTAGCACTAACTCCAACGAAACTTATAAATTAGATAATTTCTTTTTATAATTCAGTAAGTTATCATTCGATTATTTCTTAGTTATAATTTATTTACATTTGAAAAGGGTACATATATGATGGAATAATTTAAGGAGTTATCCAATTTAAAATTATTTTTTGTTGTTGCTGCTATGTTGTTTCTAGAAACAATAGAAAGAAAAGCTCCGACTCAAAAAATTCATCTAATTATTTTTGTCTTTTAGTCTTTACAAGTTTTATCTAAATATTCTTTTGATTTGACAACGTATAGTGCGAATAAAGTATGGTCATTTAATATACTATTATACATACCAGGATTATCAGCTTTGAGCCTTAGAACTGCGTATCCATTATTAGGCACAGCTATCGTATCCTTAAACGGAGGTAAGTTGTATTGTCTGTGCAGTAAGCCTTTTCTGTCCAAGTCCAGGGCATGTTTCAAATTGATCTTCTTTATGTTCTTGTCTGGAGAACGGCCCATGCCGATTACATTGTACGGCGTACCATGGAGGTGGAACGGATGAGACAAATTTGGTGATTGTACTGAAAGAGGAATAAATATTTTTATAATTTACGTTATTTACCTACTATCATATAAATATAAAACAATTACGACTAGAAGCGTGGTTCGAAATTAATCAAGTTATCAAACGTGATACTCAAACTCATTTATGTAGACGTAAACATCGTGTATTACCGCGACACGTCACACACATAACGACAAAATTAATATCGTTTAGAGAAAGAAATTTCAAAATAAATTAGTTACTCATGCTCAGAGTAGGTAGGTAATAGGGACCTAATAAAGAATGCTCCACCTGCAATACCTTCACAATTAAACTTTATCTTTTTGTTCAGAACGGAATATCGGAACGTTTCTCACTTTTTTCTCAAAAGATCATCCAATTATTCATTTGAAAAGACACAAAATACTGAAGTACTTTTTGAAACAAGCTTTACGTTCGATAATTAAAACCGACAACAGAGTAAAAAATAACAAAGTATGCACAGAACATTTAATGGGTCAATCTTAAAATCAATTGTCCATAACAAACGTGGTACCTTAAATGAAAAAAAAAATTTTCAAACTAGGGTTCAAATATCTACGATGACTTAGTAATGAAGCTTTCATGTGATTCGTTTCGAGTTATAAGTTTTCTATTTTAATTGTGAACGTTGGTATTTAAAGAGTAATTAGCTTATTTTAAAACTATTGTTTTTGTAAGATGGTTTCGGAAGATGATTTTATCAGGAAAGAAATCAATACATTTATCATGTCTTGCGTTTCTTACCTTCATCGACTAGTACAATTTCTACAATTGAATTGAGAGGTACATCTATCATGTGCGTGCAGCGGCAGTCGACTGGACAGTTGGCAGGCCGGTTGTCACCATTGCAGAATAGTTCTGATGGCAGTTCGTGCATCTGTGACAGAAGAGGAGCCGGAGCTGCCCTGTATGAGATCTCGTCTACCAAGCTCAAGACGTGATCACCGCCGGGAGCCACTGAAAAGAGGTTTCGGTTTTACCAAGTAGGAAGGTAATTTTTTCGCGTATGTGGGTGTATGTGATAACAATGTGGGTTTGTAAGTTTATTCTGTGACCCTTATAGCTAAACGGCTCGACAAATTTTGAGGAGTTAGGTGGCATTAGACCCGATACTCGAAGTGTCGACCGATATGGTTTTTAAAGCATTGTAACTTTTTACATTTAGTCGAGCTTATTAGATAAATTTACTTTTTAACAACAATAACGGTCTTTAATAGGCACTAGCTGTAAGACTGGGCTAGATTAAATCAATTACAAAGTTCGACTTGAATTTCTACACGACCGGGAACAAAAAATCATGTAACGAAGTTGAACTTATTATAGAGATATCCTACTTGATGTTAATGGTGAATGTAGCATGAAGTATACCTTATAGTGTAATATTTAAACACAAGTTACCATATCTAGCATGGGCTCCTTTCAAAGAAGAGTGGAAGCGTAATTTAAGCTGGGGAGTATGTTATATGCTAAACTAGCTGTCACATCGTGTCATTTGCTGTTTTTTTTAAATAAAGTTAAAAGTTCGCAAACATGAATTTTTTTTGTGCTTATATTTAATAACTAGTTGTGATAATTTAAAAGGGTATCAATAACTGATCTTGGTCTGGTTCTTTAATTATTTAATAAATTAGTTGCAAATATTTTATCTGATGATTGCTTACTTACCTAAGAAGTTGTTGTAAGTGTTTTCTTTAAATAAGTCCTTTGGTTTATAGAAGTGGAATCTGAATGGTAGGAATATCTTTACGTCGGGTCGCTCCTGCAAGATACCCTTGTCCACTGGCTTAGCCGACTTCAAATTGCTCACACACACTGCATCATTTCTTTTCACATCGCAGATGGCATCCAGTGGATTTAAAACCTATATTTGTTAATAAATGTATATAAATATATTATTGTTATTATTATACGTTAAGTTAAAATGGTGGTACGATTAGACACTTATATAAATGATTAAGTAAGTCTGTGTTATAAAATCATGGAATTTAATTTGATATGAGTATTATGTACACACAAACAACAAAATGTATTACTATCAACTTGTAAGTTAGTTACATGATGATTGTTAAAGGAAATATACTTTTCGTTAAAAAATTTAAAACATGAAACAATGAACTCTATTGGAAAATATGAAACGGGGGAATTAATAAAAAAAAATCCATGTACAACCTGTGTCTAGTAGTTGTCAACCCGCGATTAGGGTTTTCTTCAACGTTCAAACAAAGCGAGAAATACTTTTAGCTAAAATACAATAATAATAAAACTACTTAAAAGTTTAATATATAATAAATACAACTCTAGAAACTTCTACATTCTACAAAACCTTAAGTGCATTGATTTCTACGTGATTCATGTAATGTATATACATTATGGTAAAATAAAAACTAAGTAAGGTACAGTGTAGCGCTTAGAACATTAGAGTTATTTTACAACGACTATTATAAATTTCCTTAAAGGAAAACACTAACGTGTTAAAACGCCATTAAAAATTAGGAGGAATAAAATAATAACCAAAATCAAATGTTTCTTTATTTATAAATTTTATTAAATGGTATAAAAATTTACAACTTTATCATTAAATAATCACAGCATTATTATATAATGTTGTTATTTGCTACCAAGCTTATGGCAGTTGTTGTAGTGCTTAATCGGGCTGTTTTATACTAATGTGATTGACTGCTTAGTGCGCATGACATTTTACTGAAGACTAGGATACACGCCAATGGTACACCACATTTAATAGTTGGTATAAAATAATAATTTATAGTGCAGTCTGCAATATAATAATAATTACCTATATCCTAAAATAATGGTAACATGGTTATGGTAACATTGTGAACAATGATTCTCTTTATATTGATATTTATTTACAGTCTTGGAAATGTATGGAATGCTGTATGTATAACATCAAATCTTAAATAAATCTGTGTATTTACACGTATTGCAAAGTTCAATTATATATTTACATTACTACAAGATACGCTACTTAATTGCATGCATTGGGTTAGTAACTGGGACGAATACTTAAACGTCTAAGGCAATTATTCAAAAGATTTTAAATATATACAAGTAATAAATATCATTGGTGAAAATAAAAAATGGCAAGTAGTTAGTTTTAGAATCCACAAGTATCTATTAGATAGAATGACACTCGCAGCATTTAAAGAAAATGATGAGTTTTTAAGCCTCATAAGACATATTTAAGGCGACATTATTTTCATGATTAAAAACATCACCGAATATGGCATTAAAATGAAATAGTAATCTCAGCAAGAAGTCAATGCCATTGAATAAACTCACAAACCGTCAAATCTCCCCATGAATCATTCGAATATAAAATAAACACAAACGGTGAAATCGAGCACTTCGAATTCACCAATCCACATCACACAAAACAATCATAAATTTACACTTAGTTAACATACTAAATCAACTACTGTACTTTTTTGCACACAAAGAACTGGCAAATGTTCTAGGAACCGAATTAATTTATAGGAGGGAGATGGTCGCCGCATGTCGGAAAGTTGGGGGGTACGGGTGGCAAGTCCGCCTGGGTTCCAACTTGTAAAATAAGGCTCATGCCAATAGCGATGTGGAATAGGAAGTGGCAATGGAGAAGCCAAAATCCAGGGTTATTGGCTCTAAATCGAAGGATAACGTAGCCATTGTTAGGAACGGCAATCGTATCTTTGGCTGGTGGGAGGTCTCCTTGTTTCAGGTGGCGCTCCAAAAGACCTCTCCTATCGAGATCGAGAGCGTGTTTCAAGTTTATCTTCTTCACGTTCTGGTCAGGCGAGCGTCCGATACCGATAACGTTGTAGGCGTAGCCGTGTAAGTGGAACGGATGAGATAAGTTTACGATTTGAACTGGAAAGTGAAAAGAATATAATTAAGTTCTTGCATCCGTATTGTATTATAATTGCAAGCAATAAATGCATCGAATCGGAACACAGAGATTACTTATTACGTACCTTCGTCTACGAGTACAATTTCTACAATAGCATTCAGGGGTAAGTCAACTTTATGGGTGCACATGCAGTTTTGTCCACAGTCTGCTGGTCTATTGTCACCGTTACAGAATTGCTCTGGATTTATATCATCGTACTGACTTAAGAGCGGAACAGGTGCAGACATATAAGAAATCTCGTCGATCAAACTGATTACATGGTCTCCGGTGGGGGCCACTGTGAAAACGGATTTCAAATTTATAGTTAACTTGTAGACTTACTATAAGAAAATTGGAGTTGGGAAAAGCTTCGAAAATTGCAAGCAGGTTCTCACCTAAGTATCTGTTGTAGGTGTTGGGCTGGAACAGCATTTCCGGTCTATATACAAAGAAACGGAAAGGCAAGAAGATCTTGACATCAGGCCTCTCTTGTAGTATAGCTGGGTCGATGTTTTTAGCATTTTTCAGCTGACTGACGCAAACAGCGTCATTCCTTGGAACATTACACCTTGCGTCCAGCGGGTTCATTACCTGGATGGTTAGTGGGTAGAAAGGTACGTGCAGTTACTAAATGTACGTGCATATATTACTACTGAAAACTACGACAGTAATTAAAAAATACTTCTACTAGATTCATTAACTACAGGAAAATATGTGATATACAAATAATCTTGCACCAAGTCCTTCTTCATTCATACCAAACTACTTATTTCAATATAATTTCCAATTGCTTGAAGATATTTTAGAAATAGTGAGTAGTGATATAATTATACACAAAATGCTTATAATGATTTTGTTTAAGATATATATATCAGTAAGATTTTAATTATAAGGTTCTTAGTTTAAAGTATGACATGAAAAATAAAGTCATTTTGTGAAATATAATATTTACAAATTTCTGTGGTAGTACTAATTTCTTACAATGTTGATATTTATTCTTAGGTTATTGTAATTTTGTTATATTTATTTACTGTAGTTCTTACTTCCAATCTTGCATTTTCGACTACAAGACGGTTTTGTTTGAGCAAGCAATTGCAACAAAGTCGAGTGTTCCAATAGATTTTATCGAGGTTGTCATGTACTAAGAATCTCCGCTTTATCCGCTAATTAATAACAAGCAAGTACTGTCCTTAGGCCTAGTGTTCTTATAAACCTTAGCCAAAAATATCTTCTTAACACCGAAATGGGGAATACTAACTAATTTAGGTGGTCACTTATTTACAATGACATTATCTACGCTCAAATCCTTTGACTAATTTACTAAATACAAGTGTATATTTACATTACTGTCAATACTTACAACTCCCTGAGGAACGCCAACATCATACGTTGGTGGTTGGGACGAGGGTTGATAGGGCCCTCTCGCGTATCTGAGGATAGCTAACTGTTGAGCTCTCTTAATGCCACACTCTCCAAGACCTCGAACTTGAATCCAGTAGGCTCCGGGAATATTGTTAGCTTCAATAACAAAGTCGTATCGTTCGCCTGTAACGGTTTCCAGTTGAATAGTTAGTCGTAGTTGAAAATAATTAAATTTATGATTAAAGAAATCTTTGTCAATGTTATACAACGCAAACTAATCAGTGTGCTGTTGAGAGATTTTTTATGCATTATTTTACTTTAAGTTTTTAATTTTAAGAAGAATGTTATAATTATGTTTTTGATTATAACTTACCAGAGAATGATATAATAGTGTTAACTTGCACAGGTTGTACGGGTTCGCCGTCTGTGGCTATCACTGTGAGATTATGTCCTTCGATAGTGACCTGCGCAGGACACACTGAAGCGAAAGCATTAATCATTCTGAATCTGTATCTTCTACCGGGCGTGATTGTAAACACTTCTAGAGGCGTGTTTGTCATGAATCCAGTGTTAGGGTCTCTAAACTGGCCTTTTCCGTTAATCAGTACAGATTCAGGGTCTTGTCCAGTATTAACGGCTAAACGTCCAGGAAACCTTTCTGCAGCATCTTCGTGGAGCCAGTCACTGAGCAACATTACGTGTGTTGTTAAGTCGTAATCATACAAGTGACTATTCGGGTCTTTAGACGGAGGTTGACGAACTACTATACTTCCATATAAGCCATCTAATTTTTGAAGACCAGTATGCGAATGCCAGAAGTGTGTACCAGCATTACCTTGCCATTGGTACCTGGAATATATAATCATGTTATTTTTATAACAGACTTAAGGTGACCAATAATTAATAATTGAATTGTTTTTAAGGAAGACAATAATTATAATATTAATTACTAGTTGACCTGGTGAATTTTGTTTCACCGACAAACTACCACTAACGTCATCAGTGTCAGTTAGACAATTTTCCATACTAATATTATCAGTTTTATGTCTTTTAAATTTTCCCCAGGTATCTTTATTTTTAAAGCACCCCTGAATTAAGCCGAATAAAACACAATAAAAATTTTAAATATTGGTTAAGCCGTAGTTTTACCAAGACTAACGAAAATCAATTAATTTTTATGTATAAGAAAGGAGAAGAAGAGAAGATTTACGTAGTACCAACCTGAATGTGTTTCCTTGTTGAATAGGGCATTGAGTAACGAAAGGTACACCATCGTAGTATTGAGATCCTCTCTGCCAGATACCGTGCCAATGAATTGTTACTTCCATTGCTTCCATGTGATTCTCAACATCTATTACTACTTTGTCGTTTTCGCAGACTTGAATAGAAGGTCCAGGTAACATTCTGTTTGCCGTGAGAATACCACGCTCGACTCCATCGGCTAATACACATTGGCAGTGTGACCATACGACGTTTGTAGCATTTGGTGTACATACTTGACATGCACTGTAATCAGAGCATTGCATTTTTCTCAGAATAGTGTTTTGTAAAAATTATATTATTTGAAAATTGTGATATGGTATTTTATATCAATTAAGTTCGGTTACACCAATATTTCTCTAGTTAGCTATAGTAAAATGGCAATATTTGCATAACGTCTGTCGTCACCTATCAATTACGTGCCTCGCTGGAATTTGGATCACAAGCCGTATACTGAATTCAGCATTGAAAGCTATATATTTAGCGGTTCGTGTTAAACGAAGCGTAAAATGTGCGAAGTGTAAAAGTCGGTCGGTAGGTCGTTCTTTTTATCAGACTGCACGTTATTCGTGAGTTACAAAAAAATGCAGTTTATCGGATCCATGACAACAATGAATCAAAGATTACGTGAATTATTAGGCAAGAAATTACAAAAGTTTCTTCAAAACTTTTAACAGAAAAATGTTAGAATATTAATTGAAATCGTAACAGCAATTAAAATTCTATATAATATACATCGACGGGTTGCAGTAATTATGTCTAATAGAGCACTATTGTAATCATTCTAACAGTTATTAAAACAATTGAGTGCACAATGTGACGTAGATTAATTTTGTTATAAGTATGTAGTATAATTAAGTCAGTACATTTGCCATTATCAAAAGGAAAATATCAAGTAATTTTTGTGTTAGACTAGACAAGACTTAAATAAAAATTTTGAGTCTATTTTAAAAGAATAGATTAAATCAGAGGTCACATCACATTTTCTCGGTACTGTATTTTCATCGTTGAGTAAGACTCATTAAGAAAGTGTAGTGTTGAGAGCACAGGAGCTTCTCTCCAACGTTGTCCACATAACGCTTTCACTTAACAGTTGTGGCTAGGCTTACTACGCTTACCATAATAGGTGAACGTAAAAAAGTAAATAAATATGTATCAATATATCATAAATATCATAAATATGTATCACTTACGCTCCCAATACGTTGTAATACTCAAGCGTGAAGTGATAGTAGCAAATCCTCGGCGGTTCGTTCTCTCTACAAGCCCTTGCACACTCGTCAGGGGCGGATAAAGCTGGATTCCTTCGCAACTCAGCAGTAGCACTGCTGGTGAAGTCCAAGTGCTTCATGGAGTTCTTTCCATTTGCGCTTCTTGCTAAAGGCGGTAATGGGTTATTCCTAATTCCACCGCTTAGCGGACCGCTGCCGCTAGCTTGTTTAAATGGATTTGAGGATGGTCCGATTGTGCTGCCAATCCCCCCGAAGGTTCCGAAGGGATCGCTGAGCGAGGGGTGGGTCTGCACTAGACCATGTGTGGAGGAGAACGCGTTACTGCTGGAGCTGTCTCTGAATGGATTGGCTGTGGCTGATTGCCACCATGATGCTGATGTTGACTGGTCATCGGCTGAATTTAAAGCCTCTGTGGAAAAAGAAATTATTTTTATTAATATTGATAGCAACTACTACTTTAATAATAATGGTACATCTAATTCGAACCTAAAACAGTTTCGCTTGTAGGAGATATCTGGGATCTTAATCATTTTCATGAGACATTTGTCAGTAGCCGCGTAATGAAATCGAGCGATAAGTCCTTTCGATAGCATGTCTAACTCGACAGCGCTCTAATGTAAATTATAAATTTCCTAGAAATTGAACAGGGCATTTGGGTTTGTGAAGTTACGTCAAAAGCAAAAGCTAATAGCGATCTAAATCCAGTTCTTAAATTAAAGGGCTTATGCTTCCGCATTCATGATGCTGTTCTCACTACTCTACTTTATTATGTACGCTGATAATCATTAATTCTGTAACACCTACTCAAACACTTTTTTTCAACGCATGATTCTTTTCTTAGATTCTATTTTATTTCCTTTTGATTTATTTTATTGCTTTTAAAATGGTTTTGTAATTGCATTCATTACTCAATAATTCGTAATTCAAACAGGTTCTGCCATAGTATTCACCAGACTACCCTCGGGCAGTAGATACCTTTATAGTAAGGTAAATCACATCGGTATAAATATCATAGAAATGTAATAAATTCCTATTAAGTGTGTAGCTAACTTATGAAATTGAACGATGTAACTATTAAATCAGCGGATATCGTAGACTGTGTCAAAGCCAAAAATTGCAATTGGCGATCATGCAAAGTATTAAATAGTATTAATTCAGTGAATTGCGCTGATGATAAAATTAATATTCTTAACTATATGACTTTAAAGCTGTTATTAGGAATTAACTATCAAATTAAAGGATATTAAATCATCCAATAAATTAGGCACGATAAGCTTCCTAAACTATCTATCTTATCTTTGGACTGTTTTATTACACAAACCTCTGTATAAATTTCCTTTACCTGCTCATAGATTAATTTCCATTTTCAATTTAAACATTTATGCAAACCAACCATTGTAGACCCTGTCGGGCACAGAAATATTAGAAGAGAGGAGGTAAGAAGAGTATATACTTCAAATTAGAGCCGGCAGTCTTGCATAGTTTGTGGTTTCTATGTGGTTTTTGTAATTGCCTAAGGAAAGTTGTCAATCCAATATCGTTTACAGTAACCTATAGTAATTTATACATTAATTGTAAGTTAGCTCCTTCAAAAAATTTCAAAGTAGTTTTCAGTTATACATACAAGCGTAAGCTCATCTGTATGTAATACTACTGTTAAATAGGTATTTATGTTATAAGTAAATCGTGACAAAATATTCTATAAGAGAACTAACAAAAATACCCCTAATTTTTATTAGAAATGAAAACTTAGGTCGGTCGCATCACACTACAACAATTTTACGAAATTAAAAAATAAATATGAATAATTTGGCGTAAACCTGAAGGCTTCATAATATGTCAGGTAATAAAACTATAATATAATTGTATTAAATTATAAAATAAAACAAAAACTATTAATTACGCTCCGATTATCAAGGGCTTGCTACGAAAGGGCGCCGTAATTGTAGATTTTATGTTGCAATATGTTATAAAAAAGTAACTTAATGAGTAAATAAATATGTTTCTTATTTAATTAACGGTAGGTATTTTCATGTAATGGAAGTATTTAAAATAAAATAAAACTACGAAGGCGTGTTACATGAATGTTACGAAACTGACAAAGGTCATATGAGTAATAAATTTATTAATTGTTTTTTTCATTAGCATCATTAGCCAAAGGTCGGCCACGAAAGTCTGCCTACATTATCGAGAAACATAGGAACTTTAGTTAGTCTTTAATTAATTACCGCACATTCATTGAAATCGTTTAATGTTTTAACGCCTACTTATATATGAAATGAGTCATAATCACGCGGATTTAGTAAGAAAACAAGTATGCTACCATTATACAACGATGGTGATGCCACCTTTGCACGAACAAGCATAAAGTAAACCTTTCCAACTCGAAGTTTACTAATGAGTACTGGCTTGTAGTTCACTTAATATCATCAATAATCCTTCGATATATTCGAGGACAGGGACTCCCAAACTATTTTGGGCAAGACACCCCTGTTTAAAAACTTTTTTAGTTTTCCTACTGAACAATTAAAACGTTAATTTTATGTTCATGATATTTTTTTTTTAACCATTAGATTAAATCGTTAAAATGTAACCTCATTCTTCAAAGATTAATTACACGATATAATTAACTTTATGATTTGAGCCATTTTATTCGCTGTAACCAATGACCAATGAAAGAGTGGTTTTAGCTTGTTACAGATATAATATATTTATTACTAAACGGACAGGAATGCAATGATTAAAAATGTGTAGTCAATTTAAAAGGGCTGTAGTTATTTAAGGTAATGAAGGACCTTATTTAAAATGCATATTTAGAGTACTGGACAACATAGAATTTCAAAAAGAGTGTTTATCGACATTTTTACTTGATTTATACTGAAATGTGGTCTTATCGTGCGTTCAAATAAATCTAAGTAGAAAATAAAGACAATCGTACTGTTTGGATTTTGGATTATTGTGTTTGTTAGTGACTAAGTATTTGGTTATACTACGATGTAAATTTAAAAAGTACACAAAAAAAACAATCAGTGCAAAACAAGTGCTCGTATTAATTCGAGTAACAATTTCAGTTTAGAAAATAAATATTTATCAATAATTCGAATTAGTATATTCAAAATAATCAATAGCTTGTTATAAATACTTGACTTAGAAATATAATGATTTTAACTGTAAAATTTATAGAACTTATATTTATGATAAAATGTCGATTCTAGGTCCTGAGGTTAACGATAGTGTACAAGAATGGAAGTCAGCCTTAAGAACGTGTACCAAAGTGGTCGTGAATCATTTGTAGCATTGTTGCTAAGAACAAAATTGTGTAGGTACTTTTATTGATGCACATTAAAATAGGAGGGCAGCCATAGAAATTAGCGAAGCAGACAGTTACATAACAACAGCATTTTCACTAAGTGAGGTGTCAGAAGCACTAGGACTTGTCAGACATAGAACTATAGCCGTTCGACCGGAAAACGGTGAAAGTGAAAACTTTAACAGAGTCAGAAGAGGCAGCTCTCAATTGATGGGCACATCCGCGAACTAAAACATACATGTATGTCTTTTTGTTTCCGCGCCGATGGTATAACCTAATAAATGTATTCGAAACTAAATTAAATTTTAGTGCAGCAATAGAAATGATGGCTGGGTTGGCGGATTGTAATATTTTTTATTATCATTACTAAATACAGATAAAAAAGGCAATGTAATAACTATTACTTCGGCAGCTTATGTATATTTATTTTTTGTCATTCAAGGTTAGGTTGACAAGTCCATTTTAATTATAAAATTCATTCAAAAGCTTATATCTTTGGTTATCACACACAATTAAAACTTATTCTTATTTCGTCGTAGATAATTGATGTGAGATCAGGAATAGTATCATGGAAGGAAGGAATAGTATCAGGAAATAATATTATGTACACTGTCTGTTTAATACAGATTCTTCTTCATTTCCTATTAAATATTATGATTCCTAATTCAATATTATGATGACGAATTATACATTTGAATGGCTCATTCACACGCTAGGCTGAGACTGGAAACTGGAAGTGTTTGTTTCACGCCTGCTCTTTCCAACGGGCAAGTAGAACAATTTGCGTGTAATTGCTCAACTTTTCATCATATAATACAGGAATATGTTAAGGAAAATATTCATGGTTTCACTGTTATACCTTATTCTTTATTTGATGGTAAGTAATAAAAATTTTCTTTTAAATGTTTCGTGTTAACTGGCTAGGTTTTTAAATTTTTAACTTATTTAAAGTTAATCTTAGGTAAATCACTTAAGTGTCACTTAGTTCGTAAGCCACCGCTTGAAGTCATTTTAGTTTGTAAGTAGGGACTTATACAATTGTAATTGTATAAAAATTGTAAAGTATCTTCCGTATTTATTCTCATATAAAATGTCATTGGAACGAAGGTTACAAGATACCTACTGTCTAGCATAGTATACTGTAAACTATAATAGAGTTGAACATCAAAACGAATTTTGTAAAATGAACAATATAATTTTCTCATGAATAATAAGGGAATTTCTCATATTACAACTTTTTTGGAATTATACAGCTGTTACTGTTTACATTGCATTAGTCTTCCTAACCGAATATAGTTTGTAAAAAACAATACAAATATTTTAAATTATGAAAATTGTCTTTTTCAATAGTTTTAAAGTTAACATTTGATTTGTGTTTTGCCGTCAGTTGAAAGTTATTATCTATTAGTTTTTCAGTTTATTCAAGTGAACAGCGTTAAAACATTTTAATCGCCATTCGTTATGCTCATGCGCAGCTCCCAAGATGGCCACTTAACATCATCGCTTCACTTTCACTGCAACAACACGCTGGTCATCATTATTCCTTATAGAAGCGTAGCGGCAACGCATTAAATACATATTAATTAAGTTATTTTATTTATCATCATTACGTAAATGACATCGATTGAAAGTGAACACTGCATTTATAGACAAGCCTTAGTAAGAGACATTACACCGGTCATGATATCATATTATAAGCATGTAATTATAACAAATGAGATTTTACTAAACCAACAGTACCTAATAACCACATGCTATAAAAAATTAGTTGAGTTACCTATTCTGTGTCATATTTTTTTTAGTTTAGCATTATCCTGCCAAACAGTGTTCAATTAAATTTTATTTGTCTCCTAGTTTGTGATAGTATATAACGAAGACCAATTAAAATATTAGTATGTTACCTACCTATAATAATAATTTAATGGACTTAAATACTACATAGTAATTGCAATACTACCTATAATGTAATAAGGATAACTCAAAAAAATAACTTCTTCATTATTTTATATATATGTTCATTATATACTTACTCATTTAAAGGACTGATAATAAACATAGTAAAATGCGGCTTCCTTAATAATATCCTGATACCTTGGTGCTCACACCTTAAAAAATCTCCGGCAATATATAGAACTCTTTAGTATCTCTATCGTACAGCATCTAGTTTGTGTACTACTCTTACTCCAACATAGTTAATTCAAAACAGTATAACACAAAAGTGAATAAAGTGATTTAAAATTCAGTTTAGCCAGTTCCTAATTTATTACCTTAATAATCTAAAAGAATTATTTTTATGCATATTGCTCGATAAACTAAGGAGAAATATGTACGTAAAAATATTACATAATCCAAAAACTTTTTTGACAAATTATAGTCAAATATACAAAGGAATGTATGCTATGTACTTCAAGTTTTGTACTTTTAAGAACTTGTATTGAGGGAACTCCTTCTTATTTTGATACATATAGACAACTGTACCGTCGTTAACTGCTCTCTCTAAGCAGGTGCGAATTTTCACATAAAATCCAAACACTACTACTTACCGTTCATTCTTAATGATGTAAGAATAAGAAGCGTAATATGTGCGAAATGTTTTGTTATTGCATTGAGTTAGATCAGTTAGAGATACTCGTAGTATAAACAATCGCTGTTAATATCTTGTCCAAATGCAAATACAGTTTGCAGTTTTTAGAATTAGAGCTTCTAGTGTTTGTTGTTTTTTTTTGTTTTCAGTTTGAAATTACTAGTACATGTAAAAAAAAAACTAAAAAACTGTTAATATAAAAAACACTTCTTACCAGAATTTTATAGCAAGAGTTATTATTAATAACTCAATCATCATATACTCCGTATCATATGCACCTATATATTTTCAAGTTCGTTCATATCATGTTCCGTGGTAGAGTTACATGCACTACGAACTTTGGCCTCGTACGTGTGTGATTTTAGATAAGATGAAACAGTCGAGAGCAAAAGAAGCGTAACATCTGTACAGAAAATCCGATCTTATTCCAAGAGATTACATTCAATTTTTATTTTCAAAGTTTTTTGTTTGATGTAAAGGCTTTGGCATAATTGCTGTTTAATAGTTCCGATACAGATCAGAAGTGCATGGTGGGTATTGTATTGTTGTAAGTTGAAGTTATATATCTTTGAATACGTCTGTACATGTGTATTGTCTATGTGCAGTACTGCATATTTGCGTAATCTCAGACAGGGAGTTTGTTTAGTATTTCTATGTAATGTTGTTATATTAGTTTTTTTGATAATTTTATCGAATTGAATGATAATAGGTACAATGAAAGGTGGTGGGTATCAGTCGTATTCAAGAAACTCCTTATTTTAATCGACTAAATTATTATTTTCCTTTAAATCATTATAATTTAATCCTATACCACTGATTAAAGCGGCACATTATTTTTGTAAATATGATAAGAAAGGTGGGAACGTAATATGTACATCACTCAAATTACACGTAACATGTGTGAAGTTACAAAATATTATTTTCATAATTTATTTCATTATAGCCTTCTAACATTCTTCTTCCATCTCTTGGTTTTCTACCTATAAAAGATGTTTAAAAATGTTGGTAGACATCAATAATTAAAAATACATACATTCTACTCTATCATTATAAAAATACATATATATATATATATACTATATTTCCTACTGTACATTACTCGTTCGCTTCATTATCGGCAGCGTGGCCGTGCGGCTCGGCCGCGGCGTGGCTGTGTGACGTCATACATAGCGTGTGCCAAGGGCGCCTGCGAAATACGCTATTGGTCCGGACGAGCCACCAGGCAGCGGTGGCGCCACCGGTTGACACTTGATTACTCTGTGATATTGACGTTGCAAATAAATATGTTACTATATATATATTATTGTGTTCTATTTTTAGCTTCTAAAACAATAAATAATTCAACGAACAATAAATATGTCGGCACATAGATAAGAATAGAATATGTTGTGAGAAGCAATCACGCCATTTTTTTGTGTTGATAGTGCGTTTCGTTTCATCAAAATATGGCAGGATATTTTATGAGAGCTCCATTACATAAAATAATTTTATAATTATATTTATATGAAACGAGGATTTTTCAGAAATAAATAAACAGAACTAAAACATTTTTGTTCGATTTTATTGTGAAGCATGAAGAAAGATGAAAAAATTAATATAATTGACAATTTATTATACCTTTTATAATTTTGCTTATTACCTAGCTATTTGAGAGGAATTGTAGTTACTTCCGTGTCATACGACCGTGGTCAAAGATTTTTGTTTAAGTTATCCTTGACTATGGCGTACAGCCTTTCTATTAAATCATATGGTAAAAGGTACTTGTAATGTAGATTTATAATCAGAAAGTTTCAATTTTAATGCATGTTTTTGTAATGATTAACTTGTACTAAGGACTTTCTCATCATCAATATCTTCTGGTTCTTCCTTAATGATCTCTATCTGTTCAATCTTCATCGGTAATTCTGGCTGTTGTATGAAAATAATCTCACTGCTTTTAATGTTATTTTGAAACTTTTTGTCTAAATCTTCTTCAAAACGAAGTTTCCTGGGTTCAACGTCAGTGAACGATTTAATTCCAATTATAGGATCCCTATCAAAAAATGATCTATATGGTATAGAATTTGTAAAATTGTTGGGTCTGCAATTTTTATTATGTTGTACAAAATGAACACCCATCGACCAATTATCTGACTTTGTTTCAAGCATCCATGTTTCTATCATATTTTTTACGTTTGTATGAGTTGGAAGAAGTTCCTTTCCATTAACAATTTTACAATCAGGCCACTGTTTTTCTATTTCTTTAATTATAACATAATTATGCGTCCGCCCCAACTTACTGTGTAAAATTGCAGGACAACCTACAAGTAAAAATATTTTCAATAACTCAGTACCAATTTCTTGTGGTTTGTCTGTTATAAGCGGGCGTAAACAAGTAAATTGAGATTTTAGATCTTGATAGCTTAGTACCCAATTGTAATTATCATCAGGGGTTGCAGTGAAGTCAATTAAATCTATCAAACCTCTACTTTGAAATATACTAGATGATATATCAGAATTTTTCTCTCCGTTTTTATTATTAGCAGATTCAATTGAAATTATCTTCGGAAAATTTCCATTAATTTGAGATACGCTTTTATTACTGATGGGCTGGTCACTCTCCAATAGATCACTTTTATGGGTAAGTAAATGTTTGTTATGATTTTGTCTGTCTATAGGACTCTCGATCATACGATCTTTTTTTCTTTTACCTGTTTTACACACTTTACATAGCCTGATAAAGGATAGAACTGCTGGTATTGGAATGAAAAAATAGGATTTTATTGCTGCCAACATTTTATCACGACTGCCGTGGTCAGTTGCTTTATGAATCGCTAGTAAAACATCGTAATATTGTTCAGTGGGGACTACTTTAATAACATAGTCATTTTCTCTTATAACTAAAAATGTCTGATTGTTTTCTTGTATAGTTTCATATTTTTTCTTATTTAGGTAAAGGGATGGACTTTGAGGCCTTTTTTTAGTTGAAGCAGATTTATTATTATCTATCAAAGTGATAGTCTCCCTTATTCTTTTTCTTGACCAAAGAAGGCGACGAGATCGTCCATTGGAAAGTTTTTCAATTTCTTTCTTATATAATAATTTTGAGACAATTTCTTTATCATCTTTTACTTCACAGTCCATTTTGAAATTAAATATACGCAAAAATATTTTGTTGGAGAGATATTCGCGCGAGGAATAACAACACGCCACGCCGAGATACGGCCCAACGGCCCCCACCTCTCTTTGCACTATTTATGGTAACAAAAATGTTTGAGGTTAAATTAATTCTCAGTCACAGCTTCTCACTTGAACACAGCACTAATAATAAGCTCACAGGTATGCACTTGTGTTACTACGATTAAAATTGGTTGAAAAATTTGTAATAATAAATAACATTGAAGTCTAGCGGTTTGACTACGTCATGCGTCACACAAGAATCGCAGGTATGGTGCGCGGACCGCGTTCGTTTGTTTCTTTGGTGCGGTCGCTCAACCGACGAGAGCCGAAACTGCCCGACGAAAGTTGGTTCACTTTGTTGGGGCTCTTTTTGTGGCTCCCAAACTGAATTTTGTTTAGTTGTTGTTAGATAGTTTATTTAGAATATTGTGTGAGATATTTTTTAAAGTGAATAATTTTTAGTACCAACTTAGTATTTTTAAGATATCCTATTAAAGTAATAGTTTATGTAGGTATTTTCTGTTTTTAAAACTTTATAAATATTACTTATTATATTATGAATGAAAGTAATCATAGTGTAATTCGTGATAATTGTTCTTCTGTACCTAACTAAATCTGAATTTTGAGAAACCAACGTATCACAAAATTATTACCAAAAAGGCATACCAAATAAATATTTCGAAGGTGATGGTTTTATTAGATATTTGAAAGGAAACAGTCATTTTTCATTAGCAATATGAAAAAGTTCCGTTTCGTTTCAAATAAAAAAATTTCGAAGCTGAAATCTTTATTCACGTTTTGAGTGAAGTTTAGCTTTGCAATTTTTATTTTATGTTTACATCTCTTTACTGCCATATATATTTTTATCTTGATGTCGACACTTACATGTTGATCTTGTAGTTTAATTAAAATTAATAAATTTTGAAACCAAAATAACTAATTCTACTGAACTAGACCACAACCACATTATTATTTTAACTAGTATTAAATTATTCTATTGGTCTAGTCTAGTATTAATATATTGTTTCTTTTAGTAAATTAGTATATCTAGTATTTTTAGACTCAATTTAATTTCACTAAGCACTTGTCAGTCACTTTTACATAGTATCTATACCTATAATTACGTCGAGGTTAGTTGCTTAATACATTTTTATCTAATTATATAACTTCCATCGTCATATTATTACAGCCCGTATAATAAACCCCATCAAACATATTTTCATATTCACATTTATCTTCTTTTTACACGTGACGTTTACCTATTTAAGTAATTTAAAAAAATTAAAATTGCTGTATGAAATTATCATAATTGGCGCATAATTTGGTTTCCTCAAACGTTACGTTCTCACTGGTTCTCACAGACTTTCGCAATGAAGGTTTATGGAACAATGCTTGCAGTCGCTTGAAATTCCATAGTGTCTGTGTACGAATAAAGTAGCCTATATGAAAAAGGCTTAGTATACGTAATTACATAGTCTATTATGTAAATTGTTGTTGGTATCAAGATGAGATTTTATGAAGTTTTAAGTTAAGGTTTTATTTATTATCAGTTTTGTATCGACTCACATTCATAGTCATTTTTATGGATTTTTGAACGGACGTCAACGTTACGAATAAGATTAGAATGCAAATATAATTCATATTAACCCTACCCTACCTCGTATAAGAAGTTATAAATGAGATGTAGGAAACATCGACCTTTCTTTCTAATACGGTTGCTACAACGGGAGATCCTATCACAAATTGTGGCCGAATTGGAGATATATCAAGAGCTGAGAAATGCCGTTAAGGGTTTATAAATTATAATGCGTTATTCAGCTGACAGCAGCTCTGTAAGTTATCGTTAACCGTTAATATTTTATTTTTTATTTAGATATTGATGATTTCAGCTTGAATTGTAGTTTTTGATCAAATTATATCATCAACTTCTGCGATAAAATGACTGATGCCCAAATATTCGTGGTCATTTATATTGACCGGGACTCGTGTCTAAAACTATTGGTTCAGTAGACAAGGATACTTCAACACCAAGTGTTAGCAGATTTACTTTAAATAATTATGATTTAACGTGTAAAGCTTGATATGAATACAAGGATATCCTATACCATACAAAAACTGAAGTTACTTATTTCAGTCCTTTCCTGCTGTATCGTACCTGGGAACAAAAATATTTGTACATTAATATATTTAATTTACAAGTATTATATTTCAAATGCTAATATGTATCGTTTGTAATTAAACTAATTTTTCGGTCTAATTGTATGCTGGTAAAAATAAATAAATAATATTATTATTGAAAAAGTTCACACTGTTTGCGAATACAAAACAAGGATAGAAGAGTGAAATGATGCGATATAATGTACATAGTTGTCTATGAATTTTTAAAGTAGTAATAATAAAAACACTTTCATATCATGCATCAAAAAGTACACAAAATAAACTTTATACTTCTTAGCTCTAATATTGTATAAGTTTAAATGTTTCCATGTATGATATTTACAACACAGTAGAATAATGGGCGGGCATTTGTAGTGCGTACAATGTGTAATACGCGTGTGGTCGTTCTAGTGGACTGAGACTGTCGTGAGACCTAAGTTATAAATTGAGGCGAGAATGTAGATAAATTATCCGCAACCAGATAATTCAAGTTCAATAACAACGAACAGAAATGTATAGATGATAGTTGTAATACAGTCATAACTACTTTTACCGGTTATATTTTATTGACGTGACGTGGTATTTGTAAAAAATCTAATCATAAAGCCTTATCTTCATTAGTAAAGAAAATATTAGAGGATTTTTTGGAAACTGATCTAAATCAATGATAAATAAAATACCTTCTTTAGGTGACATGATGGTTCTCAATATAATTAAATTATTTTAATAACATATTGGAATGGACGGTGTAGTACAAGCGTTATGATTATGCTTTTTGTTGGAAATATTATTTTAAGTGTTCCAAACTAAAACTGTTATCGGTCACGAATACATTACGTATAGCATATAGTAACGTAATGTACGTAAGGAACCATCGGCGACGCTGCTTTGGATTTGGATGTGCTATTTCTAATTTTTTTGAATAATTATCTATAACAAGCTATTAAATAATAATATAAGTTATAATAACATATAATACATAAGTGAAATACATTCAAAAGACTGGTACGAGTCCCTGTTACCGATTCTTTGTCCCAAGGCGTGTGTAAAATCACGAAATAACAATAATTACTGTTCAAATTGGCTACTTAAGGCCAGCTACTTTTTAGTTACCAAAATATGCTATTTCACAACATTGCAATGCCCTCCACCTTAATTCGGTATACGCTTTGGATAGTTCTGGACACGTTAAGACAATTGCATTGCTTATGCTTATAGTTTGCGGTTTAGTTGCGTGTGCGCAGCGGCGATTGTTACAATGTTAAATACAGTTGAAATTGCTATTTTGATTGCAAATATGTACCAAAACTATTAAAAGCACATTGAGTATTAGTTTTTGCTGTCTTAAATCAGAACTTGTTGAAATAATGTTTCAATTACTAAATTAAAAACACATCACGGACAATTCATTGTTTTTATTTTGGTATATATATTTGAAAGTAAGAATATGCATTTCATTTTGATTTTGACAAATAGTTAGTCCATAAATTTTCCAATAATCAATCAAAAACACAATATTGACCGTCATTCGTTACAAGTTATTACCGATTACAACCTTGACACCCGATTGATTGCGATTTTTCCATTCACGGTCATTCAGCGTCACAGTTCTTGTACGCGGTTTTGAGATAAATCAATACCTTGGTGAAAGTACACGGTCATTTTTGAGTTCAAGCATAGCTTGCTGTTGATTGACATTTTTTGAAATTGCTATAACTCAATGGCGTAGTTAATGTAGGTTACTATTGGTTAATTAAATTTTGGGTTGCGGGCTGGGGAGCCACCTCGCGTGCTGGAACCGTTGGACTGCTGCCAATGGATCAAGTGGGCGTACCCTGGTAGGGCACGAAACAACTACCGGAATAGAAACGGTAGTGAGTGTTGAAGGCCTTAAACATTTTACCATTACAACATAGCTTTATTTTTTTTATTAATTAAGCAAGAGACATTAATATTTTTATTAGTAATTTTTTGGTTCCCTTTCAATATAACTGTGTATTGAATATTCTTTCCATACAGTCCCAAAACGCATTTTCGCATCAATAACACTATGAAATACAATAAACGAAATATCATATAAACCCAATGGTCAAAAATAGATCGTATCACATTTATAAGTGATATTAATTTTGTTTTGCAAATTTGCTCTATGTAAAGTATTAAAAAAAATGATCGTGATTGACGAACGATGTTAGTAATAATACTGTTGTATTTTATCGAAAACCTGAATCTATTTCTGCAGCCTGTTTTTTTTAATCCGTGCACCTTTTACACGCCCATAATAAGATTTGTAAGGTATTGCTTTTGACCGCTGTCGTGCCCAAGATCCGTGGATAAGTGTGTGGCAAACTTATATTTTTATACTTGAATTAACTATAGATACATATCTTTATTTCAATTTATTTTGTTCATTTCAGTTATTAAAATAACGTCGATTGTAGGTATTATGATGCCTGAATTTTCTTACTACATTGTAAAGCATTGATTTGGTAAATATATCAAATTCTTGCTCAACAATCAAGCGTCTTTTCAAATTATTATGCTTGAGATTGTTGGCAGTATTAGGAGGTACGATAATAAACTAATGAAACACCATGTATTTTCTAATATTACCTACTATTTGGCCCTTATCAATTTAACGATGTAAGCAAGCGATCGACTGTGTAGGTCCTACTAATACGATTGCGCCTGGCTGGCTCGTACAATTGCACTGGATTGTGCAAACGGAACAAATTCTATAAGCGGATTGAAACTTATAAGGCGACCAGATCGTAACGTAGGCCATAAATAGGATTTCATGGTGGATTCCTAAAACATGTATTAATAATCAGAAATAATCACACAAATGAGTAATAATCAATAAATACATATCATATTCAGAACATGTAAAAGTAAATAATTATTGCATAATATAAAGATACGTCTTAATCATGACAACGCAAATTTTCATAAATGTTGCTTGCCGCAGATATTCAATTATTGTTTTGTTCATGGAAATTATGTCATATTTGTAAAGTTCATTTCATCAAAAATCATTTTATCCAGGTTATTTTGAATGAAGAGAATTAAAGAGGTGATTATGCAAAACTGTGACCTTTCTTGTTTGGAGCTATTTATCAAGAACAGCTCAATATGGGGCGGTAACTAGGTGGTGGTTTAAAATGCCAAGGAATTCTTTGTTTGAACTTTTTTACGAATATAATTATTTATAATCTACGTCTCATTGCTGAACAGGCCTGGCCACCTTGGAAAAGTATGGAACCGTAAAAACACTATCACTCTGGCCCATACGGTTTGGAGTAACAATTGGCAAAAAGAGTTTATTTTACCTATCAAGAATTACAAATTTTAGAATGAAAGTTGAATGTTTTTCTTAATTAGAACCAATACCCTAAGATTTCCTTCTTTATCCTTTTTTATAATATAATTTTTGTTAAAATATCAAAGTTATTATGATGTTTCCAATACCACCAGATGTATTTCGACTTCATAAGTAAAAACACTTGATCCATAAGGACAATTTGTTGTTATGTCCCAACATAATTGATTCGTTGTTATTTCAAATAGTCCACATTTGATAATACTAATCGATTGTATTGCGTGTTGATATTAATGACTGTTGATTCGGTATTTGCTCTACTACAAACGATTGCTATCGGTTCAATGTTATCTGTATATTCGTGGCAATTCGACATTCACTTAAATACAACCATGTCAAAAGTTAGTTGATCTAAGGTATCTCGGTTGCGTAATATAAATCTAGACGGCTATGTAAATAAAAGGCTATATAATAAGCTATATTAAGTAGATCATATCATCAGATGACACAAAATTTTAACATCTTAGTTTATTTATGCAGTAATTTTAAAAGACTTACGCCAATTGTAATAAGACAACATAATTCATCAATAATTCATAATAGCTGTTTGCTATACAAACCATTCGTTATTATAAATTATTTACATCTCTAAGGTCGTGCTTAATTTACTAGTTACAATAAATGAAACAATTGTTCTTGCTTAGAAATTCATCTGAAAATTTAAATAATATTATCGTGTTTATCATTTTGACCGAACCCAAAGTACTAATGTTGCTTGTTTTAAAACGGCAATTAAAAGGATTGGCTACAGAAGCTTTTCCGATCACAAAATTTTAATAAAATAATTTTATGATTAAGAGAACCTAATTAAAATTGGCACAACCTTTTCTTGGCCTACTTCTTACAAGAAATTAAATCATCATGCGATATTATGTAACTAGTCCACTAAAATGTCAATAATGACATCTTGATGATTTCCTTTACATAAAAATTATGGTGCACTGCACTTTACGCACTGTTGGGTCACCAATTGGCGGAAACTGTCATAATGTCAGCATGTCATAATAATATCTTGTCGTCACCATGACCGTGGTCTCCTTGTGCCTTCGCTTGAAACACGCTGTATGGGTAAACTGGGCCAAAAAGACCCATGTCACTATATTTCGTATTGTTATTAAATGTCTCTATACGATTGAATATATTTCTGTATTTTTGGGTTCCAAAAGCACTTATAATTTTTATTGGTTAATACTAGTTTAAGATGGCCTCTTTAATGACACAACATTTAGAATCAAACAACTCTTTCGCTCCAAATGAATTTTCATTTTACCATTTTAAAAAATCTAAATATAAAGGTTTTCTTACAATCTACAGCAATAGCTGTTTCTAAGGTGAGTTTAAGGAAATAAACTAGATAATAGTATCGCGTTTAGAAGACGGAGCAATTTATTTGAAGGTTCATATCATAATGATCATTATTCAATTTATTGGAAGTACTTACTGCCAATTATTAGTGTAACTAGTTGTATGTTATTTTGAAGGATCACTGTATTGAATGAATGGACTCTTTTATCGATAATATAGATAATAAGGTATATCCTATATTTTACTCAGTTTCAATAAAGAAAATTGCTCTGATAATTTAAATTCATTAAACTTTGTGTTCTAGAGAATTGTAGTAATATATTACAATTGATGTTGTTATATTTATTAACATTGAATTTGAGCAGTGAATGCATCGCTTATAGTATAATACTCTACGAAGTTGACTGGTTGGTTAGTATCTATAATGCTTTTCTATCGTGAAAGTCCAATATGTTAATAAAAGTTTGACTGCCATCAATATATTTTGCAATGGTAAATTCAGACTAATAGGATACGTAATTTTTAATGTAGGATGAAACCTGTGTGAATGAAGTATAATGTGTTACTTTGCATGGGGAATTGTGTAATCTTTGTTTTCTTTTTTTGGTTTGTTTACTAATGTAAATGCCAAAAAAGAAATAAGAACGAGATGACGTTAAAATGTTTGATTCAGTAAGCAATCGATTACGTTGCTAATACATAAAGGGACCGATTACAGATAACTTGCTTCGTGTTGCTTCGGCAAAATTAAGACCCCTCTGCACTTAACATTTAAGGTTTAAGGATCCCCTTGCTTTTATATTGCCTTGCCTTTGACACATTCTTATCAAATTACCACCAATCAGTTATTAATTTGATTTCATTGGGGTTACCGGAATACGCTCATATCCTGTTGTGAGTAAATAAGACATATCGACACCTTGAAGATCACACAATAAAGCTAGTTACGAAATGTTCACACATTAATATATAAAATAACAAAGCGATCATAATTTGTGTTTTGAAGGTTGCAAGCTGAGGCCGATTCAGCCAATTTCGTAGGTGATGAAACTATTATTTCAGTAAATGGTCATTTCAAATTGTATTGTACGTATTTCCTTTTTGGTCAATTCGCCGTGGGAGATGCGCATTGTCTTAATCATTATGAAGTGGTAGGGATTGATGAATTGATAAACGTTAATATTCTTAGCCCTCACTGAGTTGCTATTTGAGCGATTTGATTAACTGTATTACGTCTCTATTTTTATTGTGATCTCGTCATCGGCGCGCCTTTTTGATTTTTTGCCTTTTCTCTTGAAATGTTTGCTCACAGCTTTTTTGTTCATACTTAAAAACAGTTTTAGTGTTACAACACAAACATTTTCTACAAAGTATACTTAATGATAATTAAGCATTATTTTTCTTTACTGAGAATCTAAATATATATTATGCGTTTATGTATGTATGGATAAATATAATTTTATTATTATTTTATTTTATGTATTTTTTGGTGTTTTATTACTTTCTCTTTTATTTCTTTTTTAATTATATTTCGTTGTCAGTTTTCCCATATATGGGGCTGCTGGGAGAGATTTCTTATAGAAATAAGCAGAACCTTTGAACAATTTTTCGTAATTCTGTTGCATTATTTCTAATTATCTTTGTTTGTTTATAAAATGTTAAATAAATAAATAAGTTTAGTGGTATTGTTATTTTAAAAATAGATGGCCAACTGATCACCGCCACTTCCTTACACTCACACCTATTATTTAGTCCAAAGTATCATTGAGAGCTTGTGTGATAGGTACAAGATAACAGAGATTGTATGATGTATTTCAATATCAGATATATACTAAATAAACATTCAAATATCTATGACGTGTGAACAAGTATTCGTTATCATCATATTATATAAATATTAGCCCTTACCGGGATTAGAGTCCGAACAGATTATGATTAATGATTCAAACGTACATTATTTCTGGTACTTTTACCGCAAAACCTTATACGAATATGTCGTAAACAAGTCGTAAAAGACATGACACAACCGGTTAGTCATTGTTTTATCGCAACGGCGAAATGTTGCCGTGTATCAGAAACTTTGCAATATGAATAACTTCAATTAACTGTTTCTCAATTTCAAATATGCTATAATAATTGACAGGTCACTAAATGTGTGCTTAGGCCGTGTAAGCATTGTGCAATATTATTTCTAATTATTATTGTATCATGAAAATATATTGTAATAACAGTAACTAATTAAAATAACATTTGCTTTGTGTAATACACGTGTCACAATCATTTATTGAAGCTTATGAACTGATTACAATTACGTTAAATTACTTAGATGTCTGTCTGATACAATGTATTTCATGACAGCGGTGCTTGTAAATATTCTAAATTATTACTTCTCAAAAGCGGCGATGTATTAAATAATTTATTAAGGTATAATAACTTAAAAATGATATGTGAATTGCATTCATCACTAAAACACCTGACACTTTATTACAACTTTAGTATATACTTTTTTGAACCTAGTACTGCTTTTAATCAACGGAGTCATTGAACATACCATCAGTTGACGGAGATTTAAAAAAATATATAACAAACACGACAATTATATAAAATGACTATATCACCTGATGATGTGTAATAAAAGAGTAGATATGCGAATATAGCTGGTGCGTGAATGCAATGCTTTAGTTTAGTTTTTGTAGGAAGGAAACGCTAACTGTACTGATAAGAGAGCACGTTTTTATTTGCGCCAAAGAACTTCGATGAACGTGATGTAGAAACAATTAAATTTTTGTCAAAAACATATTTTGTATCAACTCTACATATGCAATAAAAAACTAAGGTCGAGGTTATAACAATTTTTTTTTTAAATATTAAGCTCAGCAAATGACTCGATACCATCTGTTTTAAATTGATTTCGCTGTAAATTTAATAAATAATGTGCATAAATCTCTTATTTAATTGTATAAATTACAACTCTAACCTTTAGTTTCTGAATATAGAATTCCACTGATATTTCTTGCCGTTTCAAATGTCATTTCGTGCGACAGAACAATAGTTAATATACTTAGTTTAGAACTGAGAAATCTCAATTCAGACGCCAGCCGTAGTTCGGTATCAAATGTTTATATTATCAGTCATAGTCCGAAAACAATGCATTAAATGTTATGACACAAATCATCATCGTAGTAAGTACATTCCAATTTAATAGTCATTAATCATAACTCTATATTCAGTCGAAAATTGTACCAAATCGACCTTTCGCAACCAACTTTGCATCAAACATTAACAAGCTGACAGATTGGTTGCAACGGAATCTTTTCAGTTCAATTAGATTGTGATTAATATTTCTTAACCCGAAATATTTAGCAGAACACGCTTGAGTTGCTACAGTGCAAAGCAAGTTTTAAAATTTAGCTTAACGCTAGAAATGACATAATACTAAAATAGAATCAATAGACAATCAATATCCAGATATTGCATTCTGTTGTTATTATTAATGTAATAGAATATGATTACATAAAAGTATATAACAAGATTATCACATACATCAACAGTAAAACATGTTGCATATTAATCTTCTAAGTTTTATAAAAAGAAGAATGACTTATTAAAATTCCGTCTTATAATGCTATCAATGTCCAAAAATCTTTTTCACTCAATCTATTCAATATTTAACTCTCACGTTGAAGACCATTGTCCGAGCATGATTTGCGTATTTAATATCGTCACAGTATAGCTAATGGTAGTATCTACACTCCACACTAACAAAGACCAAGTGGGTTATTAAAAAACTCGGCAATATATTAGCTACTGTCATGAGGTAATTATCTATTTTACTTATTCAATTTTATTTCATTATCATCTTCATATCAGCTAAGAGTCGTCCACTACTAGACATAGGCTTCCCCTATGCATCTGGATGGATCAGTTTTATTTAACTATTATTATTATTACTGTTGTCTTTATTTCCCATAAAATCACACTCGTTTGTAGTAATAAAATATAAAATAATTAGACTACACATTCTAAGAGATCATGTGACACTGACATTTTGTAAGAACCCTAATATATTGTATTTAGAATTATTGCAGCTTACGTGCCACACTTTATTTGCGGCTGTTCGCACAGTATTATCAAATTTTAATTCTATATAATGATTAATTTAAATTACTGTGTAAATCTTTGGTTGTAAATATTTTATGGTTCAGTCGAATTCTCTGATTTTGGAATGAATATGTTATTCAGTACGAAAGTAGTACGTCATGACCAGGCATCACCTTAAATATACAATTTCAAGAATGAAACGAGAGGTATTTCCACTCAAATTTCGAACGCACATAGAAGCACAAGATCACGAAATAAAAATACTTTTTACTTTTCAATATTTTGTCTTCCGGTATGAATGTGGGTCGGTAAAAACAGAAAGTACTTTTATTTTGGCGGGGAAAATATAATGTAAATTCGACTCGAGTACATTTACACTCAGGTACCAACATGTCAATTGCAACCATAATAGTAAACGCTATAGTTGAAAGACATGGTACAAAAGGATACATAGTACAAACCACGTTATTTCGCTCATACTATCATCGGTTACATAGTCCTATAAAATTGCTACGTCTGTTGTGTTATCTTCCTTTATTTTGAAGTTGTATATTTCTTTAACTAGCATTAATTAATCTTCATTCTTTACATACCAATATAACTGTAAATTAGTGAAAATGTCGGGTTTAATGCTTGGAATATTTATTGCTTGTATAATCTGGTTTAATCATAGGCAACCCTGTTTGTAGGTTTGCATTTAAGTAAATATTTAATGCGGCATTCAAATAAATCTTTCAATTGCATTGCGGTATTGGGAACTCTGTGTACACAATTTGTTTTCTAATCGCATACGCATACGTTTCACTATCGGATAGATACATTGTTGTATCTAGAACAAGAGCGATATCACACCGTCGATGTGCAAGCTGTTTCTAGCAAAGCGGTTCGTGAACGTATTCACAATAAGCTCATCGCATGCGCATATTTTATTTTATATTATCTATTCGCAAACTTGTTGTGAACATGATTACATTCGCTCTCAATAGTAGGTGACTTTCCCTGAAAGTAATTTATTTAAGTTTTATTTTCTCTTACAGCAATGAGTTTGCTAGTGTTAAGTTTTTGTCAATGACTATGTATTTTATCTTTATAACAGCTTTCAAACACGTATTTCTATTAACCTGGTAAACTATTCAATGGTTGTATAGTACGTATGTTAAGGATTGTGTGAAACTAATAATTTATTTGTGATGAATTCCGATTGAATATTATATTAAAAGTAGATCCACACAAATATAGTTCGGTACATATATGAGTATTTCGGTACATAAATGAAAAATTCTTGTTAAAGAGCAATACTTGAATTTCCTTTTAAAATTATATGAAAGTAAGATTTAAAAAAATAATATTTATGTTTTTCACGTTATGTATACTCTATTTAAGATAATTTTATAATAGCTGTTTTGAGTTAAAGAGATTTTAACAATTGAAAATCTACCAAGTAAATACAATGAACGAATTATGACACGGTTGCGTTGTTCACACATTAAATTAAATTACATTTTCATCTATCAATTCAATACGAAAAAGATAGAATGGATTTAGTATCGTCAAGTTAATTGATCACTTTTGAATTACTTTCATCGGCATGATGATGAGCATTAAAATATGGCAAATATACTTACAATTCATCATTTCTGAAACGACAATTGAAGTAATCTATATTTTACTGATCAGATTATAATGAAAGAGTAGAAATGAATATAAATTTAATTTAGTCCGTCCGGAATGTCCGGTTAAATTAGTCCGGACCAATATCAATTAACTAAACTTACGGTAGAAATGATTGTAATCCGAGTAATGTAATAAAATTACTACTTAAAGTTATCACTATTACTAGTGTTATACCTTCAATTATATTTGTTTATTTTTCTCAGCATATTCCGTGTTCTGACTATTTAAAAGAAGTTAATTAAGTCTATTTAAATAAAGATATTTTGACTTTGACTTTGAATGTAATATAATATTGATTGTAAAATTTTCCTGACACTAGTAATCGCTCAGTCAATTAACTGTAAAAACGTACAGCTAATGCCACGTACATACATAACATTGGTAATTATAAAAAACTTGTATTTCTCGGCTAGTTATTACTACAAAATAGGAAGGGGAACCGGATACAAGCTCGGGAGAAAGAGCTCATGGAAATCAACTTTAGCTTTATGATATGACTTGGGACCGGATATTGTGATAATGTCTATTGTAAATTTTTCTAATTAACAAATTTCTCAAAATAATGGTCGGAGGAATTAATGGGAGCTATTATAGCATAAGATATCGTTCTTTGAAGAATAACCGAGCAGATGGATTGTTCCAAGGATGGTTTTTGATCTTTGAAGTATAATGGTTTAATATCAAAGAAATCATGGTAAGTAGCTAATGAAGGGAGTAATATTAACCTGGGCTGTTACGATTGTGAAAGAGTTCTAAGTAGACAATAACAAGTATCCAAATGCAATTTTCAAGGTATATAAAGCGATTTGATGCGTTCCGAAAAACCAACATTGTGGAAAGCCCCAGTAAGTGAATAAATATCAATAAAATAGGAAGGTAATTTTAATTCTTGAGTAGTATCTCAAATTTATAAGGCGTCAAATGAAAATATGTTATTGAAAAATTTTTGAAAAGTTTCCCTTGAAAAAAACATTTATTAAATGTATCCAGAGGCTGATTAGGTACATACCACTTCGAACACAAGTTCGACCTTACCCCAGCAACCTTTGGTTGTCTAATTAGTAAATCTTCTATTTATAACTTCCGTGTTAATAATCTCGTAAAATAAAAATATTTCCTATTCTCACTTTGTAAAGTAGCAATAAATTGTAAAATTTTAGTAGATGGTAGAGATTACCATGTAATTATGCATGCATTCATAAAAGTTGTCTTATGTAACAAAATTACTCTAGCTGTCAATATGTAAAACTATAAAAAATTATTGAGTCTTTAAATATCGTTTTAAGGACTTCAATTTACATTTACTCTTAGTTACAAGTTAATTAATTCGATTATTTGGTAATCAAATTTGAATAATGTGTAATTTTATTAAAAATCAGCTGTACAAGAAACGACCACCAGGCGTTTGATATTTTAGTTTATGTAAAGAAAAAATCTATGTAAAGCATTCCTGAAAACAAATAATTTTTATAATAATTCTAAATACGTATATACTCTTTCTAAGAATAAATGTAGAAATAAATGAATGAAGAAAAAGAAGAAATAAATGAATTTCATATACTAGTATTTAAAACATATTCTTTAAAATTCCGTATTGTTTTATATAAGATAGATTCATATCAGATGTGAGTTTAAATCACGAACTAAAATTTCACACGATGTTAATAGTTATTGTTGCAAGTATATTGGGTTGCGTCAATTTTCACGATGGAAAGAACAAATAGTTCATTTCCAAAGCGATAGGCACCTGAAAGTTGAGAGTTATAATATTTCACATTCGGCTCATATCTCTCAATAAGCAGCCTATAAAGCACCGAGGACCGGCTACTGTTTGAGATTAATGATGATTTTTATATCGATCAATTGAATACAGAGCTCACACGATGGACACGAAAAATTATTAAATTTTACCAAAGAACCACACATATTTTGATCATAGTTGCGTTACCGATTGGAAGAGTTACAGTGGATACATTGATGACTCCGTATACCCGCTCACACCGCCAGCGTACGTGATCCTGACCTGACCAGTAATGTTAATACACAGGTTTCCCACAAATAGTTCCGTAAGCCACGCCACCTGTTAAGTAATAAATCAATTCTATTAGAAATTAATATTTCAAGTTGCTAATGCAAATATTATGCAGAAGATAAGTATAGTTTGATGAAGCAACGAGTAGGAGTGAAATTTGGTTTAATTGGTCTTTACGTGACTATGAATAATTGTTGATTATATGTTTTCTAGTATTTTGTACTCGAAACCTGCTCTGTCTCTAGTAAAAGTCGTCCCCGAACATCTATCAACAAGTGACAAGCGGTATGACAGGTTGATAAAGGTACGACATTGCAATCTATGCGAATAGAGCTTCCACACAATTTTTTTAACCCAATGGAATTTTAATGCAGAAAACCTTTTACCGCTTTCCTTGATCAAATGAAAATGCATAATTTTTTTTAACGTCACTAACGACACAAAATAATGGAATCGGTTTCTGTGCGCACATTTTTCTTAAACCAGTTAACGGGTGTGTTTTCTACAAGTTACAAGGATGTTCAAAATATAATCACATTACAACGACAATTTTGCATTGAGGGAGATTCAAGTCAAAAAGGTTTATGATCAATTGAAGGATTTTACTTACTTAGAACTACACGAAATCCTCAAAATGTGTCCATGTAATAATTTAAATCACTCAATATAATTGACACAAGTTTTATTATCACAATTATGTTAAGTTTTTATTTAATTTTGATATATCTCTAACTCACACCAATTCTCTAGCCCAAATGAAGCATCATTAAAAGCTTGTGTTATAGACACTAGATAACGGAAAAAAATATATACTAATATGTACATAAATATCAAAATAATACTAAATAAACATAAGTTAATAACTTAATTTATAACGCATACTTCGAGCTGTTAATCACTTACTCACGTGTAACTGTGTCTTAATAAGTCATCTGGTATAACTATGTATAATATTAGCCCTGCTTCTGTATTACGCTTTCGAATACTTAACATGAGCTCTTTTGCGTTTCTTATATCAATACAGTAAGAGAGGAACGACAACAGGTGATGTTTGACGTTACGTTAAAACATCCTAAATTACTTTAAATATCTATTTGAATGTTTAAGTTAACAATCGTCTATTGCTTTCTCATTATATCGTTACCATAGTTTGACCTCTTTCTTCTCTTTCTTCTCTTTCTTATTAGTCTCTATTAGATTATTAAGAGAGTTTCCTCCACCTCATTTAATTTCTTTATGAGAATATTAATAATTTAATTACATTTATTTACATTTTGCTGGTTTCGTAATTGGTTCGGTTTTGATTAAGATATTATTGTAATTCAAAGTAAGAGCAGATTAACAATTACCAAGCCAAATTTTTTTATATGTAGTGTAATTAAAACAAAAATCTTCCGATTCAATAATTCCGATAAAAAGAAAGTAGATATTCTATTTTATTCAATAGTTAGCTCGCCTTATTGAGTAATTCATAGTATTCAAATTGAAACTGCTAATTGAATCATAAATAAGCGTTAACATTAGCAATTATGTATTAATCATAATAATGTGTGTATTGCTTGAATCACTTTCGATCAAAATCATACTGCTCGTTTTATGCTGCAATCAACTTGTGGGCGTTACGATAAAATTTGTTTTAACTAGACTTAATTGCCAGTTGTTTCTACAGTGGAAATTATAAACCTACTTTGGGCACACTTTGAATAAATGTATGTGTGTATGTACTGTGTTCTTTTACGCTATATTATTATCAAAGAAATATTCGAAATGTAAATTGTATAACAATACTCATAAATCTGCTTGATTCACTTATAGAATAATGGAATTTCCGTTACCGGCTAGTTAGTTTTTTTCAAATGCTTTTCCTATCACAATTAATGGTCAATTTTAACTTAATTTTTTTTAAATTAACCATTTTCAAGGACTAATCCAAATTGAATTCAGCATAATAACCCTAACTCACCATAAGTGATTTACCTATGAAGGAAAACCTGTGAACAGGAGACGTTGTACTTGATTACAAAAAATTCATTGTTTCAAGTATTTTCAAGCATTGTCTTGAGAGACACTATTATACTGTTTTTTAGAATTTTCTAGTGACTGTTCAATAATGAATTAAGGCTTCATCGTCGATACCTTTTGCCTCAGCGTTGAAGGGCATATGATAATGTGTTTTCTACTTGTTGAGGGTCTTTTACCTACTGTGTATATTCCATATGGATCGCAACAAAATTTCTCCCACGCTAGTATATATTATTTTATAAACCATGAGTTGGCAGGATCTTCTGAAGCACTGAACCCGGGATTGAAAACAATGGCCACGGGACAATCGTTCTACAATTGTCGGCTTCTATCTCGCCAGCTTTCACTCATTTCCTGTTTTCATAATGCAATGGTAGTCGTGCTTTAATTACCTCTAACGTTCATGTCTAGTCTTGACATGAGTTTCTGTTTGTAATGGAATTGCATGCTAATAATTTTGCTTATTGACATTTTGAGTATATATCATCGACGCTGAGTTGTCATTACGAAAACAATTTAATAGAAGGAATTCAAGTTTAAGGGAGATATTATTTTTTTATATATAAGAAGGGCTTATGCCGTAAAAAGATTGTAGTGTCACTTTGACACTATAAAAAAATCACATCAACATTTCGCAACAGGCAGAAAGTTGTCAGTTGTCATATTGTTGTGACAAGTTCGCGTCAGCCAAAGAGCATTCGGTATTTCATTTGCCTACAAAATGTCAGAGTATTGTGAATATCGCAATAGACTTCACGACATTGCAATGTTCAGAATCAAATAGTACTTAGAATGAACATAAAAAAATAATTTACCCATGGCCGACAGAAATAGTCGATCTTGACCCGTTTTATCGTATTTACAGCTTGATTATTTTTTTATTATAGCAAGTACAAAATGGATCATCGTAAAAGTTTGCTTTGATATTTTTTATTACCGAGCACACAAAATCTATTGAGCACACTACAATTATTTTTTTTCAATTATAAAATGTAAAATTGTCAATTTCATTCGCGAGTGCAATTGGAATATTTTACCAGTTTCATCCCAATCACGGATGAATGATTAAGAACACATAAAGGACAAACAGTTGCTTCTAAGCTAAACAAATTGCAAATGTTGGTGTTGTGTTTTTATGCTCAAGCATTTATCTTGACACTTTGCTGTATTGTTTTAAAGTTGTATTTCTTATTAAGCGTAGGTTAGATCCCTCAAATGATAACAGAAGTAATATTAAAATTGTTTTTAATCGTATTAAGAATATCATAATATATGATATTTTGATCAATATCAAAATAACATTATAATTTTTAAGGTTAAATAACATTATTATTTTATTAAAACATTTTTTTTCAATTATCATAATATATATACATAGTTTTAACTGACTCACTGAGACCATTCTAATATCTACAAGGACTGCTCCATTTTTGTCATTAACATGAACGCAATTAAAACAATGATAATAGTTATAAATCGCTGCGATATGTATCGTAATGTCAAATAATAGAATATCTGGTCACGTTACAAGACAATTCCGTTTCCATAATGAATCATGATTATCACCCACGGTTTTTATTATAATTGGCAACTGATATTTATCTGTTCCGTAAAGAAATATTTTGTATCTATTCTAATGTAACACTTGAGTAATCTTAAGGTTGTTTTGTATCTAAACGATTCAGATTTTATATTATGGCGATACGACAAGGATAGTATTGCATTTGAAAATCATATCTCAAATCAATTTTGCAATATTCTTTACCTAATTTAGACGTTTGATGAAAAGTGTACGTATTTATCATATTTTCATGTACAAAATAAAATAGCATACCATTTGCCGCAATAAATATTTTTAGATATTTTATCGAGGAGCGTTTGATAGTTATTGTTATAAAATAATACCGACTACTCATAAACTTTATGTCTATAAAAAATATATGGTCTGAAATAACTTACTACATACTTAAGCTGTAAGAGCTTAAGTAAGCTTTCAGAGAGAAGGGTTCTTACAAAATAATATATAAATAATTTATTTAGCATTTATTTAAACAATTGATTATTAACATTAATAATAACTTTAAAAGTTCTTGTGGTATTATACTTTTTTTTTTATTAAGAAAGAACTTATTCTTTGGCTGTCAGTTAATATCTACATTTCATACTATTTTTCTCTGTCTCCATTCGCTCGGGTGGTGCAGCATTGAACGGTTGTCTGGCCTTTTACTAGACGGTTACAATCTTCGAAAAGCTTATAGAATTACCAAACCGCTGAAGTGAGTCCCATTGGCTAATTATTTTATATTACTATGAGTAAGTGTAGTGCATATAAATGGTTAGTAATAGGTATATTCTGATAAAACGTGAAAATAATGTGCAAAATTTTTTCTCAAGATGTTAATTGTTGTATTACTTCACGATTCTTAATAATTAGAAACAATATAATCTTTTATAATAGATTTTTATTCAAAATATAAATTTATCATACATGATAATGATGTATTTCTTAACTGTGACAGATTGGGATCACATATTATTTGCTTTGTAACAAAACATCTACTTAATTACTTTTAAGCTTAACTATACAATTTCGACGTGGCGGTAACCGCAAAATGTTGTATCGTACCAAATGTACAGAACATGACAAATACTTTATAATTTCCGGCCCATTAGAGCTGCACTCACTATGGCAAGGTCGTCTGTGAACGTACACGACAATGCATTCTCGCTACTTCAATGATTTAGCAACAACGAACTCATTCGAACTTATTGCGACATGAAGGAAACTTTGACACTTCTGTTCAACAGTCTTACAAAAGTAGATTTAATCAATTAAGGATCGCGAATGAACGAAACGGATATTGCTAATGCCCTTGTCATAGAAGCGAGACTTATTGTCAGCAGATACCGAAGTCGTTGATTTATTTGACACAACACAAACTATGCAAAACTGTGTACTGTGTTAAAATTATTGCATAACCTGCGATGAATAATTGTTGCGTGAGTTTCAATGGGTTCAGAGATTGAATACATTGATAATGTTGTTTTGTGATTAATGACTGTGTAAAAATTCCAGAGCTAACGCACTTTTAAATTTTGACCGATCTGAAGAGGTTGGTAGTCTGTTTGCGGATTGCGTACTCTTATTTACTTATATGTTACATAAGAGATTGACATTTTCTGTATTAATTCAATAGTAAATGTTTTATTAATATATATTATGCAAGTGATTATTCTTTGGAAATATCATAACTTGTATTTTGGGTGCTATATTGTATTAATAAATTACTTGACATGCACCAAAAACTATCAATATAACCCTTTAAATATTACGTTCTACTAAATTAAGAACATTAAATCAATTATTCGGGCCTCGTTACCTTAATTTCTTTTGTAATCATGTAATATATCAATTTATCTTATGTTATGTTAATTAGGCTCAAAGAATGAAACTGTTTTTCGTTTTGATTATGCTGCTAACAAGCTTGAGGCAAATAACAATTTACCGCGAAATGTTCTAAATGCATATTAACGTTGTCATTGTAACGGCTCGGTCACTTATTTTATAAGACGGCGTGGGAATACACATTTGCCTTGTGTGAACAATGTTGAGTAAATGTAAGCAAATTTGTGCTAAGAATAGATTAAAGTTTACGTATATTATCCATCTGAAGGACTTGTTTTTTTAAATTGTATGTATGTGTGGCTACTTTTGTAAGGGTATCCGACCTAAATTTGAAATGTTCTCAAAGTGCGCTACTAGTAGAAGATACCATAATCCACAACTGAGTTGTCTTAGACAAAGCTAAAGTAGTTGACATAGACAAACTTGCAAGTTAATAGTCACTGGAGAACTGGAGAAAAATAGGTGAAATTTAACAACATGTAAGAAGTAATTAAAAAGCTATAGAAGTTGCTAAACTTTTGTAATAGGTAGTTTTGTAGAATGTTGCCATAGACAAAGTAGTCATAGCCAAATAACATTACTTTGTTGTGTTGAATATATTGTAACAACATTTGAGTTATTCTTATTCAAGGGACATTTGAGTTTTCAGTCATAAGATTATTTTATACCATTATTGTAGCTTTAGTCTACAATATAAAGATAGGCTGCGTTTACCACTTACTATTGCGTCACCATTATCATTTTACCCGAAAATTGCATTTAAATCATGATTTTTATTTTAAAAGTCACACAGCATTTGTAATCTGGGATATAAGCGATAGTCGTGGACTATCTCGTATAACTTAAATTTTTTCACCGATTATTCATAGACCTTTATGATGTATAGACATAGGTTGTATTTACATTATTTCGCAGGCCGTAGTAGTTATTTTATACCAATCTATATCTCAACAAGCTTTCTCGTACAAATGACATCACCAAATGTGGAGCGGGCTTATCTGAATTGTTGTTGTACAACTTTTACGACGCTTACTGTATATGAGTTAATGTTACATATCAGTGGGTAACAAGCCTTGCATAACATTGAAAGTAGCCGCAATTGTTAGTTCAATAAAGTGTCAGTGGAACCTGTGTCGAGCGGTCATTTTTAATTTAACGGTCTACAGAGACGTAAATGATTTTTTATCAGATATAATAAATGTACAATTTTGAATTAATTTTTGTTCATTACCATGACAGCTCTGAAAATGCTTTAGAGAGTAATCAAAAGAGAAAATGTGCTTTCAATATTTTAACCTTGATATGAATTTCCAATTATTACATATTTAAATATTAATTATGGTAAGTAATTACGTAATACGAATAACTTCAAAGTTTCAGGAAACCCTATAAAGACGGAGGAATTTCATAAACTGTATTATTGAGAATAGTTAGGTTAGGTGTATCTTACTTATTGTCAAATTCGCCGCACTTTTTTATTTCACTTTTTTCAATTTTGATTAAAGAAGACTCTTATCCCAATTGTTTAGGTAGTGTAAGAATTCTGAATGAAATATTAAAAATCAATAGTTTTGCTTTCTACATCTAGTTCAATCATCTATTACCCTATAGGTAAATTATCTATTGCTTAAACAGGATACCAAAGCCTTTGATTCTGTTTTAACTTGTGATTATACTGCATTTAATTTTACGAAACTGTAGTAAACATTAAGCTAAAAGTAACCATGCAATTAATTTGGTCAATAGCGCGTAGGTCCCATGTATCGAAAGTTTGAAGGTCCAGCGGTAGCAAGTGCGTAATACCAGTTATTTCTCAACCTTGTCACCGGTGCTCCAGTGTGTAAAACCCGTTGTGCAACTAGTCAATGCACTCGCTGCACCAGTTTGGCGAAAGTAACTCGAGTACTTAACTAGCTTGTATATTCACCATGTGGGAGATATGCTACGGAATTTGGTTTCCGTTAAGGATATTGAATAATAATAAAATCACGTAAGTTTACAAACGAAATGATCATTTCCAGTACCAATAATGGTGACACGTATATTATCTTAGTGACTTAAACAATAAAAAATGACACTCGCTATTTTATTTTGACAGTTAAACTAATTGCCACTGGTTTACTTACTAGTCTATAGTTGAATTAAATCCAAATCAAGTTATAGCTAAATTGTTGGGGATCCGGATTTAACTGGGATGTTTACACTTTAGCCATAAAAATGAGTTACCGAATAAGCCGCTAATGGCTAAAAGATGTGCGTTAGAATTCAATAGACAGAGAATTCAAGTAAGCGTATGTGTAAGATTTACCGAAGAATGTAAGCATTACGATACAATATTAAGAAAATAAAATATTTTTAAAAATGTTGCTATATGTGGTACAAGAAACACAAAAGCAGTTCACTGATTTAAGAATTTTAGTTATTTTTTTCCCGATTTATAAATTGGGCTTAAATTTGGACCGAAATGTGTGTGACATTTCATAAAGACTAAAAAACAAATTAACCTTTTTCAATGACACAAAAGCTTAACAAAAACTTTAAACTTACTTAAGTAGACACTATCTCACACTTGTGAGGTTTTCACTTTAGTACAAATTAAATTTAAATTTGTTACTAATAAAGACATGAATAACTTAATTGTATAAGGAGTTTGGTTTATAGAAATAGAGAAATGTAGAAGCCGTTAAGCTAGTAAGCGATATTTTACTGGCTTAACGGCTTCTGTACTAATACTTTCTCATTCATTCATGGTTATACTAATTAGTATCCTAACTAAGTTCATATCATACACCGAATTCCAAGAAAACAAACTAGTCTCAAGAAAACCTGCCACATATCGGATGTGCCATATCTTTACCGCTGACACTAACAAACAGGACTGTTATAAAAAATAATATTATTAGCTTTTCTAACAAGCCATTCAAAGGCACTCATGGACAGGAAAGACAGTGAAACGTTTCCTGCTACATTGGTCAATGTCGCATTAACCTGTCCCCATTTGACGAGAGTTCTGACCATGTTTAGTCAGACCGATTCCTTTTACTTTTACGTTAATAAATTTATCTTTATCACTTTTTTGTTATATTTATGCTGCTTATAGCATTACAGCATCTGTATCGACTTCTTTCTGAGTACTGAAATTCCTCTGGAATTTTAAAGTTCCTTTGTTAGTTACAGTATCAACTATTAGATTTCAATCAATTCTTAAATCTATATAATTTAATTTTCCAATTTGATTTAATTATTTTTGCCTTTTTAGTCGGTTTTTATGTTTTGTTTAAACTTTTAATTAAACAAATTCGAATTAGTAGAAAGTGGAATGGCCATGTCAGCAACTGTTTAAGTTTTTCTAATGAAGTTTATTTGATTGTACTCTAAGCTTAAGACTTCCTTATAGCTACACTATTATGTTTTGCCTCTTTCAATTACTTTGGCGGCTTAATTAAAATGTGTCTGACTCGTATATATAGTTCTTTTAGAAAATAAATGTAATCAGCCTGCAGTTACTTAGTTTCATAGTTGCAATTTACTTAGCTTTATTTGCTGGTTTCTTTGTGTATCTCATTTTATTAGTAATAGCTTTTAACTATAAAAAGTTATTACGGAACTTTCACGGTAAAATTTATAATTACAACTTTGATAGATTTTTTCAGTAACAATTTAATACCTAATTACATTTGAAAATAATAATTTAGTATCAAGAAACCACTGAGGTTTGTTTTAATAATGATATTAAGTACGTTGAAAAAAATTATAGCTTCGTATATTAAAGTAATAAAAAATGTATGTTGTTATTTACGGGATAGAAAAGTATACTTGAGATGAAGAGTCACTGGAGAACTGGAGTAAAATAGGTGAAATTTAACAACATGTAATAAACCCGAGAGAAAGCATGGCAACTAAAGCATTGAAAAAGACAGTATTATAAATGTTGCTGTCGTATACATATACAATAAGTATTTTATACAATAATTCTTGAGGTATTTAGAATAAAATCCAGACTAGAAAAAAAAACAGTCGTTGGAGTCGGGATCCTACCCTTCACAATCCGAACTTTAATTAAAGTAAGAGAAATTCTCAGTATTTTCATCCTAGAATTACTTGTAGTTGAATTAAAAACTGAAAATTGTTTATTAATGTTCTAACCAATAAAATACTAAAATTTCATATGACTTTGCAGCGAAATCACTGGCAGTGATTTGATTGCAGTTACAATAAAATTTTGTAACTTTAACCGTATTATATTTTAGTAACGCAACGACTTGTAAAATTGTGAACATTGCTTCCATTAGTGTTTTAACGTGGTTCAACAAAAAATTCATGAGCCAATTTGTCGATTGAGTAAGTTGTACTTTCGCAATTTGATGCCGAATTAGGAGATCGCTTTCGCGACCGTTCTCACTCCGAAATAAGTGCAGATAAAAGTGGTGAACTGTTTTATGTTCTTAAATCAAATTTCAATAAAAGTCAAATAGCATCTTTTATCGTTTGGTCACGTAATTCTCTTTCCGGTTCGGTGTAAAACTCACTGTTATGTTTATTGTTAAGCTTGAGTTTCTCCAAGCGGCGGAAAATTACCTGGAAACAAAAAAAAGTTAAAGTAACATTTCAATATCACTCGAATAAACATAAAGCGGCAAATATGTTTTAAAGAATCCTAAAAAACGTATACGAAGAGGAGCCAATGTTGAAACATAATAGCTAACTAACTGTTTACAAATCAACAACCATGCCAGTAAATACTATCAATATTAAATATATTTCACAGCATATTTCATGTTTGGTACAATATCACTTTGTTTTTGCGTCATATTAATATCAAACGTAAATGATTCTTACTGACAAATTAACAATGAGTATTTAGAACTAACAATGCCTATTTTATGTAAAATAGTATATACAGTGAAAGTAAGTAATAACTTATACTTACATACAAATTGTGCATGTGTAATGTGAGAATTACTGTGGACATGACTTTAATCTTCCATTGCTTTAGGCGTTAGTTCCAATACATTACTTCAATTGGTAATATTCTTTAGATGGAGCACGGCGTAGTGAAAGATAAAATTATGCGTTATTCGCACGGTGCAAAATTTGCAGTTTCCATTTAGCTAATTATAATAAAGCCTTATGTAATATTTATAAGAAACAAGGCCATAAATGTAAATACCATACTAAATCTTTTTGAATATTTATTTACTTTCTCATAAGAAGTATTTATTTTATTAAATTAAAGAATTGTTATTGTTGTTTTTTTTTACCCAATAACTACGATTCAAATTGGTTAGTCTTTAAGACGACTAGTCTTGTATATCAATTTGTAAATCAATTTTGTCATCAATATAATTAGATAGATTATCGTTACTAAAGTGGTATTTTAAATTACATGAACTTTAATCTACATGAAACATTAAGATTGACAGATTCTGTAAATAATGGCTGACCGACAAACATTGTGTTATGCTTTTGTAACTATTTCCCATCACAACAGGCATGGGAACCATGCGCTTAACAACTGCGTTCAAATAGTGTCTCGCATACCAAGCAATAAATATCAAATAATATTCTAGAACTTGATTTAATATGCTCGATACATAACCCAGATTAGTCTTACGAAACTAAAATATAATAGTGATAAAGGAACTCTATCCATTATGCTTATCTCGGCTTTTATGGAATAGAATAACTGTAATTAGAATTCATAAAAAACTCGTCGGTCCATAAACTTTTTTATTATAATTTATATTTTAAATATAATGTTGTAACTCGTATGGCCACGTGACACTCAATAATATAAAAACATTAATCCACGCTATTACAATTGAGAAAGTTTAAATTAATTTTTATATGTTTGATTAATACTTTGCTACACCGATTTATCACTATCTCCAATAAATAAACTATTATTTTCAATTTTACCGGGAGTTTACCTTAAGATTATTTAGATGTGCTAGTTCACCCGGTGAACTTTGTATCACCTTAGCTTACATGATAGGTTTACCAGATAAGTAGACATATACTAAATTTCTCCATCTATCAATAATTATTGAATATATTACATATATGAAAGGAACGGCATTTTTCCATACTAAATTACTAATTTTTGATAATTATTTTAAATTTTTTTCTTTACATTGTTTTACATTTTTAATCCAAACAAAACAATATATATTAGTCAAATTGTTCAAGCCGTTTTGAGTTTTAGCGAGAATAACGAAAAGTTGTATATTTTTATGTATATATAAGAAAAGAAAGAAGAAAATTACTTCAATCACTATATGCTTTCTATCTTAGATCATTATTAATATTTTTATTATACAATTTATCATTCACTTCGGATTGAGTTCGATGACAGCGGATTTCAACCGTAGCAGGTGCCACGGTCGTCGGTCTTGACCTACGCCGATTGCGTACGTTGAAAAGTGATCCGAAAGGCGATTTACGCAAATTGAACACGGATGAAATCAAATTCTACTACTTTCTACTGAAAGTATATTATAAATAAAGCTTGAATATTATGAAAATAATCATATTGAGGATAATTAACTTATTTGCTACCAAATAAATTCATGAACCTAAAATGATAATTTACCTTGTATAAAAAAGCATTGTGGCACTTAATTCGATTAGGCGACCTATTTGCAGCCATTTAAATCTATATTAAAAATAGTTCTATTGAAACTTTTTATTTCAAGCTCAAATTGATTTGTCAATGTTCCTGTTTTATTGTTATTTCGTATATCATTTTAAATTTTAGTAAGAACCCGGACGTCACGTTCTTTAGTTTTTGTACTTGTAAAATTATACCACCACAGTTTATTCGTCAAAGAATACAAATCTAATTTCAAAACTGTGTTCTATGATCAATTGTTCTATTTTAGGTTGAATGACAGGCGTTTCTATAGCGTTGAAGAATACCTAGAAAAAAATCTATGATCTCCTGCGTTTGAATTATGCCTGATTTGTTGAATTACTTATACTTACTTGTGCCTATTATTCATTACAAACTAGATTTACTTTGTACTGAACAGTTTTGCACACTTGCTTGGTTGAATACATGTGATATGAACTATTTTGTAACATCCTTGTATAAAGACGTTTTCATGCAAATTATTTGATTTGATAATTTAGTAATCGTTTTATATACATATTTTGGGTTCGATGTTACTGGAGAGAGCGTTAGTATTTGCTGAGAAAATTTGAAACAGTAGTTGATAATCTAATATATAAACATTTCGTGCCTCACTATGATGACAATTTATCGAAATCCTTCGAGACGATTTTTTGTGTTTATTTATTGGGAAGGGCTGAGAATAATATATACATTTTGTTATACCTCTAGTTGATCTAGTTATTGTCCAATTATTTCCTAAATCAGGAAATAATTTATATGGCAAAACAACGTGGTCTGGGTCAGCTAGTAATATAATTAATATTTTTATCGAGAACTAATCTTTTGTTTCAAACAAAAATAAGTTTATTATTATTCTTATTACTTGTTTCATTTCCTCATTTGGTCTGCAGTAATATTGCTTAATATTTAATCTAATAAAAGTCTCAAAACAAGGTAAGTAAGAATGCAGTTTTGATGTTACATGTCCATAAATTATAATAGTCTTTCCTCAACTAAGGTTGACTAGTGTCTGTTAACGTCAATTTCTTAGTTAGGGGAATCTGATTTCGAGTTTAAGTAGATATTTTGTAAAGATTTCTTCTTTTGGTATTGTTGGTTTTTTATTTCAATTATAAAATTACCAACAATAAACTACACTTACGTAATAGTAAAAAAATGTTTGGATTATGAAAATAGTGCACGAATTATTTTAGAGACACTCAATGTTTTATTGTTATAATAAATATTCTTATATAAATATTCTTAATATTCAATAAATATATAGGTTGGTATGTATATGTTTGGTATAATATTGGTATGTTTGTGCTTATCTGTAGCTCGCCGATGTCAATAAATTTGAATTTTGGCCTCTCTTGTGTCTGTAGCATAAGCTAATTCATCTAAAGTAGCGTCGCTAATACCTTTAGTTTAGATGAGAAACAATTGAAACTCATGACTATGGTATTAATTTCTCATTTTAAAGGCTTCCATTAAATAATTTTATAACCTTCTTATATGAATTCTCCGGCCATAATCAGCTTATCCGTTGATTCTTTTGGCTTAGTTTAATGGTGCATAAAATACCCTGAAAGCGAAATCAGTCTGGTAACTAAAGACACTAGAGAAAGTTTTAAATTATATATTATAAGTAAACTGGTAGCACTGACGGCGACATCGCGCTGAGGAAGCTTAGTTACGTGGTAAGGGAAATGTCCGTTAGATGCACGATTTCTTTGTTTGGTAAGTATTGACAAATTCCAATTAATTTAGTCTCAACCTGCCTTTTTGTCTAGATCTTCAAGGTTTTTATATTTAACACTGAAATTTTTAACGACTTTTCATTAAAGGTTGGTAATGTAACCGAATCAGACTTGTAGCATGAGAGTAATTAGTAAAGTTATAGATAAAATGTAGAATACAAGCACGGATCAATAAGGCGCAGACCCTAATCTTTTCCTACTGCCTTTAAATATTCTTCGAGGAATCACCTTTCGAATTCTACAGTCAAAAGTCAATACTACATAAATAATTATAATTAAGGATGTATTTAGAATTTAATACCAATTATGTCTCCAGTTGATAGCTAGCATATTCGAGACTTTTTAAAATAATTACTCAGCTCTCAAATTTAGAATAGGTCTGCATTACCGACTAACTTCACTCCGCAAAGAATGGTCAACATAAATAACTAATTACTAATATAAAAAAAAATCGTTAAAAAAATTTAGAAAACTTTCATACTATGTCACTGAACATAAGTGTATTTGCTAGCTTCATAATAAAGGAGTTATTAAAATTCTGAAAAATTTTACCTGACGTCACATCAAATTTAAAATTAGTTATTTGTAATAAAACAAGTAATTATACAACATATGTTTTGTTATACGGAATAGTTAGATCAATGAAAATAAAAAGAAAGTAGCGTTTATTACGTGTACGTCAAAAGTGACATGATAAAATTAAACTGATATCAAATGACAGGACAAAAAAGCCTCCAAGACACTCACGTCACTGGTTGCTTTACACGGTGGCGAAAGTAAGTTTGCCATATTACACAACAAAATTACGTTTCCTTTTCATCACGGGGTGTTTGTATATTAAAATGAGGATTTTTAATTTAACAGCATAATGGTTAATCAGATCAAGATTATTGTATTAAATTAAATCGTATTATTAACATAAGACTTTTAACTAGTCTATTTTCTCACTATCTACACTTTATTTTATCTGCTTTATTAAAGATCGATTTATTTAATGTAGGAAATTAGACGTTCAGAATTCAGACTAGTCTACCTTGATAAAGTTTATCGATATTTATCTAGTTTGATATAATAAAAAAACAATATAAATTATTAAGTAAAGCGGTCACCTGGGTGCTAACAGCGCGTCGTCTACTAGCGTGCCGTGTAACAAAGTAGTAGTTACTTTGTTGTTGGAAATAAATATGGTAGTTGTCGACACTTAATTTGATATACATTAAAAGTACTCCTAATGTAAATCAAATTTATTTGAACTATTTCTCGTAGAATAATTTAAAAAAAGTCACTTTCTCGGGACTTTAAAACGACAAGAGTTATATAGTTGTTTAAGTAAGACTATTATTTTTGTCATAAACTTATTATCCCGCCATTATCTAGCAAATTATGCAATAATAAGAGTTTGTGTTAAGGATACTAAATAATTGAGAAATATAGAATATTGTGCATATATAAATATCAGAAATTTACTAAATTAACATACAAACATATATGAGTCGTGAACAAATATTCGTATTCATCATACAGATATCTTTAAGCCTAGCATTTCTGGTTAAGTAGACAGGTACTGACCTCTCGACCAGATGGCAGTCAAAATAATTATTTATGCGCAATGGTTCCAGATTCAATTCAATTGTGTGGTGAACTATGGAGTAGTGTAAAGAATGCTAGTAATATTTTATTTTGTGTTAGAAAGTTATCGAACTTTCCGTTTCATCGATTAACGTAGTTGATTAATTGGTTGCAAATTGATTAGAAAGCTAATAACAGACTTACTGATTCTCTAATAGGAAATCAAATGACAACCTGCAGTGTTGGTTCCGTGTTCATATTATAAGTCTATAATGCCCAAATATAAAGGTATAGAAGTTCGTTGGCGTAGAACGCTCTGGTTTCGATAAAGAAAACAAAGTAACTTTCGCGATGGCCATCCCATGAATGGGTCAAGCAATTTTGCTATCAGTTTTTCACCGTTCTTCGTAAGACAATTCTGATTAGCTAGTTTGCAATTAACTAATGATCCAATCAAATATATAAAAAAATCGATATATTATACTTTTATACATAGATCGCTGAATAAAAAATAAGTATATAAAAACCAATACAAATAGATAGTTGAAGCTGGTAGTAACATCGAGCTGAGCTAATTACATATGTATCAATTAGTCGAAGTATTCTTCAGTTGTACTGTTTGATGTGGTCGCTAATGGCCTAGATGTTAAAAACAACCTGAAATAAATAAACAGAATAATATATAAAATATTGCATAATATCTAAAGTTTCATTATGTGTTTATTTTAATGGTTTGAAAATTGCGCCCTAGTGAAGATTGTGCTTTTCTCTCATAAATAGTCTTTGTTGACTAGCAATTGTGTGAAACAATCAAACTAAATGTTAAAATGGTGTGAATGACGACAAACACTTGGTTGTAGTTTTCGCCATGTCATCAGACTCCATCGGACTTTCATCGTGTTGTGTCGTAATGTGAAACCAGAAAAGAAAATATGCTGACATCTGATATAACATTGCTGTTTGATTTTGATTTCATACATCATAAAATGCTCATCTTTTGAATGAAATTTCATATCTTTTAACATTTGATAGAAATACAAGTTTATTAGTGGAACACTTTTATCTAATTTTAAAATAATCGGCGTTAGTATTTAAGTATGTATTTCCTCCTTCTTACAAAATGGGTTCCTTTAAAAGAGGCGTGAAAAAGCACTTTTTGGGCCGGCAAAGTGAGGGTGGCTAGGGCAGTATGTCGCATGCTTCACTAGCTATCATCACATATGGACTCTTCTACTGCTTATCATCTGGTGATGCCAAGTCGTTTGCTGAGTTTTATATAAAAAAAACTAAGACAAGTATTTTTGTTATCCAACTCATTTATTGTAGAGTATAGTTAGTGGTATCTAGTTTCATATTTCTGTATTCTTTGTTTATTTAGCATAATTCTAAATTAAGCAAGTATACCTAAGCTTTAACACGGGAGCATTGAGTATACTTACGCACTTTATTTTGGTATAGAAATATATAACACTTCTTTTCAAAGTTCTAAATGTTACATTCTTAAGTAGTTAATACCTTTTCTCAAGCGGAAATACGCAATAGATAAAATTCACTCTAAATTTTAATGTGACGTCAATCAAAAAGTTATTGTAATGGCCAAACAATTTGATTTGATATTGAACTATCTTTGAATCATTTTCCGGTTGTCAATCAAATGAAATGAAACTATACTGACTTTAAAATTATCTCATGGTCGAAAGTAAGGAAACGATTGCTGATAAAAGTAACAACCTATGTTAGAATTTTATTCAGTTAACGTTAAGACATAAATGTATTCATAGATAAGGATCTAATTCTATTCTTAAAAGCGGTGAAATATGTAAAACAAAATTTTTAAATCAAGATATTTTGTTTTACAAAGTCGACATTTCGATATGCGACATTCCACTCGTAAATGCTTATTTAGTCCTGCTTTAAAGTCATATTTTACTTCGTTCTATTAAAACTAAGCCGATTTATTCCTTTAAATAAATAAAAGCATAATACTGTTCAATATGACACAATTAGTAAAATATTTTAAAGTATGCATTATATACTAGATTCATTTGTATAGCCTTGAAAAATAAAATAAAGATGGTCGTAATATGTTATTTATCAACTTAGACCAATTGATTATATACGGACCTTTATTTATAACAGTAAAGAATAGACATAATAATAATCCATTATAGAAATGTGAAACTAATTATGAAATAAACGAAAAAGAATGAACGCATGCAGTGAAATCATAATGTGCATCAGATATTCTAACAAACATAATATGCACTGGTATACTAGTAGCACAGATCACGTGTTAATCTCTATTGCGTAAGTTATTGGGCCACGGTCCGCGGCGCCTGCGCACCGCAGCTATTGTTCATTCAACACTTCGCTATGATAATCTCTTCATGCGTTCTGGTGCCCTGCTAACTGTCAATTGTTTGTATAAGAAAAAGTGCGAAATTATTAAATAACTGTTGTTTGCTCTACTTTGTAATTTCTTTTCAAAAAAATTTCAAAGTAGCGCTGTTGAACTACAAATCAATTGGATAATAAAAAAGGCTTAGAAAATATTACCCGATTATTTTAAAAACTTGTACAAATAAAATTACACTATCAAGAGGACTAATATTATTTTTTGTCGATTGTTTTAGCCGATATAAATGAACATATCATTATTTCATTATTTATACAATAAGATTACTTTTAAAAACTAATAACAAGTAGAATATTGGGAATAAAAATATTGGTAACTTGGAGGTACCTACATAAACACGTATCAACCACGAACCTTCTACATATCCGGATCTATTTTTGTCTTTTTGTAATTGGACTACGTAACATAGATACCCACAGTTTTTTTAAAGATATTATTTATCCGTAATGGAACCGGAAGTCAATGGGTTTTAAAATTGTATAATAGTACCTTATAGGCCAGCAACACGCTCATTCCTTCTTTCACCACGAATATTTTGAAATTTGGGTTCCTTATCAGTACAATAAAGTGCGATGAAACATTTAGCGGTTCATTGGTTACAGAAAGTAGAACATTTATGTACATCGAAAATTTAGTACGGCTTTTGGTAGTCAGGGCCATAAAACATGAATAATACCAAGGAAGGTAATAACACATAGCAGGTGTCACAATTGTACTAACTGCTGACAAGTTCTCACATCTTGAGCCTATAGGACGGTTCGATCCACACAATATGAATTTTTCGACAGAGACAAGTTATTATTTTAAATTTCTAACACAGATCATTTTTGTTAAATTGTTTTACTTAGTTCAAATCGTGCTAATTAACATAATTTGGTTTTTAACATTGTTAACATAATTTGTTAATGCGAAGTTTTTTATTTGTATCTAATAGCAACGAATAGGTAAGATTACAATAAAATTAATTGAAATGAATAAATCATTCAAACGTTAAAATGATTTTTTTTAAATGAAATTTTAACCCCGATTTTGTTACTGTATATCAGAAAAAGACAGATGACCGGTGGTGTTATATCACGTTTCTTAACTGGTGACATTTGCGTTTAGCATATTTGCGTTCATCCATTTATTATAAAAATATGCTTTAATGTTAATGTTATTTTAAAGCACATCATAAATTAATTCAGTCACGAGTATATACATATAGTCTGTGTCAACTAATTTGACATCTTAAAAGTCATTCTACCCCTTTGACATGGAATAGGAATAAAAGAGAGACGAAACTAAATTTTCGTGTAAGATAATGCCAGAAAAATCGCCAACATTGTTAAAGATACGGAAATATTTCGAGAAATAGACATGTCCCTAAGGACAATGGATGCCAAATCATGGCTTTCGAGTACTTGGGAGAAACGTATCAAAGTCCTTATATACTGTCTTTTTAGTGAAGACATATTTAGGACTAATAGCTTTATCATTAAAATAACATGGGATTTTTTCCCAAAAATACCGAATTGAAACGATAAATTGAAATGCTCACCAGTTTAAGGACTAATGAGTGTTTTAGGTGAAATCCTTAGAGAAAAGTGAGTGAGTCATGTGATTAGAATATTGACTTTTAAAAGAAAGTGAAATGCCAATGTTGGTTTAAACTACGCAATCTGCATTGCGATCGAACTTACCAAATATGGTAAATATAGTTAGCAGTCTACAGAATTGAAATTACAGTTTCTAAATAAGCGTAGGTACCAAACATTGTGATTAGATTAAATTTAAAATCTAGATATTATCGAATCAAACTGAAATTTAAAAAAATCTTATAAGTTTTACACGATGTACTTAACATTAATTTGAAAAATATCGGTACTTTGAAGTATTTTTATATGATTTTGTTAATTTTACAATGTTAGGTGAATTTACGGTTATTGCTTAAGATGAGTTTGTGATGAAGCATTTAATGTTAGAAAATTATGTTGGTAAAGGCATTTTATAAATAGAAGCATGGTTACAACTTTCATGAGAAATGTGCAATAACCTAAATAAAACGATTGACCTTCTATAAACAAGCATTTTTGTTGCTTTTTTTCTTTTAATTTAAAAATCACACAGTACCAGTTTTTAAACCACTATCTTTTAGTGCTAATTAAGTGTCCTTCAATCCCTTGATGGATAAAAATAGGATAAGCAATATCGTAGTATGCCATACTACTGCGATATATTTATTCATAATTTAACTCTATATATATATATTTTGTATTGCATAAAAGAAAATAGTGCTTGTGAAGTTCTTATGAAGTTGAATCATAAATGATTGTTGTGCAAATTTATGTAATAATCGTGTTGGGCGTTGGCGCGTACCAGTTCACGTAATCCTTACTGTTATTAAATGTATCGATTTTTCTTAAGCAACTTATTAGTGATTTTTTCGTAAATCGTATGCGTTTTCTTTTGAGAAACCTACTAAAGTATATATTATTTGATTAAGTAAGAATTAGTAAAAGTGATGAATTTCTGTTAGTTCAATTTATGGCCAATACCTGAAATTCTGTATTATTAATCATCATCATTAGAGTAATCCACATTCGGGATAACCCTGCATTTCTTTAACATCTGATTAACGGACCACCATTAAGATAATCAGCTAGCATTAGCTAGTCCAAAATTTAGCCTTAAGTAATTCGCGTTAACTATTCTTCGCGAGACGATTCTAAATAGGATCGCATCTCTCAGCACCGTAGCAACCTTGAGAAGGTGAGTTTTTACATCAAACACTAAAAACTTTTTGGAGAAAATAACAAGATGGATTCTAATATGTCGGTCAATTGTTGTCAAAACCAGATCATTACATAATACACGTGTGCAGAATGCACACGTGTATTATGTAAATTTGGAAGCTAATGTATCACGTCTTTGAATATTCAAAACGTTAATAAACATAATACTGCGTGATAAAGATGTATTTAGAAAATTTTTCTGTTCAATTATGTAAGGATTACGAGTGAATATTGAATTTTCCATTTTAAATGTTGAGTTGTACCTAAATTGCTCTTTCGGTAAAATTAATGGATTTTTTTTTAAGTTAGTAAAATTGAAAAGTAGAAAAATAAAAGTATTATATATAAAATGTTGAATGCTGTTGTTATTTTCCTGTGACTATTGAACTTAATTATGTATGCCAGTTCCATCATAACCTAATAATAACAATACATATACAGAGAAGTTACAGTTTCTCTTATCTTTTCATCATTACATTCGTTGTTATTGTTATTTTAAATAACGTTTTTCTTTTCAAAAAACTAATTAATTTAAATAATTTTCACTCAAAGTATAATTACAATATTTATGATTACATTGATAACACCTATCAAGATTGAGTGTTACAAATATTAAAAATTTAGTTAACAGTTAGTTCATATTTCCAATCAAGAGCTATCTAGTGATAGACCATCACTCTGTCAGTTCGTTATCCCACCTGGAATGCCTTAAGGCATTTAAAACACCGAAATCATATTTCTGCTATTCGATTTGCTGCGAGGAAATTTTACTCTGCCACTGCACAACCAGATAACGTGATCGTGGCTGTCGAACTGACAATTATAATGTTTCCACAGCTCTGTCTCTTCCGTGTCCTAATTCCATAGTTAATGACTAGTGACTAGTGTAGATCTCGTTTATTCTTGTTAAATATTGCTTCAATTTCACCACAATTTATTTTCTATGAAAAGAGATCAATAGACCCATATTTATGCTGTTTCGAAACAGTCACCTATTCAGTAATCTAACATAATATCGTTCATATAGCGAAATAGAGACATTTCGAATAGTTGGTCTTGTAGCAACATTGTAATTGCACTAGTTACTGCAGCCAATACTTATTGAATGGTTTCAACCAAAGGTGTACCTATCAAATTTATAAATTAACAGCTCTATATATAATTATTTTTGCAGACAGTTGAGTATCACAGTTGAATTAGAGTTCATGAAAAATAAAAAGCTTGAGATATTATTATTTTAAAATCTCAATACATATTAAATATTATCAGGCCTGTAAATGAATAATTCATTCAACATTGGTTCTTAAGTGACAATAATATAAGACTGATCAGAATAAGAGATTACGAGCTCTCTAATTTACGTGAGTTAGTTGTAAATGTGTTATATCTACCAGTTACGATATATGCTTTATGAATAGCAAGATTTTCAACGATTTCGGTTTGTAGATTAGTTAGACGTTTTATGTGAAAACGTTGAAAATATATTTCAAACTAATGTCTTTAGTGAATAGTCCTTCTTTATAGTTCTAGCAGGGTTTATTCAGTAAAAAGGATATTTTAATATTAAGAAACTGCCACAAATACATTTAAAATGCAGGATATTTTTATTTTATAGACTTGTTTTGACCAATCATAAACAGGCGATTATTATTTTACCGTCGGTTTTTGATATTTACTGTAAAGCACGAATTTCAAAAATTGACAATTACTTTTAATAGCCTGTTTAAGTTTTGATGGTAACCAATAAGTTTGTTTTGTACCACAACGAATAATGGAAAATATAAATATTTAAATGGAAACCATAAATATTTCATCGATTTAAAATTGTTTGCTTTTTGACTGACATTTTTGTAAGAACAGGGCATTTAATAATATTTAGTTTTAATTCATTAACAATTATTAGTATTCATTAGTTTATCTGCAATAAATATTATAGCTATTTCCAGTCCCCTAAAACGCTGTATTCCAACGCTTTGCCTGTATCGTCACACGCAAGTGCTCACCAAATCAGTTTTGCGTTTACATACAAAGAAGGCATAGTAAAATTTTATGTGAGTGGACTAAAATTGTTTAACATTTATCTGGATATTTATTGAAATTCCACACCACATTATCGGGAGATCGTAAAAATCAATGTTTTTTACTTGTACTTTGCAAAGCGTACCTACTATTTTTATTTGTTGGCGATATCCCTATTGTTATTGATGTGTACAAGGAGAAGCAGAAGGCCTTAATTTAGGCTGTTGATAATGAAGATAACAGGCCTTGAAATATTAAATTGTATTAAACTGTGTTTGAAATAAGGTTGTAAATCTGTTGACGAATCATCATAAATGGCATTGCATGATTAGTATCTTTTTCGCGTGATTGCAAGCAGGAAAATTAAAACGGAGGATAGTAAAGTACATTTTAAATATTGAGCTAAGTATAGTTGGAATCAAATATTGCACGAAAAGACAATTAAGTTTATCAGGTAATTAATAAAGTTGTTTGGCGCGAAGTAATCATAGATAAGCTATGACTCAAGCCATTTAGCTTGAATCTATTTTAAGGACATCAAGTTAACCTTATCTATATTATATGATAAGAGGCAACATTTCTCACAATATAGGATTCAGGAATTTTCTAACATTATATTCTATATCCGATCATAAGATGGAATACGAAATTTCATGATAATAAACTTATATTAGCGAAGGTGTTTTTATAAGTACCTACAAAGAATACATTTCATAGAATATTTTGTGGTTTTATAAAAATCGCAACAGTATTTTTAAGTAATACGATGAAAACCTTGTCCATATTTAAAACCATAGCGCAACTGTGCGATAAATCTCATATTGTCATATCAAATTGTCACTTTCAATGACAGGTTACAGGTAGAGTGAATGTCATATTTTCACGATACTGCTAGATATATAAAAGCAGCAAACAAAAAGTGGAATTTTTTAATAATACCAGTGCTACTGACAATTTTAAAGATTCCAGTTTGCTTATGTTTTACTAGGTAGAGCTGAAATTGGTATAATAGATCTATCAATATATTGGAATTGTGCAAAAGGAAATGAAGCAGGTGCATTCTTGGACGCATCACGTAAACTTACTCGTTTCATGTTAAGAAATTTGTCGTTAAGCGTACGCTTTCTTTGGATTCCAGTTGAGTGTTATTGTGTAATGGAATATAATTTACAAGTTATAAGGAAATCTGTTCGACACGTCCGAGTGAAATTGAATGAGAATAATACTTAAAGGTTTTCACAATATCTTTACCTTTAGTTACTGCATAAAAATAGAACAAGTTAATAGTATTTTTTTAAAACACAATGGTATTTGCATTATATTTCGACTCCGACTACTATTAAATGCTGTTTGATTATGGGTCATAATTGCCATTAGTTTTTATTCGAATAAATGCTTCCACCATCGATTGGAATGGATAAATGTAGTCTGCTTTCCCTGTGAACCTGACCAGGTCGTCCATTTATAGCCCTATTGATCGGTACTCTATTCTAAGAAAAATATTTAAAAAAAAATTATTTATATCGTAATAATTATGACGTTAGACGAGGTCATGGCACTTGGTGAATTCCCGGAGGAGCAAGGATGGCTTGAGTGAACAAGCTTCACATTCTTTGACACAGAACAAGCGGAGCAGACGACGATTTCCTGCCACGTACTAAGAAATATAACTTAGATTTATCAAACTTCAAATATCTGAAGAAAAATGTAATTACATATTCTTTTTTATTTCAAGCATCGACTTTTAAGTATACAACAAGTTAATAACAAATTATTGATGAAAATTTATTACATTTAAATAAAAGACTTTTACAGGAAATATGATTTCATGAATATGTTTGAGGAAATGTTTAGTCCCATACTTTCTTTGAAGACAAATAAAATACTTAACAAAATAATTCATTTAGAATAATTGAGAAAATTTGCGAGGTAAAATATGTTTATTATGAAACTCTCTTAATTGTAATAAGTTTTCCTTTCTTCCTATCTTATCCTATCATAAAACTAGTTTAATTTTGAATTGAAATTTAAGATTCAGAGATATGTTTAAGTTCGATATAAGGCCTTAAAAAATAAGAAACCATAATTTTAATTAATGACAGGATGCCGAGGGTGACGAATGTTATAACGTTATCTACATGGATCTAAAATAATAAATACATACTTCATGCTGCAAATTTATTATTAATTAGATTTTGAAGTTATAATTTATCATCACTATCTCACAGTGGAACGCGAACAGATATTACGAATGTTAATTTTAATTAATTATAACTAAAACTATTAAATGAAAAAATGTTGAAAATATGTACTGGGTAATTAATTTTTGCAATTTATGTATTACAATAATTTAAATTTTGTTTAGATAAAATTAACAATTGTAATAGCTGTGCATAGCAAAGGCATATATCATGCTCCAATTTTTGATTCTTTGGTTGAGTAATATGACTCAATTTATTCTTAATTACATCAACATAACAGGCTATGGTATATTTATAGCCTGCTAAATAAGTAATTAAGAAATACTTCACAGTTGCTTAAAATTAGCGTTACTTTATTTATGAAAGATCTATTTAAAATTGAATTAGTATGCGTATGCAACAATTGGACATGAAGTTAAGGTGGGTAATTGATATGTTATGTGAGTAGTATATTATTTTAAAGAGCATCCAAATTTAATTAAGTTATTAACATAGAAAGTAAGATAATTACATAGTTAGATACTTTGAACAGAGAATAATCTCTAGGTGTAATAAATGTGTCTTTGAGATTAAACTTTGCGAATATTTGCTAACTTGTTATGTGAAAATCATGATCGAAAGTCTTAGGACTATCATGATAGAAATAGTCGGCTTAAAAGGATTAAGCCGACTATTTCTATCATGATAGGTAACATTCATTTCAAACCATATCTAATTTTAAACTTTTAAAAGTTGTGAAACAAGAGAATATCTATATTCTAAATAGTTTTATATATAAATACAAATATAAAGAATAGCGAATGGTCTCTATGTTAGTTGTTCTAAATTTCAAAATCTATCGAATTGTACAGAACAACTCTATTGCTATTTATATTAAGTGTTTTCGTGACGAACAATTGTTTTCTAATACTATTTTTAATATAGATGTTTGTCAATGTGAAAGCTTCGGCGCGTCAAAGCCTTAATGCAGCAATAACTCTCGTAATTGCATTGCATAGATGCAATACGAGTAATTATTTGGAAAACGAAGAAAATCAGTGACGACGGCACGGCAGCACTGACTGGACTAGTTCTATTGGTTACAAATAACTTCAGAGAAGTAATATACTTGATTATTTAGATATGAGAGATATTTTTAAATGTCTAATAATTTAAAATAAAATAAAAACTTTTATGAATAATATTTCAAAAAGTCCCTCTTAGTGTAAGAGCATGGATATATTTGGAAGTAGGAGAAGTCAAGAATTATATCAAACATACTAGAATCTTAATTTACTCGGTATTAACTCTCAAATTTACAAGTATTATGTTAAATTTCGAAATAATATTTTTAATGCTTTTTACTTTTGTCACCTAAAATGGTGTCTTCATTTAAAATAAAATATCTATTACTAGCTTCCGCCTTCGTGGAGTTCGGTCTCCTAAATGCAATATAGCCTTTAACCGTCTTTGACAAATAGACTATCAAATACAAAAAGAAATTTTCAATTAAAACCAGTAGATCTAGAGATTACCCCCTATAATCTCACCAACTTTAGCTGTTTATAACATGAGTGTGAATTACCAAATGTGTTTGCCTGCTAGGCTCTTTGGAATTTAGCTTATACTACTATTATATATTATAAACTATATTTTGTACTATACTATTAAACTTTAAAAGCAGGTAAAAATTTTAATTTTATTAGTTCTGCCTACGCGTAAGTAAGATTCGAGACAAAACGTGATTCGAGACAAGTATTTCAAAATTAAGTGTACGTTACACACTACTCGTTAGAAGATTATATGTTGAATATATCGAGGTGGAAGTACAAATGGCAATCAGACCTTTTACATCCTGTCGCCAAACACATACATTTAAGTCTCAAATATTCATATCATCTACTTGCGTAACATCGGCACATCCTTTAATAGAATTCTCAATCAAATATGTTATTGTATGAAATTTCAACTAATCAGATTAAGTAAAATAGTTGTAGGAACGATGGAGTACACTATTCAGTAGGTAGTGGGGTTTCGTCTTCTTTGACGCTATGTCTTTTCTTTTTATCGACTTCTGCTTATTACAAGTCTGTCACAGGAGTGACACTTATAGTTCAAGTAGATGCCGTTGTTAAAGAACCGAAATATCGCATTTAACACCAAGTGTTAAATGAGATATTAGTTCTTGCACATATATAAGTAAGTTATAACATAGTTTATTTTATTATGAATTCTTACAAAACATCTATAAAAGCGCATTGACACTAGATAACACGGACGTGAAGTTAAAAGAACGGGGAATAAAAGGTTTTGGGCCTTATTACCAAGTACACTCTTTTGTAATTTAAGTACAACGGGTCAACAATCAATTAATCAATATAATGTCAAAAAAGACAGCTATAATATCATGTGAAATTTTGAAAGGTATATTCAATTTACGAGCGACTATTCAAATGTGATTTTAAAATCAAACTCACCAGAATCCCTTTTTGATATTACACTATTTTTATTGAACGAAAATTCATTATATTTTAATGAAATGGAAAACAATACTGTAACATAATTTTTAATTGCTTCAAATTATGCTCGAGTTCACCAACACTTAAAAAGTCGGTTAACATGAACCGTATGCCCGAACCGTAAGACCGAAATGTCAAAACCGACAGTTATATAATAATTGTCTGTTTAAGCGTGAATGAACAACTAAGTAACTGCCTTAACCTATTAGTTGAAAATGGAGTCATGAAAATATTGACTAGTTTTTAGCTTATATTGAACTAAATAATGGCTATGAATTGCTTCATAAATTCTCAATCATACAATCAACATTCTTCAAGATCAAAATTACAGTTTATATTAGGTTTTATCTAACAGCACAGCGATTAACTTCGATAGATTCATTTATATTGTGACCGATTAAGTGGTCGCCTTATCAATAAATTTGTTTATTGATGGCGGGAGGAGACTGAGGTAAAAATTTTGTATACTTCACGAGAACACAGGTATTGACCTGCTTAATTAGAGGTCATAATAGCAAAGAATTTTCAAGTTCTCAGGTTACATTAATAATATGGTTTTTTGAAAAAAATAAGTTTTAATAAGTTGCAATTACTAACAAAGTTTTGGCGTCTAAGTTGATAATACTTTATTTCTTGTCATATTGGCAGAGCTGAACAGCAGACGGTTATTTATAAAAATAAAATAAAATAATAGACCTTACATCCCTAAAGATAATATTTATCATTTATTACTTAAGAAGCTAAAAGTTTTAAGGTTAAATTTTGTCTTCCGAATTTAACATAACAAAAATACCTAACACACCTATTATATAGCCCAAGCAAAGCACCAGTAAATTCTTGTGTTAAGTATGGATACAAGATAAGGCAGGAATAAAGAAACTAATATGTATATAGAACTCTATCCCAAGACTTGACGGCAGTCAAATATAATGCCTTTGCCTACATACACATGTTTTGGTTTTATTCGTTTCAAAAATAGGATATTAAACGAATTTAGACAGGTTTTTTAGACTTATAATTTTAAACGATACTGATATTATGTTAAAGTTAATCAAACAGTTGTCGATGTATTACATTACAAAATCAACTAATCATCACGGCCTGACAACTCCGCTCATAAAAATTGATTTACAAGTGCGTTGCCTAGAGACATAAAACAATTTGCCTAATGAACTTCGGCATAGGAATCTCATGTTACAGAATGTCTATGAACAACGAAAGAACTTGTGAAATAGGTTTAAAACATAAGCGACTACATTTTTGCGCTAAACAGTTGTCAAGTCAGAGGAACCTGATACATTTTTTCCTTTGCATTTTTTTCCTTTTTTTTTGTTTTGCATAGTAGTCATCAAACTAATTTAGGTAAGGTTTTATTTACTTTAAATGTAAGGAATGAATTTGTGGGCTGAAGCTTAACGCGTAAGTGTAATTACTTACGTTCATTAAATCACAATTTAAATAGACTGGTGCTATTTTAACAACAATCAATTTGATGTGGAATAGATTATATAAATATTCATTTACTACGGAATTCATAAGCTAATCTGATTTTTCTTCACCTACAGAAACTCTATTTAGACTGTTCTATTTAGTCTATTTTTTGTACAAAAGAGTATAATCGAATACGAGTTACACTTTCGTTGGTAAACTGTATTTTGCGAGAGAGCTTTATCACGATTGAAGGCTTGATTTGAGACGTAATAAAGGTCGTTATTGAGACCAATTTTTTGTTGACTTCACTGCTCTACTTATCTATGAATTAAAATCTGTTAAGACCGTGTCGGGCACGTATTGAAACTTCCGTTGGAGTTCACTTTTGTTGTTTAATTAAAAAAAAAATTCAACATTTGAAAGCGTCCTTTTTTGAAATTGGTTAAGAAGCACAGAAATGTTGTAGCTAAGAGTGGATGATCTTTTTTATCTGTTCGACGAATGTATTTAGTACCAAGCACAGAGAGAGACAATTGCTTAGTCGCTAATTTATAGGTAACTGAACTCCATTTGTTAATTTTAAAATATGCTATCAAGCTTTTTATGCGTTTGAAGTTTTGTTGCTCTAGATTATAGGTCTCAAAACTTTGAAGCCTTCAGGACATAATGATTTTTCAGTTTGTTCCAAGGGCCAAACCAGTTTTAATTTTTCAGCCCTTAACTATATTTCTAGACTAGAATAGTCGCAAAGCGCGCGATCTAAGCTAACTTACGCTTTTTTTGCATTTCAATTATTAAAAAACTAAATTACAAACTTTGGCCCGTGGGCCAAATCCGGCCCGCAGGCCGTAGTTTGGAGCTAGCTGCTCTAGATATCGGTACCCTAAGATTTAAGATTGACATTTCATATCTACAGTTCCGAAGGGGGTGTTATATGAAATTAATATTTGATTTCATAAAGTTTAGATAAATATGTTAATTAAGTACGATCACCACATATCAAAGACTTTTACGTCTATTACTAACATCTTACAATAATTATGAAACTTACCTAACTGCCAAATACTAACTTTAGTATTTGCCAGTTTGAATTCGAAATATACAAGTGCGGTGTTGTGGTCGCAACTAACGGTTAATAGTTTCATTATGACATTGTTACGCCTCGCCTTTTATACTAATAGCAATAAAACAGCTAAAACAATGTTTTCTGTGAAGGTGAAAGCACACTAATTAAAATTTACTAACAAAATTCGGACGAATAACGGCAACTACAATGAAGAAAAAATCCTGATATACAATTTAATTGGAATTAAACAAAAAGAAAGTTTTAGCCTATTCCATAATACATAATTGTACATCATATACATATATTTGCATATTAATAGCTTGAAAAAAACTACTTAAGCACATCTTTCCTTATACAGGTGTCATTAAATTGCTAATTCTTTATAAATAATACATGTTATAATTCAATTCATGTTTTGTTGAGTGATGATTATTTCCTAATTTATGTAGTTAATAATAATAATAATTTATTTATATAATATTTATGTAAGTAAAACTCATATGTTCGTACAAATAAAAATACTAGGACTTGGAATTTCAAATCGAATACAAAAGATATATTATATCAGTATTTTTAATGCTCGGAAATATTTTTCCTAAATAGTAAAACTTTAATTGGCATAAATATTACAATCCTCACTTATAGGAATATTATACGTTGTAAATAAGCTCGATAGCAAAATAAGACTTACCTTTTTTTCTTTTGGGTACCACTCTCACACCAATCGCATATTCAGTCACTAGACACAAGCTTAGAGCAAGTAAACAGTATCTCGCACTACACCCCATGGTTACACAAATAGTCTGTTGTCTACTAAACGATATTTAAACAGGCACTGCAGCGAGCATTGCCCTGAACGGCTACCGGGAGGCTGTGTCGCGCGAATGCAACTATTCGAATACACACGCCCGGCCGGACGAGAAGACCGTCCGACTACCCTATATTTTGAGTTATAGCAAATTGGCACTGCGAAATCTACTTGTATATAAAACCTTTCGCCGGTTCGAGGCGGGCGGTCATTGGTTGTGAGGCGACGTGCGGCTCGAAGGTGAAGGGAGCTGGTAGTGCTCCCCCCTATAAGAGGGGGGCGGCCAGGGTCGGCAGACACTTTTGCTATCGACGGCGTGATAGCTATCGTGCAGGCTGTACCGTTGCGCTGGCGCATGACTCTTACGTCATCGAGACACGCGAGCGCAAGCGTTACGCTGTTCGGACTTGGCAACGTTTGTCATGACTTAATTTTTAACTCCTTTGACAGATTAAAAGTAACTGTTAATAATATGAGATCGTCTAGTATACTAACAATTAGCAACTATACACTCAACATTAATAACTAAACTACGATGAATATGATCTAATTTTATTTGTAGAAAATTAGTGCTAATATTTTAATCTACCAAAGATAAAGCATTTTTTTAACCTGATAGTCTCGATAAAAGTTCTGAATATCATTCTATAAAGTTAGTCTTAAAACAATGCAGTCGTATCGTGAACGCTCTCATTTACAAATTCTGCTATTCCCAAAGAAGATAATGTTCCATTTTTTCAATCACTGATTAATTTGAAAGTAATTGTTGAATCGCAACCTTGAATTGACGATACCAGTGTGAACAGAAATGAACATAACTGTTGTTCTTTAGCATTGATTTTATCTATCAATTATAGTTGTCAAAGCATGATATTATAGCCGGTTCAGTCCAAAATTTTTGCGCAAACTTGACTGAAATATTTATTAAATTGCCTGAAATTACAATGTAAAATGGTAACCCGAAAAGATAAACAATTAATGGATTTTGAAATAACGAATTTTATGTGAAATTACATTCGTGGAATGGAATGGCGGTGTTTGGAATTTTGTCCTAAGAAAATGATCTTGGTCAACTTGTTACGTCGATTCGCTTATTGTGATAATATACTTGTGGGTCTGATCCTTTCATGATTACTTGACTGGGATTGACTCTAGGCCGATTTGTTTGCATTTCTATTAAGTGATACAAAATACTTAAAAAAAACCCTCTTAATACTATAGTTTCCCTACGAGATCAAGTTGAAAAGTAGTTCTCATCTGTATTTATAAATTATGGCGTGTTCTTTTTTACACTAATTTAATTTACGTTTTTATATTGTTTGTTCAAATTATTACTTCAATAAAAGTTACATGAATTAAAACAAATGTTACATGAATTAAAACAAGTTACTATCCAATTAAAGTTAATGTTAGTATAGCTCTTAGGCGTAGTGGCTCAACCACTCTACTTTCAATAGCAAAAACAAAGCAACTTTCACTAAGGTTTGTTCCTGGATGGGTCAAAAAAAATTGTTATATTGAGCTCTGTGCATAAAAAGGTACTTTAAGAAGTTGATTCCAGTTGTTATGACAACCGCATTAACCCACAAACACGCCTCGGGCCAGCATTGTAATGATACGGTTTCAACTGCTCATAAATTCTCCTATGCAGGAAGGCCTGTACCCCGCGGTGGGTTCTATATCGGCTGATGATGTATAAAATATATTTATATATAACTCCAGTATGTACTATATTTCTGAATGGACGGAGAATAAAACTTTCTTTGGTGTATGTTACAGTCATATAGTATGATAGGTTAAAATTATGTTTTCCTAATATACTTCCTATATACCTTCAATGTTGGAATACAGAAAACATATTATTATTGAATAATATGTTAACCTATCATACTATATGACTGTAACATACACCAAAGAAAGTTTTATTCTCCGTCCATTCAGAAATAAAGTCTCATTGATATACGTTCTGAAGTAATTTAGTGAATGAAGGCAGTTATAATATCTTAGTGAGAATTAGCAGCCACGGGTATCCTTGACCCCGTAAGACGAGGTTAATAGTTTATAATTAGCGATGATTGATAACTTCTCGGTCAGTTACTAAAAGTTCTGTCAAGAGCTTTTAAAGATTGATGTGTGTGCAAATATGTCCGGTAAATGTTGGTTTGTTAATTAACTTAACGTTATTTGATTTGAGATAACATAAGGTATCAGACACTATTATGATGTATTAATTTAAAAGTATCCACATATAAAACACAATAGAGTTTGAATAAGTAGTTGCTATTAACCCTGAATTAATTGTCCATTGACTGAAATGTAAGTTCATTGTTATTTTGTTGATTTCTTTTTGGGAAAAAGATCTATAGTTGGTGACGTCATTACTTAATAAACTTAGCAAAATTTTTATATTTATATAATAATTTATTATGTACACATAAATATTAACATAGGAAATGAAATCAAGAACAAGATCACAAAAGATGTGGCTTATATGTTAAACAAATTTGGATTTTATTAAATACACACGTAATGAGCCGGAATCATAAGGTCCAAATATTTTGAATCCTAGCAGGATTCTTTCTGTAAATGGTTTAGATTTTATTTTAAGAATTCCATCACAACTTTATATGAGAGCAACGGGACTTTTAACGTAATATTTTTATATTAATCAAACGCGATATTTTTATTTTACTGTTTTTAACGTCAAACTGTAAATATAAATATATATTGCTGTACATAATCAAAATATCGTGTTTGAGTCCCATTGCTCTCATATATAGTCCGTAGTTATTCTAATACATAATATAAAGTTTAAAAATCTAATTTTTATTTTAAAAAAAGATAATTTTAGTAATATGGTATATTGCGAACTTAATAATTATGTCAAAAATATAGAGCACTTTCTATATTACGAGTATTAATTGTTACGACCAACGAACACGTAACAAATCATAGCAATTTAAACATGTACATAAGACGAAAATTAAAATTATTAGTTACACCTGCACCTATAATTAAGTTTTATTTGGTAATTTTAAAAAGCGATTGTCAAAAACCGTTTCGCAGTGTTTACGTACTCTCGCCTGCAGGTGAAGTCAAAAAACTCTGGCATTTGGTTGTACTTTAGTACGTAGTAATAAGAGTAATTTTCAAGTTACGTAAAACGCTCGATGCCTGCACGTCTGTACTTATTATTTTTATTTTGAATCCATTGGGGCAACCCATGATACTATTTTTATATCCGGCCTATATCAAGATAAGTAAGTGAATTATATCAATTTTATGTAGATTTTAATCGATTTCAACTATGCATGTGATTTTATTTAAAAACAAATGTTACAGATAGGAAGCTTATATTTCCGTTCTAATGGCCATCATATACAATTTGTAAGTGCAAAACAGCCCGTAAACAAGTGTTACAAACTGATTTTAATTGGAGACTAAGGTTGAACTTTCCTGCATTATTTTTAGCTATAAAATTGTTCACTTAGAACAAGTTTACTCGCTTTGTCCTGGCCCCTAATTGTCTAACTGTGAATCTATCGCTATCGCTTTTTATTAGCGTTCGCCATATTTCCATTGCCGCTTAACTGTTTATCATTGTGACGTTTCGCTTTAGTACGCAGTAATGATTATGAAGACGAAAGCTATCGCGATAGATATTAGTTTAGCACAATTACTTTTTCGTCTAACATATCCCACATCTATTAATCAAGGTACCTAGTACAACGCACCGCACTAAACATCGCTCCACTTTGCCAATTGAATTTTTATAGTAAACGCAAGAAATGTTCAATTTATTGGACTTAATTTCAACCGACAAAACTTTTTTATCTTGACCAATATGTAGTGAGCCAACCATTAATAAATACAACAAAATTATTACAATTCTCTAAAAAGGCTACGTTATATGTTTCACCCTAGAAACAGGATAAAGATGTATTTCGAATCTCGATTGGAGCGTAGCAATAAAATTATCCGGAATGCAGTATGTTCAATACATAGCATTTGACTCCATTCACCTTATGACCTGGGCGTATAATACCATGGTTACCAAATTGCCGTAATGATACCAATATAACAATACCAGTTAAGAACGTGTAGTTTCATACCTATTTTAATACCCTTAAATAGCATACGTATTACTTTATACCCATAAGTTTTACTTGTATTTTTGTTGTATATATATCTCAATTAATGATTATAAAATTTCTATGCCTTGTTTTATTGTGTATTAATTTTTTTTTAAATATATACTTAAATATACCACCATACACCAAATATTCGCATCATATTTAATTAACAAATATAATCATTAAATAATTTAGTGGCTCCTTCACAAATGTTCATAGGACCTAATTAGATTAGTCGTATAAGTATAAGTTGACAAATCACCCTGATTTGTAATTTGTGAAGGTCTGATGCCTGAAATAGGTTAATATCCTGTGCCACAGTGTTCGTTACTTTTTATGAGATATGAATGTGATAAGGTTATGTAAAAAAATATAACTGTGGATTATACAATACAATACGTACTGACTATTCTTCTTTAATATTATTTTATTTTAAACCTTAGAGTCTTTGTACATTCATTAAATGTTCAGCTGCGTAATCAAAGATTTGAATGTAATCAACAAGAATAATTTCACGTAGGAATATACACTTGTTTGTACACTGGAATGTCTTATGCAATAATAAAACGAGTTCGGGTTTTAAGTGCAAGGGCTTTGTACGGTTTCTTAATTTTTGTTCCAGTAAAAGTGGATGTAAGATTACCACCATTTTGTAACTATACAGCTGTGTTGCAATCTTACTTTACTTTAGCTGATATGTCAACGGGTGTTTTGAACTTTTGAGCGTTATGCTAATTGTGCTACGATATAAAGGTTTTTCAAAACGGTAAAACGTTTGGTGTCTCCCAATGCATCTGCGGCTTTTCTGGTGGTCGCTTTGACACCATGATCACCATTTAGTCGAGGTATCTAGTAGTTGACCGCTCTACGAATTAGGCTTTCGTGAGACTTGCTTGTTCCCGCTTCAGTCCATATAATTTATGCAATTGAGGAGAAGTTTCGCCATAATTGATTGCGGAAGAGATAATGGTATATGGATAATCATGTGACCTAAATGGCGATATAAAGTCAAACGCAATAAAAGTATTGTAAACATTGATAGATATAAAAAACTATACAGTGGTTCCTACTTGTAGTGGCAATTAGCTGGCAGTGTAGAGAGCACAAAGAACGACCGATTGGGAGTTCAATATCTATTAAGGCGTCTATGTATCCGGCCATGTAAAGCAGGTCAGCCTTTTGTCAGTAGTGGATGTGATAGGCTGATATTGTGGTGAGATGACATTTAATACATTCAAGTAGAGGCACATTTGGCACATTTTGAATTTCCAAGAGGGTATCGTTTTTAATTCATTTTGGTGATAATAGAAAATATTATGTAATGTTTTTTATCCACCAAACCGCATTGGGCCAAAGTGGTGGTATTATGGCCCAAAAATCCCCATGTGTTTTTTCCACGTAGGACGCCTTGTGCCGTGGGGCTTTTATTGGATAATGATTAAGGTTTATTAATTTAATACGCACTTACAGTAATTTTGTAACCTTTGGTGTTGGATAAAAATTCAATGGCCGTCTGGTCCAGTAATCTACTTAGCTAGAGGTTCAGATCAGTTATTTTATTTGTATGATAAGTACGAATATTTGTTGTTTACATGTTTTTTTAGTTAATTTCTAATATATACAAGCATATTAAAATAATACATATTACAAGCTAATAGTTGTCAGTGTGAAAAATATTATTATTATTTTAATGGGACATTCGTTTAAAACTAGTCGTCACAATACCATATTACAAAGTGCTAAATAACTTTATTAAGCAATCAGCTAACAAAGTGGTGATCATAATGTTATTTCTTTTTATTAAATAACTTAAATAAGAATCTTATGCTCTATTAAATATGAACTGGTTTTGACAATTAATGTGCATATAGTTATTGTGTAAGATAATGGCTCATTAGTTGTAATAATTTTTACCCCGCTGTAAAATTCACACGTTCAATGTATGTTTTGATTAATTAAAATGAAAATAAAAGTACGGTTACTGTATAGCGTACTAGCAATTTGTTGTATTTCAACACAATTTTTATGCATATATTTTAGATTTTTGTTTTATAAACCACAGCCGAAGTATAAAATATAGAGGTCTTGCAACTTGGTGACCGTTTGCCGTGCGGTATGAGGCAGTGAGTTGTCATGCAGGAGCAGCTGAGACGAACGATTTACCATTGCTATTCAATCATTATGAACGCTGGGGATCATCAAACAAAACCCAGGTAACAGTCGCAGGTAACAATATGGTTAAAAATTTCTTTGTTTTTATCCATTTGAGTAGTGCAAGGAACGTCTCTACGAGAAATTTTCGTTGGTGGTCATTATATTCGAGGGGCAACCATTTTGATGCAAATGGACTAAAATTAATTTGACGCTTACGTCAAAACTTCCTGCTGATAAGGTGTAGATTACGTATGAACAGTTTCCATAATCGCCTTAAAATCGTCGCTGTCGACCAAATTTTCCAGACGACCACGAAGTTTTTCAGGTCGAAATTTCCATAACGAAAGCAGACAAACCGATGGTCTGTTTGTTTGTAGTGTTAGCTGATTATGCCGCGATGCTGCCATGACGTTGCATATATTATTATATTCCATAATGTCTCGAATTTTCAGCGTAATCAAGGTGACGAAAAATAAACAAATGACTAATTTTAGAGAAAGAATTTCGTGTGTTTGAATTTAAAATGACCAGTATTGCAGAACGGCAATTTCAAAGTTACCTAAGACCAACAACCATGAAGTACAAATATCTATCCTAGGAAAACAAATCCAAAAGTTTTCTTGTCTGTCACTTAATGACACTGCCATCTGAACGGAATTACCTGAATTAAGAAATGGATTTAGTTAAAAACTTAAGGTTTTGTTCTCAATTTTGTTTCTTTACTTTTACTTTTAATTTCAAAGTGAGATAAAAACATTTACTGAAACAATAGAAATGTTGACACTCTTCACTTACTTAAAGCCAGTAATTAAAATGAGAAATCGTAAGTCACCTGCGTATTCGAAATAATGTGAGAGAGAATTTCTTTTAACCATTGTTTTACAAACACTTTTAAAATTCATTTAATCAACAAAATTAAAAGTTCAGGTACTTTCACTACTAAATTAATAAACAGTTCTAAATTAACTTTCTAAAAAGAAATTGAACTAAGAATTATGGGAAATTACACTGTGGCTGAGGAATTCAATCTGCAAAGATTTTATGCGTTACGAGATATCTACAAACCACATCGACTTTTTTGTGAAGTTTTCAAACTCAATGCCAATGGATTGTTAAAAAAGTCATTTTTTTCATTAAGGTAAATAAAAGGGATACTGATGAGCATGCTATCTATCGAAAAAGGTAAAGAAAGTAAAATTTCTACAGAAACATACAAATAATCTTTCTCTTAAATAAATGTTCGAATATCTCTCATTACACACATGCTCCTACTGAGATTCAAACCTGAGAGTTTTCATTAAGTGGATTGGGTTTGGTTGAATGAGACAAGATAGAATATTTGTGATTTGCTACCAAGTAATTAAAATGAAATGCGAAAGGTACGAAATTGTTCGGATTAAAAACTTAGCACTTCTGTACTTAGCGTTCTTCTGAACGCTGATAAAATAAACTAGCCAAACTGTACCATGGGAGACCAAAAACGGTTCATTGAATATGTTTAATAACTTCCCTTAATACGAAGTTCTTAAGTTTACGTGTTGATTATTTGCATCCGTTGTTCATCTGCAACTATCATCGTATAACTTGCTGTTGTTGGATAATATTGGATAGAATACCTTATAAGGCCAAGGATAAAGTAAGGGGGGTGGGGGTCTTCTACATATGAATGTTCTATGCACAGGATAGGATTTTGGGTTAAGTATCATGATGTCAGGTTTAAAGTTCTTGATTTATTTATAAATCTGTCTACAAATTTCCTAAGACATCAAGACTCAAATTTGAGTTGTTTCGTCATTTGATGATTACCTACAATAGCACTTATGTGCTTAAAAAAATTCTACAAACATAAAATTTGTCACAGTATTCGCTTGCCTATGTAACCATAGTAATAATATGTGAGAACATAGCGTCATTAGTGGCTTAGGTAAAATATTTGTTACTTTGTAATTTAGGAAATCGGCATTTTGTAAAGGTTCCGTAGGCTTTTGATGCTGTTATGTTCTACTGTTTTACTTAGTTACACTTCTGTCTGTCTGTCTACGGCCTTTTTATGTCCCAGTACTGGGCACGAACATTCATAACTGAGAAAACCACTTGAGTAGTTTGGGCCATAACCCTACCCCGCTGGCCCACTGCGGATATTGGTGGGTGAAAGCCGTAACCGTAACAACCGGGCGGGGTCAATGGCTTAATATGCCTTCCGAAGTACAGATCTCGGAGTTCTCATCCTTGACCTATCCTGGACCCAACCATGGAGAAAGTTTGGTTTTCATTATTTAAGTTTGTTCGAACCAATAGGCCAACGAGCTCCTCCAGCTAGAACACTTTTTCTTACATTATATATAACTAAAATAGTGACATGAAATGTCTATTAGAAGTAAGTGTTGCTATTATAGATATCCATAATACAAGGCTGCTTAGTTCCGGATTAGCTACATAACAACAGCAATTATGCCATGGATCCCGCTTCGGCTCTACCTTTACAGTCACTTTTTGGTGCCCATGAGCTTGTTTATACCCTCCATTGTTAAATCAATGAACAAAAAATGTTCTTTAAGGAAAACTGCGTCTTCTATTTGTATAAATTCGACAATCTAGATTATTACTCTAATTATTTAATGTTGTAAATTACTTCTTAGTTTTTGACAATAAACTATTTATAAATTATTTTTATAACAATTACTAAAATTTAATTTAAATTTACACTAAAAAGGAAATAATAATTCAATTTAAGAAGTCATCCAATTTAAAATATAATTTTGAAGTTGAAGCTTCACTTTCTATTGTTTCTGGAAACTGTATTGGAATTTCATTGTTTGTATATTGTTTCAGGAAAACAACTTAGCACTCCAAAAAATAACTTTAAATTGAATAAATTTTTAGATTATATTATTATTGCCGTTTTAGCGTTTCGAAATCATAATTATCGACTTTCCTGTCTGTTTGTCATTAATTAAAAATACTGGGATGGATGTAGAAATAAATTAAACAATTATACGTGTCTATAAACTTTAAAGGTGATTTAAAAACCATCATCAGATCGTAATCGTACTCTATCAAATAAATAAAAAAAAATGAAATTCTGTTAGAATTGAGAGTGAAAACATACAAAAAAGATACATTCAGTGGAACATAAAACTACCTCCTTTTTATTTCCTGGCAGAAAAGAGATAAATTAATATACGAAGCTCATTTTTTAATGTAATTTATCTGATAATTTGAGTTTGAATTCAGACTATCAAACATATTTCAGTTGGATAATTGATTTACCACAGATTAAAATCGTTTTTATTCCTGACGATGGCACATTTACAGTCATCATAAAACATCGTTATCAGTTTATTAGATAATAATTACGAAAGCTGTTCATCATTTCCAAGCAATGTTTTAGTAACGCACTTATTATAATGGGCATAAGTCACAAAATTCAATTTATGGGTGTGGCCGTGCATGCGTGTTTTCCAGCGAATGACTCTGTATTATGCAACTAAGAGGAAGCGTGTTAGCAAGAAAGACATTGTGATCGCATTTGTTTTTTACAGAGCATAATTATCGATTGTTTTACGTTCCGGACAAGTTTATGTAAAAGATTCTAAACGATACATATGCGAAGTTGATAGTAAAGTGTTCAAAAAGTTTACGAAGAAAATAGACGAAATTCAAAGAATACTAAGATTATATATAATAAATATATTATTATGTTATAATAAGATTATTATTTGTATGATCCAGTCATATCAATTTAATTTATTAGTAAAATAATATCAATATTCAACAAACCAAAATAAAATCGAACTTACCATGAAAAACTGCATCGTATGTTATTTTATAACATAGTACCTAAAACAATAAATGTGCTAATGTATTTTAGAGTTAAAATAATTTGAGATCTTAGCTGCGGTTCGTGGTGATGACATCGAAAAGTAAAAAGACTGGGTATTATTTAAGAAAATTATTGATTACGTTATTGCATTCAATAGTCTATGAATCATGTTAACGTCACGTCTGAAGTTATTAGAGCATGATATTACGAGTGAAGCTACTAAGACGCACCCACTTTTCAACCCAGGAATACCTAATAAGTCACTAGTCAAGAACTCAGGACACGGTCAGTGAAACCAATGTCCATTTTACGTAATGAAGTATGTTATCATCATATATGATTTTGCCTTGTTATTTGGTTATATGACTTAAGATTTTTATTTTTATTTTGATATTACTTGTCTACTTATGAAGATTTATTTCTAATTGAATTAGTAGGAACTTACAGTATTTTAGTATAATCTTGTTGAAATTAGGAACAAAATTCTAGACAGACTAAATAGAATAGAATCTAACCCTAATAGCCTAATTGTCTATGCCTTTTTAGTTCACAGCGTTGTTTCTCTTTTGTTCGTTTACAAAATTTCGTTCCAACAAATGTCATAAAGCACTGTGTTACTAAACAATTCCTATACAATTGTTCTGAGTGAGGCCCTAAGTCAATTATAATTTATTTAGTTTTGTATTCAAATTTCATAGTCATTAATTAAACTGTTCAAAAAATTATAGATAATACATAAAAAACGCAAGTATATTAATCTGAAAGTATATGGTACATTCATTTTATTCAAATGTGATTAAAAATGATTAAGGATTAAAACATTATGTTATTAAAACATAGCGTTACAAGGAAAATTCTTATCTTTATTGCGTTATCGCAGGTGGTTTCGGATGAGCCTATTTAGAGCCTACTGATGTGCCGATTAGCACGTCAAGTAAATGGAAAAAACAGCACAACCAGAATTTACTAGAACAGTATGCATACTAGTGCATATTGCTATTACAATTTATTTAGTACATGTTTAAATTCTATAATTGGGACAATTTGTAAATACCCGGTTAATATCCACGTAAAGTTATTACCTTTAATTACATTTGTTATTATAAAACTGTTTTTGTCAATATAAAACAAATCAAATAAAGATAATAATTAATCAAATTGTATTGTTATAGACACAATTACGTTTAGAGTACAATTACGTTTACATCGCAACCAGAAAATAAAAATGGAATATTTTATTTTATTATTTCATACTTAATATAAATTACAAGCCAGTTCCAGATATTGTAATTTTTAATTTATTAAAACAAGGCGGCCTTATTTGCCCTTGCCTATTAATTAGAAACTCTTGTAGGCATCTACTCCCACTTTTTAAAGGAACCATTTTGATTCATTATTAAATGAAGGTCGTCTATAAAACTATTAGTGGCGGTCACAAAGCATACTTAGTTAACCATTAAATCAATTTAAGTGTAGCTTATTTTGGTGATTGATTTTTTATGGATATGAATATGGCATGTTGCAGGAAACTATATGTATCATTATCTAATTAAGTATTGCTTTCAAGTTTATTTTACTAGAAATAAAGCTATAACGTATGTGGTATAATAGATTGAAAGCAGTTAGTGTAGTTTAATATCAGAATAAACCGTTTTCCAGAAAGACTACCGATTATTTTCTGCTTAAGGGACTACGAAAATGAAGGGAATACATTAAAAATCTTTACTAGGAATAATTTATACAGGTTATTGGTATATTCTGTCTTGTAAGGTTTAAATTCATACACCACTATCACTGGACACCATATTAGGCTTATATATACACAAGACGCAATTGAAAAATGTGAAGAAGTTACACTGCGCCCTACAAGGGACCAAGGACTGTCAGTTGTGAACAAATCACTTACATATTAAACCAATGTAAATTTGTTTAGTTAGATGTTTGATAATTAAACAGCTTGACGGACTTTGACGGAATGTGACGCAAAGACAGTCTCCACAGTACCGGTAAAAAGTAGAAACTTGTTATAACTATTTATAGTAGAAACTTTAAGCCAAGATAATTTCTTGAAATTTTGACCGTAACTGGTAGATTTTTATTAAAATATTAATAAATCGATTTAATAAGTAACGTCTTTATATAGCATTCAGATCCAGTACATCATTGTGTATCAATGACATGTTTCAAAAATAATTATCGTCATCTTGATTACTCTTGCAGTCGTCAGCAACACCGCGTGTACATTATTACTTGAGTTGTGTCCGACGGCGTGAGCTTTCCAAGGTAACAGTTGATCTTACGATAGGTGACCGCGGATATGAATGCGTGTGTCCATTTGTATCACATTGTCTTATATCTGTCGTAATAAAACAATTATGCGCTAATCGTACCTATTACTAGACCTGACATCAATGTTGCTTGTTCCGTTTCAAAGGCATAGTTGAAGTGAAAAAGCTCTTTGTTCACAAAAACTGGTGACTTTTCCACGCGTAGGTAAACTTTTATTTATTTGTTTTTAGAACAATATCCGTAGTGTAATCTTCAATATAATTTTGAATAATTGAAACCAAAGGCGCTGCACTGATTTTTATTTTTATACGATTCTACCTAGAAGGTTCAATTCGATATAATATTTATGGGGTTACGGGTACTTTTAGTCTACTAACGGATTTGGAGGAAACGAAATGCCATCATATTTACCAAAAGAAGCTTCCCGAAGAGTAGACGGTGTGCTAAGTTATTTTTTATTCTTAATATAAATTTCATAAAAAAATATATTGAAATCTTTTTTAAAAGACTTTCTGATATTAAAGGTCCACCTTAGATTATACATATATTTAAAATCGAAAACTTGCTATGTCAGAACCATTGCTAACCAGTTGCCGGACTAAAAGAGCTCTGTGCAATGGAAACACGCTGACAGTGTGTCGAATGTCGTGATCTTAATTTCGTTAAGGTTATTGTCTTAATACCAGAGCAGGCGACAGTGGCGTGACGGAAACAAAGGCGGCGTTCGGCCAGGTGAACAATCTGACGGGTTACCAATGGATTATTAGTGGCAAGAATGAGCTGTACCTTTGTCTTATCAATGTCAAAAGATATTGCCTCATGTTGCTAGCAAGGAGGTAGCTATTTCTTTAGTAATAGAGGACATTTTTAGCAATAGTTGTTTACTATTAAAATTACTGTTCCAAACTTAAGACTTCACTAGAAAAAGGACAAATATTGCTGAGTTTCTTGGCTGTTTTTCTCAAGGCAAAACCTACTAGGTTTACAAACAGAAAGCTATATTGAAGTTTAATAAATACCCATATATGTACTAAAATATTTGGACTTAGCCATTGACTCTGAGTACGTAATAAGGTCTTTGATTGTGAAGTATCTTTAATAGGTATTGCTTTCTTATAATATATATAGATTATTAACAAAAGTCATAATGAGATTATATTTAGCATACTTTATGTTCTTAAGTTAATGTTCTTGAAAGTATAAAATTCTGTTCTGTGTTATCTTTTTATTTAATTCTCATTTTTTGGTCTACTTTTGAATTGATTAAGAAATTTAATGTTTTGAACAAAAAAATAAATAAAAATGGTTAAGGTCTTATAAAAAAAAATGTTCAAGTTATGCTATTATATTATAATGGCAAAAATGAACAAAATTAATTTGTAACATTATTTTCCGTGAATAACATATCATTGGAGAGTTGGATATTCTATGACGTTGATGATAAAGTTAATTATACAGCTAAACTAGAAATGGGCCCTTAATTGAATAGAATTAATAGTTCATAATGCACCCACGCTAATCTTATCTCTGTCGTAATAACCCATAAAAGAAGAGGCGGTGACCGTTTAAGCGAAAGTTGGTAAGAAATTTTGGTCTAATTGCAAAGTGACTATTACAATGATAAGTAAGAACTATTAAAAGTCTTTTAAAAACGAATTTTTGAATTCAAAAGGATTCCCACGATTTAAAATTCAAATAACAGATCTTCTTAAAAATTATCCAATACGAATAGGTGAAGTACATTAGCCTACGGCTGACGACTTCTGGCCGAAGGGTCAGGCTTCGACATTTGTAAATATCGTGATCACCTGCTGTTATCGGTTCCGAGTGACCGCATTTCTATTGCAATTCTAGAAAAGCAATACGTAATCTGACTTATAGTCAAATGAATTATAGGCTACACATTTAACATTTCCAATTGTCAACTCATTTCGACAGTTTCTTGCTACTTGATATAAAAAATATGATTAATTTATGTAATCAAATTTGATAAACTTAGAAATTAATAAAATATACGACACATTTATATAAATCAAAAAGGCGTTTTCTTCTTTACTGGCTGTGCCTGTGACTTCCTTCGAGTGAATGTCGGAAAGTATCAACATGTCGTACGTAGGTGGTTAGATTACATGATTTTACTTGAGCATTTATTCGGGCAAAGATTTAAATCCTGTTTATACAAATTTGATTACCAAAAATGTTATTGTGAGTCAACATTTGAAGGAGAACAATTCTGGCACACATGATTTTTGCGTAACTTTAGCCGTTTACGGAGAGCACGCTACGAAAGCTAAGCAAGCATATTTTTTCCTATTTTTTACAATTTATCAATTTGAATTAGTAATAGAGTCCTAATTAGTGCCTTTAACCAAATAAATAAATAAACGAACTTTTTAAATTTATAATATTTGTATAGATAAGCCTAATATCTTTGTAATAGTAAACATTGGCGTCGGTGGCGTTTAGCATTATTATGAAAAGAAATTTAAGCATATCTATATATTTTTGCGAGCCTCTAAAAAGGCTGGTATACCATATTCGCACCCTCATTATTTATTTTAAAATTGCACATTTTACCAGACTCTTATTATTTATTATTACAATTTGTTATTCACTAATTTTATAAAAAAATAATCTTCTTACCTATAAGCAGTAGATACGATACTTACGAGCGACTATTGTGCATTTGCCTCCGTAAAATTTATTTCTTATCTTTCACAAATTTTAGTATAAAATTAAACAGATTGATATTATTTATAGTTTGCTTTTTGAAACCGCTTTTATACATACTTGGGGTAACAATTTGGCTAACTAGTATAATATCGTGGGCAGATAACATTTTTAACGATAATTTCGCTTACAATAAAATATTTCAGCGCCGATAAGTTGACTGAGTGCCCAAGCCAATAAATACGACTCTGTATCTCCAATGTTTTCAGTTCAACTAAATTAAAAAAGCTTATGATACGCCAGACTAAGATGTAGTACGACTAGGCGAAATGAGTTAAAGTCCAATTAATACTGCCTATTACTATTATCATGGATTTTGTAGTATTTTATTTTTCAGGTGATAAAGAAATACTTTTTTTAGAGACTAGACTAGTGGTAGTCAACTTCCAATTAGGTAACTTTTAAAGCTTAACGCCGAAAAATAATTACTTAATTTAGTTCCGTCATATATTATATATAACCTTTGGTTGATATGCACACAACACAACATACGGCATTTTTTGTTGGAATGTAACTTACCGCGTTTTTTACATTTAACTAGCGTTTATTGTTAATTCGTGATCGCTCTAATAATACAAATTATATCTTAAAGTTATGTTTGAGGAAGTAAACCTTTCATTATAATATGGAACTACTAAAAATTAACATGCAATGTTTGATAAAACACCAAAATTCCGTTTCAGAAGTGTGTATATATTTTATTATTATTTCAAAATTTAAATGATCTTTTTTTAATTTAAAAATTATACCAAATTTAAAAAGAATTTGTGGTCTCTTTTAATATTAATTTTTTAGATACTAACGTTGCTGAGTACCCAACATTTTTTTATTAACCGAACTGACTAACTAGTTACCATTATAAACTTTTTTGTGGTTAAATAAGTTAATAATAAATTAAAAAAGACTGTAAGATATAATATTGTTGCACTTACTCTTTTTTATATGAAGACACAGTAGTAATATTTGATTTTTTTATTGAGCGGTGCCGCAAAAGAGGTCATAGGACGCACTATGGCCTTGTGCGGTATGACAGTAAACTTTACAACTGGTGCTTATAAGAAAGTTTGCGCTAAGTTAACTTTTTAAAGAAGTATTTTGGATAAAATTAAAGCATAATATTTAGTGACCGTCGTCATCGTCCTATATTAGTAATACCTTTTAATGATAGATTGACTTTATACAGTGGTAACAACTGATGTATAACTGTGCGACTGCAATAACAAACAAACGAATTACTACATATTTCACGGCAGGGTTTCTAAACAATTTGTGAATACTAGTATGGTGTAGAAAAATTCTGTAACAATGTTAAAATTAATTTTTACAGGCCATTCTCTAAGTTTTTTGTAATTCCTCGTGCCTGCATACAGATGATATCTTCAAGTTTAGCCACCCGCTGCGCAGGAGTACTCAACTAATTATATAAAAACTACAGACACACCTCTGTTGTAAAGTATTAGTGTAAGATTTTAAAATAAACGCAACTACGATTGAAACATCTCGTTACGATTTAAACTCACACTAGGGGTACAGAAGTAGTTATGACGTTGAAAAAAAAACAAGAAGGTTATTCGAAAAAGATTTCGGTTCTCATGAAAGATTATTTCTAAATCAGACATCTATGTTACCTGTAAATATCTAATGGATTTAACCAGTAGTAGTAGTAATAGCGATGTACTAAAATGTACAATAGGTCCAAATATATAATTTATGGGTTAAGAACAAGAGAATAGAATTGAATAATTATGTGACTCGTCAAATTGATTTGCGAGTTGAAAAATGTAACACAAAAAAGAACATTAGATGACTCTTTATAATTTTAAAAGCAAAAATTGTAACATTAACCCCTTTATTTTACAGTTTCTCTTTTCAACGTTAGTAATTTTATTGATGTAACCGCTCGCTGCACTTAATTATAATATTAATGTCAAACAAAGAGATATTGTTTTTTGTATGTATGAGACAGCTCTCACATTAACGTTCAAATAATAATGTTCACCCAGCCAGATCTTTGTGCTATTATGTTCTCGTGGCGTCTTTTACAGCCCATTATTTTAAGTGAAGCTTATTCTTATTGTTACAATGTCCACTGTGTAGTGGTTTTATTGTTTTCATATGTTGATAACTCGCTCTTTACATTTCACTTACGACAATGATCATACGGTGGTTTTATTTCCAAACTTATTAAATGAACAGGGATAAGCAATTATTGCATAAGAGGTAAACTCTCCTTCGATACATTGAAAACATTTGTAATTGTATATACATTGTTATTTATTTATTAATTCAACATAATTCCTGCAGTTTTAGAGATAAAGAAAGTATTAGATACTAAATACAACGCCAATTAGAAAATAGTACATTAGAAATTACGGCTAATAAAAATGATCTAATCACTCTTAAAATTAGATATATGTCCAAGATATAAAATCAAAATACAATGCAAATAACTGTCAAATTTCAATAAGTCAAAAATACGTTAATTAATACAAAGGTACAAAAAATAAAATTAAATATGTAGTCAGAATAATAAACGGTTATTTAAATATGGCCATATTCTCAACGGCTAGTTGAACTTTGCTACGAAGATCTCCTAGGCATTCCGCAAGTATGTTAATATCATCGTGCTGAGCGAGTATGTCTCCAATCAGTCTGAGACAAGTAAGTTGGTTTGGTTGGTTGGTCGGTTTTATCGGATTTAATGTATAAAAAATTACAATTTCTCTTTATTTAGTATATTTATCTGACAGAATTAGTATAGAATTGTATTTTTACATTAAGTCTCGGTACAATTCAATAATTTAATATTTTTTTGATTCTGAGAAGAATGGTTATTAAATATTTTCGTGGCCTATTCTGTAGTTTTGAGATGATTATGATTATGATCTCCATCATCAACCATCTCTATGAATGGTAATGACTTTTTACAAATATAACTATACATTTAGTATGCAAATATTTCAAATTTATGCAACATAAGCTGTAAGCCAAGCAAAATAATGACAAATAAATATTTCTTTCAATTTAAATCTGAATGTTATATTATTAATTATCGAACTTGTAAAAAGTGTCTTTGAATAGTTAACTAATAAATTTACCAAATACTATTATTTGATAAAAGGTAGCCGAAGGCGACTTTTAAGATTACCTTAATTTACGATCATATGATCACTAAAATTTATAATTACTAATATTCAATGAGCAACCCACAATGCTAGCGAACAATAATTATTCTAATCACTTTCATGTGTCCAATGATTTATGTCTTCGTCAGCATGGTGATTGTAACAGGTTCCTTATTACCATAAGGTACCTACACCCGATTGACCTTCCTTTGCAGTTAAGTCACGATATGGTATACAGTAGGACAATTTGATGAATTCAATTCTGATAAGAATTAATGTTTGTTTCCAAATGTATGCTACCTTATAAAAGTATATAACATAAACCGTGGGAAAAGTAATTATTACTTCCTTTTCGGACAAAATTAGATCGCTTTTTTTAACTTAATTATGCAGAAAAATATTTGTATTACTACTGATAACTGTGTTATTATAGTTTTAATATTGATTTTATGTAACATGTAATCATCTAGAAATTTTAGAATTTGTATTGTAATTTTTATTTTTTTTTACTTTTATCAAGCTTTTCTTTTCTTTTTTTTTTCTTTTCAAGTCCTAAATAGCCACAGTTGATTTTTGATTGTCTTCAAACCCCTGATTATCTTATGCGGTTAAACAGTTAAATAAAGTAAGTATAAAATACAAGATATAATACTATTCATCTGCTGACTTATTGCTAGTCGCTGGTATAGATTTATCTATTAAAATTGTACAACTCTGTGAACGCCGTACCAATAACATTTTAAAGATAATTAGAATGGAGTTAGAGCACTTTGAATTATTTTAGAGAAGCTTAAAATATATTAATGTTTCAATTCCTTAACCATATTTGACAAGTTTTAGTTTCCGTGTTAGTTATATTATTAGTATTTATTATTTTGAAATTGTTGATAATCTACGAATAAGATTATGTATTGTATGCTGCACTTTATTTTAACCATTAAATAATATTTATTAAATAATGTGTGTTGCTCAATGTAATGTTGTGTGCAAAACTAGCAATTTCTCACCTCTTAAAAAATTGACACATAATAATATAGCATTATGTATATATAATATTTAAGGTTACGAAAGCCACTTAATTATTTTACGACTGTAATTGACACAAAACTATCATTGATACCAATGCAACCTCAAATCGCATGTGATTAACTTCCATTAGAAAAGGAAATAGTTTTTTTGTCTCGTACCTGCTTGTTAATAGTGTAATAAAAATTGACCCACGGAATTAGCTTCTGACCATGACACACCTTTTAGGTATAATAAATAACATAGTAATAAAGGAAATTGAGTGATAAATACGAATAGTAGTGGTATCGCGGATATTAGGTGAATGTTGTCAGTAAATAATTATTAATTGTTTTTAATATTATTTTAAATTAATTTATATTTGAAGTACAGATGTGAAATTGGGCTACACTCCTTGGTCTTCTTTTCATTCAATAATAAAAAATAATGAATAAGAACCACCAACTAAAAAGCTAAATTATTATGTTAAATTATCGCAGTTTTAGCAGCTTTTAATAATATTTAGCCTAAAATGTATTTTGTGGGGACTGATGTCCGTACTAGGATACCCTGTGTTATAAAGTAGGTGCACGGTAATGCAAGCCATTGACACACCCATTGATTACGGCTACTACGTATGGCATTGCCTAAGGAATTCTGGGCATTCTCCATCAGCGTGAAGTCCGGTCGTAATGCTGGACTGTCTGGGAGCGATCTGGTGATCGACCTATGCCCATGAAAGATAGTGGGGTTACTTGGGATTTTCAGTAGGTATTTCCAGCGCTGTTTTGATGTGACTCTGCTTGAGTTCCACTCACTCCAGCCGCTTAAGCAGTGGCGACTAGGTTCGTAAACGGATTCTATAATAAATCTCAAAATAAACTACAATAAATGATTACCAATATGTCACTTTCTTTCGCGCCACTATCCTAATCACCTTCCAAACAACACAGATAATTACTGTACATGGATTTCATGAAGCCGACATACATAGGTTTCACATCACATCTGATCCCTTATGTCCCTGAGACCAATCCACTCCTCAATCACTAGACCATCTCATTTACTGCTGTACCAAATTCTACTCCACCAGGCATAACTTGTACCAGGAATAGTGACCTGCCATATTAACCAAATAAATCATCGAAAACGATGGATATTACCCATAAAAAGGAAACCAGCAAACTATTAATTAAAAATATAAATCACATTATTTATAATTTAAAGAAATTTAATGAAACTTAAAAAATTATAAAGACTACTTATTAAATACACTATTTGCAATATGCCTCAACATATAACATCTATGCCAATCTACTTAGAATTTCTTACCGGCAAAAGATTTATACACCTATAATAAACTGATATGCTAAGATGCAATCCGAAAGCATCGTAGATATTGGTAACAAAAGCCGCTTATCTTTATAAAAAAAGATACGACTCATCCGTAAATAATAATAATTATATTTCACTCTATTATCTAGTCCAAAGAAGCATTATTAAGTGTTTGTGTTATGGATATTAGATAACGGAGACATAATTATGTGTACAAAAATATACTCAATAGTTAAATTGAAACACTCATTGTAGTTCACATCTCAATGAACATACATAAAATGTTTACACGTGTCGCACATGATTTCGTAATGATAGTGTCCAAACGTGGCAATTGCTGACTGCTTAGATTTCGACTGTTTAAAACCAGTGGCCATGAAATTGACCCAGATGGTCTACTAACTCAATGCAAACATAAAATACTTGGCAGGTTGTGATTCATTTCTCGAAAGTCATTAAGACATAATTATTCAATCTTATTTTGGCGTCGATATCAATTACATTTGATAAAGCTCAATTTCACAACTAAGTTATTTATAAGCGGGGTTTATGAGAACATTCTAAGTATGTAAGTATAAATATAAAAATGTGTAGTTACATTCAAAAATAGTTTTATTTCTATTAGCGCATTGGTGTAAATGATATTGGAATAATGAATATTTAATTACTATTTGCAACTAAGTAGCTCGAAAAATTTGACAATACTGAACCTGTTAAGAATATTGGCACTAGTATCAAAAAGAAGTAGGTACAATTTTATTCTGTAGGATGTAAAAATATACAATTGTAGAATTCTTTAAGTGAAACTAGCAAGTAAGGTAACTGATTTGGATTTAGAACCGGAAGGTAATTTCTGACTTTCAACTTTTCGGATGTGACTCTTATTATTCTAAATAAAATACTCTTCCTTGTTATTTTGAAAATACTCGTAGTAAGGGATTTAAAAATTCAAGTAATTTTATTTATCAATATGTTGCATTATGTCTAAATATATAACATTTATTTTTATTGAATAATATATTTTTTAAAAAAATATTTTGGAAATGAGGCATTATTATGGCGTTTACGATGTTTTGTAAGCCCATGACTAAAGTGTTCTATTTCAAGTTTGCGTCAGTTGCACTGCCGTATATTTATCGCGAAATATTAATTTTGCGCTGTCGCATACTTTCGTGGCGAAGCATATCAAGGCCAATTTAATAAAGCGGAATAACGTAAATGTAGCAATCGTTACGTAATCTGTGAAAGCTGCATGTGTTTGGGAAGTGATCCGGCTGGCAACATTGATGGAATGTGTACGATGCAAGTTTTAATAAAGATATACCATACGATTTTGAAGGTCCGACAAAACGACTTGAAATGCTTGTTAAAATCGGAATGTATTGATCGTATTTCTTAGTCACATTTGAGAACAAAATGATATCTTCAGGAGAGGTTGGTAAGGTAATAGTATCATTAAGTAAAACTTAATGCTATACGTATATAGATAGCACTGTTAATAGCTCCAATTTTCTGAAATGCATAGATGTTTCCTCAATTCTCTAACCGGGCCCAGCTAAATCGTAACTCTCGATTAGAATTTCTATCTAAATTGTTTATGAACTGGCTCAATTTAATCACATTTAAATTGTATACATTAAAAGGTTATTTAATAATGGATTTGAATTTTAATGGGTGTGTTACGCTGCTTGTTGATTTACAAGTGTCTGATTTTAGTATTCGATTTTAATCGTTAGGCGTGTAGGGTCTTATTCATGAATAGCGGATGTGCTTCGATTGATGCGTGAAACGTTTCGGGTGTTTGACTGAAACATAAAACTATAATGACTCGAGTGAGTTTCGAAAAAAGTTAAAAGTTAAAAGCGTAACAATGCAATGCTATTTGTCTCAAATGTTAAAATGACTGAGATTTGTATCAAAAATTTAAATCGTTACAATTATATTACTCAAGTCGCGTATAAGTGATGTTATATATTTTTATTTATTATAAATTTGTAAGTATATAGCAAAGACAAATCTAATAATATTCGTTATTTTGATGTCGTTTTGTCGTTATAAGGGAAAATTCTGGCTTTTCACAAGGTAGCTAAAGAATCAGGTACAAGTGAATTACATACTTTGTACAATTTAATTAAAAATATAAATAAATATCGGAGATGAAGACAAGCGTGAAGGTAATAATGACTGGTGAAGAGAATTTTTGAAGGAGTCCAAGATCTTAGTGTATGTAAAGATATAAATGATTTTAAAATACTATGAATGTATATACATGTCAGCCATACGTCTACTATATAAATAACAATAAAGAAAAGAAACGCACTATATGATAAATGCTTACAAAAAGTTGTTTAGCTGACTTCCGTAATGACATAAATTGCGCTAGTCATTAAATTTGTATGTAATTTAATTGACTATTAATATTTTAATATTGCTAGGCACCTGCTTAGGTATTTAAGGTGATATGTATATCCTTTGCATATAACAGTAAATTGTAAATTCTTCCTAAATTATTCTTTACTATAAAAAAATCGGGGCGGTAAATCTTGACATTGATTTCATAATAAGAACACAATGATCAAAAACCATTGGTGACCTTTATCAATGACAAATGCCTACTAAAGTTCAAAAGTCAATAATTCAATAGCTTTGTTTATTTCTTTATCAGTGTACACGAACGTTACAGAGTTATTAAATCGATTGTCGGCTCGCACAAAGGATCAAGTCATAGCTGCCCTTGAATCGGACTCGATTAATTAAATTCTACTAACTTTTACTTTGGGTTCGCATTGTTTTTTGGTAAATCACGCGTATTTTTTCTAACGACTAGTTTTTTAATATTTTGACTGCACTAGTCAGACATGTCTACGTTATTTTGGGCATGATAGAAATCTGAATACTTACAATTAATGTTTTCTATCAATTATGGAACAAATAACCTTTAAAACGGTATAAAATATATATATTCCTATGTATTGATTTGAAAAAAGATATGGTGTTTGTAAAATTATGATCTAAAGTGATAAAATTTTGCCAAAAAATAAGTAACAATTATAAAAATAAATTAAATTTTAATTAATTAGAAAAAAACACAGAGATCTAATTAAACTCTTAACAAAAGTTTTATTCGTTAATCTCATAGGTATTCAAAATTGTTAGGACGAAATTGGGTCATTTGTTTTATTTTATTAATGTTTATAACTCCAATAAAACATTGAAGAGAGAGACGGCAAAGAAATATATTATAATGTTTTTATTAGTACATTTTATCTGTTCGTTCTTATAATAACTATACTTGATACAACAATCTTAACATATAATTAAAATTATTATTCTCTTATTTATAAATCAACAGAAACAAAATGCTATATCACTATCTATATGAAATAATAAGAATATAAGATACATTATTTAAGTAATAAACATTTAAATCTATGTCATATACGGAACGAAATGTACTGACGCGGAAGCAAACCTGCGCATAAAACGATATTAGGCAAGGCTTCACAGAAAATACATCACATTAAATACGTAATTTTGTAATCTGTGGTGATTTTATAGCGGCTTGTGGTGATATTATTGATTTTATAACTATATAGCGGCAGTGGTAAATTCTATCAATAATGTAATAATCATATTCGAAATTTTCGCATGTGGAGGGTTATACCATCGTAATGTAATATTATCTTAATTTTACTTTATGATGGCCTCATTGCGATTTCTATCTTAAATTTTTTTTTATTATTTTTCGGACCGTCAAAATCCAAAGACATATTTACGCTTATTCTTCGGTCGTATTTTTAAAACCTAGAATTATTAACATCTTTCGATAATAATATAAATTCTAAAGAGTCCATATTATTGCGACGTTTTTGTATAAATTTTTTTAAATAATAATTTACTACAATTTAAACATCATTCTATTTACCAATATAATCATTGTATTGGTAATCAAGCTTTCCAAATAAATAAAATAAAGACATTAAAAATTTTAATCATGCTAGATATTTTCGCTGTAGAAAAAAACGTTTAGAATATTTTGCACTAAAAAAATTAAAACAACACTCAAAACCTTTTTGGGTTTGAACCTTTTTGTTTAATCAAGTAAATCTATGTTTAATTAACCAGTTGAAAGAGTGATGCACTCCAGTGGGCGCGCGTGCCTCAACTCACGTAGAGTTGAGAGCGACGATAATTTTGCAAACTATTGAAGCTGAATTGACTCTTAAGCTTTGGCATTAAGATAGATTGAATAGTGGCAATGTCTTGAGCAACTTGTTGCTTCGAAAGTAATTTTAAGAGCCAAGGATTTCTGAAAGCGGAGTTTTTAGTTATGTTTATTAAAAACTTTTTATTAAGTACTTGGCTTCGCATGGTACTTAATAAAAAAATATGTTTTTAAAACAAACCTTGGCCTAACAATAACGAACACAACAAATTGAAGTATCTCTCAATTTGTCAGAAAAGATTTTTTGAAACAAAATTCTAGTAAATAGTACAATAATCAAACTCCTGGTTGCCTAATATCAGAGAACTGGAAGTCTAAAATAAATAAGTAAAAAAGTGAAAAAAATTTCTTAATTTTTGTAAGGCCAAATTAAATGGTTAGCTTACTGGATAATACAATTATGAAAAGAAAATTAAACTTCGGTCTAATTAAAAATTTCTCAAATTTTTCTTGTCTTAATTTTCTACTCTAACTTTATCATCCATCATCTGTCAATTATCTGTGCAATCATTAGTACTTTCACAGCCAGTTTTAATATATTATAACCATGGAATAGGTCCTTGAAGTTTATATGAAAGAAATGAATAATGTTTCTCTTTATTAAGTCGCATAGGGAGTTTAGTCAGCAATATTTTGCAATTAATCTTTGACAATGAGTGATGCGTTACGAAATCATCTCCTATCCGTATAAAATTGGATTGAAACCGAAGGTAATTTCTAATAATATTTTGTAAGTAAGTAAATTTGTGGGCTCGTTCGTAGAAAGTGTTCGGCGCGCAAGGTCGCCTTGAGGCCACGCGGATATTTGTTACTCACGCGTGGATTAAATAATTGTATTATCATAAACTTATAATTATCTGCGGTAGGAAATGTTAATAAGTAGATATGTACAAAAACTGAGGAATTTTTTTCTTACTTCTTTTTTTTATACTTAGACCCGAGTTCAGTATCACGTCGTATTTGATATTTCTTCCATATTTCAATTCCATATTGTTATATGTCAAACCGACGGTTAAATAATAATCGTCTGTTTAAGTATTGTGAACACCATATAGTCTTATAGTTTACTCAATTGTATTAATTGGTTTTTTCATTTTAAATATCATACGAACAAACGTAACAACTTACTAAGCCAGGCTGGCTTATACAGTGATTATTAGTTTGATATGAACACAAAACAATGAACACTTTCTTGTTATGCTCATTAATCCTTCGTACAACAGTCCGTAAGTACAATTTTACATTATCATTGGCTAATTAGATACATCATATAGTCTTTGAGTGCCAAACTGGCGTTTTACCTTAAGAGATGTCAAATAACACTATTTTTGCAATACGTGTTGTAATAATCAAATAAATCTATGTTTAAAGCATGGCTAATGAGTCTAGTACACCAAATGATGTGAGGTAAAAAGATTCTATACTACAAGTGAAGAAATGCAGTTTAAATGCACTGCGTTCTACGTTTCCGTTTCCATTTTGCCGGCTTTTATAAACCGGAAAAAACGAGTCAGTCCAAAAAGTATAAGATTTAATAGAAAATTATATATTCATTAAAATATTGGTATGTTTGGTAAACTATAGGTAATACTAAACATTATCACCAAATTTCAAGTTCGTAGGTCAATATCAAGTTGTTTCTAAAGTCAACAAAATTTTATAAGAACTTTGGCCGCTTCTCTTGCCCTTGTTTTTTAATATTTTTTAAACAAAATATGTAGGCCTCGACAAAAAATGTAGGTAACTCGAAGGGGTAGGCCAAAAATTTCTTTTCAAGCTATCCTGTAGCTATATGGGGGCCCCCTTAAAACATTACAAATATTTTTTGACAATTGATACAACGTGGGAGACGTTTTCATAAGATTTGACAGGTGATGAGAAACGCGATCGAGATAGTTCAATTCGATTGTACTTATATTACTTAGGTTGTGTTAATAGCAGATAGATTTATCGTCTAGGAATAAATTACCGTACATAAGCCACAGTTAGGTTGATGGTTTTTATAGTTTTATATAACAACGTTTATATCTAACTTAATGATATTACTCTGTTAACCATTTTAAGGAACTCCTTTCAATCAATACTTATTCACGGTCGAACTTCCGCGCATAAAACAAAATCAATTGTGTCTATGCGGATATGGTAATATAAATATGTACTTTTATGATTAATAAAACAATTAATAGTTCTTTTCTGATAATTTAGCTTATTTTGCACTTAAATAATTGCTTTTATATTTATCATGTGGACGTGAATAAATTAAATACATAATAAGTAATTAAAGTACTAAGTCTCAGTAGGTTGAAAAACCTTACTCCGTGTTATGGCTGGTAGAATCTATAGCGGTGTTACTGAGGGTTCTATGCAAAGCCGTAATAGTTAAGTTGATCCACACAAATATGTGTCAATGGGGAGCCATGTAAGACCAATCGCGTACAGTGAATAGGTTAAAGATCAACGTGAACTTCAACCTATAAGATGATGTGGTGGGATCATGGAAGTTCTTTAAGTGAGTAGTTTCAGTCATTTCAAGTAATACGAATAATCCTTTGAGAATTGTACATCAAATTCAGCATAAAATTATTACCCTCCTGGTGCATAACGTAATTGTAATTTATAATTAATTCAAACATCCGGATTTACATTACTTAAGACCAGTTAATGACGAATCATATTCAAAGCATTGCAGGATACATTGATTACTGTTACTGTTTTCGACATTCTTTCCATCAAGGCCTGCCTGAGGAAGAGGGCGAGGTATTTCCCACGTTTCATTGGCTTGTAAAAAACCAGCTATGAGCGTCAGATACACATCAATATGTGGGTTCCGTGACCAATCGGACAAAGGATATTAAAGAGTATATTATATTTATACATAAACTATATCTCAACGTTAAATAAATTTATCTAGCATCATTATGACCTCTATAATGGATAATAGATAAAAAAACATATAAATTTCTAACTGTTTAGGAATATCAGAAATTATTAAGGGTCTTATTTATAACATACAAATACATCCATGAATCGTGATAAAGTATTTTTTTTAAAATCACTGTAATTAACTCGCCACGCGCTCACTCTTTCTTGTCTCAAGTAAAGACAAGGACAGAGAGTCTTTTAGGAGACAGGAGCTGTTTATACTCATTATAAGTAACTCAATCATTATAAATAATTATAATTAGACCTATTAAATAATATTAAGTTTGTATTTTATTTGTTTTGAAAATTATTAAAATCCCTTTAGCCCTTATTTAAATACTGGAAAAGTTCTTGTAGTAATGATATAAAATGCACAGTTTTCGGGATCTTTAACGCAGTTTTTTTTCTTAAGAAATGATATGCCTACATATTTGGGTACTTGTCCCTAAAATCCTTTTAACTTACCGAAGTCATACCAAGCGATAAAAACGGAGTAAGCTAAACGTAACATAAATAGCGTCGGATAAGGTGACATTAACTGGAAGAGATTCTAATGACAAGTTTATGGTTCTTCTTAGAAATTAGGATTTTTAGTTTTGTTATGAGGTACAGTTATTGTAATAATACGAGCCGCTTATATGGTTCTCTTTCTTAAAAGTTTATGTAATCAAATTTTATTTTATACTGTTTGACAAATTTCGTCTCAGTTTTTCCTTCAATAAAAAATCTACACACAAGATAACGTCTTTTGTTCGTAACTCGCCTATTTCGCCAAATTTACCAACAGCAGTGACCTATGAGTAAACACTGACTAACATGTGTAAAATTGGTGTTGTTTTTAAAATATTTTAGATGTTGTAATATCATTCTCTTGAATATTTTAAAGTTAGGCACCTAAACTGCAATAATTATATTTATCTATAATTCATTAATTCAATTCAAATAACATAATTTTACTGGTTGAGAGTAAAATTATAATATTTCAAATTCTTCTTAGTTATTTTCTCTTCTGAGATTAGTTAATCGAAAAGGTTATGTCAGTGTCACATGATAAGCGATAATGACTAAGTTTAGAACTACTCTTTCTTTTCAATCTAACCAGCAAAAGACAGATGGTGGATGGAACTGGTGACATCATTTGACGTTGTAAAAAGCCGATTTTAAAGCATTTTCCTTCTTTTAACGATCATTTTAAAACATAGATTGCTTGTATAAGTGTTGCTAAACTAACTTGACGTTTCAAAAAGTAATTCTATCACTTTAATATTGGATTTGAATGAAAAAGAGGCAAATAATTCAATTTAACTGAAAAGAATGCCAGCAGAAACTTAGTCACGATTTAAAAAAATAATTTTAAAAGGCCCAGAGGAAGAAAATGTATGAAATATACACTTTCAAAAGTTAATTAACTTCACCACTTCTCAATATTTCGTGATATCACCATTGTCTTTTTTGCAATCATACTGGGCAAACGAGATGCACACACTTAAATTTAGATAAAAATATGTACTTCAGAAACAGGAACGAAGCGTTTTTGGTATTTTGTGAAATGATATTTGAATCTTTGTTTATATTCTAGCTAGTGTGTTATATACGCTTGAAGCCTAGATTAGAAAAGTAATGGGCGTCTTTTGTTTTATATTTGAAATAAGAAAGTATTTGAATGCATAATCAAGTAAGGACAAGACTTAGGTACTTGATTACTAATATTATACAATTTTACTTTGATAGTAGTTCGGAACAATGTTTTAAATACGATAACCAGTTCCGTGGATCGAGCCTGTCTTGTCGACGAGCGTAGGCTAAAGTACACTTACACACTAGACATTTACACACACTACACTTCTAGACCACATAGTGTTTCGTTTAGATAATAGTTTGAATTAAGGTATTGTTTGGAATGTTCGATACCTTTGCCGTTGTGGTTGTGTGGTTGATCTTGGCCTCCACGGCCTCTCATGTGTCAGAAGTGCTGGTCGTTTTACAAGGCATGCAAATATGAATGATAACATCTATCTGCCACTCGCTACCTCCCTGACGTCTGCTGTTCTAAACCCTATTGCCTTAGTGCATGATGATTGCAAGAAACCTGAGGACATGACTCTTATACTTTGGAGGATAGGTAAATCGATGGTTTGGTGATATAGATGGCTTGGTGTGGAACGATATGTGATACTTTTGCCTAATATTATCTTCCAAGTACCTCATTAACGCCAGGATTGGGTGCTGCTACTGCTTAATTCCTCAAACGGCGAAAATTTACTGGCTTTACTGGGGACTATATGTTCGAGCTGTTTGGGGTCGAGACATTAGGATCTTGGTGTCCAGGAGCTCACGGACGTTTTTAGGGTCATTGTTGAAGAGTTATGTGGAACTTTAAGTAATAATAAGGCTGGAATTTATTTCATGCAGCAAATCAGTCTCTTCATCCAGCGAGGCAATGCGTCTAGCCTCAATGGTACACTTCTTGTTCACATGATTAAGGTAGTGTTTTTTTACTTTTAAACTATTTTAAGGAAGCTTAAATTAATTTTTAGTATAGAATTGTTAAATTATACATTAAAAATTGGCTAACATTAAAAACATCTTACAATATTTATCTAATTTACTAAACTCCGCGAAAGCTAGCGTAACTAATATTGTTAGTACTTGCGCTATGGGTTATTGGTACACCATTAATCAGTGTCCAACATCAATTTGAAATGCATGTCTCACTTCTGCTACTATGTCCGCTAAACCGATAACAAGTGGATCGATCAATTTAAAATCCAATGTTTCTATTTCGGCCCTGAGTTTTTAAATGTCTATATAATTTATATGAATTTCTAAAAAAAAATTCTTCCGACATATGCGTTAACACAAATTATTGTAATGTAGGCGAGATATCGATCACCCTACATGACATATTAATTAGTTAACAATTACTAACATAAGCCGGAGCAGAAACACAAGCACTCGAGTTATGTACACTTAAAATATGTACACACTACCACGTGACAGTTAGTAGACGATAATTATCTCATAAGCGGATGTGGTTTATGTGCTGAAATACTTCAACAATGATTATACATTTAAATAATGAAATTTCTCATTAATTAGAAGTTATTTCATTGTTTATTGTTTAGTTTTATATGTAATCTTTTATTCATGGACTAACATGGACTCTGCGTATTTTCATAAAAAGTCAAATTATGTTGTGTATATATATGAATAAAATACGTCCTGCCTAAATTCGATGGCTCTACTTTATTATAGTATCAAGCATTTACTTAACTTATTAACAGCCGGTTACAAATATTTATCAATAGTAAGAGTTAGGACAACAGTTTATATACCAAAGTTATTTTAAGTATAATTATTAATCATGTTCAAGAATGTTGAAGAATAAAAATTGTAAATTTATTTCAATTTGAAAATAGAATATTAAAAAGAGGGTAATATTCACTTGCGCGCCAAATAGTTCATTATAAGTAGGTTGATTACAGGTTAATTATTGTAGGTACTTTAAATACTATAACATTCGTTGCTTATATTGTACTATGATAATAATTCAGAGCATCTTGGCAGTTGATTATTTTTATATGTCTATTTCAACATATGTATATAATGTCTTTAATCTACTTTTACTCAATTCACCCCGTTTTACAAATATTAGAGATGTTTTCTTTTTAACATTGTTCTGTAGATATTATTTATTCGAATTAAAACAATATCTTATTTTAAGGTAGGTACAAGTATCATTCTTTAATATTTGATATTAATCAATATTTAAATTGAGATTAACGATCTGTTTTTTTAATACTTTTAATAAAACTGTTTGCATATATAATGGGTGATTATGCATACACATGTTGATTTATTTGAATTAATGTTTTTCTTTTTCAAGAATGTCTAGGAATCATTAATTTTGTTTGATTTATTCATATATGGTAGTCCTCAAGTGAAATATGTGTTTTTTTTTAGAATCGGGGTTAAGCGATTGGAATAAACTAAACCCCCGTATTAATAGTACACAGAAGATGACAAGGTACTCAAAATACAACAAACTTTCCAGCTCTCAAGTATTTCATATACAGACGGGCGTCCTTAAATAATAATGAAATATTATTTATATCATTACGATATTATTCCGCTCTAAATTTAACTTGGTGCATTCAAACAGCTTCATCGCCTTATAGACTAGCAAGGCGTGAGCAACTAGAGCAGTTTGTTCGTAGCGCATATCAGGTGGCACTTAGTATAAAATACTATAGAGAATGGGGGGGGGAAAAGAAATTTAGTCTGAATCATCGCAATATAAACTCTACATAGGTAATATTTAAAAATTATTACGTGGAATACAATAGGCTGGGGAAAAGTTTCTTCGCAGTTTTTATGAAAATTCAACATAATTTTTTTATGTTAATTAATTACAGCATATATGTGAAATTTTTTGTAGACTTTCTGGCATCTTGTAGGGAGAGACATGATCCCGTTGTAGAAGTTTTTTTTTGAATAATTTCTCTCTCTAATTTATTCACTCGATTAGCTCATTTTGACAGAATGAAATGAAAAATAGTGGGAAACAATTTTTTCTTGATTTGATTCTTTTTTTGAAATGTCTTCTTTTTATCGTCATGAAAACCAGCCAGATACAAATAGTACAACCATAGATATTACAAGTTTATACCTACTATATGCGAAAAAACATTTTCCCTAACCTAATATATTCATTTATTCTAATTCAAGTTTGTTAGGAAATACAATATACGAACGATAACCCAAAAATCACTAATTATGTTAAATATTATTCACAAAAGCTACACGTGTTGATTCTTACAGATCACCTTAACTAAAACAAGATAATCAACGATTTATATTAAAATGTATAATGCGATTATATAATTTATAATTATGTAAGTCAACATAAACGCAACGATATGCAGATAGGAATTATTCAATCACATAATCTTTATCCTACTACAATCCAATCATAGTAGAGTTCAGTAATAAAATAGTAATAAAATTTGCTTCTTTGTGCTTGTAATGTAATATAATCTTGAAATGTAATTACTGTCTATGAAAATAATTGGTGTGATTAGCACCCGCGTTATTAGAGCAAAATGAATGTACACCCTTATTTTAGGTAACGTGCGATACAATATGCATTCCAGAGTAAAGAGCCTACGCCGAAAAAAAAACACATTATCAAAATTTTATTTTGTCAGTTTTTCAAGCAAATTACGTCAAAACTGTAAATTAATGTTCTTTTCTTTTCGTATCTCGCTCACTGGAATAGGTTCTCAGTTCCCATAACAAGAGGAATTTGAACATTATTTTCCGTCCTACATTTTATGTCTAATTACCAATCATGAGAGTATATTTTAGACAGTGCGGTGAATTGGTTATTTGATGGATCCAAATCACGACTGTGCTCTGTGGGGAGACGGTTATACATACAATGATTGTAGATAAGCATAGGTAGGCGTACATTTTAAAATAAAGACATTTTTTATTTATATGAGAATTCATGTAGATAAGATAAAGGCTATTCATCACTACTTACTTTATTTCACTACTAACAAATTAAGTCTGGTGCTAATCGGTCTTTAGTCACCTCTAAATATTTAAATACATCCTATTTAAATATTTAAATAGGATGAGTAAGGCTTTTGTGAGATATGCTACTTGCGTCAATACCCTTGCCCTGACTTATATTCCAAGCACCGTTGCAAAACAATACAGGATCATCTGCTGATTCTGCTGAATCCCTCAAACGACGAGTACCGAGAAAAATATGCCCTAAATATCAATTAACCTCTTTAAACTTTAAATTTGTATATTAATGACAATTAACTTGAATTTTTCATGATTTTTTTGGGTTTACTGTCACGCGTGAACCCCACAACAAAACTTGGCTGTCTGTCAGTCATAGCACGTCCATAACCTGAACATTTCCCACGGAACGACAGAATGTTACGCCTATATTTGCACACGGACTCTTTATTGTGTGTTAATCCACGCACGCTGCGATGCTATCTGCGAATTCGACGTGTGTTTCGAATGTGAACTGTGAATTGTATTCAAATTGCCGAACACCTTACGCTGTTATAATATTTGCCATTATTTGAATACGAATGTTAGATTCCATATCAAGAATGAATCTTAATTAGCTATCTAATGGACAAGAAATAAATAATATAACAATAAGAACGCTCATACCTTCCATGAGCGTCATGACAATCATGATTACCTAAAATATTATTATTATTCATATTCATTCATATTCATATCTGATAGAAAGAAACGGCTGTTAATGAAACAATTGGGTTGAATTAGTGTTACATTTATTTTCAATCATTTAAGGACCACAATATCTGACAATAGATATTTTTAATGGTTTTCATTTTACGCCATGCGATCCTTAATCATTCGTTGACTGCGTATCCACCGCTTCAGTCACCGGAATGTTACGATCATGTTATAAATATCTCGGAGACTTGAACTTTATAAGAATGGTAACATTAACGGTTTCAAACAATATTCGAAGAAAACTTTTATTTAAATAACTGCCTTTCCATCTTTGGATAATGCAATTGAAATGTTGCCTACGTTTATATTTCGCAATGCATAATTTACGTTTATAAAATTACCCTGCAGTTATTACCGCGATAAATATCTGACTTCTTTAAACTGAAATTAACACTCTCAAGTTTTTTCGCTTACTAATCACTATGATTTACTTGATCTCGACGAGCTGCTTTTAATAGCAGTAATTTAATTATTACTGTTAACGCAATTATTTATTTTATTTTTAAAAGCTGTTAAAATTTATGAAAAGTTTTAGCTACATACGTTCTACTGCTAGAAACAGGACTTAAGTCAGCTAGAGTTGATGCACCATAGAATAAATTCAAAATAAATGATTTAAGTGTGTTCGGTTGGACGTAGGTGTTGAATATGTGGATAAATCATTATGAATATGTAAAAATGAATAGTATCAGTTCAATCGTAATTTTATATCAAGTGATTTAGACCGGCCACTATGTCGACCTAAATACGGTCTATATTCAAGAGAGAGAATATTTTAGTCCAATATAACTATAATATAGAATAGTGCACTAAGGGAACTCATCTTCTATGCTATAAATACCACACTTCTTGATATCTGTAAGTAAGAGATGTATAAAGAAGGAATCTTACACCTACTCCAATTATACTCCCAAACAATTAGCATAATGAAGATAGTAGGCCGAAAAATTTAGATAAAACTACATACATATTAAATTAGATATACATAACTCATCAAGAGGCAAAGTTATGAGCGGGTCATTAGCATCTAATTGTATCTAAAATGTGGGCGTTTTTACAGTTTACATATTTATATATTGATAAATTATACTTATTTTTGTATAAATTGAGCTATTCAAATATTAGCTATAAAAATTAACTCAAACGAAGTTTAAAGCCCTCCACATAACTACGGATAACATTATCTTAACTAATATTAATGAGCGTAAAATTTGTTTTAATCACGGAAACACTCAGGAAAATGTTTATTTTATACAGGGAAGTGGAGTATTGCGCTAATTGATCGAATTAAACATAGTACTATAATTTTGTCATTTATATTTGTAATAATGTTAAACAAAAAGTTAATTCCCCTACTTACGGGATAAATTTAAAGTGGCATTAAATTTTAGTATATTTTATTGTATTATGTTAGATAGTTTAATATTTATTCTATTTTTTTTTCTATATATCTTAGTATGATGTCTCTTTAACTAAAAAAACGGCTTAACCGATTTTAATATTTGTTTTGTTCGCTTTATACAGAATGTGAAAAACTCTAAATCATTTTACATTATGTACATGTATTTTGTTTAATCGTTACAGAATTAAAATAATTTTGATATGTTCAATTCCTTGTATTATGAACCGGTCTAGTAAAACTAATTTACATCTTAACTAGTACTTGAAAATCAAAGTTATTTATATAACATTTAAATAGTTTTTTTTTCTAGTTTTGTTAACAATTACACTTATATAAGTGAAACCTACCTACGTTAATAAAAAATATAAACAGTTTATATTTGTATCAAGAACAATTTATTATTGTTTGCTCATAACTTAAAATGGTCGTATGCATTAATCTTGATATAATCGCGGATATAGTCTAAGATAGGAGACCTTGAGACTTTTTATTATATAGATTAAAATAGATAGGATAAGGTAAGTTAGTTTGAAAATAAAGAAATCTATAACAAAAAAGGCAAATAAGAAATTAATTCATTAAAATACTTATGGCTTCAGTCAAAAAACTGTTTCCTAATCTAACCTTCTACAGAACAGAGATCCTCGAAAACCACTAATTAATTAAGACTTTGGGCAAATGATACGAGAAAAAGTTTTTAGGCCAGTATCCACACTTTTTATTTCTTTTGGAAGCTATTTAACTATAAAATAAAGAGCTATTCAATCTAGATTTTCTTCTAAAAAAAACCATTAAAATGAAGATTAAAATGTGCATATGTCGTACAAGTGAAAATGATTCTGGTAACGCCATTTATGCAAATGATATCATAAAGCAATTTAATGTTGTTTTGCGTATGTCAAATTTGAAAGTCATCACCATAGGAAGCTGATTACGTTTAAGGTCGTCTAACCTGCTGTCACGACCAACTAACTGTCACATTCACGTATGTAATGGATAAGAAATTTATTCAAATTACTGTAAGCTGGTCTTGATTTTATTATATAGAAAGTGTGATGAATTTTAGCAAAGCAATATATTAGCACAGAACAAAATCATTATTTAATACTTATCATGTTTAATGAAGACTTTTATTTTATTTTAATTATGTAGATAACTTTTTAAATATATTTTTTATATTATAAAAAGCTCTGAAAATTACTCGTCACCACCTGATAATAAGCAGTAGAGGATATGTGAAGATAGCTAGTGAAGCATGCGATACTGCCATAGCCGGCCCAAAAAGTTCTTTTTCACGCCTCTTTTAAAGGAACCCATGTGGTGTTAATGAATTATTAGTATTTAACTTTTTAAATTCATTGCTAAAATGAGTATAAAATTGTTTGGTTTATCAGGTTAAGTGGAACTTTTTAGAGTTAAAAATATTAGTGTTATATTTTTTGTAAAATATGTTATTTTACTCAGACCGAATACTTACTGACTAATATAGTCAGTAAACGGTCTGAGTTAAATAAAACCATTCAAAAATGTTAGCAGTATTATATATTATTTTAGTGCATGATGTTAACCAAATATGAGAGGTGTTGATTTCTGTTTCATTATTAATTATGTTTAGAAGGATATTGTTACCATTACTAGGAATTTATTTTTTTACACTAGTTCTTCAACTATTAGGAGGCCTACGCAAGCTTCTTAGGTATGTTGGCAACAAGTGCATGGCCAGAAATATTGACTAACACCTATTTGTAGACATCTAATTTCCTATCTATTAAGTAATACCAGATACCAGATAGTACTGTTAGTTTAGCATCTTTAACGATAATACTTATTTCTGATTCTAGCCATGATTATTATTATTTTTATATATATCCTTCAATGTTATAACCATTGTATTTGGTAATTTTTTTTACGGGTTAATGAAATTAATTAGACGCAGTCGTATGATTATCCAGATACAATGTACTTTACTATACTGTTTTAATATTTCTTGTTAAATCTATATGTTTTTAATCATTAAGATCAATTTAGATTTAAATGTATTAGATTCTATAGTAGATATTAATTACATCGTTATGAATTACGATGATCATTTTAATTTTTAACTAACAGTAATAGTTACCAATTTACTGTTGCTTAATTCACAAATCTGATTAATGAATAACATATGAATCTGAACCAATCAGAATTTTATTGACTCATTGAAAAAAACAGCTTCTGTTTGATTAAAGTAGAAGCAATATAACCTACAACATTCCTTTTTTGTAAAAAACTTACATTCATCAAATGCTTCAAGTTTTCGTTCAAAAGATTGTGACCATGCCTACAATTTGGAGCAGTAATAAATTGAATAAATGTGCCAATTGACATTTTTACGCACAGATTTGGGAATTTGCAACGCAAGAGATTACGTAGAAACTTGTGTAAAATAAAGTCATAACATGTTATTGTGTAATGTCATTGCTCGTTTCAAATGAAAATTATAAATCAACTTATGTCAGATTCGTTGTAACTTTTAAACTACAGAATTTCTAAGCCAGCTAATCATAATGTTCCTACGATTGTCTGGCACTTTCTGTCAAATATAGTATGTTAATTTCTCTCATGAAAGTATACACTATCATGAACTAAGCAATGACACTTCATAAAATAATTAATAAAAATCTACAACGAATACTGTAATCGGACATAACAATATTATTCGTACAGATCATTTGCAGTTACACAAGGTGTGGGTGCATTTCATTAAAATTAATGCTAATGGTCCATGTATTAACTTTATAATATGTTGCATCAGCGTAACTATACGTCGGAAATTGTAGCAGCAGCCACGCGTATTGTTCAAAACGATTGTAGTATGTGAAAAGGGTTGACATGAGTTGTACGATAGGGAAATTTATGGGTTATGAACCTTGGTAGCTTATGACTAGTGTTTTGGTGTTAAGGTTTATTATAAGGTTTAATTTAATTATTTTAATAGCTCACAAGAACTTTTTTTATATTTAAATAAACTTTATATATGTTTATTTAAGTCCGGAAGTATTTGTTCGACGTAATTATACTACAAACACATCGCATAGTAGCGACCAGATACAGCGACAATTTCTAATCAATCGTCTGACCACACGTGATCGCCATTAACATGTTACAAACGAAAGTGCAAACGGATCTAGCGCTTAAACTAATCACTAGTTAGAGATGGCGATGGATACGGCGGATATTTAGCGGATATTTAGGAAAGTAAATATGAGATTTCAAAGAAAAATATTTTCTCACCCAGTAGAAACTGACAAATGAATCTCCTTAAATCATTTTTGCATAGGGTTAAATAAACAAGTATACTTTGGATTCAAAATCATATTTAATTATTTGTTTAAAGGAACCGCCATTTCAGTCAGTGAAGTGACATTATGTTTTTTTTCTTAGTTTAGATACTTAAAAATTAAAACCATTTCTTGTTGAAAAAGAATTATCAGTACTGGATATAATTGAAAAATATAATAAAATTTCATACAAAATCCAATTCTGACTAATTTTATTAATTGATCAATTAAAATATGACATAAAAACACTAAAATACAGATTCTCATTGAGAAGCAAACTGTCTCAACTATTCAAGAAAGGTTCAACACCTATTTGTCCAAAATGAGTCTTGTTTCAAAATTAATCAATACTTGCCAAAAACTATTAAATATTATTAGTACAAACATGTCCACGTTCTTGACCATCTATCATCATAGTAGGTACCTCGCGTAAAATAAGTACAACACTAAAATTGTAGAATTTACATCTAAGAAGTAGGTCAGTGGGTAGGTAAGTGTTGCTGATTAAAAACAATATGTGGATCACATTTTTCAATAAAATTCGACTAGGCAACGATAGTATACGTTTCATGAATTGGTTTACACTGAACGATTAATTTATCATTATCTACAGCCTATATATTGGACGTATATTCCACTGCTGATCATGGGCTTCCTATGTAGGAGAGACACATGAGGAGTGTAGGTCAATCACCACCACGCCGAAGCGGCTGTTACCAACGAAGTACGGGGGATTAATTTATAACTGAGAATTTTTACAATCACTTAATTATGTCATGATGTTCTAAGTTAGTCTTATAATAGTATTGTAAAAAAATTCAATAGGTAGATATAAAACGTTGATCTAATTAAATGTTGCCACATAATTTCGTAAAATTGAACAATCGTCTAATTTTTAGTATTGCACGCGGAATTGAAACAATAAGACGATTTTAGTTGCCGATAGCGAATTCGTGACTCGAAATGAATCGACATAATCTGATAGAGTTTTCTTAAATCAGGAGATTGTTGTGATATTTGTATTGGCACAGAGAAAATTACTCGATGGAAGCTGGTGACTATCGCTGAGAAATGCAATCTGATTTCATTCGATTACAATCATTATCTTCAGCCTCAGTGAGTGGTGTTATAATGTATTAGCACAGTTAAAAAACGGCAGAAAATAGAACAAAAGAAGTTAATAAGTAGCCCATTTTTGCTTTTCATTTTTTTTCTTAAATAAGCTCATACCGTTTGAATGAAACAAACGCCTATAAAAAGGTTTCTACAGTGATTATCTATATGGCAGACCGTATCAGATTCCTGTTAAAAATAAAAGTATAATACGTGTATTTTATTTAAAATGATTAATTCGACATTTGACGTGTCGGTCTCCAACGCTATTGATATTTATTGTATTTTATATGAATGTAAGCTTCAATGTTAAAATGTAACAGTTCTGATGTTGCAGGAATATTTTTTTAAAACATTATTTTGTTGGACAATTATGTATGTTAAATAATATTAAACAAGCAGGCAATACACTCATATACACACACAAACTCACACTACCGTAGGCTGACATTTCTATTGAACCAGATAATACAGAAGTTTTGGAAACAGACCTGTCTGTCTGAACGCGTATCACGTACCAGAGGTCTACTCAAAATATAAAATGATGATATTCCCTTTGTACCCAGTCCACATCTTAGGTTTTTGTAGTAAAATTATATGGTTCCTGCAGGATAATACAAATACTATGTGTATGGAATGATTTGGGTGTATCAAAGCGTTCTAATTGATAAATATCAAATTGATAAATAAATAAAATTGATTATTATCAAAAATAATGATAGAACTCTTAGCCGACTTATGCTACTTGACTAGGGACTACTCTGCCATCTTGTATAGTAATTACTAGATATAAAAGTATATTTTTTTATAAAGATAGTGTTTACTTCAATATTAGATACTTAAATGTAGATAATATTTTGTCATTTATAATTTTTATCTAAAATTAAATCATCGTCACGTTTCTTGATCGATTGATATTACAGTCCTTGCACTAATTATGTTGGAAAATATAACGAAAGCTAGCCGAGCCAATTATTGCATTGTGACAATAAATTATGTACAAGATACATTTGTTGGCGGCAGTATTGTTACAAGTCGCATATTTGCTAACTCCTTTGCTAATCCGAGATATATTCCCGTTAAACTCAAAACAAAGAGAACTGACTTCAAAATACTAAAAAGGCAAAAATTGTTGAAGAAGTAATGAAATTTAAGAGTATTTTTTGGTGCCAGAGCTTCACTTTGTATTGTTTCTCGAAACAACTTTGCAACAACTGCATAATTTTAAATTGGGTAACTTCATAAATTAAAATTATTTTTGGCTTGTAGTTTTTGAAATGGCGTTTTAGTTTTTTTTTACAATTTTGGGTGGTAACGTCAGAGTTAGATGGGTGATAAGTATTGTCGAATTGTGTTATCTCTTTGTCGCTGATTAAAAATATTCGAATTACTTTAGATAAAATATGTAACACACACACAAAAACTTATAGAAGTTTTGAAACTATATTAGCCTGAAACTTTTTTGCGAATGGTTATTGTAAATAAGCGCCTTTTTATAATGTTTTGAAGTTTATACTCATAGTAATGTCCATTCTATTTGTCGATAGCCATTTGTATTATTGTATGTATCATTTGACATTTGTTGTGGACCTTATGAAATATACCAAACTAGCTACGGTAGGGATGTGATTTGTACGGTATGGCTAAATAATACCTAAAATATTAATAATTAAAGTATTTTTGTCGCGTATAGTAGCGAGCGGTCGATAAAATATTATCTTTAAGTTAATGTACCTATTTCGATATTACGTTTCTCATGCAATTTAAGTAGACAATTATCAAGAAGATATAAATACGGACACATGACTCAAGAAGCAACAAGGAATTCGTAACTAATTAATACAACTTTCAAATAATATGTTGCTGTAATAAATTAACCTTTAAGAAAAAGGTAAGTTACTTGCATCTTTTATATTTGGTGTCGTTTGTCGATTTGATGGGCAAGGCTATTTAAAATAATTATAATGAAGGATAAGCCATATAATTTCTATAAAATTTTATAATGAAATCGTTTACATTAATAGATTATTTAAATGCCCTTTATTTCAGTGTAATATGAAAGTTACACAAATACACGCTTATAAACCCTTTTAATTTGGTCACACTGAGCTAGTAGTTAGTATCTATAGTACATATTTCATAATAGAATGTTTCTGTACAAGTTGGCTAAGAACCACGTCTTAGCCGTGTTAGGGCAAACACTGACAATAGGGAAGCACGTTTAATTGTATTGCTTTAAGTCATTTTAAGGGTATCGCAACGAATAGGCCTTTAGCCATTGTTAGTAGTTGATTGATCTTCTCAGCTGCTTTAATTGGACACGGTTCTGTTTACTGCTCGTGAGTTCTTGTTATGTGAGGATTGTATATATCAACTGAATCTTTTTCAAATTGTCAATACTTCACTTACGGTCTGACAAACTGGAAAGTGCCAATAATAATGATAATAATGCTATTTATCTTCAGTTCTATTATCAGAGATATACAGGTGCCGTGATTCACTTCATCTGTCAAACAGAGATTGTATGTATAAAATATTGTTAAGGAATCTAACTGTACGCTCTAAAGTATTCATGAAATCACCATTGTTTGTAGCTGGATTCTCTAGATTCTAATAAACTATGATTTTTGTCAATAATACGTCATAAAATGAGCCATATCTGTAACATTATACGTTTTACAGAGAATCATGTAGTTTCTTTATAAAACTCGATCCTCAAAATCATAAGAAACTAAGCCAGATATCGTTTTATTGCAAAACCAACTTAACTATCATAATTTAAAGATGTAAGTACTTTGACCAACCTAATTTTTCAGTAATGTAATAAGGTAAACTGATGTTTACAGGCTGTTAGACTTCAAATACTTAGCTATAAACAAAAATCCACGTCTTGCAACGTTACTCAAGTCGTTAAACATCAAACACAATACTTTGCGAAAACAATTTCTACCTACAGTAACTACATATAAGTACCGTTATAAATAAGATAAATGCATGTTATCCCAATCGAAGGTCATTTTCAATAAGTTAACCAGTGGGCGCGGTTATCATTAGCAGGCCTTTCGCAATTTAAATACGAAATCTAAATTAATTTACCTATGCTGTAATTATTAAGAGTAGAAGTCATGCAATATTTAATCTGTTACAGTATTTAAATAGCACGTAAAGCTTTTAGTCACAAATACCGGTCAAGTGCGAGTCGGACTCGCAAACCTAAGGTTCCGTACTTGTGTGTATGTGTTATAATAGTGACAGATTATTATATATATATATTTGAGTACGTGTGAACTAACAACTAATCTATCTCAAATTTAAATGTTCATATAAATAAAGAGTCATTTATGATATATAACTACAAATAAACGTTTCCGAATTTCTCCTATTACTTGTACTTTGATTTGAGTTTGATTCTTGGCTTATTTTTTGTTTCTAGGTCAACGGGAACTATTTTATAGATTTTGATTCAATGATCTTATAAATGCAATAGAACAGGCCTGATTTGTTGACACGGAAGCTTGTTTTTCACTGCTCAAATGGATTAAAGACTTGATTTGACATTAATTTTAAATTAATTAATACCTTAAGACGTTCTTGAGAATCTCGACAGACATTTAGGAGTATAAAAATAACAGTTAAAAGGTTTCTATTTTCGTTTTAGTCACGGAATCCAATATATAAAAAATAATTCAATAGCTACATATAAATTCTGTTACTTTAGCAACTTGACACTTCAAAACGACATGGATTAGATTAGAATATCTAAATTAACCTGTACGTTTCCTGTCTAACTAGGAATATTATTTTAATTGGATAGTAACACCGTTTCCCTTCTGGTATGGATATCACCCCTGGCTACTAAATTAAACATTCGAATCCTGGAAAAGAAAGATGTTTAAATCATGAGTAAATAGATGTAGATGTTTAAATGTTTAAACATTAGTTCACACATCATGGGTTTTTGTTGACATTTCTATGATATATAATATGATTTAGAAAGTAAGAATTAGTAAGAGAGAAAACTACTTACTACCTCTATGGTTAATTACAACATCCGAGTAACATGACATAACCACTGATATTCAATACCGTTCAATAGTATGTTAGTTAGGAAATACTTAGTACTTGCTGAGTGATATGTTCTGAGATTCAATTAGCATATGAATATGTGGCATTCATAGTGATTGTGTTCTAGGTTGTGTTGAAAAAGTGAATTTTATATCCCCCTAAACACTGATAGGAGTTCATCTACTGAAGAAAAATTTCAAAACTAATCTTTTTTCGTGAACTTTTAAGTCCAGGAGGTCGTTGGCTTTGTGGTCTATCAGATTTGTTATCTGGAGTTCCCCCGTGCTTCGGAAGTCAGGTTAAGCTATTGGTCACAGTTGATACGGCAACCGTTTTTATCCAGCAAAGCGCATTAAGTCACATGAGGAGTTTGGATCATAATACCACCACGCGGTTGTGTATATCCATATCCCTGTCCTCTAAGTCAGGAGTCTCGGTTATTCACAAGTCATAGGTTAATTTAATATATTCCTGATTTTTATTTACATATTTCTGTTTTACAGTATCCATAACACAAGCTCTTAATGATGCTTACTATAGAATAGATTATAGGTGCGAGTGTGAAAAATATTATTATTATTATATATATAAATTTATAAAACAAAATAATTATTTTAATAGAATACCTTTTGTTTTATGTGAGTTTCGTCGCCGAACCAACGGAAGTTAGACAGCTCGCTACTACACGTGAACCGTGCGCGTGCGTTCATGTAGTGCTTCCTTTCGGGAAATGTCTATGTCAAGGTTATTAAAAACTACAGTGAAAGTAAACTCCTTTAAAAAAAAACGCAACAAATAGAATTGGTAGTCCTCTCTTAATATTAACATGATAAAACATAAATACATTTTTTTTTAATTAACGTAATAATAAGCTATAATGGTGATAGTTGTAATTGTATCATAAGTTAGAAAATTATTGACAGAAAATTAAGAGATTACTAAAAGAAAGATAAAACAATAACACACTAGCATTCAGTTTGCGTACGCATATACACACATTGACTATCAGCCATACTATCATGAACTATGATAATACTTTTTTAGTTACTCGTCTCCTAACAGTAAAAACTTTACAAATTTTAAGTCTGCTGAAATATTTAAGAGCTTCCTAAGCTTAAAGACATTTTTATGTTTTGGACGAATTCAAATCGTGCGTCAATTGTTTATAAATAAAATGCTTGATAAATTTACTAAATTCTTTTACTTTGGAGAGTTGACGAGCGAACTTAGCCTTAACTTAAGTATCAAGATTAAGTATCAAGTATATTCATGTAAAAACCACTTTTTAGTGGCTTGAGAAAACCAAAATAATAGATAGAAACAGAGAAATAACAACAATAAAATTGTAATCATACTACCACACTGACTTTGAAACTTTAAAGGGTTCAAAAAAGTTTCATTAAATAAAAAAAAATCGCAACAAAATCTCATATCAATTTCTGTCAGCTGTCTTATCAATAACTAAAACGTTATTCGATTACTTACCATATTCATTGCTATTAAAGCGGTTTAATAGTGCAATATTATGAAGTAATAAATACTTGACACTTTTCTGCCATAGTGTACCAAGCTCTAAAACAATGCCTTGTCGCTTTTGGTAAGTTAGCAAAAAGTACAGTTTAAAGTGGACAAATTAAATCGCTGCGTTCCAAAAATTATTCATATTACTATTACATAAAAACAAATGTGCCACAGCTCTAATAGATGTCCTACTGTTTGAAATGTTACTTGTGAAATGCCATTTATACAAAATGTTTTTGTGTGAGCTAATTTATTGTAGTAAAAATGAGAATCTAACACAAAAACATATTGCAAAAACTTGTAGTTCACGTCATCGTGTTGTAACTAACACTGTGACCGTGATGAAGTCATAGCAAGTCAGTTATATTTATTTGAGTTAAGATACTGAATTTGGTTGTTTGTCAAATAAGTTTTTCCATTCATTCATTTGTAAACCGTTATGGTTTGGTTTTTGACCCTATTTTTCTTAGCGAAAGTGGATAAGGTAATTTTGGTAAAGAAAGATCGCGATTCTGACCAGATCATATGTTTATTTTGTAAGGGGTTCTTCTACTTTGCGCATTCCGATATTTGGTTGATAAGCTTGTATGATTTCCCCTCAGTCGTCAATTTGTCGCATTATTTACCCTAGCCATTGGCTCAACAACTTCAATATATCATACATAATAAATGAAAAGATTTGTAGAACCGTTGTGTCAAAGTTGGCATGTAATATTATCTGTTACTTATCTACCTCGCTCTGCGCTAACACATTTAATGACATCGTTATGTTACTAAACAAGAATATGTATAGATAACGCTTAATGCAGTTCAATGTTACACAAACAAAATAGTTTCACCAAAAACATTTTGTCTTTGCCACACCTGTGTGACACAATGATTGAGTTTATACAACTAGTTGTTGACAGCGGAGACATTGAAAATAATCATAAATCACGTAAACAGACAGCGTTATAACTGTGTAAAATTTTCTAACCCTTCAAATGATAGCTTGGAAGACAACGTGAAGCAAATAACACGAATTTGATATAACCAACCTACTTATTTGAGAGTACTCTGTTATAAATGACTATGCTGTCAGCGGAATAACTTAAGCATTATTAAGTTAGCATTAAGTGATACTTTAGGTTCCTATTAAGTAACTAATCCTCATTGAATTGGATCTTTCACTGTGTACTTTGACGTCACTATTATTATGTAAATAAAAGTTGATGAGAAGAGAAATCGTATTGACGTAGGCATGCTTTCTGACCTAATTTTACTTTCGTAACATGACAAATATATTAAAATACTACAGTACCTACCTATTATTAAACAGTATTGCAATGGAGATTTAAATTGATAATTGTTTCTAATGCTTCCTGCTGAGAGAGGTATATTTAAATCATTTAGAGTCAATGATTGTATGTTATGACACAATACTAAAATAATTCTGCTGGTAATGCAATAATAACGATCTTTTTTTCATCATTGACTCTATTGTCCATCTCCCTGGGCAATAGAAAACGAAATTGAAAACCTTTTACGCTTTCTGGAAACCTAAGCATACACACAGCATTCATATGCATATATTGTATGGCTTAAGAAATTTTAAAAAATGCAACACTACTTCCAAAATTAAATTTAATAATTTAAGTGCTTAAGTATACGCATATAAGTAATTAGAAAAATGTTGCAAAATACAATCGTCAAGGTAAAATTTAAGCAATACTTCAATTTTAATCATTTTTCTAGTTGAACAGTTTTATCTGCACCTCATTCGTCTAATGAGTTCGACCTAAAAACAATACCCTACAATATCTAGGAAAAGCAAGCTAGAGTGGAGCCGAGCAAGCCGAGGAGCTATTTTTTATTTTTCTCCACAATCCTTCCTAATATTAAATATTTCTATATATACCATTTTTCATAAATCAATCTGTGTTGTTCTTTGATTTGTCTGCTGCAACCTGTTTTCTGGCGTCTATTTTTAATACGATAAATTTCTTACATAATTATGTAACATTTTAATAATAAATAAATATCAGTACATTGCTACTGGATTGATTCAATACTTAATCCACAATACATTCTGCGTGAAAATGTGGGTACTTTACAAATTAACCGTTTATCTGTGGCTTCACAAACCAAGGAATTGAGATAAAAATCTCTTTTCGTACGCATTTCTAATTTATGTTTCTCTATTCTTAAAATTTCCACACTATAATTAAAAATAATAGATACGAATATTAATTTTATTATAGTACCCCCGGTGTTGCAAGCGACCATAATGCACATTTTAGCAAGTTGCTTAAGGATTTTAAATATGCTTTTCGTTGGCAATCGCGTCGGTGAGTTAGGTCACCATGGTCTCTCGTGCCAAATGAGCGCTGGTCGAATCTTCCGCCACGACTGCATCAATGACGTCATTCGCAGAGCTCTTGTCACTGTCAATGTGCCAACAATTCTAGAGCCAAACGGCATCTTTCGTGATGATGGCTTATGTAGGACGCAACTTGCGCGGATATGCTTGCTCCGTCTCATACAGGTAGTACCGGCGACCTCTGCTGAGTGTTCCAAGAGGCGCAAATATTGAGCTCTCAATGAGAGCTATATATTTGTGCCCTTTGGAATTGAAACTTTAGGCCCATGGGGTCCAACTGTTTATTCCTTTTTTAAGGACCTATCTAAGAGACTCACCGTGGTGTCAGGTGATCGAAAGGCTAGCAGCTATCTTGGCCAATGAATCAACCTTTTTTTTTTTTTTTTTTTTTTTTTTAACGACGGAAAATGCGTTACGCATACCCCGGCACTTTTGGGAAGCACCGGGGTTATGTGGGACTCCTCCCCCAGAGTGGGGGCCCTACCCACTAAAAACCGTCGCTTCCCCAGACAGGAGGCTGCATACGAGGACGGACGCGGGGAGCTCATCGCAGACGTCCGCATCCGCCCCGCAGCACGGCCGAAATCGGCCTCCACCACTCCCCGGAGGGATGGAGTACTCGCCCGCAGGCTTTCCTCCCCATCTCTGGGGACGTTAGATACGGCAGGGTTCCCACCCCTATCGCCGTCCCCCGCGAACCTTGAAGGCCCGCAAGCCACGACCCACCCAAGAGGGAGGGTCCGCTGGTCCTGAAAAGGACCGTTTGGGTGTGGCCGGCGGAGAAAACTCCGCCGCCACGGGCTAAGGTGCTGCTGTTGCGGGGACACAAGGGGCTTCAGCCCGCCCGGCGCCAACAACACCGTCGCCGAAGACGGCCGCCTGAAGCGACCCGCAGCCTTGAAGGCCGCCCATCCTACGTCCCACCGGACAACTTCCCGCCGCAGACAAAACGCCGCACACCCGTCTGGGCCGCGACTTACTGTGACGCCGGAATGAGGTTAGACTTACGGGCTGGAAGACACCCCCCGCAGAGGTTGACGAAGCCTCCGCGGCAACCAGCCCTGCGTTCCCAAAGACCGGGTCGGGTTGCACGGACACCACCACGTGTGCCCACGGCACGGACTACGGCGCGGGCTCTACCAAGCCCCAAACTACGACCCGAAGGTCCGCTGGCCTTGCCACAGGCGCGAAGAAGATTACGCATACGCGGGGCCAAAACATACCCCGCGCATAGCCGCAACTCCTCCGCCCTGCCTAATGTGTACCGTGCATGAGCCAAGCCCAACGAAACACTTGACCCATAGCCACGGTACCCACCAGACAACCTGTGACAATTCCGCCCAACACTGGCCGCTGAACGGCCCGCCACCTTGAAGGCAGCCAAATCCACCGATCAAAAGATCCGCCGGCCCTAAAAAGAGCCTTCGTCAAAAGGCGACGAAGCGCCACGAGCGAAAATCCGCTCCCCACTCGTCCACCGTAGAAGGCGGACCGCGGGCCTTGAAAGCCCGCCAACCCACGAGCCGAAGCTCCGCTGCCCCCCAAGGGGGCCACCACTGGGTGATTTTTTAGAGAGGTTTTCTTCCTCGCGACCCAACGCTAAGTGCAATGCGCCGAGTCCCCGACCCCCACGAAAACGTGCAGGGCTACGGGTTTGTGTGGCCGTGCAATGCCCGCCCTTAAAAAGACCAGGCAGCCACACGGTGTCAGAGTATTAGCCAAATACGTAGCAATGTCCTGAAAAGGACATGACCACGTAAGTGCCCGGGGTACACCAGCCAATCACATTGTGAGACCCACCGTTCGCGCCAGATGCAATAGCATCGAACGCGACTGGCGATCCCCCCAATGCAACCGACATGCGAGGAGGTTCTCTGACCTAGTACCCCGGCCAATGAATCAACCTTGCTATCTAACGTGCCAATGCTGCAAGCCTTTAAGGCACTATTCCTGACGGCTGCCCTTGAGCTGATTAAATAATTATTATTGTTTATTTTTTTAAATTATTTACTTTTTAATTAGAATTAGTGTTATTATTATTTTTTTGTTATTTATTTTAGGTCGCTGAAAAACTGAAACTTGAACTAGCTGAAACATAGTGATCAATTTTAAGTACCTGAAAGTTTGGTGACATTCATTTTAAGACAATCTTTTAAGGTATTTATAGCTTACATACATATTTCTCATTTTCGTAAACTGAATATTCTACTAACAGATTACTCATAGGCAAATCTTGCCCGCGCTTCTATTTCTGGCGGTTTTGGTTATTAAATAAACATAGGTAATGTTTGTGTTTCATATACCTAATCTTGTTATTACTACTTTCTCTTTTCTTTAGGGATACATTGAGGGTGTTCTTAAACACAATTTATTGTACAAAAAATTTTGAAAATACCTTGTAGCTCACATTTATCATGAAACCATGCATATTGAATTTAAGCATTTTCATTTATCACACGAAGTGTTTGATATAAACTAAAACCAACTAAAAACCATTACTTAATCTTGCATACTCTTTACCAAAGAGAAAGTAAGTGGTCCCACCGGCAAAGGAGTATTTGGTTCTTTAACTAAAGTACCAAATACTCCTTTGTGAATGGGACCTGTTACTTTCCGGTTAGCAATACTGAGTTTTTTAATTGAGTTAGTATTGCTATGCTTGCGAAAGGCTGTGTTGATATGATATATATAAGATTATCAAGTGTCAGAAAAAAGATCAAAACGGTTACTAATTACCTGTGAGTTATCTTGATAGCGAGTTTGATTAACAAAAAGTACGTTCAATAATTTACATTGATGATAAACTATTCGAAAATAAAAAATAAGTATTTTCAACCTCATTTAATCAATTTATATTTTTCTTTAAGGGCTTTACATATGCTATACGTGTATAGTTAGTATACAGGTTTCAATAATTTGTATAGTGAATTTCGGATGTTTTTAATTATGTCTTTACGATGAGAAGGAATAGTGGTTTGTATCAAACCGCAATTGGATCTAAAGATTTAGGAAGGTAAAATTAGAAGTAAAACGAAAATAGTGCTAAAGTGTAGCCACTTATCACCGTTTGTCATTATTTCAATTTATTTTTTATTCAGTATCTAAACGACTTATGTAGGTCGGATTTTAGAAAAAACCAACCCAATCACACTGTTCTGCAATTTTTCACATAATTACAGGTTTAATGTCCAAACATTGTAAACGTTGCAAAATATTCGACGTCTGCGCATACCAGCGTCAACTCGTGCGTGTAAACGCGCGTGAGCTTGTGGCTGAGGCTGTGACAGGAGCTTGCAAATATCAACATGATAATTAATAACTTGTAGTAGTGAATTGTTGTAACTATTTAGAATCCATAGCATTTTGGAGCTATTTCTTTTACTGTACATTTTTTATTGTCTTTTACCAGCGCACTGGCAGCTCGAGTGGTTACCGAGTAAATAAGAGAAAAATTTACTTCGGATCCATGACCCCATAAAAGTGGTAGGCGCTGCTGAGTATTCCGTGCAGCACCGCGGAGCATGGTAACACACACCATACAGTAAGCCAGTGAGGAGCCCTAAAGGATATTTTGCAGATAGTAACAGGTACAAGCCTAGCAAGTATTCTCGGCCTAGCCTATCTTTGGGCGAGGAATCTCACAAACCCCTGTATCTGTCTTTCCCCGTTGTGCAGGAAATGCGTAATGCGTCTTAATATAGGTTATATAATAAAGTCTATAGAGACTTTTGTGAGTACCTACGATAGCTTGAGGACTCTGAACTTAATATTGTATCATTAGTTCATTACAATATAATAATAACCAGCTGTTATTAACTACAAATATACAATGTGTTAACATGTTAATCGCTGCTGTGGTAACGTGATTAAGCATTCCACTACTAATCGTGCGTTACGTGCGTACCTTAGTTATTTAATGTGTACGCATGCATTTCTAGTGAGGAGATCACTATGGGACACTGAAACCAACAACTACGATGACTTTCTTAAAAACTATTTCTCAAATAATTCTATAACAATAAAATAGAGAAGATTGATAATGGTCTCGTAGCAAATAATTTATGTCACGTTAAATCTTAATAATAGGCTTTATGTGTTAATTATTTTAAAATGTTATTCCTTTTTTGATCTATTTGACGCATTCATCATTCAGTAAATTATTTTTTAATTTATGTTGAAAATACCCGATATTTAACCCTTTCATTATAAATACGTCGTGATGGATAGACCTTAAAGCATTCTGAAATTTATCGTTCTTTTAACATCAGTGAATTAAAAAATCGATCTTTTATCGGGAAGATTTTTCGATAAACTAAATTCTCAGTAACATGATTAGGGCATAGTTCCACAAATAAATAAGGCTGGCAATTAAAGAAGGCTTCTTAAATTAATCAAGCAGCAGTACTTAAACTCACAAAGAACATATGACTATCGATAAATTGGCAACCTTATTCGAGAACGTTTATAGGTATACCTAATTGATCCACACAGCGCTATCACTGAACCGATTTTGCGGTACGTTGAGAATAATAAGCGTTACGGAAGGCAGCTGCGACTACTAGAGCAGTTTCTTTAGTAGCTGCTTCGTGAGGTACTGCATAATTGTAATACAAGATCTCTATTAAGCTACTGATAGCTCACGTTTATTATGTGCAATTAAATGATTGTCGTCATTTCTTCTTTATTGGCGGTCATTTAGCAATATGCTTTGTAATTTAGGTTTTGTTCCTTGTCACTAGTGGTGGAATATATAATAAAGTTTGTTTGTTCATTCAATTAAGAAAGTAACTGATGATTTCAGAAAATAATACCAAATTCATTACTTAGCTACTATTTATGCATAATTATAAAAAGATAAAAATATATATATATTCCTTATACCCTCCCTAATTTAACGATTTTGTCGTACAATTTTTATTTTTTCATTTATATGCTTGTAAATACGTAAATAATAAAGGTAAAAATAATTTTGTTCTATCTCATTGTTTGACACATGCAAGCGCGTGACGTCATTTTCTGTAGAGCGTTTTTGGGGGACTTTCAATCCATTAACATATTTATTTATGTTAGGGTAACATTCAGCTGCAAATAAACATATTGATATTAATAAAACCAACAAAGTTTCTTAGTAGTTAGTTATAGCTTATACATTTTGTTGAGATACAAATCAATGAAGATAGATTTTATTTGAACAAATCACAAATGAATCACATTTTTAATTCAAAAATGATTTTTCCATGTTAATACTGGAACGAATAAACTTTGGTTATTAATTATTCAGCTGTTGAAATTTATGATTTCCTGGTGATCATCATCTTCTTACATGAGAGAAATATATGTGGAGTATGACCACACTGACCGAATGCGGTTTGGTCAAACTTGCCTTAACCACCAGGACCAACATATTAACCCGATGCGTGGAGATTGATACAGTAAATTTTGATTGGCCCATACAGGGGCCATATTGGTAGTATTATTTAATTACTTTTGATGTATTTTTAAGAAATACTAAAGCGTAATTTAGGCTAATATCACACAACATTGACAGAATAAATATTCCCCTGCAGGAACCACTTGTATTTAATTTGAAATGAAGATAACACCACTATGCGCGTTTCAAACAACATTTCATTGCAAGGAGGGTGCTTCAATTTCCACAAAATTTTCCACAAATTGTATAGTGTTTATATATATTTTTTTTCATTCTTTTCAAACTATTTCCAACATTACATTGAATTTTATAGCAGCTTACTTAGCTCTAATGCAAATTTGTATACTCCCTCACTCCTTACTTATATAACTACTTGAATTATTAAGTTTATTTGAAAAAAGTTTCTCCGTAATCTTAAAACACTTTTGTATAATTATAATTCTTATGTTTTTTAATAATAATGACTACGGGGTTCGGAAAAAGCCACACTTAATGGAGATAAAAATTAGTTAATTTATAATGATTATATTTCACTCCTACTTCTACAGCATGTTTTAGTTAATAACTTTCTGTATTAATTATTTTTTGGGTTGAGTATGTACATCCTGTCTTATTTTTTTTTTAAATTTTATGTGTTAATTCTAATTTCTTCTCTGTAGTTTATTGTAAAATAAAACTTATCCATTTTTAATATGTTCCACGAACCTTAAGAAATTTGATTGTATTGGAATTGTACGGCTTAGCAAGTAAGTAATACCATAAAATATTTGTTTGTTTTTATAGTTTCTTAGGATCGCGATATGTTAGTATTTTGATATTCACCTTTCAACATTTGACTCTCTGAAAATATTGTAAATACATCGTTTAAAATTAGTGCTGACATATTATGGATAGACGAACAAATGACAATAAAGAAACTTTACCATTATAAGATATCATATAATATATCCATCATAAAATATTTGTATTTTATGTATAGTTCGTTTTGTCATTTTGAACGTTAAACTTAAAAATTCAAGAAAAATCTAACTTATTTTTAAAATATAAGACATCGAGCATTTATTTAGATTTTAATGATGATATCTGATGACACACAAGATCATTATTAAAATTTCAATATAAATTAAATTATAACGTTTGAGTGGGAGTTTATTATTTTCTGTTCGGTATTTAATGATCGTCAATTGTCAGTCACGACAACATGTTGCGTTATGATTGAATATAATTGATTCAAACTATGATAGTTCTGGAGCAGTTTCACTTTCTCATCAAGTGTGTCATTTATCAATACTTGTAATGATATTTTTATAGAAACGAACGTTTAAGATATCAGATGCCTTTTTAATTATTTGGTTGAAGATCCTTCAGGCCAGTACCACACAGCTTCGTTACTTTTAAATGGAATGTTATTGTAATTACCTCATTCAATTTTATCATTATTATGAATTTCAGCTATTCATATTGTATCTAGGTGAACATAGTAAAAAGTTTTTAATACATCAATGTCTGGTGAACGAATAACATTGTGCACAAAAATTGGTCTTATCAAGATTCGAAAACCCTTTGCTCTCAGCCCCTTTGGATTCGATAAGCCGAGCAAGCCGTTCATTGAAAAACGTTCGCAGATGTGTAACACATGGTAAAACTAAGGACAAAGCTACACATGACATCAATATTCGACACAGGTGCTTTCACACACACTATATCGAAATACGTCAGTAACATTGTACGGTTGCTTAAACACTAGTTTAAAATTGCGTCTTAACGTCTGTCTTCTTTGAAGTTGAATAATGACGCGTTATTAGAATAGAAACCAAAATAAAGTCTGCACGTTTAATGAAAGACTGCTAGTTAAGTAAGACTTTAGCTCTGAGCATCGAGAATAGATGGTTAATTAATCAAAGTTTATAGTTTATAGTTCAGGTAATTAATAAAGAAAAAAATTACAACAATAATCTAAAATTATATAAAGTATATATAGTAATATTACGTACGTTTCTATTTAGCATTATACAACGTCCTCTATATTTATGTTCCAATATTTACATAATTAGATCAAAATCTTGAAATAGAGAATATTTGCACCGATGCAGCTAGCTATGCAGTGCTCCAAACGTTTCGCAGACTGCAGAGTTCTTGCGCAGTGTATCCTTCAAAAAGTAAAACTTATCTTATAGTCCATATTTTTAAATCGATACCGCTATTGCAGCATGCATTATATTTTTATATGTAAACTATAATTCACTATACTAAAATTCAAGTTGAGATTGTCGTGAGAGCAATTAATGAATAATACTCGTAAACAGGGACCTTGATACATAATATTACATTATACATCCCATCTTTTACTAATTTATTTAGAGACATTTCGTAAATAGTTGCAATATCAGTCTAATACTTTAGAGTAATTATAAATAAAAAATAATAATAACGGATCACCAAAAATTTTTTGACATACAAGTTTATTCAAAGTTTTAAATAAAGTATAATACAAAACAATTCGTAGCAAATAATTATCATATTCTTTCACTACTATGATAGTTATTACTTCAAGAACTAAGCAAATATAATCAACAGCTACATATTATTTTCACTCCGTTCAGGTATAAGTTATAAATGAAAATTAAAATAAAAAAAGGAAATCGACAGTTTAAACTTTAATTTGTTCCATAAAAACTGAAACAGTTATTTGATTGAAATAAAATTGGATCAAATGTATGAATATTATCGAAAGCGACTTTAATTATTGGAATACTTACGTAACATAGTAATTAAAGTGTCCATAGTGTGTTAATTGCCAACAATATAAAGGTATTGCTTAAGATATTTTTCATTGAAACAAATACAAATTTGGTTTATAAACAACGTTGACAATAACCTAACAACACAATGAATGCTGTGTTCCAGTAACTACTTAGTTTTGTCACGGCCAACTAGCCACTTACGACGAATCAAATATAACATTAAAAATTATACAGTTACGTAATAACCTACATAACATTCAGTTTTAGCTAAAGTAAGCGACACTTTTGGAATGCAGAAAATTAGTTCAATATTCTACTTCCCATCGAAGGATAAAACAATTCGATATTGTACTGTACTGATTTCCATATATAAAAATGAACCTGCCCCGTCACTTTAGCTAGATTAAAATCAATGTCAATATTAAGAGTTTTTTAAGATAATTTTGTTTTATTTGTAATTAAAGTAATGTCCTTGTCCCTTATTTGTTATGCCTGCGTGAAGAAAGTGAACAGAATTTTGTTGGTATTGTAAGCGAATATGTCTTTTACATACGATTGTTATAAAGATCAATACAATTTTCATTTAATTTTATAATTGGTTCGTTACATTGCAAATAAGGTGCGTAATGAAAGCCACTATTGAGCTGCCACTCTCAACAGAATACAATTAGTGTTACCAAGATCAATCTACTAAAATATATTTCTGCCAAACATCAGAATAACAAAGTGTGATTGGTTCATATTAAAAATTAATACAATTTCCAGTGTTATATAGTTTTCGCTTAAATTAGGACACTTGCTAACGTCAGTTTTCATAAGTAGACAGTTTCATAACATTTCTTAGCAAAAATACAGCCGATATTAAAATTTAATTTATCAAAATATTCTAACACCAATTTGAATTTGTGCTAGGAATTCATAATTCTATCGTTAAAAATATGGAAAGATTTTTGAATGGGAAAACCGGCAAATATATTTGAGTAGCTACAAATTACCTACCTCAACCTCTTCGCGAACGCACCTGGTATATTTCACGCGGTGAATTCGCAGGAGGTCACCTGCCCATCGGGCCGGTAATAGAAAATGTTGGTATTGAATAGAGGCAGTGACTTTTTGTTTTTACAAATATGTCTAATAAACGAAATGACATTACAACTTACAGACTCTAATAATGGTAAAAAAATGTTATCAAGATAGTTAGGAAACCTTAGATCTTTATGTTATACAAGCAGTTTACCATATTAAAAAGATGTAGATAAAATATATTATTGGCTCCTTAATGGTAAACTATTTTGTAATATAGATCAAACGGTGCATTATGAACCTAATCTCAATCACTTATCTAAATAGTTGTTGCCAAAAATCGATAAATAATCGAAGCTATAAATCTGTTCAGGGACGCACGTGCTCCCCCCACGTTGATTGTTGTATAACATGTCAATTTTTGATTGGTATGCCCCAAGCTCTGTGTCAAGTTTATATTTTAGATATTAGCATTGATATTGAGACACTTTTGATTATTTAAACAATAATTAAAAGTATTATTATTTTCTACTGAAGTTTATTGATGCTAAGTATTACCAACTTATAAGTCGTCGTTCCGCTTATATTTTTAAAGATTAAATTGATTCCATCATTTTAAAAAATAGATTAATAGTGTTGGCGATTTTTACCTACATATATGAAATATATTAACTTATATTATTATAAAACATATAAAAATAAACATAAAATGTTTCAATTTTATTTTGATTTGCCACCAGTTATGTAAGTAGCATCTGTGTGAAACGATTCGTCGAAAAATTAAGCCATCCAGTAGCTTGCGAGATCAAGTGATTGAAGACGCAATTTATTCGCCGTGGGTGAGGTTGGCTTACATTGCTAGTTATTACCAATCAGCCCTACAGGCTAACTTACTCGCAGATCAAATTCTTACCTTGAAGGTCGTCAATTTCATATGAGTGGGTGATTAAGCAAACACACCGAAAAACGCCTATAGATATAAAATTGCTTATGTTATTGAAGAAAGTAGGAGATGCTCTTCTACAAGAACATCAATCAAAAAATTATTTAATTTTAGGCCGAACAACGATTAACTCAAAATATTTTATTTCAGAATGGGTCCAGTAGCGTAGAACTTTCTTAGTATCGCAGACGTTTAATAAGGTCGTATACCTTATTATGTAGCTCAGAATTAAACGTTTCACAACAAATCTTAGAAAATGGATTTCACGGATATTACCGATAATGACAAAACGCCATCGAAAATAGCGTAAAATTATGTAGAATATAAAAATATTGGTTCGTAAAAAATATCTTTATAAAAAATTGTCCAATCTACAAGCAAAAATTTTAATAATCTTTGAAATTTGAACTCGACAAATTTCGTGAGGGCACTGCCAATGATGTGAAAGACGAAGTTCTTCATTTTCATTTCTTTTCTGGTATTAAACTATAACTAACCCACGGTATGATATAGAATATACTCACATAGGCACATAGCTATATATCTTTTGTTCATTATAATGTCACATAGTATCAAAATCGTGATTAAATGCTTAGTGAAGGATGATAGCTATGACAATAGACTGATTACTTTTATCCACGGGTCACAAGTTCTAACAAAGAGGGTCAATGCCACTGTTCTGACCAGAGCAGGTTACAGCTCTGGTCTTAACATTCACCTTGTGTGATAAACAATCTTATAACTATTGTGCAATTATAGTTATTAATGCTAGGTTCATTACTGACAAGATTGACTTGTTTTTAGATCCTTTTGTTTTAGTTTTTTGTTTTCGCTTTATATAATTTGTTGTGCAACACATTAAAATTTAAATCGGTATGTTGTAGAACAAATGATGAGGTAAGAATGGACATTTTTTATAATCGCCGTTAGATAGATTAACCTGTCAAACTATACAATCTAGAATCAATCAGTTTCTGATTGTCAGTACAGTAACAGTACTGACAATCAGAAACTGAACCAGTACAGTAATTCAAAGTTGTAAATAATTATAATAGGAATTCCGTTTAACGTCAAATACACAGATTTGAAATTTTCATATATTTTTTATGAAACTTTCCAACCATATATTGGACAAGGTTTATAAATCAGACAAGGTAATCGAAGACGGCGATGTAAAGATTTCTGAAAATGAAAAATCTTTAAACATATTCATAATGGGAGGTCTTCACGAGTTGCCTTCGTTATTAAATTACAGATAGTCAGTGAATATGACGTGTCATCTGCCTTACCTTAATCCAATAACGAGTTGGCCACACAACAAGTTCACTGTGTCTTCCTGTAATATAATTACCGGTAATGTTAATCAAACAGACACTGACAAGAAACAATCTGTCACAACTCATAGTCTGACCTCTCGTTTTTGCAACAGAATAGACAGAGTGAGTTAGCAACAGAACTGCCGCAATATTAAAGATTCTATTAGCTATTGCAGATTGCAGGTCCTTTGACATACTGGAGAATAGAGACGTTAATGCTTAACATTCCCTGTAAGCTTTAATTACACTACGTTTCACTACAAACTAAACACAGCGTTTGAACTGCTTTATAGAAAACTGCTTAACAGATGAAATAGACAAAGTGTTACTTACCTAACATCTTGTTTTTAGTAAATCTGATCAAAAATTTGTTAGATTATGTCAATGCATCTTCTATAGAAAGACTCTATGTTGCCCGGTATTGTTATGATGAGATATTTAGATATTTCGAAAATCTAAATAATTGTAATTTTAGCATCTCGCCTACAATTATTATTGCGGAAATGGTTTGTACGAATAAAAAGTTATCAAAGACATAATGAAGAAATAAAAATTTGTATTAGAATAGAATAGACTAAAATATAATTAATTCATAATTGTTAACCTGTATTTATATTTTTCTTTATGAGAGACAAACAAAAACTCGACTACATACAAGTACCTAAATTGATATGTTTTCTATAACATCATAACCGAATATTCAAGAAAATATTTTGATATTATTCAACTAGTAAAACAGTGTCATTTTTCTTAATATTACAATATCTTTGTAACTTTTATTCATATAACTTAGCAGCAGTATTTCAGCGGCTCATAATAAATTCTCTGATTGAAGATATGGACCATTATGCAAGTGAGTTCTGAATTCGTAACAGAAGCAATCTCAAATGCAAATCGATATCGTGCAGTCCCAATAATAAGTCACTATTGTTGAGGTTACTGTGTAACAGTGTTGCCATCGAGCAGCCTTATTATCCAGATACGTCCATCAAGATTTACAATAAACTGCGAGATGGAAATACAAAAAGTAAAACAGTATAGCAAATGCATTACAAGTTTAATTCACGGACTAAATTAAATTTTAATACAATATCACTCTTTCTTTACAGTTCAACCAAAAAAGACATGACCCGTGTCTTCACTTAACCTTTCTAAAATGGAAACTGTTAAGCTCAATTAAAAAAAGTAAAAAGCATTTGGATCGTCAAATTATCAACTAACTTGACTTTCCTAAAAGTCATTTAATTCTTTTTATATTGAATTTGAATAAAAAAGTTGGAAACAACTTAAATTTAATTTAGTCCATTCGCCATGGAGTCGAAGCCAATCTCCAAGAGTGATAAATTTAATTAAAATATAAATCCGCAACTGTGTCGATGTCAAACTTTAATATCTTAAATTTTAATGGACAAAGATTTTTCACATCAGTTAATAAAAGTATTTCTCACACTCACACCAATATCTCACACTCACCCAAAATAGGCATGTGTGAAAGCTTGTGTCATGGATACTAGCTAACGAATAAATAACAATAGAAATATGTTTATAAATATCAGAAATATTCTGGATAAACACAAACACTCAGAGTCGTTAACAAATATTCATACATATCATACAAAAATCTGCCCTACACATATTCAAACTCGGGACCTCCAGCTTAGTATACAGAGGTACTTACTACTCGACCAGATGGCGGTCATAGTTAAAGTTATAGTCAATGTAGTATTTTACCCAGCCTATTAAATGCTTCAAACGAGATTGTATTCAATATTTCAGTTCTTCTATAAGGAAAATCATAATTTTAAGCGTCAGCTGTTCTGTAGTAATATAGAAATTGTAATATAGAAATATGCCACTTATTGAAAATCAGATAAAAGACCAAGAAGCGATCAGACAAGAATACCAATTATCAGAGGACTAAGCATATTTTTGAATTCGTATACAATAAAACCAGCTTTTACTTAGACAAGGCAACAAAAAAGTCTACTTAGTCGTTTTATTGAATGCTTGCACCATATTTAGCTTACCCTAAATTATTTGGGTAATTTTATAAATAATTGCCATTAAAACTGGATACTGCTATAGTGTATTAACAATACAAAAATAAATATTTTAATAGTCGTAATTTAAATTCATCTATAAAAGTTCGCGTCTCGTATTCACGCTCAATGTAAGAAGAAATAAAATAAATTTTCAGCTAATTTTTGGTGCACATAGTTCTTAAGGTTGGATTCTTAATCATCGATAAGGTTCCGTATAAACAGTCTTTCTATACAGACATTTTGCAAAGCAAAACTCTTCAATAGCTTCGTTATAAGATCATGTATGTCCATATCTTTGACGGTAGTCTGGTCGAGTGGTCAGTACCCCCTGTTCCAGGTTCGAATCCCGGTAGGGTATATATTTGTATGCTGAGTAGGAATATTTGTGAACGAAATATGGATTTTTCTTGATATTTAAATACACACATAACACAAGCTCTTAATGTTAATTTGGGCTGTATAATAGGTTTAAGAGTAAGAAATCTTACTAGATTACTGTCTCTAAGATCACAGCTGATTTTCTAGAAAACTTACATACTTACATTAACAGTGTATTTATGTTATACTGCTAGGCACATACCTACCGTCATAAGAGAAAGACAACAGATTTGTTGGATATAAAATATTTATCGTTACTTTTTAAACGACTTCAATAAAGAATGAGGTTCTACTGTATTTTTTTGTATATACATACAAAAATAACAAATTACATTATATACATACAATAATATAAAATTTAAATTATAAACTCATTTAATATCCCTACTACGGAAATTCTTCATATTTAATATCTAATGCGTAAAGCCAGAGAGTGTAAACGGACTGCCACCTTCGGTGTTCTCTTCTGCATATATCCTCTTTCCAAGGGCAGGATCAAAGAAGAGTTCTTTTATGAAAAATAAAATACAAAAGCAAAACTACAAACTAACTCTTTTAGCGAGTCTGATACGCTTTAAGTATTGAAAGCTTAGGATAATGACAGTCGTTTATATTAAAGTAACAGAAAGTACCTAATAAATAACTTATTAAAAATAAATTGAGTTATCATTGGCCTAATTTGACGCACAAATAGCAGAATTACATGGTTGTGTTGGTTTTAATGAAGGCCTGAGGCAGACTATGCTACTATTAAGATCGTATTGACATTATTTGTGACCAGAGAATAATCGCACTATAAGCAAGTAACTAATCAAGAAACCATAAATTGTAATACCGACTCCAACTGCTAATTTATCATGGTGAAGATCTCTGTCAAATAACACTGTTTTTGTGTTGCTTTATTAATGAAAATGAACTTACCTAAAATGGTTTTACCTTCGATGGTCGTTCTATCGGGAACTGTACAGTAAAATATGTGTGTAAGTTTCCACCTCACTGGTGAGCCTATTCCTTTGCCACACTTACTGGAATTAAAAGCATAATACATTTGTGATTGATGCATAACGAAGGGATGTGACGTGAGATGGCTACAGTGGTTAATGACCCTGTTAAAGGAACTCGGGAGAACCATGAACTGTAAAATATGTGCCGTAAATTTTATTTACATATTCAATCCAATATCCGACTTTAGAGTGAGAATTATTAACCAAAAGGGTACCAAGTTTTAGAATTGAACGGTAATATTAAATCAATATATTTGTCTACAGATCTTTTTTAAGTATATTTTCTTTTTATTGTTTGAATACGAAAGAGGTAATAAGCCTTTAATTGGCTTAATAACTAGTTTGATATCACAGGCATAAATATCATAAAAATATATTAGTAATCGTTGGTGAAGCAATAAATAATATAAAATTAAAATATATATTGGTCTAAATATTCAGTTATAATTAAACCTTATAAATAACAATTTTAATCAATGTTAGATGTGAACCATAAATATTCAAAAAGTATGTTTTCTGAGAGTTACGAAAACTTAAAGTTTTAAAAATATAAAACTTAAGTAATAGGGTTTCTTTACTCATTTTATTTTTCTCTTAAAAGCTTTTCTTTCAGGTGGGAAAATAAAAAAAAACAAATTGTATAATGTATGTATGTCTAAAATATTTTTTGACAACTCTTTTGTGGATTACCTACTACTCACAATGCCAACACCAATAAGATCCAAATAATGAAGTTATCGCTTCAGAATTATTGAGGATAAAAAATATCGAGCGGTTTGGCTATAAGCATACTATAATTCAATATAACCTGAGTTTTAGAATGTAAATCAATGTTTTAATGGGTCAAGCCGTCTGGCTGTCTGTACTTTCGTAGTATATTTCTACTGCAAAACCTTGCAATTCTATTAACTTTGTCGTAAGGACTATAATTAAATTTATCTATATATTATAACATATCTATAATAAATTCCTTTATCCTACTAGACTGTGACACAACGCTAGTTTAGATCTAGATTGCCTTTATTTGCATTTTGCTTCTTAAACGGCGGGTTTTCTCTACACTGATGCTGCATTGCTTTAGAAGGGGACAAATGAATATATTAAATAAAAATTAATATTAAGGACCATATTAACGTTTATAGAAAAAAATATACGACTTGTTTTGTTTAACAAAACATTTAACTTGCATTTAAATTTGATTCTAAATTCAAATTGATTGAAATTGGAATGTTCACGTGAATACTTACAGCAATCGGCCTTACTTTAACCAGTGCACAGTTACAGTGTTTTATCTCTTTTGTTTGATTCTAAATTTCATTCAAGGAAACTTGACAAAACACTATTTGGCCGCACTACTAACAATTGTATAAGTTTTAAGCCTTGTAAATACAAGACATATATAATTATTATTAGTACAATATTATAATGCAGCGGCAACGCAAATAAAAATCAGTCTCGTAATTCTTCTTTTTCGTCTTAATAATTTTTAATTTTATTTTGTCCGCTTTATTTAGGGTTGGCTTAAAGATCAAAATAGTAGGGAAATACTTACTTTGTTGAAAAGCTAAAAAATACTATAATTTTCTACTTATACTACTGGCTTCGGAAAACATAGATATAGATGGCGTTACTGAGAGGTTTCAAGTAATACAAAGTCGACCAATCATTGCATATATGTGGAAATGAATAGCTGATCGTAAGTCTGGTTGAAAATGACTTAACCGATTCCAAAATTTTTATTGTGCTTATAAATAAAACTAAAAAATAATATTTCAAATTTGATAATTTAGCGTGGAAAATCATCGATACTGTTTTATCTTTTATCTTCTCTTTATATAACGTTTTATGGATTGTGTACGGGATAGGCGACGATGGTGCTTATATTTGGGCAGCAAGCGAAAGTTTTATCGGATTCGATAAAACTTTTTTTAAACTTTTTAAAATTACCGTTACACCCTTAAAAGAATTACTAATTGATCAATTAGTAATTCTTTAAAGAGTGCTGCGGTAATTTTTCTACAATTTTACAGCTGACATCGCAGTTTTAATATTTGTTAAACTTGACTATTGCAACTTTAAAACCCTACCGTTATTTTTGATGTAAAACATTCCTTATGTTAACATCATACTCGTGGCAATGGAAGCAGCTATGGTCTTAAAATTTTGGCACCATCAAAACATTATAACTCCATTTTTAAAAATTTTTTGATTTCGTTTTTTGGTGTTGCTGATGGCTACGTTGATGTTATCTAGTATGAGGTTTAAGTAAAGATCTATAACCAGGTCTCACAGATGCAATACTCAAGTTTTCTTGTGTTCATTCTTTACTTGGATATCAACTGTCAAGTTGGAGACAATTAAAACAGTCCTTCTTTTATAAACAATTAGAAAATATATGTCATTTTGATTTAAAATATATGCAATTCTTCCTCATAAATTTCAACTTATAAATTTTAAATTTTTTTCAAAGATAACGAAAGTTTGTTACGTAGTCTTTGTTTTTTTATTCTGTGGTTGTTTGTAATTATAAAATTGAATTTAAATAGTAATAATAACAAAAGGGACTGTATATATGATAATGCGCATGAGGTGGTGATTTTTATCTGTATAATAATCTTTGATTATTTATAAATCTATGTTGTAACAAACAGTAATGTACACTTAATGTTGTGATTAATTGTACAAAACTAAAAAAAACTTAATGTTAAAACTGATTTCTTCCAGGTAAAAATATTATTTAAAAATTCTGACTTTCCTCTACGCTTAATCCCTCTTCACGGTCAAATGTATTAAAGTACAGAGTCTTTCCGAAATAATTAATGTACACAATACTGTAAAGGGAAACTCGTTTACACAACTCCAACTTTGAAAGTATTGACACGCTTGAGGTGCTGTCTATTGTACAGGTAGAAACTTTAGAAAAAAATGTCCGATTATACAACTCCCCCGTCGACAGTAAAATACACACAATATATATAAGGTAATTTAAGGTATCTGTTTTAATTGCGAAAATGTGGACTACCTGCTTTAAAATAAAATTGATAATCGCAATCATTGTAAAGAACTAACATTATAAAAAATATATCTAATAGAAAATAGTATCTTTCTCTTTGAAGCCAGTGAAAACTATGAATCGAACGATCCAAAACCTTATTAATATTAGTAACAGCCGTTTTAAAATACAAATTGATTTTGTATTTATATATTTGTAATTTACTTACACTATTAACTAATCCTCAATTCTAATTTTACATTTAACTACTGAAGCGAAATTCCACAAATCAATACGAGTTCACGCCTTTTATCGAGTTTTTTGACAAATGAAACAGACGAATTGGTTTTACAATTATCGGATAAAAACTATTGGAAGTTCCAGATCTATGAAATAAATTAGGCGGTAAGTGTCGCGTGGCATGCCAATAAAGTGGACGCGTTGCCTCAACATTGCGTCGGCGCAGTTACGCCAGCAATTTATGCGCATATATTGATCCATTTATTTGTGATTGTCAGGCGAGAAAGATGACACTATATATTTCATAATATTCTAAATTAATTTTCTAAAATCTTGACATTATTTTTATAAAACAATTAAAATTTTAAAAATTTCAAAATGAGTCGTTGACTTTCAGCGTAAGGTCATTGTCTTCCATGAGAGAAGCAGATGTACGAACCGCCACGTACCAATATATTTTCAAATTTCGAATTCACATGTACACACTTGTGAAGAAACTGTAAGGTCATGTGTAAAGTCAACAACCCTTACAAGGCTAGCGTGGTTGACTAAGGCCAAATACCCTAATTTAGGGTAGGCTTGAACCATTCAGTGGGGATGTATATGAGATGTTGATGATGATTGATTGTACTGAATTTTTAGGTGAAGTTTACTAGTCAGTATTAATAAAACAGATGAATACATAGTACTTGCCGTGAAAATTAATATTTAATATCGATGGACTTTATATTATATTAAGCTTAAGTTTTCCGTAATCTTCAATACTAATCTGTTTAAAAAGTAAATAAATTACATCTAGAATATTTCGTAACCAAAATTTTTGTTCGTAATTAATTGTAGTGTTATATATAGTAATATAAATATGACAGTAGTTTAAAACGCAGTATAATAACTTATTAAGCCACTGTCTTAGCGGCCTAGTTATCTAATAATATAAGAGTGATTTGGCTGTTGTAGGTAGTGTATTACAATGAATATAAGAGAACACAGAATCAGATATTAAACTGCAATTTTTCTGTTTAAGAAGAACCTTTGAAACGGTCAACTCGATTTACATATTCGATTCACATTCATTGCTGTAACTTCAAAGTCTTACTATTAGTTAACTACTAGTAGGCCAACATACAGACATATTTTGTAGTAACTATGATTCATCAATGATGATTAATTGTGAATCAATAACACAAATTCATTTCCGTTTGATTTACAACATAAAATCAAGATAATAAAGAAATGAAATGTACTCAAGATTAAGTTTAAGTGACAAGTTGTCGAAAACGTTGCAACGCAAATGCATTGAATTTTGTTATGTGAACAATAGCCAACCATACTTATTGCTCACGATAAGGTTGAAAGCCATGACTGAACTTATAGTTCATATTCGTGATCGATTTCACGTTATGGCGAGCATGCTTCAATTTGGTTTTATGCTGCTAATGAATTCAAGGACCGTCGACAAATAAACCTTAACAATTTACTTTACTATTCATTTGATTAATATTCAGTAGGCTAAGGTTTATGCGGCAAACGTTACGCAAATGCAAGTATGTAAAAATAATTTAATAATGGTATTAGTTTTGATAATATGTATCGCAATACTAATTGGTCCACTCCGGTAAGTGTATTAAAATACCTTAAGGTTCTTTCGTTAAGGTTTTTACAACTAAAACAAATAAACTTTTGCCAAGGTTGATTAACCCCAAACGACCGAGGTCAGCGAGGTGACATTATGATAGTTTGTTATAACTCTTACGTACAACGTTTTAAAGGCTTTTAGTGTTACTTTTAATTCTTTCTTCATATCGTTTTTTCGCCTAATCGGTACTGTACTAAGGGACAACACCAAAGAAACTGTTCTCTATCGTTGGTAAATTAAAGATAACTGGAATCACTTCAAAAATATTTTAATGGAAGCCGTTCACTAAAATCTATTTATTTTTTAAACATCAGCATTATGTGGACAAGTGGAGCGATTTTCGCGCTCCAAAATTCGATTCGAAGACGATAAAATAAACTGGGCAATCATGTCAAGAACATAGATAAAACTAATCTGCCGGACCAACAATTGCTATACAAAAGATTTATGTAAAAAATGTATTACAAAACACCTATACACCCATAATGGACACCGTTTGGAATTCTTAAATTAGCTGAATTTGGGTATTGGGCTCTATGTTGAGGAAAATTGTTATAAATGCATGAATTTAATACAATTTATGTATAATAAAACAAAGAGAACCAATTTAAAGACTGAGAAATACGAAACAGGTGGGTGAAATAAACTATTAAAAACATAGAATTATATAGCAAATAAAAAATAAAATGAATAAAGAGATTTCTAAACAAATAAGTAGCACCCTTGTACATTCTCTCTGTTTCTATAATACATTTTATTAAATTGTGTGTTTGTACATGTTGAAAGTATGTACAAACAAACTCTAAAGCCCCATTTTTTCAAAATGAAATGTTTAATTAATACATAACTACCTAAATCTAGCTTAATTTAGTTACTGACAGTGCAACTGAGCTGTCAAAATATTCTCCGATATCTCTATACTCAAAATTTGCAATAAAATCCATCAAATTGACGGCATTATTAATAAGTTGACGTTAATATGTCATAATGAAGCCGTAATGATGAAATACGTATCATAAAGAAATAACGGAGCAACTGTAACCACTAAAAATTGTTGAAGTGGGCCATTGGCTTCCGGGCATTTGTTTGGTCACGAGGATTGGCGGTACTTGCGACACGATAAAACGGAGTCTTAGGTTTTATTCTCAACTTGTAGATCGCTCACTTGTTCTGTCACCTGCCTTACTTCTTATGAATAAAATAACCTGAACTTTCGTTATTCAACACGCACTCATACACTACGATTACACTTATTCATTTCCTTAAAATCATGAGTTTAAGCTTAAATATTTCTTTTAATAAATACTTAAGCTTAAACTCTTGTAATACCTATTTTCATATTTTGTTTCTATGACATATTTTGTACATTGTTGTGTAAGTTGGTTCTGTTTGATTGGTTTAATAACGCAGGAATCTTCTTAGCTCAGGTATATACCATAAACAGGTCAGTCAGGTCCATGCCATAAGCTTCAATTTGTGCCAAATATCCCTTTACATACTATTTGATTAATAATATTGGTATATTGGTAAATTTTATGAAAAGTAGAATTTACTTGATATTTATGGTAAGGGTTAATAAATTTATTATAATTATTTTGTATTATATCTGGTACTTTAAATATAACAAAAATATGGACGATGGCAAGATTTCGTGGATTTAAATTTCATAGCAAAAATAAAAAAATATGACTTACGTCATTCATAATTTTGATCTATGGCACACATATAACTAATCTAAAAGCATGACGCCTTTGTTCAAAGAATCGGATTAATACGATGAAATACTAACATTAATTTTAAAGGAAGTTAGCTGACTTATGTTATTGTCTTATTATGTTACTAGGCTATCTTACTTTTTTCCCAAGGAGGAATCCATCTTCCGACCTATCCGCCACTGGCTATGCGGCGGGCGTGGTGGGGCTCACTCAGTGCCTTGTGCGAGAGGAATTGGGAATACCCACTTAAACTCCACGGTAACTCCATTGCCTTTTACGGGAGTGACGTGGGTTTTGCTGAAGCAGTTTTTCTGGCCGCCCCTAGGCCAACCTTACGGCCGATATTCACGCCGATGGTGATTGCCCAGAGCTACTTTAGCAGGGCTATCTTACCTACTTAAGACTTAATTTAAAAAAATATAATTTTTCATTATATTCTAATAGTAATTTATTCAAAATTGTATTTGGATTTAAATAAAAATATTTTTTTTTATCGAATTCTAAAAGGAGTTGCACAGAAACCTTTCAAAGTTATATCACCTCTTTCATTGTTGATAGATCTAGATTGTTCGGAAACTGGCGTTTTGAGATTTAAGGCCTATTATTTGTCAAATTATGGCTGGTTGCAACGTTTTCACGATTCATGCTTTTGTTTCCTTATTTAAACGCTATTAGCCCTAGCTTTAGTGGAGTTTATTATAGAGCCCGTTATTTCGTGCGAAATTGCCTTCATTGGTTTCAGATAAGGTTTATCTGATAGATATGATTATCTACAAGCTGCCCTTGTGCATTTTATTATGAATTGAGCGCAACTGTTTATAAGATATATTTTTCTTTGTGTATCAATGAATTAGGAATACCCACAATACAATCAATGAATACAACTGCGAAGTACTTTAAACGTAGACACGTATTTAATTATTTAAATAAAATTAAAATTTTAAATTGCATTAATTTATTACCAAACACTCAATTGATATAGTTACATAAAATTTTAAATGCAAAAGTTGACCAGAGTTCACGCCAAACAAAATGACACCCATGAAATTAAACAAATTCACGCTCGTCCGAATCTTATTATAGGAACTAGTAATTTATCTAACTGTTTTATTTCCATTTGTGGATTTTGCACGTCCACTTTCCTTTTTAGTTACGTATTCCTATCAAGTTTTCTAGGTCTATCAAGTCCAAAAGAAATTAAAAGTCAAGAGACTAAATATTCTAATACATATAGAAAGCTAATTTAAATATTGCTCTCGATTCTTGAAACACTTAAATTACATTTAAATACCGTACATCTATTTCAAATTGGCTTCCAAAGAAACAAAATACAAACAATAGGAAATGCTACCTACGCATGCATATCAACACGGTCGATAAGATCAGAAAGAACGCACGTCTCTAAATCGTAATTTATTTAACAGGTAATCTGTCACGTTTCATCGTCTTTAATCACTTACAAGAAAAATAAATTGTTTCAAACTTATTTATGTTACTATTGACTTTGCTTTTTAATATATATAATATACGAGTATTATTTTTTAAATCTATTCCGTCAATGTAAATAATAAAAAAAAAAAACAAATTTACTTAATGAAAGAATACCTAAAGAAGAGGTTCTAGTCACAGTACTTCTAGAAGTAAGACGGAAAAATGGGGTTCTCAATTTGTTACATGGAAATCGAATGCAAAGTTTCCGGGATATTTGAAACCCACCAACGCATTTCAAAACTTCCTAAGCCGTGCATCTCCATCATCCTGGAAACAAAGTGAGCAGCTTGACTGGATTCGTTGAAGCTAATCACATAGTCATAGAAACAAACGTAACTGCGTATAATATATTTTTGTTTTAATCTCAAAAATGAAGTAAATAAAAAATATTGCTTAAAATTTCATGCATGAGCTTTTTATTAAAGTGAAGGCCATCCCAAGCATATATAAATAAATACTATTATTTATTTATATACAGCAGAGCGTTAGTAAAACTTCGAATATTTATTTGTGTAAGCTTTTGTTACATTGTCAATTCCAACAACAATACACACACTACGTTATTGTGCACGGGCACCCACCTTTGTTATTATGGCATGACCCACCAATTTAAAAAATACTTTCAAGACACCATAGGCGCTATAAAATAGGCGAGCCAGGCGAAGCTTTCAGTCTTATCACTATGGCAACAAACATATAACAATACTATAGGTATATATTTTTTTATTATATTAAGCTCAGCAAATGACTCGACACCACCTGATGATCAGCAGTATAGGAGTTCATATGTGAAGATAGCTAGTGAAGCATACGATATACTGCCCTAGCCCCCTCACCTTGCCGGCCCAAAAACTACTTTTTCACGCCTCATTTAAAGGAACCCATCTTGTATGAAGGAGTGATTACGTAGAATATAGGGGAGTTCAGTTTGTGTGTGTGCAATATTGTATTTTCTAGTTTGCTACCTCTACGAAACTTAATAATTTGATCCCCCAACGGCTAAAGTCTTCCCAACCTGAATTTCCCCAGTTTCTAACGTATCAATTACAACACTAGTAGTAAAAAAAAGTGTGACAAACGACAACTAAGAGAACAATCAGGGTTATGTTTCGATTCTAATTTTCGCAATTCACCTTGCTCATACAATAGAGTCTTGAATACAGCTTAACGCTCTGTATACACTTCATTGTCATGAATTACCAACTCTATTTAATGCTACGGTGCATTAATGGATAAATCCCTTAACGTTGATATTTTGTAAGAATGTTGCGTCCTACAATATTAATGCGTATTAAGATTGTAGGGCCAAAGATTAAGCACATCTTACTAATGTATATTGTCTGATGACGGCACATACTTACGTAGAATAGGTGCCTCTCTCTTCTGTCAGGAAACTGTACAGCAAAAACTCATTAGCAGTTCGTATATGAAGAAGGCATAGAATAGCCCAGCGTTAAAGTGTAATGGAGTCTAAAAACTGTAAGCACCAGGTTCGAATACTGATAGGATGCAGAATACATGATATTCAGATTTTAACGTTGATGAAGTGACCAGTCCTTAAATTGTATCATACCCAATTCAATCTACGTGTAACGTAAATATGATCTTACTGAAGCTATTTTACTCTCCAATCAGTCCATCAAATACATTGAATACAAAAATTTGGAAGCTTACAGTCTAGAAGATAAAAAAGTTATTTAGATGAAATATTAATAAACTTTCTGAAAATAATTTTAATGGACCATTACCACAAATGAAAATTAACTTACCATAACACTTTAATAATATGTCTTAAATGTCAAAGGAAAAGGTTTTAAAGTAAATTGAGACAATATTTACTATAGAGTCATTACATTGAATTTATTAAACTATAGTTACCAGCTAATCAATCGAAAATACAATAAATTAAATATTTTTGTATATGTTTATATTCCTATTGGATAAAACCCATCACCTATATGACACATTGTTGTTAATACTTAAATAAAGTATTACGATATTTCGTAACCATTCAACTTAGATAGGCTCGTGTTTCAAATCTTATAATCCATAGTGATATTAACCTTGGTCGAGTGCGTTATGAATGAATAATATGTCTACAGTAGAAACAATAACCTTATCGAATGAATAGTTAAATGGAACTGATAAAGTAAGAAACTAGGCTAGAGGTGAACTTTTGAATAATATTGAAAGAAGCATTGTTACTCGAAATCTGGTGGTATCTCCATTACTTGATAAGCAACCAGTATTCTAATGTGGATATATTAAAATCTGAGTAGATATTGGCTTAGATGATTTCAATTTATAATTAAAATTGGAACAAGACAGAGTCAAATTTAAATATCAATCCAATTTAATCGTTTTCAAAATAACAACGTTAATTTTGAATGAACGGTCATAAGATTCGAACTCTCCAGATTGTTTATTTATCTATGGTTTTTTAAAGTATATAGATGAATAAAAACTTTTCATTGTTTCTTTTGTGTTTGAATTTATTCTTTTTTGTATTTAATTAAAAAGTAAATGAATATACTTGTTATTTAAAAAGGTTTGTTCCTTAAATTGAACGTGTTAAATTAATCGTTGTAGCTTTATTCTTGTATACAAAAATTTCAAGTCAATTCTATCATTCAATAAATGATTAAAAACTCAATCTAAGCACATCGCCCAAGGCCTTTTTACTTTTTAGTGGTCACAAGGTGATAATAAGATATAATCACCATATTTTTAAGACATAAAAACCACATGTTCAATTTGCATTTTATTACTTAATTTATTTTTTAAGTTACAGTGCTGATATAGTTTAAAAGAAATATGATTACGGCTTATAAATAAAAGCAACTGAACAATGAATTAGGATTGCATGCGTTTGTTGTGGTCAAAGTATGAAAAAATTAGACCATTGATAGAAAACCGTCATGATATGTATTCAAAAGCTGTGCCTACGTTCTAAATTTATTTATAATGAGTATTCATTTGAAAAACACTATTTGGTACGTGGTGAAAGTCATTTAGTTAAAACAAAGAAAATAATATTTAAAAGTAGAATGCCTCATTCTGCGCATAGAAATTAACCGTGAAATTTATTGGATTGCGTTTAAATCCGATGCAGATAATTCTCGATTTCATTTCATTGTTATCATTGAATGTTGAAAAAATATTGATTAAACTACATTGTACATGACCTTTATGAAATATATGTGTAAAACAGTAAAAATTCTTCGTTTTTCTAGATGTTTAGTTATTGACGGCCGTTTGGTCGAGTGGTTTGAATCCCAATATATGTGTGATTAGGACAAGATTTGTTCACGAGTCATGGATATTTTTTTCATATATTTCTGAATTTCTTTCTATATTTCTGCGTTATCGGGTATGCATAACATAAGCTCTTAATGATGCTTACTATGGGTTAGGTAATAGGTATGAGTGTGAAATTTATTATTATTATTGTTACTGTTTAGTTCCTACATTCATCTACAAACAATTAGCATTTAATGCTGAGAGTTCTTAATATCGTTCTGAAGAAATATTAATAAACTTTCTGAAAATAATTTTAATGGACCATTACCACAAATGAAAATTAACTTACCATAACACTTAAATAATATGTCTTAAATGTCAAAGGAAAAGGTTTTAAAGTAAATTGAGACAATATTTACTATAGAGTCATTTCATTGAATTTATTAAACTATAGTTACCAGTTAATCAATCGAAAATTAAATAAATTAAATATTTTCGTATATGTTTATGTTCCTATTGGATAAAACCCATCACCTATATGACACATTGTTGTTAATACTGAAATAAAGTATTACGATATTTCGTAACCATTCAACTTAGATAGGCTCGTGTTTCAAATCCTATAATCCGTAGTGATATTAACCTTGGTCGAGTGCGTTATGAATGAATAATATGTCTACAGTAGAAACAATAACCTTATCGAATGAATAGTTAATGAAATATATGTGTAAAACAGTAAAAATTCTTCGTTTTTCTAGATGTTCCGTTATTGACGGCCGTTTGGTCGAGTGGTTCGAATCCCAATATATGTGTGATTTCACATTTGTTCACGACAAAGATTTGTTCACGAGTCATGGATATTTTTTTCATATATTTCTGAATTTCTTTCTATATTTCTGCGTTATCGGGTATGCATAACATAAGCTCTTAATGATGCTTACTATGGGTTAGGTAATAGGTATGAGTGTGAAATTTATTATTATTATTGTTACTGTTTAGTTCCTACATTCATCTACAAACAATTAGCATTTAATGCTGAGAGTTCTTAATATCGTTCTGAAGAAACCTATACAATATCTAATTTTTTTATAAAATTTATCAATCACAAGTGAATTTTATAAAACCCAATATAAAGATAGTGTAAAATCGCACCTTTCAATAACGGAAGTGAATATAACACTTTCGCTGCTACTTAATTGAGTTGAAAATGGCTAATACTGACCATCATAAAGTTGTTTTATTACGTTGTTAGCTCTTAAAAGTTTCCAATATCTTAATGACAAGACATTAAATTAATCACTCATTGAATCTGTCGAAAACTTCAACAGATACGAATAACATAAGCTCCTAAAGAGTTATATATATATATATATATATATATATATATAAATAAATTATGAATTCATTTAAAAGAAAACTAAAGAAACATTTACCATAACTACCTTATCGAATAATCTTCGAGTTTAACAAATTTATCATCAGAGCTTCATAATACTCTATCATTGTAAGCGGACTGTAATATTGTCTTTATGAGAAATTAATGTTCATTAAACCTAAACCTAAAATTAAAATAACTGCGATTTTTACGGCTTCATTTGAATCTAATCCTTAACTACCTATCACAAATATAGAATTTAATATAACAAATCATAGCGACCGTTGCAGAACAATGCTTAAATGAAGCCAAAGCCACAAAAATTAAAAGTTTAATCAACCTTGCCAACTTGTCAACTTAGATGTAACTTTGGATTAATAAATATGATTTTTCTTGGTTGTATGATTTTATGAATGCAAATAACAACTTAATATATTATAAGCAAAATAATAACTTATTTTATTTTGATAAGGTTCGGTAAGGTTACTGTTGATTTTCACAGAGTAGTCTACAGTTCTGATCTCACTGCCAACAATGCACCCCACAACCCACTCGGCACGTTTTATGGTAACTATCGCTGAACATTTAGAAAGATCAATAGCAAGGTTAAAATTATCACATAATTTTTATTTACAGGCCAGTCAAACGATATATTAAAATATCGTTCAGATAGCGTTATTTTTTGATAATTAGACCGTCATGAAAAGTCATACGCAATAGTGTTGCTCTAAAATTAGACTTGTTAATTTGAATACTCGTACGAGCTTTTACCGCCTCATCGTCCACGTAATTCATAAATATTCATATTATTAAGACATTATAATTAGAGTAAAATCACGTTGTGGCATTGAAATATAGATTTGCAATGCAGACTTACAAACACACATGGATTTTTATTTTATATTATAAAAGAGATTGAATGACATCTTATTCAAATCTTTTTATATGATTAGTTTTGAAAACTTTATAAAATATATTGTGTAAACGTATAAATATTTTGTACATCAAACATTTGCATAGCTACAAAATGAAAGAAAAATAATGTGTTTAATAATGCTAAATATCTAAGACTGGAATCCTAATGATATGTTCAATAGGTTGACTAAATAATTTTGGGACTATTTAGCATTTTCATAGATTCAAAAGCAAATTATTGTATATGCAATGACATATATATTGTAGAAATGGCAAAACTCAAATTTCTTGGTTGGTTCCTTTTGTAACTTGCAGGAAGAACTAGAAACATGGTCAAAAATATAAGCAATTTAATTATTATTTATTTATTTATAATAATGTAATTATTTATAATAAGCTATACATATATGTTGTAGGACTTCTTGGCACAGTCACAACCTGATAAAACTTGATAAATATACAACTTGTTAGTATGACGAACTTAAAATGAATGAATTGCAAAATAATAATTAATTAATTAAATAATACAATATAAGTACAATGTTCATGATATAATTGACGCGGTAAAATGTACGGTAATTAGACCGTACAATTTCTTTTTTCATTCATGTACACACTGTCTGCCTTTCTCCACTTATTAACTTTTACAGTTTTTCAGAAACAAATTTCTTTGAAAATTAAACAGATTCTTTATGCTTATTGTCGATCATTTTAATTATATGTTTATTTGGTCATGAGAGCATAAATATATCAAATAAATATTCAAGCTTAAAATCATGAAAAAAGGTAATGCATACTAAAAATTAATAGAATTTGAATAGAATAGAATTTATGTATTTAATATGAAACCCCAAATTAGTTGTTGAATAAGTAATAGGTTGGGGAAAAAGTTTCTTTGCATTTTATATAAAAATTCAAGACACTTTTTTTTTCAAAGTTATTTTACATTTAATAACAGGATATATGTGCCATTTTGTTTGTAGAATTTCTGCCATCTTCTAGTTAGAGTCATGATCCCGTTGCTGTAAAAATTTTGGGACTTCTGATCAAAAAAATGAAGCAAGTAGTTTTGGCAGTCGTCTCTTGATGTTAGCCTGACACTATGTAAAGAATTCTGAAGAGAACGAAACAGGTGGATATCTGAAGGTCTGGGCTATACGGTGAATGTTTAACACCTCTCAAGCTCTCCAACCAAACTCTCTTTATTTTTGCTGAGTGGCTAATAATATATGTAATTCAAGGTTATTGTGATAAAAGACCACACCCTTTTTATAAAATTTAATTCCGGCTTTAATCTCATCAGTTGTTAACAGTAGAGATCCAAATCGATGGTTCAGCCCGGCGGTAAAAGCTCATAATGAACAATACCCTTCCAATCTCACCATAGACACAGCATCACCTTAATGCGAGTTAACCCAGGTTTTGCCACAGTCAATGAATGTCCCTTACGTCTCTAGAATAATTAATATTGCTTGTTTTACTAATACTTAATACAAAAACGTGATATTCTAATCATTTTATTTACTCATTGAAATGCATTAAGTCAATACCGAATGTGAACAATTAATATAATTTAATTACGTTATATATCTTCGACTTCCCAGAATGATCACTGAAATTACTTTCACATTATAACATATCACTATTGATTCAAAACTTTCATGGTAAGTCACTTTTCGAACTCGCGCGCATGTGTATGCGTCCAGTTATATATTTGACAATCCCTGGCAGTTGCGCACTTAGCCTACGGGTGCACTAATTTCTGCTTTATGTCATTTTAATAAAGTAGTCTGTCAATAAACTTCGATAAGTCGTGGCAAGTTGACAAGTTGACCTTCGGTGTGACCTTAGAGTCACATGCCGTGAATTCCTTTGAGTATGAATGAAATGTTTAGTGAACCATAGTTGAAAGTAGTGCAACCGATCAAGGATTTAATAAAATCTTAAGTACGATTCATTATAAATTAACCTAATGGAAGAATACCTTTATGGTAGAAAATCTTTTAACAAACATGGTTCTTATCAATAGAAGGCAAAAGTGTCACTCTAGGGCTGCTGATTGATAATCTAAGATCACAATATTCATTAGCCAGTGATGATAAACATATGTGATGGTAAACCACTATGAAGCAGAGTCCTCTATTTATTCTTCAAAATTAAAAAACTTATTTTTAAATAAAAAATAAAAATAATAAATATAGTCAAAATAATATAATAATATATATTTTAATATTGCCAAACATTTTTAGAATGTTGCCAATGTTAAAATATTCCGCAGACTAGTACAAAAATCATAGTAAATAATGCAATATCAAATGGCCGAGACAAAGTTTTCAGTTAACCAAGATTACAGCTTGTTACCTAGTCTATTACATAAGTGATGGATAGTCTGCCTTCACCAAATTTCATCAAAATTCATTCAGCCGTTAAGCATGCCATGATTGTGCAAAAACATGAATACAAAGAGAAACCTACTTTAGAATAAAGAGAGCAGATTGATACTGAAATTCTATGTTATGAGACAAAACGAATTCGCCTGTCTAATTAACACTATAGATTACTTGCGCTTCAAAAAATACTTTTTTTTTACAATATTCGTGCGTGTTATATGTTATAGGATTTTTCTGTAACAAATAAAATAAGATAAAAGGTTTTGATTTAAAACCTTTTTCTCACTAAATACCTTCTAATTCATATTTTTTTTATTAGAAGGTATTTCAGTATGTACATTGAGACAACAAATAATTTAGACTGTTGTTAGTTATGTTTAGTTGTTATGTTGAACCGGTAAGGAACCATTAAAACACGCCCAAATGTAGCTGGTGGTCTCAAAGATTCCTTTTCTGTACTTAACTAAACTTCAAAAGAAAGAAAATTACTACTTCATTGCACTTGTTTCTTTGAGCTTTGATAACATTTAGTGGATATTTAATTTATTTATCTACGGATAAAAACTACCTTTGTTTAAGCTTAAATGTTGAATCACAAAGTTTTTACCGTATCAAATTGGCTTCTGAAGCAAATTAATCTTGCTAATATTAGTTAATTGAGTTTCAATCGAATTGAACCGTCTCGATCGTGTTGGTCGTAAGCTGTTAATTTGTATGAAAAGCACTACATCGCCCCTTATATGAAGTACTGTAAACGATTTTCCATATCTGCCATTATAAGGTGACCGCTACTACGATTGAATGTCTTGACTGGATAAAAACTCACTCTAAGGGTTTAAACATTAAAATTATACTTTATTTATACTAACGGAACTCCACGGAAACGGAACGGAAGCCACTGGCTATTTATAATGTTCATTATGATCTCGGTGTTCAATATAAGCAGGTACGTGTAAGCAAGTGGTGGTGTTCAAAAATGACTCAATTCTTACGATAAGTAGTAGACGTACCGTCACGATAAGTAGCAGATAAGATCACCCGAAAAGCATCATAACGGTATCACTTTATTTTTGAATATTATCAGAGATAGTGTTAAAATAATTTTAAAAAAAATAATGTCTTTAGCCATCACAATTTCAGGATAAAGGTGAATTAGAATAAGAAAACAATATAATGTTTGAATAAAAAATTTATTCCTTAACAATAAATATCAACTACGCGTAATTGAGTTACTTACATTGTAAAAAGAAATATAATTATTATTGATACATCAAAACACACTTATCACAGCACAGTCAATTAATTGACGTTAAGAAAATGTGTTTTGGTCGGCACCTTAATATTAACTTAAAGTAACTAAGAATGTGATAGTCAAATTACTTAAATATATAAAATTAAATATATTTACTTATTATTAGTTACCTATCTAATAGTGTAATAGTTTATTCTCCCGTCATTACCTCGAGGAACTCTGAAAAAGAAAAAACTGTATTTAGAAACCTTTCTTATTGCCACTTATGTTAAAGCTACAATAGATTGGAATAAAATGATTATACACTTTTATAACTATGTCTGCAGAAAGAAAAAGAAATCGAAAGAAGATCCGTAGGAGGATGAAAGGGAAAAGTCTAAATCAAATGATCCAATTATTAATTATTTCGGGACTAACTTCCTAAAAAACATTCAACAACGCTTAAAAACTATGTTTGTATGCATAACTATTTAAATATTAAAGTTACCTTCAAAGTCAACGGTGCCTGAGCCATCAGAGTCAATCTCCTCAATCATAGTGTCCAGATCTTCAGCCGTGATAGTGTTGTCTAACTCCCTAAAGATCTCCTTCAAGACGTCTGTTGTGATGTAACCGTTACCTATCACATCAAATTATAGTTACATATTAGCAAGGATGGTAGAAGGAGGTACCTATCAGTGCTATTTATTACTTAGTAACTGAGCTTCTTAAAATTATATTTAAAAATATTTTTCTTACTGACTATGTACATGTTGTTTTGAAAAAATCACCAAATTCGAAAGTTATCTCAATAATAAAATAATCTGAGTTGCTAATATTTTCATAGTGCTTTAGTAGATATACCAATTCATTTTGATTTCATAAGTAAAGTCTTATTTTAAATTTGATTACCTTCTTTGTCGTACAACCTGAAGGCTTCTCTCAGTTCTTTTACCATGGCCTCGTCGTCTTCCTCTTCTTCAGTCAAGAACTTAGCCGCTAACTGACAGAACTCGCTAAATTCCAACTGACCAGAACCTAAGTAAATTTAAAAGAACATGAAAAATGTAAATCCATGAAGTAAACGTAGGTATTGGAACCGGTAAATAATTTAGCTAATACAAGCCACATACAGTTTTTACTATCACTATCGCTTTATCGATAATTTAAATGTAAGATTTATTATTATAAAAATATTTATATACAACTACAACTATTGACTAAATATTTTAATGCATAGATAATTTCGTCATCGTTCTCCAAGCCTCTACAGCCGTGATCGTCTAGTGGTTAGGACCCTACGTTGTGGCCGTAGTAACCCAGGTTCGAATCCTGGTCACGGCAATGCAAAAGCATTGTCACGGAGAGGTGTTATTTTTGTTTTTTAATATTCTTAACTATTATGATAATACTAAAACAAAATATTTCAGCACAATGTAGAACGTAAATAAATTGAGATTTACTGCCTTTTTTTATTTCTAGCTTTTATCTTTAGTTATTATTTTATAATTTTTAATTTCCCAGAGCTGGGTGCGATCGGACATTCATTTTATTTTATTTTAAGAATAATTTAAAGCAAATTTCTAGAATAATACCAAGAAGTATCATTTTAAGAAAAAGTATGAAAGATAAAATAAAATGAGTTTAATAGTATATGTGAAAATACTTGTAATATTGTATACAAAAGTATTAGTGGGTTAGTAGCTTCTGGGTCTGAAAATGAGCGAGTAATTTTTGGTTATGCTTTTCATACAGCTTTATTATAAAAGCTTTCTACTGATGTCTATTTTAGATTTTTGCCTTGATTAATTTCATATTAATTATTTTTATTTAGGATGTTTTAGGATTAACTTGATGGATGGATGTTATTGTTACATGGATGTAGTTTTAGGATGTTTTTTTGTATTTAAGAATGCAGCGCCATCTGTTTGTGTTTACTGAACTAGTTTTTGTTATCTGTTAAAAAGCACGTTTGCTGCTTTTAATTAGCTATGCTTTCAGCACTCCGAATGTAATTTAAATAAAATCTGAAAGATGGCGCTCTTATGAAAAGTAATAATGTATTGAATTTCGGATCTTTTTATTTAAAAAATCAATTTATAATTTTGATTTACAAAGTAAGAACCGAACGATGAATCATATTATTGAGCATTTTCAGAAAAATAAAATTACTTTTATAGCTGCTATTCAAGCCCATCACATCGATTTAGAAATGACTCTTAATGCAATGGATTATGGTTTTATTTTGAATACTAATTGTAACTTATAGACTTGTTTGATCGGCAGACTACAATTTTTAGAATCTCGTCAGAATGTTTGGTTTTAACATGTTCTACTTTAAAATTACTTATTTTGGTTACTTACCATCCTGATCTACTTCGTTAACAATTTCGTTAAGCGTAGCTTCATCCAGTTCGTGTCCCAACATTTCTAAGATAGTGCCAATCATATCAGTTCCAATCACACCCCTTTTCTCGTGGTCAAAGGCGTCGAAGGCATTCTTCAGAACTGTAGTGATAAAAAAAATATTAATGTTTTTTTTCTTTAATATTATCTATTAGATAAATAATAATTTATCTATAGATAATAATTTATCTATAAAATGAAATGTTGATTATATTTAACTTTATTGGCTGTTTTAAAGTGACTTCTTCATCACTTTAGAACTGTCAATAAAGTGAATGAGCACAAAACTCTTTCCTTTTTGATAAACTACTTAAGCGAATTTCAATGTGGGTTGAATAAATTTAATGGTTGGCGGTATTCAATATTGATTCATAGAATAGTGTATAATCTAAGAATACTTACGTTGAAGTTGAGTTTTGTCAAGCTCTTCCTGTACACCGTGCATGAAAAAAAATGTTAAATAAATTAAATATAACATCATGAGCACATTAACAGCAACACATATAGTTAATATTAAACTATGATTTTTGTTCGGGTTTTGCCTTAAGTTAACATATAAATTATACATTTATGATAAGCAGTTTTTGAAATAGGTTCTTTAATTATTTGACACTTCACTGCAAGTTTTCTGTACAATTATTTGCAATTGTTATTGTAACCCACCATTTTAAATTAAGGATGTATATTTTTGCACAGGTATTCACAAAAGTTAGGGGTATATGATGGGATCGGTGTTGCTTGTTAACACACTTTGATCTAGATTTTATGGATCTAGGCCGTTTTATAATATCACTGCTTAGATGTGTTCCGCTTAGATAGAATTTTTCAGGGGTAGTGAACATCTTTTTTATAATCTTCCGCATACACATGGTAATTTTTAATAATACAAAAAATAAACGTAACTATATAAGCTCTGGTTGGTCTATACTAACTCAATATGTAGCTAGAAAATTCAAATAAGCCGTAAAATATTAATTATAAATAGTCTATTAAAATTGAGTATTTTAAAGTAGCACACATTCTCATTTCATCCAACTTAAATAAAAAGAAAAGTACAAAATAAGTGACCGATGGCGATCTGTATTCGCTAACAATGTTAATTATTAAATCAATATGCACGTTGAAATAACATTGATTTAGATCAGCCACTAAAATAACAATATTTCTCACAATCACATCACACAATATTATCTAGCCCAAATGAAGAATCATCAAGAGCTTTTTTATTGATACTACATAACGGAGAAATATAGATAGTAAATGAATAAAAATATCAGAAAAATAATATTTAAACAAAAAACATCCGTGATATCCATAACATACATATTCAGCTCACAAAACTAATCATCATACAAATATCTATCCATAACAGGATTCCAACCCATAACTTCTGGCTAAGAAGATAGGTTACTGACCATCTGCCAGATGGCTACAGGAAACGCTGGTTTAGCACCAAATGTCTTATTGATATTAATACATGAAAATAGAATGCTTTGAGAAGGTAAAGGTTTGAAGAGCCTTGAAGCGAAACAAATAAATTACGCTGGAAGTGAGCAAAGATGATGTTACCAGACGAGACTTGTTGAGATACCGATACCTCCTATATTATTCGTATTATTCAAATAGTCTGTCACAACGTTGTGATGTTCATGAAATTTCCGCATCAATCGAAATAAACATTTAGGCGCTTAATCTCAGTAAATCCGAGATTTGATTGATTGGAGTTGCGTGAAGCAACGCTCGTCGTTTACTGTCTGTTGTATCGTACGCTATTTTAATCGAGTATTTCAGGTTAGTATAGACACTGTATAAATAGATGCTGTAGACAGCAAAATGATACAAAATGACTATAACATTATGATACCTACTTTACTAAGTTTCCTTCCGAATATGATATTTATTGTAATGAAGCTATCTACCTTGTATTTTTTTGTTACCGAATAATGTTTACTGTTAGAACAGCCAAATTATCTATACTCGCAATATTTGATATAACCTTTGCCTTATAAAATAGATAAGAAGATGTTTTTAAAAGCTAATTACATTACTAAGATAATGCCGCGTGAAAAAACACTTACTTTTTACTTTCACTCAAAAACTTATCATGACTGTATATTAATAATTAACTGTCTCTATGTCTGTCTGTATTAACTGTCTGTATTTACTGTTGTTTATTAAAATCAAGATTATAATTTTGGGTAATTACAAACATAACATTTATTACTATGGAATAAAGTTTAATTTCAACAAATAGGTACACACACAATTAAAAGTGTTACGTATACCTAACAAAACCTATAAATATGGTCTAATGAACCGCAAAATTATTATTGTTAATTTGAATAATGTTGCTAATTAATCAACTTGTTAATTAATAGTTGGAACTGTTAAGCGCCCCTGCTCTCAGGCATCCTAGGGTTGTGACAGCCAATGATATTGACACGGACGAATATAGTGTACTATTTATAAATCCATCTAATGATACACAAATCGGCTATAAAGTTTGAGACGTAATGTTATTGTACGTAGATGGATGTGTGATTGCGAGTAATTAATCATATATTGTTATCGGCTCCAATCAATTACAATTATTATTAGAACCTAGTAGGGCTTATTATTGTGTGCGTTTAATTGACAGCTCTTCTCGAAAACGGGGCAGTTGTGATTAGTTGAAACAGTTGAATCTTTTTTTTACATATATGCAAAAGAAACAACACAATACTACAACAATACATTTGAAACATTAGTAGGTACGTATAAGTACCTCCAAATGTCATACGCCTATCCCATTGACACAGACAACTAAAAAATATTTGATTTTATTGCAAATGTGACATTTGCAATAAAATCTAATATTTTTTAGTATTTTTGTAGTATGAAAAGAATTTAATTTGTATTATATTTTAAATTCTTGACTCTGTTATTGGTAGTCACTTTCAAAAGCCTCCAAAGACAATACCAGAGATAATTCGAATATTATTCAATCGGAAGACGATTGTAGAACTTGCTATGGTGTTATATCCGGCCATGTTATTGGCACTTCAAGCGAGGAGCCCGTAAAGCCCCGGAAATGGTATGAGCCGCTAGAAATTAGATTCAGAAATGCCTCGTCTATATTAGTGCTGTACTTGCGTATCTGTAATATTTGTTATACACAATAATTTATGTTGTAGTAACCATTTATTAACCACTATAGCAAAAAAATATAAAATCTGTTTAACAACTTATTTATTTTTATCAGATGGAATGTAGGGCTAGGGAAACTCATAAAAAATGCTCTTACACTAAAATTAATCTTGATTAGTCAAAGAAATGAGAAAGCCAGATTTAAATAATAGTTAAAATAACTGAAACTGAAAACATACGAAATTTAATCTCTTGGTAATTATTATCTATTGATTGGATACAGAACGACTTGCCTTGGTATCAAATCTAAGTGAAAATGTGGGTAGGTGAATCAAAATTGTTGCATTATAAATGGGGTAAGATTTTCTACTACATTCAAGATATTTTTATATTACCAAAAAGACCTGTGCGTGCTATCTACAGACTCAATCATGTGATTCACTAAAGGTTTATTTATGAAAATTAGAATATAAACTATAGCAACTAACTATGATAAGTGATTCTCATAGCTTTAACACGAGGAATAAAAACAAATTGCTATTCCAAACTTTAAGAGTTCACAAGACAGGTCACTCTTTCATGGGAAATGTATACATATTTATAACAAAGTCCCGCCAACGGTAACTGAACTGCCTTTATAGAAATCCAAAGTCTGTGTTAAACAAAATTTAATGAAAAGGCTATTGAATTGCGGAGCAATTGAATCTTTATTCATAATAATAATTTATTTTTTAAGTTATAGTTACTATACATTATTGTATTTATTTGACATACACCTTTTTACATGTTTTTACATTCATGGATGGATTTTATATGATCCATCATATTGGTGGATTTTAAATTTTAATTGTCAAACAATTCACAACGACGTGTAAACATATCTTGGACTGGATGGACAAATCTGGCTGAGTTTCTTACCTATACTTCTCAAGGACAACACCCCGCGGTAGATTAACGAACGAGATTGACGTTCAATAAGTGCTTAGGTATTTCTGTACCAAAGTTGAACACGTCTTATGACAAAGTAAATAAATAAATATATCGTAAAGTTTGGTTCTTCTTGATTACAGCGTACAGAAAATGTTAAGAAAACTTATAACGTTGAACAATTTTCTCAAAGTTACTTAAGTGATGCTTTGCGCTGAAAATATATAGAGACATAAAACTCTACTTCAATTCAGGTAATTCATTATTTTAAATTTAAATGACCAATTATTGATTAATTACGGTAGGGTATAATACCTATATAGACCTATATTGTCGTGAACAAATTGCTGGTCCTCCCGCTAAAAGGTCTATCCGATTTCAATTAAGTTATAAGATACATATGCTGACTTTTGCCTACCAATTCTCGTTAGATAAATATCCTCTATGGTGTATAAATCTCTTTAGGTTTTGCAGAGGCCGTGATCAAACGTGACTAGCTCGATGAAAAAGATGAACAGAGCCTTTAATTAAATTTATTTACCACTAGAACAGCAATGACCTTAATAGTTTTATTGCAAATTTCAAAAACAATAGTCTTTTTAAATACATATAACTTCCTTTTTATATTTTCACAGATATGAAAATATAAAAAAAAAATACCTGAAAGGGAAGGAATTTTTAGTGAAATAATATATAGATACTAAATAGTTGACCCGATGAACTTTGTTTCACCTACAAACCAATTGGTATCTATTAAAAGAAACCCGAGGTTTACACTATTATTTTTAATATTTAAATATTTATTTATTATTATTAATATTATAAATATATTATTTATTTATTATTATTTTTTATTTATTTTATTAATATTTATTTACTATTATTTTTGTTCAAAACCACCCTTGTATTAAAAAAACAACATAAAATAAATGATTCAAATTGGTCAAACAGTTTTTGAGTTTTCGCGAGAAAAACAAACAGCTATTTATTCTAATATATTAGCAGAGAAAAAGATAGAAGATAAGAATAAATAAGTAGTTACTAAGTGGTGTTCCATTATGCTTCCTACTTACCTAACTATAAAACTGTTAGGTATATTCAGATTCATTTCATTGGCTGTGATAGTTTTGCATAATTAATCGAACTGAGTAAATTGAGTAGCACACAATTAAGTATAATGAAAGCTTTAGGTAGCTGTTGTTTCAAAGTTGTTGTGAAATGAAGATTTATGCCACTTACAGCCTACATACGTTCCACTTAAGGACGCCGGCTCTCCTGAATGGGAGAAATTAACGTTGTTTGGGCCAGAACTATACCACGCTGGCCCAATGCGACCGACAGGTTAACTTGCGTTCCGAAGCACGGAGAAACTATAGATAACAAATTTCATTGATTCATCATTCAGTGAGCAACCTTACCGAAAGTTGCTTAATCAAAACCTCAACCTCTAAGCCGACGACGGAATGAAGATTAATTATGCAAAAATAATAAAAGATCTGGGTAATAATGCCGTAGCGAAAGCTTGGATTCTTTGAGGTTATTGAACCTATGTTGACGCAGTGTCATTTTCCAACCCAAATTTGATTGGAATATGTACCGTGGAATTTAAAAATGGAACGAACTTTTACTCAAAAACATTCTGCATATTAAAGGATTCTTCAAAGCAACTTTTTATAAGTGTACAAACAAGCATAATGTAATACTAAATAAATAATATTTTTGGACATACAAATAAAGTGACCAATACCAAATCTTTTTACGTATAACCGAGAATTAACGAGATGTTTCCAGCCTCGAATATCTATTCTCAGACATCGTACAACCAAACAATATTTATAGTCCATTTCTAATACGTTATAATCGCATCGCGCATTCGTTGAGATGATTTAGAACTTGTGCCAAATGGGGAGAAATTCTCTAATGTTTAGTACGTAGGTTTCATAACCTCGTAGTAAACGCTCTACACAATGTTAAAAACGTTCGTTCCGTTTTATAAATCGGTCACAAATAATTTTATCATGTAATGTTATTTTTTTATAACATGGCGTGCAATACGCATATCGATTATATCCTATTTCATTATTTTCTTTTCTTATATATTATTCTTTAATTTTCTTTCGTTTTAATATCTCAATATATTTAAAAAAACATGCTTCATTATTTTTATTTTAAAGTTAAATATTTTGGAAAAATTTATCACAATACCCTTTTCTAAAGTTATTCTTAAAGCCTATTACGCCTAATAGGCGTATAAAATAGTTTTTAAAATTGTTTAGTTTAGTTGCAAAATAAGTCCAATGATTACAGTATTGAGTAAGTAAATTCGTAATACTAATGAAAGTTTTGTATGTAGAGTGAGAAAAAAATATTTTTAATTATAATCAAATTCAGAAAGAAGTTTAAGTTAAGTAAGCTCATATTAATACCCCTTTGACACTTGTTACATGACAACTATGTCTTAGAGAGGAATAAAACGAAATAAAATAGGAAACTGGACTTAGAACGAAGGGTTTATTTGAAAATAATATCTTATGTATAAATTATAAATACTTAATTTATGTTTAAATTTACTGCCACGTCCTGGTTCGCGGGGATGGTGAATGATGTACAATAGTGGAAGGTTCTCGAAATTAGTCATCTCCGCCGGTCATGACCTCCATGAATTCTGGGGACAAAGAAAAATATTTGTTAGGGTTTGATTAATGGAATCTCATTCTTAGAACTAAAGTGACCTTTGCTTTTCGAATTTAACGTCAAAATTCAGGCTGTCAAAGCGTGTTCTCAAATAAAGTTTTCAATTTCCTATTGGTACTATAAAACTGGCTGAATTCAAGTTATTTGTCTGCTCATAATTAGTGAAAGGAATGTACTGAACTTGAATTTAGGGACTTATAGGAACTGATATAACATTCAAAGTTAATTCGATCCTGTAAAGATACAATATTCATTACATTACAGTCATTTATTAAAATAATGACTATTTAAAACGACCATTTTAAATGATTTCATTTAAACTAAGAGCTTTTTGATCGGAATAAGCGTTGCATATTTTTATTCAAATATTTTAGTTATTTATTATAATTTCCCGCAAACCACCATATCTAAGTAGTTTCAATAGTAACTACCTCTACATATAAACAAAAGTTGTTTTAGCAATACTTCAGTCACGCCTTAAAAAAGTGTATAAGACTCCAAAAATATGCAAAAGATACCATTTTTTTAGTAATTAATATTTTTTGAATTTTGTGTGTTTACATCTATTGAAACATGACTGTACATATAGAGCGTTCTATGATGTTGTGATTAGTGACCTTGGAACACTAGTCAAATGATTTTAGGAAGTCCGTTATCAATAATTTAACCTATCATAAGGTACGACATAATTTCACAATTAATACTGGTTGGTTGATTAACACTTCTATCGAGTTGACTTAGATTTGAATACAATACTTTGCGAAAATATTTCTGTAAATAATTATTGTGGTATCATTACATTTTTTAGTTACCGTTCAGAGAGGATACTTTACCGAAATCTAATGATCCATAATTAAATTCAAACTCCTTAAAGAATTTTTGTCTCTCTACTTTATTTTTTATTTATATCCAATTTTTTGAACTCCATAATTGTATAATTGATGTTACACAAATTATTTCTTTCATGGAATATATGTCCTCCAAGATTACTCCAAGTGATATAAGCATAAATAATAATGTTGCAATTAACTGTGCCTTTTGATAAATTGTGTGTATCCTCATTTGAGTGTTTCAAAATAACCTCTTAGTTGAACCTTCTACTTGTTATAAAATCGTTATTTGTAATGTTTGCTCGTTTTTGAAATTTGTAATTAATAGTGTTATTATGTAATAGTTTCATACGCATATTCATTATATCCTATTTGATTGTGTTTTATTGCCTAATAAAGCTTTATATACTAAAACTATTTAAAATATTATTATATATTTTTCAATCCCTTATTTCTTTGGAATATAGAAATAAGATTGAGACAAAGTGATGTGAGTATAAAAATAATATTTTCACTAATAATTCGGATTGCTAAATTATTTTAGCACATCGTACATACCATCGAAGTCAACGGTCCCTGAACCGTCAGAGTCAATTTCCTCAATCATCATGTCTAACTCTTCGGCGCTGATCTTATCATCAAGCTCTCTCAAGATCTCCCGGAGGACATCTGTCGTGATGTAACCGTTACCTGGGTACAAAAAGGAAAATTAACAAGTCAATTAAATTGAAACCTCTCTGCATTTAAAATTAGACTCATATTGCATTACCTATTAGCCTAATTGAAATTGAAAATGTGAAAAATATATGAAAATTTCTGTTCCTTGAATAAAAAAAACTTAAGCTGTATTTATAATAACCTTTTAAACGAATGCTAAAACAATATACATATTAAGATAGTTGTATCTTAATCTGTATATTGTTTTAATATCAACTGTCGAAGATAATTATAGTTCTATGATTATCTTTATCGTTTAATATTTTAATACAACTCGCAAATTTTTCGATAGCGCTTTGTATATTTGCTTTCTTCATCGATATTTTCCCCTAAAATAAGTGCAATATGAGATAAAATAATTGAACTCTACATTTATTATTGTGTGTTTATCTATTTACGTAATTGTCAGAGTGATGAAACCGGTATAGTTTGATAATTTAAGTATATGTGACAAATGCATTTAACTCAAGTATGTTAATAACCGTAGCTAATTTTAAATTCCTAAATCAATAATTTCAGTGAACAAATAACAGCTACACGCGCTTGTAGTTCTAAATAAACACTTGACATTTGTGAGTACTTTGATATGTCTGTAATAAGAACCAGTTCCAAACTGATGTTTTACGCATGTCATGCTTAAATTTATACACTAATGTATTAGAATAGATATTATTCACGCGTTCAAAGATTTCTATCAAAAAGAAAAAAATCATTATAAATAAAAATAAATATTTAAAACTATAATTAATGTAATTTTCATTACTTTTCATATAAACGCTCTTAATATTAGGTGTTTATTTAAATCCCCTAAATCTAATTGTTTTATCACAGATAAAATATAGTTATGAAATCAACGCAATGGCTATATATAGCATTTAAATTTTATTTATAGGCTTTAATTTAATGTACGCCATATTCGTTTTTATATCTGTCTTATATAATAGATTTTTATCTGCTTACATCTTTTCGTTATAGTACCTTTATTAATCTAACTTCTTGAGCCGCTATATACTCCCGGGAACCTTGAAGAAATTACGATTTGATTTTGTCTGGATTAAAATGCTTTTTATAATAATACTAAAAATATGTATATGTATAATTTATGAGTGCCTTGCAAGAATGATAACTTATAATTTAAAAAATAACCCAAATCAAGTGCAATTTTGTATATATAACATTAGTAAAAATATTACCTATTTTTCAATTCGTGGAAGTGAATGTATACGTCAGTAGTAATATTGGATTGAACCTATATTTGAATCCTTTTTACCTTTACTAATCGGGACACCTAATAAGTAAGATTTTCAACACGCCGCACGGAGGCGCCGTGGCTTAGTTGGTTAAAGCGCCTGTCTAGTAAACAGGAGATCGCGAGTTCGAATCTCGCCGGGGCCTACTCTGTTCCAGAGTGCATTTTTTGCTATTCTAGTAATTTTTTTTCTTTTTCCTTTTTTAACTAGTCCTTGTTTAATTCTTTTTCTAAATCAGAAATAATGGGTTACTAAATTTTTTTGGAGCTTCGTTGAAATATTTTATGTTTAGATATAGCAAGAAATATAATACCATCTTTAAGTTTGTAGTCAATAGATATATATCATTATGCAATTTTTACCACATCCTTCGGAGATGAAGTTAAATCAGACACAAGTGAATTTTTAAAATAACATTAGCACTTGGCATTCCAATATGTCATCATCATCGTTATTACTGCCTTATTTTATACTCATCCACTGCTGGATAGGACTCCCCTAATGGACGCCACTGCTGATAATTTTCGGTGACTCTTATGTGGCCCACTCTAGCCAACCTCCGAATATCGTCATCCCATCGTACCGCAGGGGACACTACCCTTCCCGAGTCGCGGTCTCCACTTAAGAACTTTACGATTCCAACGGTTATAAAATATTTTATCATTCATTTAAATATTTTTGTTGAATTTCCATTCGATACAATAGATTTTCTATAGTGTGTTTGCACAAAGACGAATGCTGAACAAACTTTTAATAAAATAACGTTTTATACTACATATATGTATGTAATTTTTTATGAACTTGTTTATTTTTAACAACGAAAAGCAAACATAAGCAATACCAATTAACCTCATTATTTTTACAATGCGCAAAATATATAAAAGATACTCAATCTTTTATCAGGTTAAGTTTATTCAAAATGTTTAATGTTTATTAAAATATCACTTCAGCAATAGTTCCAGTTCTAAATACTTGGCAGTGATTAAATGATTAATATTTTGTATACGAGTGGAGTTTATAGAAAGTTATAATACAGCCTAAATAAACCCTTCTATTTACTTTATATCATAATGAGAATAACATTTCTCACATTTACTCGTAATATCTAGCTCAAATTAAGCAACATTCAAACCTTGAGTTATGGATTCTAGTTTAACTGAGAAGTATGAAGAAGCATTAAAAATTTGCCCAACGATTTTTCGAAACACTTTTTTTCATTATTCAATGTAAAGGAGTTTTAAGTTGGTGGTACCTTCTTTGTCATATAACCGGAATGCTTCTTTAAGCTCTTGCTGCATTGCTTCAGCGTCCTCTTCAACCATGAATCTTGAGGCTAGGGTCACGAACTCTTCAAATTCCAGTTCTCCGGATCCTATAAAAAAATTAATACCTTTAAGAAAACAAAAAGTTGTGTAGAATCATTTTTTGTTTGGTAGTTATTTCGCTATAGTTTTTTTACAATTTGAAACCTGCTATTATTACTTTTCTCAAATGATAATCAAACATTACTATTAAAATAATATCTAAATCTTGATTTATTATTAAGAAATATAAGGAAAAAATAATTTATATAATATTAGGGGACCCGGCAATCGAAATATTAGAAAAAAAATCTGGAGAATGCCACTCTTATCTTCCGGATTACACAAAAAATAACAAAAGGAGGATTTTTTATAGGATTTTAAAAAATAACCTCAGACCGGTACTTTCGGAGGAGTTCGATAACAAACACTGTGACACGATATTTTTATATATTAAAGATTATTTATGCATAGCGTTTACAGTACAAATTGTGAGGGTTGATGTCGTTGTACGAATTACTTCTTTATCTGTTAAGCCAAAATACATCAGAAAATATTATATTTCACTGTGTTGTAAGATAGGTAAGACAAAATTTAATCTTTCATTTCAGCCTGACAAGCAAAAGGTTGTACGGGTAATAATAAAGTATATTTAGGTCGGAGGAATAAAATAAACAGTCCTTAAGAAAACAAAACAATTTTTGATTATTTTAGTCAGCAAAATTTCATTATTTTTGAACTTTCTGAGCAAGAAATAAACGCAGCACTGAATACCAGCGGTCATGTAAATAGTATTTTGGGTATTTCTCTTAAAAGCACAGTTAAGCACAGTGATTAACAGTTGCAAAATTTGTAACTGTTTTTTAACAGTATAATTGGGAACTCTAATTATCACATTTACATGTGTAAGCGTCAAGGATGACCATTCCATTAAAAACAACGCGCTGTAAAAATGTTAAACGTGCCATTATTTTTATCATAGTAAAATATACTAAAGAAGAGTTTTATCTTTTAAACTCACTCAATAATCCATATACTGTGACAACATTCACATTAATTTATTTAAGGATTATCAGAAGCCTGAAGCGAGCTCTTTGCGTTCCAATTTAAACTAATTTACATTTTCATTATAAGTACTCACTTCTCTAGTTTTATCGTACTGAAAGTTCTGTAAACTGGGTGACAATGGCGACTTGAACTAAATAATTATCGCTTATCAATTGATTTGTGTTCTTAATATTCATTTCATTAATTGTTATTGATAAGGACACGCAGTTTTATCTTAAATTTTAATATATACTTTTTTCATTTCTTTTTATTTCTAAGTTCATAGTTATTTTTAAAGATATAATATACTATCACTGGTTGCCTTGGAAACTAATGTTGTCAAAAAAGTAATAAAAAAATCCGTTAAAATTCGCGTTAAGAAAAATAATCAGTGGAATTATATTGTTCATTGTTCTCTTGTTAATTTTCTGACTCAGAATAACAACAAGATTTTAACAACCTGATTGCAAAGTTTTTACTTAAAGTTGTCTATGCTTAACTTACCATCAACATCTACTTCATCAATGATTTCTTTCAGAGTTTCGTCAGTAACCTGGTGACCCAGCATGCCTAAGATCGTGCCCACCATCACAGTGCCAATACAGCCTTTCTTCTCATGGTCGAATGCTTCAAAAGCCTTTTTCAGAACTGTAATTGAAAAATTAATATCTTCATTCTTCTACCGAATTAATTAGAGACATGCAGACACATGATGTTAATCTGTTGGATCGCGACACTCCTAGGAACTTTGAGATAATTAAAATTTAATTGTCCGTAGATTTTACGCATTTGATGGATCATCTACTATTGTGTACAACACTAGTGTAACTACGCAAAGTAGTAAATGTAAAAAATGAATGTAAATATATCACTACACTACCATCATAATCGCTTTACACTCAAATGTAGGTATAAAAATTATTAATTGCATTATTAATTTATAGTATATGAACTTAATTTATAGTATAAAAGATTTTCGAAGTTTATATCGCTCATACATTGTATTGAACGAACAAGATTGAAACTATCTTAGCACAAATGCGAGAAAGTAGATGTCATTATTGCGACACTAGATTTAAAACTTTTGGTAATGATCATAAAAAATAAGGAAATTACTTACTGTTGATCTGATCTTTGCCTAGTTCTTCCTGAAAAACCAGAGAAACAAATTTAAATAAGTTCACTTCCAGAACAAAATGTGAAGCTTTCAAAGTTCATACGTGAAAAACACTTTTAATCTACAAAATAAACTTTTCAAAAATTTTAAATAATTATTTAATTTAAATATTTTTATATGAGTCTAATGATCTCACCATTTTCACTTTTCTTTCAAAAAAATTGCACAAGGGAATATGCTATATAGAACCAAACTATCAGAAACGCGAGTCCTTTTATCTGAATAGACTGAGCGACTGATCGCAGCCGAGCACCGATGTCACCCAGGTTGGCTCGGTTATAGGGGGACGCAGGTTCTTCTCCCGTTTCAAAGCACGAGTAGCAAGTTCTCGTGTTGTGTGACGCTTTTAACTCTAGCCGTTAAGGCCACTATACATTACCTACGGTTGCCGGATGTCCATCGGTACATCGCACGTCAGCAGGGCCAAATGTGTATTTCAATTAATTAATAGACCGCATCGAGCAATTTATTAACTAATAAATTTTGCGGCCACGTTGACGCTGGACGACTGCCACGCCTTTTGTCGAGTAATGTCCTGATTAGAAAATAATATGAATCCAGGTAATACGTAACATTATGACATATTTGTTGGAGTCACTTCGAAGTGTAGTGAGATTTTATCCAAGCCTTTGCTTTGAGAGATTTACGAGTCCTTGGAGAGACTATACGGTATGATATGCTAGGATTGCTCATGTTGTAAAGCGAACGTGACACGTTAATAAAATACAAAAAAAAGTCGTATGATGCACCTGATATTGCCGCTTAGAAAGCGTCCGAGAGAAATAGGGTTTATATTGTGCACGTTTTCAGCAGGGTAATAATACTGGCTGTAATCTTTCTTGTGTCTATATTAGTTAGTAATTTAGATGAAAAGCCTATTTCAGGTTCCGATTTCCCCATTATCAAGCTTAATGTTACTTAGTGAAATGTTAGGCATTGAATAGAGAGTACAAGTTATCCCTCGGAACGACAGAAGGTAAAATTAATGTCTACTGTCTGTTGTTTTCGAATAAAGTTTTGATAATCGTGCTTTGTTTTATTATTGTTATTATTTCTTCTGTATATTTTCAGTGGTTTATAGATAAAAGGCTTATTATATGTTTAACAAGATAATGGCAAATATAGATTGCAACTTGCAAAAGAGTTTTACTCATAATTATTTGATTTGGTTTAATAGGGATGATGACAGGGTTGACAAATTTTAATAATTATTTATTATCATAACAAAATACAGATGAAAAAGACTATGAAAGAACAATTACTATGATAACTTATGTGTAATTTGTTTTATAGTCATTCAAAGTTCTGTGGTTATGTCCAGATTTATTAAAAAAAAAACAATATCATTGCTTAAACCGTAGAATTTAACTCATTAACGTTTATTATGAAACCATTTACATTAACATAATATTTAATACAGGTGAGGAATAGACTTGCGATTGCTCCGCGAAGCATTCAAAATGCCACGGTTTAACGACACAGCGTTACCTGTTTCTTAGAAGCATTTTTGGACGAGTTGAAATAAGTATAATATTCAAATTATCATATCTAGAAGAGCTTCCATATATCAAAATAATTATTATACCAAAACTTCTACTACCATGCTGTCTCTCAATAACAAATCAAATAAAAATTATCAATATTCTTATTTTAATTAATTTATAAAAATTGAATTAAATTTACTTAATAATGCCACAAATCATTTTGCAAGTATGTGAACCGTTATTAGGAAAAATACTGCAATATCCGATGTTATTTACTTTTAAACAACATATTTCAAAAAATTAAAATAACCAGATTTAACGGACATAATGTCATTACAAAGTTTTAATGAGGGTAGCGGGCCGCGGGGAGTCAGGTGTTCCCAATCGTGGACAGTGACATATTTGTTGCGTTCCACCGCTGCCAACTCCTGCCCGATGCAATGGAAACCAAATGAGACATGGCAGAATCGAAATAGTTTTAAGGTAAACAACAGTAATGGATATAAACAATAGCGAAGTTTGCTCATACGTTTGGACAAACATTTGCACCATTGGCACCTGTCGCAAATAGTCGCAAACCATTTCCGCACACAGCTGTGGCTTGTGAAAAATGTCTTTAACATTTACCAATAAATGGTAAGTAAAGCAAAGTCACTATTCAATAAATGTAATGTAAAACAAACAAAAATATTCATGTACAAATAATTTCAAAGGTTAATATAGCCATTTGTTACTCAAAAGAAGAAATTAATTTATCAACAGGCAGGCGGACTAATGTGTGGCGAAATGTCAGCGGCGTTATGCCAAGCTTCGCTTCGTAGACATCTTTCCTAGTAACATTATGATGATATCACAATAATAGTTGTGAATTCATTTTCCGGAAATTTAAGAAAGGACTATATGAGTGTTCTTTGGTTTTCAAAGACACATCAATTTCCATTTCAGTATAGCTACTTATACAAATAGTAATCTAACGGTGAGTCTTATGTTCGCTAACCAACCGAATTTTAAAGCACTGTATGTTAGTACTAAGCAAGTGTAATATTTTTTATTTACAATTTTACAGTAGCAAACAACATACGGCACATTTTAAAGGTTACCTTGCCCTCTAAAGGTTGCCTTTACACCGGCGGATTATAACACCGTCATCTAAGTAAAACGAGTAAAACTCCAGCAGAAATGCAATATTGACAGAAATGTAACAGTGACACCCACGATGAGCTAAGCAACTATAAGGTAAGTAGCTAGCAACGATAAAGTAAGGGGGAAATCCGTCAATAGTCGACCTCGCTATCCTTTTCTATTTTGCTGCCTTAAATTTCTTACCTAAACTACCAATTTTATTGATATGCCTAATATTATTAAAATATATCATAATGCACAGAGGGTGGTACGTAAATGTCTATTGATATATCACACTTATTTTTATCTCATTTAAGAGTGTTTTGAGCATTAATTACAGAAGCACCTTAACTTTACAGAAAATCACAGCCTTACTTTGAGTATTATTGTACTTAAGCCTATCTTGATTGAGGTTGCCAGGAGTAGCAGGAAACTCACCATACGAAAAATTCACTACACCCTTAATATTTTGCTCTTTTTATGAATAGGCATAAACGAAATTTTAATAAATAATTAATGAATGGGCATATATAAAATTTTAGTAATTGGTTTTTAAATGCCGATTGATTATAGATTGCTACAGGGCAATACGAATCGGTATTTAACTACCGACCATTACATTTTACATAAAATCTTAAACTTATGTTTTAAACTTTATAGTGGTTTTTAATGTTATGTAAAATAACATATATTACTTTGTTTCAATGTAACATAAATTAAAAAAAGAAACTATAAATAAGGAGATTAAATACAGATAAAAAAGAACAATAAAGGAACACGCGAACTCCGCCAAGAATGATAACATTCCGAATTGTGTAAGAGCTCACATTATACCCAATTACTCTGCCGATAATTCTGCCTTTAAGCCCCCAGATTTCTCTTTAAGCTTTTTTCCCTGATGTTCTTTGTAGCCGAAATATAGCGTAAATCTAAAAATAATTCTGTCTGAAAACAATAGTAAAACAAATGAATGTGAAAATGTTAGTAACTGCCAGAAAGGTTTCAAGTTGGCGTTTCTACTTTCGACATTTGAGAACGCAGGCGCAGCTAAAATAGGATCAGAATTGAGTATTTTGAGTATTTAATTTTAGACGTTTTATGATGTACTGATGATTTTAATGGGTATTTTTTTTAGATTTTTGTAATTTAGATACTATGTAACACTTATTTCAGTTTGATCTTTTAGTAATAGATAAAGACCTCATAAGTATATAAGCCAATTTAATTGTGTAGTCTACATCAATATACTGAAGTCCAGTACGTATTAGTTAACAAATGATCTCCCCTCGGAGGGAGGAAACTCACTATGTGTTAAGCTCTTTACACTTTTTCGTTTTTTTTTCCATTTAAATTCAGTAGTCATAGATAAAGTTATAAACAAAACTTTTTGTGCTACTTTGCCACCCATAATATTTATCTGTATGTTACCATCTATGGACTAGTGGAGATTAGTATTAGTGGTACAACACAAAAGTTCTCTTCTTCTTATGGTGTAAGTTAACACTTGAGATAAGTTTCTTTTATATCATTGCAAGGTTGAAAAATTACTTTAGAACTTTGAAAATCAGAACTAAATACAAAAAATAATGTAAATTGGTAAACTTCTTATGTATAATTATTTTTGCTTTCTTTGCATTTTGAAGTTGGTTGTTTTTAGTTTAACTGGAAACTTTTTGCCGCAAATTTGAGTGGTAAGTTTCTAAGTTCAAAGTCAGATGGTTATACTTTTACCAAAAACTATCCTAAGCCGAAACAACTTGAAATAGGGTCAATATCTTCATGTTATAATCCATAACTCCTAATGCCCTGATTTTCTTTCTGTGGTGACTCTATGGTATGGGGGTTGTCAAAAGTTTCTTAAAGAGCGTTGACTTGGGAGCAGGAATATTTGTTTTTTACACAAAGAATTATAGACACTTGCAATATAAACGAAATTTATTATTAATTCTTCCAATGCCTTGTCACTATGCTTTTTAATGTAACTTTCACGTCGAAAAAAGCTAAAAAAGAAATGGAGGTGGTACCAAGCAAATGACAAATTATAACATTTTTCTTGAATTTTGCCTGTCAAGTCAACATACGCTCTAGTGATAAGAGTTTAAAGCCCATAATTATTGATCATAAGGCTAAGCTTGGAAGGCTTTGTTTATTTGTCACTCTTCTTCTATAAATTAACCATACGATTTCAGCTCTGGTAAATATATACGCAAGTTAATGTACTTTGTGGGTAACTAGATTATTTGCAAGGAGAGTCATTTTCGAAATAATAGTTCTTAGTTTTGATAAACTAAATCTGTAATAAGTAAAATATAAAATATAGACAAATCATTCAAGACTAACGGCAATCAAAATTCACTCCAATTCGCTATTGTGGGGCTAGTGAAAAAAATGTGGAACTTACATTTTATCAAAACTAAGAACTATTATTTCGAAAATGACTCTCCTTGCAAATAATCTAGTTACCCACAAACTACCAGTGAAATTTGGAACAAAATCCATGCAATCGTTTTAGAAAGTAAACAAATTTAAAAAGATCGATTATATTTGTTATTTAACCCTTTTATAACACCCCAAATTAATATTCGGTATTTCATGTAAGGTACACAGACACGCGAATACCACAGTTTTATCGTATGCTTAGATAGATAGTTTTCGATTGAAACTCATTGAAACTATTGATGGTGAAACTTATGATTTTTCCTGTTTCTTTTACCTATGCTATAGAATCAGCTCTATTTTATCTGTCCAAGATAGAGTCTATGACGAATGAAGTTTTGTTTAAGTTTAACTGTAGCACTGTTTAATAATGAATCGTTTATCGATAAATCATTGTGGGCTATTTAATATTATTTTCATACAATCCAATCCAAAGAAATTTGATCGAAAATGATCATCATCATATGTGTTGAAGGATTAAATTAACAATTTAAAGTTACATTTTAGCTTCTCTCGAAAAAGTAATGATGTAATTATTCCGTTAAAATTGGTTTCTTTCGACTTTAATTAGAACACACTTCACAATTATGTGAAACACGTCTTCAATTATGTTACAAGTTTTTAGAAGTAATTTTATTCATAATATGTTTGACAGTTAAATTGCTGAATAAGAAAATTCTGAACACGGTAATGTTTGCCGATCTTACAGACGACTGTGCTTCAGCCAAATTTTGTAACCCAGTTAAGATATATACTATGTAATACTAGCCATCTACTGATTCTAAAATCAAAATTCGAAACAACCGTGGAATTAACATATCTAATGATTTAAATCTTTGGAGATACCAATGAAATCGCAAAGAAAATGTATTTTTAACATACTCGTATATAAATACTGTGTAATGTGGAACGTAAATATCCTAATTATTTTAATGTCTGATCGCAATCACTATTAAATATCTTGAGGTTCTGGGAAATATATCGCAGTTCTACAAATTAAATTCTAAAATGATTTTCACTATGCTATTGGTAGACGAGATATGAATAAAAGTAATAGCATTTTCATATTAGCATTTAGATACGCAAACTAGCTCCCTTTCCCTTAATCAAGGTGCTAGCTCTGTGATGAAAAGTAATGCCAATCTCTACAATGTCACTGCCAAGAGCATTGTCGGCGGAAGATTAGAGCTGCCAAGAAGATAGAGAGGAGACTGCTCTACGATCATTATATAATATAGACATTTGATTTCGTGATATGTCTCGTAACAAAATAATTTAATTTCAATGAATAAAAATAAAATTTGTAGACATATAATTGTGTAATTATTTATATAAAAGTTTTATTTTTATTAATCAAGACTAACTAATTGGTTAATACTGGTAAAAGAGAAAAATTTAGGAACAAACAATCTTAAAAATAAGTCATTTCTTCATTAAAACTCGTAGTTTACCACGGCAGAAAATACGGACTACATTTATTTAAAAATAACAGAACCATTTATATTACTTGAGTTGTTGAGTACCTTCCTTTAGGTTCTTACAAAGTAAAATTATTAATTACAGTTTGTATAATGCTTCCATTATAGGGCTAACTTTTAGGCACTTAAACAGTTTCAAATAGTTAGATTCCCTGCAAAGACGAACTTAACACCAATATCTTATGTAAGTTGTTTAGAAAGCACTGTACAGTGGCTATAAGTAAGCTATTTTAGCTGAAAATATAATTACCACTATTAGACTCAAATAATGTTAAAAAAATTCAAAGAGCCACGAAATTATATTCCCATCACTATCAGATATGTACACTGTAATCCGTTTCTATTTATTGTTGGCGCCAAGTACATGCCACCCTAAAACAGCTATGCTTTTTCTAAGGTCATAATTATTATCCATTTCAATTAATAAATTTTACTTTCAAATTAAAATTACCAATGACAATACATACGTAAGTTAAATTGCGATGCAGGACTTCATTTGTAATCAGTCACGTGTCATTTTTGTTTAATCAACCATAAGTTCGCCTATAAGCTAAGACTAGTTTTCAAATTGGTGGTCACTCATGCTGCTTTTCGATAACATAACTATAAAGTCCAATTAAAAGCCGTATTTTTGACTCTTTTCACATTTAATTATATCATAATTCAATGCCTCGTTAGCAAAACCATATGCGGGTTAGGTGATTGGAATTCATTTTTTAATGGTAGGCTCATTTGCAGGGTCATCTAGGTACCACCGCCTATTCTCTTTCGGTCGTGATGCAGTTCGATTCGAAAGGAAAGGAAGCCTGCGTTATAATAAGCATGGGGGCATTAACATTTCAGAATTCCTTACATTTAAATATATTTTAATTATATATAGATAAACTTAAGTATTTAAAAAACAGATGAATTCGGTACGAAAGAAATGCTTTTCGACATAGTAAGATTCTACAAAAATGTATCACTATCTCACCAGCGGATCGGGTTTTATTTTAACTTAATTTGCACTGGTACTGAAATGACTTAAATATAATGTATGGCTTATCTTATAAGTATCGCAAAATAAGTACGTGCTTAGGGCTTTACGTGTCTTCTATAATCACAAGTACTATTAATTTTATAAAGCTTTTGTTGAGGTTGTGAAATGTTTTGAGTTTTACTCTTCAATATTAATCCTAAAAATTCGAAGTTTTTACAAGTGTCACCGATCCATCGCTTTTCATTGTCCATTGAAAAACTCTTTATTGATATCATTGTGAACAAGTGATTGCTCTTTTCAGAATTATATAAATAAAATTTATACATTATCTTGCATAATATCTCGTGATACTTCAGAAGTGCCAATGGTACTAGTTATATCAAGCCAATAAATAAAGAGATAATTGAAAATAATTTTAGATACGTTTGCAACGTAAATATATTTAATCATAAAGAAAACGCAACTACTATATAACTCAACTACAGTATAACAACGGTCTTTAAAATAGTTACAAAATTCTTATACTTATAGCTTTTAATAAACATATCTCACAAGCAATAACCTAGTACATTTTAAATATTATAATGTACTAGGTTCTTACAACGTATACATTTTTCAAATTATTTTAATGCGATTTAAAATGATTGGATAGTGCACTTAAGTGCATCTTATTATTAAAACTATGTCCCACTACTGGGTACTGGCCTGCCTACAGCATACTAATTAAAATAAAATATAAGATAACTTTTTTTTAAAAATTTAATATTTTTAATATTATATATATCACTACAAATTATAAATCAAAGTTCCCCGCTGCAACTGTCTGTTTGCAATAAACTCAAAAACTACTGCAGTTATTTTCATTCAGTTTTCAGTAATAGAAAAATTTAATTACACATACATATCCCGGGAACTGCCAGGGTAGGCTGTTAGCTTAATATAAAATAAAATTTAATACCTACTTCCGGAAAACTCGCGCGCATGCTTATTCGTAAGTAGAAAGGCTGCATGAGTTCTAACCTAACTAGGTGATTTAAATAACTTTTCTAAATAAAATATGAAGAAGATTGTTATCTTTTTCAAAACATTCATCCATGTGTAGACAAATAAATTGAAATTCCATAAAAACTCTTAATGACTTGATATAAACAGTTAATACTACATTTATAGTTGATTATCAGAAAATAAAACGAATGCCAAGAGCTATAACAATACTGGCCGTCAAAACCAACTGTAGACGATTGATTCACGACACAATGAGATAGTGCGATCAGTCTGCGCCTGCGACTGTATCTGCGCACTTGTTACATATTTGTCATAAATATTTTTTATCTTAATATTACTACCCGAGGCCCGATGTGTAGCAGTTAATCTCCAGTGCTTAACATATCAGTTTTAACTTCAAACAATTTTCCCTGATGCGGTGTGAGATAAACTTGTACCTAGACTTTCGTAAATCGCCTTGTTTTACTTGTCAAAGTAATTTAATCAATTAAAACAAATTCGTGAATAAAGTTACTCAATTTATATTTTTTTATTAATTATGAATTATTTAATTGAGTAAACGAAATTAGCTTGTATTATTTCATAGGGACAACTTATCCCATGATATCTAGTGCGGTAAAAGTAAAAAATAACAAAATATCGATCAATTTATTTTATTCAGAGTGCTTTATTAATAAGTACAAATATTTCAAGTTGTGAAAGTGCTCATCTATAGAAACCACTTTATCTATTGGATCGACATGGTAATCGAAAAAAGTCTGTTCACTTACACTCTTGCCATTTATTTTATTTGATGGTCGAGTGCTCAGTATCCGTGTCTACTTAGCCAGAGGTCTCGGATTCGAATGCCGGTAGGGATACATATTTGTATTATGAGTACAAATATTTGTTCACGAATCATGGGTGTTTGTATGTTTATTTAGTATATTTCTGATGTTCGTATACATATTACAATATATATTTCTCAGTTTTGTAGTTTCCATTACCAAGCTCTTAATGATACTTTGAGCAAGATAATTGCTGAGAAATGTGATATTATTATGTAATGATATTTTTTTCCCGTATTAATAATATTCGTACTTCAAGCAACGATACCATTATTTTATTAGTATGTTGTGTTAGTCGCATAGTTAAAGTTCTCTGTATAGATGAGCACTTTAAAACATTAAAGTAGTTGAACGAATAGAACAATGACAGCATATATGGATGAAAAAAAAACGCGTGAACACTAAATTCATTATTAAGTAAGAATTTACTATCGGCGATATACAAGCGTTACTTGACTTTTATTGCTCTGAATATAATTTTTTTTCGTCTTCAGCGCTATTAATAATATTTAAATTATGTATTTCTGAGGGCATATTTAGTTACGATTTCAAGATATAAACATAAATTGTTTATTGTCTTATTCCCAATTACAGAATTTAACTATAAAATAATTACCGCACCAGAAGAAAACAGCCTATTTTCTAACGCCACGTTAAAATAAGCTCGTAACTCACTAAACATGTTTATGACGGTAAAGAGCATAGGTGCGGCTTATTTGTGTTCAAGTGTGTATAATAAATGTATACGTATAAAATTTATTCATTATACTATATCTAACAGCACAGAAGATTATAATCAAAATTGAAACCAATCCTGTGGGTGTCTCTCAGATAAAAGATCCACATGTGGTATTTTTATAAATGATATAGGTAGATACTTACTACGATGCTATCTTAACAAATATTAATGAAACTTAAGATTGTTTACTTAATCGAATATTGATAAAAATATATAAGTAAAAAATAAGTGTATCAGAAACATAAACGTTATATTAACTTAATTATTTCAAACTTTCATAAGCGATGTTGTCATAAATATTGTTGTCACAGTCATACAAGTCTGATCCTATGGTCGTAATAGAAGCAGTTTTATCAAAATGATTCCTGATACGCCACTCGGCTAGCTGTGCCTCAGTTGGCTGCAAAGCAGATATGTATGTAGGAGAGCTACTCTTATCGCTTCTCACCGAATTCGATCTTACAAAACTTCCAGGACATAGCAGTTGCTGATCATGTGATACAATGAAAATATTTTGACGCCAAGCCGGCACGTGTTCTTGTCTATCAAAACTATTCCGAAGAGGAACTTTTGGCGGAAGGACTAAAGCATCAACCGATCTGTGTTTAACAAACAGTAATCTTTTACTTCCTTTCAATAAATGAGGATGAGCACGAATTATTCCATATACAATTACGGCTCCTATGAAAAGGCAAATTAACCCAACGCCTATGTATAATATTGGCTTACGAATATACGTATTATATTCTTCGTTTTTATCATAGGCAAAGTTGTCAGACAGATTGTAAGAAACACACTTTTCAGTTGCGATTGCTGCAATATGTAAATCGATTGGACAAAAGGTGTATTTTGTATTGAAATTTAAATCATACATTCTGAAAATATTAGGGGTAATATTTAAACAGTACACCTCGTTTGGACATGCCGAATGATACCATATTAGACCAAATCCTGTATAATTCAATGCTGTATCAACTTGCATCATTGAAAAACTTCTGTGCACTACAATAAATACAGATTTTGTCCAAGAACTATCCAAATTTTCATTTAGGTTTTGAAAAGAAGCTCTATTAAAGATTCTTAAATCAGTAACATGGCATCTAAATAAAGGTAACGGAGATACTAATTGAAGCGAAAAATCTGCGATGAAATTTGAACCATAATGACATTTATTTAAAGGTTGGAATTCTATCATATTGTCAATTTTCTCTGACGGAATATTTTTGTTGTCATGGATGTCGCAATAATTTTCTAGATCTGAAAATGTTGTTCCTTGCCAATCTTCTGGATAATAACAAAGAGGGTCTACCAAAAGCATGTTTTTTTCAGACAGTAGCAATATATCGTTCTGAAAACAATCACAGTACCAACGATTGTTTTGTAAATGGATTCTAGTCTTTACACCTGTTTGAATTTGGAAAATATTATTAAATAAGCCAGTAGGTACTGTGATAAGCATGTTGTCATTTAAAAACAATATTTTAATATTTTTCAAGGGATCGAAAGCCCCTAATGCTATTGCAGTTATATTGCATGAATTAAGGTACAAGTTTTCGCAAAACTCAAGTCCTGTAAAACTAGCAGGTCCAAGGATGCTGCCAAAATCGTTGTTTTGAAAATTAACTGTTGCTAATTCAGTCAAATTATTTGTTCCTGTCACCATTCTGGGGTTCCATCTGCCACTTCCAGTTATGATAACGAACTGTATAGTATCGCGAACAGCTTTAAGGGCATTGCCATTAATAAAGGTTATGGTACTGTTTCTAATAAGAAGAGTCTCTAGAGTTGATAGACCAGCAAGTGTATTATCAGTCCACCTAGATATCTTGATATCCTCCAGTAGAAGAGTTTTTAAGTTACCCGCAAATGGGTTGATGAAAGCGTCATCTGATATGTGTCTCAAATTTCCTCCTAATATTGAAAGGTGGTCGATAGAACATGGTAAGCCAGTCAGCCAGTTAGAAGGCAAGGTTCTATTTCTGAAATGAGGGTATTCTAAAACAAGTTTTATCTTTTTACAACTCATTTCCGCTTCCTGAAACAGACGACATAGATCAAATATTAAACGGATAGAATGTACAATATAATATGAATAATTTAGTTTTTATCTTTTCATCTACTCTATACATGCTATCTTCCTAAATATTATTGATAATACTTTAAGTAGGTAAAATTCTGAAACTTGCTTGTTGTAGGAAAAATAAAATGTAATGTCCTATTTTTATTCTATTATTATAACGTGAGTGTTATTGTGTGTGGGCAACAAGATTTACAATCGACACGTCTGCGAACTCATACCAGTATATCTGCCCCAAAGTAATCATCCATTAAAAGCTTGCTTTTTGTTTCAACATAGATAACAGATAAAACCAACGACCTACGTAATATATTACAAAAACACCAAATTAATGTCAACAATTAATGATAATAATTTACATTATTGTTTTATTATCATTATTTGGACAAATATCTATAGTTCGTGAACACATTAAAAGCTGGTCTAAAATCGTGGAACTTTAATCAAAAAAAATATAATTAATATATTACCAACACAGTCGAGACTATGTCACTGTCGCAGTAATTCGAGCCGGAGCAGGTAACTTTGCAAGAGGTGATATAGCAAGTTCTTTTCTTCTGCGGGCTTCTTTGTAAGGCCATTATGATGATGAGAATAAAGCTGGTTACAGTTATGACGCCGAATATTGTTTGCACGACCACACGGAGCCAGCCGCGGCTGCATGATGTGTGCCTGGATAATTAATCAAATCAAATATATTTATTTTCTTTGTATAAATAAATGTATATAATAATACTATCCCTGTTGTCATTGCCTCTGAGTATAAGAAATACACGAAAACTTATATTTTAGTTCGATAGACAACTCTGTAGTTTATATATTAATTTTATGACACACAAAACCAATAAAAAAGCTGCTCAATTTATAAAAAAATTAAAATGATTGTTACCTTGCTACATAGTTGATGGTATGATTCGTCTTCTGGTATAAATGGGATCGCACCAATGAATTTTGTTTGGAATTCATGTGTTAACTCATCTAATTATTACAATATCTTGATTTATTTATTCATAATAGGTGTTTATAAAATTAAAATATTAGTTTAAGCACTATTCTCTTTGTATAGAATTGTAAATATTTATAGGTATTGACGCAGGAGTTTTGAAATGGCTTCAAAGTAGATGTCAATAACAGGATGCCTCTCGAACAAATGTAACCGTTTCGCATATTAGGTATCTGTAATCACCTCCGAGATAAGAGATGACAATAACTCTGTATCAGCCCATTAGTGACAATGTCGGGATTAACTAAACAAACAAATTGTACCCTACCATAGAATATTTTTGCAAACTTTCGACGTTTCTAATATTGAGCAATTTATCAGTATCATAACATATATACACACACACACACATATATATTATTTATATATGTGTGTGTCTATCACACAATACAATCAATTATCCAAAACTAAATAATTTACAAGAAATTTATGAAACAATTTTTTTGTTATTATTGATTATACATATACTTATTTAGTACTTCGCTTTATTTGAGTACGAGTTATTTCGTGTCAATAATGATAAAGTTCGAGAATCCATAATAGGGGTCATGCCTGATCAACCTCAGATAATCTTTATGTATTTTCATGAACAAGGCCGATTTATTACATTCATTTTTTCTATTTGAAGTGATCAGCTAAGGTTATTGTTCACGATCTTAATAAATACACAAGTTCTATTCATATTTTACTTTTGAATAAGGTTAGATTTTAATGAGTGTATAAGTTTTAAAGATAATGTCATCATCATCATCCTCATTGACACCATTCCCTATAGGAGTAATTCTAAAATGTATTAGAAATGTGTAGTACTAATTAATGGCTAATTAATTTTATTCGCGAGTTACTAGTTCGCAGACAAAAAGGAGTTCTTTTTCCGTATAAATATTGTAGGTACATATTAATGAAAAAAAAAAACTAAAATAAGTATTTTTGGTACAGAAACATAAAAGATTTAATTCTTAGGCTTAAAGCTTATAACAAAAAAAATCTTTGAATAAGGGTCCCGCGTTAAACGGATTGACACTCAACAACATACAAAAATTGTTTTTATTTAAAAACTTAATGATAAACAAAGGGGTCTTTTGTCAATTTGTTTTCGTTTCATTTAATTTGAACAAGGTTAAAATAAACTAATGTACCCATTTTAAAGTACAGTCAAATATGGATGGGTGTCTTGGTGAATAAGCCGGAAATTTAATTTTCATTTTGATTGTTTGTCCTTACAAACTACTACAAACTACTTAACTACTTAAAATTGTGCATATTAATGATTGAATCCTGATTTAGTGTAATAAAGAAACCGATATTTTCGATATTTCGCGAATGGCCTCTCCATTTAAGAGAGTAGCTTTATTAGCTTTTAAAATTTAGATTTTCCTTATGACCTTTTTAAGCTTGAGCCATTTTGTTAGTCATTTTGTCAACCGTAGCCCATTTTGTTTTCGTAATCGAAAATAGAGCATCCGAATGCGTGCTTAGTGCATCGCCACTTCATCGCTAATTAAAAACCGTAAGTATAATTTTCTGAGAGAGTTCATAAATTGTATTACCGCTTTAGATTAGTTAGAAATAGAAATCTTAAATCTGTTATATCTATAGTGATCCCACAATTCCCTCAGTCTAGACCCAGCGGTGAATTATCTAGACTGCTACAGGTCATAAATACCTGATCCCTTACAAACTTTGTACTAAGTGCTTCAGAGTATAAGAGGTTTCAAACTAAACTTAAGAACAAGGACAATGAAACTTAGTAAAATAAAATTATGATTTTATTTAGGATTCCGTTGCTGCAATAAGTTTTCTCATTGGAAATTCAAATAACTGCAAAGGTAAGAAAATTAATTGTCAATTAACTAATCTCCACAATATTTAAAGTCATTGTAGTGTTTCATTCCCTTCAATACCGTTGCTTTGCATTATTTTTTTAACTATTTTGTATTTTACCAGCTGCAGGCGTCGTCTATTCAATAATTGAATATACTGATCTAATGAATAAGTTAAATGTATAGGTTATTGTCATGGTCTAAATGGCTTTTGATCTTCCACTACTTCGCTTCTTCTCTTATTGTATGGTTAAATCATGACAACGGTCATGATGTCAACGATCTTTCAACGGTAACGGTAAGAACTCAGTAATGACGTCCATTTAAATAAAGAACCTATTTAATTTTGATCTTGAATCTAAGAATAAAAAAAAACTTAATCAACATCAATCATTTTGAAACTTAACACACTCGTTTTAATATGTTTTAATACAGATTGATTATTTGACAAACAAGTTGAGAAATTTAAAATTAATTCAAAGATTTTTCTTAATTCTAGGTATTGTTCTCAAAGTTATCTGAACGAATCAAGAGCTTTCTTTTGAACTCCTTCAATAGAGTATTAGATTTCCTTTCATGTTTACGAGCTAGCAAAGTTTCAAACTTTGAGATAAAATACGACCTTATTGCTTCATACTGTATGTTATGGCAATGAAGAAAAAACAGGATCAACAGCGCACATATTTTTCATCAACGCGAGGGCGAGCGGGCGTGATGGCAAATGCTGGGAATATTGCAATCACCGCCACTTAGGCCAAAGGATAGTGTACCCATTTTTCAAGAAATTTTTGCTTTGTTTTCTAATTTCTTTATTTTAGTAGCAGACATTCGTATTTAGACTTAATTGAATCTTAACGGTAAACAACGTGTAAAAATAATTGACCTTAAGTTAATAGCTAAAAATATCATATTAATCAAATATTAAAAAGCTAAATAATATCGTTAGATATTGCTCACTGATGAAATTAAATTATCACCTAGTAGGATCACCCGCACTACTTGGCAAAATTACTTTAAAAAAATTAGGGGCAATTCGAAGATAATACGTCTATTGGACGGATAATATTTTTTATGAATGAAGTGATTTTTCACATGATTCATTTTCACGATAGAGGTTTCAAGAACTTTTTTATTACATTTACACGTATTGATGGTGATTTCTTTTATAATAAATATTTTTTAATAACTAATACAGTTTGTTGCATGTTTGCCCTCGATTAACAATCGGCAAGCGTATTATTATTTTCTAATGGAAAAATTAAACTGAGAGTCCCCAGGATTCAATGTTAAAAAATAAAGTGAAACTTAAGACTGTCAGACATCCGCAAACGAATAAAAAACAATTTCGTCCAATTTATACGAGAATATTGTAAAACAGTTCGCATACCCTAGACTACACATCCAACGGACGGCCGGGCATGCGTTGAAATTTCCGTGTTTCTCGAATAACAAGCTGAACTTTTTGTTGCTAAATGTACTCGTACGTACACATACGTGTTGCATTTCCAGCAACATGCATAAGAAGTACGAATAGTGGCTAAAATTATGATACATAATAGATTAATAGATTTCAAAAGGAAAACGGGCTCATTCACATATTTGTTTTTTCAGGAAGATTTATAATGAATTTTTAGCTTATACATTGTATCACATTTTTTGTAGAAAAATAAACTACCAGACCAAATGTCGTTGATTTCGCAGAAATTTATAGTTCTCAAGATTATATTTTGTTTATTTAAAGCAAGGCAAATTCCTTCACCCATGCCACACAAGAAGAATCCATTTGCGAGGACAGCTTTTGCATCATGAATAACACTGCACTAGTCACCTTCAACTCTGCCAACATAAATGATGTTTATTTTCGACCCTTTAGAAGGGGTTTCTTCTTATTTTATACCCATGTCTGAATTAGAATGTCCAGATATTTCTCCACTTTAGAACAAATGAGGAGAGGTTACACCATCTCATTTCAAAATAACATAACAGAGTAACATTATCTTCCAACTCCTTTGTATATTTACTTTGCTAGTATTTGAAACTCATTGTTTCAAATACTAGCCCGATATTCTCCTTATTGTCTATGAAAAGTATACCTACCTACTTCTATATTTTTAAAACGTGCAGCTACTAAAAACGTCTTTAATACATGGTACAGTAAGCGCTTCCTATCACGGCACTATGCTCTACTTGTTTTTAATATGAAATCGGTTTGTTCTTGACCTCATTTAGAGCTAGGAGTGATTTAGATGAGGTCTATGATAACTTATCCAGAATTAGACAGTGATCTCCATTTTTGGATCAGGCCAGCGCACGGCACAGAATTAGTACTTGGTTTGATGTTTTGTGGGAGTTTTAATTGGATGTTTGTGTATCAACTAAGTATCTATTGTTTCCAGATAATAAAAATCTTAAAAAATTAAAAAGCCTAAGACTAAGTATCCAACTTATAATACACATTCTATTAGAATTTTTTCTCTTCGAAATAAGAAACGAATCAAATGAATTTACTTTTATTAAAAAATTAAAATAGAAATTAAGATTAATTATAATCCAATAGTATTGTACTATGTATTTACACTCAAATAAGAAGTATTTTGAAAGTGCTTTATTAGAATATATAGTTAATAATATAATTAAATTGTAAATTATTTTTGAAATATGTATTCGACTTTCGTGTTTCACATTTATTCATGGTCCTTGTTTTGATTCACTTCCATCAATAGTAACTATTTATGTCACCCCCGTGATTGACTTTGTTAGAAATTCATAAATCGAGAAACTATAATATCGAAGATGTAGAATATTAAATATCTTCATGAGTTTTCGGGAGTATATCGTGGTTTAAAGTAAGAAATATTTAAATTTTATGAAATGAAGTAAGCATTATTATTCACTTCCATTATAACACTTTATGCGCCTGATCAGAAAGAACACTATATTTACTTATTATTTTTATAGTGCAAGATCCAGTGGACCACAATCGAATTGCTGAATATATGCTTGGAATGGGATTCACAAAAAGCAGCTACATTATGAATGCTACGGAAAATTATATATCCAATAGACTTAAGTCTAATTTTACTTTTATCTGAGTACTTTTATTTCTTTCTACTTTTTTTCTTTAAATCTGTCTTGGCATGGAAATCCACCATGATCTCACGTTCTTACCAAACTGGAACTTGGCAATCTCTCCTGCTATTCTAACTTCGACTATTAGCTTTGGGGATCAAATCCGTCCCCAGTAAACTGCAAGTCGGAAGCTATAAATCAACTGTCAATGGCAAATAATGGCTTTGTCTGTGACGCGTTACCGCCTCTGGAAAATCTATTTATGTAACTTGCGTTCAGGTTAACGTAAATAGGAATACATAGACGATATTTCAAAAAAAATCCATCAATTAAATTAAATAATTTACCTAATATTATATTAATTCTCTTATAAATACATATTGTGGAAGAAAAGATTCTCCCAGAAGCAAAGAGTCTTAATGTTCAACAAAAACAGATAATGGTACAGAAAAATATGATTTATATGTAATATTTTATATTTGTTGTATTTTATTTGGTTTAGTAACGAGGCGATAAGAAATAGGGCAAAATCTTTAAGAATACGTCTATATACCTTCACAGAAATGTTATTCCTTTTATGGCCTCTCCAGATTACTTTCGAAAGGAGGCGTCCACGGCAGATTAACGTAGCCATATACATAAAAGGTTCTAAGTACATATTGTATGGAGTGGTACTATGAACTTTGTACCACTTCAATTAATAACAAAAATAATTATAGTTGGAGCATAATTCGGGAATTATTTATATAAAGATTTTGCTTTTTCATTCAAACTTAATAAAACATATCATTTAACTTTATTATTGTGAACATCATTAGTTTAACAACTATAAGTATGCGTGCCCTCACTTAAACTTAATCTTTTGAATGATGTGTGTGTGTATGTATTTCAAAATTTTATGATTTTGTTATATATAACCGATGGTAAAAACTCATTAGTTCTTTTCCAAAAAGGCTTGAGTAAAAAAATTTGAGGCTTGTTTTCTGCGGACCTTACTCTACACTGTTAAAATTATGACAAATGACTTATAATTTTGTCGGTGTTCGAATTATGAATATTTAATGAGTGGTTTTGAGGAAATGTATTTTTTGTATCTGTTTGTATTTATAGATGTACACTAGAGTATATCTATGGTCTCTATATGACTATATATTCCTAACTGATTACGCTAACCTGACTTCCTTTGTTATTGATCGATTTGTTTATACTTGTAGTGTGTATATTACAGTACTATTCACGCTCGCTATTGTATCCCCATGTCAAGTTAAGAAATCAAACTTTGTCTGGTTACCTTTGTAGCATAGCGTGAGCATGTTTATAGTATCAGCTAATTACTGTGAATAAAAAATTTACTTAAATTCCAAGTGCTTCGGGGAAAATGGAGAGAATACACCGGGGAAATTTTGATTGAGCCCCAACTTGACGATGTCCTATTTAAAATTAAATCACTTTTAAAGTAGTTGCCTCATTTTAATCTTTATCTGTTTAAATTCAATGGAATTTTATTTATGCAAAGAGATAAATTATTAGTAGTATTTTTCTAGTAAACTTTTACATTTAGACATGCAAAATTATGGCATAAATAAAAGACCATTACTTTTTGGTGTTTCTGCTTCGTTCTTGAGATTTTTAAGTTACTTTTTGCCCCTAAAAATTTATTACCCTATTCTATTGGTAAAATAATGAATAAGTTGGATAATACTAATGTGAACTTTTCCGTTTTCACGGACGGATCGCATGCTTCACTCAATTTTATGACATTTATTCGAATATAATAACTTTCAAAATAATGTTTCATTTCTTTTGGTAATTATTATTAAATGAAAAGCAAACTAATACAGGCGTATAACTACATTTAATAAAACAATGTTATATTATTATAAGTATTTTTTATTTGAACCGAAATTAAATAAATACATCTTTTACAGTAAAATCTCGATATTAGAGTTAAATTACCTACATTTACATTAAACTTAAATAATAAATGTGACTATAAACTCTTGGCTAACAGACAAACACTGTACTATGAACAACACTACAATCAAATCATTTAGAATATGTTCTACAAGTTTGCATTTTTTGCAAATATTTACTAAGCACGATGAATATTATAATTCCTTTATTACGAAGCAATAATATGCTTCGTAACGCAATACTCAAAACATATAATCTAACTCGTCAGTAAGTGACAATAGAGTCGTGCAATCGGTGATTCCGTGACTCACATATGTCTAGGTATACTAGGTATATCAAACTGAAATCACATATTAAACAGTAAAAATTCTAACTTTTATAAATTTTAATAACATGAATCAAAATAATGCGAAGTGTGTAATAAACATATTGATTTATTTAATTAAAATTTTATATTTGGTGTATAAACTAACAATTGATAAATATCAATCTTATTACAAACAAAGTGACATAGTTTTTTTGATCGTCATCAGCAAAGGAATCGAAATTTAGATCGATATCGATAATCGATGGTGTTAAAATCGATTGATACTAACCAAATTTAAATAATTATATATCATATAAAACTGAGATTATGATCCTATAAAATCTACATAGATATGTTTCCATTCAATTAGATTTTTGTACTCCCTAATAAAATTACTCACGCCATTTATACTTAAAGTAATACGAATTTTACATATTAGTTTAAAATAAATGTTAATCGTAAAGTAATAAATTAGTTAACGCACAAACAAAACTCAATACTCGCTGGCCATCGACACACAAATACCAGGACTCAGATCTGTCAAAAATCAGCGACTGAATTTAAGCAACTTCAAACAAATTCAATGTTGTTGGTAAATTCACTCTAACGTTTTTTTTACAGAAATGCCAACGCGAGAAAGCTTATTTCAAATACTTACTCAGTGTTTGTGTCTTAATCGGATTCGTATAATGGCATATGTTGAGTTATTGCATTATATTGGTACTTGTATAGTCTGAGTGACCATTGGTATTGAAATAAGTAGAAGAGGTAACTATGTGCATTAAACATTACAACATAGGCAATATAAGCATAAAATATTAATCAATATTACACTGAACTTGTCACCTAACCAAATAGGTACTCACTTGCTTGGAAAGTTAAGTGTTAAGATATGTATTTTAATATTACAATTTATGAATTCAGAACTATTCACAAAAAAGTTCTTCAAAAAAGAGTATTCGTATAAATTTCCATTTTAAATTCCATTACAACTCAACGACATACTAAGCGAGATAAGATAGAATGTTTGAGGCATAAAGCGCCTTCACCCCATGACCTCTTTTGTTATCTTGATATGAAGTCCCATATAAAATTCTGTAGAGTGTGAAAATTTATTGAAAAAAGCTGCGCTTTGCTTCGTACGCGTGAACACATTACAATGAAGAAACAGATAAAAAAAATAGTTTCTACTGGATAATCTTATCAGAAGCGAATTGAGTATTACAGATTTATTTTATTACCAATAGAAGGAGCCTTATGAGAATAAGTAAGTAACAGTAATATTTTACAATATCGTTTGGACTGTGGACGTCCAGGGGTGGAACTTCTAACTAAAAATCGCACTGTTACTACCTTAGTACCATTATATACCGTTTTCCTCGGTTTTATAATTACAAGTTTCTATATGCATAGCGATCTTTACCTATCACGTAACTGTATATTAATTCAACAGGTGGCATAAGTTGGCTCCGATGAGATTTTCAAATGAAGTTAAACCATATATAGTTTAGTGTTTAAATGTAAATTCATTAAATTATTCAAATTCGATAGCGTCTAAGAGATATAATAATTATAACGACGAACGTCCTCATACTTCTGTAATAAGCATAATAGTATATTTTCAACATCAATACATATAGCCGCATCCATCCTTGCTACAAGAATTATCAATATTATATGATTAATATTAGAATATAATAACAATTACAATAGTGAATAGTATTATTACGTAATATACAACACCCAATAATGACATCTATAAAGATTTAATACATTAAAATGACTTAAGATCTAATTGATATGCAATTTATTTGGCCCGTGGTGCCTTGATAGCCCAGGTCTCACTTACCCGATATGTTTCTTGCTGGTTCCCGAACAAATTCCATTGTACAAATATAATGATGTACAATACAATGGTATTATTAGATATATACGACAAAGACGTTAATACGCGATGACATAAAAATATTCTTTCACAAATATTATATCTTATAACATCCTTAATTTCAACTTGCGTCAGATTATTTCAAATTTTTTACTAAAAAGCGGTAAATATTTTTGCATACACAATATTTTAACACGACATTAAAAACACCGATATATTTAAAAACATTGATATTTTTCGACTACAATATAGACGGTATAATGAGATACCCTTAGCTAATCAGGTTGATTGACTCTGATTTAATTATTATTTATTTTATAGAGAATCAATATAATAACAATGATACAGACATTATTTGTGCATTATAATATTTAGTGTATAATTATGCATTCACTACTGAAATAAGTGCATATTTTAATATTAAAATTTAGTGATTGATTATAAATATCCCTCACACTTTTTCGTTTCTCTTTAAAGTTTTTAGATAAAAATGTGTAAATGTTAGTAAATAGAATACAAAATAGTATTCAATCTCGCGTCTTACATACATTACACACATTTTTCATGAAATTTTAATAAAAATTAACTAAAAATACCTACCAATCGAGTTAGTTGTTCCAGTATTGGTCATTCCGATTTACTCCAATAACAATATATTCATAATAAACGACCCTAGATAGTACCAACGATCAAACACCTGCCACTCTTTAAGCATTTACTAAATTTTCCTTAATCTATTAAATTCAGGCTGAAGGATATGTTTTTGGTTACAATTTTATCACTCATGATAATTTATTAATATTAGAAATACACTTGCGTTTTGATTGCAAATTCCAAATGATATTTTTTGAATAAGAAGCCAATGTTTTTAAAAATTTAGAAATGTCAATGTTTGAATTAAGAATATATTTTTTGGTAGTTAGCATATTCATTTCCAGTAAAAGTAATGAGGCTTAGGTTTCACTGGTAATTAAATTATACAATATTTATTATTGAATGTTGGCAGCACTGAATGTACTATATTTTATAATTAATCGCAAAAGTAACTGGCTAGTAAACATTGCTTAGAGTCACATTTATTACTTGACTACCTAATCCATTAAAATTTTACAGCAATATAATCACTGAATTACCTACCAACAAAATTATTGAAAGCTAAAATAACGCAGCTTTTAAAAGCTCTTCCAAGTAATGCGTTAAATAGAACGACAAAATCGTGGAACTAAAACAATGTTTGTTTTAAACGATTGGTAATTAAGACGACTACAAGTGTCAACAAATTAACAGGTTTTAAATTGTATTTAGACAAAACTTTTATCTAACACCTAACTAGCTACATCTAAACAACATCAAATCGAACATCTGTTTTTCGTGGATTTATGCAGAAAGGATATTTTTATTATAACTTTATTATTTCAATTCGTGTAAAGAAAAATATACTGTAAAATGTATCATCAAGCGAAGAGTGCTTAAACGCAATTAAATGTTTACATAATAATTTAATGAACATAAAAGAGAATCGAAAATTTTAAACAAAGATTTTCTGTTTTAATTTGATCATAAAAAATGTATTGCATTAAACTCAGACCCTGCAATATAAAGGTTGTTCAAAGAGTTATTTAAACATTGGAGAGAGATCCATATATATAATATAAATGTTACATAAATATAGCTTACAAATTCCATTCCGTAAACTTACAATTAAAGGTATATTAATATTTTAATAGTCAACATCGTAAATGCATAAAAGCTTACTATAATTACAATCTTAAAGGCAGGGGTAAATGATAAAAAAATATTATGAAAACTTCAACATCGAGGACGTTGTAAACGTTAAAATTAAAGTTGTGCTAGAACTTGTGACATCACGACTTGCGTTACAGCCTCTGGCTTCGAAGCTTTATGTTTATAAATTAGACACTTCTTCAGTGATACTAATGTTAGAACGGCTGATGTATTGTACACGTTCTTAACTACTCTTTGGTACATTACTCTAAAGTAAGGCATACCGTTAGAGGTTTTTCTAAATTGTAAAAATACCGTACCACACTAACTTACCCGTAAATGACCACCGTCTTATCAAGCTCCCGCTCCATTATTCTAATATACTTTTGTTATTATTCAGCCCAAAATTGATATGTATCGTATTTTATTGCACAAATCCATTACTTTGTGAATATTTTTTAAACAGAAATTGCTTTTGAAGGCTTTCGATCGCGCTATCCGGCCACAGCTAGCGTGATTGTTGGCCTTCGGTTACATAAAAAGGATTAAATAAAATTTGATTTTTTTAATGGCTTTACAGACTTCTGGTGACGACTACGATAAGGGCGTTGGCAGCAACACTTATCGCGCGGCACATGGGTGCGCTTGAGGTTCTTCCGTACGCTGGTTTTCTTTTGCAGTTCATCTTTTCTAGAGGCATCTTGGCAACGCTGTATTCCCTGTGCTCGTTGATCATTGTGCATACGGTGCGTTTTTTCTGCATCATCTCATCGTCGCGGTCCCTGAGGCCAGCTAGCCAGGCCTCATACCAGGCAAGCTCGCAGTCGCATATCAAGGGGTTATCTAAACAAAACAAGAAGATTGTACTCCGAATTTTTCTCTAACTCAATAAACTTATCATTTTCTTTTGTTGGTAATTTAATAGTAATGTGTAATATTATGGAATTGTAGAAACGTTTTACCACAAGTCTTTATTGACAAAGTTATTCAGACATGAATAACTTTGTCAGAAGGCATTATCTTAGAGACATGATTGAGTAAAGAACCTAGGCATAATTGAAAAAAAGTTATGATGATATAGATAGATACGATTCTTATATTTCAATAATAATATCGCCATAAATCTAAATGATCGATAGTAAAATTGATTGATACAGTCAGTAAACAAAGGTTGTCAATTAAATATTTATATCTGTAAGCTTATAACTTATAGGTCACTGATTTAATTGATTAGTTTCCAAACTAATTTCAAGACTGATGACCATAGTATTGTAAAATTTAAACAAATGAATCAGTTAGGGAATAATTTAACATCCTAAATTAGTTTTAGAGATCACTCACATGTTTACAAATTTTTTAATATTTCTCTTCGGTCTCATATTTTCTAAAAAAAATTCTTTTAATAATGGGTTACTTACCGTGTGTATTTTCAATAAAAAACGAATAGAATAATATATATTTCAAAAATCTAGCCCACGTTTCTTTTATCATCACCTCACATACTTAGCCCAGTACATTTATATTTCGTAATGTATTTAGTAGTTGTTAATTTATTGATTTAGTTAAAAATTATAAACTGAAATTAGAACGTTTTGAACCGTTATTAAAAGACAATTATGTGCCGTAATGCTAATTACCAAATCATTAAGTATTAGTGTAGCGTCTTGGAAGTTTGTGCTATTGCGTATAACTTTACTTATTTTTGGAACACAGATAGGTTTTACTATAAGGATATTTTACGACACTTAACACGTTTTAGCATTTAAATATTCATTTATGAATTTTAAGTTGTTAATTGTTGTCTTCGTGATCAACTATTCAACATAATTCAATCGTATATACGTAATAGTTCTTAACAAATTATTTTAATTTAGAATTAATGAAATATAAAAAAAATTACATGAGGCGTACTGTTTTACGAATAATGTGGACAATATAAATATTTTCTAAGATATTTACATGAATTTGTGTGCGAAAACAATATTTAAATTGTATTTTAACATGAATGAAATAGTAAAATCTTTAGTTAAAGTTTGTATACACTATTGAAGTTGGAACTTTCGTGAATTGTTGTCAAAGTTCCTGGAATATTATTAACGAACCAGCCACAATGCTTGTAAATTGCTAGGCGAATCGATTCTTTTATTTACCCTAATGTGCTTTCCTCAACTCCAATAAACTTTAATAATGATCATAATATTTATCAATGGATAAGAAATCAGGGGTTCCAGAATCCGTTAAAAAGTTTTCCTACCAAGAAGTATTCCCACGAAGAAAAAAAACATCACGTTTTCCAATCAAAATATATTCACGCAAACGCGTAGACGTATAAAAAGGTAAGTAACATTTTCACGAGAATTGGTGTTTGAAGCAATTCCATTCTATTGAATACTTTTTTGATAAATGGGAAACCTTTTAAAAAAGTTACGAATAAGATTAACTTAACCTAAAAACTTTAATATTATAAAGAATTTCGTTATTCTATAAGCAATATTTTGTATACTTACATAATCGGTTTCTTGAGCACAAATTTGTGCTTAAAATATTTAAATTCATAACAGACGGTATCAGCAATATGTCAATACGGTACTTGGAAAGCTAAAGCTACCGTCCGTGAAAGGGTTTGTAAAAATGTACCTACCCATTATATCCACAACGCGAAGTGTGTCCAGGATTGGTTCCATAATTTCCTCTGGAATATGTTGCAGCTTATTATTCTGAAGGTTCAGAGTTTCTAAAGAGTTCAAGTTGTCGAATCCCATTGTTGGCAGTTGGTGCACCCTGGGAAATTAATTATTAGTTCATCTTATGTAAGTTTTTTAAAACAGCGTTGCCTTGTACATAAGAGTTTTTAAGCGCTAGTATTTCTCAAAATTATTGGTACACTGTAACTTACAAGAAACCCCTTAGACAAACTTCTGAGAGGTATCATACAAGTTGCACGTAGGAAACTTTATCAGCAAGTAAACAGACGAGTTAGAAATATAATCGTTGAACAATCAACTCATCCCTTGCGAGAAGGTATTAATTTTGTCTACGAACCATTAAACTAATCAAGTTAAGCCAACAGAACGAAAGAGAATGTTTTATTATATGCTGGGATTACTTGGACTACAGAGGATTTATAATTCATACGATGAATGTTGAAATATTCTAGAATAATGATTACCGAAATTAATCCATTTCCATTTTGTTGTTCAGAAAAACAAAATTTGATTAGTTGTTTCTTAAAGCCGATTTAAAAAACATTGTTTTTCCTGAAACTAAAACTGGTAACCGAGTTTCTCAGTAATGGCTCTGAGAAATATTAATTATTACGACGTCAATAGGTATTTTATAAAAGTCGACGTTGAATAAACGGTTGTAATTTGATTTGAAAACATTTATGAATTCTATTATAGCAAATTAAATTAAACACAAAGAAGTTATCCCTTATTTCTGAGGTACATTCAAACGTAAATATTCGCTTTTATTCTAAATTACTGAGACAACAATTATTGTTAATAATATTAGTGTAACTAGACATAATTTACTATAAAATAATTTTAAGTGAATTGACCTGATACCAAATATATATTATGTATCGTAAAAGAATAGCAAAAAAAGGAAAAATCATAAACTTATGGCAGATCTTACGCTAGCCATAGACAATTTTAAAAAGGTGTTTGGTTAACTTTTTTAAGCTTCTGAATTAGGTTTCATACTGTATTTTTGACTACCTACGTAGTAAAATTGTGAACTTACATATTTTTCTGCAAGTTGAGGAAAGTAATAGAGTCTCCATAGCCTGTGAAAGCGTCCTCACTGATATAAGTAATGTTGTTGGATCGAAGGTCTAAATGCCGCAGCCGATGCAGCGGGCGCAGTGCCTCTGAAGGTATTTCGTGAAGACGATTGTCTCCCAACCGAAGATATTGTAGGTTTTCTATGAAAAAATATCGATGATAATTATCCACTAATGGGCTTTGAGAATCTGCTACTCTATTCTATCTAATGAATTGTTTATTGAACCAATTATATATTATTTATCTTATATTCATCTTTGAGAATTGCATTTCGTAATTATCAACTGGCTGCTACGTTTATCAAAATATATACTAGCAAATATTTCATCCTCGGTATATTGCCGAAACTGAGCTTATTGATATTAGAATTTCAAAGCGAGGAAGTCAGAAAAACTTCTGCATAAAATAAACAGATGCCGAGAAAAGTCTACGACTAAAAACAACTGAATCGCTTACAAAAACCAAATGGATTTGACCTACAATTTTTTTCAACGTAAAATCACAAAAATATGAAATAAAAAAGCGTTTTATACTTAATTCATTTACCTTCCAATCCAGAGAAAGCCTTTTCATCAATCCTTTGTATCTGGTTCCCTTCAAGCTCCAAAGAATTCAAGAATGTCAAATGTGAAAATACTTGAGAGGGCACCTCCTTCAGCTGGTTATGAGCGAGACCTAACGAATCTAGGCTGCGTAAACCTAGAAAATAAACATGCGATATTGATGCTTATCGTTTACTTGTTAAAGGTAGGTATTTGAGTTTGTTGCTTATTTAACATTCCTATAATGTGAAATAGCTTATTTATTATGTACTTACTAAAGTGCAATACTGTAATTTATTAATTAAGTACGATAGTGTTTCAATAGCAGATTAATTGGGTAAATCTCGTCCAACCTATCAATCAATTTGTAACGGTTGTTACCAGACACAGCAATCATAATTGATCAAAGTGTACCAACAGACTATTAATAATTAATCTGTGCACTGTATTGGAACGTTATGTTGAATGCAACTACGATAAAATTCGAATTAATATATTAAGAAATGTAGGTTTATGTAAGGTTTTAAGTATATCTTTGGAATATAAACTTTAAAAAAATATAAAGACAAAAACAGAGCCTCTTCCGAAAAAAAAACTAAAAGAAATAACTTCATTAAATACTATATTTCTTTTGTGTGTTTTGTTATTTTGTAGTAATAGGCGTTATGTTCTAATATTTACAAACCAATAAACAATAAAAAAATGTAGAAAGAGGAAGTGCACTATATTTTGGAGTTGAATTTGTAGACCACGACTAGGGTCACTCTACTCTGATTGGGAAATTGCCTAGTAATTACTTTGTTTTTGCCTTACAAGCTAATCTTTCCTTTCAGTTGCAAAAGTATACCTATATGACTAATAGTGTTATTGCATCTTTCAGAAAATTTGTTGTAGTTATAAGTTTATATATATAAATATCGAATTTCAGTCTTTACTTACCGGCAAAATCTCCCTCCGTTATAGTTGCGATACGATTTTCTTGCATTTCAAGTTTCTTTAAGTTCTCGAGCAGCGCGAGCGCTTTCTGCGGAACAGCTGTCAGGTCATTACCACCCAAGTTTAGACGTTTGAGTTTTCTACAAAATGAAAAGGCAATTTAATGTTTTGACTTTAATTACAGCTCAATATAAATATTTAGTGCGATGCTTCCGCATGTTTATTTTCTACATTTGTATTTACAATTTTATTTTATATATCACCGGGATAAGTGAATACTATTGGAGACCGAAATACAATTATAATAATCTTATATTTATTTCACAATTTCTATTCTTATTTATAAAAATATAGTAGATAATTCCCTAAAACTCTCTCGGGGATTGCGACAATTTAAAACAAGATAACGAGATTTCTACGAACCAATAAGTATATTTGTTTTTACCTCGAAGGAATGGGATGTTAAAATAAAACGGTTTCAAGTATATCTTTTATTTTATCGGCTTAGACACCTACGAAAAAGTGGTATAGAAAGGTAGGTGGTAGTGGTTTTAGAATTTTAAGCCGTCAAGGAGTGGTGCTCTTTAACTCGTTTTAGAAACAAAGGAAAATTATCGATATGCTGTCAAAATAACACTCTCCCTTAATTTTTGTAAAAGGAAACGCGTGACTATAATCCTTGTTCCAAGCGATTGAAGGATACCAATACTGCTTAAATCAAAGACAGTTTGCTATCCTCGTAGAAATAAAACCTAGTATTTTATATTATAATATTAAGTATAATAATTTCTTACGAGTAAAAAATACTTGGAAGAATCCTTTGACATAAATTTCTTCTTAGCTTAGAATTCATAGAAAACGATTATTAGATACTTAATAAGCTAACGACCTCTTTATGTTGTTTATAACCTTCTTTTACAACTGACAACTTATGCTTTGAACTTCACATGGAAATTTTGTCAATATTTTTTATTGTTCCTAAAAGCTAAATCAATTACAATACGGGATGGTCACCAGGCCTCTGTTTAATGATGGTCATCCACCTCCGGTAAAGAAAGGCTTTATAGGAACATAAATAAAGGCTTTTTCATCTGTAATAAGGCTTCTCGGTTTTTGGGACTTTTTTGTTCCTTGGAGGTAATTAAATGAAATTCTTACAGTAACTCTTTGACACTTTACTTAATGACCTTTTACCTTAATTTTTAAAGCAAAGTGGCCATCAAACATAAACGCATTAAATATATTTACATCGATCTCCGAAAGGCACCGACGATAATTTCCGACATACGAACAGTTCATTTTGTCAGCCATTTAATTTCCCGAATAGCCAGGTTAATCAGATATTACTGACAACAACAATAATTTGAATGTTTGGCTCTTCATATTGTGGTCATACCAGTCCGATAGTATTTTACTAAACAACAAACGAGCTGCCGACTGTTATTTGTTCATTTACGGAGCAATCGTCGAAATAACCATTAATACTAACAGTTGACCGAAGTACGTGCAATACTATATTACGTTCGATATTTCTAGTAATTTGAACCTACATACAAAATATATTTATCGGCGAACAATCAGGCAAGTGTATGTAAATAATTATCGCAGTTACGAGTTACTTGCAAATCTGTTCTGTGAACGTTACGAAGGCACTAAATTCCACAACAATATATTTAAAAAAAATCTTCGCCTTTGTTATTTATGAACATCACCAAAACCCTTTTTACATTCCACTGTTGCTAACAGGCATTTCTATATGAGAGAAACACATAAGGAGTTAACTTAATATTGAAAATTATTTCTAAAACTTGCATGAAATAAAAATGTTACCGAATTCTCTTTTTTTTACTTTGTAATATATAGGTAAAAGTGTTGTTAACAAATATAATGGCTTTTCTTGCGAAAACAAATGAAACAAAATTCGTGTCACGTGACGAGAATAAGAGTTAAATAAAGTGAAGCAAGCTACTTACTTTTCAAGACCTTTAAACGCCTCTCCGTCGACTACAGATATCCGATTCTCGTATAGAGTCAGTATTTCTAAAGTGTCCAAGCCCATAAACGCTCGATTGTGCACAGCAGTAACCTTTTGAAAAAATGCTTTATTAAAGTCCATTCAAGATTCAATTTCTGTTTTATCATTTTTTACTACAAACTTCATTGTAGTTTTAAATATATTATGGGGTCGTTGCCGCTGAAGTAATCTGACTTAAGCGGCATCAGAGAAACTTTCCAAATTAACGTCCACGATTTTCGCAGCTTTTTTTAAAGAAAACAATTTTATTTATGATGATTTGAGCTTGAAATTATGGTCTTTCATCTACAGTTATAACCTAGTCGTTTATTTAAGCATACTGAATATAATATATCAACCAGCATTACATTTTTTGATAAATATTTCGAATGTGGTATTGAAATTGGTTCTGTTATTTATGGAACAGGTTTAAATACAACTTTAAAACTCCATTATTGTACCATTATCATTAAAAGCCCATATATGTACCGCTACTGGGCACAGGCTTTTCTAATGTTCGCTTCAAAATACCATTAAGCTAGCATAATGTCTATTACATGATCTAATTTCAAATATCGAGTCATTGTTAAACAACGAAATTCATTGCAAAATCTGAGAATATTTCATTCTGGAAATTTAACCACTAGCGTTCAGTGAACATCATGCATAATGATATTAAAATCTCTTCATTAGAGCAACGTTGTTAGTATGATTACCTTGTTATGGTTCATATTCAGTATAAGCAGGTGGTTCAGATGCGTGAATGAGGACGTGGGGATCGTTGCCAGGCTGTTTTGTGACACATCCAGCTGAGTCAGCTTATTTCCTGCAAAGTTTGTTCGATATTAAAAGAGTAGAATATAAAAGATAACAGAATTATTGATGAGTCTGCATGATAAGCTCACATCGGAACATCAGGTTATTATGAATTAAATTAGGTACTTCGTTCGGTATTTATTTTTTTAAGTTGTAAAACGCAACATGAAATAATTAAGTAAAAACGAAATATAATTAAAGTAATAAAATAAAGTAATGTCAGTGCATGTATTTTTTTTTAATAATAAGAGGTTTATCTGCGGGCTTATTTTAGAAATTCCAAATATTATAATTCTTAAATTTTAAGAGACCTTTATTAATAGCTTATAGAGAGCAATAAATTATTATGGCGATAAATATTAAGTTAAACTGTAAATGTACACACACAAAAATCTGTATAACAGATGTATTGCTGTAATAATATGAAAAAACAATCTAATAATATGATAGTTACATGTTCAGTATTTTTTGTTGTTGAATGAAAAATGAATTTCAAAAAATATATCAACTATCAAATATATCAACTATCAAAAATATCAGGTTACGAGACCGGGACCATCAGACTGGGGTAACTGACCCCTTGATCAGACGGTCGTCGAAGTTAAATTACTTTCCAGACTTCTCATGTTTTCCAGTGAATTTTTTAATTGAGTAGAATATAATTATCTTTTTTTCTTTTTCAGTTCCATTAGTTTTATTTTTAACGAACACTAAAGCGATTTAACTAATGCATTTACTTAAGAACAAAGCCGAATTAAGCTTGCTACGTTAAAAACATTTTGTTTTGCCTTCAATTACATTAAACAGTAGACAAATTTTTTTTAAGATAAAAAAACAATCCATCATCATAACTTTAATTACAATGTAATGTTATATGATGAACGTTACGTTATGTCATAGCGGCATGTACAAACCATTACACAAACATTTCATATTATTTACAAAACATTTTTATTACCTATAAAATTTTCCCTGTTTTCTCTATCGTGATATTTGTAACTTATTTACATTTATATTTTCACTAAGAGGGCAAAAATGAAAAATTGATTGCTAACATTCAAAACTTCTATTGAATACTATCAAGTATTATTCATTAGGTAAAGAATATGAGATATTTTTACCCAAATTGTTTTTTCTTTTTCATGACCATCGTATCTTATATCCATGACTTTAAAGTTTGACCTTCAGCAGTAGCTGATATAGAAACCCAATTACGTGGTTATTAATGACTCCCAACTTACGATAGCGATATTAATTCTCAATTAATTCCTTTTAAGTGATTTTAGCTGATATCGGTACGTAAATTACTGTGGTATACACGGATTGATGGCATGATATGCGCAAATTGAATCTTTATTATACACAATCAAGTTTAAATCAATGAGCATCAAATCAGTGAACCCTTCACTGATTTGATACTCATTGATTTAACCCTTCGGTTAACGTTTTTAGGATAAAAGTTTGTAACTATATAGGAAAGCTTAACTCACCAATAGAACTGAGTGAAGAGTCTTCAATGACAGCAAGACTGCTGTTGTGTACTGTGAGATGACGGATGTCCAGGCCCAGGAATATGTATGACGGCAGCTTTGCCAGGTTGTTGTGTCTTAATTTCAAGTAGAAGATGATCATGGGCTTTGAACGGAGGGTGTTCATGGCCTAGAAAATTGCAAAGAGCTTTAAGTCTGCAGTATTAATGAAAATCAAAATATAATAATGTAAAAATAATAATGTATATGATTTTCGTTTATTGTATTTACCTAAATTCCATCGTGGATCTTAATATAAATTAAACCCTCTCAGGGAACACAGATGACGTCATTTAAATTTTATAGAATAGCAATTTAAAGCTTTTCATCTATGATAAAATCATTTTGAACTTTTCTTACAGAAGTAGATAAAAAGTGGCAGATAAATTAAATTAAGTTTTGAAGGAACATAACAACTATGAAACTATCATTAAAAATAGCTTTATTAAATAAATTAATACTAACTAAAATTGTCAAAATAACCTACAGAAATCTGTCACGAATTTTAAATATCTCAAGTAGTTTAACTACTGTAAGTAATTTTATAAATAGCAATGATGTTATATCTCATTATTATAAGTTTCATAATAACAAAAACTACTTTGTAAAATTAGATAATTTTATTACTACACAAATAAATGACAGAAACATACCTTGTTCATAATCACAATCATTGCGGTTTTGCGCAGTATCGATAATCTGATTGTGCGTGATACAATTCACGCGAGAGAAACTCCACTGTTTATAAATTGAAAGTGCCAAAGAACCCATAAACCTTACGTTGGGCAGGACATAATTATTTAAATGTAATATTTAACCATCCAGGGTTTCTTGTTAATTAATTTGATTATGATTTATTCTAATTTCATGATCTTTGATACGTTGTTATTGGCAAGCACGCAGATTGATGTAGAAGGCTATTTTCTACAGTGTCTTCCAGGTCGTGATATCTCCACATAAGAATATTGAAATAATGAATTCTTTCACTATTCAAAACAAATCAAAACTTCTCACATCATATTCTTTTCTGCTTTTTAGAATTTTCTAGTTTGAATTAAAATGACTTACTCTTTTATCCCACTCTCACTCTGAGTGAAGTTTATAGCTTATGATATGGGGGAGATATACTTAAGTACCTAAATATAATGGCCTAAAAAGGAAACTCCACGTACTTTTTGTATATGCTGCTGCTCAGTAAATTCACAGAGGATATCGAGGCCATTCTTTTTGACGGTACAGCTGCATGGCGTCATGGTATTAGGAGCAGGGCACTGCTGCGCGCCTTGCGGGTGAGCCGGTCGCGCGCATAGCACCACGCAGCAGACAAGCAGCCAGCGCGGCAACATCCTCGGGCTATCTGAACAAAACCACTCTTTATTAAAATCAATAATGAATCTGATGAGGCAGTTACAATGCTAACATCGACATTCTTCCAGCATCAACCCACAAATTTAGATGGTTGGAATCAGGCACACAAGATGGATGCTGACAAAAAATTTTACATCTCAGGGACGTAAACTTTTCAAACTTTACAACAGTTTAGTTTTGGCAATGTGAGCTAACTTTTTAATGTTATCCAGTAAGTAGTTTAAGCGGAAAACGGAGTACAAAATTTTGGCTGAAGCCCAACACTTAAACACGAGTGAAATTTAGTTCCCAGTAGCTTAAGAACAACTAAAATGTTTAAGAGTCAAAATAAATGAGGTAATTTCATTTATATGAAATGACTTTAACACCGTGGTGACACAAACTTTCTGAATTACATAATGAAGTCTTGTTCGAAATAGTTATGTAGAATCAAACCTTGTGATTTGATTTGCACTTACTCGATTTATAACTTACATTCAAAATAAAACCTTAAAATTACTTATTATTGTTTGTCTTTTGAAAATTGTAGTCTTATTCTAACTCTTTGACTACTGCATTAAAATTTTTAGCCGCGCGCCCTTTAATGCATTCTGTCGTTACTTTGAGGTGACACAAGGAAGATGCAATAAAGAAATAAATCTAAGCGACGGATGTTCCTGACAGAAACTATGAACAGTCTACGAGAGTAGACACATTTAATCAGCAATCTCTCGGTGAAGTTGTATAAGAGGCAAATGATGACTTTTATATAAAACATTACAAAGTAATGAATCGTATTTAGCTATTGTACGAAAATAAACATACTAATAAAATTCAGCTGGACGCTCTCACTTCGAGAAATATACATCGTACATGGGATATGGTGTTTTTACGATTTAGTACACCTTAAGTTTAGTTTCGTATTTTCCACAAGATTTGGGTCGTTAATAATTTTGGGTTGTCTTTTAAATGATATTTTTGAGATAAAAGATGTAAATATATCCCATGTTCTGTAATTATACCAGTTACCATTTTCGTCACACAAATACAGCGATTCCAGATCACGATAAGAGTTAAGGTTGTAACGTTATTAAGAACTTATGTAACGTTTTGTTTTGATTTTAAAGTTGTGAATTATCTTTGGTATTATAAAAACTTACATCAAGCAGGCTAGGTGATCGTTTGACCCACTTGTTTGTTTTTTAATGAATTAGAAAAATTAGACTAAGACAGTAAGATTTTCATAAATAACAAATTACATGGTATTTCACCAACATCAACAGCCTATATATAACTGCAAAGCTTAGGTCTGCCTACATGAGAGAAAACAAGATGGAGTTTGGGACAAAACACCACCACGCTAGCCCAATGCGATATGGTGGGTGAATGCGATTTTTGGTAATTGACGACTTGCCGTACACTGGTATGACTTCGAAAAACTGAGACTAACAGCCCGACGAGCCTTCCATAGCGCAAAGGAGCTCGAGGTTACAAATTTTCATTGACCCAAAGAAGGACCGACTACAACTAAAGTTGGTTTGTAATAGGAACTAAGCACTTCGACCACTAAGAAAGCTAACAAAGCTCCTGAATCCATAATTAGTAATCCGTTTTCCGGGTTTGTTCATTGTAATTATTTGACCAATCAGGAAAGTCCTGGAATACTAACGTCTAACTCCGACATGAAAACGTTACGTTGACATATTCAATTACTAACGTTTTCATCAAGGTCCGAGCCTTTAGAGACACCCTCATATATGACTCGTGCGCCCTGGAGACTCTAAGAGATAGCAAGACACCTCCCCTGAAGGTGATGCTTGTCGAATAGAAATCCTCAAGAAGCGAATCGCCCCTTAAGGCTTGAGGACTTTCCAACTTAAAACCCCGGTAAAGGCCATATGCGGCGAACAGTATTAGTCAGTCAAAAAAAAACGTTTTTATATTAATAAAAATCTTAAGAAGCAATTTTGCTTATTAGGTTTGCTTTTAAAACTTTTGTGTTGTTTTAATTATGAAGATAAATTGTTAAAAGTTGAATGTTGTTTATAAATTCTCCTCATTGAATATTTACTTTAACAGTTCCGGTTACGAAAGCTGGATTCCAGGTTAGTCTGATATAAATATTTTATAATCGGGGCTTGCAGTAAAATGTAAAAACATATCCGAAGTACTCTGATGATATTGAAACAAATAATATGTATTATAGCGTAATACTAAGTTTGTTCAAAATTAAATAGGACGAAAGTCCTGATTCTTGTTTCTAAGTGATATAATAATTGCATACTAATTTATACTTTTCTGTAACCTGGTTTTTTATGATTACTCAGAACTAAAAACTTAAAAGATAGTTATGTCGATATAACATTTTATCACACACCGTGTTTCTGCGAAAATCCGGATTTCGCCATAATCCAAAATAAGACTCGTCTATAAGTTTAAAAAATGTATGAAAACATAAAATTCACATTTCCCTCGGGGTTCTCAGCAATTCACCGCAAATTCTAAAACAGGGGTTGTATTACGATTACTTATTAAAATCCTTTTTGAAATTGCACCGTGAGAATAAATTTTCAAGGTCCCAAGCTGTCCGAACTTCTGCTAAGGTCCCTAACGAACATACTTTTAATAGGAGTTTTAAACAACGGCAATTGAATTAGCAACCTAATCGGGTTGTCTGCTTTTAATTTTACCTCTTTTTACATTTTAGTAGGTACGACCTACCTGCTTTATTTAATAACAAAATTAGTATTTTATTTAGGAAGGATTAGCATTAACAACAGTATTATGAAAGATGTCAGCACCTACTTTATTCTATTACATTATCATAAAATCTTCGATGATAAAAATATGAAAATGGAAATGAATATTAGACTTCAACCTATCCGTTTTTATTTAATACTGTTTTGTCACTAAAAATTGCAATATTATTATTGTTATTTTACGGATTTAGTTTACGGATTTTTTATTATACTTTAATTTCATATTAAAGTATATTAATAATTAAATAAATATATATCAAAATTCCACACCTTGTAAGGAAAACTAATCTTGTTTAGATTTTTAAAACTCACGATAAGGTACGTTACATATATTTTAGAATTTATCAACCTCTATGAGTGTTAATTTAATTTAGGCTCCCGGTCACATAAGAAGCCCCCAATGCACCTCGTATGTAGTTTCAGGTTCAAGTCTACGACACTTATAAATCTTAATTTACAATATTTATTACATAAATATTTATTTATTGCTAAGTAGAGTTGCACAGGTGAGTTTCCTTTAAGAACAATGGTCGCCAATATAATAATATAATGATAATATAGTGTAATTATATGATGATAACATATAATAGCTAAGTAAATAATTAATTTGAAGATGGCAACTATGCTATGGCATAGTAACCTTCATAGTATATGCTATAGTATAGTGGCCTTCTATGCTGTCAAAATAACAATTCCTCTCAACTTTCATAGAGAAGTCAGCGTATGAATATGATTCTTTCGTCATTACAGTATAGCCTGGTTTTGGCTCGCGAACCGAATTAACGAATAATTCTCAAGATGTTTGATGCTTGAAAAATCTAAATAATCCATAAAACCTGTAAGTAACTTTAAAAAACTCATTTTAACAATGGAAATAATAACATAAAATAGCTCTTACGTGTGGTAGGGCGTGCGTGTCAGGTCGGCGAGCGATTATGTGGCGCGAGGAGTGATGTCATGGGGCACTAGGTCATGTTCGCGGGAGCCCTTCTGCCGGCCTGCAGTAAAAAGAAATTCACTTTATATGAACGGTAGTGTATGAATTCGGACCTTAATGGCGTCATTCTAGAAGATATATTCAAAGATTTGTCTTTAAAAAAATATTTTAATTAAATTATAATAATATTTAATTCGTTTAAGTATTTTGATAACGTGCAATATAAATATATACATTATTATGCAAATTAATGCATTTCTACGAACAAAATTTACGCAACTGGAATTTTGAACACTGACGTCTTAGTTATAACGAACGTAATTACTTAAAGAAATTATTCAAAAGTTGTCGTCACTTTGCTATCGCTTAAAAATGTAGACGGTCAACAATGTTGAATTATAACAGACCATAAATCTCTCAGTGTTCACGCAAAGTCAGGTAATTAATACAGGATCAGATTATTATAATTACGAAACAAACAGCCACAACCTTATTGGAATTATGCTGTAATAAATAATAATTTAATTCCACTGCTACTTGAGAAACATTCATTTTTTTTTATGAAAAAAGTTGATATGCATTTCGTGCGTTTTTTTCCGTAAATTTTTTTAGGATAGCTTACTTTACAAAGTGTAATTTGTTCATAAAATGTTCGTGATTGATCTCTTTGGTGATTGGAACTTTTAATAACAATATCCATTATCCTAATTAACGTCATTTTCAGTCCCAAGGGATGAGATCGCTATTTTACTCCCTAATAACGTAGAACAAACGAACTCTTTTTTAAGATGTGATATTTTTTAAAAATTATAAGTCTATTTCAAAGTCAATTTCTTTATTAAAATAGAGTCAATTACTAAGTTCTTTTAAAACGTTATAACAGGAAATATATATAAGATACATAAATAAATATAATTGAAGGTATTTTTTTTCTCTTTATTTTTACATGAATTATGTTACTAGTAATAGCGATAAATAACCGGATATATGCAAATTTAAATAAGTATTAAAAATTTACTCTAATATGCATATTCCCAATTATTCCTACCAGCGCTTCGACGACTTAGTAGCTTCAGAGAAGCGGCGCAAGTGACTCAGCTATTAGTATTTGTAATGACATTTACTAATTATCTATGTCTACCAATATATTTACATCAATAACATTATTTACCCTATTTTCATTATTTACATTGTTGATATTATATATACTATTTACATTTCTTATACTATTGATATTTTAGTTCCTCTATGTCTATATACAGGTAAAAACATGTATGTTTAAAAACGATTGATTCATTTATTATAATTCAAATATTCATTTTGACGTTGCATATATGTTCGGTAACGGTTCTCATCTATTCATTTCATCTAGTTCGGTGTTTGCCCTGATCTATCCAATTAATTGTACGTAAGACCATGTAATGAGCGTACTCCACTCTGTGTTACGTATGCTTGACCAGCCGCAAATGGTCTCGGTCCTAAATATATCACGGAATTATATATGGCGATACCCTGCATCTTGTGAATGGTTGATGCCCTTGATAACATTAGGGGTAGAATGCGTCTTTAAATAGTAGCATATTTGTATTTAGCTAGAAATTTTACAGCGTACTATCTTGTGAATAGTTGTTTTTTTTCTTCTTCACTGGGTAGCTTTTGGCCTTAATCTCTCGTGATAGTTAACGAAGGTAAGGCCGTAAATGGAAGAGACCTTTACTTGGATTCCTCAACTATCAAGGACACTAATCTTATATGCGATTATGGAGACATACAAATGGCCTCTGACGCATATATTTGGTCACGGTGGAACAATGGTCAGATAACTTCAGTAAATAATCCTATATATATATATAGCTTGCGTAGATTTTTGTTCGGAACATAAGTTTGGCACCCTCAATTAACTGTAATATAGTTCCAAGCTACCGGTTTTATGAACATCAATTGGTATTATTTTTTCAATATAGTCTCATTTTCGCGATGTATTCATTATTTGACCTTGTGCCTTGGTTGTAATTTTTTAATATTCTTGGTTCTTTAGTAGTCAAGAACTTATTCATTTTGATGCCTGGTTTCTCTCTTTATGTCTAGTTTGAAACATTCGCAAGCCTTTTTGTTTTCTACTCTTCAAGCCTTTTCATTTAATATTCATTTAAAGAGGGCTGAAAAAAATATACGATCCGCCATCTTGGAGAGGCCATGTTGAAATTAACAATAAAATTTCTTATACTCACATTTAATTTCTAGCCCAAATTAGGTATAATTAGGAGCTTTTGTTATGGACATATCCATTATCTAGTAATAACGGAGAAATATACTAAATAAACATACAGACATCCATGAATATTACTATAATTATTACAATATTGAAAATTGCACATTAATAAAATATATCTGCAAAATCAAAAATCAGCTCAATCTGATAATATCAAACGATTGAAAACTGCTTTGCAAATTGTAACTGACAACATACTTTCTAACAATGTAACTTAATCAAAAGCTTGTTACAAGTAACATATTCTTCTACTGCGAAAAATTTTATAATAAGATGTTGTGATAAAACTCAATTAGTGCTAGTCAGCGTCAGAATATAATTTCAAGTGAGCCGTTCGTAAGACTTGAGAGCCAAAGGGCTTACTTTGCTCCTCGAAAAGCTCCAAGTGCTCTTGATTATTTTCTATATTTAAATTGACAAGTTCATGTTGACTTTGTTTATTATAATACAATCTTAATATCATTAGCAGTATTGATTTATGCCAACATAATAAATATCATCATATTCAATTTCTTAGTCGTGACCCGTATTAAGATAATAAACAACTGCATCAAACATATCTGTATGGGTTTGATTCCTTTGCCTTTCCATATTTTGGTGAATTCTGCAAAAAAACTTCAAGCTGAACTGTACAGTTAAAATATAATTTATATTTCATCAGTACGCTTTTTTTTATTTGAAGCCGTCGTTTATATTATGAGGATAGTAAATTTCAAAATTTTGTACGGACAAACGTAAAGTTTGACAATATTTAAATAGTTAATAAAAATTATATGTTGAGTATTCGGTTGAATATCTTTAGCGTAAATGTTGTTTGTGACAAGCAAAATGTCGGAAATGTTATTAAAAGCTAATTTGATTTATTTGTAACATACAAATAAATCTACAAATAAATATACTAAAATACACTCCTAATAAAGATTACTTTTAAGTAACTGTATCTGTTTTTGTTATACCAACAACGTTTGATGTTTATGCGATTATTGCTACTCAAAAGGATTCTAACGAGGAACCCTAAAGTGGTTTGCTCGCCATTCAGTTTTACACTTGGGAGACCTTATTCATCTTCTTTGATATCAAAATGCTCGAGACTTTAGAAACTCATTGACCCTGGTTTCTATATGATTCTCGACTTGCAGACACAATTCTTTTTTATAAATAAATAATAATATTTCTCACACGTAAGTGTACTATGTACCTATTACTGGCCTAAATTAAACATCTTAATTTTGAAGATTCTGAAGTAGAATAGGGATAAATTTTAGTTGAATTAGTTTAAAAATAAATAAATCATACACATATATTATAAATTTAACTACACATAATACTAAATACAAACATAATACATTAATAATATGCTTTAAAGAAATACATAAACAACGAGGAAAGTTTAATGGAACGAATTTGGAGAAACCAAAAAAAGATCGCGACTTGATCGTTGGAAAGCTAGCTTATTTTCTGCCTTTTAAATATAGGGATTAAGCATATTGAGTCGATTTCACAATCATAAATACACTACTATTACCGACAGTGAATGAAAAAGACTGGTAAAAGGAAGATAGGTTTTTTATTTATTTATTAAGCAGCTAGAAAAAATATATAGTTGATCGTTATTTACGATAACAATCCAGCGCTAACAGACCATTTAAGGTATCGTAAATTAATGAAAAAGATATAACATTACGCCAGTTCGGTACAAATACTCACAGATAAGCGTCAGGATTCTTAGTATATATCAAGGGCTATCAGTGAATCTCACACAAACAAAATTAGTTTCTGTTTATTTAGGGTTACGTACTCTCGACTAATTTATTTACTTTACTACATAATGAAATCTTATTTAACTATCACATTTTATTAAATTTAGTATTTCGTTATAAAATAATAATAAAGTAATTAAATCTCAGAGCAAAAGATCCATTTTCCAGTTTACATCAAAAAACCTAACAGTGCCAGGTATGTTTATATATGATACCGTCCTTAAATTCGAGACCAGAAGAGGCACGCAGTGTGTCAGGCCCGGTAGACGAGGTAACAATAAGAGCAGAAAGGCAGCACCACTGAATTCTCCAGTAGTATATCACTCAATCTTCTTAACCGCTACAAAATCCATAAAATACCCATAATTTAGACAATCATCAAAAAGTCATAGACTGCTACAATAATTGCTAAGCTAATACAATCGTGAAAAGTTCATTCAAACCAAACGTATTAAAGCATTAAATGGCCAGTGGACTAAAATCGAATTAGGATTTGCTTCGGACCACCAATGATATGTGGAACATTTGGTAACAGACGCCATTTTCATTTGACCTTAAAATCTCCCCCAGTCTTCACTCGCAAGCCAAAATGATGTATTTTCAATTGTACTTAAAAGTCTTAAACTTTGAGAAAAGCTATAGTTTTACCAATATATTTAAATAAATTAGGAAATAAAGGTATACCTTTTTAACATATAAATTAAAAATGAATTAAAATTTAATTTATACATAAGTAATCATAAATTTAACATTATCCAACAATTTAAAACTAATATGTTACTCAATAAAGAAAAACTAGAAATGAATTCGCCATGAAAGACGTTTAAACATCTCTTTTTTAAACTGCTACGTCGAGTAGAATTACCAATAAAAGCTTTTCGCTGTATTATTGTCTTGTCTATCTGACAATTTAAACACGTTTGCGGTGGAAAAGGTATGATTTTAGTAGTACAAATTGTTCCTGAAACGTGTATTCTCTGAGTCCATTGGATATTTCAAAGTATATCTGTCGCACACATTACCTTTTACCAGCTTGGTGGAAATAGCAGTCCGTTTCAGATGCAGACAACTAGAACATCGTACCTACTTTTTGTATGGCTTAGTATTATGGAAAGAAATTGAAAATATTAAGTAATACAATACATTAAAAATTCGATTATACACACCCAAATCACCAAGAAGACTTAGACAATTTCGCTCAATTCATAATTAGACCAAAACGGAGGAAGTTAAAATCGTAATCATGATTTTTTTCATTTGTTTCATTACTAATAGTGCTTGCCAAGTGACAGTTTTTGTCTTATCTAGAATTAATTTACTTATATTAAGCTCGCTTATTTATTGTGGTATACGTTGAGAGCTGTACTAATTTGAAATGTGTCACAGCTGTCACCGTCTTCCACTTTGTATGGAGCAATGAGTAGTTATATTATACAAATAATAATGTTATGTATATAGTAATCTATAAAAACGAGGCTATTACCACATGTAAATATGTGTGGACGAGTGTGCTTGAATGTATATGCGTAACTCACAAGAAGTTTACTATTCGTTATACAATTTTTCTTTTTGACAAGATGTTAAAAAGAAAGATTCGAGAGGATTCTTCCTTCAGTCTCTTTGTAGTTTCGTTTTTGCAACCATAGTCGAATTATTTGTTTGCTTCTGTGGAGTGGTCGGTTAATGATGTGACTTGCTTTGTTTACTACATTATAAAGTCGAGAACTACAGACATTAAAATTAATGTATATGAATGTATCATTCTCCAGCAATTATGAGTAATATGTCAAGAGAGAGACCAATCTTGACAAGGTTCTGTACCCATTTTACACTAATCAAGACCGCCCTAGTCTAGGCATAATATGAATGTTTACCAAAATATGTTTGACTGTGACAATGCTGTGAAGGGAAGTGGTTAGGTTTGCCATGTCATCAGAGTAAAGGCTAGGAGTTCGTTCGGGCACCGCAGCTCTAGTGACCGCCACCGGAACTTTTATATCTACAAACTTCGTCAGTGAGGGTCAGGCTTTGGATTACGTATTTTGACGTTTCTATATCAAGAATCCGTTCTGTGTTTTTTACGTAGTACATTTCGCTGTCAACCGATTCTCTGTTATTCTATATTTCGCCCAAAACCTTGGTCCATTTAAAAAAATAAGATTAGCGACGAAATGCCATTGCATGTCAACTTAACAATGACACAAGGAAAGTAATAAATAAATAAATAATGTTTACTACAGACCACAGAGCCTTGGTTCCGACTAGATAAACCTCTGTCCTTCGAAATGACAATTAGTCGCAAATCAATGGTGGATTAAACATGCACCTCTTAGTCTGATATCTTATTTTGAATAGCCCAAAGAACTATCTGGTGGAAAATTATTAATTTAAAATCTTATTATATAATTTAAATCTATTTTATCTTTCACATTTTCGAATAATAGGTTAATAATAATGATATCTACATTTGACTGTTTTCAATCAGTGTAAAAAAATCTCTGTTATAAAATTTCTTATATTCGTTCAACACATGCTTGTAGCTTGATTCTATTTCAAAATTCCGGATAGAATATTGAATCGGAACGTTAGAAATATGTACTAATCCCTTAATATTATTTATTTATTTATTTAATTGGTATCACATGATACCAATATCATGAATTAACCGAATTCTGTCAGCTTGAACTAAGCAGTGGCTTGAACGGTTAAGCTTGTCAATGTCACTACAACAAGCCTCTTGCGGTCACGGTTCCAAGTGGACATGAATCTCGGTTGGAGTCAGAATCGAATCGATTAATTAACAGGAGACCAACGAAAACTAATAACTTACTTGCTGTGTTGTACTTTTTTGAGAAAGTTCATGGTCCATCTTCCTATCTACTTTTAAGCGTCTAAGTGTTTCTTCAATGTCGTAATTTAATCTAGAAAGTGTAGTAGTCACATACTCACATTATTGTTTAAAGTTGTTTATTGTTTAAGCTGATGTAATGTACAGAAAGTGAGCAGCAGCATGTTTAATCTATTAACTTACAATATCTAAGACAATTTTAAAAGGATTAAATGACCTTACCTTTTATATGTTTTTATTACCTTTTAAATACTAATTTCACTATGACGTACAATAAGTGTTAGTTTGACAATTTGTTTATTCTAAATCCACAAAAATAATATCACAAACACAAATAATCTTATGTTGCCTAAGTACTCAATTATAATCTGCTTCCTGCGTTCCACTTGTCCACTTTATAACACAAACTTCCGTGGTCTAAAATTGTCACGCGGTCCTTGTGATTGTTTATAACTCGGTAGGCTACGGTTTGCTTCTGCGCAGATAGATGCACGACTGGCCAGGCCCCTTTGTATTTCATTATAGTTTGATCGTCCACCTCCGTTTAGGACGTGTCATTGTGAGTGTGATATCTTTTTGTGACGGATACCGGGCCTTGTGAATGCTGATCGTCCGCTGCTGAGTCGCTGAACTCATTTCTTTCAAGTGCAAAAGTATTGAATATTTACAGTTTGAGTCGACCGTGGGAAATATGACCTTACATAACTTAAAAGTCAATGTTAAGCAAACATCAAAAACATGGAATTAACGCACATAATTGTACTTCCTTACTGTAAAATAGGTTAATACGAAAGATGCTTTAAAGTCACCTTTCTGTTGCGTAGAGCAATGTTCTATCATTTATATATGGCCACTTATTAAATAAACTTACCTCCTTTTGAATACCTACACAAATATATAGAACAATATAGCTTGCCACGAATATATCACATATTACTTCTGGCGTTTAAAGTAATGTATTCAATTTTTTCTGATAAATTCTCAAAAGCAGATTCCAAAAACAATTTTCACTTTACTTTTAGTTTCAGTTACCTCTCAGAAAAACATTGGTTGTGTCAATATTATTAGTAATAAAAAGGAAGATTCATTGTTCTGTATCCATTGTTCAATTCCCAACAATACTAATTATGTTTATATCATAGAAGCAAATATATCTCGATCGAATAAATCAAGCAACATAGGCAAAAATAAAAAAAAATAGATATCAAACTTAATGCATTCCCCATTACTATATTAAGATCGCAACAGAAAACGTAATCAGAGTTCCCCTCACTAGTGGAGCAGAAACTTGTTAGGCGATGAGTGTGATCGGATAATTTTAGAGTCGCGAGCCTCACCACCTATCGATCGCACGTATTACGGGCATGAGCCACGATACAGGAGGTCACCTTATTCTAGTCCCCCACGAACGAACATTCGACTTTAAGAAGTTCTGCATAATACATGAATTACATCTCTTAAAACTTAATGAAAAAAACTCAAGTAATATTTTATGTAATGTTTATATAATGGTTGCATTTAAAATTTTACGAAAATGTATTTTACTAAAACTTTTACCCTAAATTCATTTGAAGTAAAAGTTCGTTACTCACCTAATTGTAAAAGTTGTTTTCGATATGACTCGATTAAAAGCCGACATTGTAAAGATACAACCTTAACCAGTTAATATTAAAACGATCCCCGATTCTCGATAAATACCTAAATCAATTCTCCCTTATAATTACAGAACAATAAACCTAACAAAAGTCGTTTTTCTATAAATTAATCACTGTAAATTAATCACAACCACCAAAAACAAGGGAACAAATAATACAGTAAGATAAAAAAATTCGCTCAAATATTACGTAAACGTGATTCTGCTTATATCAGCAATAGCGAAAGTGTTTTTTCTTTGAGCAAATTCAGTAGGCGTTGAAAAACATTTATTGTATGTTGACAAACGTCTCGTGTTACGTTGTTAGTGACTGAAATAAATCCTTGTTTAATTTTTTGCGTAACCAATGACGTAATTGATTTCCAGATTGTAATAGATTTTTGAAAACGTGCACCGGTAATGTTTTTGTCATTGATATAGTTATTCTGCACTAATTGAGTCGTTATAAAATTATACTTATTATTCAAAGTCAATAAAAAGGTGACTCGTAGCCGTAGAGTTATATAGAAACCCAGTATAACTGACCCTCTTTACGATGGAAATCACTCTATATAACAGCTCCAAGTTTATTTGTTATACGTTACCGTAGCAAGAGATAATAGAACGTTATGATATATGGCAACAAAGTTTTGCCTGGTTTAAAGGCGGCTCGTATAACGTTTATTGACCAAGTTTGTTACTTTACGAGCGCTGTATATGTGTACCAAGGCTATAAATGAGCTCAATAATGAAGGGTGGTCTGGTTACTATAATATCTGGTATATCATTAATGCATGTATGAAACCGCGGGTGTTCGTAATAAGAGCTGAGACTAATATTTACAGAAAGTAGAAAATCTTTTTCTTTATCTCACAAGGTAACGATTATATAAGAATGTTTATACTTAGGTAAGATGTAAACAAACGAAACAGGTAATTTTTGCCGATGCTGGAAACTACACACCTCCAAAAAATCTTGAAAATAAAAAAAAACCTTTAAAGTGAATCGGTTACTATTATATGTGTACTGTCATCTTTCAGCAGTACTGTCTCGTCTACACGTACTAAAGAGATTAGACAAGTTGACCGCTTTTGTCCCAACCCTTAAGCTGTAGGAAAAAAGAAGAAAACATGACTAAAGGTTCATCCTATTTTTAAAAGTAATTTCATCCAACCCACCAGCGATATGATTAATGTTTAGTGTTAATTATTGCAAAACTATGAAAAGAATGGTATATACGCTGAAAACATTTAATTTTGATAGTTAATTTTAAAATCATAATATTTGAAATGTTCTATAAAAATGATGTGCTAAGGAGTCTCTTGGGGAAAATAGACGTCAAGTGTACCGATAATAAATTTAAACATTAATATTTAACAAGAAAACTGTTTAGTTTTCTAGTAAATTATTGTATATTTATATAATAATGTACTCAAAGAGAAGTTCGAAGCGACAGCCAATTAAAATCAATTTATAATCTATATTTGCTTAGCAAATCACGATAGACACTATCAAAATTATGATGAAAATAGTCATGCTAATGAACGCCATTAATTACAGCATCATGATCAGCCTATAAGGGTCCCATTGCTGAGCCAGGTCTTCCTAGATAGTAGGAATATATGGTGGGATATGGCTATATCACTATGCTGGCCCGATGTGGGGTGGTTGGTGAAAGCGGTTGCCGTAGCAACGGGACCGACGGCTTCACCTTCACTTCACGCTACGTACCTTTCAAAGCATAGAAGAGCCCGAGACAACAAATTTTGATTGACTTATCCTGGAACCCTCCAAGCAAAAGTTCGGAGTTTATAGTTTGCGTTACAAAGCTACTAAGGTAGTAGCAACTTAGATGACTGATGATTCTGCCTTTGTGCCTTTTTGGTTGGCCAACTGTTACTAATGTCCTCCACAAAATTAGTAGAATCAATCGAAGATATTAATTTGATTGAGTAAATCTTGTCATAACGTTACATTTGAGTGGTTACCCCTTCATCTGGCTTGGTAGTCTAAAACACTACCATCTCCTAACATTCTACTTACTGTCGACTACGTCTGACTCCTACAGAAATTGCTACTAGAGAAAGCTTATGTCAAAATATGGAACTTATTATATCTTAACCTACGACATTGTTTTTGTAAATACCGACAATTAGACATAAAAAATTGAGCGTCCTAACTACCGCTCAAATGTTTTTAACTACCATTAAACTAAGCATCAAAATGAATCATATTAAACCAATCCGGAATAGAAATTAATGTGTCCATTTAGAACAAGCATTAGATTACAACCTAAAATTTACGAATAGAAAAAAAAGAGATAGATATAAACTCTTACTTAGATCCTTTTCGCGCTGATCCTAATCTCTATCATTGGGTGGATACTTATCAATAGTGCTTGAAAGCGAATGGACTGTATGGAATAAAAGAGTGATAGCTGAATTAAATATATATAATAGAACAATGACAGTTTGTAATAATAAGATATGAAAATAAAATAATATTAAACAAGCAGCACAGCAAAAACCACACGACACATCAACCACTCTGTTACGTAACCAGGCAACCACCATAGACACTGTAACGTTCCGTTACATTCCCCCCTCCGTGCAAAGAGGCACCACTTTTCTTGTCGGTCGTTTTAAAATTCCACCTGCCGTGCGTACCTCTACCACTCGCACAACTCCGTCGTGCCCTGGAAAAGTATTGATAATTATACCACGCGGCCATATACCACGAGGTAGATCACCGTCAGCAATAAAAACTGTGTCTCCAACTTTGAGATTTTCCACTGACTGATTGGGTCGCCGACGCGGTAATAATGTAGGGAGATACTCTTTTAACCACCTCCGCCAAAAGTTATCAGATAAACGTAACGCTCTTCGCCAAAGTACCTTCGCTGATAAGTCACTATCGTCTAAGTATGTGGAAACGGATGACGATGAACTGCCAAGCAAGAAGTGGTTCGGTGTCAAACTCTCCTGATCTTCGGCATTGCTAGTCACATAAGTCAGGGGACGGGAATTTACTATGTTCTCAGCCTCATTCAACAGGGTAACCAAGACTTCTTCTCGCGGGGCAGCTTCCTTTAATGTTATATTAAGTGCAGCCTTCACCGTCCTAATCAAGCGTTCCCAAGCGCCGCCCATTGAGGGGGAGGAAGGTGGTATAAATTTCCATGAAATCCCAGCGTTGACAGCAAAATCATTGATCTGTTTGGCTGCCGATACAAATGAAGTACCATTGTCAGATAGGATGTACTTCGGGCAACCTCTACGAGCGATGAATCTCCGAACTGCCATGATAGTTGAGTCAGCAGAGAGGCTGGATGTTACCTCCATATGAATCGCCCTTACAGTAAGGCATGTAAATAAGGCAACATACCGCTTTTCGTGCCGGCGACCTATGGTGACGTCAATCGGTCCAAAGTGATCCACACCACAGCACGTAAAGGGACGTTCTCCATATTGCAAACGCTGTATCGGTAAATCACCTGTGGGAGGAACTGTCGGCTTAGCTCGACGTATTCGACAAATTTGGCAAGATCTAATTACTCCTCGAACCGTATTTCTTAAGGGCAATATCCAAAATTTCTGACGGAGTTCATTGATCACCATTTCATGGTTTCCGTGCGCTGCCAATTCGTGGTATCTCATTACTAAAAGTCTTACGGCAGGGTTACGACCATCCAAAATAATAGGGAATTTTGTGTCGTGATCAACTCCTCGCATCAAACCAATACGACTACCGAGACGAATCAAACCATGATCGTCTATGAAGGGAGAAAGATTATTTAATTTGCTAGTCGGTGGTATAGATTTATTATTATTTAAAAGATTAATTTCATTTTGAAACGCTATGGCTTGCGAATAGCGGAAAATGTGTATCTCTGCCACTTGCAAGTCATTGGCTGTTAAATATTTAACAATATCTAAATTTTGCCTAACCTTAGCACATAAAATATTTACAAATTTGTGTACATACGCAGTTGATCGTAACAAACGAATCCATTTAGAAAAATTACAAATTTCTGCACATACAAACTTAGTATTAGACGGCTGGTCTATTTGAACTAAAATACGTTCTCTACATTTAGTTTCAAAGCATTCGTCAGTGAACATGACATTACGAGTCACAGGCGCAGACTCTTTCGGCCACTCTATATCAGGATGGTATAAAAACTGGGGACCAGAAAACCAGCGATGGTCAGAATTAATTTGGCCTGACGTGCAACGAGTAGCATCATCGGCGACATTTAAGCCGCTTGGACACCATCGCCAGTTCGCGATTTCTGTCAAATCAGAAATTTCAGCTATCCTGTGTGCCACAAACGGTTTAAAAGTCCGAGCGTCATTACGTAGCCAGCATAAAACTGTTTTAGAGTCCGTCCAAAACAGTTTACTTTTAATGTTGAACCTATGTTCACTTACGATTACATCGGCAAACCGAGCAGCAATGAGTGCTGCTTGCAGCTCCATCCTCGGAATGGAAGTTAATTTAAGGGGTGCTACTCGCGTCTTACTTCCGATAAGTACAACCTTCACGTCACCGTTTTGAAAAATGAAGCGCCAGTATGCGACCGCCGCGTAAGCGTATTCGCTGGCATCACAGAAGACGTGAAGCTCGATGCTATCGTACTCTATAGACATGGAGTACCACCGGGGAAGACGAAGATCTGAAACAGAGGTAAGGTCAACAACCCATTTCTCCCAATTTTGACGATCTTCCGCGGAGATAGTTTCATCCCAATTAACTCCACTGCGCCATACGCTTTGAAATAATATCCTACCTCTAATGATATAAATTCCTAAAAGGCCTAGTGGGTCGTAAACGCGCATCAAGCATTTTAAGACATTACGTTTAGTAAGATCAGTAACAGTAGGAAAATTAAAACTAAAACTTAAAGTATCATCTTTCAGATTCCAAACTAATCCTAAAATTCTTACGTCTAAGGGTAAATTTGTACATAAATCTTTAGAAACTAAATCAGGTAAACGTAAGTGATACGGTATATTCGATAAAATATCAGGTAAATTACTAGCCCAGTCTCTGATTTCAAACCCAGCTCTAGCTTGAATATCTATAATTTGTTTTGCAAGTTGAGCTGCCTCAAGTGGATCATCGAGACTCCCGATATAATTATCCATATAGTGATCCCTGACTATAGCTTTGGTAGCTTCGGGATACTCAGAGCTAAATTCGCGAGCATTACGATTTTTTATGTATATCGCGGTACATGGCGAGCATGCAGCTCCAAAAATGACAGATGTCATTCTGTACTCGACAATATCAGAATCTAACCCATTTTCATGCCATAAAAACCTTAAAGCGTCTCGGTCTTTCTCGATAATTTTCACTTGTAAGAAAAACTCGCGAATATCAGCTGTCATAGCAATACGCCCTTCTCGAAAACGGAAAAGTAAAGATAACAGTGGTTGTAATAAATCTGGACCCGTCAGTAATGTCGAGTTCAGACTGACACCCTGTACTTTTGCCGCTGCATCATGGACAACTCTAAATTTCCCTGGTTTGAGTGGGTGAATGACAGCAAAATGAGGTAAGTACCACGACAGTTCGCTAGATGGCGGTGAAGTACATTTTTCTGCGTATCCCTTCTCTATGAAAGCCATGACGTTCTTATGATAAGATAACGCTAAAGATGAATCCTTACTTAATTTACTTTCTAAACTTTTTAGTCTACTCAGAGCTAGTCCATAACTTCTAGGAAGTTGTGGTTTATCGTCTTTCCATAATAAACCAACTTCGAAGTGACCGCTTGGTAGTCGTTTAGCTGTAGAATCTAAAATATCTAATGCGCGTTGATCAGATGAATTAATTTTCTCCAATTTGGAAATGCCTATAGAATCTAAGCGGTAGTGATACTGGATTAATTCATCTAATTTTGCGTCAGATTCTACATTATGATGAATGAACTCTACAGGACGAGTTGTATTGGAAACACAGCCGTGAAGAACCCAGCCCAAAGCGGTTAATGAGGCAACTGGTTGTGAACGCGTTCCAGTACGGACATTTTTGCTAATAATAAGCGGCCAGTCACATGCTCCAATTAACAACAAAGGTGTGGCTTCGTCGTATGATATAAATTGAGCAATATCTTCTAAATGCTTATAGCAAGAAATATCACAATCGCGGATGGTTTGGGAGCGGATAGATAAAGATTCTAAGGCTCTAGCATTTTCAATAGTATGAGTATCGTGACTGAATTTTCCACGGATACTAAAGCTAACATACTCAATTGGAATGTTAGATCTTTGCATGCCTCCGACACCATCCAAATCGATGCAATCTTTCTTACCTGTAACACCGATTTTCATGGCGGCCTCTGCGTCTATAAGGGTCGCAGTAGAGCCTTCATCCAATAAGGCGTATGTGTTTAATGATCCTAATGGGCCAGTGATCTCTACAGCAACTATTTTAAGAAGCACTAATTTACGAAGCGGTAATCTACAATTATACATTGTATTCGAAGATGCTGCGGGTTTAATCCCAATAAACTCATCTTTTTTTGTAGCATGCTGTGCATTCGGAGTAACTGATTGTGCTAATGAAGAATCAGTACTCTGTGACGCTCCATGTAAAAGTTTGTGATGATGTTGTCTGCATTCATCTGTACCGCATGGTTTCACGCGGCATTTGGACCATTGGTGACGCCTGCTCTTGAGACACTTAGCGCAGACTTTGTGCTCTCGTACCCACGACCATCTCTTATCTATAGTAAGAGATAAAAAATTAGGACATGTTTTTAAATTATGAGAACCTCTACACATAGGACACTCTAACAAACAATTACTAGCAGTGTCAGTGTTATGTATAGTTACATTTCTGCCAGTATCTTTGTTGAATGGTTTCGAAATATTTGTGTTACGGTGAGAAATGGAAGAAGGTGTATATTCAATAGTGGTTGGCAAGAACATAACTTGGCGATCGCTCTCTTGTTCTAAAAAATTAGATAAGTGTTCCAACAAAGTCAAAGAAGTGGATTGGTCGGCAGTTGAATTATAATGCACTGCCGCGTAATCCGACCATTTGAATTTTAAATGAGGAGTAAGTTTATAAAGGAGACTATTAAGAAGGTCTCTTGAGTACAAATACTCAAATTGATTTAACAATTTAATTGTAGTAACGCAATTTCTTACCTTGGCTGCGAAATTACCCAAATCCTTAGTCTCTAACGTAAGTTTCGGTAAAGCACGGATAGAAGATAATTCATGAGCCAGGAGCTGTTCCGACCGGGCGAAACGACGCTGTAAGGTGCGTATTATAACATCAGGTTCATCTGCTGTAAGCAATAAAGAACAAATTGACTCATAGGCTTCACCTGTCAAAGCTTCTCCTATTCTCGTAACATTCTCCACCGAAGTATAAGAGCTGCGGGAGCTATCAAAAGCTCTCTTAAAAGCTAACCATTCATAAGGCTTGCCGGAAAATCTTGGCAGTGGGATAAATCTAGATGACGTTCCCTTGCTGAGGTTAGTTATAGCTTGAGCAAGTTGACTTATGTCACTATTAATAGGCAAAGAAGGTTGAGCTCGGGCGGGAATAGGTACAGTATTATCATGATACATGGGACAATATAAATGAGGCACGCCCTTATCATGAATATTAAAAGGCATACTTACCTTTGACTTAGCCATAGTTACCCGAGGATCATTTTGTTTAAAATTGGTAGGAGTTGAAGGTCGCAGTAGTCGATCAGGTTCTACAGTTGCAGTAACCAACGGCGCAGCTCCATTTGCAATATGCTGGGAATGATGTTGGATAGCAACAGGCGGACACGTAGAAACTGCTACGGCTGGGGACGCTGAGGATTGTGCGAGAGGACGAGATGAGCTCGCAGGAGCGTCCAGCACACAAGCAGTCGCTGTGTCTTGCTCCTTTATAGGAACCGTGTCCGTGTTTGTACAAACGGCTCCGTCAAACCATTCTTCGACGTTTACTGGAGAGTTGGCATTGTTATGCTCGCTGCCGCTCGCTTCGATCGCAGCAATCTCCGCGGCCAGTTCAGCGCGCGCAAGGTTGCGCTCCACCTCTGCGATTCGACGAGCGTAACGAGCCTGTGCGTCTGCTGTCATTGAGGCTTTTTCGATAGTTGACAATTTCGACGATGAGGAGTTACGAGATGATACAATGTGTTTCGACATTGACCGAGTAGTCATCGTGAAAAATATAAAATATATAAAATATTTTATGATATGACAACTAGTGAAAAAATATCAGATGTGAAAAAATTAAAATGTCAGTTCGAATAAAATTACTACGGATCGATGGACCAATGAAAGCGAATGGACTGTATGGAATAAAAGAGTGATAGCTGAATTAAATATATATAATAGAACAATGACAGTTTGTAATAATAAGATATGAAAATAAAATAATATTAAACAAGCAGCACAGCAAAAACCACACGACACATCAACCACTCTGTTACGTAACCAGGCAACCACCATAGACACTGTAACGTTCCGTTACAGTGCTCATTCGTCGTCCGGATCTCAATTTGCACAAATTACCTAAAACCGGTCCGAATATTGGGAAAACGCTGAGAAAGTTTGCCAAATAAATCAAATGCTGAAACGCTGTATTGAGTTGTTCAACTACTTTTGTCACTGGAGAATAGAAAATTGGTTTAAAAATATTAAATACATTTATTTCCAGTTTCACAAAGCCTAGCAATTTAAGACAGTAATTTTGTTCCAATACTTAGTACTATTATGTTGTATGGAATTAAAAATTCAGCTTCGTGTAAGAGTTTTTATTGGAAATTTCTCAATACCTATACTCATAATAAAACTGTAGACGTTGTATATTGAATATAATCACCAAATATTGAGTCGGGGCCATAAAAGAGGGCAACCGAAAAATAACAATTTTCTATCCGTCTGTTTCAAAACTTCTGGTCGAATGCAGTTATGACTGTCAATAGCAGTTTTTCCCGCAGCAATATTGAGGTTTTTTTTCCATTAGAATCAAATGTCAGGAAGTTGACTGTTCTATACAATTTTTTTTTATTCTTATAGGTAGCTCATGTCTTCATTTCACCTCAAGGTCATTTAAGATAAAGCTGAACATGGAAGCGAACTACAACCGTATTCCTCAAGATTTTACCTCCAACTGCCAGGTGAGAGCTAGGCAAGACTAAAAAATTCCTACCATCAACCAAACCACGTACTCAAACCTCTGTTTCCACTAGGAATTGAACCCTGAAACTCTAGATCTAAAGGCCATCTGTCTCAGCCTCTAGTCTACTATTTTGAATTTTGGGCTAAAAAAACTGTTTTCTAAGACGGAAGAAATAATAATCTGTCAACAAAAATGACATTATATGTCACTTGTGTATATATTTCAACGATATGTTAAATAGTACTTTTGAAAATAAGACGATAAAATTACCAATGTGTTACTAAAAAGATGTGAAACAGTGATATTGATATGGACGTACGAACATTTAAAAGCAAGATTTGATAATGTTGATGTTCGCAGATAACCAATTACAGGTAATTATGTGGCACAGTTTTACACATACAATGATTTATAAGATTTTTATTGCAAAAATATTCCTAATAAAATAAAATTAAAAACACTAACTGATATAATAACACTCATCCGTAATCACTTATCTCAGAGTCATAATTTTGAAGTTTTCCTTTTTTAAGTATAGGTTTCCTCTAAAGTGTTATTCGTCAACATTTACTGTGAAACTAACTTAAAAAACTAACTAACTTTTAACTTTAAAATAATTCCACATACTCTTTTATTGAAATTATAAGAGATATGTGTCACACTTGTCGTAACAGAGACAAATAGGGCTCAGAAACTCTTACACAGATCAACCGCGTACCGCCAAACGCGAATATTTAACTTGAATTAGAAGGTTTAAAAAGGTAGGATTTTTCTGAGAAATGTATCTGTTGCATAAATTCTTGCATTGCAAATATGTGACATCTGGACAAATCCGTACGAAGCAGCAAAAGCAGTGTACGCAAAACAAAAAGCAATTGCATTTTGTTTATATTTATTAAGAAGAAATCCAATTCATATTTCGTAAGTATCGAATGTTTATTTTAGCCTTCGCCAGATGGTGGTGATCGTTATATAAATCATCCACCCGTTATTTACAGTCGACTTTAGTTAAACTTAACATAATAAACCACAAACCAGGCAGTTCAAAATAAACCCAATCTGCGGCGAGCAGTTTTGCGAAGTTGGAAGCCTTACAGAGCTTGCATTTTGATGTTTTATTCAAAAGGTTATGTGCACGGGAAAACTGCATTCACTATAGAGAGATTTTACAGAAAATACAGAACGAGTTACTTGAACAGATTTTATATTCAACATAAAAATAGATTTTATTTTAAATTTTTATTGATTTTTATTGTCTTTTGCAAAATTTGATTTAATTAGAACCATTTTTTAACAATTTTGAGTGGTAAGTTTATTAGTTGGGTATAGTATTGTCAACTTGATTGTTTGAAATACAGATATATTGTTATTAATATAAATTTAAAGGTTTGCCCTCGATTTCGATGAGATTCTATTATCAGATCCTGGCTTAGTCAATACCATGTCGGAACTTTTATCTCTTTAAGCTTACAAAATTTCCGTAGCAAGTGAACTCCGAACTTATTTAGTTTCGTCACGTCAAAAACTTCTCATGCGACCACAGTATTCTGTAAATAATATATGTATACGTAACACAACCTTTCTATTACCCGTCATATTTTTCCTATCTCCAGAACGAACTATTAGTGAAAACGGAAAACTTGAAGTGGATGTTTTGTAGACGTCATAAAAATATTTACGAGACATATTATTAATTTATTATATTATTTTTTTTACAGTAAAAGTAATTTCTCGTGGTTTGTAGATATAATTTTGATTTTATTTCATGTAGTGGCAAAGTGACTTGTCGGAAGTAATGAAACCAGTGTTTTTGTAAATGTTCATAAATTTTTAAATAACATTTTTTTTTTGTTATTTAATTTAAAACGTAAAGTAACGTTTTACCAAAGAAACAGTGAATTATAACAATCAAAATAAGTTATGAAAATGGAAGCCGCGTCTCGCGAATCGCACTCTATGTTGGGCTTCAGAATTCACAATATAGTATTTACGTCACTCGTTAAGTGGGAAAATTAACAATAAATTATTCTAAACCTAGCTTAAAAACAATGCAAAATGCAAACCATGTTATTTTGTTAACTTTAAAATATATCTACTACGTTACAGAAACAGCTTAAAACTTAGTTATTAGTAAGTTATTAATATTAAGTACTTACATCTACTGTGAAATAACCATGCTTATTAAAGATTGTCCCCTTTTACCATCAAAAACATACTATATTTCAAAGCCACTTAAAAATTACTTTCCACGTGTAGCTAAAATAATTTAGGTATGCATTACCCTTAATATATTAATATCATTATAAATTTTCGAGAAGTTGACAAGAGTCTTGCTTCGAATAAAATTGTTACACAGCAATCTTTGAATAATTCGCTAAAGTATTTTAATTAAATTACCTTTGTGAGATAAAGAGTTACTTTTATGTTCCACCTTAGATCAAAACAAATACATCAAAGCTTTCTTTGAAAATATGTCTGCACTTCTGAATACATCCCACTCTTCTCGTCGAGGACCGACGTACTTCGACGTACTTACAACAGCGCTTGTAACCGGACTATGAATAAAACATACAAGAACAGCAATTTCGCTTTACCATCGTGTTGCTACAAAATCATTTTAAAAGCGCAATTCTGTTCCGTTTTACTTAAATCGAAGTCAAGACTTCAATTTTGATGTCGTATAATAATAGGTAAACGACGTGGTAAAACAAATGACGATAACAAAGTAACTAGTGCAATGGTTAATCCCGGATAGGCCAAATTGGTCATTTGGAGCTTCTTCTTGATTTGCAAAGCACTTTAAGTCTTTAGTCCCCGTTGTTATGGCAACCGCTTTCACGCATCAACCCGCATTGGATCAGCGTGGAAGTATTATGGCCACAAACTTCTCGTGTTGCTCTATGCGCAGGAGTAAGAAGTATATAGCTTGTTGATAATGAGAAGCTTTTATCGAATATAATCAAACGGAAGCTTTGACAAGACTTTGAGACCTACAACTTTAACTAAACATGTAGAGACCTAATTTCTAAGGCTGAAAGATATGTCTTTATTCGAATATGTTTACCTACATTTTTATAATTCATTAAATAGATATACTTCATAGAAATTACGTACCAATAGTATCCCATCAAACCAATTTTCCCAAAAGTTAAGACTGTTAGACGACTAAAAATATGTATATACTAATACATAATGACATAGGTAGTTTGTAAATGTCATTACAAATACTTAAGGCTGAGAGTGTATTGCGCCGCTTCTTCTCTGAAATTATTAATTCGTCGAAGCGGTGGTAGGGTTAATTGGGAATATGCATATTAGTGTTCATTTTAATTTTAAAATAATTAATTTAATATATAATTTAATTGCATAACGATAACAATTTGCAAATACTCGGTTAATAACCATATATAATAATCACTTAAAGTTATCACTATTATTAGTGCTATATCTTCAATTAATTTTATTAATTTTTTTTATCTATATTCCTTGTTATGACGATTTCAAAGAACTTAGTAAATGAGTCTATTTTAATAAAGAAATTTATTTAATTACACCCTTTTTTAGACATGGAGAAACTTATCATGTGCCAAACTCTCTGTACTTTTAATTTTACTGGATAATTATCTAATAGTTCTTATGTGTCTATAACAAAAGGTTTAAAAATCATTAAATGACGTATCGTTGGTACCGTTAATACAAAAAAAACGGGAGGAGGCGTAGGCGTCAGATGGCGAATTTTACAGACAGTGAGTTTGAAATACTGTGAGTGTACCCCTAACATTTAATTATATCACTTATAAAGTAATTAATCATATGGCACACCTGCTAAATAGTGCATAGGCCTACAACTAGCAAAGGCCTTGCAAAAAATGCTTACAACAGTTCACTAATTTTAGTCAGACACTCTCAAATATGCTTTCATTGCTATCTTTCTTATTAAGTTATAGGCGTGGAAAACAAAATATTTTTAAGTGTATTTAACTAAAATCAGCTTACTGGAAATTAATAATATCCAAAGCTACTTCTTGGAATATCCTGTGTAAATGAATTTAAATTTTAATTGTTTTATTTTAGAATAAAGTCTAAAAATTTTGCTGTAATAACTTAAACAATGAAAATGAACCTAATAAATAAATCTACCTCACGTACGTCGCACGACGTGCGTCGAGGGACGAGAATAATTCAATCAAGAGTCCAATATTATCAAGAATGATGGTGTATACCGAATATTTATAGCAAACTTAAGTTTTATAGATAAAACTACGAGTTTTATGTGTATTTTTGTCATATTAAGAACATTCTATATTACATTATAATTACAAAATTCTTTTCTATATTATTTTTGAACAGATTTTTGAGCAGGAAGGAACTTTATTGGAAAATCGGTGCAAATTGACAAGAATTGTACATATATACGAGAAGTTTCTTTGATAATAAATGAGAGCTTGGTGGACCCACAAACGCTCAATTTTATTTTATCCGGGAAACGTAACAATAAATAATGTACAAAGGATTTAGTAGTACGTAATAGCGTTAATTAGTTATATACATTGAATTATAACGGGCACAAAAGCAAGATAGTAAAATAAAAAATTAAAACAATATAAAACCCTTCCAGACCTCTATAAGAAGGTCAAATTAAAAACAAATTCTTACCATAATCATCATTATGTATAATAAAATATACAACAACTAATTTAAATGAAAGAACTAAACTTAATGAAACAAAATCATTACACATATTTTTTTGTAAATATTTAGTTAATACTTTCTGGGATGGTTCCTCCTCTACACCAATATCAACTCAAAATACATAGAAGAATGTAATACTTTAATTACTTTACCTAAATCCTCAAGAACTAAGTTTAATCTTAACTTCTCAAGGCTTACTAGGATGGCGTACCTTTTTATATTTTTCGGAGAAGTCGAATGCTGTTCGGGATAATTGTCGGTATTTTGCTACGAAATGCTTGAATAATATACCATCTCACCTTCAGAGGTTTGAACGTCAGAAATTGCAAAGAATATATTCTGAATCTACAAAGAAGTAATTGAGAAATATGTTTTGATATTTTGACGCTATTCATAGTTGTTACACTATTCATAATTTATACACCTTTGATACCGTGAATAGCGTATTTATTGTTCTTTTTTTGAGTTGTACCAATATCATGGGATGTTATCATATTTAGTAAAGGAATAACTGCATATTACTTTCCACAACAACAGACTTTGTCGTAGCTAGCCTTGCTGTTGTATAGTTCCCAAGTCTACGTAAAGAGCTCAGAGGGAATGAAGGTATTTCTAACTCAATACTGACAATCAGAGTGCAATCAAGCTGATTAGAAATCCCAATTACATTTTCAAACACTAAAATATAAATACAAGGATTAAGTTTGTACGTGATCTGTATTGCCTGAAACGTTATGCTGTTCAGTATACGATTTATATACTTCTGATCAATAAGCAGGTATATTAACAAAAGATTTGCCCAAGTGAATCTCAATTACAAAAAAGGTGTTAGAGAAACTTAGAGTAAAATAATTATAGTGAAAATTAGAGTAAAAATATTTACTTCTTTAAATTTGTGACTAATTTTGTATATATATATTAGTGTGTAGAGAATAGTTGTAATTTCATATCTATAAATATGTGTGTGTGTCATTTTGTTATTGTGATAATATATCGTCTTCTGTCTCTTGCTTTTGATTGACTTATATAATATCTTGGTAACAATGAAATTATAGACTGTATAATTTATTATATTAAGTTATATTATGTAAGAACTATATTATTAAAATTTGTATTAATAAAAAAATGAATGTGAAATTGAATTGATGATTCTCTCAAAAACTTTTCATATGCTCACGAAAACTCCAAACAAATATTAAAAATTGACAGCCCAATGCATTTCTTCTGACCCCTTCTGACTAAACTTCTCTTAATCGTAGAATATTATGTTTGACCCAATATACAAAGAAAGTTATGTAGATATAGTCCGGAGATATCCCAGAACTTTATTGAATCTATTCAATTCACTGCTTTTGATTTCCTATTGAATTACGACAAACTAAGATGAATACACACAAATAGTTTCAGTTTGTGGATCACCAACCCCTATTCATGTTGTGTTCATGCAAAAGTTTTCAAAGGAGATCTTGAACTTACGACCTGAGATCTTATTATATACAAAAGAATATTAAGTTGAATTCGGCAACTTATTCATCCATATGGCTTGCTTAAAGCCTATCTTAATTATTAATAATATTATTATGTTTAAAATTTATTTAATTTAAAATTACTTTTGGATTTAAAATTACCATAAAAAGAAAGAAATCTTTGCAGATCATTGAGCTGATTTTTTGCGAATGATATATCTTCTATTAATTAATATTTTTTTCTTATTAGTATTCCACTTGCAAATAAGTAAGTATATATTTTTAAAACTAATGGTCAACCCTAATGAAATTTAAAAAGAATGTTTATTGCTTGTGAAAGGGGTCTTCTTTACCCATGAAATCTAAGTACCCTTAAAATTTTGTGTCACTGAAAGCCTTATGAGTGATTTAATAATTTCATTATGGAGACTGGAGTTGGGTCGTTGTGTATATATTAACTGCTTTCTACTTCAAAATGAAAAGATAATAACGTACAATTAACTGCTAAAGGCTTACCTTTCAGAGTAGCAAGCGCACTTGGGGAACAGCAGCTTTGGAGCGCACTTGAGAGAAGTTCAGTAAATGAGGCTACGGAATTTGGATAGCTTTAGCTTAACATATATACAAATGAAATGTAATATTGTACTTGTACTTGTATCTATTTAATAAAAAACAAAATTTAATTTAATACAACACAAACATTAATTTAATACAATTTTAAAATATTTCGCGGATTAAAGGAATACTTAGTGGTTTTTTCATGAGATTTTAGTAAGTTCGAAGTGCGTTTGAACCCTGATTACTACGGCAAGGATAACATAATTTTAAAATCAGTGTTCGATTATTTGAACGTAGGTATACTCGGGTTTATTCTGTTGACTTATACGGTTGAATATATAAATTGTTCACACTTAAATGTTTAAAAAGAATACAAAAATAAAGATAATGAAATTAATAATAACAAAAAATAGGTACTAATAACATATGAAAGATATAAGAAAACAACAAAGGGAGTATCCAATTGGGCAGAGCTCTCTGAATGTTTTGGATTAAAAGAAAAACACGGACTTTTAACTTAGAGATATCCGATGACATCCGCGAACTTCGTAGTATTAGATTCACGTGCGGGCTTTGTTTTCTGCACTTCTAGCACTTTTCTAGGCTCTTGGTTATTTGATCTGTCTTGAAAGAGGTTATAACCGGCTTTCCTTTACAATCAATCCTAGTCACAGTTTTCATTCTATTTATCAAAATAACAAGGTTTAATTGGTTTTCTTGAGAGACGTGACTGATGGCCTTCTATTATGATTAACTCTTTAGTGTCTTGGACATACAATGTCCACGGAAAATGCTGAATGAGCGCGTAAGTAGCATTTATAGAATAGAATATATTGTACATCAGCCAATTCAAGAAAAGAAACACTCAAAAAATATTAAAAGTATTATTCTTAGTAATCATGTACGTCAGGTTTAGAAGGATGAGACGTAACTCTACGAATTTTAACTATTTCTTATCATAATAAAATATATTTTATATGAAAAAATGGTAAAGCACTACACCGCATGTTTACTATACCCGACGGGGAACTGGGGGAGTAAAATCGTGGGTTGATTTACTCCGTCACTCAGAGCAACGCCAACATAATGTGAGGGCCGCGAATACTACTTGAACATTATCCTGTTGGCACAAGGTTTGTTATTTTTTCGTATAAAGTAGAGTATCCAAAATGAGGCGGTACATATTCATACCGTTTACGCAAAAATTTTCTTAAAAAAATAGGATTGGAAGGATATACAATATAGTATTTTTAGTTATAGATATAGAATAGTAACTTCTCAAGCGATAGTTTCATATTTACCGAGATGGCAAACGTGTGGCCAAAATCGATTTATGTAGCCGGCTTGATCTTATATTTACGCGGCACGTCATGTGTTTTGAAAATAAAATTATTGAGGATACCCACACATTTGATCTTGAGTGAGAGGGAGAAGGCTTTTTTCCTAGTTCAAAAGCATTCTTTTAGGATGATGTAAACTACAAAATAGTACTATTATTTTTTGTTTGTAATTATTAATTTAATTTATTCTTACAACAATTAAACAGTACTAAGAATACACAGAAAACACCTTTTTATTTATTCCCTGAGAATACATACTGAAGTATATAAATACTATTTTCTCAACACTCTCGATGTCTTATCAAAATTAGATTTAAGCTTAAGGTAAAGGAACATTACATTGGCCCAGTTCCGTTTCGTAAATTAAATTAGGTAGTCGCTGGGTAAAAATGAAATATGCGGGTGTTGTTGCAAAATACCTTTTCGCGGTACTCATATCGGGTATGCAATTTGACATTAGGTTGCATACCCAATAAGAGTACATCAGTTTTATAATAATTTAAAATACCAATTAGTCGGTAAAAGTTGACTTTGAGAACTCAAGTTAACAAGAAAATACAGACTTTAAGTCCTATTAAAAATAAAAATCAGTAAATTCCTGAAGATTATTTATTAATTCAAAACTTTCGTAACAAGTGTCCGAGTGCATCATTGAGCTCGCCTGCTGGAAATATAATTAACGGTTCGTTATATCAGTAGGAGCGAAGCTTACATTAAATATTCACTGCTCGCACTCTAGAGAATCTTTTGCAAGATAAGTTGGAATTTCAGTTAGGATATTGAAAAATGGCCTTCACATTATATACGGGTGCCTTCCATCCCTTTCTAACCTGCTGAAATCACCGCAATAATCGAATATCTGTTGTTTCGGTTAATGGGCACTCCGTTGTTTTTTTAGGGTCGAATACCTGTGAGATATAGAGTTTTTGTATTGCTCATAGTATCTATTTTCTTCCAGAGACTCGTTAAATAATTAACTTATAATTATTAAAGAAACCGATATTAATGGGACGTGGACTTTTCACAGCACTACCAGACGAATAATTTTGTATAAACTCAGAAATATATTTATACTTAATACCACGTTACACTGAATATTTTCCTCTTACAAGTTTATGTATTAGTAATATAGGATCGCAATAGTTGGTGTGACATGATACGAAAGTGTGAATCAACTTCTGAGCACGACCGTACATTACTACTACAAGTTGTCTATAAAAAGAACATCAATATTAGTACCGACACCTTTCTTGGTGAAAGTTCAAATAAATCAGTTCCCTGTCAATCTGCTTATTAAGTTAGCGTGAAAGAAATCGAATAACGTACTTTCTCTGAATGCTGAACAAATTTTCTCTTGATACCTCCCAAAGGAATAATTGGCATTCAAGTATTCCGTGGGGGAACTGTCAAAACAATTTTCATTACTTATCATCGGCAACAGTGTCTAGTGCCACCTAGGAATTGCCACATGTTAGGTACACATGAGATGTATGTGCCACAACAGAGCCATGCTGACCAATGCTAGTTGGTTTGTCAAAGCGGTCATTGCAAACAATGAATGTCAAATTGATAGCAATTGTTATCCTTATATAGAAAATAATGGAGTAGAACCAAAGAACTAATAAATATTGATTGAATATCTAGGATTAATAATGTAAAAAGTTGTTTCTTTTCATACTTAAAACCAGAGCACTATAAACGGAACTTATGTAATAACTAGTTAGAAAACTTGAACTGAATTAACTAATTACTTATTTTATTAGATAAATAAATGAACTAGAGTTAAAATAAATCCAGTTACCAAAAATAATAAGATTTTTGAACTTTCGCCTTGACTGCACGCTGGATTTACATTACTATTTTAATATTACGTACATTACTATTTTAATATCTCAAGATGAGACGGTTGTCACGGTAACCGCTTGCACCCGCCGAAAAACAATTGGCCACCAATGATAATTATTATAAATTGAAAATTTCAATGTGCTTTTGAAGAGGTGCAAAAGGAACACAAAAATTTTACTAGAAAAAATAAAACGCTTGAATTATTCAAAAGGTCAATTGTTTTATGCAAAATAATGGTGCTTTAGTAAAATGGCTTTTACTAAAGCACATTAAAAAAACAATTATTTTATTATAATGGAAAACCTGTGGAGCGGAACAATAAATCTTTTTAAACCAATACAAAGGTAGAATGCATTGATGCAAAAACCATGAATAATATCGATGTTATCACAAATAACGTAAATTGAGAGAAATGTGAGGCGGATCTCGCTCGTGAAAATCTGAATTTATACAACTTATATAAATATGAAAACGTGTCTGGTGTCAGAATCAACGAAATCAACGAAACATGCCTGGAACTATAAAGGAATACATATTATTATTTCTAAATCCTTAATTATTGAAATAACATATTATCTATCAGTTTATTATTAGAATGCATTTTATTGGTATTTTGTGAGACTAAATGCCTAAAAGTATATTCGTTAAATCGTACACTTTGATATTTATACAAATGATTGCACGATATATGATCATTTTCAAATTTTTATTATTTTTCACCCATATGAGATATTTTCTTAATGTTTATCAAACATCTGTAGTACCAATTTCTGTGACAGAACTTAGTTACTAGAAATACATGATAATAATTATAGACAGTAAAAACTCCTTATATTATTATAATTATTCATTCATTCCTAATATACAATAAATTAAAATACGTAATCAGCTAAAATATCTTACCTATTTTGATAGTTGTATTATCGATAATACGTTGAACTTGGTCTTCATTGCTCTTTTAAAAATAATTATTTTGAAGAATGTTGACTTAATATATAAATATAAAACAAAACATTATCAAATTACTGAAACCTAATAGTTGCTTATTATGTCTTTGGAACTCTTATAGCAAACAAGATAATGCCACCACATCTAAACACGCATTATGTACAAAGTAATTAGCCACAAATACTAATGAGTTGCGATTTAGTTACACAGAACTCATCTTAGAGCACTGAATTACTGGAAAAGCTTCTCGGGTCATTTAGAAGTTCCACACAACCACATAAACAATAACTTATTCATGAGTTATTGTTTATGTGGTTGTGTGTCAGGTTTCAACCTGAAGCGTGGATAGCCTAGACTCTTTACTGCGCAACAAAGAGGCATAAGCGTGTCTCTTTTCAGTATTGTTATTAGCTATAGCTACCAAAGTCAAAACATCATTGTCAATGAAGGCGCAAATCAACTGACTTTTTAAAAGAATATGTTTGAAAAACAAGCAACCAGGCCTCTATTGGTTACAGCTACGGTAAACGCTTGCGTCTACAGCTACGGTAACCACTTGCAACTACAGCTACGATAACCGCTTACGTAATGAGACTATGAATGATACATATACAGTACGTTAACGAAGACAGTGTATATTATAATACAATCTCCACTTTTATATCCACTTTTTATTGATTAATGAGTTAAGCTTAAAAAAAGTAATATTTACTAGAGTGGTTTAGGAATTATTCATCAAAATTTTTATTTTGATATTCATAAAAAAGTGTTCAAAAATACTATTATCGTATTTTTTCCTTAGATAAATACAAAAAGGTAATTTAGTTTTAGCGCTATATTGATGGCATTAGGGACAATTATCTAAGCCTATTCAAACACAATGGTTAGTCAATAATATGGTGACAATAATCCTTTTTTTTAAAGGTTTTTCTGTAGAAATTATTTATTATGGGTCAGGGTGGTAATGGTTAATTCCCAATGTGGATTGACTTGGCAATATGAATTACATTTCCTTTTTAAGTCAAGATGGAAGTTAACTCTACTTTATTGCTTGAGAAAGCGACGAAGTTATTTTTCTTCGATCTCTTTTATAAAGTAAAGGCTCCCTTTGGGCGGCTAGCAATTTGATCGTAAAACAACTCTATATAGGGCTCTTAAAAATGAACCATCTAACCTTTTCTAATTTAATTGGTATGAGAGAACTCTCAATCCTATTTAGTAGGATTCTACAGTCTATCAATCTGAACAATATTTTTTCATCGCGACTTTTGGGTAAATAGGCAGGGGTACTGACCGCGAGACTGACGTTCGAGTGCTTGAACTTGTTTCACTATAGAAATTTATATATAATAATATAACAATATATATAATAGGAAACGAATTCGGTAAACATCTCGCTAGAAGAACACAAACTACAAATAACTCGTGAAAATTCAAGGCACGTTTTGTGACGACACATAACTCGATTTGCCGTGTCAAACAAAGACAATTATTTGTTCTCTGTCACTGCATATGACTCCTGCCGTTGTAACATTCAGCATTCGATTTGTTCCGGCCCACGAAGAGAACATTAAAATACTTGTAGTTAAATATATTGATAAATCCGTTTCGACTATCAGAGATATGGTTTGAAAATAAAAAAATCGAAACATCTGAAGTTCACCAGTTTTAATTAAAAAATTATCTCTTTAATTTCACAAACGTTACGTTATTTAGAAACAATATTTTTGAAAAATACATCACTTAGAAAAAACTTTTTTATTTTATTTTGTATTTAAACGATGATAATAGGTATCATCGTTTAAATAACATTTCATCTCGACCAACCTGCGGAAAGTAAATATATTCCTACCTTACGTTGAGTTGTAATAACCTATCTCTGGGTGGTTTTGCTTTCGAGGCATTGTATTTCAAGCAAACCTAATTATAAAATAGATAAGTAATTGAAACCCCACATAGTAGATTCATTAAATTTAGGATCACTGCAGCGTAACCTTAATAGCACCGGCAGCGATTTTATCAACACCTGAAAAAACAGCGCAGTTGTCAACACATTCTATCAAAGCAAATTAAACTAACGACCAATAAACCATAACAGCGAAATTTCAAGTAAATGCGTAAACTGATTGACACAGTAAACTTTCGTCAAACAGACTAATCACCAACACCGTTCAGTTAGCAGTCTGCTTTAATAGAATCTCAATGACCCCAAAAGAACGAAATCAAAGAAGCGCAACGAAAAATATACTCTATTCGCTAAACCAAAGAACTTATTTATCACCCTTAGGTTGAAATATCATTTGCAAGTAAAAACCACAAAAACAAAACCAGAGGGAATAATTTCGCTTACCAGACAATTACTTTACCAGATAATTAATAGTGTTCTTAATTTAAGTCGTTTGGTGATATTAATCCCGAAACATAGTAAAATCTTTCATCTAAGAAATAAAAAATAGTTGGCGACCTACACATTTATGCAATACATAGATCGAAGTAAACCGTATGTCTGTATGCATAATGTGTGCGTATTTCAAAGCACACCTTTCCTAGCTGCGTGCAAATCTAATCCGACATTCGCGGGTTTTTGGTGCGGCTATGAAGATTGAGGGTAAAAATAACCTTTGACGGCAGAGGAGCGTGATTTGAATACAAAACCTGCATTTTACGTCCTTTTTATTCGTTGGTACTTTGCGGTATATTGTTGCATGAAATTCATCGTGCGACAAAAATGATTAATGATAAACTTGAGTAGCGTATGTTTGTATAACAGATTGCTATCCCTAGCTGTTTTATTTTCACCTTTTTCCTTTTTATAACTTGGTTACATTCTTTTGATTTATTTTTTCAGGAATTCAAGATTATTTTCTTCGAAACATACACTTCTGACATAAAAAATATAGGAGAATTTATTTCAAAGCCGAATATAAAGCGTTTGACTGAAGTGATATTTAAATTACTCTAGTTTCTAGTATTGTGTTCCTAGAGTGAAAGTGGAGGGGAGGGAGGGAGCTTATTAATAAAGAATTTGAGTAGGGAGAACCGTCTGAATTACTCGTGTAAGGTAGTGAAGTTACCAAAGAGTTTTAGAGGCCCACATTATACCCAGTGTTGCTATGATCCAGGCGAGCTGTATACACTCATAACTGAGTCGATGGCGAGTTTCTGCGTAAACTTTGTTCTCCGTACGCTTGTTTGGAATATATAATTTTTAAAAACAGAACTCAGGCGGCCATCAAGCGATATCGAATAATTTTCTGTGCTTTTTAAAGCAAATGGTATAAATGTATAGCAAAAGTGTTTAATATTTATCTTTATTATAACGCAATAAATAAACAATCATTAAGAAAAAGATATCAACGTCCATATATACTCGCATTTTGAAAATAGTACTCGTAATTGATCATGACGGCGAATAGAGATGTATTTTGCAGTCTTATTCATGCGAAGTAAAGTGGGATGGGAAAAAATCCGTTTCATAAAATGGTAAAGCATCCAAGCTTCGCTAGGAGGTAAGACTCGCAAATAAACCTCACGATACTTTCGTATGTATAGAGATGCGACGGGTTATGAAAGGCACTAAAGACCAGGCAAACGTTATGAGTATTTCTGAGATGAAAAATGCAATATGAGATTGTTATTAAAGTTAATTGTGCTGTTGGTAAATAAAGAAATAAAAATATTATCCTTCTGTATATATCTACTAAAACAAAACTCCAAATGACGATCTCGTCATGAGGCAGTGGCAAATATTAATAATGTTATCATAATATTTAATTTATTATCCAGTCCGAATAGACCATTACATTCTTATACAAACTAAATTATTTTGGTCCGAATGTAAGAGACTGAACTTGGCGTAATATTGTCAATAATACTATTTTATCTATTAGCAAAACTTTTGTCGAAATTTGGTCACCTTTTGGCGTACAACCGAACTTCGGTCTGGCGAAAGTTCGACGTGCATTATATAGCAAAACAAATCAGCCTTTAAATAACACATGGTGGAAGTAACATCTACAACTAAATTGATATATGTAGTAATATTTTCATTGGAAATTTAGTATAGGTACATATTGCAATATTACAGATCTCGAAACATAACACACCACTTAGCCAGATTGTACCAAAATTTATTTTAAGATACTCTAAGTTTAAAAAAAAATTAATGAATGCTTACTTACGATCTTATGGTTCGCCAACAAAAGTACTTAACTTTATCGTTGGGAAATAGTACGCTGTTTGTACGTGCCGCGACCCTTAAAAAAGTATATACGATGTTCCCAAGCAGTAAAACTGGAATACCGTTATCTGTGGTAGAAATCTGTTCTATAGAACAAACGTACAAGTTTTCAGGCAAGCACAACTACGAAACTGAGCAAACTGTGTTGAACTTGCATAAAAAACGATCACTTCAAAAATTTATTTAACGTTAACTTTTTCACATATTAGTAGAACATCTTGAGTGTAATTACTTACACAAATGAACAGTGTAATGTGATTCACTTTAAACTTGACATAGTACTCTCTAATCCTGTTATTCAAATACGACAGTCTACTTCCATCGTCCTTTAAAGTTGAGACTGAATTCAAAACTATATCAAGTTTCGTCGACAACCGTCTCTCGTCTTTAATTATGAAATCCCCTGAAGCATGAATTGCTTTGTAGCACACAACAATGCGTGGTGGCGCTGTAACTGAGTTTATCAAAATTCCTTCAATCAAGTGAAACATTTGGATATTTGATGCTGCTTTAAGTAATTTACTCATAATTTATTCATTAAAAATAAAGACTCCAATATTTGAAATTATCAGTGAAGAAAAAAAAAATTAACCTAAATTTAAATGAAATTAATTCAAATATAGGATTGTTTTGTACTTACTTTTTAAATACTTAATGACAACTAGACAATAAAGCCTATATATTGAGTATTGTTATTGGTTACCCAAAAAATATATTTCACCATTTAAATGAATGCCTCGCTAATTCATTTTTCATCCCAACTATTCAAAAATAGGCGAAGGATTACTCAAAAAGTGCGACTGAATGTATTCATTTTAATTACTTTTAAATTTGGAACATTATTTTAATTCAAAAGTTTGAACGGAATTCGCTTCGATAAAGTGCTGGCTGGCTGGCTCCCGTATTAAAAGAGCGCGCTTGCCGAAACGGTATTGGACAAATAAAAAATATACGCTGGAACTTCTTATACGATTTATTATTACTTTTCATCGTTTTCTTTCGTTGGTTTTGTTTTTTTTATATTATGTAAGATCTAAATAAATATCTTTATATTCTATTACAATCTAATATGTGTAATGTTTAATGATTAATCGCTGAGCTTTATTTAATAAAACGAGCAACTAAGAATAATTTTATAACTTATTTGTTTAAATTTAGCATCCAACTTCCTTTTACTATATCCAGATTGTATTTCATCAGTAAAGGTCATGGGTGTTTTATCAAGTCCGCCTGAAATCGGGTGGGTGTTTTTGCACATCCATTTCAATACTGCGTATCGGGCCGATGGCTATCCCGATAACATTTCACAGCCCCTCTGAAGCCAATAAATAAAATGGTAGGATTTATCCAATAAAGTAAAGCTTGATATATATTTGGTTTACGGTATATTAACGATAAATATTTATGTTAAGGTAGCGTGCATTTCGTGAGTAATAGATGGGTTAAATGTTTTTCATTTGAACACTTAATTATATTGCATAGAATAGAATGGATAATATCTTTATTGTACATCAGACAATACATATACATATTACATCCTTGTAATATTTAATTTCAATGAAGCATTTGAATGAATGAATCATTTGTAATACTATGTAATAATACTAATAAAGTTATATTACTATTAACATACAGATACTAGTGTTTATACTCCTACATAGATGGGCTTGATTGATATTCTAGTTAAAGATTACAAAAGTTCTTATGTTTTAAGATCAAGTCTTATTTCAATTCTTTTTAATTACTTTACATCCTTACTAAGATATTTTTTTCAAAAATGACTCATTTGACTTAGAATCGTTCATTATGGCAATAGAAAATAATTTAAACATTTTTCAATATTCTGCTAAATAATATTATAAAATATAATAATATAATAAACTACATAAATAAAATGGTTATTGATTATTTTTTCAAACTTTCATTTAGAATGCCTACTAACGATTCTAAGAAAGATAGGTAGTTTTATACCATTAAAGATTTTCATGTTGGATTTGTCAGCATTTGTGAATGTCAAATTGCAGCATTTGTGTATATTAAAAAGACATAAAGTCTAAATTGATTATTTATTTACTTTACAGATGTAAATTTATATGAAATGTCCATAGTTTTAGTTTAGATTTCTTTAGTTATAGTCCGGGACAGGATGTTTATGTCAACGAATAATCAGAAAAAAATTGAACTGCAACACTAAGATTGAATACCACTTGCAGGATTAAAAGTTTTAAAATTTTATTTTTTAATAATTAATCTATTCTAAATAGCATCACCACATAGAAGATCGATATCGAGAAACCAAGATTTTTTCGATCTGCAAAAAACAACACAATACGTAATTCAAATCCTAACTCACGCTTGGAAGCCAATGTTTCTGTTATAATGAAAGGGTAGAATATTAATTTCTGAGAGTCCAATAACTTTCCAAGGGTCGACATTTAAAACGCCTTTAATTGGTATTCTGTGACTAGAAGTGAGAATTTATTATCCAGTTTATCAAAACTAATTAAAAAATTCTTAGACTACATTTTAATATGTGACCTAATTAATTAGGTATTACTTTGTATTATACTCAACTTACGTCTGTATATTTCACTTTTGTCATGTATCTTCTTCTTTTTCACTCTACTCTTCACACAGCGGTCCTGAGCGTGTTATTTCTCTGACACGATGGTCCGTCGGATGCTCTCAAAGAAGGGGCAGTCTTTTGCTGCCTTGATTCAGCCGGTCCACCTGAGTCACATGCCACGAGAACCGGTTCTCGCTTCCGCCTAGCACTACCAGCCGCTTACTAGACTAAGCTTCACGTCATGCTACGTGTCTGAAGAATGTGGGGGTGCGTTTCTGAACTACCCAGCAAAAGCGTTCTAATCCTGCTGGATGAAATCATTAGTTTTGAATTCAGTCCACGACATCTTTGCCAGCACCTTATTAAAAGTCGATTTTCCTCAATTATCTCGTGTAAGAGTCCAGGTTTCTAAAGTATAGAGGAACATGGGAAACACCACCGATAGAACCAACCGCTTTTTGTCACAGCCTCATTTTTCGTTTTTAAGTCTAATAAAAAAAAATAAGGATAAATTTTTCGTCTAGTTAAGACATCCATCCTATCTGCAAAGTTCACATAATTAAACAATACTTAATATTTAACAAACCAAAATGAAACTATTTCAGTTAACTTTGTTAGGAAAATTTGCTTTATTCTATTTAATCTTTAAATTTGTTGAAATTATTAAATGCGACTTGACATAAAACTCTTTAATTTAAGTTTTAATTAATGAATTTCTCTCGACAGGTACCCTAAACGCGTCAATTCAGAATCATAAGATTTATTACTTGTACATTCAATTTTTAATATTCAGAGATAATAAATTTCTATGTAATTTAATGTTGAACGTTTCAAAGTTTAATTGAATTTTATTTTACAACTGTGGAATATGGAAAGTATTTAGTCCGGTCGGAGGATTAAATACAACTTTTTCTAGGGAGACGCCTATTACTATAGATAGAGTAATATCAATGTTTACCATTTTAAAAGATTTTGTTCCGAAAATATTATCGTCATTGTTTCGTCTATTATGTAAGTAAATGATAATGGATACCAAAACAACAATTACTTAATGCTGCATGTGCTCTGACTTTTGAAGACAAATCATCTCCCAGGCTCTGTAATTACACTAGATATCTTTACTAGCACTCTGAAACACAGTCAATGGCAAAACAGCTGAAATAGGTAGTATCTATCTACCGGAGGCTACGGAATAAGCGGAATTCATTATTAACAGCCCATATACGTCCCACTACTGGGCACACTATATGGGAGATCACGTGAGAAGTTTGGGCCATAACACCGCCACGCTGGCCCAACGTGACTTTATGGATGAAAGCGGTTGCCGTAATAACCCATTCCAACTTAAGTGCCTTCTCAAGAACAGAGGAGCCTTTGTTAAAAGTTAGTATGTTTTTGCTGTTCGACCCCCTCAAGCGGATATACTATTGCTAAATTTAATTGGTAAATTCATACGACCAAATTATACTCGGATTTTATTGTGACACTTAAGAAAATAAATATCATGATATGTTTTAAGAAACTATAATGTAGAATATCCGTTTTGCAATGTATTCGACTTTTTCAAATTACAAACACAACGAGAAAACAAAAAAATAAGATTTTTTTTAAATACTTTTTAATCAACAAACCATGAGTGCAGTCCATAATAAAATATTATGACAATATTTTTCAAATTGATATTGACAGCTGTTTACCGCATATTCTTGTTTTCTTTCTACACAAATAGAAATGGAAGATTAAAAAGATACAAGACTTATTACTGATTCAACAAAGCTTTTTCAGCAGCTGGCCTTAGCAATCGTTTATTCGTTTTCTTTTTCAGCAAACAGGTTTGCTTTAATATAAAAACGAATAGTTAGAACTACAGAACTATTAAAACAAAGTTGAATAAAACTAAAAGGAAGCTGTTCCTAATTCCAACAGATATAAGAAATGGTACTTTTTTCATATTAGAATGTTTTCGTTGGGAAATTAGCATCATATTAGGCAACAGATAGCTTTGGGAAGTGCTTTGTACGTGAACAATGGATGGCATTACACGAGCCGCCTGCCCCGGCGGCTCGATCTGGGACACAATGGGCAATCAGTCCACGCCCGAGCGGCTTAGCTGGCTCGAGCTAGCTTCCCATTACACTTTACAAATCGTACCGTTTTGAAAAGGAAAATAAACATCTCATTTATCATAAAAATATTGAATTAAAATAACCTAAACTTTTAGAGGAATTAACGTATACTTTAAAAATTAAAATAAAATGCCCGATATGTTACTGTTACGAATTTCATAAGCGGGTGCGAAACCTTTCCGATAAACATATTTAAAAAAGTTATATTTTGGAATAAACGCCATGTTTGCGTTTCCAAATTCAAGTATTATATTATATTTGGAAACAGATAATTACGGAGATGCTTTGTTCATGAACATAACAGCCGCCTGCCTCAATGGCTCGATATTGAACACAAAAGGCAATCAGTCTATTCATAAACACACTTCATAAATAATATTGTTTGGAAAAGAAAAATAAACATCTCGAATTTGTCAGACGACCTTTAAACTACAACCAATTTTATATTTTTAAAATATTTCTAAAAAATTAAAAACGAAAACCAATCCACGTGTTTCAACAGGTTTCGACACAATTGTTTCAAAAGCTGTCGAAAAATTGTTATTACGTCGTTAGGGTTGACAGAGCTGCAATAAAAATGCCCATGTCTGCCTAATATTTTAAAACTTTTAGTAGATTAGAGTGAATAAGAGGTATCTAATTTGGTATCTAGTTATATTTCAAATAATTAATATACTGCTTTTTAGGTAAAACATACGAATACATTTCTTGAATTTGTAGCTTTCAGAAGTTATAGAAAATTGCCACATACATCTTCGAGATTATGTCCACACTCTGTAGCTATTCTTAATAGAATTTATTCTACAGAATTATAAGAAGAACTAATCGGAATAAATAGTTGCTAACGTAGCCCGGTATTTTTAATATTTACGCCAGCCCCTTATAAGATTGTAGTAATATGCTTATGGCTGACCTTCGGAACTATTGATTCAAAATGTGAAATACGTAGAATGCAAGTTGTCGCGTACTATATTTACTTGCTTGTCACAAACACAAAGACCCCGAGTGCGTGGGAACTTTTCCACTCTTAGCACTTACAAGGTATTTTTTTCAACCTTAAGTTATTTTTCCTGCCAATAATTTCATTCTGCTTAATCTTAATATTAACATGTATGCTTACATAGATGCCTCATAATTTTCTGCTAAATAAACATCATGTCAAGCAAAAAACTTCTACAGAGATGCGTTTTGTATGGGAACAATAGGGCGTATTACACAACCCGCTTACCCCAGTGACTGTAGCGCGGGCATAATGAGCTATCCATACAGGCGTGAGTGAATTCCTTGAATCGAAAGCCGACACTTTTAAAGTAATATTTTCTCTACAAATGCTAGAGAAAATGTTCAGTACAATAGTCCTCTTTTAGCGCACATGTTGTACAATAGCATGGGGAATGGCGAAAATATTAGATATAAAACTTACTTTATGATAACAAATTAAAGGAAATTCACTACAACGACAAGATACTAATTCCTTAGTACTTATGTTACTAAGATAGAGACAGACAAATATTATGGCATAGTGGCCATCTATATGAAGCCCTATTCAGTTTGAAAAGGATTTTAAAAAGCATTATGTCTATATTTATATGACAAAAGAAATGCTTTTTCTTGTAGTATCCGATTAAAAAGAAGTTTTAAACTGATTTAAAAAAACCCCGCAAAACTCACAAGTTTTAAGATTTTAAATAAGTGTATAAGCACAAAGAACACTTCAAATCCTCATCAAATACGTCGTTATAGCTCAAGCCATGAATTAGAAATTATAATTCGACGAAATAGAAGAGTATAAATTATATAGTACTATAATTGATACTCTTCTAGTTCGATTCTATTATGAAAATTTATGAATATATTAACACTAAGCCTGTTACTCAGTAAGCTAGTAAAACATGCCTTTACTGGATCGACAAAGGTGTATTGAATTCCAGCTATATTCAGTTTTGTTTCTTCCAACCATGGTAAAGCTTGAAACAGATATACAACTTACGTAGAACAAAACCCGACACATTCGAGAACTAACGCTGACTTTATGTAACTTCGTGTTTATTCTGAACGAAAATCATTTTTTGTGATTTTTTTTTACGTTAAAGAAAATGCAAGTAAGCCCTTTGTGTTTGTAGTTTAGTAGACTTTATTTTGAGTATGTGTACAAAAAAGAATGTTGATTTTTATTTTTCGTCGGGTGTTGTAAATTGTTGTGGTTTCATCCATTACTTAACTATATTGTTACTGTTTCAAAGGGGGAAAGATACACACGCTTAAGAAATTTACAGCGAAATCACATCACGTTTGTAGTGTTATGAAATTGCGGTAAGAAAGGTTTCCAGAACTTATTCTCGACATCAACTACTTGCTTTCATCCTATCATACCATTCTTTAAATAAACTGCTAAAAATACGTTACAAAAAAAATAAGAAGATTTATATTTCTTTTGAGATCTGATAAGTGTAAAATTGTTTTCATACCTATAACTTTTTATTTTAAGATAAAATATCTTATTAGCACTTTTTCATTAAGAAGACCTCTTCTTAATTAATTGTAATAAAAAGTGGCATTGGTGATAAATTTCGCATTAAAAGTATTATTTGGCTACGGATAACTGTGTTCGATTTTACCCCATTCTTTTTTTTTAAAGAAAGATCAAGCAAATGACTTCACCTGATGGTAAATAGAGGTGGAGTCCAAATATAAAGGTGGCTAGTGTAAGTGATACTATACACTGTACTAGGCATCTAGATCATTTCGATCTGCAAGATACACTTCTCTTTTGAAGACCCAGGAATGTAGGAAGGTGGAAAAACATGTGTGTGTATTAAGTATAAATTAAGATGTTAATTACTAATATTTCACTAATAAAGTTTCCGATAAATAAGACTTTTCATCAAGTGTGAGTTGAAAAGCATTATCAAGCAAGTGTGAGTTGAAAAGCATTAATGCATCACACACAAGTACATTAAAGATGTTATGATTATCTATTTATTACACTTTAGATAATAGTAAATAACATTGAATTAATATTTATGGCTATAGCAAACAGATGCGTTATAAACGTAAGACCTTTAACTCATAGAACATATTAGAACGCTTGGAGTGAGCAGTATGCCAATCTAATATATAAATGAAATAACAATATTGCCACACTAAAAATTTCATTTTAAGTTTAGTTGTGAGTCATTTGTTTATTTTTTAAACTGACTAATCATCTAATGAAAAATTAATTTATAACTGACGGCAGCTGAAGTAACTATTTTGATATAATTGGCTAGTCTTAACAGGATTAATCACTTAACACCGTATAAAAGTATTCAAATTACTTCGCTTCCGCGCAAAACTTTCTGGTAGATTCTTTGGAATTATTTCCTATGAAAGAAAAATGTTTAACACAAAGAAAACACCCCCAAACCACTTACTAACCTTGACCCAAAGTAAGAAACTACGCATGGTTATAGATTCAATACCTATTTAAGCGTGATTGATGGAACCATAATATACAACTTAATATCCCCAAAACAGTACCTGAAAGCGGGTTTATTGAGGATAAAGTTAAAAATAGTCCTTTCAAATTGGTTATGAATTCTGGATGCAAAATTCGTCATTTATAATGTATCGATGTTTGTTAGTCTCGCTTAATCTCAAAAGCGGCTCAACCTATTTGAAATTTTTTATTGTGGTTTATTCGGTTAAATTCAGGGGTGGCTAAAAATAAAAATAACTGGGAAAATGTTAAGCGTTAAAACTGTATTTTTTTCTATCGCTACTTCAGTTTTCTTTTCATAGATGGCATTAGTGGTACTTTGTAATTGATACAAAGTTCACAGTATCAACTAGTACTACTTCTACAATTATCATAGACTTATAAAAATAGAGGAGCAGTAATAAACTTAATGAAGACAACTGATATATTTTGAGCTTTCTTGTGACCCTTGATTGCTGTTGTGAAGTAATCAAAACGTGGATCATAAAACATTAAATGTAACACTAAGGTTTAATTAAATAGAGTTAAAAACGGTAAAGTGTATTTGATCCAAGTAAAACTTTTATCGCAGAGTCGAATAGTGCTTACTAACTGAGTGTATACATAATTCCAGGGCCAAGAACACGATCAAGTGACAACAAACAGTGCGTAACTGTAACGGGATTAAATTGCAAGCATAGTGTAATTTACCTTACCATTACCGAGGCCATGTGTTTGTGGAGTTAAGGGTTGGGACTTTATAACTTGGTACTGTACAAATCATATCATAAAGATAACGATAACGCGTAAATATTTTATCTTTCTACACTGTTCTTCTGGTAGCATTATGTATTAAGAGCAGAATTAATAACGTTCCTAATTATAAGTACGTTTAATTATCAAACAAATCCGAAAGGGATTTTTGAGTATGCGTTACTTCGGAGTTGCAACGTCCACTGGGTTGAAAAATTCATGTAACACTTCTGTATCCATATCAAAATTCTACACTTCCGTACAAATGTGGAGGTGCGAGAAGAACTAATTCAAATCAGTACTTTTTAGGAATTTAGTACCACATTATTACCACCCTCACTGCAATAGTCACCTTGCAACTGTCTATTTATTATTTTGTCGAAATTTCGTATGTAATATGAAAATTTTATTAAAATATAAAAACAAATATTTTAGTAGTTTTGTTATCTTATGGCAAAAAAATTATATTATATATTATATTCTATTAAAAAAAGTAAAAATATTTCGATGACTTTAACATCGGGTATTACACTCGATTTACTCTCCTGGTTTATCTATTTTCCTTATTCAAAATAAATTAATATTTTCAAAAACTTTACTAAACCGGTTTTCCAAACCTACAATCCTTCAGCTCTGTGTGCATATGACAAGTAGGCGAACTGAAATTCCCAAGTTATTATATAAACTAAACGAGCAAGTTTTGACGTGTATCAAGTTGAATTCTACGTACTGATAAAAGCTGGGAGCTGGAAATCTTGGAGGAAAGTCAACAATACAATCTCGTGTCTTTGTTGCGAAGACTATCCGACTGTTTTAGCATTGTAACCTGCCAAGCGCAACAGGTCAACTTTGTAGCGAACATTTTTTTCAGATGTATAAATCTGGCAGCGTTTATCCCTTACTCACAAAATGAAGTCCCAATTTGTCGGCATAAATAACGCATTGAAAAGGGAAGATTCAGATGTAAGATTATTGTTTTATCAAAAGTATGGCATCCAAAAAAACCGGCCGCTAAACTATTACGAGTAACTAAAATTGGTTCATTCATTCAGGAGCTACACTACACAAACGCCAAACATCCACCACCCTTTATGGGTTTGAGAAGAATGTTGTCATAAAGGATTTTATGACGATAATTATGAACGAACGTATCTACAAATGTACGTACGTACAAACTTTTCCTAACTTCTTTTCTTTTTTTACTATTTGGTGAATATGATAAATTTTCCAGGCATGAATCATCCAGAGTGACAACAGGTCAAACACTTTTGTTTGACCGCGATATTTTTTGTAAAACAGATTACCGAACTCATATTAAAGTAGTTATATTACTCCAACATCGTGGTAAAGACGAAACTTTGATGTTGCAGCAAACTACATCATATTATTTACAACATTTATATTTCACACAGGTACTTTGATAAGAAACGCAATGATTTCAAAGTAAAGTTTAAGTATTCTCTCGTAATGTAGTTTCATGTTGGAACTAATTAGATCTACTTTTTCATACTAGGCATTTTCTCCACCGCAATGACATTCTCGGGGTCGGTCGTCTGTTGCAGAGCTCGCAATGAGGCTGAAAGCTTTTGTTTCACAGCCTTTGTAACGCCGATGACTGAGCAAAGCAACCGTTTGACTTTCAAACAAATTCTAAGCCCTCTTATTTTCTTACCAACTCAATAAGTGCTTATTTTTACTCTTCAATATTAATGTCAGTTTATTATACGATTATTAAACGTTATAACAGATGTTTAGGAAATTTACTTAAAAGTATTAAGAATTATGGTTTAAATGAAACTATTATTATTTTTGATGTTTTATTACTAAAATGCTGATTTCAATACTTTACTTCAATGTCGAATTACATATTACGCCGGGTTTCGAATTGTAAGAAAATATCTTCGGCTGTACTATTTGTATTTATCTGATCTTCATGACATTATAAAGATGACATTTCAAAAAAATATCAAATAAGGAAAATTTGGTTTCCCACTATTTTTCATTTGTTTTTCGTTCTGTCAAAATGAAAAATCGATTGAAGGAATAAGCTACACAGCCCTGACCTTGACCTTCAAATTTCCACCTGTATCGGTCTCTTCAGAATTCTTTAACCAGTGTCAGGTTAACATCAAAATTGCCAAAACTACTGCTTGCGTATTTTTCATTAAAAGTCCCAAAATTTCTTCAGCAACGGGATCGTGTCATTACGTATAAGATGGCAAAAAGTCTACGGATAAAATGGCACATACATATATTCTGTAAAAAATGAATTTTCATATAAAATGCGAAGAAACTTTTTCCCCAACGTATTATTTCAAATAATATTTTGAAAATCTATTTATTAATAGACAATTTTGTTTACCGTGTATTGTTATTCTTTGATAACATAAATTATACATATAAACCTTATTTTTTAATTAAAAAAAGACTATAATCTGTGTGTTTACATAGTTATAGGTAACTGTGTACTATGTAAGTCCATTTTTAATATAATCGAATCATTTCGTTATTATCAAAAATAGATTATAACAATTTAATTTAACTTCCACCAACGAACGGTAAATTGGTGTCTACCATTTGTCATCGAATACTACATGTGGCAAAGGGATACGTGACACCGGTTTCCCAAAGCGGTTAGAAAGAGGCTGTCAAGAAAGAGGAATGTATACTGTAAAATTAAGGTATGTCACAAATGACATGTCTTAATCGAAAAGGCAATGTCACAGATGGTAAGAAATCGTCCATCATCCGTCAGTCATTTTGCTGAATCCCTAAGCAACAAGTTACTCCGATTATATTTTAGTCATCGTAATACAACTAGTGATGTATGTAAATCTGACATCATCAAAACACTGAAATCACGGAATAACAATCGTTTACTAAAAGAACTTCGAATAATACAATTGAATTTCCATTTTGCAATACTTTAAACTATATATTAGTACAGATACACCATGTAGGTGAAATCAATAATACAATGTAACTATAGCACAACTATGCATTACGCCTGACAAAAAATATCTTGTAACCAGATCCAATTAGCATCAATTAATAATAATGTAAGAGTATCAAATTGATATCGGATATCAAGTGGTTCTAACATCAGCAAATTCATTTTTTTTTTTTTTTTCTTCACTTATATATAAAAATGAAATGATGTTGGCCAGTCTCGCTTAAACTATACAGCTTGACATGTTCTAATAATTTTTATTGCGTTTTATGTGATTTAATTTAGGAATGGTTTAAAAATAAAAAAATGGAAAGAGACTATATAAAATCTTAAAAATATTCAACTGAAAAATGGTCATTCAGCATGGAAAATCGCCTAACTGACATTTAAACATTAAATGTGTCATTTCTTTAATGGTAGTTTGTAGGTGATCCAAAGGTCACCAACTTAACTAGTGGAGAATAAATTAGAGGAATTGGACAACTGATCTCTTGTAATATGACACTGATTACAATATGTCACACATAAGCCATTGCACCATATAAATGTGATATAAAAAAGAAACAATGTCGATACATAAATTCATCGATAAACCATAAATGTATCACCACACTTTTTCCTCGGCAATGGCCGACCAAGACTCAACATAAGGGAGGGAATACTTTCAGTCAAATAGAGATCTTTCGCAGCAACGATTTTTTTGTGTATTATGATGAATATTGCTTGGCGCTCCAGTTTTCATGAATAAAATATTAGTTTGCCCAACTGGTGGTTTATCTGCTTACTTTTGTAAAATTTTTGTTTCACAATAATTTATTATGGCATGGGAATGTTGATAACAGCCATTGTTTTGTTGAAGCAATCCTTACTAGCAATTAATATTTGTATATATAATTTAGTATTCATTTTTGTATGTATCATTAAAAGAAATTAAACTGAAGCAAGGTATTGATTTATAAGACCTTATCAAATTTTTATGTTACGTTTGTTCCTCGTCTTTTATTTTCAGTTGAAAAATATTATTGGCTTGACTACATAGAAGATTTTGCTTTCTTAATATATAAATATTCTAAATATATAATTCACAGTATTAGAAAGAATACAGAATATATATATATATATATATATATATATATATATATATATATATATATTACATTATATTATATTATATATTAAATTATTATTATTATATTATTATTTATATCCATAAATCTACTGTGAATTTCTGAATATTAATACGCTTACGTGAATTGAAAAATCCTTTTTTTAATAGTTGTGTTAAATCTTTAGATAGATGGATGAAGATAAAAATACTATACTCCAAAAAGTGTTTCATATCCCTATCTTATCTTCTTTAAGGCCAAGTCAATTATTAAATTATGTAGCAGTCCATTCCCGTTTCAATATTGTCTTAAATTTTTTAATTACACTTTCTGAATGCTTTTATCTCTATTAGCATAAAACAGTGATTCTGTCTGATAATAAAACATCATTATTATTTACCAAGTCAATTAATGTTGGCTGTGGAACAAAATGAAGATAAAATTTTTATATTTAAATCAATAACTTCGGTTCAAGAAAAACTAGTTTTAAAAGGAAATGTTTAATGTAAAAAAACATCATTCTTTCATTTAAACAAATACTTTTAAAAAAGAGTTTTTAAACTCATTAAAACACTTAAGTATCACGCATTAATATCTCTAATTTCAGATAATTATCTGAATCGAGTGAAATATGCACGACTTTCTTCTACCTATCTGAAAATACCACAAAATTATGTAGTCATTATATTAAAGCGCATAAGGACAGCTTTTTACCGTATTCCCTCGTGTGATAAAAACAAAAAACTTTAATTTTGAGACTTTTCAATATACGCCAAATTTGACACAATGTCGTCTAGCTGTTTTGTATATATTCACAACGGTTTCTACTAAGTGATAATGGCAAAAGTACCAAATACAGCTTAACGACTTCACATATATAGAAGTAAACGTTTTTAAACGAAAAAAAGTTTTTTTAGAGAGTAAAAGTGTAATAGTACTGTTTGTTAAAATATATATTTAATAATACGTGACGAACTCAGGAAAAGTATTTATTGAGACGAAATTATATTATTTTCCTGGATTAGAATTCCCTTAGAAATAATTCAGAGAAAAATATCATTTTTATACAAATACCTACCTTTTTCCAATTGGCTGAAATAGTAACAAATTTACCACTTCAATGTTGAGTTAAAAGTTTTAAATAAAACCTTACTGACGTCGGCATACGTGGAGCAAAAAGCATTGATCGTATATAAAGACAAATGATAAACCTAGTTAACATAAATATGAGCGTTTAACAAAAAAGCGCCACGAAGTGAATAGTGAGCTCATTTCACTCATACCTCCCCTCAATGTGCACGCAATCTTCCATCGTTACCGAAGGCAGCTATTCATTTTTGTATAGCTGAAGTACACTAGAGTACTCCATTAGCAAAACCGACGTTTATTGTGGGTGGCCCTGCCCCACCAGCTCATGAATATTTATTTACATTAAAATTCGCCACAAATTTTCATTGGTCCAGAGCAACAATAGCAATTTGATAATGTTATATTTCGTAATTTCTATGCGAATAATTTGCGATTTTACCTTTTGTGATGGTTCACTGTCTTCGGCGAAACGCTTCGGCGTATTAACTTTCTGGAAAGATACAAATTTATTATGTTAGTGCTTTTCAATAAGTAAACTAACCATACCATTGTGAAGAGACACAGTGTTTTATCTATCACGTTCGTTCAAGTGCTATTTTGAAAGTGAATAAAAGAGATATATTACTATAAAGGTTCTTATATAATTAATATGTCGTTTTATTCTTAAGTCTTTTTCATAAATTTTAATTTTTTTGTAAATTTATTTATTTATTGTTATCTCAAAGTAATCTATAATGAGAGTGTTGTGTGGTGTATGTGTGTGTATTAGTATGTAAAGTAATTTTAATAGCTACTTCTTATCTCGAAGCATATATATCGTATAGTATATTGATAAATTATTTACGTATACGTAAATTATGTATACAAGATATTTAACTGAATGATGAATTTTGCTGAGTGTATTTGGGTTAGAGTGATAATAGTACTTATTAGTATATTTTTATTCCTTGATGTAATATTATCAATTAAAATATATGTGCAAAATAAAGAATACAGGGCTTGATAGGAACTATATTTACCAACTCGATTACATTCTAACATCGAAAATGCATCAAAATTCATATATATAATTTGCTCGTAAACTTTTCTCAACAGCGTACAAATATCGGGGTATCAAATACACCCAAAAGTACGGTTATTGTCAAAACTCGTGAGATTAATGTCATGACACGATAACTGGCTTCAATCAGTATTCAAAATTATGATAAGTGTTAAACTTTGAACATTTTCAAAATATAATGAATAACATTTTATTATACTCGTTCTATTTTTATTGGATCGATATCTGATCGAGTGCTCAGTACACCTATCTTCTTAACCAGAGGTTCCAGGTTCAAATCCTGTAGATATTTGCATGATGAGTACAAATACTTGTGCATGATTCATGGACGTTGATATATTTATTTCGTTTATTTTGAAATATTTATATACATATAACTATCTATATTTCTCCGTTATCAAGTATCCATAACACATGCTCTTAATGGTTCTTACTTTGGCTAGATAATAGGTGTGACTGTGAAAAATATTATTATAATGAGTATTTTCTATAATTAAAATTTAATATGTTCTAATATATAATGATTTGCTTATCTACTTGTTATCATTAGCTAAGGAATAATAGCGATAAAAAATATTAAAATCATAAGGTAGAATATGTAAATAGCCACTTATTTATTGGCAAGAGAAATATTATTTATCATATTCTTTTTTGTACAAAAGTAGATTTAAATGAAATATATTGCAGTCAATAATTGTAACTTCATATACTCGTAATGACTGACATAAATTGGATCGTAAAAGAAAATCTTAAGAAGTAATAAGCTAAAGTGAGTCACGCAAACTTCTCCGTTATAGCACATAATTGCTCAAACTTAACACTAGTCGGAGTAATACAACACAAAAATTTCAAAGCTCATAAATCATGACAAAATAATAAATGTAAATGGGTACCTCCGTACAAAATGACGTCCGATAAGTATAAAGTTTTGTTCAAAATATAATTGTTTTCATATCGTTAGTTCAAGTTGAAGCTTTTGCCATAAAATTTTAATTTCTAAAAAAATCTATATATCTAATCTACAAAGGTATCTTTTTCATGTCTATTATTAACAAGGGATATAAAACATAGCTTACGATTCGCCGACCTACATTTGGTAGGTCGGCGAATCGTAGGCTATTATACACAAAAAAAATCATAAAAATCGATAAAGTCGTTACGGAGGAGTTCAATAACAAACTGTGTGACACGAGATTTTTTATTATAATTTATTCAATATTTGAGATTCTATATATTAAATTTGTTAATTATTTTCTAGTTTACCTGGTGAACCTTGTTTTGCCAAATGAATTTTTCCTAATACAAAATATGTAGTCTTATACAAAAGCATACGAAGTATTCTTAGATCTACAAACCATAACTCAAAAATCAAAAATCGCTCAACCATCTGCTAAGGACTTTGATAACATACAATATGTTAAGAGATTTTTCATATGAGATAATACAAGAAATTGTTCTACTTGTAATATTACTTGATTTAAAAAGGTTGACATCATCGGGAGATGTGCAAATCTGCCTAAATAGTTGGATAATCTTGCGTATGTGGTATAATTAAGTAAAAAAATACCTACAAATCTTTGTAGATTTTGTGTAGATACGTGGACTTTACCTATTCTCACTATTACACGGATTTACACTATCCCCTACGGTATAAGCTTGTAGACGCAACTAACCATAAATTTTTTAATTACTAAAGAATTTTTATCGCATTGTTTGAACTGAAACTTTTTACGTTTCAAAATTTTTAATTTTCCTTCCCATTTTTTCCTTGATATCTTATCGATATCGAGCGATACCAAGAATTCCGTATTTCCGAATCTGAAACGCTACACCGCATCAGTTAGTTCATTAGGTGTGCCGAATTTGTTTGTTTTAGTGTTAATTGTTTTAAAACAACAATCGTTCTTTATTTGGTAATATAATAATTAGAAGCGTTTTCAATTATCATCCTATGCTTTTCCTATGTATTTTGATGAAAAAGGAATTTAAGTTCTTCTAGAACAAATAGAGGTGCTTCGTGGTATTTTCCTATCAAATTTTCAGCGCCTGACCGAGCAGCCGAATAACATGACTTTCTTGTAAAGGTCACAAGAGTTCGTGGTTGAAGTGTTATGATGAGATCTAGGGGGAGTTGTCTTCTGTACCGATAGTATGTATATATACAGTGTATATACAGTGACAAAATACCATCAGGCGACATTATGAAAAATAAAGTAATCAAGCTAAAATCAGTAGGTACTAACTGATTGATAATTATAACTTAATGTTAGTTGCCCAGGATAGCAAAATCCGCGCCTAAAAAAGCAAGAGTATTATGATAGGTACTTTTTATATATTTTAATGTAATTGTATGACTACGGTAATAAATTTGCCAGATTATTATGTAAAATCCCATAAACAACTACCATTTAGGCTCTTTGAGCTTTTCGTAGTAATAAAATCCATTAGAAGTAATTAATGTCAACAAAATTGAACCCAATTTTGTTGGGTTCACAAAATCTTGTGATAATAGTTGAGTGCTCTCACAAATTTGGTCGGAAGCAAATTTTCAGTGTATATGAATTTTTAAAACCATCCTTCACGGATGGCTTTAACGAGAAGATGATGGGTGTAACGTTAATTTAATAGAATATTTTCAGTACAATTCTAACCTTAACTTTGCTGTAAAACCTAAATTAACGTTGCTTATCGTTCATTGCATTTAGGTCAATTTTATCACGCATATTCAGTAAATATGTTCCGTTATTTAATTTCACAAGCCGTGCGAAAGTAAATTAACTTTTAGACAAAGACTTTTATTAGGTTCTGACACAAAAACGATTATCTTGCTTTGTCCATAAAACAAAGACACCGTTTTTCCTATTCAAAGAATTTGTATATCAGCTGTATTATTTAACTGAAATGCCTTGGAATTATTAAAATACTATTATTATTGTAACTACGAAATGTAAAAAATCTAATTTCGTTAATCTCGTTCCACGTTTTATCTTAAATAAATTCTTTGTCCAATATTTATTTTATTTGTAATGTATCAAATTTTTGTAATTGATTAGAATATTTGTACCCAAGAATCAAGACAAAACTAAGACTTTACAAATCCTCTAAATTCTAAATAATGGAATATTCAGAAATACTCATTGGGTAGGTAGGATAATATAGTATCTTTATTTCTGGTGAGAGAATATCTGGAACCAAATTAAATAGAAATTTTCCAGATGTAACGCAACTACTTAAATAAAATGTGTCCCATGGGCATACTAACCTGCCGAAATAGGTAGAATTTTTCGCTTTCCACATTTCGATCGTATTAAGTTTAATAAAGTGTCTATTATTGAACAGCAATCACCCTACTGTATATTATATTTCAAGAAATAGCTAGTATAACGCTAAATAATTGATATTAAAGGATATCACTGTGAGAGAAGAACAAAGTAGTTCATACTGTTTATCATAAACAATTACAAATAATTTTTTCTTTGTATTATCATCATAACATACAGCATACACAATCTTCATAACTTATTATATATGCTGCAATTAACATATAAGTACGTAAATCTAAACAAAATTTGTTTATATAGCTATTATAATAAAATAACGTTTTTTAATATATTATTATTGTTGTTTGATATATTAAAATAATATAGTAAAATAACAGTAAAATATAACATAAATGTATCTTGATTGTCTAATACGAAACAAACTGTGAAAAGGAAAATTTTTCCTTACAACAGGCTCTCGAATATTTTTGTAACGAAAATTTTATTAAAAAAAGGCACCACGATGAATAAATTTCTCGGGTACGGTCGTATTCCTACTTTCCTTTTGGCAACGGGCGGTTCTACGGTGTTTTAGGTTGGTGGAATTGAAAGATCGCCGCTTTGAATCGTGGTTTGAATATAAATATGCTACCTTCTCGCAATTGGCTTTATTCGTGAAGAAGAGAACAGGGTCATACAAGTCCAACGCCGTTTTTAAATGAAAAAGTCTCTAAGAGCATCTAAAATTATATTAAACCTACCCTAGGTATTACTTACGTATCTTACTACGATCTTACCTAGGTAAGTGGCCCGCATCGCCATGTTAAAAAGGCATCGTTGGGTTTCGTTGTAAATTTATTCATGATATTTTGCCATTTCAATCTTTCCGTTCATGGTGTCTGAAGTAATTTTATTCGAAGAAAAATATTTTTGTTCATTTATTAAGGCTGCAGATATTTGTATAGACTACAGGCGCTCATAATAAAAAATTCAGATTATGTTCTTTAATATTTTTTTTGGATAATTAAATCCCGTATTATTCCAGGAATATTTAAATTTTGTATGAGAAATATTGTATAAATTCAAAAGACTGACACGTAACATAAAATGCAATGACTTTAAAACACAATTTACCTAGTAGATTACCAAAGATGCGAGATAATTAAATTAATGTTAAGAGAGATATATGAGACTCCAAACTCTTAGCGTTAACATTTGAGATGATGAGATGAGATAATGGTTTATTGTCTCATCTTATTTTTACAAATATTATAAATTTCAAAAACAATATAATTAAAATAATTTCTTAACCTACTAGAAAACTTACTCTATTAATGTACCTAAAAACACATTCATTAAACAATTCTTAGAGTTTATCACACAAATAACTATCTCTACGGAAACCCCAAGGCTTCACTTCTGGTTTAGTAATAGGTAGACTTATTAATTCCAACAACGCGTGAAATTTAATAAAACAATTTAAAGAAGAATATCTAATATTTGTTGAAGAATATCTTTTCACTCTTAAAATGTCACAATTCATAAACAAGGAAATGAAAACCAAAAAGAGTTTATGGCGTACTTTATTATCGCTATGAAATAATAATGGCGGACTTATGGTGCCGGTAATATCATCGTCGTTAACGATAGGACTAAAAGTCGTATAAATAAGGGCGGAGCAAATTGATGTGAACATTTTGGAGGTGTAAATATATTATAAAATATATAGAAATGTATTTAGCTGCTGCATAGGAAGTAAACACAGAGCCGAAACACGACAGAAACGTGACAATACGTAATGATAAGTCTGAATCACGCTTACGCAGTTACCAAGACCCGACAGTATATACACAAGTTCCGACGATGGACAGTGAGTCCCTACTGTTCATCGTGCTGATCCCCAAGCGAACATCTAGCTCGGCGGGAAATTTTCCCTTTTCTTTAATAATATAGCAAATCTAGCCACATTCCTACAAATAAAATATATTAAGCATGTTATTAGAACGTTAAAATAAAAACAATAATTTACAAATTTTATTTGTTAAAAATCTCGTAGAATCACTGTAGCCTTGTTATCTATCGCAGAATATATACTACTCGTAAATAAAAGATAATATCATAAGTAATGTGTAGAAATCTACATACGAAATAAATATCCAAATATTTTCCTCTATCGCCATAGACGATAAACTGTTTCCGTTATAGTAAGTTTTACGTATTTTCTTTTGTAATAAGAAAATTGTAATAATTTTTGTCTTATAATTAAATTATGTTTGAACTGTTAACTAATTAATTTAACATCATTCACATTAATAAAATCAACAAAAATTCACAGAGTTTTTAAATAAACCCCAATAGATCCATATAGTACCTACATGTAACAAGTGTGGACATCAATCATTTTGAAAGCGTCGTAAAAAGAAAAACACTTTCCTTTCCTCTAAGCGAAATGGCCATGAGTTTCACGATTCTTGAGTAAAAAATAAATAAATAAATATCTTATTTGAAACACTAGTTTGGTTATATTTACTATTATTTTTACCGTTGCAATTATAACTACCGGAAATACAGACTTTTTGTGATACGTGGGCATGGCTTAACTATAAATTCACATAATACCCACAAACCAAACACAACACTTCTATTTTTAAAGGAAGTTTGGTAGTATATACAAAAGAGTAAATAATTTGACTGTCTTAGTAGTGAAAAGATAAGATTGATTAGTAATGTTTCGTCCATATAGGTAGGTAATAATAAAAGCCAGTCGGCGCGCTAACACGCAATAAAAATGATGTTGTGGGATATGTGGTTGCTTAGCCGATCATATTATTATTTCAAAATTTCATATATAGATAATTATAAATTTAAAAAAATTGTTTTATAGGTATGGAAGCACGAAATATTACTATTGAAAAATAACTTCATTTCATTCAAACGTCACTGTCGGCCATCAAGATTATAATATTTTTATTACCAATACAAATTACTTTTGTGATCAAAATCAGTTCTAATACTGAAGAAATAAAACCTTTATTAATATATTAACTTAGCCAATAATGTACATGATTCAGGAGTCAAATGTACTGCTATTCAATTGTGAATTCCGATAATCCCAAAGCAATGAATATAGGCTTCGAACCAAAAACAATGTAACAATTATATTAACGGAAATCTTCCGTGCGAACAAATAATCAGCTTTTATACATTTCTTCCCAATAATTGCTTCCGCAGTCCCTTGCGTCTTCATTGTAACGATCAGAAACTAATAATTAAGGCCAGAGTATTCCCTGAAGACTCCACTCCTGATTGAAATAAAACATAACGGTGCCTATACTTTAAGAAAACATTTATTTGCAAGAAACCATTTTCCAACTCTTACGTTCAGTGAGAATGTCTTTGTCTCTCACATACCTGTTTAAAGCAATAGTCATCGATATCATGAAGAGTCTACATAAGTTCCACAGCTTGACACAGGCCGTCCTACATGTTAAAGTAATATTAAGATAATATTACATTTTATTTACAAAAACACATAAAATATACAATGAGTAGTGAGTTTTATAACTTATTTTATTTTCCTTAACATCACTTCCTCCAATAACATTTTGTATTGACAATGACTTTTAACATATTCAATTAGGTATAGTTTTGTATAAAATTTTAATATTGACATTACAATCAGACATTTTGAATTTTTGATATTAATAATTTCGTTTGCCATTGTTTTCCACTTCTTTTTTTAATTCTTGTATATGGAGATGTAATAGTTTTAAATAAATACGCTCAGAATTTTTATTGTATACTCTACATTATTATTGTATATTTATACTATATATTATATGAATATATATTGTAAAAATCGTGTTGTCTGTATAAAGTAAATTATATTTTTTCAACAGAAAATTTGTATGCGTATTAAATACAATTAAATTATTATTATTAAACATTTTGCTGCTGTCTAATATTCATTTAAAAGTACTTTCGTATTGAACAAAATTAAATAAATCTTTAATTATACGTAGAAACAAATACTCAGTGCAAACATTTGTTTCCATAACAAATAGGTTTTATTCAAGAGGAGACTGTATACAAGAAGTATTAATCGCCACTTTATTTTTATTACTATGCTTAATAATAAAATAATTGTGATTTTTTGTTACTTACATAGAAAAACTGATGTAAATATCACAATATCACACAAGGATATCGAAACATACACTTTGGTGATTACTGGAATATTTATAATAATCGACAGTGTTTTAGTTGTATTATAAGTATGCTGGTAGAAATTATAACAAATTATTGAATAGTTCCAATAATTTTCATATACAAATATTTTTTAAATTAGTAAATTCTTGCTCACAAGAAAACTAAACATAATAATCAGTTTTTTTTAATATTACATGACCACAATCCGACTGAACGTGATGTAAAATAAAGTACTCTGTGCTGAGGTAGCTGCAATGCGTTTTACAATCCTCAGTATGGCATTTTATAAAATATGGCTGCGACATGGTAATAGTCATATTATTTCGTATTTTGTAGTAACTAGCTAATTAAATACGCTTTAGCTATATTAATCAAGTTGTTTTCTCTGCTCTTATAGCAAGTCAGGCATCCCAAAGCCGAAGCAGTTCATTGTTTACTCTCGGGAACCAATAACAGTGTAAACAGCCTTAACCTGGATTCGAGTGTAACAGTTATCAATAATAATATAAAGCTCACAAGCTGTCTCAGTTAATATTGTTTCTAGAATCAATATTCAGAACCGATTCACTAAATATTTATTAATTACTTATAACTTCAAACTTTCTTAATGATAAATATACATAAATATACATACATACAAACTTAAATACATTGTAGTCTTTGAAACCAACTATCTAGTTATGAACTTTAACTTAGTATTATTAAAAGCAAATCGATTACTTTGTCTCCTTAAAGATAAAATTGCAACTAAGCATTTTCCTGGACAAATAAGAAAAGCACCCATTTATTAAAATTAAATAACGTTTTCATAACACATACCGAATACCATTTAGCGTGAAAGTAGAAAGGACATTATTGTAAATGGTCTGAGTTTTTGTTGAGAGCCCAAAGTTTTTGTGAGAAAACCCTGTTTGCACAATAATAATTTTAAGAAAGGTTTTCTCCACCCTTCTTATACTAACAAGGTAGGTTAGTAGTACTTATTTATATAAATTGTCACACACAAAGTGAGTTTTTTAAATAAATGTTGATCGAGGCTCATGTGATAAATCAGATCTTATATCAGGTTAGCATGGGTTTTATTAGCCGATATTTAAAAAATGGCTGTAATAACATGGAGGTTTTTTAATTTGCTTTCTTGTTCTCAATTTGAGTAATTATTTTCTAAGTTTAAAGTTACATGGGTGGTATTGTCGACTTGCCTATCTGTTGTCATTAATTAGAAAATACTCGAAAATATGGAACATGTCGAAAAGACGCTTATAAAATCTGAAGTTTTCTCTCGATTCCCTTGGAATCCCATCATCAGATCAGATTATTTCAAAAGAAAACTCTAGTTCACTATAGGCAACTATAATCAGTGAACATACATACAAAAAAACATGGAACATTTAAACTCCTCTTATTTTGCAATTGGTTAAAAAGTAAAGCTTAGAATCTCAAAAGTTTGAACTGTTTGAATGTCCTTCAAAGATTGAAACCACTTGAAAATACAATATTATAGGCCAGATATAAGGCATCTTAATACTTGATTGGCGAGGTTGTGTTATTTTTACGCCTACGTCTCATTTAAAAATGTTACTAGTAGTAACAATTTATTGTACCTAAAAAACTAAATTTATTAACATATTACCACATTCTTATTAAAAAATACTGTTACTTAAATTTCGCTAAAGTATTTTAATACGCTTAGGTATATCTTTCATGAAAAAGTGTAATTGAAGTCAACCAACTACAAACAAAATAAAGTGTTGCAATTTTCTCAGTCTACCTGTCCTCTGCTCAAAGGTTTCACATCGTTGAGCTTATATAAACAGAATCAATGGGAAGTATGGTGTCAGCCTATTTTACTCGAATAACAATCGATAAGCGATAAAATCACTTTGAGAATTAAAAGGTAATGTCAAAGGCAACATTGAGCTTTATGTACGCTTTTATAGCGTTCTATATTTTTATTTAAGCACTTGTTAGTTGAAAAATAATTATGTTTAGATTTAGGCATGTTTTTACATATCATTTCGGTCTTATGTGCCTCTTAAGAATTCATACCTTTTTTTTATCTCCGTCCTTAGTTAGGCATAGATACCTTTTGTGACGAGACCCTCAAAGATAGGTTACATAATATTTATTTTTATATATATAATTAGAAATAGATGGAAATTAAAATTATATGTATATTTTTGTAATATCAGTCATAAACAACTATAAATGCTTATACAACCATAAACCGAAAGCAAAGTATTTTTAGTTTTTAGTATTTATCACACAATTTTTGTAAATTATGAACCGCCAGAAATTCGACACCGGTATCATTAGTCTATAGTTAGGAATATTGACCACTCGGGCAGAAGGTCGTCTAGGAATAAATGAGGTAAATAAAAGTTAATTTGTTATAGATACTACTGTATGACTAATGCTCATTTTGGCCTTCGCATCTTTTTTGGAATATTTCTCGTTACCCAATTTTTATAGGACTCATTACACCACGAAAAGCTCTTTCTGCTCAATTCCTCGGATCCCTACGTGACTTCTCACCACGGACGTTATAATATTCTTTTTACAAGGTTAAAATGATACCATCTAATTGTATCTGACCATTAGACCTTTATCGTGTTTCGTTCATGCTTGGTTAGACCCATCGACAGAATGTTCTGAGATCCAATGGAATGGAGTATTAGCCAATTTAGTGAATCGAAAATCGATAACTGTTTAAGTCAACAGCTTATTGCAATGTTCCCGAGAGCAATTTAGAAAGAGGACGTCATACATGCCGTTCATTCTCACGCTTCAGGAATTTTTAATATTCTCACACGAGCAATACATTGTACATTAAACTATGAAATTTTTTAGATGAATACATTGTCCAAAAAGCTTTATACAAAATTTACGATTTACAAAGTTTAGTAAAATACATAAAGTAGAAAGTTATCTGATGATAGCATAGAGGTAATTTAATTGTTTTTGAACAAAAAGTCTAAACAAAGAAAACTTCTCGAAATAGGAATAAAAATATGTTCGTAATTAAAAAGTAATATTATAAGTAATAAGAATAATTATTCCACAGATATGAAACACAGCACTATTAAAGTTAATATTTGTTAAGAAAACAACTAAGTTTTAATTAAAGTAAAAAGGTAAGTAAGTTTATTTCTCTAAAGATATTCATATTAAATTTTATGCTTTCCATAAATTTTTTAAACAGAAAATTTTTGTAAAGAATATATACATACATACTGTGCCTTCTTTTGGTGAAGTTCTCAGTAAATGATAATCCGTCAAGTAATCTTCCACTTGTCTAATAGAGTAGACCTTAACCTGCCCCTATTTCGTACTTGCACAATTCAGCGAGTTTGGAAAGGCCGACCGATGGACGGCTCGATGTGCCCAATCGATGCGCGATATCTCGCTTTAAATCGCCGGCTATAGCTTCTAGAGATCACCTATCTAATCTTATGGTGGTTTATTTAGACTGAATAACGATTTTCGGAAAAAACTTAGATAAAATATATTTTTACTTCAGTATAGTATCGGCTTTCGTGTCAAACAGCTATCGTGATAGTACGGATACGGATGGATGATAACTCGTTAAAAACGTTACGTTGTATATTATATTGCGTCGTGTATTGTTTGTGTAGGATATAACACAAATCTACAATAACATATTATATGGTATGCAGGAAAATATCTAAATAAATACACATTCGAACATATACCTTTGTCTCTTAAACAAATGATCGTTTTATCACTCAAACTATCTAGATCTATCTTAATTTAAAATTTGGACGCCAATTCTCTTCTGTTTGTGGTTTTTTTTCTAATGCTCAATAAAATCGGCTCAATAATACCATCGATTTGGATCTATACTGCCAACAAATAATAAGATGAAAGCAAGAAGTTGAGAGAAAGCGGCCGATAATGATTAATAGAAAGGGTGTGATCTTTAATCACAATAGCTCGGGATCACATACATATTTAGCCACTCAACAAAAGTTAAGATAGTTTGCCTGGGAGGAGTTAATGAATCCACCATAGAAAATTACCTAAGATCAGAAGTCCTAAAATTTCTTCAGCAACTGGATCATGTCTCTACCTTCAAGATGGCAGAAAGCCTACGAACAAAATGGCACATATATAGTTTAATTAAATGTAGATTAACTTTGGAAAAAAAGTCTTAACTTTTCATATAAAAAGCGAAGAAATTTTTTCCCCGACCTATTGTTTTGAGTTCAAAAAACCTGCTTTCGATACAAAAATTTAATGACTCAATGTTACTTCTCAGTGAAAGTAGTCACGTATGTTTCCGTCCATTAAGTAACTGACTGACACGATGGTTTAGAGTGCGACTAATTGACAGTCAAACAGAAAAGGGCGCCCTTTTAGGACTTAAATAGATTTTATGTTTTAAACAGGTCTCGATAATGACAAAAGTGAAAGCTTTCGTACAACTTGTAACAATCACACAATTAATGGAGATCACAGCATTCATACCCTTGCTTATAAGTGTTAAAATCTTTGAAGACAAAGGAAAAATAATCTTTATACTTGTTCGTCCGTTTTGTTTTTAATTCTTATCATTATTTTGTTGAGGACAAGCCAACGGCTAGTTAAGTTTAACTAACATAATAGAAGCTCTATTGTCGTTAATTTTGTTATGTTACTGGCATATATCCCAATTTATCGTAAATTTAATAAATATTTATATATCTAGCCTTGTCCGTTCTTAGAAATATGTAATAGCCAATATTTAATATATTATCGATTATTTTCAACCAAATATGCTCCCCGGGGTCCCAGATAAATATTTCCTCTCGATTTTTACTGTTTACTGTCATGTGAGACAACTTAAATATTGACACATCTAAGTGAAAAATTGTAGAGAGCAGGAAAGGATAAACTTGAAAGGTTCGAATTATGCTATATCCAAAATGTATTGCTAGTAATTAAAAGCGGATCGAAGAAAAGTACACACAATTAAACATGGTACTACTACGTGGATACGAAATATAACTTTATTGATTATGATTCGAAAATAGAAAATAGAGGTTGATGTTTCTCACTGAACTGGATTCCGTTCTCAGGATTTTGTGCAGGCATTTTTATATATATTTAATATAAAGATATATAAAAACCTTTTCCAATACTTGAAATTATGAAAAAAAAGTAAAAAGTGACTTCAAAAACCTAAAAAAGGGCTAAAATTCAAAAAGATATCCAATTTAAAATAATTTTATGGAGTCGTTGCTAAGTTGTTTACAGAAAGTAAATACTACGACTCCAAAAAATTATTTTTAATTAGATCACTTCTTATATTAAATTATTTTTACCTTTAAGTATATTAAAGTCAGTTTTTAGTTTAGTTTAAAAGTATTTTTTTCAAATTCCTGCATTAGCAACTGGTTCTAAATATGAATATGCAGTGACTACGTAAATACAACTCATTTTCTGACCGCATTTTTTGTTGTTGATTAATTAAAGACAAATTTGATTTCTATACACCATACACTGGTTATATCAGTTTTTATGTTGATAGAATACTTAGATTATGAGCTTAGTAATCTATCTAGGAAGCTTTTAATTAATCCTCGACAACTAGAGATACAACTAGTTCAACCAATAAAAACCGATTATATTAATTTTTCAAACCCATTAGTATATGGGAAAACAACACGATATTAATTTTGATAGAAATACTGATAAAATGGAATTAATTTTGTTATTGCTTTTGGAATATTCAAGAGACACTAATAATGTTTGTACTTTTCTAATTTAGTGTGCTTACAAAACCATGAAGGATTTATCTATGTAATACGATTCCTATTTCATTTTTTAAAATAAGAATCTACTTCCACTATCAAGAAAATGGTTACGAGTACTCGGTTTGTTTCAACCTTTTCAAATAAAGTTAACTAGCCGATACAACGACGATCGTATTTCTAAAGTAATATAAATCACGATGTTGGAAAGAGACAAGCCGCAACAAAGTCGCGTTATGGCGACAAGTTGTTATCTTTCCAATGCGACGCCGCGTAACACAGCTTTAATAGTTTAGAGGTGCACTCAAACAATTGTTTAGTACGTATCGATGTGAAATGAAATCAATTTGTTGGGATACTCCAATGCATTTTGTTTTAGGATGGCAGCATCAAATAAATTGTGTTATGCAACTTTGTAAATAACTAGTTTTCCCGAGAGAAACCGCGGACATGTGCACTAAACACAGCTAATATAAACCAAGACTTTGTAACTGTGGAACTTTCGAATTCAAAACGAGTGAGCGCAAAGTGTAAAGCACATTTATTGGTAAGCTTATACGCACCTCAGAAGCGTGCGCTCCCAGCGGAGACTCGAGCTCGACTGTGGTGCAACCTCTTAGCGAATGAAGTAGTCTACCTCCCTTTTATGCCGTTGAAATGCTCTGATATTTCATTTGAATGCCTTCACGAAATGAAATGTTCATGGAAAAATCTGGCTCTTTGACAATCACTAGGAGAGATTTTATTAACAGGCAATATCAAGCCTCAAATTTGCCTCTAAATAGCTTGTCTTCTAAAAGTAACTATGCATTGTATATTTTTCTCAAACATGCTTGGAAATTTAAGCATTATTTTGAAAAAGATAAATCGAAATTGCTATATTGGCCAAATACATGCAAGCAGCGGCCGGCAAAAGTTGTACGAAAATCCATATCTGACGTATTTTAGAGGCCAAATAAATTATTACTATGTTAATATTTCTGCGGTGTAATTTAAAATAGAACGATCTTTTACTCCGAAAGATGGCAACCAAGGAGATGATTAATCAAAAGTTTTATTTTAATTTCGAACTGCCTTGCAACGAGAAAGTAGGTTTTCTTCCTCTCGTCATGTACGCCTGGTATGAATAGTGATATATATAGCCTGCAACAATTTAAAAATATTACGCCGCGTGTGAAAAAACCGTTACTTACACAAAAGAACTTGCGATCATATAACTAACTGTATTGTCAAATAAAAAGTTCTGCCTAAGTTCTACATAGTTTTAATTTCCGCGAAGTATTTAAGAAAAGTACTATATAATCCCCCCTGGCCACAACTAGGCATTGATGGGCTTACGTATGTGTGCTTCGGCTTCGACTCGGCCCACATTTACACGTTCGTCTATTCATGCCTCTTTTGCTGGCCGCTGTAGTAATTTACTATAGTTATTTTTATAATATTAATCTAAAATATTATAGTAGCGTACACTATTATCAACTCTGGTTAACCTGGTTACTCTGGTTATTTTACCCATAGAAGTTATAACTTTAGGTACACAAATTCCTATAGAGCTTATCTTACTTGTTGTAATAGTGTCAATATCTGATTAGCTTGCTATTATTATGAGTTTTGAACAATGTATATTAACTGTCTAATGATTCACAAAATTAAAAAATTATTATTTATTATTAAATTACGCATTATATTTTCTTATTTTAACTCATAATTTAGCAACTTCCCTTTAAAGAGCTACAATTTATAATATACCAACTCTTCTGTACCGGCAAGAAAGTTAGTAGATTTTTTTTTTTTAATTTTGGGGTCAAAATGGAAAATTTGACGGTTTCCGTTGACTTCTCTTGTATCCTATTATGATCACTCATAATCGGCAACCACCGCAGGAGTATACCCAATCAAACAAAACAAAAGAATTTTGAAAATCGATTCACAATTGTCAGAGAAAATGGTGTACATAAAAAATACATACAGCGTAACATATAACTTATCCTTTTTTGAAGTCGGTTAAAAGGTGTAAAATTAAATCTAAGTATATTTTGAATTCAGAGCTTCATTTCCTATTGTTTCTAAAAACAACTTACCAACTCTAAAAAATGGTTTTAAATAAGATAAGTTATCAGATTGATTTTTGGTGTTTTGAAATCAGTTTTTATTTATTTCACAATTTATGTACACGCAAAGATAATTAAAAATAATACAACAAAATAACAGAAAATTGTACAAAGGTACAATAATATATATAGGTATAATTTAGGTTATAACTTTTTTCACTATTTTGGGTGGTAAATTCAACGTAAGAGTGATTGTTTATATTGTCAACTTGCCTATCTGTTTGTCGTTGATTGAAAATGAGGACATTCTGAACGTAGTCGGAGTCGAAACAAGGGATACCATAAAATAAATGGACCATATTATAAGCAACAGATTTCAAATGTCAAAAGAATCATCAAAATTAGTACACCTAATAAAATTATAAAATATTAATGATGTAACACAATTAAAGAAATGCTATAGAATTGAGAAACGCCCCCTTCGTCGAAGAAGGTTATAAATTATTATCTTATACATTTATAATTTAATACAATTATCTCTACTTGATTGTATCAACTTTTGTGTAGTCTAGTTCTATTTCATATTTCTTCCATTCTAACTAAGTCTGTGTTCGAGTATTTTGTCAAGACACGAAAATAATTGCACGCAATCACGCACAGGGCAGGAAGGTCACTCTTAGTGATTTGAAAACGAAAAGAAGCATGAATCGATACAATCGATAAGTATGTCGAGTGGCTCTATTATTAATGGCTTCGAAATATGATAGCTATTAGGTATTACTAAAATATTATTTATTAAATTATAGAACTATGACAATAAAAAAAAACTATGAATGGATAAACTGATTAAAAGATTTTTGTTTTTTACTTTTTAATGACATAAATGAAAAAATAATATAATAATGAATATAAAATTAAAAGTTGCCCACCACATTGATTGAAAAATCTAATTTTAAATAAAATAAAATAAATCTTTTGGTCCACGTTTTCTTACCATTTTGATATTGCTGATCCTTATACAAGTCTTTTTGATTAAATTTAGTTTAACATACACTTTAAATTTGTGAAAAGTAGCCTAGTGATCTTTGACGGGACTTTGTATTAAATGTGTATACATGAAATATAAAACAGTGACCTATCTTGTGAATTCTAAATTTTAAAAGTAAAAAAAAACAGCAAGTTTATTTTTATTCCTAGTGTTATGAGAATCATTTCATATTGAGATGTTACAGTTAAAATATTAATTTCTTTATTTAAAACCCTAAGTGAATACCGTGGTTTGAAGTTGTAGATGGCACGCAAAGATCTTTTTTCTTTAAATAAAGATATCTTGAAAGCCATAGAGCTAAAGAACAAATATTTACAAATTAAAATAGTACTGACTTGAACTTAAGAGCAAGATCGTTATTATTAATACCAATTATTATAGTAGATCCACCGTCAGATAGAGAGTTAAAAAGAGATTTTAACTTGTCTGTTATGGATGGAAGCGATAAATCTTGTATAAATACCAAACATCAGTATTATATGTAGACAATATAAATTGTGAAGTATACAACGAAAATTTATAAGACAAGTTTATAGAAATTGTCTAAGAAAAGTATTCCATATATATTGTCCCAGTAAAAGATGAATAGCAGGGTAGATATAACGAAATATTACGTATATACAGCCAAAGGCAATTACTTGTCATCAGTCGACCCGTCAGCTTTTCCGCCACTGCGATATTACAAAGAACTCAAAAAAGAATAATTCCTAAATCCCTCAACGAAGCTGAGGAAAATCCCCATCGCTTTATCCGCTGATCCCGAAACTGAAACTTACATTGACGAACAGAATTTTAATCTAAGCACCAAAGTTATTATATTGAAAAATAAAGCAATGAAGATTAGATAATGGTGCGAACTGCTATCGTACCTCTTTTGTATATACGACGGTTTTGAAGTTTATTTTTTATTCTGTTGAGTCCAGTTGAGATTATGTAAAATCATATGGTACCTAGAAATACCTTGGTAGACTCAAAGTAAACATGTGTTTAATTCTTTCCAAAGGATCTATGATAAAGTTTTTAGGATTTACATGTTTTGATACGAGAATGTAGCGTAGTATATAAACTTCGCCAGAATTTCAACGCACTAGCAATTTTTAATTTAAATAAGTTGAATGAAAGAGTCTTTATCAATGACAGTAAAATTTTGAAAAGGTACAATACTATGGTGAAAAGCTTACACAAAAAAATTTATTGCAGCATGTTGAAGGGATATACATGTCACGCATGCTTCTAATGAAAATAACAAACAACTTTAATATCAAATCTTCGTCCACAAATCACAGCTGTCCGCCTATAAAAAAGTAATGTGATGAATTTCCCTCTTCATTCCTAACGAAAAAGTTTGAAATAGCCATTAGTCTCACGAGTGGAGACGTGGCTAGCATAAGAAGCTTGATAGCAAAAGAACTGTCCCCAGGCCTCTTTAAAATTGTCCGCTGTCATGGAAAGTCACGTACTTTAAAAGAAGCATTCTTTTTATAATCCAAATTTTAACTTTTTTCATTACATAAGGTTTTGTTGTAGCGAGTCGACAAGCACTATTTACATTTAAATTTCAATACTATTTAGTTAAATTTATTTATTTCGACATCTGACAAAATCATTACTTATGAATGAGTCATAAGTCCGATTTTGTTTGTTTACTAAAACATTTCTACCAACTGATCCTCTTTTGAGTACACTTGCTCTATCAGTTGCAACATTTGAAGCAACAACTTGTATCCAACTCAATTTAGATTCATCAACTCTTTATAAAATTAACAAATACAAATACAAATCTATCATGTTTACCTGAGTTAAAATTTTGGAGCACATACTACCAATACTCATCCATTATAGATGCAAACAAATTAAAGAAGCAATTGTAAAAAATTTAAAGCGTTGGTCTATTAAATATTACTTTTAACATAACATAACTTTTTGCCATCATCTAAGAAAAAAAATGTTTCCTGACATAACCCTCTAATATTTATTTAAACACAGCTGTTTCGAATACAATTAATTAATTCAAACCCATAAAGAAAGTGAAGTTCTGAAACAAAACGAGAACGTAGCTCGTACCGCAAGTCCCATCTGTAATGAGAGAAACAAGGGCAAACATTGTTCCGTACCTAATTTGAGGAACGCAATTTGCGATTGCGTCGTGCCTTCCAAGGACGTAAACCTCAAGTTTTATTATTTCTATCTGAGTTTGCAGCTCGTTACAAGCTCTCGTAGACCGCACGAGAGCGTCTGTTTTAGACTCTGAGATTGAATATACAAATGGGCCTATATTTTCAATGTTTATTTTGAATAATAATTTTTAATTTCGAAGGAAGATCTTGTAATCACGAATAATAATGAAACGTCAATAATTACATGTATTTATTTACGAATTAACAATTTTAAAACTCTATCTTCAAAAATAATTAATGTAATAGAAATATGCATTCAGGCATGCCCCACGATATTCAACCGATTTAAAGCGATATGAGATTACTTCAGGAATCTTCACCACCTCCAGTCTAGAAAACTCCTTATTTCAAAACAAAATCTACTACAACTTCGAGAGAAGTAGTTTTAACTTCCTTTGCTCCTTTGCAAAGACTGAGTTAGCGTCTTTCTATTTTGAGACTGGGTAATGTTTCAAAAGTCGCGCGACGTTGCCTTGTTTGGTTTTATTTTCTTCCGTTGAAACTGAATTAAAATAACAATTATTTGAAAAATAAATTATATTTCCTTAATATATACTACCTTAATATAAAATAATAATGGTTCATCACAGGTTCTAACCGGTAGTTGTATTGTGCCTGCCCAGGGTACGTCGGCTGAATCAGTTTCATTCTGAATCTTGGTTAGAATATTAAATGCGTATTTTATTTTATTAAATTGTTGTGTTAAAGTATAATGGGTAAAAGGAAACGTGAACAAAGCAATGACGTGAGAGAAAACTGGAAAAGGAATAATTGCTTTTCCAGTAAGTAAGTACACAAGTGTGCGAAGAAAATTTTCACTTTCATGTTCAAATATCGAAGATATTAATTGTTGGAAATTCAAACTGAAATTGCGAAGGTTAGTAAAAATGTATATATTAATAAATAATGTTGAATGTTATTTTATACTGATTCTTCGCGACCTGGTTGAGGAGCTTATTGAAATTAATAAATCACTTGTGATTTTAGTCAAAAGATGAACAACGAAATCATATAAATTATGTTGAGTTGTTAGCAGGATTTTGGCCTTAAATCTTACTGTAATAATTTGAAACTCAGAGATTTCTTTAAGGATTTATAACACCACCGCCATTGCGTATATTAATAGGAAGGGTGGAATACAATTTCCCAATCTTAATGATATTACACGTAGTATCCGGTAGCGGTGTGAAGATCGAGTTTTATGTATTTTTGCTTCTTATATTAAATCTTGTGACAATATTTAAGCAGACGAGGTTTCACTATTTACTAATATTGATACAGAGTGGGACAAGAATTTATTATTTTATAATACAATAACATTACACGTAAATTTGGCCATCCATGTATTTATTCATTTGCTTCCCGCATGTTAATGCGAAAAAAATAACTTGTTAAAAAATGTGAGATGTTTGTATCCTTCGAGGACAAAGACCCAGAGGCTTTTCAAATCGATGCATTTTCTATAAAATGGAGTGTATTTTATTTTGATGCCTTTTCGCCATTTGCCCTTATTTTGAAATCTTTCAGAAAATTCATTGATGAGTAAGCTCGCTCGATAATGTTACCATACTGGCTAAATCAAGCATGGTACCTATTTTTACATCATTAATATGCTCATTCATATTATTTTTAGAACCGAATGTTCGGTTATTACTTTCGCCTTCCAGGAGGAGCCACCGTTATGGCCCAATCTTACCCTGGCGTGCGCAATTTCACCAGGGAAGCCTTCTAAAAGAAGCAATTAGACTGTAAGACAGTGGATATACTTTGTTGCTCTATTTCAAATAAAAAATTTACTTTTGTAATACTAGCAAGATAGATTTTATCAAGTAACAGTTCAAAATATACTTAAATTTCTCACCAACCAATATGAAGAAATAGCAAGCTATGAAACAATACATAGTATTAAATCATCAAAAGATCTATGTAATCATTTAATTAAATGTAAACCAACTTAACGGACTTTTAAAAAAATAAACTTATCTTTCCTAAATATCAATCAACATGAGATCCAAGTGTAGTATTATCACAATTTCTAAAAAGAAAAGATTTGGTCTACATATACTGACAAAAAAATTGGCAACTCTACTGGGGCTGTCTACGAGACATCAACGTTTGTAGACGTTGTCAGTAATTAATATTGCAGATGTTATTTTTTTAAGAAAATGGTGCTGTTCTTATAATTAATAATATTATTAATCTCTCTGCGCCTATTAGATCTAATCCAAGATTTTTCATACCATTTTTGAAATATCCGAACAATTTAGAAAACAAATGAAGTAATTTAGACACACAAAAAAACAATAATAACCCTAGTTCCTAGTCCATAAGTCGCTGGATCAAACAAGTATTGAGCGATAATCGCATAGATGTATGTGTGTTTTTCGGAGCACAGCACAAGTCACCAAACTACGTCTGCCGCGCGGCAGGCCGTTGTCTCTGTTGACGTTACCAAAAGGACTGCGAGCTGAACAATCAGACAGAGCCGCAAAATTTTATAATTTATCATTAGGAAAGAGTGAACAAGAGGAAAGTGCAAAAATGCAAAAAAAAGAGCAAAAATGCTCGAGCGGTGTTTTAATTTAGATTAAGACGAGATGGCTTTTGTTTATTTATTCGATAAGAACATATAAATATGTCGTCTACCGTAATGAAATAAGTCTATCTATAGGCAAAGTATATTATATCTATTATTAAATAATTCTTATCATTTAGATAAGCACAAAACATTTTATCTGGTTAATAAATTACTTAAACCTTACCATAATTATGTGAGATTTAAGTTCCCTTCCTACCCCAATAGATAACTATTTTCTACCCTATGCGTACTAAATGATGACAGGAAAGGTCTTGGAACCTAAAATGTTGAAAATGTATGACAGCGCCACCGCGAGCTCCATCTACGATTTACAGAGGAAGTTATTAATACAATAAAATATTAATGCAATGAATATATTAGTAAACTTTTATTTACTTTTTATTTTCTGCTATATACTTTATTAAAATATGTTACTCTAAAACGTTGTGATAATGCCTTACCTTAACAAGCGGACTACCTGGTTAATAAAACTCTGCCGTTGCAAGAATTCGTATAATTATGGTTGAAATTCACTGTAGTAATTTCAATTAACCATAAAACATATAATTGAAAATAAATTAAGTGTTTGAAATACGTGTATACACACACGGCGAGTAACAAAAGGTCGCTTAATTGCGAAGACCCTTTCAGTGTATTTAACATTAATCATCATTAACTTACTGTATTATATGTGTGTATATATTTATATATATATATATATATATGATGAGGCTGTATATATATATATATATATATATATATATACTGTCTATATACTGCCAATGAAGATTGGGTGAATTATGTGAACCGCGTTATTGGTACACTTTCTGCCTTACGACATGTATAAATTATTTTTCTTCGAAAAGCGTATGCTTCATATGTTCCACCTTCAATATAGTTACATAAGTTGAAACACTGCGTTTAAATATTTTAAGAGTTTTTCACTAACTAACCGTAATTATAAAATTGTAATAAAACTAATTTCTATTTGCAATTTCATATCTACATAAACTCTTACTAGGAGTTATTAAATTAAACAGCGATTAGATTGAAGTAGATTTTTACGATAAGGCTATTAAATAGTCTAAAGCTATTTTTTATTGGTGTATACTCCCTCTTTAGTCCGTGACTTACCCCTATTACTGCTAAATAAACATTTAAGTCATAATTAAGACCCAATTAAATAGCTAAAAGCTCTTACTTCTTAAATTATTTGATAAATATAAAATGTTTGGTTGCAATATATTTTATCTCGTGTGTCTAAATATATATTTATGACGTTTTGTGTAAAAAGGATCGTAACGTGCAATATATGGACAGATAATTAAGCTTCATTTTTGTAAGTATATAACGAACGAATTTTTAGTTCCTATTTTTGTTTATTAATTTCTAGGATAATTTAAAAATTTTTATCAGTATCAAATTATATTAACATCAATTTCATTAAACTGTATCTATAAGTCATCGACAAAATGGCGACCATCTGGAGAGGTTGGGATTGGACGACGGACTGGAATGATTGCGAGGCTCCAGCGAGCGCTCTTGCTCGACAGTGCCAGGATTATCAGCCGATTTCTCTCTCTGTCATCATGACTCTTGGACGACTGGCCCTCTCTGCCGAGGGGTATCCTCTCGTCTCTCAAGTCATTGAAGGACTGAGAAGAAAAGATTTGTTTGGAAAAATATATAATATTTCTCACACTCATACTTTTTACCTAGCTCAAATTAAGAATCATTAAGGTTTTATTTTATGGAAACTATTCTTGTCATAAAAATAGTAATATTTTAACAATAAATTACACATTAATGTTCTAACAACAAATACTACATTAAATTTTATTTTAATATTGTCTATGTTTCTCTATAAATAAATGTTCAGTATATACTCAAATACGCCTGCGAATAACTTGGAACGCCTCGTAACTTGTATTTATGTTATCTTTATTTGGCAAAGATAGCACAGAGTACGTTATGTTTCAATGATTCCGTTTATTTGCTTTGTAAGCTTTATACAGTACACACGTTCATAGAATTTGGTATTTGTAAGAATTTTTATTTGTGAATACCGATACTATCTTACATCATTAAATATTGCTTAATGAAATGCTTTAAAAGTTACACTGATGATGATGTATGATTTCTAATTCAAAAATAAACCAATTTAAGAATTTCTACAAACTACATTGTTATTTTTTAACTAGAAGTATTAACAAAAGGAGGTCTGATAATACATTTATTGTTTTATTAAAAATCTCTTTATTTTTAAATAAATAAACGAGTCCTTCTTAACAGGTTGGTGTTGTTTTTCATTCAAGTTATAAAAACTAGTCACGAATATGCATCTCTAAAAAGTATTGGAAATTATTAACTATATAATACAGAATATTAAAAAATGTCAAGTAAATTTACGTTTTAACTTAGGCCTGATTATTGACCTAAGTTATGATAATTAAACCTATTATTGACTTTTTTATGATAATCAAATAGTTCTGTAATCCTGACAATTGACGATCGACGATCTGGTCAAGGGCATGGAAAGCCAATGAATTTTATTACTATATGCATAGAATTTTATAGGTTTTATAGTTACCTGTGTCGTTACCTGTATCTTCAAATATAAGTCATGACCTATTTATTGAGACTAATTTTACAGACCAGTTACCATAAAAATTCTCCCCAATTACTCTTTTTTATATTTGAATAAGTATCGAACTCCAGAGATTATATTTCCCGATCGGCCCATCATTTCTTTTAAGGGTCATAGCAAAATTCTCGAGCGTAAATACTTAATGCAATTTCCATTTAGCTGTACTTACACGCGCGCCAGTGTATTCAAATCGGAAACGGCGGAGCAAATGTTTATTTATTACTTGTTAGTCATGAATTCTGCTCCATATATGCTGATATTATAGAGGAAACATTCTTTATACTTTGTCTCTATTTGCAGTGAAATAGACTCGTAAAGAAAATAAATAATACAGAAGAAACTTGTCTTATAAAATATTAGGATTTATACTGACAATATTTTCCACTACATTTTCTCCACTTTAGAATTTACAATCTGTCATTGCTTTTTCGTGGTTCATATATTTAAAAGCTTTTCTGCTTGATAAAGAAAACAGCTTTTTTATTTCGATTCCATAAAAATATCTACTTTCATGTTCTTTTACAAATCTTTCATTTACCGCACAAATACAAATAAAAACGCCATTAAGCCACCACACCTTCTAAATGCTAGTAGTACCGTTTATAGAACTAAGTAAATAGACAAAGCAAGAGAAAACAGGCCTGACTAATTGTTGGAGCGTTTAAGGGTATTTTTTTACAAAAAAGGAAAAGTACACATTTACTTAAAAAGATAAATAAAAAGAAATTTTCTGGACTTTTATTATGATGTTTCAGTCATTAAAAAAGTATTTAAAAAAGATACAATATAGAGAAAACTAGTGTATAATAATTTTTTTTTATTTATTTTTTCTCTTTATTATTCTAGAAGACATCTTTTAAATCTATAGTAAAATCATAATTAATTTCAAGGTTATTATGTTAACTTGCCTAGCAATGAAGCAACGAATTGGTAGACAATGAATATAAGATAAATTACATTAGTATTACTGAAATTATCTACATATTAGGGCATAGGTGGGACCTGCCACACCTATGCCCTAAATTTGTAGAATATTTCAATGTTATGTGACTCATGCTACTACTGACTGAAGTATGTTTAACTTAGCATTAGCCAACTAAAGCACAATCCTGATAACCTAAGCGGTAATAATAACAATAAACAATAATCTTTACATTATTGTCCGTTCACAAATCTGCTAGAATAATAAATAAAATGTTCATCGCGTTAAAATACAATTTTGATTGAGAAAAGTTTTATTTTTTCATATCTATTGTTACAAGAGAGTACTTGAGAACCCACCCTAACATGCTGAATAAAAATAATGAGAGGCGTGACCTCTTCTTTTATCGTGCTCTTTCACTCTCGCGCAATTGACCAACTCCCTTTTACTTTAAGAGGAAACAGGAGCATTAAAAAATAAGTATTTAATAAATCTATTGATGTCGCGCTGTGCTTCAACAAACCAACAATAGAGCGCGATAAAGACAACTACAGCTTGGATTGAAAATACTGAAGAATTAAGAAAAAGAAGAACTAACAATAACATCTAGTAGTTCTTTTTATTTTCCTTTAAAACCGAAGCAATATTATTTCTATCGTATTTTTAGACATTTTAGGTTATTGAAGAACCGCCTTTTGTAATAATGAATTTATGTGAAAGAGGAAAACATAGGAAAAACTAGCAGCATTATCCGAGAAGGAAGGCAAGAACTATATTTGTATGAAAAAATTACTCTAGTAGTTTCCTCTTGAGACTGTGCCTTGCCAGCCGGTCTATGTTAAATGGCTTGGGCAGTCCGGTGGTTTCCGAGCGTATAATTTGTGCCGGTCTGTCTCAAAAGAATAGCGTCGTCCAATGCTCTCCAAGCCGTCTGTATAAAAGGACGCTAAATCGCTCTCCTGGCTCTAGCAGTAATATGTGCAATCAGAAAATATTGGGTTTGTCAGTATTTTTTACTTAAAAAAGGAATAAACTTATAGAGTAAGTCTATAACACAAGTAATAGATGAAAAATAGGTATTTCATTTGAATAATAAATTATTTCTTTAACCTTATTACTTTACAAAACACGTTTCCCAAAAAACCAACCATGATCAGTATGAGGTTTTTATATTTCTTCACGAGGCAGCTCTTGACTTTCAACAGGTAGATGATATGTGACGATATTGAACAAGATAGAAGTGAGATACATATGGCTCTCTAAATATCAGAGAAAATAGTTATCTTACTTACACCCGCCGGAACACAATGCTGTTAACATTATTGTACCTACCATAAGAACTTAGAAAAGGCCTACCACCAAACAAAAAGTGTCCTGCATTTTATATTGTATTATAAATTGCATATAAGCTTGCTTCGTTGCTGAACGCTAGCAAAGAGCAAACCTTCAGTTAAGAGCGCTTATAAAAGCTATTAGTTAGTAATGGATAAAGAAAACAGCATTCCATAGTTTCATTATATATAAGAGGCAAAGTATTGCAAAATAAAAATGCATGATGTTAAGAGCCATTGTCTTTGTTACTAATACGAGAATCCATACGGAATATCTAATACGGTATGGATAATTAAAGTAACGTTTTGAAAAGAGGTTTCACAAAAGATAGATATTTTAAAAAATGCATCAAGAATGTAATAGATGGGGGGAAAAGTTCTCTTCGCTTTTATATGAAAATTCAAGACACTTTTTTCAATGAAATTTACTTTTAATTATAGTATATATGTGCCATTTTGTTCGTTGACTTTCTGCTGTCTTGTAGAGACATGATCCTGTTGCTGTAGAAATTTTGATTGAAAATGTCTTTAAAATATATTAACTACGTAGTCTGCCACCTACCAAATGGACCAATACATTGTGCTCCCTAGTATAAATATTCATCTTAATTTTAGTTATAATTTCATCTTATATAATTATAAATAAATAAAATTAATTACCAATTATGCAACATTGTCTAACCAATTCAAAATAGTAATAAAAATTTAGATTACATTAAAAAAAGTCCCCGAGAATAATTCCTATAGGTAGTTGTGGATTAAGGCATACCTAAGCACACTTAAAAATCTCCTGCATTCAAAATACCAAGCTTACAACATAAATAATCATTTGCTTGTTAAAGATTAAATCATTTTTAAATATAAATTAAACAGACTATCTCCTTCTCCGTATTACAATATCCATTATAAAACGGGTAGATAGCTATTTCACAGGCTTTACTTGTCTCTCCACAAGCCCGATATTAAGATCCAAGCCGGAGCAAGCCACGGCAAAGCTGACTTAACTTTTACGATCTCAACTTACAAACTAGCACCTCCAGTAATACCGGTAACATTTCACAAATTAAGTTTCTCTCACAAAACTCTCTTAATTTCTAACTTAAAGGAGACAAAGAATAAAAGAATTTTCTAATTTGTTTCCAAATTATTACAAATAGGTACTAGAGGCTCAGTATTTATTTAAGCAGGCTTTCGGGATCAATTGATAACACTAGAAGTCTAGCACTTTCATTTATTAATTATACAAAGGAGGTGAAAAGCATTAAAAAAAATTATAATAATACTTTGCTTTGATACCTTTGCTTTAATTCTAATTTAAATGTCAGGTTTGTTAGCAAATTGCATAAGTTAAATATATATAATATATATGTCCTTTATATATATATGTCTTTTATATATATATATAAAATTTTAAAGGACTTTACATCTTTATTTTAAAATCTTTAACAATAATAGTAACAATTACTTTCGTTTTAACCCAGAAAGGTACTAAGTGTATGGCATTTATCTCGTAACTTTTTCATTTTGACTTCAAAGAACAACGCCAGCATTGAGCGGATAACTAGCAGTCTGGCCTGTGTTACAATAAACTAATGAAATTATTTATATTCGTTAGTCATTACAAATGAAATCGATATGAAGGTTTTCAATGTCATGCTAAGAAATCATTTGATTGTTTTGTATTCCATAGAAACCAGGCATTTTTTATTATAATGCTGCAAGGTAAGATAAAAAAAACCAGTTCTTAAATTAAGAAATTGAAGGCAACATGACATAATAGAATCAATTTACAATTTACTAAGCGCGATGATTTTTGACTTTCGAGTCATATTCGTAGAAGACATTAACTCTTAAGTAGCTCCAATGGCGGTAAGAATAAAATTTATTTTCGAAAAGAGAATATGGGTCAAATCTAACTGTTTATATGAAGTACAATAAAGCATATTGTATCCATCTCTCTATTTTCACTCAACATGGTATGATAATGAATAACTATAGTATTTTAAAGCTATTGAATTCAATAATCAGGAAAACAAACAAGAAGATACATGAATGGTCATATACATGGAACCCTTTGATTGATGGATTAAAGCTGTGAGTCATGCCGTCCTAAACAAACAACTTTAGCAACGTAGTAAACGGGGCGAATATATACCAAACAAAGAAAAAGTCGTACTACTAAACTCCAATGAGTTTTTATTCGTAAACGTAAGTTAAATAACAATATTGCCCACTTAAAAACTTATTCATTTCGCCATCTTTAACTAATAAAGGTATTAGTGACTCAAAACATGGAATAAAGCCGCTTATACCACCTCATGTAGAAAAAGGTATAAGGAAAAGAAAGATTTATTAAAATGAGGAGAAATGAGATTTCTTTTTAGGAACATTATGATAATTTTACGTGTCTTCGGACATTTATAGTATTTTCTTTCGTAAAATATTAGATATTTTTTGGTGAAAAATTACTTCAATATACATTATTTTTTACCTATATAAGACTGGTGTAAATAAGCAGACGTGTTAATAAATATTCAGAATTTGCTACTATTGCTATTAAGGGAAATGTTCATGAGATTTTTTCGCTATTACTCCTAGTTAAAACCACACGCAAAAAGATTCAATGTTTGTGTCACACCACATCCAGAGAGAAATTTTCCAGAGCTCTCCTCATATAGATGGAGTTTAAAAAGAGATAAGAAAAGGCTTCTTATGGGCACCCAACGTGAAAATAGCTCGAGCACTATATTATACACACACAAGCTATTTATAGATTTGGATGCTTCTTATTTTTTTTCTCATTGTATAGGCCATGTGCTGTATCTAAAACAGTAAATAAGTAATACAGTAAGTAGATAAAGGCACCGCAGTCGGGATTAATAGGAAGAACGGAGAAATTTTTGGCTAAAAACTTTTGTTTGATCCGTCTAGAAATAATCATTAAGAGTGCTTTTTATTGCAATAAAAAAGCTTCAATAAAAAGAATTTTTTATTTTTTTTACTTTCATGAAAGCAGAGTAAGTTATTATTATATTTATTCTCTTGGTAACTTAACTCCAATAAATTCGCAAACCAAAAATCCTATTTGCTATTAATAAATCCTAATTGCGCAAAAATCTGTATGGCTTTAAAGCTGACATCGCTTTTGTAGTAAATAATAAAAATATTTGGTCCACATTTACTTTTTAACTCCGGCAGTCAATGCTAAAGTACGTTGGGTTTCAGTTATTTAAATCACCACTCAAAAAATTACGTGAAACCACTCGTGCAGTGAGAAAAATTCATGTATTATTTATACAAAATTGAGACATTTTTATTGGAGATTGTATATATTTATTTATTTAATGTTTATTCTACATAATTGAACATTTAAGTTTAATTAAATGTTAAATTTTGGGTAGATTTACATATATCAGTACATTTGCTATTCCAAAAAAAAAATTGAATGTAAACTAGCATTTACATCTCCCGTATAGTCATTATAGTAAATTTACAATAAATTTTATTACATATACAAATAAAAGAAACACAGATAGAAGAGATGCGACATGCAAAAAATTAAAAAGTAGACGCATTGAATATGGTATATACTAGTTTAATACGAGAGCGAAAACTAGACCATTTTCACACTGTTTATATTTTTTAGAGCGTTTGCTCTTTACATGAAAATCAAGGCAATGGCCTTCCTTGTTAAAATAGAAGGAAATATAACATTCCCGCGTGAATACTGCATAACAAATTACCCCCTAACCCTAAAGTAAGCTCTGATGTCAAGATTTAAGAATTCTCAATTATACTCAGTGTTGTACACTTTCTTGACTGACCTCTTCGATTCCGCAAACATTTGGGAAAATCTTTTTTATATGGACAATGACAATCCAAGATTCGAGCGTAACATACGACGGAGAGAAATGAAATGGGTTGAATTATGAACCTTGTTCATAATGTCATTTGGTCGTATTTCGTTTAACTAAAGCTGAGGTGACATTCAATTTCTTCGAAACTGTAACTCTTTCAAATAGTGTAAAAGTATGTTCTTGGCTTATATAAGTTAATAAATAACTACTTTGCTCCGCAATAAAACATTCATCTAACTCTTTGTTTTTGACATCTTTTACTTGTAAAACTTTCTTATTTTCTTCTGCAAGAATCTTCTTATAAAGAAATAATATAAAATAAAGACACCTTTATTTACAACACAAATTCATTAACGTTCAATGACCCTTGGAAAAGTGATAATCTATATAACAGTTTAAGTTACCGCGTAAGTGCTGTACAATAATTATCTTCGAGGTTTGTTCCGAGCATGCAGGAAGACGAAGGAATACGACGTATTTTTATATTTTAGTCACTATACTTCAATAATAATGACATTAGTCACTTAACAAGTTTTCGTTTATAAATGGTTTTATTAATACATTAATAAAATTCTTTTTAGTCAATTACAAAAAGAACCAACTAAATTTTCAATAAGTATTTTTGTGCGTATGTGAACTAATATTAAAAATAGGTAACGTCTGTTTAGTTGTCTCTGGTTTGGTAATCTCTGGAACTATTGGTATGAATTTGAAATTCCCGTTTTGTTATGGACTATCCGTTTGTCTAAAAAGGTTATAAGCTATAAAACTTTTTTGACAGACCAAACTCCACGAGGGCGCAGCCGCAGGCGGAAGCTAGTAGCTCGATAAAGTAAGGAGAGAGAAATGGGTAACATGCTAACGAAAACGTACCATTTGAGGAAAAGAATCAGCATCGTACATATTTCAATACTTCGAGTTTTTGTTGTAGAGAAAGTTTAATAAAATATATAAAAACAGTACTTTAATTTTACTTGTATAGTGTGTGCGGGATTGAGTGTATGTTTCAAATCAAATTATATTTATAGAACAGCCTCTTATAAACACCATAATAGCGTGTGAGATCATTAACACACCTAACAAGTATCTCAGTTTATAACAACAAAGAGATTCAATACTAATGCTGAATCCAGCACCAGCGCTAACAAAGCGGGGGAACGATAGCTAATTGTTCCAACGACCGTCCACGGCGGCAGGAAACGTAATTACCATCGACCCCTTTAATTAAGTAAGGTCCACTTCCGAGCTGCCCACATGTAGTGATGTGAGTGAATTCAAGAAGTAAATTTACTGGAACCATTCATTTATTGAAAGAATACATTTAGGTATTACTAAAACTATGCACGTATGCGTATATAGTATACGCATACATGGACAATATGCGTCGAACATCAATGATAGTACCAGCAAATAGTGGACTCGTAGAGGGTATTTTGTCCGCCTGTAAATTAACTTTAACAACCACTCTTCCAGTATTATTAATATTATTAAATAAAACAGACGTAACAATTGTAATAACTCGAAAATACATGAAATTTCTCTTTTTATGCAGTCATTATATTATAAAAAAAATGACTTATATTTTGATTCATTTATATATCAATGTTATCGTTATTGTAACTACGAATACCCAAACGGTAGCTTATCGATAAACAGTGCAGTAGTTTCAAATGTTAGGAAAATGGAGAAAAAATTTATAAGTTGACTATCTGCTGATCTCTCTTTATTTGAAGCTAAAATTGTCAATTGCTATTTCACTCTATCTTATCTTTTCAGTGGCCTGACCACTCTTTCTGATACTCTTGCTAAAATAAAACAATGGACCGTTATGAGTAAATATGGGTATTAGGATTTATAATCATTTAAATGCAATTCTTGGCAAGTAACGAAACACGTATGTTTCGTATGTAAAAAACGTGTTTTTTTAAATAGAAAGATTGAACTAATGACTTCGTTCCACCTGAAGGTAAGCAGAAGTGAAGTCCAAATAAAAAGTTAAGTAACGTTTGGCTTCTTTAGCAAAACTTATTGTTTTTATTAAAGTTCTTTTGTATGGCTTTCAACGTGGATATCCCAAATACATTTTATTCTGTATATTAAAATAGTTCATCCTGTTACAAAATCAATTATCAAATTTATTGCGCTGCCTAATAATATAACATGGCTATGTTAGTCTTATAGATAACAGTGCAGAAAATATAATATATGTGGAATAAAGTCCACAAACAAGTCGTTTAATCCACGTCATTAGAAAGTGTCGGATTGTATAAACAAAGCAATAAAGAGAGAGAGCTTTAATCATGTTTTTGCTAAAATTAAAATGTACATCGTGTACATTTTGAAGTGTCTGATATGTAGGTAGGTGTTCATTCAACAAAACACTTCTCGGGATTTGGAACAATGATATCAGATATATACAAGATCTATCAATTTAGTGTACTGATGGAAAACAGATAAAATTTAAGACAACTTTACTGAAAAAAACGGTGAAAATCTTAAAAGTTCCGTCTATTATCATACAAAATTTATACTGATAACATCGATGATACGCAAGCTTAGACAAGAACAATAACTTTTTAAATTACAATAAAATTTTAAATAGCAAGCAAATTTTTAATAGAAAGCGAGATCAATCGAACGCAAACACGTATAAAATATGTACTGTTTCTTGGACATATCTGCATTTTGTACTGTTTCACAAACTCCAGAATTCGGTTCAGAATTTCGTCCACGTAATGCAACTTTCACGTCACGTTGCAGCGATGTAACTTCTGTACTCAAATCACAGCATATATTGGCAATTTTCCACGAAGCAGTGCTGCTAGTCCTTCGGGAAATTTGCAATGGGAATGACCTCGAATGCATATTGTTCGCAATTTGGAGTCAATTTTAAACTTTAATGTGTTCTGAATTGTAAAATAAGGAAGGTGTCTCTATTGAACAACAACTGATATCGGGATCCAACAACCCAACTCCTGTTCTTGTGTTATGTTAAAAAATACGTTACTTCTATAGTGAGATTTTTTACAATATACTTGAAAATAATCATAAATAACAATAAAACCTCTAATCGAACTGTTGCTCTTTAGGCCATCTTTTTATTCACATTAATAAGGAATAAAGGTTGATGAAAGAAAAGGTTTAAAATTTATCAAAAAAATGTTAAATTCCTCTTCTCTAAAAGAAGAACAACATAAACAAAGATGTAAGACAAAGACAGACAAACGTGACCAATGTTAGAAAACAACAGAAAACAAATACTTAAGTTAGGGTAAACTTATTAGTACCTAAGTTGTATTGAATGACCTTAAATATTCAAGACATTATAAAACTCAATTTAGAATTGTTTGAAAAGATAATGGCATACGATTCTGTCGTTTTATTTAACGATACAGACCCTTCTTAACAGAACATTGCTTAGCAAGTAAACCTGCTGGTATCGGCTCATAAAATCTAACTAGGGACGCTGTAATTAACCTGCGTTGGCAAATACTACGGTGTTAAACGTACTTTATGTAGATGACTACCGAAATTTCTAAAGCAACACGTGAATCAATAACTTTCTGGTATAATACGATCCATTTGAATTGTGCTAAATAAAGGGATACAAGATTTTGTTCCCAATTCAGGAAATTTCAGTTTTAGCGGATTTTTATTAATAAATTAATAACTTCAACTTGCAACATTTCTAGAATCTGAAATGTATAATATGAATTTGAGTTAGGATTTCAGCGGCCACAGACTAACATTACAGACATATTATATTATTATGTATGTGTGTCAGTAATATATATGTCATATATGTTTGTGTGTGGTATGTTAGTATGTACTACAACCTGCTAAAAAAATATTATCTAATAATAGTATTTACAAAACTAACAAATTAATTTTTGAACGAGAAAACGCTGATTTTTTATTAATATGTGAATAATTTAAAAAAATGTGTCAAATAAATACTATATCTCAGCTGAAGAAAACTACAATGAAGTTTAGTATTTATGTTAGGACCAGGTTTTCTCGTCTTCTTTGCCATGTACATTGGATTTTATTTAAAAAATTCAAAACCGGTAAAGCGAGAGTAGCGCAAGATACGTGAAAAGTCCATGGTAACCTTGTTAGGGCTTGTCGTCACGTGAGCATATGCTTTGTCACATAAAAATGAAAATTATTAGCCTCTTTAACTCGATGCATCTTCCAAATAATATGATCACTTTTTAAGTATGTTTCCCTCCCCCTTTTGTTATTATAAGAACCCCATTAATCGTCAATATTTCCCCCAACATATACATCGTTATTTGTGCCTTTCACTGACACCCGGAAAGGTTTCTATCGATTTTCTTCCCAATTCGTTTGAAGCGGAATACCGATTATATGTTTCAGTTTTGGATAGAAGCTGCATATTGTTCTGGTTTATTTTAGGATTAATTGAAAACACGTTGAAAATTGGATTAACAAGTTTTTAGAAGGTACTCAATGTTTTCTCACTAAAACTTCGATACCAGCCCACCGGCATTTTAATTTATCCACATCAATAAAGGGCTAATTTATATTTATTGTTGTTTACAGTTTTTTTATTGATAACAGACATCTTTACTTTTACTTGAAAAAAAAAAGATAAAATTACGATTAACATCATTAGAAAATATTTCCATTTCACTAGAAATTCTTACAAAGCAGAAATTCTTACAACAAAAAGATAATATAAAATTGCGAGGTGAATATAAAACTCATTATTCAAAACAGTTTTCTTGTAAAAAAAAGTTGTAGATCTATTATTATTATTCTTTATCTTCATTATAACTGCACTAATTTGAATAATAATAAATATCTGATAACATTTCTTTTGTGCTAATTTATAGCATAAATTACACTAACCAGAGCTGCAAGTATGGGTATTTCCATTAGTTTAGTTGTTTTTATAACTGAAAAAAAGGTTTTTTGCTACCTTGCACATAATTAATTATAGTTTTTATAGTAAATTAGAACTAAAGACCAATATTTTATTAAAACAAAAAATCCTTTTGTTTCTTATAAGCCCGCCGGCGGGCATCTTAAATATGTGTGTAGTATTGAATCCGATGTGTGAGTTAACTACGGTGTGTGGTTGACTAGTATTAATGGATTAGAGGAAATATTTTAATTATATCTTATTATTACTGAATTTCTGAATATTGTTTATTATTCTAATAAAGGACAGTTCAACTAAATCATTTCCAAAGCAGAACGTGGGCGCACAGCTAACCTCAATAATTGAATTAATGTCATGTTTTCATTTCGCGAGTTCTACCGACTACGGAGTGGACGACGAGTTGAATACAGATACTGACTAGGGTCAATGCAGAAATGTATTAGGCATATGGAAAATAGAATAAGTGATTGAGTAACTGGGTATAGAATTTATTTTCAATCATGTCTTTTTTTGACTTAAACATACCAGCTTAAGATGATGTTCACTGTTCAAAAACAGCAAAAATCTCTAAAGGACGGAAAGAGATACGTTATATTAAAAAAAGATTTTAAGTTAGTTGGGAGAGTTGTTTAAAACTCTTATCGATTTGGGACAGTCTTCCAGTGGTTGAACTCACCCAAATCTTCTATTCAATATCAACCAATTCAAAAAGAAATAAGTAGAGAATAATTTACCAATTTACAAAACGTGGAGCAAGGGAGCTAGTGCCATCTCTGTCTGCTATTAACAAATATAAGATAGAGCTAAGAACCTACGCTTGCCAAATCGTTTGCGTTTACCCAGGTTTCATGCAAGTTTCTAGCTCAGCTTCAATTTTAAACAATTTGCAAAAACATGCTAACAGTGCATTCACATCGCAATTACTTTTTCAGAGACATTACGCAACACGAAAAAATTAGGAAACGTTCTTTAATTTTTACGACCATTTTATCTTTTTACTTACTTTTGTTTTCCCTTATTGCCCAGTTTATTATTCCAAATGGCGCTCACAAAATTTTACTTTTGTTTGAATGTACTTGTTTTGTAATTTTTAATTCTGAATAAAATAACCTTGAATAATGCTTACTTACACTATATTTTATATATTACTTATTAAGTCAATTTTCATTTTTAATGGCGTAACAGTAAAATTAAATATTTGTTAAATATTCTAGTCTATAATTAAGGCCGATTTGCTCCATCACCGAAACCAGAAATGGGAATACGTAAAATATTCATCACATTTTTATAATCCCTCGCTGCTCTCTCGTAGAATGAAAAAGTTAATAATGTTTTTATAGGGAATCCGAATAATTGAAAGTTCTCAAAAAATATATACTGACCACTTTTCATTGAAATTAAAGTTGAAAGTCGGTTGGCGATGTTACCCAAGAGATATCCCATGGACAGTATTGACCCGTACAAAAGACTAAAACTATTTGAAAAGGATCTTTTATAAGATGTAAGAAAAGTACATCACCAAATGGGTAGATAACTTGGTTATTAGCATTGTTTCTTAACGAGTTTTTTTTTAACATTTAGTTTAAATTATTATTGAGTTATCAGATTTCGTCCCAGAAAGTCATTTTTAAATGTAATTTAGTTGGCTATTTATGCTACAGCATATAGGAAACTATCCAGATGCCAAAAATTAAAACTATGTTTGTATATGCATATACACAGTATCCCAACATAAAATGCAACACTTACAAATGTGGTCCACAAATTCATTTGCAACGTAAAACAGTCTTTTAATATTAACGTTCATCCCATTTATCTCTCATGACCTTATTTCAGCAAATAATATATGTTGATTGCGGTAAACGTACGCCCGAGAGAGAATTACAATTATTCTTACCACTCACCTTAAGACAAGAAAATTAGGTCACTGATTATCTGTAATTACAAAAATAACAACAGGACTAATACCTACATACTTATAGAACTAAAAATTTTTCGTTGTCTGGGAACTTTCTACAGATACATTTATAGAAAATATCAAAGCATTATTAAATGTTTTTGACCTTCTTTTTCAATTTGTAGGCTTTTTTGCCGAAGGAAATATTTTTAGAATTGTTATTCGAATACGTAACTCGTTATATTATCAAGTATATATATATTACTACGAAAGAGCTAGTTATGAAATTTGAAATCGAAACCCTCTAAGAATATGGAGCATCACCCTGCTGTAGCCAAAGATATCATTTAATAAAGAATTTTTAAATATCACATGATAACTGAATTATGATTTAGCTAAAAACGAACTGAATTAGTATTCTTTTTAACACTCCTTCGCCATACTATTCATGTAGCAGAGCGCAACTCTATTTATACAATAGTTTGTTGCGGGAATTGGGCTACTGATGCCATAAACCAAAGATTGCAATTACTTTCATCCATAAACTGTAGATATCCTTAGACTATCCAGATGAATACATACGTAGGTAGTAAATATCTGATATATTCTGTATTCTTTATTATTCGGAACTATGTACCTCTTCCTTTTTGACTACTTTCTTTTTGATCTTTATATATAATTTTTATTATTACACAATACACGTACTGGCTATAATGCCATGCTAACTGCAATTTTTATTTTCACTACTAAAAAATTGTATTTATATATAAGACATATATATATATATATATATATATATATATAACATTTATACATCAGACGAAACATTTATTGTTCAAACCTATTATAATAAACGATTACAATATAAATATACTTGAATGAAATTATTAATTAATTAATTATAATTACATCATTATGTGACATTCCATTTCATTATTTATATCAAGAATTAATTTTAAGCTCAAGTATAAGTTTTAAGCTGACAGTAATTAAATAATCGTATAGTATTAATATATATACATGTGAAATGACAAATATATTTTATGCTGACGTACCTTCGTTTAGCTGGAATAAATTATCATAAAGAGCTTGTCACGAGCTTTTAATGATGCTGCTTGTGTTAAAGATACGAAGAAAACATCCGGCGAAAAAGACAGTGATAACTGAATAGGTTGGGGGAAAAGTTTCTTCGCATTTTATATGAAAATTCGAGATTTTTTTTTTTAATTTAATTCACATTTAATTACAGAATTTATGTGCCATTTTGTTCGTAGACTTTCTGCCATCTTATAGGTAGAGACATGATCCCGTTGCTATAGAAAATTTGGCACTTCAAATAAAAAAATGCAACAAGTATTTTTGGCAGTCCTCTTTTTATGTTAACCTGACACTGCCTAAAGAATTCTGAAAAGAACGACACAGAGAATCGGAAGGTGCAAGTTTAGGTCTATAAGGCGGATGCATTAACACCTTTCAGCCAAACTTTCTTAATTTTTGCTCAGTGGCTAACTATGGTCTAGCATTATTGTAATGATAAAATTTTCGTAATTAGATTCTTTTTGAAATGTCACCTTTTTAATGTACTAACCTAACCTAGCCTAACCTTCGTAATTTTTTCTCAATTAATTACGAACTATTAATAAAAAGAAGATAAAAATAGAAAGAAAAAGTTGCTTTAGACCTACATTAAAACCGCCATTCTTAAATTCCAATAGGTAATCCTTTGATTCCAGAATTCATTCCAGCGATTTTAATTCTACATGTGTAATTTAACTTCCCTTTACATAGAAAAGGACCGATTTGCAACAAAAGGCACGGTTGAACTCCACTCTACAAGCAAAAGGGCCCCGCTAAAAAGTTGGGAAATTCTGCAGCTACTGTTAAGATGTCATTTGCATTTGGGACTTTACCGCCTTTGAATTAAATGCTATAGTATCAGTTTTTTGCACGGAAATGATTTATTAGGTGTAATAATTCAAAATTCGAGTTTCGAGGGAATTTGGATATTTATTTGAATCACGCAACAGGTATGATCATTGATTGTAGGTCATTCACATATAAGTACATACAATACAGATTTTTGTGTGTTAGCGCTGGTGTTGCTTAAGAACGAATTTTTCTTTTACTATGCCATTTACCTTTTGTATTTAGTTACATAATAAGATGACTGGTGCACAATTGACCTATTTAATAAAGATTGTTTACGCCTTATAAAGTTACATGGTTTGGTCTTTTTTTTTTTACTCAAATACATAAATGTCATTAGAACAATATAATCCGATGTTGACAAGGCGTATACACCAGTTATTAGAAGACACACAAAATACTCATCAATATTCAAAAGCCGGACGTTATCGCTCCAATTACATTAGTTACCTCAACAAATATTATTTCTTATGAACAAAAAAAAGAATAGACAATGACGAATGTGAAGAAAATATAACTATATCTAGTATAATCGAGTGGAACAATTTATCGTAGAAATGTAAATAAGCAAGCATATGATTCCAATCTTATATGAATAATATATAGTGTATTTCTCTCATCACAACTTGAAGTTAGTACCGTTTTTAGGAAATATTAATAATTTTGACAGTTGACAATTTACTATGGTTGTAAGTCATTGAATATCAAAAGTTGTAAGAAATTTTTGCTCTTAACTGTACTATGCCATGTATAGATATTAGATTAAAGCCATCTGAATACAATACAAAGTGTGGTAACACGAAACGATTACACACGCTACCCAAACAGCCGCGACCTTACGCCCCCATCTATTTGGTTGAAGTTACTCTATGCATACGGCGATCTGTGAACTCAAAAGCAAAAATAAATTTGTTGTAATTTGTTGATTTATCAAAAATTAAATAAAATGACTTTTCGTTGTGCGTCAAGAGGATGCGGAAATGTAAATGATTAGGGATAGGATAGGGTGCAAATATTTGGGGTACTAGGTCAGAGAACCTCCTCGCATGTCGGTTGCATTGGGGGGATCGCCAGTCGCGTTCGATGCTATTGCATCTGGCGCGAACGGTGGGTCTCACAATGTGATTGGCTGGTGTACCCCGGGCACTTACGTGGTCATGTCCTTTTCAGGACATTGCTACGTATTTGGCTAATACTCTGACACCGTGTGGCTGCCTGGTCTTTTTAAGGGCGGGCATTGCACGGCCACACAAACCCGTAGCCCTGCACGTTTTCGTGGGGGTCGGGGGCTCGGCGCATTGCACTTAGCGCTGGGTCGCGAGGAAGAAAACCTCTCTAAAAAATTACCCTTGGTGGCCCCCTTGGGGGGCAGCGGACCTTCGGGTCGTGGTATGGCGGCCTTCAAGGTCGCGGAGAGTGTGGCTGCTCGCTCTGTTCTGTCAGGGCGGGCATTGCACGGTCACACTAGCCCGTTGCCCTCACGGGTCGGGGGCTCGGCGCACTGAGCGCTGGGCTGCGAGGAAGAAAACCTCAATAAAAAATTACCCAGTCCGCTACTCTTGCACTCTCCTCTTCGGAAGAGAGTTGCAGAGTGGACGGATGCTTTTTCGGTGGTCAGACTTCGGTCAGCCAACGGCTTTTGCCGCCACCGACCTAAGCCTAAGTTCCCCGGGGTGGCGATAGGCTGAGTGGCCGGGGGGAGCCCGGTCCCAAGCCCCGGAACCTTTTTTATTTCCTTTTTATTTTGTCTATCTTTTTGTTTCTCTTTTCTGTTTTTCTTTTGTTTATTTATATCTTCTTCTTGTTTTCTTGTATCTTTTTAGTTTTGTTTTTGTTTTATTATATGATGAAGATTGGAGTATGGATTTAAATATGGCACAAGCGAGCAGTAACACAAATCTCCAGGAGGGTCCCGGTTGCCACGCGGCCGGGGAATCCCTCTCCGCTTCGGCGGACAGCCCCAACGTATCTGGGGGGGGCACTACTCGCTCCGGGGGCGCACAATCTGTGCGTCTCCGTTATAACGTCGACGAACTTAGGAGCCGACATAGCGGCACCGATGATGATAGTGGTCCTGGGACGTGGGCGGAAGCCGGAGGTTCCCGGGACGGAGTATTTGAGGTTGAAGAAAGGTTCTTCGGAGGAGCGTCCTGTAATTCGCTGGACAGCGACGACTCCTTAACCATCTCTGCCAGTGCCAGCGAGGACGGAGAAGGGCGCGTGCTTCGCAGCGGGAGCCGCAAGAGGACGGCCAAGAGGCCCGGCCCGTCGGAGGAGTCATCGCGACCGAAAGTGCCCACGGCACAAAGAGGGCGGCGCCAGCTTAGGGCCTCGGAGCCAAGAACGCCGAGTGAGTCGCCGGTACCGCAGAGGATCCACAACCCTCGGCGGTCGGTAGAGGACAGGGAGGCGGCAGCCAGCGGCGGCTGGCTCGGCGTGAACCTCTGTAGCGACGACGAGATAGAGAGGCTCATGGAGTCGGCTCGTCGAAGCTGGGAGCGCTGCCGTATGCCCCCGCCGGGCGAACGCCCCGACGACCCCGCCCTGAGCCTGCTGAAGGCACGGGCCTTGGACGACATCGCGGTGGTCACGAGAGTGGCTATGCGCTCCAAGAACCTGAAGGGCACATTCGTCCGTGCCCTGAGGGAGAGCGCAGACCGCCTAGAGGACACCGTGGTGGCGCTGCACGAGCGGTCGGCCTCCTCCGAGGTGAAGAGGTTGCAGGCCGAGAACAGCCGCCTCAGAAGCGACCTCTCACTCCAGAGCGCGCAGATCGACGCGCTGCGCTCGGAGTGCAAGGTGCTGGAACAAAAGGTCGACCAGCTGACCGCCGCGGTGGCCGCTGCACCGGAGCCCAGCAGCGAGTGTGCGTGCGGCGGCAGGGCCGCAGCAAACGCCGGCGTAGAGGAGGACCTCCCGGCCGTCAACGTCAGGGAGAGACTGGACGCAGCTGGCCAAGATGAGCGTGACGCCGAGGACGCCCGTATACTACGGGTAGTCGAGCGCTACCTGGAAGCGCGAGCGGAGGTGGACAGGGCGGCGAGAGCCACTACCACCACCGCTCCCCCTCCTCCACCGCAGACGACAGCGGAGCATGCCCCACCCGCTCCCACCGATCAGACGACGGCAGGCGACGACGGCTTCACGCTCGTCAGGAGGAAGAGGGCCAAGAAGAAGCCCCCTTCAGCCCCGATGCCGACGACGACCGCGCCGACTACTGCACCCGCGCGGCCCACGCAGAGGGTCACCTACGCCGGCGCCACGCGCAATAACACGCGGCCAGTGCAAGCCCCAGCGCAGCCTTCACCTGGGGCGGCCGGCGGTAGGAAGAAGAGGCGGAGGAGGAAGAAGAAGGCGGGTGCCCGGATCCGGGTGCCGACCACTGCGGCCATAGCGGTGGTGCTCTCGCCCGAGGCGGAGCGGCGTGGGGAAACCTACTTGTCCGTCCTGACCCGGGCGAGAGCAGCCACCGCGGGAGACTCCGACGTACCGGAGCTCCGCATCAAGCCGACGAAGACGGGTGCCCGTGTCCTCACGATCGCGGGCCAGGATCGTGTGGAGAAGGCCGACATCTTCGCCGCTCGCCTCCAGGAGGTGATCGGCGATGATGCCGTGGTCACAAGACCGGTCAAGACGGGGGAGCTCCTTTTGACCGGTCTGGATGACACAATCACCGGGGACGACATCCGGGGGGCGATCGCTCGTGCCGGATGTGTCCCTGGTGATATGGTCCGTGTCGGTATCATTCGCCGCGGCCGGTGGGGCTCGGGATCCGTAAGGGTCACCTGCCCCGCGGCTGCGGCGAGGGATATCGGCAAGGGCGGCCGGCTTTCCGTTGGGTGGAGCACTGTCCGCGTTTCCGTGGCAGAAAGCCGCCCAATGATGTGCCACCGCTGTCTTGGTGTGGGGCACACCAAGCAGCTGTGCCCGTCGGCAGTCGACCGCAGCGACGTTTGTCTTCGCTGCGGTCGACCGGGCCACAAGGCCGCCGAGTGCTCGGCTGCGCCTCACTGTGCGCCGTGTGGCGACGCCGGTTTACCGGCCAACCACATGGCGGGCAGTAAAAGCTGCTTACAGCAGCTGAGGCGCGGCACGCGAGGTAGACCTCTTGGTGGTGGGGGGGGTGGCGACGGCCCTAGGCCGCCCCCACCTGCCCCTGCTGCTGACAGGTCACGGGAGGCGAAGCGCCCTGCCTCGTCCCTTTTGGGACGAGGCGGGGCGCCGTCGGGGCGGTCCGCTCAGGGGTCTTTACAACCTCGGAGCGGACCGTCTCGGCGGGCGGACTAACGTCCGCCTCCGCCAAGTAGAGGTCAGCGGGTACTGATGGGGATCAGTACCTGCATTGCACGGCCTCTGCGATGAGGGATACTCCCCTTGTTTTGAGAGTATCCCATACCACCTCGTGGAAGAGCCCGCCAAGGGCTCGCTGCGACGCTGCTGTGGCGAATGCGATGAGCACCCCATGGCAGCGCCAATTGCAGCGTGTCGAAACACGCAGGGGTTTAGTGGGTAGGACGGGCACCGTTGCCCGGGAGTCCCACATACCCCTTCCCGGTTTCCCCGAATCGGGAAGGAAATGCGTCAATGCATTCCCCTGCGACAAAAAAAAAAAAAAAAAAAAAAAAAAAAAAAAAAAAAAAAAAAAGGGTGCAAATATTTAAATAAATAATTTAACCTACTATTTACTCGTAACTCGGTGGTGGTATTACCGCCATTATTTAAGGGTACAAGTCAAACTTATCGCTTTAGTTTTGATTCAAAAAAAATTTCACTTTTTCTGCGCAAGGCTTTTGGGAGCTTGTATTAACAATTCATTAGTAGCTGTCTATTTTTTGATAACTAATATAACAAAATAAATAACTATTAGTGTATACGATTCACGAATTTCTTTTTGAAAGGAATAATCTATTTAATTCCAAGCATTATTTCATAAAACTTTTACTTATCATACAAACAACAAACTTAATAATACAACACGAATAGAAAGAACTTCTGAGAATTCCGTATGCATATTGCTATTCGACTTCCTTTTATTTCTGTTACGGAGGAAAAGCCAATATTTGAAGTACCTTTCTGGTTATAACTCAATTCTCTTCTACAATTTCTGCTGCCATATTGCAATAAATGTGTCTTTTACTTTTATGCGAGTTTTGTAGTTTAATGTAATAGAGTTATTGTGTCGCCTGACCTTTTTTCAGATTGCTTAAGCAATATAATCAATCTTCTTTCTGTTATTCTCTTGAATTACTATGAAAAATGTAATATAAAAAATTGTGTATATTATATTTAATTATTCACAAAAGTCATATTGTTGTTACTGTATTGATATTTTTGTATAACAATCAATATAACAATTGTGTATTTAATTAGCTTGAATATTGTATAAGTTATTTTTTGAATATTTTTTTATGCATGCGGCATATATACATAAATAAGCATTTTATGGGTTTTACTTATAACCGTTGTACACACACACCGTATTTGGTGTAAAGACATATACATATATTCTTTCCTTATTTTGCCCTAAGCTACTATTTGAGGTCATTTTAAATATTTTAGGAATTGTCCAATATAAGTCCAAAATTGTTATGGCAAAAAATATCTTAACTCTCTTATACAATGGATTAAATGTGAAGTTAGTAAATTATTTAAATGTATTCATCGTCAGCAAAACTAAGCTCGTAGTGCTGCGGCTAAATACTTATATTTCTCTGGAAACTTCATTGGACTTATTCAAAGTAAGATTGAGCTCTTTTCATCTTTAATAAACTCTTCAGTATATAGAATTATCAAACTTTACAAAGATAAAGTTAAGATATCTTTATTATTTAATGGTAGAGATTTAGTCACATATATACTATAATCGTACTATTGCAAATAAAGGTTGTAGGTGATGCTAGTCTTTCACACACCTTTTAACACAACTTGAGGCTTTGTTCTTGATGATCAGATTTCCAGATCAAGATTTTTATCTATGTTTAAAGTAATATCGAAGAAAGTAATTAAAACTAATAATTATAATGCAATAAATGTCATGGCCATTGTTTCCAGCATCCATTAAAACATGAATATATCTTTTAATTATAATTAGTTTTCAAGTTACAACAGTTCGTAACAAGTATTTTTAAACTGTCTTAATACAATGCTTCTATATTTAAATCTACCCATATTCAGTTAACAGATAGTTGTCACATGTATACTTATTAGAACATATAATGAACATATAATGATATTTATGTGATTTTTAAAAGTGCATGAGAATTTTGAAAACAGTTGAATTTAATGATAACGAATACATGTTATGAAAAAAAAGAAAAGAAATAATTAAAAATCTAGCCACGTAGCTGAAAGTGTATAATAATAATAATAAGATGTCAGGTTTAGCTAATCTCAAGGAGAAACAAGGATTATCCTGCCGTAGAATTTGCTGAGTATATTCTATGTTATTGTAACCCTAGTCACTACTAAAGCATTGTTAGCATAAAGACGTTATGTAATTAAAATAGTTACATATAACCAATTGAAGATATAACAAACTGAGAGCTTGGTAAATATTTGAGGCGATTATTATTATATTTATTATTGGTTAATTTACCTATCCTGAATTCAAAAACAGTTTTGTCCCGTAACACTGAATTGCAATGCACTAAAATATTGACAGAAATTATTAAGGAATTACAAATGAGCTTACAATAACCCTATTGGTCTCTGAAAGTATCGATTTCCAATAATCTGAAACTATTTCTGTCTGTTATCGTATGGTGATTCCACATTTTATATAAATAAATTTCAAACAAATCAAAATTTCATTTTACTATCATCAATTTAAATAGTTTCGTGTTTCAAAGTTTTAATTAGAAACGTATCATCGTCGTAGTTATCTTCCCTCGCTCCATCCTATTCATTAGTCCGGTTGCCTGGAAAACGTCTCATCAGTAACAAGGTTACCTTTAAAATGTTAAATATGTATATTTATTATTCTTTAATATTATTGTTAATGTAATATTACAATAAATAAAATTTTAATAAAAAAAAACTAAATGGATTGGATATAATACCAATGTGTAGTTTTCTTGTGATCTAAATTATGCATGCTTACTTATCCTTTATAACTACATATTTTATTTCGAGAGGTTAAAATAATATACTTTTAGCTAGCTAGCATTATCTCGATAGCTTATATATTATATATTCTGCTTTTTAATTTTTTATATAAATTGAGTCAATTATAATGGTATTATATAATTTTTATTATATAGTATAAAACTTATAAGTAAAAAAACCACTAAATTCTGGGAAATTTTATGAAGATAATACGCTCTAAACATACGTCTCAGGGTAAACAGTAACTATAGATAGAAAGGAGGTATATGTATCTACAGCTATCTTTCGGAAACAGTCGTGTCGATAAATGGACCAATCACTATGTAAATCAATTGTCATTGAATCCTACACAACGGTTGCTACGTACTGCCTGTCACATTTATAATCATTTAATACTTATTCATGGAAAAATGTGTCAAATTGAAATTCATATGATGTCATTAAATATGCCTTCTGCTAACTTCCAAACTGTTGCATCAGACTGATAATAATTTTTTAAATCGCTTATATTTATAACGGCGTATTTTATTTAATGGGGTCCTCGAACGCTATTTCTCACTAAATTCCAAAAAACGGCAAAATCTCCCCAATTTAGTTAATTGATATGGTTATGAAATGTTCGCAAGCTTCAATTTTTCTAACAATTCATATTAAGTATGTTTCTAAGCATGGAATTATGAAGAAGTCTATGTCAAAAAATAACTTATTTGAAGTTATACTACTACAAGTAGAATATATACCCGGCAATCAATTCACTCGCTTTTTTAGATGGTAAAGTAATCCGACGTGAAATGTGTCGATAACCCCCAGTATAAAGTGAAACGCCTCAACCTATTTCTGTAAGTGGAAGTTTCAGAAGTCGATTGTCAGTGTCTCACGTGCCTTTTGATAGAATAAAACCTTTTGTGTTGCTTTCACATTTGATGTTTTGTATTTTTACATTGGTGCTGATTCTCTTATTTTCCTCTAAACTTAATCTTATTTTACAATAACCAAATTTTTTTGAGTTATCATATTTAACAGTTCGTGACTTGGCAATGGGTAATTTTGATTATCTTTTTCTGTTTCTGAATATTCTTTATAAAAATAACTAGTAACATTGTATGTACTAGTAACATGCAAGGCAAGGTGAGGGTGGCTAGGTAAGTATGTCGCATGCTTCACTAGCTATCTTCACATATGGACTCCTCTACTGCTTATCATCAGGTGGTGTCGAGTCATTTGCTGAGCTTGATATAAAAAAAAGATATTTAATTTTTCCAATGCGAATTGAAGTAAGTACATAAGAAGTCACCACTTAATCGATTTACAATCAACCTTCATTGATTTTACATTACGAATAAATCGATTTTAGAAATTACATTCGTATTGAAAGTAATTTCAATGGTAAGCGTAGGGTAAAGAGTAAAGATGGAACCAAACAACGGTGGAGATCCTATATAAAATATCGCAGGTAAAAAAACCACATTATGTAAACGTCTCCTCTTCGCCGATCTCAATTGCGAAGTTTACCTCCGACTTGTCATCAGGACGATAATAAATCTTTCTCGAGACCATCAAGTACGAAAACATCGATTTATATACACTAGCAACAGTTTTCCCGGAACATAATAGACAATATTAGCTTCACAACTCAATACATCACGACCCAAGCTTGAACTCTCAATACAGTCAAATGCCCTCTTATTAAAAAAAAGATTTTTTTGCTTTTAAAAAACCCTCCAAATTTTTACGATAATTTCACGAAGATGATATATGGGCCTTTCACTCACTAAGCCGCATTGGGCCAGCGATTGCCGTACAACCGGGACCAATAGTTTAACATGCTTTGAAGAACGGAGGAACTTGTGATAACATATTTTGATTGCGCCTTCCTGGGACCAACCACGGCGAAAGTTGCAATTTTTTCGTTAATTTCGTATGGCTCCTCAGAAATAAATACCTAATTATTGTTAATTTATAGGCAAATAAGTTAAAACATGAATTATAAGATAAATAAAAATTACGTTTTAAAAATATGTGAATAGGTTACTTGTATAAAAACGTATAACGACTTGTATAAAAAAAGTTATTGTTTTTTCATATTAATTCATTATATTTACAGTAATTACTCGTTTACTGCTTGTACAACATAAACTACAGCCAAGTAGACATTTTTAATGTAACTTTTTAGTTTTCAAGAATTTTCTACACAATGTAATCATAAATAAAAAAATTAAATTGTATACTATATTTTTAGGTAACATTAATTATATATAAAATCATTTTTCGAAACGAATGACCTATTGTTCGAGTTGTATTAAGTATTGTATGAGTTTATAAACTCCATAGTAAATATCTGACAAGTATCCCTATTGATTAAACAATAGGAGTCTGTTTTTATAAAATGATGGCTTATTTTATTATTTATAATACACAACTTATTTTTAACACACAATTTTGTCGGACAAAAGCTGAGGAACTACTTTTATTCTCCGAAACGAAACTTCGCAAACGAACGAAATCAAAACGAAACTTCGAAAGAGACCCTACTCTAATTCATTTTTGGATACTCAGACGAAGTTAATACAATATTCGTGAACGACTAGAATGAGTAACATGAAGTGGGTTCTTTTTTGTGTCAGTTACCGGTAATTACAGTTAATTCTTTAACATTAAAAAGGCTATATTTTGCTTCACTTGTTTTTCTTGCATATTTGGACGTGCCGTAAATATATTCTTTAGGTGCATTTATCACAAAAAGTTCATGGATCAAGCAAATGGGTATACTCTAATAGTAAATTATATTCTAATAGTAAATGGAAAATTATACCCACAAATTATTCGCGTATTGTTTTGTGCAAGAATCCTGCTAATTAGAAAACATTTTGAACACATATTAATAACTAATAAACACTCAATGGACAGGTTCGGTCCTGAAATAGTTTTATTAGCTACTAAATTTTTATTTCATATGCGACTCTCTAAAAATAAAGCGCAACCATTTTGGCGTTGATGTTCAGCTAATTTTCGTGAAAATAAATTACAGATTAATCCAGCAATTTCACCAAATTAATTCTATTTTCGTTCATTAATTTCACAAGACCGCTTTTAAACAGTCAATCTTTCTTTACGGTATCGGACAGATGGTATCAACGTTAATTCATTAAGCTAATGAGCCTTCCTGGTGAAATTCCTCGCCGACACTGAGATGAGTATTCTGAAGTACTGTTTTTATAGTGTTTCGATGAAAAACTTCTAAGTATATAGAGAGTTATTTACTTAGTTCTGCACTGTTGCAAGCGCTATGATCACGGACACATGGGTGATCGATGGTCGATCACATGGTATAAATCCCGTTAATAACTATTTATATATTAATGACCATTAAAGTTTAAAACAAATTTTAAGTACTTTTGTATAAGCTTATAAATACCAACCTACCTACTACTTATTTAGCCAATAAAAACAGTAGGTATTTTGTATAAGGATGGCACTATGGAACATTCTTTTATTTACATGAATACTATTTTTGAGTTTTTGGTGCGTAATGGCGGGATCGGTTGGGTGCAGTACATTTTATTGCATATATTGTGTTATAATGTTGTATTTGCCATGAAATTGGTGTAGTTTTATGACAAAAAGGATCGTTAAATCGTGCAATATATGGAATACATAATTTTCTCGTAGGTCATTAACAAAATAGCGGGGTCTACCATTAGTCGCCAAAAACTCCATGTATCCACATTTCACCAGTATCCTGTAGCCAAAAAAAGATAAAAACTACATTAATGAAGATGTGGATTAAAGGTCTTAGTTACTTCGAATGAAACATGGTCATTTAGTATGGAATATTTCCAAACGGACATGTTAAACATAAAAACTCTCCTTCCTCTCTCCATCGCTTCTACCGGTTTCTTTTCATAGATGGCGTTACTGGTAGTTTGTATACAAAGATTACTGGGTGAACTAGTTATTAACAAATTTGAAGACATATTTTTGACGACCCAGCCAGCCAGTACCCAGACGCTGCCTTATATTTTTTCTAATAAATATAAATATTCCTAATATAATGATATGAAAATATATTTTCCGCAATTTAGTATTCATAACACAAACACTGATTGATGATTACTTTGGTCTAAATATTGCTTTAAGTTTAGTGTCCCTCTCTTTACATCCTATAACTAGAAAATGAGTAATCTACGCCGCCCTTTAAAAGAAGATAGGTACCTGCAGGTACCTATATCATCTTAAAATAAAGCTAAACTATTTCATTGGAATATAATGGTTCCTTGACAACAAGAAAGCGCATACGGAGAAAACTTATTTCTAAATTGAAAGCAATTCTTCTAACGAATTGTGCGATAAACAATCTATTTATTTAAATTCTTATTAAGAAGCATAACAGTTAGACCAGGTCCTTTTTATGTTTAACCACTAATCTCTAAGACAGCTTACATAAATCGTTTGGAAAATAAACAACAATCAGTTTATTTCATTTTCATCGTTAAACTCATGTTATTTTTGGTAAACAAAATTGTTTAAGCCAAACTATAAGAGTTCATAATCCCTCCTAAATTAAATATAAAATTGCTTCCAAATAAGTATGTATTAAATTTATAAATCCAGCGCAAACTTTAATAAATTTTTAACAAAATAAATATTTAATATAATGGAAAGGAGAGCGGCATAGGTGGCCGGGAACATGGGTCGTTTTCATCCGCCATTTTAGGTATCATCGTTTTTTTATAAATAGTTCAGCAAATGACTCGACACCACCTGATGTTTAGTAGAGGAGTCCATTTCTGAAAATAGCTAGTGCACCATGCTACCCACCTTGAAGGCCCAAAAAGTGCTTTTCACGCCTCTTCTACACAGGAACCCATTACCAAAGATTTAGAAAAAATGTATTCCCTTAAAAAATTTGACCTGACAAATATAAAAACTAATTTTAAAGTATTTGAACTTTAGCAAAAAAATAAATATTAAAAATTGTTTGATTCTTTGAAGTTAAAAAAGTGTTAAATTATTCAAAATAAAATAAATCTCTCAAATGTCATTGATTATATTAACAGTTTTGCATTATCTCAATTTATAATGCAAAACTGTTAATATAACCAATGAAATATGTATTAAATATTTTTTAAATATACGTGCAAAAAATTAACATAGTTTGAATATAGCTATAATAACTATTAAACTTTAAAACACCGACACAATAATAAAAACATTCAGAAAACAGCTAATTACTCCAAGGCTACTAAATAAATAAAATGTTAATTTAGCATTCTATCTTGAAAAAATTCACATCCTAAACTTAAATATTTCATGTATATTATCATCATTATGTAGATAGAAAATTTACATCATTATTGCATAAAACTTATATGTGCGCCACACTCACGATAAACAACCCACTTATATTAACATACATACTTTATATACTTTTTACAATGCAAGGTATAAAGAGACTACGTAGCTAAATAAATCTCAACTTTCATGTAGAATTCCGAAGGTTTATTTATGAATGTACTCTGAAAATGGAGCGCAACTTAACATACGCAGAGATTATACCTTATTTACTAAAGAGAATGAGTCTATTAAAATAGGTTACAATAACAAGCTAAGCAATTTACACCGTATTTGATCCTGGATCCTTAGTCAATCAATAAGTGTTTGTGAAACACCACGTCCTGAAGAAATATATCTCATGAACACCATTTTATTATACAGTTATTCATAATATTTTTAATCCAATTATTCGCTTGTTCAGTCATTCTATGAAGTTAATTGTATCGTATTATATGCTGTTGTTATCCCGGATAATGTAAATTAATAAATTTGGAAAAAATTAAATGAATAATAAAGTTTTTTTTAATAGTCGGAAGGCTTAGTAATTCGCCGTCCTCGGCACACTTCGCGCATGCCTAATTACTTAATTGCAATATTTTTAAGGAATTGCGCAGTAAGTAGGCTCAGATATTTTTAAAGTCTTAGAATTATAGGTTATTACACTTTCAATAACTTCCGTGGGCACTGATTATAGTAAATGTGAGGGTAATTACCACTCCTTTATGAATTAACGTACAATTATATTGCTTATATTTACGTACAGAGCTGTTTTCATGTCCCACCATAATCATATGCACATATTTTTGGTGAGCCTGTATTATATATCAAAAGGATCATTCGAGATTAGTCCCTCCGGCTTTTGTTTTTCTTTTTACGTCCACGTGTTTAATTCAACATTACCTTTTTAAAGTGTTTCTTTTTTTTATAATAACTTATGCGACTACAAATAAGGTTATGTTTATGAATCTATTATAATTTATTGTGAGTGGTGTACGTTGTAGGACCCAGTCTTAGCTGAATTGACTTGGTACTAATATTGAAATGCGCTTATATATGTTGCCTGATCATCACTGGAAATATAAAACTACCAGAAAAGGTTTACAATTATCCATTAAATCTATTTATTTAATTATTTTCTAAACATCTATATGACCTGATGCAATTTATCTTCTATTTAATTCGTGTTGCTTAGGCTGTAGAAATATTAACTTTATCTTTATGTGACACATGCCGGTGCTGATGGATTTTGTTGTTATACTACCTTAGAAATAATAATATTAAAATGGTATAAATATTAAAATTAACTTTTGCGTTACATCACATCAGCGGTTCGCATCGAGTTGCCTTTAAGCAGGAAATAGACTTTATATAAAAATAGGATTTGAATGTGAAAAATAATTCAGAGAAGAAGAAATATTTTCAATAAAAGCACTTTATTATTCAGCATCAGACCCTGACTCATAAAACTTAAGGTACATTTTAAAGAATTTACGTGACCTCTCAAGCTGTCAGTAAAACGAAAGCATCTCGTGAGGTTAAAATATTCTCTTTTATATATTTTATATGAAGACTTTTTATAGGTGCACATTTTGTGCTGCTTTATCATCGTCTACAGCCTATATAAGTCCCATTGCTCAGCACAACCCTTTCTAGATTGGAGAAACACATGACAAAACCAACAACACACAACAACTAACAACATCAACAAACAGTAATTGAAATGTTAAATTTTAAATAAATTCTTCAAAATTATCAAAGTTTTTCATGGAAATTAAAACGTCTTGAACTACGATATTTGCTTCAAACTAAACTTTTCGTTGAGGGTGTTAGGTTTCGTCATAATCATTCACAGATTCTCATTAATAGACTATATAAGCCCCACTGCTTCACACAGGTCTTCCTACATGGGAGAAAAATGGAGAATTAGGGCCATAACAAGGTGGGGTTAACCAAGTTGTCGGACCCAATGTGAGTCAGCGTTTGTGATTGTATATTATTCTTAACCCATCCAGGTATCAACTATGGCGAAAGTTGTCATGGTTCATCCTGCCGATGGCAATTTAAAAGAACTAATTTGAATAAAAACAACTAACTAATTCAATAAATTGAATGATTTGATTTTGAATACTGTTTTGTATATAGAACTTGTTTCTTTTCGCTATTCCAAAGTAACTCATTCTTAAACATCTCTTAAAGGTGTACCAACTTAAAAAACCACTCATACTACATCTGCTGTCTGCCCTAACATAGAAAGGAAATTAACTATTTCACGGCCGGGTGAAGGCTGTATCACTCACGCTTACCGCCGTTTACTTAGCTGAGCAATAAAGTACTAGCTAAATTACGTTCCATTTGGTAATGAGAAGAAAATTAACGGAAATTGTATTAAATAAAACATAGGTCTACAATTCTAAAACTCAACAATAAAGTTTTAATATTTACTTTATATAAAAAGATTTACCTTGAAAAAATTAACTGATCATAAATTAAATTAAGTAACGTAATAAATATATATAACCGACAAACAAGTCATCCAGTAACCCTTGACTTAATTACAATGGATTAATTTCGCAAAAATTTAAAGATACAACTTTTAATTATAGATAATATCAAACTACATTGAGTGCGCTGCACAAGTTCAAAATAGTTGCAAATCAGGGACTAATCTCATTGTAATAGAAAGAATAACAAACGAAATATTCAATTTATGTTTCAACAAATGTAATAATTTGAAAACTAATTCTTAATTAAGTTTATTTATAAAACCCTTGCTATGAAAACTAGATGTTCAAAACTAAAAAGTAACTTGGAAAAATTTTTCCGTTATAATTTTTCAAAGTTTTCTCAACACCTGAAATCAGTTAGAGAATTGCCAATGACTTCCATTAGTATTCAGTGTTCATTGAATTAAGACGTTGACGTAATCATATCATCTCAAAGACAATGACCGTGAAGGCAAAGTTCCTGTTTGACATTAATAAAATTTATTTGTCAAAAAATTACTGTATTAGGTGTTGTTATGATTTAATTGGAAAAGACTTATACGTTCTTATGAAGGTACTGAAGCTTTTCACTCGACGGATAATACATTATTACATGGAAGACCTAAAATGACTGCGGTTAAGGGTGTAAAATGAGAGCAAAGTTTTATGGACCACTATAATTACTAGCTGTCTATAATAAAGTGACACATGACGAAAGCTCGGTATACCGCTTTGAACTTTACGAGCCCTGAATCGTTGGCGAATGTGTTTAACGATGTCATTGGATATATCACTGATCAAATTACTGATCCAGCTGATTAATACAGTGGTTTCTACGAATACACAAATATTCATCTTTGCATTCGATGGAAAATGTACGTTTTTATTACATATACTTTAAATAATAATTGTTATTATATCTAATCTTATACTACAGGATTGATAAGTACATGCAATATATAACCAACTTTATAAAGATAAATTTTTACGTTTTTGCATGCTTAATCTAGCAAGAAAACCACTACACGCATTGTAGTCATTAATTTAAAATGGACTTTTAAATTTTCATTTAACCATGGTTTTTACTATATTTTTTGTGTAAGTATATGTGCCAATATGTAAGCAAAATTTTCTGTGTCATAACTTCATTATAAAACTTTGCAAGCGATCAATCGTAATTGGTACACGAAGCTGAAAATATTTCATTATCCTGTTCTAAATGTAAAAAAAACTTGAATCGTCGCTGTAAATATGTATAGAATGGCAATTTATTTCCTTTATTTGTTGATTTCAACGTTGTGACCACAATAAGACTGCCTTTATAATACCGGGTCTCTGGGAATCCATCCTGAATAAATTATCCGACGACTCTTTTGTTTGTCATTTTATTGAAGTCGTTTGAATTTAAACTTGTAAGTCTTAAACAAAACAAGATTGTGGCAAAAGCATTAAGCGGGGTTACCGCATTTAAATTTGAGTTTATGAACATTCAAAGCTTTCGTATTAATGTTGATGATGTTTCTGCTTTTCTTTGATATCAAATCGTATATCAAACTCAAGAGTGATTGAGGAAAATGGATAGCCGCGTAGAAGTTTTCTATATTGTCATTATAAGTTGTATATGTACTCAATATAACCATGAACTGTTTTTTTACATATTAACTTTAATTATGAGCAAAAGGTAAAAGGATAAATCTCATATAACTATGTCGAGTCGATATTTTTCTATCAGGAACATGTTCATGTATTAACATGTGATTCTATGCATGCATAGGCGCAAATATTCCTGAGATTTACGCCTGATCTTCTTTCTTCGTATCTTACTTTGAATAAATACTTATGTCAAATTAAAATATAATTGACAGTGTTGTAACTCATTTTAGTCTCTCAGTTTTATCGCTTTCGTGCATATTTAAAAATACAGTATAGTTATAAAATATAGTTAAATATTTCATTCGTAGGTGTCAGAACAAGACCACATCGGTCGACATTATTAATGCTGTCAAGCACAATTCACAGAGCCACATAAAGTTAATTTGAAAATTCATTTGGGGTCATTATAGAGCACAAATCTGTTTGCGTATTCAAAGTGATGCGGCAATTTAAATTTTAACACCAAATTTGTCCCCTTTAAGAACAAATGAAATAAACCTCATAATGGATGTTTCTGTTAAATTCTCTCTTTTTAACACCTTAAGCTAAGTGAATGCTGTTATAAGTTTAACAAGTTTGTCTATGTATTTACTGTGTATCGTAGCTCCTTAACAAAGGAACTGATTTTGATGACATTTTATTTTGAAAGCTTTTGATCACGTTTGATCATAAAAAGCAAAGATAGAAACTTTTGAAACTGCTGGTCAAGTGCATTGTTACAATTTAACTTACAATGTTTGTATCTAAAAAAAACACGAAAATGTTTGTTTATATTTTATAATGTTCAACATAAATCTTGCAAATAAAATTTGGGTATGACACATTTCAATTTAAGTGTATCTTGGGAGATTTTGCGAAAAAATTACTCTGATATTGTAAATGATGCTCGAAATGATCTCTACGAAAGGGAAGGCAGAGTGATTAGCCCCTACAGTCATGTCTTGTCTATTTAATTTCTGCGGGTTTTGATTTGCAATGTGATTTGTGTTATTTAAAAAAATACTTAATAAATACGATGACCACAACAATTTAAGGTTAAGTATAAAGACAGTTAGCTGTAATTTTGATATATTTTTGAGCGTCGTTATCAGAGACAGTTGTTTCACAGAATCTATTTTATAACACAAAAGTCTGTTAAATAAATGCTTCTCTTCCAAATAAAGAAACGTTTGAATGAAACAAAAAGTGAGGTGACTCCAAAACTACATTTAAATGACCTGCCTCTAAGTAATTGGCTAAATTAAATGAAGAATATAATCCTTTTAGTTTGACTAATAGAAAAAAGTCCATAACATAACAGTGCCTTACATAAGATTACCCAAGGTTTGGTCAACTTATACAAGTAACACCATATATGCCTAGCTACCTATATTTCATAACAAAACAACAGCGAAAGCCCAATATGTATCCCATGGGCTAGAGCATTCTCGCATGAATGAACACGATGTATTTACGATTAAATAGAACTACGCGGTGCGGATTTAGCTATAGCAAAAACCAATGAGAATTATTATTAGACTTCCTATAAGTAAATGTTTTTAGTAAAAGTTTACAAGTTACAAACCATACCTTCCTTCTTTAACTTCTTACTTATTTGATAATAATAATGGCTTACAGGACATATATCAGTAGTGTCTTTTAAAGCGCCATACGACAAAATAGGAATATATAGCGCAATAATATAGGTACATTAGTCTTTCAAGATGACCTTCAAGTAACACCACCAGCTGATATATACATAGATATATTTTTTCCCTTCTTATATATAAATAAATATAGAATTATATAAACAATACATAGAATATAATAAGTGGCAGGTCTCTAGCCTTAAAACAACCCATAAAGTACGGGTGTCTTCTGGGAGCTCACAACACGATCTTTCAGCCTGAATATAAGGAAATACTATAGTATTTACAACAAAGGTAATACAAGCGAGAGAGGATCACCTATCCTATATCTTTCTGCCAGTAAATCAGTTCTATCAGCCACATTCCCAAATCCTATTTGGACCTAACATACTAGTAACAACAAATTATATCACCCCATTTTGGATCACAGAACACAGCGGCGAACAGGGCAGTGACGCTATAGATGAACTAGTAAAAAGGACTCAGACATTAAACCTATCAGGCTGAACCAATCGCTCCTTTACCTCCAAGTTGGTTCAAAAGTAGAATTAGTTTATATATCAAATACTCATATGAACAATACTGAAAGACTGGAGCATAGTAAACAGGCGAGTCTCGTTTTACCCCGAAGCAAAAATCGTCTTTCCAAAGCCCTAATGTAGATAAGTAGACCACGCATTCGACTAGTAACAGGTACATTGACTGGTAACGGCAATTTTTACAGATACCTTTTCAACCTAGGTAGAAACTACAACAAACGTGCTGGTGAGACGCAACGGAGGTGATATTTGTTAACACAAATTGATTCCATTGTAAATACGTGTAAATATTGTATGAATATGAAAGCATTTTTATATTTGATGGATCGTCATTAAGCAATGAACTCCCACGCGTTAGTATTATTAAATTACCCGTTTATTTTATAGCTTTCTAACATAGATTCGCTTTTATCGCAGTTTTAAATTTATTTATATGTGATTCCTAATATCGAATGGAAGCTTGTTGTAAAAGCGTATACATCGCCCGAATAAAAGAATTGTTTATTCTGTGGATACTATTAGTATCCAACAAGATTGTCTATTTCATGTATTCACATTATGAATATAAATAATTCATCAAGTTGTGTTATATTTCTTTGTACATATGTTATTATTTCAAATTTGTATTGCAATGGTACAAGCTAGCCTGTTCACCTCCTTGAAACTTTCTTTAAGTGAGTATCGAGAGCCAAATTGGTATACAGCTCTTACAGGTTTTTGTGAAACAAAAATGGAATTAATGTCTGCGGCGTTAACCCAGAGACGAATTCCATAAGATTTTATATCATGAAAACAACTGAAGTAAACAATTCTAGCAGCATCGACATCGGCAAGTCGACTAATAAAAAATCAAATATAAACCCGATAAAGATCTATTCTATTCGAACCACTAAAATAGGACAAAAATAACTTTCATAATAAATAACATAAAGCTTCGTTTACAAAGGTGACCTTTAAATATAACAATTATATCAAAGAGATCTTTTTAAGACACGTCAAGTCAATAAATTAAATTAGACCTTTACTGATACTGTCGGTGTAACAAATTATGTTGCCTGAGGGTTGTCTACACCACTCTATCTAAAGTTTGGACTGCAACAATATCTGTATAACAATGTTACAGGGATGAGGGTTGGCAGGGAATCTGTGGCACAAATGTAGGATTACATTTAGAATTCAAATAAAACCCGCGTGATACCAACAGAAACTTTTCTGTTTGTGAAATGAAACGATAAGCCGTAAGATTTATTGTAAAATGTGATATGAGATTTATAACATTTTCATCATTTATTTCTTCTTTTTATGTCTTATACATGGCATTAATATTATTTATCCTTTGTTTCTCTTGCAAATAAAAATAAAAGACACCATCTTTAATAATAGATAATTATCTAATCGATAATTTTATTATTTTACCTTTTTTAGTGTTTTTAATTTTGTGTAAAGTCGGTAAGTATGAGTTTTATTTAGCGTTATCGTATTTTTTAAATCGTTAATAATTAGATTTATAATTAGATTTTTATTAGGGTTAAGTACTTTCGTAGTATTTTATTCAAGATATTGCAACCTTTGAATACCACTCTATGAAATTTAATTTGTCACGTAGAATATACAATTTGTTATATTTGTATATTCTACTCATATATAAAAATAAATTGTTGTTTATTCGGTTTAAATCTGGAGTGGTTTAAAAATAAAAATAGCGTAACTAGACAATATTTTAATTTTCATATGGAATTGAGTATACAGGTTTAAAACCTTGATTTTATGGCACTAATTATAATATACTTTAGTGTCATTATCATATAATGTTGAAATTGCATTCTAGTTACACCTGAATAAACCTGCAATCACGTCTCCAATCTAAGAATATGCGGTGAAGACTGTTTATCACTTAAATCAAATTACCTGACCGTTAATGAGCGTCATAACGCTAAAATAACATAAATAAATATCCACCCACTTAATTATAGCGATTGTAAATCTTCTTACTATATATTTCTCTACAATATAACATTCTCAAAAGCTTCTAAAATTAGAGGAGATTAAAACTTAAATTTAAAAATAATAAAGCTGAAACTCAATGAGCACAGATAACCACCACACCTACACCTGTAATTAGGAAACTTTTAATTGCCTGACATTTCGACCAGGTTGCACTAGACATAGTCACAGGTGCCTCAGCGGTGCAAGAACTCCGTGGCCTTTGCGGTACCTCACATAGGTGAGGTAGATGTTACTTCGTCTACCCGCACATCTTTGTTATCGGTATTATTTTTTTGCCAGATACCGTCACGTACTAGATTTAGTCATACATACATACTACATTCAGTCCCATCGTTATTATTTCGTATAATGGGACGCGATAGTTTAAAAGCTTTGAGCAATTCTTAATATTGTTGACATGTTCGAGTATCCAGCCATTTAAGTAGTATTTTTTAAAGATATAAGCTTGGCATACTGCCCGCCTAATGGTAAGCAGTAACCGTAACCGACACTTCCTACACCAAGGGAGTCACGCGTTCATGGATATTACTGTGTAAATGATGAAGTTTAAGCATTTTGTTAGCATGGATAAGTTTTCCTACCACTCAATTAAACCCTCATACAGTACATGCTTCGCCGAGATTAATTGTACCAGTATGGTTATTGTTAATATTATTCAACACAAAGTATGTTTCTTTTTCAAAGAAACTTAAAACTTAACCTGTAGCTCAGAAATGCTAGATTTATATTCGTCTATTCTCGTAAAAAAAATTATATATTGTGTTATAGTAAAAGAAACTCAGTCATGAAGTCGATATAAATAAAATAAAATAATTATTTTGAGACTAATAAATGAATATTTCGTGTTACTTACTATCAATATTATTATTTGGTCGGGGGAAAAGTCTTTTCGCATATACTATATACAACCTTGTAATATAATATCTTTGACTGTACTATTTGCATCTAGCTAGATGTTATTGACATTAAAAAGGTGACATTTCAAAAAAAGAATCAAATTAGAAAAAAAATCTTTCCCACTATTTTTCATTTGTTTTTCTTTCTGTCAAAATGAGCGAATCGAATGAAGAAATTAGATACATTTTAAAATTGTATTACAAAAAAGGAAACAATGCAACGCAAGCCGCGAAATAAATTTGTGACGTTTATGGACCTAATGAGAATGTCAGTAAGAGTAGCACAAAGTTGGCTTGAACGTTTTCAATCCGGGAATTTTAATGTCAAAGATACATTTCGCTCTGGTCGCCCTGTTATAGATAAAGTGGACGCAATTTTTTGAAAAAGTGGAACAAGATCGGCATATTAGCAGTTTCGACAAGAACTGGGAATTGAACACAAAACAGTTTTGACCCATTTGAAAAAAAATCTGGGTACACAAAAAAGCTCGATATGGGTGCCACACGAGCTTACTGAAAGAAACCTAACGAACCGTGTACTCATTTGCGATTATTTATTGAGATGTAATCAAACCGAATCGTTTTTGAATAGATTGATAACTGGTAATGAAAAGTGGATCACGTATGACAAGAACGTGCAAAAAAGGTCATGGTCAAAGGTCGGTCAGGCTTCAGAGACTGTGGCAAAACCTGGGTAGACTCGCAAAAAGGTGATGCTGTGTCTATGGTAGGATTGGAAGGGCATTATTTATTATGAGCATTTACAGCCGGGCAGAAACATCGATTCAGATCTGTACTACCAACAACTGAAGAGATTAAAGCAAGAAGTTGAGAGAAAGCTGCCGGAATTAATAATTAATAGAAAGGGTGTGGTCTTTCATCACGATAACGCTTGACCACATACGTCTTTAGCCACTCAGCAAAAATTTAGAATGTTTGGCTTGAAGCCCTCACCTTGCACCTTCAGATTTCCACCTGTCTCTTCTGAATTCTTAGTTACTATAAACTACAAAACAAAACTACTTGTTGTGTTTTTGTGATCAGAAGTCCCAAAATTTCTACAGCAACGGGTCGATGTCATGTCTCTACCTACATGATGTAAGAAAGTATACAAAAAAATGGCACATGTATACTGTAATTAAATGTAAATTAATATTAAAAAATTTCTTGACTTTTCATATAAAATGCGATGAAACTTTTTCCCAACCTATTATTTTAAGTAGTATTTACTTACATTATATTTTATTTATTAGTGACGTTACTCCCGATATGCCGATGTACACATTCGAATTGTTGGCCTTCAGAATTCATAGTCACGCCCGTATTAATACTTTCAATTAGTTTTATTAAGTTTAGTTAAATTTAATATCATAATGTATTCAAAACGTAACAAAAAGGACGTAACTCCATATCTCGTGATATTTTACATAAAGCCTGAGATGTAAGTTATGTTAATTTAATTTATCCTGTTCAATGAACCAAATCAGCTTCAGATCTTCTGTGCTATTATTATGTTGGCATAGATCTAAATTCAACGTTCGTATTTTGATGAAATTACTTCTTTACTATATATGGTGACTGTTATTGACATAAAGTTCATATTTGATTGTAGGCAGTAAACGAATTCAAAGCGTATTTCCAAAACTCAAGATGTCATTTGTACAAGGGTGTGTTTATGAACGTAGGCCTTGTAAACATTCGTAATTGGTGAGAGCAGTCATCCGGATTGCAGAAGGTCGCGAACTTACACCATGGCCCTAAAAATACATGTCCATACTTTTTTCCTAATCTTATAACATTGTTCATTCAAGATTCGCCATCATAAACAGTAAATAATCAAGAGCGGGGTTTGATTACCGCCTCCATTTCAGCTTCAAAATCAATCGACTTCTGTCAAATTTGACATTTAGTGTAATTTTATCCATCGCTTGCCGAGTAAAGACCCTTATCACAATGACATTTATTGAAGCCGCAATTGATGTTAAATTGAAGGGGATACGAATCACGGCCGTTTGAATATAAGAAAATAAAACAATGAACAGTTTTTTAATAAGGATTTCTAAGTATTTTCTATTTTGTCTGTTAAAAAAAGGTGTTTAATGTTAAATGCCTTGCTCGGTTACTTCAATATACTGGCGATTAGAAAAATCGCCACCTTGGCTAATAAATAAATAATTCTTTAAATCAAGTCCATTAGATAAAAAACAAAATCTATTCTTTACAATATCTACGACATCTATCTATACTACTTTAATATTTTAGAACATTTGTAGGAGTTTATAAACTTTCTTGGATTTATCTAAATCAACTATACTCAAATAAGAAACAAAGTAAATTTAAATTTTCTTGCTTTTTCATTAATATTTTGAGTTGCATGAGGACTTTTTTGTGAAAAAAATGTCAAACCAATAAGTTGTATTTCAATATATTATACTAACTGCAGAATTCGAACTCACTTTGCCTAATATTGATCTGTAAATGGAATATAAGTATTCAACTATTTCAAATGAAGTTTGAGTGTTGTACGGTTGTAGAGGTAATTTCTGAATATTACTGGTTGGTATTAAAAAATCTTTTTGTGTTGGATATTCCATTTATCAGGGAAGGTTACAGGCTTAATATTTGTAAGAGATTGAACTTCGCGCAGGCGCAGTCGTGGGCGAAATCTAGTTATTAATAATAAGGTTTTATCAGATTACGATTATAAGAAGCTACGACTTCGTTTCGAAAATTTAACAACATGTAATTACATTTTATATGTACATATTTAAAACTTAATTTTTAAGTTGAAATATTTGGCTTGTATTTATGTTACTGAATAAATCATTTCATTTCATTCTAAATTATTATTTATCATTCAAAATGTTAACCATTACCATAACTTTATAGATAATTGTAGTCTTCGACGACAAAAACAAAATCAACTTCAACTACCCTTTACTTTTCAAACTATCTAGTTTTTTTGTGTAATTTTCATAGGAAAAATAAGCAAACAAACACGTTTAGTGCGCTGTTTTCTTCTTCACAGTAATAGTTGTACTTATTCATTATTCTAATTTCACCCCTATTTATAATCGGAGAGGTACACAAGTTTGAAATATCTATTAAAACTTAACCAACCATTTGCTAAGCTATTTCTGGGAAAACTTATTATTTATGATGACCGCGAACAATTCAAAACACAGTAAGTAAAGCATTTCGGGGACGCCTCTTGAAAAATTTGAATTGTAAAATAGTACAATCAACAAAGGCACGTATCGTATACGAATAAAATTATATAACCACCGACCTGAATACCATAAAAAAGTATTTACATTAATAAACTTACACGAATAAAAATATTTTTTGAAAATAAGGATACTTGACACTTATTATCTTTTGCACGACTATATCTCAAAAAATAACCTTAACGTAATGACTAGCATAGCACAAGGTTAATTGGTTGCTGCTATATTCTATGTTGCTACAAATTCTTGAGTTATATTACAGGGATAAAAGGATAAAGTAGTTTTGCAGGTAAGTGCCATATACGTAACGAAAAAAAGAATGCTTAACACGTTATCAGTGTACCGAATATAGCACACGCTACCACACTGGGATCTGACACGACAGTGTACACATGCGTAGAGTTTTTTTAATATAATGCACAGGTGATGACTCAACACCACCTGATGATAAGCAGTAAAGGAGTCCAATTGTGAAGATATCTAGTGTAGCATGCGACATACTGCCCTAGCCACCCTCACCTTGCCGGCCCAAAAAGTGGTTTTTCACGCCTCTTTAAGTTTTATTAAAAAGATTCGACATTTTTTTTCTATAAAAGCTACTGACATTTGAAATAAGTTCAAAATTTACTAGTTTTCAGCACAAAACCAATTGAACCCTTCATTCCTTCATTAATTATTATGATCTGGAGTTTCATTAACATTATAAATTACCATACGTTTTAATCTTACCTTGATGATAACACTAAAATGTCTGGTAATTTATAACGTAGTATTTTGTAATATTGACTAAAATTCATACACAAAGGTTATTATTTTAAACCCCAATATAGCTATAAACATAAAACGCTTAATTTTTAGATCGAAATATTTGGCTTGCATTTCTGTTACTCAATAAATTATATTATTTCATTTCAAATTATTTTTTTCTAAAAATGTTAACTAATGCTTTACTGATAATCTTTATTATCAAAAGCCTTATAACAACTACCTTTACTGGGTACAGGCCTTTTAATATTAAAAGAAACAACGCATGAGCGGTTGGGGGATGAAAACGGTTAAAACCTTAACTGGACATAATACGGTTAACTGAGTCTTCCCGAACACAAAGGAATACAAATTTTATAGAATTTAGTACCAATTTGCAAAAAAAGCGCTCAAAAAACTCAGCAAGCCAGTTCTTAACAACATAATAAAAATTCTTTTCATAATACTAGCAACCGCCTTTGGAAAAGAACAAATCCTAGAAAGTCGTCATAACAGTCAAATCATATCAGTTGTATTAAATTATGAAACAGATAACGTTTGAAAAATCTCCTCTGATGGGACTAATATAATGGCGTTACGATTTTATATATTCTTTGGCAGTTCACCTCCGCCATGGTTGGAAAAGAGGTGTCCTGTTTCCAAAATCCAGGTAAACTAAATAACACCTGGAGTATCTAACGAACAAGTTTTAGGATTCTTAATTCAATTTGAAAAATAATCAATAAATTCCTATACTTTCCAGCTAATGTAACTATATAATCCAAGCGATATTGTTGTCTCTTACCCAACATAAAACACATAGATCTTTATAAAACACTACCAATTTCATTACTTTTTATTAACCTTAGCCTGTTGCTACCACTTTCTGCCATCCAATAATTTGACGGGAATTATTTTTGACGGGAAGAGCGTTCAGTTAATAATTCAACTGTAACTGGAAGATTCAATTCAATTCATATTTGTTGGCTTAAAGATATAATTATGCGATGTAAAATATGAATTAATAAAGAAGAAAGAGCTGGTATCCGTAGAGATTTTGTGACATAAATTGCTCCAATTTTTTTTAGGACAGTCAAAGAATAATGTAACGCTTTATACTCATAACATTATTGTATTGAGGCAATCCTGCCTATACATAGATATATGTTGTAAATTATATACATAAAAGTCAAATAATTCTCAATAAAACCGCGACCCCAACTCCGTATCGTCCGACATATCGCGAAAGTAAAGTCCCGCCTAACACAAAGCAGATTAGACATCGTAATAAATTGTCGAAAATTCAACAAAAAAGGTTTTACTCACCAAAACTGTGACTGTGGACCTTTTTATGGGACTGAACTTGCTCAACAGGTCCCGATATTTAGTGAAGGCAACACTCACTAGAGAACTATGGGCATTATTTTCACACAGTATGGCACAGGGTTGACGAAGCGGCGTGAGGCCGCCGCGGGAGCGCGTCAGTGTCTGCCGCGCGCCCCGCCCGCCCTAGCCCAGCCTTTACTTGTTCGCGCCCTTTGTGAAACTCAAAACTGTTGTTTGTAAATTTTTGAACTACATCCACATAGATATGAAAGGTAAAGCAAATTTTAAGACGTTATTTTAAGGTAGTGTATCTTATTCTTTTAAATATTGAAATCTCGGAAGGTAAGTAAATCTGATTTTCATACATAAATCAAACAATGATATGTTAATAACACTATTCTCAACTATGAATTACATTTAAACCTTCACAGCCACTTCGTTTCATAGCTACTTCTTGAGGCTCTATATTCAAAACGATATTTAAAACTTTAGCAGATTCTAAACTATAAAAGTTATGTAAAGCTTTTCAGGCTTATTTGAGTGTATTTGGCTTATTTATTTTATTTTAAAATGCCTTTTTATTAATAAAAAAAATCCTTATTGTAATTCTCCTCATTACTCTTAACAATAAAAACCTGAACAAAATGTTAAAATAAATTAACCTACATAAGACACTGATTCTTCAACGAAAACTACATAACTTATGAAAAAAGAAACAAAATAGAAAAATTAATAGTCGAGATATGTAAGTATACATATAATATATAAATATACAAGTATGAGTATGTAATAGTAATTAATAAACGGACAATGGTAGAGCTGCGTCATTATGATTTTTATAATCATGAACTATTATACATTATTTTTGAAGTTTAATATATAATTAAGTATATATAGTAATAATATTATATATCCTTATAGTAGTAGTCTTATATATCCTGTTGTAAAATTGATATTAAGTAGTTTAATATTAATCAGGATGTCTATACATAAATACAAATCAGAAGAGATGGTGTATATGTCAAATTTTATTATAAAAACTTTGTACCTATAGGTTAGAGTCCTGTTTGGCTCAACCCAAAATAAATAGTAAGTAGTTACATAGCTCTATTTTTCACAAACAGACATTTGACCCAATAGCTATATGAGTATTGAACCCTACATCGGAAATTGGGTCCAAAGTTTTATCGCTTCAGGAAGTTTTCCGAGTAAATATATTTATGTTATAATATTATCTGTTCATTATTAATATTCAATAATTTAATTAGTGTTTGGTATGATTTAATTTAAAGGTGGCTTTAAAACAATAATAATACCTTAGAAAAATCTTCAAGAATAGCCAAAAAAGTGAATAAATATAAGATGGTACGTATGTAAAATTATCTAACTGACATCGCTACTTCGTATTTCTTTTAATAGATGGCGTCAGTCGTCACCGGGTCAAGTAGTTATGACTTAAAAAAGTAAATATGAAATTATGTTTAACAGGGTGTTAACAAAGGTTTCATGAACGGTATATAAGTAAAACCGAAAGTGATTCCTCTTTACAGTTTTGTGTTATACAAATTGTATTGTGTCATTTGCTTAAAACATTTGTTGGAAACACCAATTGCTCTTTTCTTTCCTACGAACGATGAAGATTACATTTGTTCTGAAATAAGTAAGTTTTCCACCTGTATATTCTGTATTAAAAAATATGGAACAACCGTGCCAAATTTCATAAATTAATTAAATTTTAAATTTATTGTTTTTATTACTATTTACTATTTATATTTTTAACTTTTATATATTAATTTTACTTTTTTTTATTATTACTTTTTTTTATTTTTTACTTTTCTATTTTTTTATTTTTTCCCTCTTAATATGGGCATCAGTTACAGGACAGAGATTTCTGCATATTATTTGTCATTACATGTCATAGTCTCATTCATATTCTTCATAATTAAAAATTCCATTTGTATATCCCATCCAATAGTGCCGCATCAAAGAATTTAATACAATCCACGCGCACTTCAAGTAAGTTGTCATTTCTTTTATTGTACTTAAGCTAAAACAAATTCTACTCACCTATCTTTGTGAACATATATTGGTTTAAAGATATCTAATTAACATAACTGCAATAGATTCAACACAGAAGTGTCACACAGTAAACAAGGGTTTACGACTTAACTTCACAGCTTAGGCTTTCCAATTTGAACCTTATTAAAGGTTTAAATTATAAATCCTAAGTTTTTATTCATTTATGAAGCTTTTTCTTCTTTTCAAGACTAGTCAATATCGTATTCTCTAAACACTTAGGAAAAACGTTTTCGTATATATTTTTTTGTTATATGTTTGCGCGTCTTTGTATGTGTGTTTATGTGTTTGTGTTAATTTAATTATATTAATATATAATCTTTGAAATATTTTGATGTTTATTTGGTTGATTATTTTATTTAAGAAGCGTTACTTTGTTATCTATAGTTTATTTAAATTTGTAACAAATAATAATTAAAAATTTACCATAAAATAAACTATAGTAATATGTCATTATTGAATACACTTATTTGCACCTTTATAATTATTTTTTCCGTCTTCTTGTAAGAAGCTGGCATTACCTCTTTAAGACTTAATTTCCACTTAGTTTTAGATTTACTTTGGGGAAAACCTCATTTCGGCATTTGAATGGCGCACAGGACTACCATACAAAAAGAAATCCTTATGTAATTGCCATTTGAAGCGTTTACCTCGTTCCACAATAACATGACAGGTTAAGAAAACAGTTATAATTTTTTTGGTAAATATTTCTAATCAAGAGACAAAAACCTGTTTATTCTGGTGAAAAACAAACAATAGATATAATTCACATTTGTCACACAACAATTTATAAAAATTAAGAACCGTTAATCTTAACATGCTTTTTCAATAAAAAAGGTAAGTATAACCTTGTACCAAATCAAATGAAAGTAAGCGATACTCTTATCGAGTACTTTCAACAACAATACGTCTCTAGTGAGTTTTGATACTTCTGTGGAAATCAATCCCATAGCAACCACAAGGGAAATCAAAAAAGGTACAGAATTAACATCAAAATGCTTATACTATTCATCATAATCCCGTATATATATATATGACACACAAAAGTAAAATTCTATGGTCTTTATCTAGATGTCATTGTCGTATATTTAATATCTTTTCAGAATATTTGTTATTCGTCAAATACAATATTATACTTATAAATATACTAAGCACCACTATATAACGAAACTCGAAAGAAATGGTTTGAGCGCTAAAATCTTTCACCATTACGTTAAAGTGCATATTACTATTTTGGTTGACGCAACCAAAATAGTAATATGCACGTCTTGATCCTTAGTAGTATTCTTTCAAATGATTTCGGAGAGCCGGTGGAGAAAATTAAACTTTTGAAAAGTTATAAGTTAGGAAACAAGTCTGTAAGTTTTATTTAAATCGTAAATAATATTCCTTAAAATTGTTCAAGAGTCAGATTCCTGTTACTCGTTTGTTCGATGGTGAACAGATACGAGTATTTTAATCATCGACAAACAGACAAGCAATTACTGAGGGTCACCAATCTAACTTTGACCTTAGAAACTTACCACTTAAAATTGTGGGACTAACAACAAAACAAATTGTACTAAAATCCAAATTTAAAATACTAAAAATGCAAAATAATTTAATTTTTGAATTTCTATACTTTAAAATTATATTTTGGAGTTGGTTCTAAGTTTTTTCATGAAACAATAAAAAGTGACGCTTACTTTCTAATATTTACATTTGTTTTTAAATTTGAATTTAAGTTCACCATTCAATGATTGTTTTTTGAACACTATCATTACCTAAAATCAATTTGTTCGGCAATCAAAACAATTTTATGTATGGAGAAACATATAAATAATTTTCTTCTCAATTTAGTTCCTAGAGTTTTATTTCCAAACCAAAATTGAGCACAACGAAATAGCGGCGGTAATAGTTTAATTAAATTAATACGTTCAAGAGTATAAAACTAAAAACAAAACCTTAATTTGTTCGTAGATCAACTGAAAATCAAATTCCTACGACAGATTGAAATATTGGAAGGAAACAAAAAGTGATTTAATTTTCCAAAATAAAAAAGGAAAAAACCAATTTATCAGACAAGATTAAAATAAAAATACATTCCCCAAATATGTTTGGACGTCCCAGACGTGGGGGCTGCATTATTTATTAGTTTACCTTAGGCGAGACGATGTTGCGGGTTACTCAAAAATATATTTTATGATACTTAGGTAAAAAGAAACAGTTTGATCATAACAAATCGTAATATATATTTTTTTCTTTCGTTTGTTTGTCTCTTTCTGCAATTGTTGTGTGTGTTCAATAAGAAATTAATTAATTAATCAGTTTTTAGTATAAATACCAACAACTGTACCTTTGATGAGAGAAAAGTTTTACAATACAATCTTAGTTCAATTTATCGATCTGTTCAACACATGTTGATTTCAGACTGTTCAACGACGTCTAAGTAATTGAGGTCAAGGTTAATGAGTTCAATATCTCTACTACATTATTCAAGTTCTACACTGTCTCAAAATTTACTAAATTTACTAATTTTAAATTACGCTAATAAAATGAACAGTACGTTAGCATCATACGTCTCTTTTGAAAGAAATCGTAGCACAACTGCGAATGAATTTTGTTGAATAATTAAGATAGAGTGGGTAAATAAGTGGATTTACGTTGGGTATCCCTAAATTACTGGGCCGAGAGTTCAAACAGCTCTCTAGATACACAGATCCATGTTTGTCCTCCTGTCAGCTAACACATATAAAACTGTTGCCACTATATCTCTGCGAGAGGTTCAATTGACAAACATAATATAGGTATTAAGTAAATACATTATTCATAAAGTACAAGCTTTCGTTTATTTATTTACGAGAATCGGAACAAACTTACCTGTTAGAATATGCTAGTTTAGGATTAGTCGAATGTAAACCACCTATACATCGTTCTTCAGAATTAGTCGTAATCTATGAAAATCGCATACGGGAAAGCATTAATTTAAAAAATGAGCTGGTCCTGTAGCCTGTCCATCTGATATTTCGAAGTAAAAGATAATAATAACCCCAGAATATAATATTTTAGATTCCGAATCATTAACCAATTTAGACTGTTATAAAACGCTTTAAATTAAACAAAAAATATGTTCCTAAAAACTAGGGTTTACACGTAACTTTGAGATTCAAGAAGATTCGATCAACTCAATATTTGTAAAAAACTTACTACAACAGATAAAGATACCTGCTGACCTCATTGCTTAACTTGCTCTACCTGTACCTTGTATAAGTTTCAATCGAATTGAAACTTCTCGATCGTGCTTGTCACAGTTGTCAAATTGTATGGAAGCGACAGCAGCGCCTACGTTGTGAAGTATTGGAAACGATTTTTTAAATATACTTTTATCAGCTGAATGCAACTACGATCGCAAACGTCTCGATACGATTGAAACTCACACTACGGGTACGGTACGCCTTGAGCTGAAACCACAACAAGCAATGAAGATCAAAAGCAGCACATAGACATCATGAATAATTTGCACGGTCGTTGTTAGATATTCCTTATTATTTATTGTAATCAACTGCATAAATATAGCTATTCACATACATTAAAAAAAATATAAACCCTACATAAGACATTTGTAGACTTGTACTATGTTACTTTATTATTATGCGGTAGATTTATTCATACAAGACAAGAATCTGCGCTTATCTTACACGACATTTAGAAAGACAAATTAAACAATGTAAGTACCAAATATTACTATATAGTACGTAGGTTGTCAGAAGGAGTCGTCAGCGAATTGTGTGAAGTATGTTTGTTTGTGTCCGTAAAAATAATGTGTACTGTGTAACTGTATGTGTTAATCGTTTTACTTGAACGAGCGAATAGTAGAAATCATAATAGAAGGATTACAAGTCGTTTAAGAAACATGACGATATAAATGACATTTTAACTTGTTAAAAAATCATTTTACTCAGATTTTGTTTAATTGTAATTAAAATTTGTAGTAATTTTGTATTTTATAAGTAATAAAATAGGAGAAACATATAATCTAGTAAGTATTAGGTTGTATTTAATATTTTTAATGTTTTTGAAACGATTAATGAAAAACAATAAATAAATTTTAACTCACTTAAAATTTCATGTGTACAAATTCATGTTACAATTTGTAATCAATAATGTAACTTACATGTTGTTAAAGTATTAATGTAAACGTAGCATTTTTAGTACTTTAGAACGAGCAAACGACGATTAGTGCAAGAAAAATCAAATATGCCATTATAAGACAAGACATTAAGCTACGAGTTCCATTTATATTTCCAAAACTTAATCGTTGTATTCTGAAACAAGGGTAAAAGCAGAGCGCTACTTAACTTCCGACGATTATACTTCACCGAACAAGCGAATAGAAATAAAAAAGATATATCAAGGTCAACAGATTGTGGCAAATTACCCGATAATTCCGCTGCTCAGAGATATCAAAAAATATCTACCTAAAAATCGCAGTAATTGGTATATAAAGAGCCGTCTTACCAAGGCATCGGAAGAATAGTCGACCATCCAACAACTTCCTACGGAAATATTTTTGTTGTATACAGATATGAGCATCAGCCTTTACATCGTTTTATACAGGTCTAAGGAAATATTTCTTGTCGTAGAAAAATGGGCAATCTTAGGATTTTTTTCAGAGAAGAGAATATAAAGAAAATTGTCTTGGCATAAAAAGTACTTTTACTAGATATGTCCTCACATCACCTGCAAAAATAGAAAATGTTATTAGTAACAATGAAATACAAATATTCTTATTTTAAATTTACTTAAAAAATTCTTATTTTATAATTTTTTGGTGTTTACCTGGGCACAGATCTATATGAGAAATACAAGGCCTTTATAAGGAACTTTTAGCCATAAAAGCAGCTTTCTGGCCCATTGTGATATTGTGGGTTAAAGCGAATAGAGTTACAACCGAGAATAATGCTGAAGGTGTTCAAGATTGAATCTTAACTGCCTTCTTTGAAGAACTAGGGGTGTATGTTATACTTTTATTCGTTTATTTTACGGTTTGCATCTTATTTTGATAAATGTTGAACATAACCTAATAATCAATAAACTAAGCCGTAATTGTATACTCAATTTTAAGTATTTATTTTAATAAAAACTAAACTTCATGAAAATGAAAGTACATAATACACCCCCAGGACACAAGGGTTTGACCTTTGCCATTCAAATATTTTTTTCGGAATATCTTACCAATATTGGTGGCCAATTGAAAGTGGAAATTGAACTTGAGATATGAATGGTAAAATGAAATGGAAAAAGTCTTCAGATTGTTTTACTTTTTGTTAGTAATCTTGTGTTGTCATCACATTGTCCTCGTAGATTATTAATTACCTAATTGAATAATCGATTCATTGCCAATTGAACGTTAAACTGGCAAGTATAAAGCTTCAAAGTCAAGGACAAAATATGTTATTAAACCTCTTTTTACACTTATTAAATTTTGAACTGAGAAGAACGCAAAAATGTGTAAGAATAATAAAAGTACTTACGATACTTTCCATGTGCGCACGCATGTGGGCCTGAACATTCTTAAAACTGTATTGCCATTCCATTTTGTTTAACATCCTATTTCTAATTATCCATTCTTAATAACATTACATTGGCTGGTGTTAATAATTGGCACCAAATTATCAAGATTTAATTCTATCGTAGAAACAAACTAAAATGATAACTGTAGGTACTTTCGTCTGAAATTAATGAGCGTAGTTCATAGTTCATTACCTCAGCTGAGAGCCATCACCGTCGCTTTATGTGGGATCGTGATAACGTGTCACCTCAAACAAATATGCCATTGTCACACAAACTGTAATTGTAGCAGACGGTAGAATCGAGTAATTTATAGCTCGATAACGATTTTACGAGCAATAACGCTAAGGGTATACATTGAAGTTATGATTGTGCTGGGTAACTTTGTATTACAACACACGATCATTGCGTCTCGTCTGGCTATCATATTGATCATATTATCACTAGTACAAATATTTATTACGACATACTTCTCATTAAGCATATGCTTTAAGGTACTTCAAAATAACATCCATTGCATGAGTGCTCAAGAACCTGATGCTTTAGATTTATACGGTGCTGTTGCGTTATACCTGTATAGAATGGCTTGGAACAAAAATCAATAATAGCATCAGAAATTTAGTGCAGTGCGCACTAAATGTTTCTTTTAAAACTGCACTACAAAGTTTCTATCTCGGAAAGGCAGTAATATATTCGGATGTGTTATTTATAATACTGTAAAAGTGTGAGTAGTGTACTTTAGTACGTGTATGGGAAATAGGAACGCAAATCAAAACAGTTCAAATCAAGCAATCAAAAATTTATCATACTTTAAAGTTCGTATTACCAGGACAACTACATAGTAAGATAAATCTCTTCGACGAAAACAAGTTAATCAAGATCGAACTTCACTTCAGGTAAGTTCGTTTGATCATAAAATTTTAAGCCTACGTGAATACGCTTTGTCTCCCCCATCCAAGACCAAAGCAGCCCGGAAACACCCCAAGCCCCACATTTTAGGTAAGGGTTCAAACGTTAATACTAAGGCATAAGGATATACCTTTGTCATGAATGGGCTTCCCCCATTGACACCACCAAATGCGACCAGCGCCACAATCAGTCGTAAAACTAGGAGATCCACAATTCCCGTACACATAAGGGTCCACTGGCCCAGAAGGCTCTACAAACAAAGGCTATATAGTCACCAACTGCATGCTCCCACATCTACCCTACTTACCGTAGACTGGAGAAGTGCCACCAGGGAGCCCTGATAAGAGACTTTTTGCTGGAGATTAGTTAACCACAAAACCACCAGATCCTCTGCTAGAAAGACAAATTACTAGAAGACTGCAGGCTGGATGTGGAAAGGCCTACGTCCAGAAGTGGTTTGCAACAGGCTGGTATAATATGATGAAATGAATGGGTTTGTTTTCTGCGATGCACAATGCATTGATAAAATTGAAATAATATAATTTATCGGTAAATATAATTTGTCATTAAATAAGAAGTCCAATAAACCAATGTTTATGAATTGTCTACTTATTATAGTAAATAAAAGATACAGCTATATTTATACAAACTGTGGTACGCGGCATAACCATCAACTCGACACGACATTCCTATTAAAATAGCAAAAGCGTTAAGTTATACTAAACGGAATGTTTGCGGTAACAATTTTGTAGGCGCTCTGAACTTTGCCTAACTATGGTAAATTAACTTGGTACAATAACTGTTATGAAAAGACTTTAGATCCGCTGTTGCGATGAGCTGAATAGATAAAGGAAGTTTAAACAGACATGACACCGCCGCAAGCACTGGCAAGCCGCCAAACAGATGGCCTTATCTTCAACTAAACGTGATATTCTGTATTTTTCAAGTCTCAATCAACCAGTATCTTAATATAAATACAGGAGATTCAAATTGTTTAACTACTAGTTTTTAATCACGTTTAAGTTTTTGACCGTTCCTAAATTACAAGATACTGTTGTATCTTCCTGATACTGTAGAATATCCTATCAGTGACAGATGTTGGATATCATTGTTTTTTCTTATTAATACAGTTGGTTTATTCAACCAGGCTGGATAAGTACCACCGAAAATCTAAATGGGAATTCCAAGTGACTAACAAGTTGAAGCCTCCTCCCTGGAAAAAATCAATTTCTTAATGGTCAAATTTGAATTTCTTATGATAAATAATATCTGTAACAATCATGCGAGGAGGGTGCGGATTGGATGACGTGTATTGGCACCGGGTCGAAGCAAAAAGGAATAGTAGTGAAGACAAATTGTCTAAGTGGTGGAGTATTACTTATGTACAATAATGATGATGTTCACAGCTGGAGCACTGAGCCTTAGCTGGTCTACTTTAACAAGAATAAACACGAAATTTACGAAAATTATAGACTCACACTACTTGATACAGAGTTTTATTCTTAGACCGACCTTCACCTTAGAGATTGCATCTTTTGATCCATGAACAAAAGATGCAAGCACTCATAATACTTATGATATGTCGAAAACTGTTGCATATCTTATCATTTTATTAAGTAGATGGTTTGTATCACCTGCTCAATGTCAATTTTATATCTTCAAAGTCCGTAATAAAGGATACATGTTACATAAGCATATATTTGTAACGACCAGTACAGCCGATAGTTCCAATACATTTGTTCCATGTACTCTATACACTGTACCCGATTGAATACTCTAGATACCAAGCGGAACTTGCTCGACAACAGAGATAGCCTGTGTTTTTTCTTTCATATTCCTACTAGTTTCTTTTTACATGTGATTTTTTATAAAATTTATAAGACATTCCAATAATAAGATATAATATTCTACTAAACTTTAAGAAATACGTGTACTTTTAGAAAATATTAAATCGTATTATTTATTTACAATAAATGAGACGTTTACTAAATTATATTTTTAAAGTACATAACTTTGCACTGTTAATTAATAAAAGATAAGTCTCAAATTATATTACTATCCATATATATCTTGATTAAGTATATATGGATAGTAATATTAAAGTTGCTGTTAGTAAAATAAAAGTTGCTGTTAAGTAAAACGTCCTCATCATCAAATACTTTTTAAGTCTTCCAAATCTTGGAAACTTAATTAAATAATGTCCCCATTAATAACATTTAAACGGCCTAAAAGCCTACTGTTATTTTTCTCAATAAGCTCTCGCGATAACTCTCCTTAAGACTACTTTGCTAAATTCAAAAACTCCTTACCATAACCCATATAATTTAATTAAAACCCTTCTGCATTTGATCATATTTTCTTTTATAAAAACTTTTACGTCGATATAAAAATGGTTTTCTAACGACTAGTTTTATATGAGGGTGATGTAAGTGATTGTGTTTGCTAGGACTGCTACTCCGAACTATATTATTATTTTTCAATTTTCTATTTAAGTATAGCAACGCAATAGTCGTGTTAACCTTCATGAATACAAACAAAGTGTTGTATATAATTAAATAATGATAATTAAATGTTGTATTGTTATATTCTAAACCTTAGTCAAACGCAAAATAGCTAACATAAATACAAAACTTTTTAATCTTATTAAAAGCCTCATTTGTCAGCCTCTTGTTTCCCATTTTAAATTCATATTGTTGCATAATGGAGAACTATATTCAGTATGAAATATATTAGAATTCTCATGTCACAAACTGCTGCCCCGTTCGGTACTTGAACTCAGGATCCTCAAAATCAAGACCTCAGGTCAGCTAGGTACTGGCTTACTACAGGCTACTGACCGTCGAAATTTCTTTCCTTCTTTGCTACTAAACATTTTTAAATTACAGGCTCGCCGCCGTATTTATAAAATAGAAAAAAAAAGATTTTGAAAAATATGAAGTATACAATTTTAAAAAACATATACTTACCTAGAGTTTCATTTGTGCGTTGTATTTCAGAGAGGTCGTTACCATATTATTTAATATAAAATATTGAAGTAGGCTATTGTTTTCTTGTGTCTTGTCATACTTACATACTAAGTGGCTATTTCGAAATATGCGGTTAGTTCGAATTTATAAATACATATATAAATTATAACGGTTAATTTCATAATAACATGTATCACGTGAAAGTGGTAAAAACCAGAAAATAATTCTGATTGAAGAATAACAAACTTAAGCTTTCGATTTAATGAATCACCTGACATTTAAAATGATAATGTTTTCATACTGAACGTCTATTGTGGTTACAACATTTTACTAATGACATTCATAACACATATCTTCTTGTTATGTTATTATTCTGTCACGTGATAAAATTTCACCAAAAATTATATTTGTCCAGAAAAATTATTACTTTAATTACTGCATGCGTATCGTAAGGAATTCAGGTTTGGCCACAATAAAATGTATTTTTTCTGGGAAGAGACTTCAACTTGTTCGTCACTTGGAATTCCCATTCACTAATATTTAAATGACAATTGAACGAATTTCGTGGGAAGATGCTGAAAGCAGGCAGCGCAGGATCGATCAATTTGATCCTTGGAGGGGCATGCTGTCAGCTGTTGTCCTCTCACGTCTGATATAATGATGACGAGAAGACCATTTTGATCTAGGCAAATCGTCTCGTGGTATGTCATTCTATCCCGATTTACCTCACGATTTCAGTAGTATCTTTGATTTTATAAACATTTATGGCTACAGTAACCTTATCATCGTCTATAAAGATTAAATTATTATAGGTTTGATATGTGAAAGCGATTTAAACCAACAACGTTTTAAGCAACGTATATGGATTTGCCATTCTTAATGTAAATTTATGAAGCAATAGCTATTGCATTTTTTATTCGCCATTCAATTAGTATGAATTGTCAAATAAAAGGTTATCTTGTTGTTCTATCTGCACAATTAACCTGTCAACTGTCAATCTACTGTTCTTGTTAAGCTTTGATCCTCCAGGAATAAGGACAGTTGCTTCTAGACCTACCTAATAAATAAATACTTAAATAACCCCTTCTCAAGATAGTTATTTATTTATGTTTGTTTCATCAATCCTAAATTTTAGTTCAGTAATTTTATATTTTTCTGTGTGAATAATGTAAATAATAGGGGTATATTATTTACAAAACTACATAACTATTTACGAATAAGCTCGGGCTATTCAACAGACTAATGTAGGTATAAGATTAGTTCAGTAGAACTAAACCATAACAGTTGACGAAGGTAAGATGCGGTCCTGTAGCTCGATGACAGATTACATTATAATATCTGAATACGTCTTTTGAGCTGAAAAAATCATCATAACAAAGCTTTCTCACAAGGAGTTCATACCCCTTTTTGATAAATTACTTCTGAAGTAATGCAAGTTCTTTACATAATATATAAATAAGGTGAAAAGTGAAGATAAAACAACAAGATGACCTTTTATTTACGGCGATTAGACGATTCATGCTTATCGAATGGTGAATCAGCAAAAATTTTTTAAGATTTACTCTAAGAGGTTTCATTCGTCTTTCGATATTTACCAAGGTACACCGTACGAAAATATCTAAGCCTCAACAAAAAGGAGACTTTTATCATCATATCTTTGATAAAGATAAATATCGTTAAAAATTCAAATTTAATTTTGAAATAAACAACATTATATATTTATTTTTGTACACATAAATGTAAAAAAAACTGATATGCAATAATTGAGTACAAAGGTACTGCTTATTAACGAAATTCATTGTTTCATTGTTCATATAAATTTGAGAAAATACTTTCAAAAGTAACAATAGATTAAATGTGAATTCACAAAGCAAAACAAAGACAGCTATAGAAATCTCAATTTAAATTTTGTGTCTAGATTAATATGATTCTAACAGTTGCAAAAGAAGCCTTATTGCTTGCATTATACGTCACACAAAAAAGGTTAGGTCACGTCATTTAGTTTAATGGACTAAAGAACGTATTGATCGAGAAGTTAAAAGTGAAAGCTCTCCGTTGGGTGTAAGAACAGGTTCCGTTTTGGTTTAAAGCCTAAAGCAGTGTACACACTACCGAACAAAATCACAGATCAATTTTTCACACAAGAACAGTTGAATTCTGACTTAATAATTAGAAGTAAAATAATGGTAAATAATAGCTATAACTATATCAACGCCCCAAATCCACCATAGCACCATATCTGTTATCATCATCATTATTACTAACACTCTATATACCTACCTCGCTCTGGGAAGACACCAATTATTTAATTGAATAAATGTAAATCTTTTATTAATTTTTTTTTAATTAATTATTAATACCTTGGTATAAATTACGTATGAGTATGTAAGCAGTAAAATGCAGTGAGTAATCTCACAAAAAATACATCTAAAATTTATAAGATTACTGACATACTTTGACGAGTTATCAATTATAATATAAAAAATCTTCATTAAAACATTATTTTAAATTAGAATTGTGCTGTTGACGGACGTTTGCTATTGCTATATATTGTTAACGCTTGTGTTTAGGTTACGTATAAATTAAATTCTCGTAAACGATTTTTGGCTTTTACTCGTATAAAGGACAATATAATACAGTAATTTTTGCATGATCATAATTGCAACAGTGGCGCCGTAAGTGGTAAATTGGCGCACTAAACTTCCAATAGTTAAGTCTCTTCATATGACAGTAGATGGCGGTAACATATATATATATATATATATATATATATATATATATATATTTAATTAGTTTCGAAGATCTCACCGTGAAAATTCTAAACAAACTTTTAATTCTAAAAAGACAGTCTCCTTGAAAATTAGTGCAAATACTTATTAATTAGTCATGCAACATAGCCAATGTGTCTCGTTTTTATTTTACACATTACTCCGTAAAAAAGGCATGAAATTGGCTATTGGATTAATAATATTTGTGTTATCTCATTAGCTCAAATGAACCATTGAAACAAATACACAAGCACACAACTTCGAGTTATTATGACTTTATAACGGAGAAATATATGTACCTATAAATATTAAAAATATACTCAATATGCTAATCAGCATTCATGACTAGTAAAATTTACAAATTTATCTTTTTTATTTACATATGAGTGGTGGTAATGGAACAAATTTGAACAATGCTTAAACTTAATCCGGTTTAATTAAATCTTCTCAGTGCGATCTTGTCTTGACTTTTCCATAATAGCAGGCATCACGCCTGCTATTATTTTCATGTTATGACATCCACCTACGACACTGCCCCCTTTCGTTCATTTGTTTTGTAGGGTCGTAGGCCGTTAGTATTTAATATAACGTTGTTCCATTCAAGACATATAAATACGTATTCAAGTGCTACCTGCAAAAGTTTGGGCGAAAATGATCTCTTTTTATAGCAAAATCAATATGTACTATTTCTGTATTGTACTTTAGCTCTCGTGTTCTTGTGAATATTGCTCATGAGGCGTATATATGCAATGAAAGCACTTACTAAATAATATTAGATATCTGCTGTGACCGCAGCCCTATTATTACTGTGTTCAGAACTTTGAGTTCAACTTGGACAGTCAGATAAATTTAAATAATTACCCAAATGACTTTTCAGCATTCTTTGAACAGGAAAAAATCTTTTGTGCATTATTACGTCGCTATCATTAAAGAAGAAAGTTTCTTTTCACGAAGATTTATCGTCGTGTTAATTAATAAACTGGCCACATCCGCAATTTTTTTTTGTGGAGCTGTCAATAACAACTTCATCTGAACAGTTAAAATAATAGTAAACAGAATGAGAACTCATCTTCCTTTAAGTAAAAGTTTGAAGTGTTTTCATCAATATATATGGTATTATTGCTTACGTAAGTCATCAAAATCTCTACCACAAATAAACTTACAAAAAAACATAATTACCCATAAAAGTAAAGGGCTAAATTAATTGTGTGAGTTGATTTCGCACTTAGTATCACATCTTAATGAATTTAATCAGTGAAAATACGAAGATTAAATCGGAGGTTCGAGTTTTGCAATTACCTAAAGAACTTCGTGAGCGTAACTGCCTCCTACGTTCTCCGTGTGACAGATCGTCGGTCACTTACGGTGCCGCACCACACTCCGTTACCCTGGAGACCAGCCCGCACGTTGTCAACGCTTTAGGGGTTCGCTTTAGTACGGAGTAACGATTTTGAAGACGAAGACTATCGCCATAAATATGAAATTTCACAATAAGGTGTCCGCTTCCACACTCAGCCTTTTTTTTTTTTTTTTCGTCAGAAAATCCTTTATGGATACCCAGGGAGAGGTTGGGGGCTTGCCCCCTGGGTTATGTGGGAATCACAGGTCTAAAGAGCCGGCATACCCACTAAAAACTGACGGTACCCACAATCCACAGATAGCGTGCGATCGAGGGAGCTCATCGCTTTCTTCTCAGATCGCACACTTGTGGTTGTCCTTGTGGACTCCTCTGGTTGTTGGATGAAAATGCCGCGGGTACTTGGCATTTTCACCTCGTCAGCGGGGTGAGTGTTTCCACACTCAGCCTAGCGTAACGTTCCTATAATCATGCGTGCGTGGGCTATTCGGACTACAACAAGGGAAATTCCGTTCAGCGGAAAGTAGCATATAAATATAAAATTAGTATACAATTTTAATGATAATGTGTTAGCATTTTTGTAAAAACTGCCAAGCTCTTCGTCAAACTAGCGTATAGCGTATGAGTATATTTTTAATACAATCGTACACAAGTACAGCTTAATAGTCACCAATCACTTAACGAATTAAAGTGGTAAGGTAAAGAGCAGGCTAAAAATTCCCTTACGAAATAATATTTCCATGCTGCTAGGTACTAAATAAGTTACATTTTTCATTAACTATAAGTACTTACTTCGTTTTCTCTTGAAATTCTTCAGAAAGAATTCAAACTACAAGCGAAAACAGACGCTTAGACATGTAAGAAAGATTACCAGAAGACATTTTTGTGATATCATATGACCTGATTTGACAAAGCCCCTATTACTTTTACTTCATGAATGTTCTCTATTAGTCGAAACGATACGTTGACCATCGAATCAAAATTAATTTTACTTTTTGTTACATATTTCACTACCCTCATTATTCATTATTCCGGATTCCCTGTTTCTAAACTTTATATTAGAAATCCCTATTTTACAACACTATGGTGTATTACCTGGGAATTACTAACCCAGCTAATATAACTTTATATACACTATATAGTCTGTGACTCTGAACTTACAGCCGTACTCCAAGTATAATAACCTAATAGTTTAAATATGAAAACCGCTCAACGCAACCAAGATCGTAACGATACATTAGGATCTTGGTTGCGTTCAGCTGAGAAATGCATATATAAAAAGTACTTCCCTATACTACACAATAAAGGCGGTGCTGTCGTTTACATATGATTAGAAACCTTGCGACTAACATATTCGATACAGTTCAATTCGATAGTAACTTACACTACGGGTACCGATAATACTTTGATGCGTCACCATAAAAGTGAATGTTGATTTTCGAATTCGGATCATTGCAAATATACGAACTGATGCACGTGTAAGTGTTGTTATTCTCAACAAATGATGACTCACCAGTGAGTTTGACCTCGCCTCCCGTGACAGATTGCCGCTGATTGGCTACGAAATGGTGGTTTTTGATAAACACTCCCCCGGAGCTAAACAAAATTATATACTTATTATTTCAAAACAACGTGAGCGTGAATGTTCGTAGAACGTAGAGCATAATATTTAAATATTGTAATATATTTTGTTTGAAATATTGAAAAAAATTATAATGACCATTAAATAAATCAAGAAATTTACAGAAACTTCCATAAAATAAACATTCAAATTGAAATACTAATGCTTTTATTTCACTTTGTAGAAATATGTCATTTATTTTAAGCCCTTGATATTATAAAGTACCATTTCAGACGCTCTATCATTCTCTTAAATTATTTACATATCTTCAAACACATCAAAATCGTTTTATTTCAACTACAGATTCTAAGCTTATCAACAAACTGGCTTCGAACTGTCACCCTTAATAATACAAAAAGATAGTTCAGAACAACTTTATTGGATACTACTATTCAATAAGTTATATTTTACTTTATCCACTCATATTAACTTTTTTGCTAACAATAAATTAATTGATGCTGGAAAGATAGTTATAGTTTCATCATGTCTTACTATTATTTATATTCTTACAAAATTAATTTCCCCTGCTTTCTGGTAGCAATGATTTCAACTTAGTAGTCTTTCTTTGCAGCAAATTTATTTTTATTCAGAAACGTCGTCAGAACGTCTTTTCAAAATCATCATTTAACTTTTTCGCTAGTTAGCATATTTTAATGCAACAATCTATTTTAGCTGCGCTCGTATATAATGTCTATTCAGCTCCCAATCTTTTTAATAACATTTTCTATAGTAAAAAGGAACAAATTAGGTTCAAGAAGAATCTAAATTTTGTTTTGATTGGTATTCAAAACAAAATTTAGATTTAACAAAGAAGTTGAAAAGTATCCAATAGTGGGGGTTTTAAAATAAAATAATGTTTTTTATATATAGCACCATTTATTTCAAAATATTCAGCCACAAAATGAAGACATATTGTTCAATAGTACTTTTGTTTTGTTCGTGAGTGATATTCTAATGTTTCACATCTACATAACTTTTAACAGTAATGTATTTTCACGAACAAAAAATAAAAAGGATATTGCTTTCTTAAAAGTGTTCAATAACAATATTTCGATTCTATTTATTGAATAATTCTTGCATCAGCATATGGCTTGGCCAATATCAAGTGGAAATATATATATAATAAAAACAGTTTACCAAAACAGGTTCAAGCTCACCAAACAGACAGCAGAATATCGTAAATAACGGATATAAACACACATTATTTGCTTGAACGAATATTAACGTCAAAATCTAATACATACTGTTTCATAAAACGAATATCGGAATTTGTAGCAATCAAAAATTAACACAGATATACTGTGAATTGACGATTATATAGTCTGTCTCTGATATGATAAAATAAAATTATAAAATAAATATAATCGCATCTGCATAACATCTAATAATACCTACTTACGTTACACTAAATATATAACGTTTATACACTGTTAAATAATGTTTGTCTTTATCATTTTGCATATGAGATGAAGAAATAACTTGTTTTACTCAAAACAAGTTTTGTTTGTTGCCTGAGGCCTTAAAAGAACTTTGGTTTTCTTATTTCAATAATAATATATACAAGGTGGTCCTGTAAGTGCCACCTTGTATATATCCGTATATATCTGTATAAGTCCTGTAAAATGTAAAATACGAATAAATTGCAAAGGGCACGCCAGAGCGGTGCCTGCAGTGGGGGGGGGGGTCATTGATGGTTTCTGCGAATTCAGCCGCGATTGGTCGCCGGTGTTTTCCCGGTGCGAACCGTGCTTTTATATGTGCGCCAGTTTTATAGAAATAATAAATCGAGTAACATTGAGCGGCGTTAATTTCGAGAACATTACACAGCTTTAACGATTAAGAACTGGGTCATTAAGTTTGAGGAGACTGTTTCACGTTGATAAACAGCGGTCAGGTCGACCAAGGACATCACGGGCGGAAGAAAACATGGACGCTGTGACAGTCAGCTTGTGAAACTCCTACCCGGTCTACTTGTAAGCGTTCCAGTGCATTGAACGTACCCTGAACATCGTTACAGCGGATTTTAAACACATATTTACATCTCCACAAGTACAAGATTCAGTTGGCGCAGATAAAAGATACTGACACTATCCACAGAATTTCGCGAATAAAATGTTGAACCTAATAAGTGAATAACACGTTATGAAGATAAGTAAAACGTTACTTATCTTCATAACGTGTTATTCACTTATTAGGCTCACTACTAGTCCTAAAGCGACATTTTGGGTGACAGCGCATAGCATCATAGGCCCTTGCTTTTTTGAGGTCACGCAGGTACTGTTACTTTGCAGCGATGTGACTTTCTTACACCAGATATGCGGAAATTTTAGGCTTAAATACCCAGGTTTCAACAGGAAAGACCAATTGCCCATACTTCCCATACTAATGCCCATCCTAATAACCTTACTTTGATAGTTGATGTAATGATTGTTTAATTGTATGAATATATTTAAAAAAAATATTACTTACTAAAGACGGAGGGAGAATAAAGGAGATCTTTTACATTTCACGATAATTTCGCTTGACGTAAATGAGTTTGTACATTTATATGTATTAAATAATATAGTTTTACATTGAAAACCATGTGAAATTATAAAAAAGTCTTTAAAAAACGTTTAGTTAGGTTTTGTTTGTTAAATCAATTTTGGTAATTTTTCAAGGCAAACGTATAAAGTTTTGCATTCTTAACAATAGTTCTTATCGTGTAGTCTTATAAGGAAGTCAACCAAAAAACTTTATTCCATTGACCGCGAAATAGCTTTCTACTGTAGAAAAATAAACCTTATTACTAAGTATTAAAGTTTCGTGAAACATCTCGGAGCAATTATAAACACTTTCACATTTCGGACAGTCACCAAAATTGCCTCTGGTACCTTTTATTTTGTTTAAAATATCTCATAGTGATTTGAGAAGTGATAGGTAACGGCAGCAACAGTATTATTACTGTTCTTCGCGCGTAGCACAAGGAAAGATGAAATCAATTGTCTCGAATTGAATATATATAATATATTAAATTAGAGGCCAAATATTATTTCAGTCTGAAGTGAAAGTTTTATATTATGAGAACCTTCACAATTTCGTCTTGCTACGTGTGCTCGTTTTAGTTATTTTTTAAAAAAACTAACTGACACTTTATTGTATATAAACACTGAAATCTAAATCGTCAGAAAGAAGAAGATCCTTCCCATCTGCAGAGGTGGACTCTCTCGACGGGAAAAAAGTAATGGTTAAAAACTAGACCTTCCTGATAAAAGATGACGTTAGTATAGCTAGGATTAACATTAGTCCAATTTTTATAAAAAGGTGAAACTGTTTTTCTCAATCACTAATGTGAGGATAAATGGTTGAAATAGATGACACACGATCCACGTTATACGTTAAATTTAGTAAAGTTTAAATACAAACATTTTATATACCGGCTCTAATATGGCAACCACCGGAAACGGCAAGGCGGCTGAGAGGTTAAACAATTACTATTTGTTCCTAGCTCGGCGGGCAAGAGAGGAGCCTATATTGTATTTTTTATAGAACTTTGATTGAGAATACCAGCTAAAATGAATCCTTTTGTGTCTCTCTGAAAAGTGAGATTTTCACAAACTTTTTTTATTTTTTATAAAAAGCTCAGCAGACACCACGTGATGATAAGCAGTAGAGGAGACCATATAAGAAGATAGCTTGTGCAGCATGCGACATACTACCTTTCACGCCTCTTTTAAAGGAACCCATGTTGTATGAAGGAGGGAATACGTGGGTATAATATATATCAGTTTTTTAATATTTTGGGTATTTTAATTAATAAGTTGCAATAAGAAATCATAAAAATTTATTTACAATATCTTGACAAAATGTACATAGGAGTATAAAACTACTCTATCTATCTAAACGACGGTGCAAACGTTTACATAAATATTTTTAAGTATAATTTAATCCATCACGTAAAAATTGCAGTACCAAGTTAGTACCCTTTTTTTAAAAGAGTTTAATTGATTTCTTTCCAGGTACAGTTGACAGAACATCTAACGTGAGACTTCGGACTTTCAAAGGACCCTAATCACTGGCATGACTGTTTTTTTTACAGAACAACCGTTACAAATTATGTGCTGTCATTAAATATAGCTATCACTTAAAAAAATATAGTCATGAGAACTGGTGTACCAAATGTTAGTGAATAATCTCGTAAAATAATAATATCGGATGAAAAATAATAAAATTAAAATAAATAATAGTATTAATATTGAATAATATCGTATATAGTTTTGTATTTATGTTACAAAATCCATAGTTGAGCTTTGAAGCAAATATTTACATATATTTACAACTTTTCTTACATAACTGTACATTATTGTTCACAAGATATTTAGGTTTTAAAATATTTATTCTCTATTGACCCACTAAACATCATTTACAAGATAAATGAACCTATCAACAACATTTAAAATAAATTAAGTTTTTAAATCAAATAAATCACAAGAATCATTCCAATCGTTCCTGCACTTCCAGCTATATAACGACCATTTCCCATTAAATTAAACTATTCTTTTCCAAGCAAAATATTATCCCATAATATTAAATCTTAGAGCACTGTCTAGTTTCAGGAACAAAACAGAATTTGTAACTAGATCTCTTTCAAAATATTTTCTTTATCTTTTTTAAATCAAAAAATATTCAGGGCCTACATAGGAACCACACTTTGGAAAATCAGCAGGCGCCTGTACAAAATCTCCCTCTTCACCAACCTTAAGGATAAAGTCCAGACCTCTAGTCCAATGGCTAGACCTTTCATCTCTCATCATCCAATAACCTGGATTATCAGCTTTTAATCTGAGCGCTACTGCTCCATATTTGGGGATGACTATTGTATCCTTTCTTACTGGGTTTATTAAGTTTCTCTCAAATAAAGTTCCGTCATCATTCATTTTTCTAATTTCTTCAGCGGTCATACTTGTTTTGAACTCTTTGATGCCGACTACATAGAAACTGTAGCCGTGGAGATGAAAGATGTGATCAGATTCCCCGCCTGAAACCAATGATATAAACATATTCATATTCCACTAAATATCACAAACTAAGTTTAACACTAATTAAAAAACCACCGCCATTTTAATACAGAAATATTTGTTGTCGTCAATAATTTATACTATAAAGATGTGATGAATAAATTAAGGGGGCTAGAAAAACCATGAACTGTAGCTAAAATTGTCTTTCAATGCAGACAGTTCCAATCCAAATTTCGCTGGTAAACTTGCATCTTTAAAAAGCAATTAGCGGAGGGAACTTGTTGGCAAAAGGCCTCTGTGAATTCTTAACACTATTAGATTCATGCGGTCTGCGCTGCGTCTGTGTTAGCTACGATATAAAATTACATTGAAAGTGAAAGATAATAGCCATTGGGTTTTGTAAACTAAAATTTTATTTATTTTTATTATTACCTCTTATTTTTAAGGTACTTAAAGATTACTCGGTTTTATCATTAAAATTAGATAGAAAACGTGATTTCAAGCAAGTCCTGGTTTAATTTAATTACATTTAACCAAAATGTTTTGTTTTATAAATTTATTGGTTTGGTTTTGTTTTAATTGAATTTGAGGGTTGTCCTCAATTTTCCTGGGATCCCATTATAAGATCCAGATTATGTAACAATGGCACTACCTCAATCGGCAAACATAAATAAATAAATACGCAGTGAAACTAGACCTTCCTCCTTCCTTTTTTAAAGTCGTTTGAAAATAAAACAGTAGATTTATAACGTAATAAGAGTAGTTTGAAACGAAGATTAACAACTATACCCAGCGGGGTTAGCGGACATTTTAACGTCGAGGTACTCTCACGTTTTATGTATCACTTCTGCCTAGAGCGGATTTTCTTAAAACATTTCTGGGCCGGATTCAATGACAATGACAAATCTCGGTGTACGGGATAAGGAATACTTTAAATATTAACTTTATGATAAATATACATTTGTCCCAATTAATGTATACGCACATAAATTCGACCAGAAAAGCCAGACCAACGTTATTTGACGGTTGAAAATCGTATTTGTAATTTGAATTAAAACCCTTTTGAGATCTCTCAGTTGTTATATAAGCTTAAAATTATCTTCAAATTGTTCCTTATAAATTACTATTACTCTTTCAAAGTTTGTGTCTTGAATCTATAATATACATAATATACATATTTGTTATTAAAATGTTATTTACTAAATAAAATAATATTATTTTGTTGAGAAGTAAGTTCAAAAAATAATATGAATGACGACAATAGAATTTAATGTCATCTTTAAGTAGCCAATATATCCGTCTGGATCCGTCTGGTCATTGTAGATGTTATTCAGTTTTACTATTATTAGCAGATAATACATATAGACTTTCACTCAAACATAAGACTTCTCTTATTACGAAGTAACTAACCTAACGATATCTAATTACTGAGAAATCATGTAACATTCGATAGTACAAGTCATAATACAACACGATACCATCAATAAAACTTAACAACATAACAAGACCCTATATATGACTGATGTATGTTAATGTTTTTAAGTATGTAGATTCTCTACAATATTTATTTCTCATGTACCTAGCCGAAAACATTAACAAGTAACTTTATTTTTAAAAATATAAAGGATCATATTTGTATTCTGAATTTAAAAATATAACAGATAATTTTGGTACAATTAGTTCAAGTAATTATCAATAAAATAAAGAATATAGGCTAAAGATGAAAGTAAGGATTCTGATGTGATTCCATTTATATTATAAATATATTATCTACTAGAAAACCCAATTGTTAAACTAAACTAGGCATTCATTATCTTTTTCCAGAATTCAATTTTATCATATTATCGTAGACTAACTAAATTTACTAACGAGTGAGTTCGAACGTTTGCCTAAAAAATACCAGACGTAGATTGGAAATTGTAATCATCAATATTAATTTGTACTAACAGTTACTGTAACTAATTAGTCAAAAACAATGTCATGTTTCATGAATTGTGGTTTCCAGATAGAAGTTTGTAATTAAATTGTTGTTTGTATATTTAATGTTCTGGAGATATATCACCTCGGAATATTGAAATAGAATTGCTAGTATTTTCATTTCGATTTTCATTATATTCCAAGGCAAGTTAGACAAGGCGTAGATGGACTACCGAAAAAAATGCTGTTATCATTTCATGTTAACGTTAATAATATTTGATATCGTAATTAAGCATCAAACACACGTTCAATTAAGTTGCGGTCACATATAATTTGTAATAAATTAAAACTTTTTTCACAAAATATAATAGTTTATACATATAATAAATTGTAAAGTATGCCACAACACTTCCAATACTATTTCATTTTACCATTGTTTGTAATAAATTTTGTGTGCTTTAGAATACTAACTATTTACTTTGTACACGATACTTCCTTAACAAGCCAATAGTTGAGCAACCATTGTTTTCTAATCGTATATTGGCACATGAAACACATTTCGTTATTTGAATGACTGAGAATATTATTTAGGCTTTCAAAAACAAGTTGAGTAATATAAGTAGATAGAATTATATAAAAAAATACATTTCTAACTATTTATTACATTCTCATCTAACAGTCTTGTTTTTAGGATATTAGTTGAATGAATAAAATTTAACAGTTACGTTTTAAGTTTTATATAACACGGATACTACGAAAATTTTCACATACGTTGGCTCTCTCAAATATAATACCATCTTATGAAATGATTGCCACTGGCTTATTTCTTAAATCATATTTTATCTCAATTGAAATGATCATAATTTACTTAAGAACCCTCTTGATTATACTATACTTGTCTCTCGGTAAATAATAAGTACTGTTCTAGTTTCTCGTTTTCTATTAATCTATTTTGTATTTTGTGTTTTTCAAAATAATAATGAGTATAAAATTTAAATACGAGCTAAATTGTTGTTCTTGAAGTTGGAGCAAATATAAATTTTCGTTGAGCTACAGCTTATTATAAACTCGATTTGGTTTGGTTTGACAAAAAGAACTCATCCGGGAGTTTTAGTTTAGTACTTTTATGTTAGTAGTGTGAATAATAAAAATATATTGAGAATCGAAAGTATGTTTTCAAATAAATAATGATATTACAGAAAAATAGTATGTATATCACATCGCACTTCAGTTGAATCAAAAAGGGAAACCACATATATTCAATGTTACCACTTTAAGATTAATTGCTCTTCTCTGATATTATTACGAGTACGTTTTATCGATTATAATGGCAAAGTCCGTTGAACTAACTTTCGCAGTTTTTCTTATTTAAAGATGTAAACATAAACAAAAACAGTAAAAGTAAATTTTCTTATTATTATAATAATCTTAATAAACTTCATACTCTTTTAGATAAATATTCAATAGATACATAATGAAACAACATGCTACAAAAAGGATCCATGAGTAAAAAATGTATTGAAATATAATTAGTTCTAGATAGCCAGTGGAAATTGGGACTGTTTCCGAATTAACGCATTCTAAATGTAAATTAAAGCGCCGTATATCTTCTTCTTTAAAGGATAGTAAAAATTAAAACTGTCACATACATTTTTGCTTATTTATATTTTCGATGAGTTCTATTACCGGGAAGTAAACAGGAAATTAAGCCCATACTGCCATTTCTAAAGTAGTTATTTCTTTTTTATTTATGGCTGTGATGTAATCTCTTTGCCTCGTTAAGTTTCTGACGACTAATGGTAGGTGCCGCCATTTTGTTGATGACGCAAATCACCAAATATGCTAGAATAAGTATTCCATATACCACACGTTGCAGCAACTCTTTTGAACATAAAACTGCACCATTTGTATATCAATAATAGGTACACTTCGGCACAATATACTAAATTAAATACCTACCGGATTTCATCCCAAAATTCTGTCAAATACATTGAATCTGGTTACCTTTAATATAAATTTCATTTCATTTCAGTCTGTACTTCAAAATCAGGCTGTTAGGCATGTAAATCAGATTGATATCCCTAAGAAAAGTCGTTCAGTATGAAAAGAATGATAAAGCTGAGTATCAGTAGATCGATAATCCTAAGATTTAAATTCAAATAGTCATGGGGATATTATCACACACATCTGCTCTGCGAATCGCACCCAGGAGGGTGCGATTCTTGGCCAGGATGATGACACTATGACAGGATGATGATGATACTATCCTTAGTATCGTACCCCTGCCTGACTAATAAAAAGATAGTGCTATAATGATTATTGGCTCACCTTGGTCGAACATCACAATCTCGACAGCTGAGTTTAGGGGAACCTCCTTTACATGCACGCACTCCTCTCCCTCTCCAGGCTCCTGTGGGCACAACGAACTAGGGTTCACATCAGCCCCTTGTGTGAGGAGTGGAGATGCAGGGTACGTGAACCGATGTCCATCTGTCTGACCCCAGCTCTCTGTAAAAATAAAATATTTTCTAAATCAGTATTTCACCTACTTTTCAAATAACATAAATTTTAAATAAATACGCAATTATACATATGTTTTAAATAAAAGTAAATTTAAATAAAATCACCTATAATGCAAAAATTGATTTTAAAAGTTGAAGCAGAAACATTTATTACAACCACAAAGTCATAGCTTGCGCTATAAAATGATATGATCTATTTAAATTATCAATTCAAAAGGCTTCAAAGACCACTTGAAATTGACTTCCAATCAATAAAGTCAATTACTAAAATGACAAGGGCAGGAGGAAAACGTAACGATATTATTGAAAGACCTACTTAAGCACGAAAAAGGTATTGTACGAGAAAGAACAACCCTCGAATTATTATTTTAATTCCACATCAAAAAATGGATTCTTACAAGTCTTTACGATACAGCCCTACGAAGTCACGGACGGACTAATAGATTACAAAGTTACCCGTATCAAATTCTCGTATTGACATAACAGTGTGTGCCCTTAATTGTCTTAAGTTGACGTTGAAATGGGAAGTAACTTTTGATGTTCTACTAATAAACATTTGGAACGATAGATCGTAGGCATCCTTGTGGCTTCTGGAATATGAATATTATTTCACTCATTGCAAGTATTTAGTAATGGATATAAGATAATGAAGAAGTATAATAAACTGTAATAAAGAAACATTATTCAAAATTTTGAATAGAAAGCCATAACTATATCACTAGGTGTATGTGTATATCTTATATATCCTATCCCTGTCTCCTTCTCTTCCAATCAAGGCGACTGCTTCACTTTTAATTACTGAAAATCCATATCAAATGGTATGTACTACTAAGCCTTTGTACATGCATGGTATAATGTTTCTATCGACCCAGCAGGAAGTGAAGCAAAAGACGGCAAGTACTGTTACATTCATAATCTTTGCGTCAATTTTCCACCCGGCACTTCTGGTTGATTCTTTAAGCTACGTCGGCGACACTAGTTCTCTTGTGGCTCTCATCATAACAAATTTGACAAGGAAACTGATCAATCGACTATCATCTGTAATTGATAACTCTGCCAGTCGTTAACATACGTACTTATATATATATGCAAATATACGCTTTTGGGATTTCAACCTGGGTTTTCAGAACAACTAGTCAAGAGCAACAAAATATTATCACTATATACTAGTTTGTGTTTGTCACCCGGTAAACTTTGTGTCATCCATACAACAAACTTATTCTATCAAAAGTAATCCAAAGTGTTACAGTTTTCAGTCTTCACGCCAGTAAGATAATTTTCCACACTAAATAACGAATATTAAATTATATTTAATTTATATTAGGAGTTTTGACTGTTATTTTTATTTTTAAAAACCCCACTGAATTTGTAACACAATAAATAATCAAATCAAGCATAGAATACAAAAAAGTTAAATTTAAATAGTGTAAATAATGTCAGCGATATAAAAATGTCAATAGTGTAAATAAATAAAAAATGGTCTAAAAATATTTAAAAAATAAATTTATAAGACAAAGCAGTTTTTATATATTTTATTTTAGTAAAACATTACTTTATAAATGAAAAATAACGCGAACTAAAACGGAAACACTTTAAGTGACATTTTTCCTCCACGGGGTACATCTTTAAACATCTTCGACCCTATGTTTACTTCATATAAACATGGATATGTTATAAATGTAAATTTCATAAATTTTAAAAGTCTAAGGCATGATATTGTGTAGTACGTCTATATAAGGGAAAACGTAATCGATTTTATTTCCACTTTTATAAGAAAGCCCCAATCTTCATTTTATAATTGAACATTGGGGCTTTCTTAAGTGAAACCTCTCTTTGCAAAGCGAAGCGCTTAACCTTTCTTATGTATTATAGGATGAACCGTTTATATTAACTGGTAAAGTAAAGATATTAAACATCAAATTAAAAATTCGCTGACACGATACATACAGCTTTACTAACGATGTTATATTTTAACGCGAAGTGCTTTCTACATATTAAAGCAATGTTTTAATTAAATTGTGCCTAAAAATATTACATTTTCACATTTTAAGAATTTAGATGTATAAAATACTAAATATATAAGAAAACTAAGATTTTAAATTTTGGGACTGACGATTTATCATGTAAGTTTTCCTACACAGTACTCAGGTATTTATGTTATTGGGTTAATACGCCTAGGCGGTGGTAATCATTAATTTATATTGATTTATGACATACCACAGCTGATTGAATTACCACTTAAATATTAATTATATAATACTAGTTGAAAGGGTAAACTTTGTATCATCATTTACTATTCATTTTTATTACAAGAATTATTATATAAACCGTACTTCATCTGCCACTAAACCATGTCATAAAAGAAATCTAAACTGGCAATTAATGTCAGGTTTGAATATCAAGTCAGTGAGACTTTCCAAACGCATTTTAATTGTTATGTCTTAATTCTTCTGTATGGTTTTCCTTTCATTTTATTTTTCTTTCAAAACACTCCTAGTTCTTTTTACTATATCTTATAACGACGCACAGCATACATAATTAGTCAATAAGTATGATGCCATTTTCGTTTGGATGCACTTACAGTTGGTATTTAATTGAAAACCTAAATCATTCTGAAAATGTTGTATGTTTTATTCTTGGATTAAGTGTTTTATTTTACTTTACTCTGCCTAATCCAAGCGCACAATATCCACCCGAATAGGTTATATTAGATAGCATCATACAAAATTAATTGGGTTTTATTACTTCTGAATGACCTATATAAGTGTAAAATAAAATTATGATAATCCCGTATTAAATCTATAATTTGTGCAAAAGAAAAGGAACTTTTCCGCTATCTTTCATATATATACTGGAGAAAGAAACTTTCTTCTCGTAATATCTACTTACATTTATTACAATTGAGATTATCTGGCTCTCGAGCCCGGGATAATTAGTGTTAAACTACTAGTCATGGTTTTTTTATTAATATTTTTTATATTGATTAATGTAACAAAAACCTTTGACGATAAACTTTAAAAAATTAACTAATTGTGTGTTTATTTTTTCTATCTACCTGCCATATCAAAATAATTACATTTTTGTAAATTAAAGATATATAAATATAACTAGGTTAATATAATAAAGTCAAAATAAAATAATTAATAAAGCTGACATTATTAAATCTAGGACATAACTTCATTTTGACTTTATTCATATTTTTTATTATATTATAACCAATGTTAAATTTGTAATGTATTGATTTGATAATTTACTAAGAAAATTAATTGTTATACATAAAATTTAATAATTATTTATAATGAAAATAATATAGTACACCTACTCCTCTCTTTCTGTTGTCCGCGTCAGGGTCCATAATGGGTCGTTTTTAAGTTTTAGACCTTTTGTTATTATATGGATTGCAATAAATATATGAGCTGGAGTTTAAATGGTAACGAGCAATTCTTTTGTCATTTTCTTTTGTCAATTCGGACGTCATGGCAATTATAGGTCTCAAAACCATTTTGTAAGATCATAATTTTATACAATGAAAGTTATCATTTCCAATAGCCTAGATTCGTTGAAGTGGGTGCAAGATACTTCCCGAAGCGAGGAGAGGCTCAAGATTATACACCCGTTTGATTGACCCATTCGAGATCAATCTTGGCGAAAGTAGCTTGTTATAGTAATCCTACAGTGATAAAGACATTACCCAAGTGAGCTCTTACAGAGAGTACCTGTATCCAATACATAATACACTGTTTCAAGATATACACAAACGCACAATTTCAAACGTGCAAAAAGTACGCACATTGATATCACGTTAATAACCATTCAAATCTTTTGTCCCTTTTCAACATGATGGTATCGTACATCGTGTAGGTTATATTTCGTTAATCACCGCTTGTAATGTAATTATGCACGCTCTACAAAACACAGTCACCGAGGCGAGCGTTTCTTCGTTACAAAATCATTACTTTCGATGTGGGGCCCATTTCGAATGGAACCGAAATTAATCCCTGAGGAAAGAAAGTTATTTTAACAAAGGTACAGAAGGCATCAAGCTTATCATATGCAAAGTTTGTAATTATATATTATAGTACATGCTTTGTTTAATAACAACTATGTTTAATAACTGTCATCCATCACTATGATTACGATCTGAAGTTTAAACTATTCATCTAATCATAACTCCACAACACAAAAGTTCCGTGCCTTTATAATACATATATTTAAAAAATGCTTAAATATTAAAAAGAGATTCTAGATTAGCTTGGATTTTAATAATAAAAAGTCTGATAGAAAAGTCCTCCATATGCACTCGTTCTAACCTCTTCTAGGAAATTATTGAATAATTGCTTATCTTTGATCCATGATTAAACTGTCAAATTCCATGCTGACTATTGGGATTAATTAATATAAAGTATTCCACGTAATCGATATTTTATGTATTTGAAATCAGACACCACTAGAAAAACCACTGGCTAAATAAACTTGCAAAATGAAGTCCAATGAACCAAGGGCAGATTTTGAACACTATCTAACTAGCAAAGGTTGTGTTTTAATTTATTGAAATGAAAAGTAGCATGTAAGTCTTACAATATCATGCCTTGATAGAATCTTCGAAAGTTACTCCGGCAATAAACTTAATGTCACGGTGTTGCAAGGCGTAAATATATTAAAGAAAGTGAATCAAGCAACGGCGGCCGTAATCGGCTACGATGGACCAATACACAAGTCACTCTTTGTGGATAAACACGTGTATATCTAGGTAACATATTATAATGAAGATATGCTGTTCTTATGGTACACAGGCACCTTATAAAAATACTATAATTCACAACAATGTTGTTTCTTAATAATTTAATTATTCTTAATAATTTATCAATAATCACATTTTTTATTAATTTATTTAGAATTAATTTCTAGAGTGTTATCCACGCTTATTATGGTGTTTGTGGACCACAGTTATTTGTGGACCTCTCCTTCAGAAAGTTATGTGGCTAGCCTTTTGATACAGCTCTCATTTTACATGCGATGAAAGTAATGACTAATTTTATCATTTTTTACCTTTTCTTTAGGATTTTTGATATTATAATTATTTTTAACCACCCCTGAATTAAAGCATTGTACTCATTTTTTGTATTTTTGTCATTTTTTATATTTCATCCAAAAATACTCCATTTTTACTCAGGTAACAGATCAAACCAAATTCGCTGACTCTCGTTTATGCCTAAAAAATATATTATTATTTACAGTTTAAGTTTATTACACTAGCTAGCCTTTCACCTCACAAGTAAAAGTTGGAATAAACCTAATAACTTTCTTCGCACCAAAACACTATAACAGTGTAAGACCTATCGTTAAACCTAGAAAAATTGTACAAAACGCTATACATGTCAAAACCAACACAAATGACGTGAATAACTTTCTCGCACTTATTACCATATTAAAATATGGTTATAAATATACACTTCCTTAGTTATATTATAAATAACCTCGAAACACCAATTCGTGATATATTTGTTGTTCTACTTAAATTAAGCGACTCTAGCTAGAATTATATTTTTCCACTTAAACGTGTAGGATTATACAAAATATCTATTTTAAATAATCCCTATTGTATATCTACTTTTTGCATATTAAGAAAACCCTTGCAAAACAAAATTCTATTTTAACCCAATAATTATATATATTATAATTAATTAATACTTTAAAGTATTAGAAGTTGAATTAGAAAATTTGACGAATTCATATGTTTGGAAAGTATTTATCTTTAGTACTTAATAGTCTTATTCCGTTTATATATAAGTTTACATCTAGTTTAGCTTCTCAATCAATATATATGACAACATTCGTGTTCATAAATATTTGCATACTTTTTCATAACGAAGTGATTCTCATAGCTTTAATACTAGGAATAAAATCAAACTTGATGTTCTAAACTTTAGACTTCACGCGACAAGTCACTCTTTTATGGGGAAAATGATTTTTTAATGAAGAGAAATTTAATGTCTATGTTAAAGAAAATTTAATAAAAAAAGGTCATTTTAAGGTTCAGGAAAATGTAGATGATAAAAATGCTTCGACTTTTTATTTTTTGACAATTATATTTTTTATTGAGTGTCATAAGTACTATAACTTACTGAAGATTCTGAGTTTAAAGTTTTCAGCATGTTTCTAAACAGGTTTTTAGGTTATAGTTTAGTTTTATAGATAGGCGCTAACGGGGTACGCCTGTCTAATACAAAACACGTTATTGTTGATGCAAATTTTTTGTAACTGTTTTCCGTTATACTTTATAACTAAACATTGAGGTTTTACAACAGATAAGCAAAAATATTAGTTACAAAGACCTCATTAATAATTATAAACAAATAGATACAGGTCCAACTAATCAGAATATGAAAAACGTATACGTAATAAGTATAACTGATTATGTATCTTAGACAATTCACAATTATCACTTATATAACAAACTGAATGACTTGATTATTTGACATATTATATGATATACGAAATTCATTATTAATAATTGACTTTATTGTATCTTATTATTTTACTATATTATATAATATGATATTGTAGATTATCTGGATCACTGTTTTGTTATTGTTTATTATTATCTTAATTTGTTACTCCAAATTTTTTATTAATAAGTTTTCCAGTGGGAAAGTTTCCTTGCATAATATATTGCGAGGGGTACCGCATTATATTATGCAAGTATAAGGTTCATATATGATACCAATTATTATAACTAGCTATGTGGACAAAATAATAGCAATAACAAAATATTTATAAACAAATGCAAATACAACGCCAATTTGAGATTTGTTCAAGGGGATTCTCGTTCTTGGAAATATCCAAATGCAGTACTAGTTGTATTTTGAAGCAACCGGAAAACGTGCTGAAAGTTGGAACTTTGCTACAAAGCTCTAAACTGGATTTCCTCTCTTTAAGACGAAGTTCTTTTGGAAAGAGTTTCCGAACGAATTTACAGAATGCAAATTGAATTGCATCTCAGGTTTTATAAAACTAGCTGTTACCCTCGACTTTGACAATGTGGTATTTCAATTTTCTACCTTATTAAAATATAGTACCTTTAAAAATTCAATAGACTCTTCATTTAATACATCAGTGAACTGTATTTAATCTCATGCAGTTTTTGCGTGTACAAACAAACAGACAAAAATAACAAAACTGATTTATACTATCTGATTTATTAGCTTTGGTCAATATTATAACGATCATATTTATTACTATTATTACATTATAACCCTATAATATATCAATATATATATATTGATATATATACATTATGCAGACTTCAGCCGTTACAATTTATTGCATAGATTTAAAAGTATTATTTCTATTACAAAATTGATAGATTTTTCGAATTTTGTCAATTGAAAACAAAATGTGACAAAATCTTAGCTTAGACTGTCATAAAAGCAAATACCTTGATTATAGAAGATCTTAGATTCTCTTCCCATTCCAGATCACGAATTAATTTGTCATATGACATGAAGGAACTCACCATTAGTTCTAGCAATAAATCTAATTTAATTATTTTTGTTAACTTTTATATATAATTTATTTTATTTTATTGGACTTATAACCTTACACATCATAAGTCTTACCAATCGATTTCACAATGATAATAAATATAAATATATTTATTTTCGTAAAGGCTTTTTAAGGTTTCTGCAACAGTCCAGCAATGTTGTTCAATAAATAACTCGTGCTCACTGAAGCATTTTAAATCGACAAAAATTAACCACACTGTATTGTATTATGAAATAACTATGTAAAACATTAGTTGCATGCTTTTTATTTACTTACTAACGTAACTCTAAGTGTTAACCTAGTACGCGCACCTTTTTGAAATAGATCAACCTATAAATATGGCCTCAGTTCAGATGACAGCAATTTTATTAATACTTACCTTTACTTTTAGGGGATTATCATTCAAATAGAAATATAAATGTATTTTGATGTGTAAAATCAACAACAACATGGGAGGAGGGAATACGCGTGCCAGTAAGGAGTTCCGCGCTGTGACTGTGTGACAAACAAAGAAGTCTTTGTGCATCAAATAGACGTGAAGACAGTGAATAAGTGACTGTCATGCTAGGCTTTATTAATGTAAATAAAAAATACACAATATTACATATAAATACATACTAGGTACATAGGTGATACGTAGGATTTACGTATTCATATAATATTATAATATTCGTTATTAGGCATGTTACTGTGTCATTGAGCGACATGCGTAACCATACTAAACCATTATATAATTTTAAGTATGAGGTCTTATATAAAAATCCATTTTTAAATTTCAATAATTCCGAATACCCCTGAAGCACCTACCTTGATAAATGTATTGAAATAAGAAACGGGTATCATTATAAAAAGTATATAATAATTTATTTAGTGTTCAAAAATGCTTAAAACTAACTAAATTATATTTTAATATATCATTAAAACTCTTTTAATTATTGTCAGTGAAAAACTGTTAGGTGCGTTAAGTTTTTTAATGGTTGGTCTTGTGAGGTTGAATAAACTTTCTCAATTATCAAATTTTCTAGGCAGCTTAGTAAATTATTTATCAATAAGGTGAGTTAACCTATTTGATTGGACCTTTTACTCCTCGCAAAAGTTCACAAAGGTTTGCGTAAATAAATGCCTTAGGACTAGTGCCACTTCATGTAATTGACGACCAAACATAGTCCGTCCTCTCACAAGTCCTTAATAGCACTCGACATATGTCATATTAACAACATAAATTGTCCATGTTTTCTATCCGCTTTTGTGAACAAAGACAGCGAGATAAATGAAGAAGTTTATGTTAAATATTTTCTGTGTCTTTGTAGTTTGAGGCTTAGTAACTAAAATAGGTACTTTATTTATAAGTGGGCTTATATTTATCACCTCAAAATATTGCAGATAATTAATTTTGGTATTAGCTTAACTGATCCACAGAAAATAGCAAATTCATTCAACAGCTTCTTTAAGTATGTTAATTATAATATCTGAACCTAATGACATTCACAAACAGTTAAAGTACAGAAAAGGTGCTTAAGGACTATCTGGGGAAAGGGACCAGAAAGTAGCAAACCTTTATTTAAAATTAAAAATATTCTACCATTACACTGTTTATACATTTATGAAGTTTGTGTGTTTGTTGCAAGTACTTCCATTTGTTTAAGAGAAATTGTGATGTCTTGCAGAGAACTGGTCGTAATTCGCAAAATTTATGTGTACCTGCTCAGAGTTTAGCACTATATAATATATTTCTTGACTATATAATTCTTATTATAATTACCTGATGGTTTTAAAATAGCGCCTTTTTATAAATTTAAAACAATAGTTCAAAATTTTCGAATAAATAAATGTTATTACTCTGTAAACGTTTTTTCAAATGACATTTTACAAATCGGGCCATTTATTGAACCTTTTCAATATTTTCATTAAAAATATTTAGTAATAATTTGTTCGATATCTAGGTATAATCGTAATTATATGATTAAGTTCTTATTTTGACTCCTTCAATAAGTTTTTTTTAAATAAAATATTCTGTATGTAGAATACATGTGTTGGACCATTAATAGTTAAGACTTTTGTTATACCACATGTTTAATAAATAAATAATTTGATTTGATGAATGAATGTAAATTGATCAGAATAATCGTACTGAAAGTCACTAAACTGATACCGGATATAAAATGGATCGTTTTTTACTTTAAACTACCTATACCACTTTCACATAAAAAAGTGCTCTTCGACACATAAGCATGACAAAAAATTCCTACAACACCCCCGTTGTACTTATTGATTACGATATGAAGTTGTTAGAAAAGTAATTCAGAACTTTTTTGATTAGACATTGCCAGTGAGATAACCACATTTTTTACAAAATGCCGCGGTTACTTAAGTTGCAAACTTTTTGAATTCATCTAAAACTTTGTTCAAGAAATGACTAGGTATATTATGGGCAAACTTCCAGCAGGATAAATTTAAACAAATCGCTGAAAGTATTTCTTTCAATTTTGCTATATAATTGTGTACCTATTACATATCGTCAATTGGGCATAGAGAATTTATTCAAATTTAGAGACATAAATATATTCTGAATTATTCTGAACTTGGATTGGTGATGGTTGTGCATGGCATGACCCTGTTTAACGACTATTGTTGCCGAATTATGAAATCTCATACTAAATGTCACAGATTATATAATTAATAGCATAGATAGAACGAGGCCAAATAATGGGACTACAAAGAGGTATAGCATTTTTGCAACGTTTTGACCTACTGGTTATGTAAAAGATGATAATAATAGTGTAATATTCGCTCACACACTCAATATATGTGTGTGAGTTAGAGATATCTAAATCGAACTTTATTGAACTTGAATTGCATTTTGCATACAATTTAAAGGCTATTCGATTGAAATTTGCACTAGGAGAACCTTTATCAAAAATTGTTCATGTAATTGCTAACCATACTTGGCACTAGCTTCCACACGCGGCTGCGCCAGCGTGGAGTTCGGTCTGTTACAAATGTTACCTTCCCCGATAAATGGACTATCAAACACATAAAGAATTATTTTTCAATTCCAATCAGTAGTTCCAGAGATTACCCCCTACAACCTCAGATATTACGTCTTTATAACATTAGTATAGATTCATATTGTATCACACATCTGCTTCCTTGCCCGCTGCCTCAATCATTGTTATTAAGCAATGTTAAAGAAAGTCGGGTTATTATTAAAATATTTTGAAATGGTTAATGTTTAAGAATCAATAGAATCCTATATTTTATCCAGTTACCATGTAATTAACTATTACTTACCGACTCGTTTAGCAGTAATCTGACGCGTTGAGTAATTGAAGGGCACGAAGATTAATTCATCGACGCCACCAGACAAGTCTTTGGACAGGCCCTCTGCCGCACGCACCTCGTTCAAACACAACATTTTATCATCCACACACCGTTCACTAATCACTGTTGAGAATTCATTTTCAACATCAGAATCTACATCATTATCCTTATGCACTTTTGAATCCACATTTTCATACACTAACTCGGCTATTCCTTCTAAATTCCTTTGACACGATTTGTCTGCTATCACTCTAATTGAGTACAGACCGGACGCCTTTGTAGCTTCTAAAATAAAGTCTACCCGTTCGCCTCTGCCTAACTCTATAGAATTTACTTCCTCCATTTCTACTCTATGTCCATCTAAAGCAACAAGTTTGAGAACGTGCTGATCTATAAAGAATTTCACCGAACAACTTTTAGATCCGCCGCTATAAGCTAATCGGAAGCGATATCTCTTTCCTTGTTGGACTTTGAATTGAGACAATGGAGCATCCAATGTTTCGGGAGTCTTCCCTCTTCCATTTATTAACAGAGATTCACCATTGGGGACACTAGACATCATGCCAGCTAAAGGTCCCATAGAGTGACCCCATTCAGCTATAAATATAGTGTGATCTGTAGAGTCTAAGTCGTATAATTTTCTGAGAGGATCGAGCCGTGGTGATTGTCGTACAACCAACGCTCCTGACAGTCCATCTGCTGCATCTGCAGCAGAATGCGCGTGGTACATGTGTGTACCGGCAGCTGATGCGCGGAATTTGTACTGGAAAGTGGTGTAGGCGGGTTGTGGGCACTGCGTCAGCATGGGGGCTCCATCCATGAAAGGTGTTTCTTTTTGCGGTTGCCCGCGCCAATGAATCGATAAGGCATGGGCAGGCGCACGGTGTACGACGTCCACAACAAGGATATCATTTTCGCAAACGTGGAGCGCGGGCGCAGGCAATACGCGATTCGCTGTCAAGACGCCCCGCTCGCGTCCATCTGCTGAAATACACGTCGCTGGACAATCACCTCCATTCTTTTCTGTGCAGCTACCACATGATCTGAAAATTATTAATTAATAACAATAAGATCATTTTAAATATCTGTAGGTTATTTAAATTAAATAAACTGTAAAATTGTGTAGTAACTTTAAAGAACACTTACTTGCTAAGAGTTTTATACACTTCTATGACTAGTTTCACTCGACATATCATAGGCCAATCCAATTCATGACACTCTCGATCACAGTTCTCAAAATATTCCTCTGAAAAATTGAAGCATTCATTAATTTGTTACCTTCTTTAGTTTAAAATAATAATCTTTTAAACAATAAAAGACGCTAATATACGTCTCATGTTTATTACTTTGTTCACTTGGACTCGTTAACTTTCAAAATTTACTGTCTAAGCATTAATTATGTAATATAGACGTGAAAGGTTTAACAATTAATATCAAAATGCTGTAACAGTAAATCAAACTTTCATATTTCTTCTTCTAATGTTGTAACATAAAACCTATCAAAGTAGGTATTCTTTTTTAAATGATAACGATAGGGAGTGACTGAGTTCGTAGAGGTATCTCTTATAAACTGTTATATAAAAACTTAATATAAATATCTCATAGTTACCTGGCATCGGCGTGTAATAAACAACCACAATAACACTAACAAATATAATTAACAACACTAGTATCCTCTGCAAAGACATCAACATATAATTCGGTTTCTGCAAAATCGCCACCTCCTCCACTTTCTTTTCGGACTCCATAATTTTTGATTCTTACCAATCTTCAATATTTTAAAAAGTTTCCTGCGATAATACTATGACATGTTTGTATCCGAGCGTTCGAAAGTATCAGCGCGAGTGCGCGAGTCGACCAGCAAGTGGCCACTGATTGCGGTTGTGAGCAGACCCTACGGTCGGTTGATGCAACACTGCACCAGGCCATGCCTTTCGGAAACCAACTATGTAATTCCGCAGTAAAACCTCGCGCGACCTCTCCCTCTCCGGCGCAGAGTTATGTAACATTATGCAATACCTATATTAAACTCCGTATGCTTATTTGCTGCAAGTTACGTAGTCAGGCCAGACCTACTTACATAATTAATTTCATACATATCAGAAAAAAAACAGATTCCTTTGAACAATGCGTGTGAAGGCACTTTATAGACCGACTAGGTGAATTCGACTACAAATATACATATCGCTGTCGCCACATAATCAGGACTCTTTTCACAGGGTAACAGCATGTAGTGGGATTAACCGCAGTATTTACAAAAGATGTATTATTGTTATTTTCTTCCAACAATGTCAAAGACAAAATATCTTTATTTAAATAGACTCATTTACTTTTAAATCGTCATAATAGGGAATATGTATGAGAAAAACAAACAAATGTAATTAAAGGTAATAGTGATAATTTTAAGTAGGTATTAACTGGGTATTTACAAATTGTCCGAGTTAAAAAAATTTAAATATGTACTAAATAAATTACGAACTTTTCGTAAAATAGGCTGTAACGGAGTAAATAATAGGGTGGACAGCTCAGAGTAATAATGTATTTAAGTAAAAGAAAACCAATATAAAATATAGCGAAATAAAATACAAGTTAACAAGAAGAAGAGAAACAGAACAACAATGACAACCTTCTGTCAAAATAAAGAAAAAAGTAAAAAACATTAAAAACTATTTGTGAACCTGCCTGATGGCCAGTTCTTAACATCTCTCCCTCTTTTTCGAAATGAAGGAAGAGACATTTTAAGCCATCAGACAGGCAGCCGCACCAGCTTTTTGCAGGGCCGACGAAGAACTCCTCCTGCAGTGGAGACCTCGACTACGCGCAAAATTCCATCAGCGCCAGGAAACAATTTCGACACACGACCCCGTGGCCATGTGCCTCGAGGCAAATTACCATCGACGATGAGAACAAGATCGCCAATTTTTAGAGGGGGTTCTTCGTTGGCGTTGGAATTTCGTCGAGGGATAAGAGTCGGGAGATACTCTTTGAGCCAACGCTGCCAAAACACGTCGGCAAGCCACAATGTCTTGCGCCACGACGCACGTGCGTACAAATCATGAGGCTGTACCGTTCCATAGCTGTTGCTAACAGACGACGATCCAATCAAAAAGTGGAATGGTGTCAGAGCCTCTTCATCTTCCGGGTGTACTGAGACATGAGTTAAAGGTCGCGAATTTACGACTGCTTCAGCTTCTGCTAACAGCGTTAACAGTATAGATTCTCTGGGAGCTTTCTCTGTAAGGGTAACCTTTAATGCCGTCTTTATTGAACGCACAAGCCGTTCCCACGCACCACCCATAAAAGGGGCTGATGGCGGGATGAATCGCCACTCAATTTGCTGGCTAGCCAAAAAATCTTGCATTGGCGGAGCATACAGCTCTCGCAAGAACTTTGAAGCACCGACGAAGGCAGTCCCATTGTCGGACCAGATCTGCTGTGGTGCTCCACGACGTGCTGTAAATCTTCGCAAAGCCATCAATGCAGCATCCGTGGAGAGGTCATGGACTACTTCCAGGTGAACCGCCCGTGTTGTTAAACAAGTGTAGAGGGCGACATATCTTTTTTCATGCCTCCTACCGACAGTCACTTGGACTGGGCCAAAATAGTCCAAGCCGACGAATGAGAATGGGCGGTGATGATGGGCTAGACGGGCTGCAGGGAGATTTCCAACAGGCGGATCCCGAGGTACTGCTTTCCTGATGCGGCAGAACTGACATCCATTAGCTACAGATCTGACAGAGCTCCTTAATTTCAGAATCCAAAACTTTTGTCTCAGCTCATTAACTACAGTTTCGTGGTTTCCATGGGCAAGGCGACGGTGATAGTGTTCAATCAAAAGTTTCACAGCACGACTTCCTCCATCCAAAACAATTGGCGAATTGGTGGCAGTAGCTAAGTCATCAACCGCTCCAATGCGGCCAGAGAGAGTTATTAATCCGTACCTTCCGAGAACTATATCGAGCTTTTTCAGCTTACTGTGTCGAGGCAAAGGTTCCTTCAACCGAAGTGCTGCTAACTCTTCACAAAATGAGTCCGCTTGAGATCGAAGTAGGACGTGGACTTGAGCAAGACGCATGTCTTCGGCAGTTAAAGGGGAAAGCTGGTCGGCATTAATATTTCTTAATCTAGCGACAGGTGTGTGAGAAATAGAGACGTTCACACTAGCTCTATCTTTCAAACGCCTGATATATTCATGTGCGCGCGCTGTAGTGCGTAACAAACGTAGCCATTGGCTAAACCGAGAAGGATCGGCTGACAAAGATTTGATGGGGATGGTATCTACATTGATGAGATATGATAAAACGTTAATCTTAGCACTTGGTTTCAACTCGTCAGTATTGAGACTAGCGGAATTTTGAGCTTCTGAAGGCCAATCCGTATGAGGTAATTTTAAAAACTCGGGGCCCTCAATCCATCGACTATCACTTAACACGGCTACTGAGTCAGCACGGGTAGCGTCGTCCGCAACATTTAACACTGTGGGAATCCAACGCCACTCGTTTAAGGTTGTGAGCTCTAAAATATCCGCTAGTCTGTGTGCAACAAAGGGCAAGAATGACCGTGCATCACTGCGGAGCCAACCCAGAACATTCTTCGAATCCGTCCAAAAGCAACGGCGAATTGGTTTGTGCTTATGAGCTTTACAGATAGTAGAAGCTAGACGAGCTGCAACCATCGCCGCTTGTAATTCGAGGCGTGAAATAGTAACAGTGTTACTCGAGACTTGCTACTAATAAACGAGAGCTCCACGCTTCCGTCAGCATATTTCAGGCGCCAGTATGCGACTGCAACGTAAGCGTGTTCACTTGCATCGCAGAAAACGTGCAACTCACGTTCAATTAAGGAACCTGCTTTCGAATGCCAACGTGGAATTCTTAGCTTAATGGCTGATGACATGTCAGAGAGCCAAGATTTCCACTGTAAACTTAAATCGCGAGGGAGCTCCTGGTCCCAATCTACCTTCCTTCGCCAAACTACTTGAAAAATGATACGTGCTCTAATGGTGATGGGTGCAAGCATTCCAAGAGGATCGAAAACTCGCATCAAACTAGAAAGCGCATGACGTTTTGTGATAATTTCTGACAAAGCGAGCGAATCTTTCAGGGCGTCTACGTTATAACCTAATTGATCAGTTGATGGATACCAAACTAGGCCCAAGGTACGCACGCTTTGAGGGAAGTTACAAATATCTACTTTCTCACTACCGTTATTAAGTATTAGCTCTGGTGGTACAAGAGCGAGCGCATTTGGATCATTAGAGACCCAACCACGAACTTCAAAATGTGCTCGCTTTTGAACCTCTACGATATCTCTAGCAAGGCGAGAAGCTTGGTCAATTTGGTCCAAACTACCTATATAGTCATCCATATAAGTATCTTGGACTATAGCATGAGCGGCCTCAGGAAATGCACTTTTGTGCTCATCAGCGTTTTTATTTTTTAAATATAGTGCAGTAAACGGGCTACAGGCAGCGCCAAAAATCATTGACGACATCCTATAAATAGATAGAGGTAAGTTAGGGGAATCCCGCCATAAAAAACGCTGTGCATCCCTATCTTGAGGCCTAATTTTAATTTGGGGGAACATTTCTCTTATGTCGGCAGTCATGCCAATCCTGCCCTCCCGAAAACGAAAAATAATATCCAAGAGTGCTGACAACAAATCGGGGCCAGTGAGTAAGAGAGAGTTAAAACTGACACCCTGACAACGGGCAGCAGCGTCATGAACCACGCGCAACTTCCCCGGTTTGTTAGCGTTAACAACTCCAAAATGAGGCAGGTACCAAACATTAGATGAATCTGAAGCCAAATTACAGGGCTCCGCATAACCCTTATTAATCATAGCGTGGATGTTTTGCCTATAGCAGTCAGCATAAGAACTATCTTTACTGAACCTCCTTTCTAAACTATTAAATCTTGACAAAGCTAATGGATAACTATTCGGTATGGTAAGATCGTCAGAACGCCATAACAAGCCAACTTCGAACTGTCCACTTGGTAAGCGGCGAGTAGTATCCTCGAGAACTTGTATAGCACGCTCATCCGATGCAGATCGCCTTTGCTGTTTCACAATACCTATAGATTCGAGCTTATAATTATCCTGAATGAGGTTCTCTATCTCAGTGAAGTCATCTGATGTGATACTATGGTTGATAAATGCTATCGGCCTAGTCCTACTAGAAGTACACCCAAACACTACCCAACCTAGGGGTGTAAGACATGCGGCTGGTTGTGATTTCGACCCCTGTTGCACCTCCTTAGGAGTCAACAAACTCCAGTTGTCAATACCAATAATTAATTTTGGTTCCGCATTTTCATAAGTAAGATTAGGAATAGATAAATGCTTAATATCGTCACGACTAATCGACTGCCGAGCGATTCCTAACTTGTGTACAGAACGAGCCTTATGGATTTCATGATATACGGTTTCATTTAGACCCTTAATAAAGAAATCTACGTACTCGACTTCGGTCAATTTAGACAGTCCTCCCATACAATCTACTCTAATCTGAGATTTAGGGCCTCTAACACCTAACTGAGCTGTTATCTCACTGTCAATGAATGTGCTAGATGAGCCATCATCCAAGAGCGCGTAAGTATTTACGGAACCCTTAGGTCCCCTAACGGTTACCGCAGTGACCTTCAAAAGAGCTTTGAGAGGTCCCTCCGTAACAGCATGAGAAATCGTCTCAATCTTTGTCTCATTGGTAATAGTCGGACCTGACGTCTCGGGTTCAACATTTAACAAAATCGATTCAGAAGTTGTATGAGAATTAACGCGGTCAAAATTGTGTAATAACTTATGATGTCTTAGCTTACAGCCAACTACCTGACATAAGGTTTTAGGATTACAAGACCTATAACGATGCGAACCTCTTTTTAAACATCTCATACAAACTTTTTGCTCGCGAAAATAGCTATGACTTCGGTAGGATCGTGCGCTGTAGCTAAGAGAGCGCCGACGGCCTCCCGTGCGGCGCCATAGAGCGCAGTATTAATCCGAGATAAGTTGGTCATAGGAGAATATAAAGATTTCGACTCATCGTAAGCTCTCTTAAACGCGAGCAAGTCGAGGCTCTTACCATCAAAACAAGGAAGGCGACTTTCCGACCTATCCTTAGATAAGTTTTGTATTGCTTGCGCTAAAAGAGTAATATCTGAAGGAGGATTAGGAATAGGTAAGTGGGTACCGTGCGTGCGTGCTCCGCTCTGGGGCCTAACTGGTGTCGGATCGGGCCGTTGACACGTAGGCAACGTAACACGATCGCAAGGGACGCCATGGCCGGCGGGTGTAGACACTGGGTGATGAAGCGCGGCAGCCGAGGGGTCGGGACCGCCGGGAAACACAAAACAGGGTGCGTCCGCTGTGACAGCTCCGACTGGTTGCTCTAAAACAGGCACACTAAAGGAAGCCCCAGGGGTGGGACTACCGGGACGCAAGGAAATAGGTGCGCCCACTGTGGTAATACCACGGGGTTCGAGAATGCACTGGTTTATAGGCGCTGAATTATCAAGCCACTCATCTACATTACCTCTGCCGCCTCGACTACTGCCGCGACGGCTATTACTTGATTCAACTTGTATCTGTGCTATTTCCGCACGCAATTCGAGCTCTAGCGCTCTAGCCTCCGCTTGAGCAATTTTTCGAGCGTAAGCAGCTTGTATAGCGAGAGTTCTCGCTCGAATCGTCGCAGAAGAATTGGATGTTCCTGAAACAGAGTCGTCGTCCGCCGCGAGGACAGACTCGACGGGTACGGGTGCGGGCGCGGCACCAATAGGCATGCCAAAGTCGGACAGCGGTGCCTCGCCTGCACTCGCCATTAATACCTTACTCTGAGCTCGAGTAATCATGCTAGTTACGAAAATAATAATAATGAAAAAAAATTATAAGTGAGAAAAAAAAATTGCAAGTAAAATTGTATGAAAATATTACCTTGTGAAAATACTTAAATGCCGGGCGAAAGGACCAAAATGTAACGGAGTAAATAATAGGGTGGACAGCTCAGAGTAATAATGTATTTAAGTAAAAGAAAACCAATATAAAATATAGCGAAATAAAATACAAGTTAACAAGAAGAAGAGAAACAGAACAACAATGACAACCTTCTGTCAAAATAAAGAAAAAAGTAAAAAACATTAAAAACTATTTGTGAACCTGCCTGATGGCCAGTTCTTAACATAGGCATTAGGTAGAACTTTATTAAGTGGACATTAAACGTAGTATTTGCTCGTAGTAGTATAGTGCTCAATGTTGACATCTTGTGTCGGCACTTGAATGGGTTATACAGAAGAGGAAAAAATTAAGTGTAAGAGAACCACAGAACTATGAGATGCATTTATATCTATTTTTGTATTAAAACATTATTTTTGTAGATGTATAAAAATAATTTTATCGAAAAATCAAGCATAATTGGTACTTGGAAAAACTATTAAAATTTATAGCTAGACAAGGTTTATACAATTATTTGTATAAACCTTGTTTAGCTCTTGCAACACTTTAATGCGCTGCAACTTTTTTGCAAACAAGCATACAGACAGACAACCGCACGATGGTATAGATCAATTTAATCTGTAAAAACTTTCACAATAATACATAAAACAAGATTAGTATTTTTCATAGTAAATGCAATAGCAGATTTTATAACTACTATCACCAAATTGCCAAGCCGATTTGAGATTGAGACCGGCCACTGGGCTTCGGTTCTGAAATTCAATAATAAAAAAATTTCGATTTTAGCTACAAAGACAATAAAAGGGAGAGAGGTAACAGACCATATATTAATTCAATCATCAATTCTACAAGCCCTGGATAGCAATATGATAACCTCGAGCCTCATTCATGAACCTTCGAGTCCCAAGCGGCAGGGCATTAAAATCCACCTCACCTCCAAGTTGGTTCAAGGGTAGACTTAGTCAACGTATCCATTACTCGTATGAACAACATTGGAACACTTGGATCCCTCTAGACAGGAAAGACACGCTTTACTCCGAATCGAAACTAGTCTTTGTGAATTCCATATATAGCTAAGCAGACCTCGACTTCGATTAGTAACGAGGCATTGACTAGTCATAGTATTTTTAAGAGACACCTCTTTAACTTAGTCTCACGGCCAGTCTCCTGTGCAGAGCCTAAAGAAGAAACATCAACACACATAATGTTGGAATGCAACGGAGTAGCCGATTACCGTGCAACTACTTGGGATTCCAGCCTCCAGGGTAGTCACCAGGAGGCATTTGATGACATCTAGGCACTGGGACTTCCTGGAGGGATTTAGATTGCTCGAGTGAACCAGCCCCACACCCTCCAACGCAAAACATGCGCAACAGACGTCAATTTGCGAAGACTGCCTGTACGAAATAAGAAAAAAAACTCTATTATAACAGTGGTTCGTTTGGACACGTTTTCAAAATCATTCGAGACTTGAAAATATATGAAATAAAAAAAGCAAAAAGTTTTTGGCGCGTAATGGCGGGGTCGGTTGAGTGCTATATATTTTATTTCATATATTGTGTTGTAGTATAGTTTTTGTCTTGAATTAGTTTTCATTCGTGTAGTTTTATGCCAAAAAGGATCGTTATATCGTACAATATATGGAATACATCATTCAGCGTTGATTAGTGACTTACGTGAGATTTTTCAGTGTTGCATTTCCATTCATTCATTTGTTGAGTAAGTTAATTTATTTAACAACATTGTATGATTTCATTCTCATTTACTTATCTTTTCATCGTAATCATTATCAAAAAAATTTATTTTCGTATGATTTTATCATAATCGTTTACATTGCATTCCATTTTCAAAGTTTTTCTCGTAAGTATTAAGAATGGCGGAGCATACGATTAGTCGCCAAAAACTCCATGGGGCAAAGGAATACATTGCACCAATACCCTGAAACCATGAATAAAGAAAAAACTACGTAAGATATGGCTGTACGGTTTTCAGTTTCCTTTGCTTTTAATAGGGAGACATTTAACCAAAAATAAATAAAACAAGCAATAAGAGGGGATGTGTCAATGTCAATAAACATGTCATTGTCAAACCTTTTACAATCAGTCACTGCATATCTAACCCTATATTTTTCACCGGCTAAAAATAATTAGTGGCTTTAAGTTATCTACCTGTTATTTGGCTATTCCATAATATCTAATCCGTAATATATAGTTCCTTGCATAATATTCCTAAATCAAAATGGAAGTCACTAAGAATAATTTCGTGGAAGAATTTGAAAATATAACAAATAATTTAAAACGATGTTGTTTTGTTGGTTTTGATGCAGAATTTACAGCAATTCTCTCCGGAGAAAGTTTCAAACATAGGTAAGTAATGGCTAAATTTTATCCCGTGCTGGGCTTCAAAAATTTCTACTCCGCAAGAAAAATAAACAATAAACATGAAGTTTAACAATTATAGATTCAATAATGATTTCCAGTTTTATGAGCTTTAATCAAATCCATAAAACTAAATCATAATCTAAGAATTTGGTCTTTTAATTTCAGATTATTTGATACTAATGAAGATCGCTATAACAAAATAAGAAATGAAGTCAGCAAGATGATGATGACTCAAATTGGTCTAACAATGTTCCAATACGACAGAGACATTGATACCTATGTTGCTGTTGGATACACATTCCACCTCTGTCCTCAGGTGTTTGGGGACATAGACCAATCTTTTATATTCCAAGCTTCTACCCTCAAATTTCTATGTCGACATAATTTTAATTTTAATAAGGTAAATATTATATGTATATGTGTCAATATAATAAATTGTGTGTGTCATCAAATTAATATGTTCTTCAGTATGGTGCAAGGCAAATTGACCTGAGCTGTGTAAAGAATTGTGTTCTGCATAGTACAGCAAATTTTGAATAGGGTACAGAGACTATTCATAATTTACCTGTCTCTTATTCATGTTAATTTTTACATTAAAGCCATAGCAGGCACCACCTAGACAAGAGTAGATAAATGGCCCCAGTTAGAGGAGGCCTTTTGCCAACCAGACATACAGACAGGGTGCCGATGCATGATAAATGTTTATTATAAATAGTGTAATATAAAATACAGGCTGTTATTATATAAAAATCAACTCTTACCCCTCGGCAGAGGTGGTGAGACGGCTGAGGGTCAGGATAGGTCAGGCTATTATTATTATTATTCATGTTGATTTAGATTTAACTTTAACTCCTACCAAACTTACCAAACTTTAATGAAACTAAAAAAGAATAAATTTAGATTTCATAACTTAAAATTTATTTTTTGTATCTTCAAAATTATTTCAAGGCATTAATCTTTAGACAATTAAAAGTAATAAAATTATGATACCCTTTTCAATATACTGAATATTTTTCTATTTTAATTCCAGTTTACATATGAAGGAATACCATACCTAAACAAAGCCGAAGAACTATATGTTAGGCAACAATTAAAAGACAACACTTTGTTTCAAAACCTTGCACGTTGTCTGACAATGGATGATGAAAAGCAGTTGCAGATTTATTGCTCTGAAGTATCAAAGTATGTATGACACTAGTTTTGGAATGAATATGAGTATTGACAGCTGTGAGCATCGATCACATAGTTAACCACTAATGCACACTTTGAACTAAAAATCAACTCCCTAATATATTATACAGTTATCTAATGGTGCTAAGTCTCTAAATAAAACTAGCTATGTTTTTAAAAACTATCATGCATAAGGTTTAATTTCACGGACCTAACTTAAACATAATAAAAAATACTTCATATACTTCCATTGGAGTATATTTATAAAGATTTTGAAATATATTTATACATATAGATCTATAAAGTAAGGAAAAGTATGTAATATTCTCACAAAAGCTTTCTATTTTAGCAAAATAGAAAATATAAAGATATGCATTTTGAGTATTGTAAATAATCCAATAATTATGTTTTTGTGTAAGATAAATTGTATGTCAAATATTCAAAGATATTAGATATTTCATATCTATAGAATGTGGTCGGGCTTCATAACACTTCTTTATGGCAAATCATATTAACAGAGCTGCTTCTTAATATATTCTAAACATCAATTTTTAAGTGTAATTATAATGAAAGTGAGGTACTGAAATCTGGCCTTTCCAAGTAAAAAATAAAGTTCATATTTTAAATTAATAAAAACCATATTTATGAAAATTGCAAAATAAACCTTGGAACAAAGTAAGTAACCATCTCCATGAGTGTGAGAATCGCGACGGATCCGCATCAAGAATCGCCACATTTTCTCGCCGACTCTACGAAATCGACGCGTTTCCGCAATGAGGCGTTATGCAATAGTTTTGTTTGAAGAATTTTGAAAGCCTGCATTTGCCAGCATGCCGCTGCGTTCTCGGGCGCGTTGCACTCACCCACTCGTTCTAAGAGTATATACAGAAATACGTAACACGACGATAATATCGTAGCGATTCTCTCGCTCGTGGAGATAGTCCCTAATGTTTGTAAACTGCAATTGTTTCCAAAACAATATTGCAACATTCGCATCACAGTCAACTGCTTTAATAAATATTGAATTAGGTAATTCACTATAAAAAATTAATGCTATAGTAAATGCATAAAACAGAAATTTTTGCTTGTTATAAAACAAATCATATTAATATAATATAACAATCTAACACCATTGTAATAATTTTTCAGATAACTAACCATCCAAACTAAAACTTCTATTTCTTTATTTATAACTTTATGTGATAATAATTTTTAATTCCAGATGGCTCTCTATTAGTGATGAAGATACTTTCTATTTAGACGTCAAATGTCCCCAACTGAGATACATTCTACACAATGAAATTAGAATAAGATTTCCAGATGTACTCACTACTGATAGCTTAGGTAATAGTAATAAGGTAAATTTTTCGCTTGATAGGCTTGCAATATTTAATTGTATTTTTTGCTAAGTAAAATAACCAAGTGTCTGCTTACATACTTTAATATATTATATATTATCTTGCAGGTGCTTATATACAGAAATAAAAATATTGAAGGTGCAATTAGTGCCCCTAAAGAGAAGTTAGAAGAGAATTTAATGAGATATTTATTAGGCTTCTCTCAAATTATTTACCTGTTAGAAACATGGAAAAAGCCTATAGTTGGTCATAATATATTTTTGGATACAGTACTACTGCACAATCAGTTTATAGGTCCTCTACCAAGTAAATATTGTATGTTTAAGAAAAACATCAATTCTATATTTCCAATAATATATGACACAAAATATATTTCTCATGAAATGTCTAAGAAATTGACTTTAGATGAAGTGTGGAAATCAAATGCACTAAAAGAGTAAGGGTTAAATTATTCTTAATTTTCAATCGAAACTCTCCAATTGTTCCGGCTTCAAATGTTCTAGGTTCGTCTTACACGCGTTTACACTTATGAGACAAATTTAAAAGTACACCTTATATCATCCAGTTAGCTAAATATTTGTTGGATTAATAGGATTCAATCACTCCATCAACTCATAGAGATGATATGATTTTTTATTTCATGTTTTTCTTTATTCCTCATGTGTTTGTGGCAGTTGGAAACAATAACCTGGTGGTCGTATAACCTGGGCGTTAGTTTACTTGCTCCTGGTTATGTGGTTCAATGAGCTCACTCAATGAGAATTCTCAATGAGCTCACAAAACATTTGTAATGGTAACAAAAAATATATATTGGCTTATACCTGTATTTTACTCAAATAATTACAGTACCTACCCTTGATACCAGTTGTAGATTTAAAATTATAAAGAACATTAATATGTTGATTTGGATTACATAACATGATTGTTTACCAGAAACAAATACAGGAGATACTTTCTAAAATTAGAAAGGATTGAAATAAATAAAACATAGAAAACAAATATAACATATATAAATATAATATATAATAAAAAAATCTTTACAACTTAACAATGATAATTACTATAACATTACTCTTATACTACTTTTTTCTAACCCTGTATTTTAAAATTTGTGGGGATTTTCCGATTAATTAATTGAACTGATAACGTAATATTGACAATTTTTAAATTGACGTGTCGATGTGTTTATACCTAAACGGCACAATCTCGAATTCGATAGTAGGTACCTAATGCTAAGACCATTACACTGACACAATATGTGTGACAAGTTGATTGATATTAAATCCCATAAATTAATCTTCACTGCACTACAACGTTTTTCCATTGTAGCAGTGCCTATAACTACTAAACTAACTAAATAACGAATCTGGAACAGGGCAAGTCTGGAACAACTCAAATGAAATCTTAAAATTAAAATAATATTTCCACTTTTTCAGTTTATATGAATTTTTTGCTGAAGGTAAATGCAAGAAATTACAATATGGTATGAACCCTATAAGGCTAAATACTCCGTTTGATGCAAAGCAGACATACCATGAAGCTGGATGGGATTCGTTTTGTTCCGGTATCTATATTTATTGTTTTAATTAAATTATATAATATACAGTTATAGTTTAATTACATTATTAGTATTGCCTTACTGAGTTGATTAAAAAAACTTCTATTCTTGTTAATTCTTAGCAAATATTTAAATTCTAAAAATACATTTCTTTATTAGTAAAATAATTACATATATTCATGGTTATGTAATTACCTCAATAATTCACCTTCCTGAAAGACTAGCGGTAATTCAGATAGTTGTTAGAACAAACTCAGATATTTATAGTAAGTTTTAATTCTGTAAATGTCACATTAAATTATTTTCATATATAAAAAGAGGTTTACCTAGTGTTGCGCACCTCTTTTCAGAATGCTATTTCTTTTTGACTTTGTTTTTCTAATCATCTTATCTGTTGTTGTTTTCCTTAGTTACACGGTTGTTGTTATTTTTATTCACTTAAATATAAATATTAATTTTATGCATTTATCCGCCTTCTTATTACATTAGCAAATATCCACTAACTCACCTATCTGTTCTTAACACCCAGGTATATGACCGGTAACGTTATTTGACGTAATCATGCCGATTCGACTAAGTCAATGTTGTATGGATAGTATCTATCAAGTTACAATAGATATTTCATGTCGCAGAGACAAAATATTCTTAAAATTGTGAATTTCCCCGAAACTGAATTATCTGTGATTTGGGCTATCCAGTCTTCTGTTGTTTGAAGTAGAAGTAGAATCTAATCAAGGCTAGAAATCCCACGTAATTTGACATTAATACAACATTGTAGAGTTGTAGCATGTAGTATGATAACTTCCTTTATCCTTCTGAAATCATAAACTGTGGTCATAAAAATCATTCGGTTCAAAGGGTACTGCTTCATTCGCCTGGGACACTGGGCAGCGTGCGAGCTGAGTGGCAAATACAGGCCAGTGGGGCCCACCGAGAAGTTTGCAGGATTAACACCGTACTGCAACAAGGTTAACATCATACGAGGCGCTGTGCCTTACATGGTAAGTTGGACGACGATTATAAACTACAACCATTTCCTAATTATAGTTCAGTCTCGCAACGAGGATCAATATTTACAATATTACAAATTTAATGTCATAATCTTTTCAATACGTTTGTATACTTCTTTGATATTTTTGTGATAAAACCCTTATCTGGCCCGTAAAACCCAGAATCAAAATGAAAAACTGTATCATATATTTATTGTGATAAAATCGACTTACATCTATAACTCAATTATGTAAACAAAATTAAACAAAGTTAATTATAGAATATAAAATATAAAATCACTGTTTAACTTATCATTGAAGCCATTCGCTATTCCTACTGTCAGTATAATTATTAGCCTCCCTCTATTGGTCTCTCAGTCTTTCGCAATAGGTCAATAATTCAGGAATAATGTCGACCTTTTGTCAAATGTAAAGTTAATGCTGGCGTCACGGAGTGCGTTGAGGTGGTGTAAAAGCTTAACCAAAGGTGACTTTGACCGCGCCACAATATGGCCCCGATTACGTGACAAAGCTTGTGCTACCGACCACGACTGCGCCCGTTTGCCGGGAGTTCAGCTTCGCCAAGAATCAAAAGTACATACAATATTTTGTGTTGGATAAGACAATCAGTTGATCCTCTCATTGCTTTGAGGCAGATGTTGAGCTGGTCAACCATTCTTACTTAGATTCACTTATAGCTAACCTAAGGAGTTATAGCCGAGGTACCCGAGTAATAACTTAATTGGGTATATAACTGGATTAAAACCATAAACCCTTTTTCTAATGAAATCTTAAGAAAACCTTCTGGACCTTCTCAGCATCCTCAGAATTCCTCAGAATGAAGCCCTGTCGACGCTAGTACTCCTTGTCAAAACAGGTTATATAACCTGTTATATAACTGTTATATAATTTTATAAAGGACTTTTGAGTAACTTTCGATCGCAGTTTGTCTATTCATGATCAATGATCATGAAAAGACAAACTGCGATCAATGATCATGAAAAGACACACTGCGATCGAAAGTTACTCAAAAGTCCTTTATAAAATTTACTCTATTAATGCCTAAATTGTAATATAAGTAAAATTTTAATTTGTCAAAATCTGTTCATAAATTTGGTTAATTTAATTTTGTGGACTAACACATTCTCTGATTGATTTAATTTCGAGGTAGAGCCTCAGATCTTCTGCTCACAGAAAGCAAATGGCGGTTGTCAATACGTTTGGAAGGTCATGAATCAATAGAAATAAAGTACAAGCACAACAGATTTGTATTCACGGAGCGCCCTGGCCTAAACACATGTTGCTCTTCGCCTATTAGGCAAATGAAACAACTATATATCTCTTCTCTTACTCTGGACAACTTCCACTCGGTTTACCAACCCTGAGAGAGAAGTTGTGATATCAATTAGTTGTTCTTTGCATTATTTAAGAACAAATTAGGCTTGTCTGGTCCTAATGAGTTACCCAACTTTAGTTTATTAAGACCGTGTTCAATCTCCTGAAAATAAGTGAAAATAAAACTGACACAATCGTGCTAACGCTATCTATTATTATATATTTGGGAGGTTTTAATATATTCATCAATCATTTAATTGTAGCCTGAATTGGTTCCTACTTTTAATATATTTTCCAGAACCTGGTGGACAACGACCCTGTGTCACATCGACCGAGACTACTACATGTGAAATCTTTAAATGAACGAGTCATAAACGTGGGAAAAGTATGTAATTTTAACATATAAATACAAATATAGTATTAATATCTTTCGATTCTGTATAGTTAATTAAATACACACCTTTTGACGAAAAAAAGTGGTTTTTGGTCCACTTGAGATCGATGTACGGTTAGGCCACAAAATTACAATAAATTAAATTAATTTACATCACACAGTTTACAATCTTTAAATGTCATTTGTAAGTTACAGTACAATACAATAAAGATTAATTTCACCTTAGTAATTTTCTGGCAATTTCACACACACAGAAATACATTACACAGAATTCTAGGAAGAAGCTTAAACTTGGTGGACACAATACTCGTCTCCGTAGAATGAAAAAATCTTGTACCCCATACAAGTTTTTTTCATTCCTTGAACACTCTTTTATAACATCGATATTAGAAACATACTTAAAAAAATACTATAAAAAATTTAAAACTAATTAACCTATCTAAATAATAAAACGTTGAAGTAAGTTGCTCAATGAAAATACATTAAAAAAGTAATTATAATATTGACTCGTAATAGCATAAAAAAATTATCATTACAAACATTTAAAATTCGCCACTTTTTACCCAGGCAAAAGTATTCGTCGAAGAGGTAGTAATTCTGAACATTTAAATGAACTGGTAATTGAGTAGCATTAAATTTTAGCTTTTTATACTGATTTTTGGGTGATTCAGCAAACTGAATGGCAGTCTGTTTATGGTGGCACAAATTTATGGTTTTCACGTCCTTTTGCGTAATAATGTGGCCTCGTTGCTGTCAGTTTTATGTTGAAAACATTCTAAAGTTCGCCTGTTTCAGGACTATTTGTCCAATCCAGGGGCACATTATTGCGTTAGGTTTATTAAACGTATTGTTTAATAAACTAACTAAAGTTTAATAAGCTATACTAAGAAACTATGTATTCGAATAATATTCATTTTCCGACATCACACTAAAAGAATCAATTTGAAGAATTTGTAACTCATACAAAATTATAGAGCTCTTTAACGATATAATAAATTTATATTACTCATTGTAAATTCTTACCTCATAACTTACATTGTAATTAAAATCAAAGCATACCACTGCTTCTACGAATACTTGATGGAGAAGAAGCAACCTAAGGATTCTTCCAACTTCCAGCGCTTGTAATATCATTAACAAATTAACTAAGACATTTCGTGTCAGTGCATTATAATTATTGCAATTATATGTATTCTACCGTGTTTGAGCAATGACCCAATTTAATAAACCACGAGGATATCGAGGTGTCAAGTGAAGTGAGGCGAATCTGGTTTCACCGGTGTTTTCCTCGTTAGCAGCCAGTTCCAATACTCTATTTACATATAGAAGTAAGCTTATTAAAGTTTTGTTGCCTAGCATTAATTTGCTAAAAATTACAGAGGTTTCTTGGTAACTAACCTTAGTAGTCCTATCGCTATCTGTATGTAGAATATTGGAACTAGCCGTAAATTATTTTATGAATGTAGCTGATTATATTCATGAAAAATAATAGAATATAGAAACTTCAACTCATTTTTATTGATATCATCTTTAAATGTCACGAAACTATATGGGTACTTTTTCTGCCATATATTTTGAACAATGGATTTCTCATGATCTATTGAAATAAATAGTTGATTAATCATTATTTCTATTCGCAAATATAGATATATCTTTCGAAATTAGCTCCCCACTCTTTATTTTTTCTTTTATTAATTTACTCACCCGTCATGTTTTAAATTCAGTAGGAACCTGTAAAATTAAAGATGATAGCGGTCTTGTCGGCTTTCAATATGATTCCTGTTAAATTGAAAATCTATCCTAATACCATTGTTACAAAACTCAATTTTGTTGAAGATATTGTCAGTTATCTCATTAGTAAATTTTTCGACCTGTTACATAAATAAAGGAAATCCAAATTGAAATGCCAGCTCCAAGATAACTTTTTATTACGACATGTTTAAAGATAGTGAGGTTTTTTTTTCCAAGATATGCCATCCAAAATTATCTGCACGCACCGTGACGCACCACGGCTCGTCAATCACGCTCGCGCGCAACTGCTCAGGCGGACGTCACTTCACTTGATTTTTTTCTGACAGACAGATGAGTGTACGGGAGCACTAGATACGATAAAATGATTTATTGTTTTAGCTCCGCTGACTTAGATTACCTAATTATTAACAGCTAATAAATCGTACATTAAATTAAAATAGTATTTAATAAAGAGCGCTGTATTAGCGTCATACCTAATCGTTTTCTGCTAAACATAATTAAATCCTAGGTTTACACAAGTTGGCTTGTTGCATAAGCACATGTTAGCAATAACTACAGATGTTAGTACAAAACTACAGGGACTCGTCGATAATTACATTTCGTGAAACACGCAACTACAAATGCCACAATTACCACAACTGTAACACAATGTTTACCACAACTGTAGCGTAGTTCAAAAGACATCGCATACCGACCGAACACAATGCTATTTTTGTTAAAATTGTAAACAGACTTGGGTCCATCCGCGTTGTCTCTATCCTCTGAGCCAAAATTAGCGTCCATATGTTACGGAACAGTTATGGTAGTAATAATTGTCTCCTCCGCTGGTGAAGTGCTGATTGCAACATACGTTTCTACATGTAAACTTAGCTGCTACCGTGTCTGGTTCTAACGTTGCTGAACGTTAATTTCTACATACTGTTCAGATACAATCCTAAATGAGATCGACACAGAGGCAGGCACAGATACCTAGTTGGAAAACATGTGACAATTGGCTTGACGCCAGTAAGAAAACAACGCGTACACACGCACAGCACACCCACACACGCATACCTGCCTACTTTTGTATACATTTCCCGTTGCTAGTTAAAACAGATTGATAATTCCCAAGTGTCACACGCGGAAATTTTATTTTTGCGTCGTGATATTTTTTAAACGGCACCCGGTGTTTGATTTCTGAACTGTGCGAAAAACCATTTTTCATGCCACTGTCAAGGTTGATTTAAGGTTAAGATATAAATACAATAATCCCAGAGCGAAAGTCGTCTGAGCTGTATTTCATTGCGCTATAGTCGTAGTTGTCACGAGATCTATAGATAGACAAGCATTAAGATGCCAGTACCTAGTTAACAAAAGTTAATGTCGTTGCAATATAGATGGCGTCAGCGCTCGCGGGCTACGGCTCTGTCGATATAAAGCCTTATGGGAGTCGAGCGGCCCTCATAGCTACGAGCACGCAATTTACGTAAGTAATTCTTTATGTATAAAAAAAAACTTGTAACTGCTAAAAATAACTTACTTAAAATAACTACTCTTGCATTTCCACAGACACCCTTAATTTCTCTTTCTTTTTCATGTTGAAAGAGTAAGCCAAACTACTTTTAAAACTATAATAATTAAAATTGAATGTTTCATGCCAATGTAAACAAACAATTTTAATGGCACCTGGATGTCTTGCATGTTCGGCACCGTACCTCACTATTTAAATTTCTAAAAAGCTGAATTTCGTAAATGAATAGGAGAACCGCGTGTGATTTATAGTCGGTTATATTCTAAATATAAAGACTGTGAATATATGTTTTGTACTGGTGGGGTGATGACATGAAACTGATGAATTTCGGAATAAAATTAACCTAAAATACTTTAGGTTTATGTGAGAATGTATGTAATGGTAGAACTGAATGACAGATTACCAGTCTCCCCATTTCTAAACCGTCCGTCCCAAAAATGACGCATATGTGTGAGATATAAACAAATAAGTTTAAAATATTACAATTTGTGGTTGCCAATTGCAAACTCAATCGCCTTGGTAGTTAAGCTGCTAAAATGGAACGGGCAGACTCGTCCAAACAGAGCTATACGACGCAAATTTATGTTGTTTTAGTGTTAACGGTTGAGGCGACATATTCGCCAGAGTGAGTTGTAATTAATGTCACAGTGTATGTTACTCAACGTGACGGCATTATGATCGTTTCAGTACGTTTTGTAACCGTTCATTTTATTACCTTTTACACACAAACTTATACAACCAACAAAAGGTGTTGGCAGATATCGTGGGCGTGGAGTATTGGCACTGGTATACGGATACAAGCTTTATATTAAGCTGATTAATATCGAAGGTGTGACAGTTAGTATTAAGTGACCTGACAATTTGGCTTACAGTAATTTACGATTGGATTACTGTAATACCTAATGCTAAATACTGGCATAATTTCGACGAAATCGTACTACTGACACTAAAGGTTTCTCCAGGTCCTTAAATGTATTTTTTTTAAGTCCCTTGGAATTGAATTAAATTCTAAAACAGTATTAGATGAAGGATCAAAAATTGTCGACGAGTTAACAGTTAAGATAATCAATCAATTATTTAAAGATTAATAATTGGTATTGGAAAATTTGCAGTACGCAATGAGAATGGTAAAATAATCCTATTAGTTTACCATTATATTCAGTCTAATTTTTCTCAATACGATTGCAAAATGGACACCTGTCATATCACGTGACATTTAAAAGCATTTGGAGGCATTTCCCTACGTGTCTTCAGAAGTTGTATATTGTTTACTATTATATTAATAATGTTGTTTGACAGTTCATTTTTTTTCTTTATTCATACTATATTTACAATGCTGCAGAATCATTACCCATATTCTCGAAATTTAAAAGGAAAACTAAATTTAATCGATTGAATTTTATCCTATTTCACATGTTACTTACATGTAAATTATGTCAAAATACACTTAAGAGAAAGATAATCAATGAACAGTCTTATATGTTATAGATTTGTCCTATAGTATAAACTCTAACAGTAAATATAATAATGTTATGCAACACACGGACACACACACGCAAACACATGCACACGCAAACACACGCATGCACGCACGCACACACACACACGCGCGCGCGGGCACACACACAGAGAGAGAGACTATTATATTATGCGGCGACACCGTTAGGAGTCGCGACGATATGCTGGAGGAATAATCGCTCTTTCGTGGAGATTACCCGACGATAGAAGTGCGGAACCGTCGCGATTTATTGCTCGTGGAGATGGTCCATTAAGTGTTAAGATTGATACCATTGTTAATGCAAATTATTTTTACTTTCAGTGCAGAAAAAATTCTAAAACAATACAAAAACAGTCAAGAGTACAGGATATCTGTGTTTAACTCGAAACGTCACGGCTTTTCAAAACGCCTAGCTTTTTGGTAAGAATTATGTTATAAATACCACCTTCAATCACATAAAACATTTTTAGCCCGAATTATTTAATTTCGACTAGTTAAGTGGTGATAATAAATATTTGAGAACCTACATATTTATCATATTTTCTTGTTTTAAATAGTTACAGTTATTGGATAAGTGAGCAGTGGCTTATATATGTTATGTTTAGTTAATAATGTTCTTATAACGTATTTGTATAGTTATACACCAACATAATAGTTTATACTGTGACAGACATTCATATTCAAGTTTATTAACTTGAACTTAATTTCTATAGAAGCGGTCTTTGCAACACAACTATTACAACTGCCGTCTGGTCGAGTGGTCAGTTCCCCAGTCTACAAAGCCAGAGGGCACGGGTTCAAATCCCGGTAGAGGCAGATATTTATTTGATGAGTAGGAATATTTGTTTCGAGTCTCGGAAATTTGTATGCTTATGTAGTATATTACTGATATTTATATACATAACACTATTTGTATATACACATACTGTCTATATTTCTCCGTAATCAGATACTAGATTAACACATCCTCTTAATGATGCTTACATTAAGCTAGATAACAGTGTGACAAATATTAGTATTATATTTACGATGCTTTCAACTTTAAATTTTTAAATGGTTTTAAAGGTGATTTTTTTTTACAGGAGCGGTGCTGTTCTTACTGGGAGTCTAGTCATATACTTTTTACATAAGAGCTTAAAGGCTAAATAAATCCGTGTCATCTTACAACATTCATTCTCTAGCTTTAAACGGCTATAAACGTCTTCCGTTGCAATCAAATTAGTCACAATTTAAAAGCGAAGCTTATTTTTTGTAAGGAGTGTTATAAATTCCGAACCGTGAAAGTACAAAACAAGTCCTGCAGAAGTATGAATACTCTAAGATTCTCTTGAAGGAATCGGTACATTCATAGTTATAATAATACCCATAGATAATTACAATTGATATTGCGGTAATCGTTAACTGTTATCTTATGCTGCACTTCAATGCGATAAGAAAGATTTATTTTTTTATTAACTTTACACTGACTAACTATTTACTGTCTCCTTTATCTATTTTCCCTACTAATTCTTTATTTATATAAAAGTGAAGTACAAAGCAATATTATAGTTTTATCGTGCCAAACGTAAAGTTAACTTTATTTTTATTTGTTATAATTTAAAAGATTAAGTGTAAGATAAAATCAACAGATTAGTGAAAGTTACAGAAATCAATAAATAAGTAACAACTTTTGTTAAAAAATATTGTTTTATTTTTGCGAGAACTGATGTTTTATTATCACTATGAAAGTTGGTAGTACAGTGAGAAGCAAAATTGATTACTGATGACAGATCTTGAATCTTAAAATTAATAAGAATTGACCTGTTGGAACATGTTACTAGTTAATATTATATTATACACTCTCGGCTGATGAGATAATTATTTATCAGTACCAAAAATACAAAATAAAACTATTCGAACGTAAATTAAATAAGCTCTAAGTTTAAAAAAGGTTTAAAAAGCTGATTTAACTTAGTCTCACTGCATTCAGAGCCAGAAGATGCCTCCAAAGAGTTTTACGGTATTCATTCAGTGAGACAATGTGTATAACAATAGCAATAAGGAGTAAAAAATATAAATCAACGTCCTAAAATGCAGGGTTAGGCAGGCGCCTAACCTGCATTTTAGGACAAGACTTCTAAAAATATCTATGGTTCCTTTAAAACTCACTAAACTTAGCTTATTTGACAGGTCTTATTTTTGCTGATCTTTTTCTATAAATAATCAAAAGGAAAGGATATACTTAAGGCACTTCAATTTAACTTTTAACTTTAAAGTGTGCTTACAGAATTAGGCCCATTGAGTCATTAAAATAACAGCTTAGGTACAGTTTGTAACGTAGTGCTATAATACCGTATAGTTATAGCAACTCCTCCCACCTATTATAATACTGGCAATAATTTAAAACCATCAATCATTTAAATTGAAAATCTTGCCACTTTTTATTGCTTTGGTTTCATCTCTCAAATGATAATCAATATTAAATTTTCTACGGCGGCTTTATTCCGTGCCCCCTTGTTACCAGTTATTCGACGTAAAATTAAATATATAAATCAAAGTTCGTACTATAATCGTAGTACGAACTATATACATTGTATGTACATGTATATTTACAAAATAAATTCCTTTTGTATTCAAGGCACATTTTGTGCCATTACTTTACTACTTATGAATAAATATGTACTGGCGTCAAACTGTTCCTTATTACTTTAACCTCTTCTGGCACCGTAACGTTACAAATTTATGGTACAAATGATAACTCAAAACTTTTCTTAAGTAGATGGATCTTCACGCACTGTGTTTATCAACCCGAATACGATGTTCAATCAAGTATTAAAACAAAATAGTGAAACTTACGTAAAAATACCGTTAGTTTTTTTATGTTCGCGTATTTAAAATGTAGCTTTTGGAATAGGTATAAAATTACAAATTATATAGATACATTCACTGTTAAAATTACCCTAAAAACTTCTTAATTACCTATTTCTTCGTAGTTTAAGTCCGCAAAAGCAACAATGTAGTTACGCCATCTTGATTTACGGCACGTGTTAATGACTTCCCTACTAAAAAGTTTGTGTTCCGCGCGCTTCCAGTCGCATTTATAAATAACTGGGTGTAATAGCTCGCATCAATCCTACACACGATGATGTATTAAAAATGTATTTGTCATAACCGTTCATTCTGAGGCACCCAAACATTGTACAGACTAAACATTCTTCACCAGCCAATTGTTTTGACTCTAATTTCTCCTTTTCTTCATTTCTCCTTATTTCTATGAATTGATCTGATAAATGTCGTAGGTATTTGTAATTACTTCACTTCAATCGACTTTTAAGCCTACTTTAATATTTTTTAATTATCTTTTTTAAATTTGTCTTTAGGTCTTAATAAAGGACCTCTACCCTATAACATTTGCCAATTTTTAATCTATAAATACTGCTAGACTAACAATTTTTTCAAATCGAAAAAAAAATCTAATTATAAATATCTGACGATAGCGAAATTGGCTCCAAACTCTAGTTGAAATATTGGTAACAACTTTAAAAATCATCATCATTCAGGCTTTAGTGCCAGAATTAAGTCATACGGATATATGAGATGTAACTTCAGATATATTATTACATTACATACTACTTATGTTTATATTTTTGGTATTAGTAAAGTATTTAAAACGTTTAAATCAATAAATACTAATACAATTTGTGCAAGCATATAAGGCCTATGTACAAAATAATAATAACCAATCAACCAATGGCATTGTCCCAACGTCTATTCGAGATGAGTGACGGACCGATGATTGCGAAACTCCAGCAGGCGATCTTGCTCGATAACGCCAGGATCTCTATTTTTATAGAGATGGGCAATCTTGGCGTTATTATCTATTATCTCGCCCAAATCAAACGTCATTAAGAGCTTGTATTATGGATCATGAAAAACATCACTTGAAAAAGTATTCGAACATCATTTTCTTCGGAATTCTAACATGGAACCTCTGGTTTAAAAAAAAGGGGCATTGACTACTCGATCGGACGGCCATCAATTTAGTATTGTTTATCGTGTGTAAAATACTTGTCCGATTTATTCCCTCGTATTGTCTACTATTTACTGTAAGATGCATATAGTGTTATTTAAATTGAAATAAAATTCTCCGCGACATAATTATTGCATACAGCACACGTTTCTATTTAGCCGTCATATTAGCACCACAGGCGGCGAGAAAGCGACGTACGCGCAACGTTGTGCAAGTAAGCCATAAATCAACATAAATAACCCATGTCAAAACGACTCCAGCTTCTTGCCGCAGATTGGATTAGCACAACGATATGATGTTATGTTTACTTTATGTTATTAGTAAACGTCAATCCCGTCTCGAATGTATACGCAGAGTTAACTACCATTCAAAACACAGCTAACCTAAAGTGACTCACAATACTTTGGCATTAGGATCATGGGTGTTACGCTTAATGCAATAAAACATTGACTATTTAATTGGTAGATCATTAAAAATAGAAGCTCAATAGTAAACCTTTTTTCAATTTACTATGATTATAACTACAATAATCATAACTACATCATTTTAAAAAATGGAAGGAAGGACCTCGTCATGTTCTGTAAATATGCCGTAAATTTTTGAACTTTTTTAATTATAATAATTTAGAAATAACCGAATTTTGTTTTTGCAATGGCAACAGCACCTGCACGCCTAAGTTCAGCAAATATAAGTTAGAAAACACATTAAATTCACACATTCGTCATGTTTTAGCTAAGCCATATTTTAAAATAATCGAATCTCCTCCTGAAAAAATAGTAAGTAAGGTAGTTCTATCTTTCAAATCAATTTGATTCTCGATAATTTTAATAACGTTATAGTTAAATTAATTTTCAATAACCTAGTTAATATTAGTTACAGTTCTGCGTAGTTTCAGCTGACGTTATTACCGTATGTTAAATTCACTAAGCATCGTAAAATAGTAACATTGTATTGCAGTGAATTGTATAACAGGGGCAATAAGGTATCTAAATCGTGTCGTTACACGTTAGACTTACATTCATAGTCCTATTGGAACTAAAAATTAAAACTGCTATGATGGCGAAGGGTTTCAATGAATAAAATTTTGAATATTTAAATAATGAATTCCGTGATCCACAGGAGCCAGCTAAAATTTGCAGAAAAAAGACATCAAAGACTGCAAATCGATAATAAAAATGGGAAATAATTTTAATAAAGGTTTTTTTTCCAAGCCACAAACGATAATAGGCACTAAGCGACCCTATGTCGCGACACAATAGCAGAGAATCTGGGGTGTTCGTTACCTCAACATCGCCAATAATACGTATAGCGCGATACTGCAATCTGTCCAGAGCATCGAGAAGGTACTAAGCGGAGTCATCCCTAAGTTGCGAGCAATATTCAACGCAAGACTGGACTTGAGTTTTGTACTACAGGCATAAATAGTCAGGTGTGAAATACCTACGGACCTTGTTCAGGACTGCGAGTTTCCGCGAGGCGGTCTTGATAACGGTCTCTATGCAGCTCCCTAGGGTTAAGATCACATCGTAGTTCCAAATGCTGAACAAGGTCATGCTACTATGCATAGTGGTGCCCTGAAGAGAAGGACCTGCGTTTTCTTAGCATTGAACTCGACTAGATTCTTAGATCCCCATTCAGAAAACAGATCCAGCACCCTTTCGAGCTTAATAGTAAGATTCACTCTCTCTCTCTCTCTCCACGAGCTCAACTGTTGAGTGACCATCATATCTCCCATGGACCGTACCATCGTCTGCATAGCTATCAATGCTTCTTATTGAAAGCATGTCGCTCTATCATTTGTCTGTCATATGTCGCTCTTTGTACAAAATGGTTGATGTACGATAAAGATATATTTTATTTAAATAGAATACTATTTATGTAAACCACCGTTTTAAAACTGTGGATTGGTAAATTTTACTAAATGTCATTTTACTAAATTTACCAAACCACAGTTATAAAACGATGAAAAAAAACGACTTATTATTGTTTTATAATTCTCCATTCTCTCCATTAATAAATTAATTAACTACCTATTTCTGATCACAGATAACTATGTCTACAAAGTGTCATACTTAATACTGTGATAGGTATACCTATTGTGTTTATTTTAAAATACTAAGTAAATCAAACCTTACCTTAATATTTTTTTTGATTTAAAGGTATGGATGAAGGTAAGGACACAGTGGGTAATTAGTAATTAACCAATAGCCGTGCGATATATTATTATTTCGCCTTGTGTAAAACTCGGGCTATTGAATGTACAAAATGAATTATCTGAGGAGCATTCATTTGTCGTAAGTAGCTGTGACGTTGTCTAAAACAGGCAGAGAACATGGTCAAGCGACGCAGGACAAATGAGACTGAGCAGGCGCGTCGCGCGTCATTGCCGGCCTTCCCTTGCCTCGACACCCATTGTTCACGATAACAGAGACGATCACAGGTTAATAGATATCAATATTTCTGTTTGTTTAAAAAATAGAATTATTTTAAATGAAATAAATTTATACATACATTTGATTTTTTCTCTTTAATCAAAATCCTTGATCTCTGAATTGAATGAAATCTATTGCATCTTTGTCTTTGATTTTCATAAATGAAAAAACGAAAATACTAATTAATAAACTTCAATGAAAAAGAATTATTCGTGATTATTATTTAGTCTGACAATGCCTAAAAATCCTATTTATTATATTATCTTTTATTTATTAATATTTTTAATCTTATTTATTTATATATTATGTATCATGTCATTATAGATACTTAAGTAATTCCACTTTCATTGTGTATTATATATTTATTAAATCGGTGTAATGTATCGTTTTTCGTTATTTTATTTCTCTTAAGTTTTAATCCTTATACATAACTTTTTCTACTGGTTTTCTGGTAGAGAATGCCTCAGCCATTAAGTTTACCTATTGTGCTTTTGCGCAATGAAATATAAATAAAAAATTACTTGTTTTTACATCGCTAAAAGTTCAAATTTAAACATCAGCTACGTAGGTAGGTATTAAAATGGCCACAGATGTCTTTTATCATCAAGCCCTGACTGCGGTCCTGTCAAGTCTATTGTTCACATGTCTGTCCAACTAAAAAATGTACTCTATTTAATTTCTTTGGCAGCGGCAGTCGTCAAGTATATTTTCATTTGGGCGTTGCGTGGGCCGCCTCGATATAACAGTCGCAGGCGACTGAAACTGATTTTTATTGCGTTACCAATGCAATATCGTATTGTTTTATTGACGTGTAATATAAACGGAGGTGATGTTTGAATACGTAAAATCCATATAAAATGGAATGGAACTACCATAAAACTAGGAACAATTATATTGAACTGTATGTTCGTTAACTACCTACGTTATGTTTGAGTTAGTTAAACTTGTTGAAACAGATTCACAGATCCCGCTTTGTCCCAAGAAAAAATAAAATATTTTAAAACTGGCATTTAGAAATGTTCAACAGATGCAGACACAGTATGACCCGCTCTTCTTACTGTAGTTCATTTAATCATTCCAATTGATAGTTTATATTCACTATTTTATGGTAAATAATCTAAAGACTACATAAAATTATTTAAAAATACTACTTGTATTTTACACCAACAACTATGTTTATACCCACAAATTATGAACTTCATTGCTATAGATAGGACTGTATAAATTTTTCTTCCTACGCTAATCGAGCTCTGGAATGCTGAAGTTTCTGAACTACAACTAAATAAATCAAAAGTAATGAGTGTTCTATAATGGTTCCACAACAAATAATATTAAAAATAATTTTATAATAAAATAATAACAATCTTTGTTCTTGATGTACCTACTGTCTTCAATCGAGGCACCTGACAAGTGCCTCGATTGAACTCGATTCGAGGAATTTCTATGTAACTTCCTATTAATTGAGTAGAGCAATCACTCCACAGAGTACTGGATAGGCTTCGAAAGACGGTGTGGCAACTTTAATAGATACATACATACAACACCAATCATTGACAATCAATTTTCAATCATGGTATTGTATGGTAAACCACATTATTGCGTACTAATTTACTTAAGATATCTGCACTAGAATATACGTATACGTGTATTACGTAGTAATTTAATGGTTCTACTCTGCCTGGGCTAATATCAGTGGCATGAGAGACAGCATTGTTATATTTACGGAGATCACGCTAACAACGCCTGACGCTATACTTACTTTCTGATGCCCAACGTGGCGACGACGGCAACGTGACGTCATTTACGTCACAGACGGCAAAAACTTGTGAAAAGATGCATGGGACATTGAAAAACAAATGACGTGGGAACATCGTAGAGGTCGAGAATATTTTACTTTCTTTATAAATATATTCTAATAGATTATCTTTCATCTAACAGTATAATAAGTTACAAAATAAATTCTACGATCGGTTGGCCGAGTTGTTAGTACCCCTATCTACAAGTAACTCGGCCAGGGGTCTCTTCACAGATGTAAAGTTTAATCTTTTGCCTATGTTATGTTTATGTGGGTATGTACCTTGATAATATTAAATATGTCTTTCCGATATTTAGTAACCATAAAATTTTCTTTTAAGGGAATATGGATTTTCAATGCGAATAAACAAGTGAACAATTTTTGTTTTTCAATTTTGTACATACAAAACGTATTATGGCTAATAAATATTCCAATAAATAAAACTAATATTGTAAGATGTGTAGATGTTAAGAAAAAACTGTTTAATAAATTTTTTAATATAAAAAAAATATAGGATGCTATTATTAATGATCGATATCCGCAACAATGGCCTCTTGATATTGTCATAGGCATATCGATATTTCGCAAATGACTGATTCTCAGTGAGGAGCAATCCTGGTATCCCGGTGTCATAATATTCTAGTTTAATATCTGTAGTAATTTAGTAACTTATTATTGTTTTCAAACCCTAATCTTTGATTACTTTACCTTTCTATGGCTTTTTGTTCATCGTTCCTTTAAAAAAGCTGCCTCTAACTTGCGGTTCCATAAGGTGTTATAGAAATGCAAGCCGCAAGAGGCGGGTAAACTTTGTAGTATTCTGAGCCTCAGAAGAAGATTAACACTTGAGTACCATGTGATGTGACACTAATATGTATAACACAACTACAAATTGCAATGGCAGCAGCGTACAAATTGCAATCATAAATTTAACGCAATAGCTGCTGTAACATGGTACTAAAGTGTTTATGACATTTGAAGCCAACCGTACCTATTCATACTACATAAAAGTAGACTCTACTTACCGCAAGGCGCGAATCGCCGGATGGTCTGTACCGCTAGTGTAAGTTGCAATCGTATCTAGATATTTCGATCGTAGTTCTTTTCACCTGATAATTGAATTTAAAAAAATCGTTTCCAATACTTCACAATATTGGGGTTGTTGATTGCATACAATATGACAGCTAACGCCAAACACGATCCAGACCGTTCAATTCGATTGAAACTCTGGCTAGGGGTTCTGGATGATTCAATATTTTGAAAAAAATGCATGGTAAATGATTTTACCATGCTTTTATTTCAAAATATTTAATGTATTTTGTAAAGTTATGACCTTCACCTACGCGCCTGAATTTACACAATACAATACAAACATTCTTTATTGAATACCAAATATAATAAAACAACAGCAGAATAAGAAAACATATAAAAGACCCTACTGGTAATAAGCAATCTCTTCCACACAACCATGGGTGTGGGAATAATAGACAAATATTACATAGAAAACTCCAATCACATGTTGTATAAAGATATCGATATAGACAGATATATTTATTATTATATAGATATTTTAAATGCCAAAGTGACGCAGGGTACTGTGATATGCTTGACATTGGCACACCGACAGGGATAACGGCATTGCGACAACCTGTGAGATATATTTACAGCAACGGTTCTATAGTATGAGCGATATTTTCAGGGCCAGTTCTCATTACAATAAAATTTAATTTCCTGTAGTCAGGAGGTCTTAAATAATACTAAAAGCTTTCACTCATGTAATATTTAATTAAGTTGCTGTATATAAATCCAAGTACGTAAATGACATAAATTAAGAAGAGGAAGGGAGCATATGAAGATTAATAACGTTTCCTGTAATATCTCACGCTGCAGCTCGGTGTTCCAAGGAGTAGGGATACCGCCTTGTGCTACGAAGCCTCTTTGTAAATTTAACCGAAGATATGCCTCATGATCTCTTGGTAATTGACCCGCTTGCAAGTTGTATTGGTAGGCCTTTTTGCTACAAAAGTCCTACCAATTACGGGACGTTATATTTCGATGTGATTGGCAAGTTTTATTACATGACATTGCCATTACAACTCTATTTCGAAGTACATGCAGCTTCAAGTGATTTCTTGTTATTGATGGCGACTAGGCGATGGTTACCGGTAAGTTGTAACAGCGAGTGGATTGAAGGTGTGTGGAGTGGTAAATATTTGGAATTACGACTATTGCGAGAGGTTTCTTTATCAGATAGGTACTTAATAGGTTTCACACATTGATAAATAAAAATAAAGTTCTTCTAGTACACCATAAATTAATAGATATAAAATTAGCACTTGCAATGGAAATTCTAATATTTCTTAATATATTATTCAAAAAAATTTCAATGTAAATTTAAATTATAATTTTTTTTTTTTTAATTTTACTTATTTCTCATTACTAATATTGTTTACCCATCCATTTAGATAAATGATCGACGACTCAAGAAACAAACCAACTTACTAGCAATTACTTAGTTTATTTATTTATTTAAAATTTCATGTTAGTAAATAAAAGACTTAACCCCTAAAGCCGTGATCAGTCAACCAATGAGCTAAGCAGAAACTCTGCAAATGTCGGCACATTGTTCATGAGCATTAATTTTATTCCTTATTTAATCCTATAAAGAATTGAAGGTCTCGCACCGTCTGGTGCGGCTTCAGTGCTTCCAATGGCAGCAGCGTCTGCTAATGACATATTTCTGTCCGGCCACCCGCCAAGGACGCGTCACCGGCCGCGCGATCTATTTCTGACTTCGGCTATTCCTGAAAGCTTACATTGTTTTATTTCGGGCCGCAACGGTCCACCGGGAAGTGCCTGCCTATTAGCGGTAAAATGTTCTTGTTGTTATTACTGCTAAACACATACCACATTGCATAAGATATCATTAATATCATCCTATATTGTGTTTGATATTATAAACATTAAAATCTAAACAAATAGTAGAAAATTACAGCAAATGGCATTGCCCATGTTAGTTCTACTCGGTATTTTAGATCATAGGTCTCCAAACTTTGAAGCCTTCGGGCCATAATGATTTTTCAGTTTGTTCCAAGGGTCAAACCAGTTTTAATTTTTCTGCCCTTAACCTAAGCAAACTTACGCTTTTTTTTTCATTTCAATTATTAAAAAACTAAATTACTAACTTTGGATTTGGCCCGCGGGCTGTAGTTTGGAGCTAGCTGTTTTAGATTTATAGTTTTAGACAACGAGAAATGGAGTCGAAAATTGATATACTTTTATAGATTTTCCTTTATAAAAGATTAATTTGTTAATATTAAATATTTTTAATTTTAACAAATTAATCAACAGCGCGAGTAACTCTGTGTGAGTTCCAATCGAATTGAACCATCTCTCGTGTTTGGCGTCAGCTGTCAAATCGTATAAATGGAGAGCAGCGCCTCTGTTGTAAAATTTCGGAAGTTTATTTTTATATATGCACTATACGCAACTGCAATTGAAACGTCTTAATATAATTGAAACTTACACTAGATACAGATGGTAAGCATTAGGATGAGTGCATATGCAAAGATAGCTAGCAAGTTTCTTTTCACGGCTCTTTTGAATAAGTTCTCATTAGATAACAAACACTTCTGTCAAGCGTTCAATCCATATTCAGTCAATTTTAAACTACCGCAATGTTCCCGGGAGTATATCGCCGTTCAATGTGTTAAACTAATTTTCATAATATGATATGGTTCGACAAAATTTTAAACGTCCATATTAATCATATAATTATGCTCAAAGATAACAGATGTTTTGGTACTTTGTCTGCTTTATTTGTAGCAAGAGAATGTTAAATATACTTTATGCCCATTTTATCATACAAGTATACTTGAACATTTTAATATGCAATGTATAACTAATTCGATTTTCATGTGTAACTTTCTTTTTAAATAATGCTAATGATTTATTAATAAAAAAATAGGTACCTACCTGTGCTGCATGTATGTTAAATTCTTACGTATTGATAGAGTGTGATTACGTATGCTAATTGAACAACCCTCTAACAATAAATACCTATATAAATGCTTAATTATAAAATTTTAAGTGTTGGCAGTGAAGTGTGACCGTTTTATTAATTTGTTAGTACTCTACCATATTAACTATAATTTTATCGGAAATGCTATCGCGGAGATTGTAACTAACCTGACATACTGCCAAATGATTTGTCGGGTGAAGACTTCAATATAATTACCCGCGTCCACGCTTCAAAAAATGTTTTATTACTTTTGAATTGAACGAGAGTTTTAGCAAAGCGATACAAAAACCTGTTCTTATGATCCCGTACAATCTGTATTTTACCTCTCACACTTTCATACACTTTTTACCTACATCCATTTGATATTTGTAGATTTTATACGGTTATTCGCTTTTATTCAATAAACTGGAATATCACCACATTCTTATCAAGTTCTTTATTCATTTTTCTATAGAAGTACAGTTTAAAAACAAACTCCAATACAAATCTAACGTCTTTTATTATCATATTGTTATATTACTTACCAACTATTACTTACACAATTTTATAAAATATAGATTTTTAAGGGTTGACTATGATAAATTATCTTTGAAATGTTTTAACATGACATTTTATACGCCTTTAACGAATTATATAATTATAAAATGTTCATAGATATATGATTCCACTTTAACAAAATACGCATATTATGTTGAAGACTATGAGTATTTTCAACATGAAAGTATTTTTGGAAGATTAACAATTTTTGATTAGCACAACAAATATTTCACAGTATAAGTGGGTACTAGAATTTTTTACGTAATAAACTAAAGGAAATTACAGGGAGTAAGCTCAAATCCAAAACTAAACACAAATCTTATAAATACTTCATAATATAACCTATAACATCCACATTGAAAATAATAAAGAAAAATTCCAACAATAGCATAAGCAAAATATGAGCTTTACTAAGAATTCGCGAAATTATCTCAATATTTGTCTTTGTTCTATCCTACATGTTTAAAGCAAATCCTATTTTTCAAACTGTGAATATAGTGAATAAATTTATACATCTTGAAACAAATGTTCAAAGAGATCTTTGAATAATTAAGTATGTAAGGCAGTAATTTAAGCAATATTTACGCCCAAGTTTACGCCGTAAAATTTTACTGTGCAGTGTACAAGCACTGCTCTTTGTCAGGCGTGATTTTATCGGGGCCGCGTAAATATCCATTGACCGAAAGACATAATCCGATAATTTGTTGATGTTCGGTGTAATCTGACACAGTGTTGGACTGTGAGGGCTTCACATTCGGTAAATCAGTTCTATGTCCTAGAAACGCTATATTTTTGAAATCATTATTGACTACTTAAATTCATCATAAGCACTAAAGAAGCTATATAGACTATGACATCTTACTTCTTTTAAATTCTGTTATTAACAAATCAATAACGTTATCACTAACGGGAGGTAAACGTCAGTTCAAAGTTAAACTTGAATTTAATTTTTTATGTATGAAAAACCCCATTCTCTCTCTGGTGATCTGTTTCTACAAATCACTAGAGAGAGAATGAAAACTGAGACAAGATGTCAATGTCTCTCATGCCTAGTGATTACACTTGCCACCTTTCCATTCAAACCAATATACAGCGAACTGCTATAGCGACCATTACGAAAACTGGAAATTCATTAGTAAGACGACATATGTATGAGCGATGAGCGTGTAACTATGAATTCTTATTATAGGGACACTCTAAGAGGTACATAAATCATAGTTCAAATCCCCAGAAATCTTCCCAGATTTCCTAATTCCCCGTTTGCTACAATGTATTTATAAATCTTTTATACTCAACTATAGGTACATCTAAAACTTATTTCTTGAAAGAGGGTTCAGCCAAATCTAATTTCACACAATCTGATTGGCTATTAGACAATTAAAAATATCCGCCCGCCAGGCACATACATTATTTGTTATATGTTTTGACACGAGAAACGATTTTGATCAGAGTTCGCGAAATCAAACAAGATTAGAGACTAATTATATATTAGGTGGTAAAGAGTTTATCTAGTTGTTTTTATCGAAAACTTATTGAATATTTGAATTTTATCTTTGTAATTGTCGTCTAAAATATGCCATTCTTTCATTAAATGTTCATTTAGGGCACCTTGCAAATGGCCTTTTCATATTCTTCACTTGATCTACATAGACTTGGCTTACCTTTTGACTAGGCGCTATGTATCTATGTATCGGTAAGGTCGGTGAATATATGTAACGTAAGTACGGTATCGTTTCAAATAGATGGCTCAAAAACAACATAACAAAATTTCTTTGCGAAGTCCAGCGGTAAAAAGTTGTTTTAAGAAGCTCATCAAGCTCAAGTCATAAACCTGTACGCATCGGGAGGGGAGAGAACTGGCGTACTAAAATACAGACAAACTACTTGCCTAGTTTAGATTCCAGTCTCTCACTATCTTAGGACCTGTGTCACATGCATCTGATGACAATGTAATTGTTAAGCTTAAGATGATGAGAGAATATAAACGTTATTAATATTCTTCTATTATTATACTTTAAAAAATCATCACTTATGTCAAAGGGAGAGGAAGGGGAGGGAAGAGGTTCAGAATTATTCTGATGAAAGACTCGTCCGCATCATATCATCAACATCAGATAATCATCTCTACCTATACCAGAAACTAGTATCAAAGAACGGCGATTAAAAGCGGTGAATGATGTGCTTTATGGGCGCAGCTATTGTTTATGTGACGCCCTACACATTCTTTGTCGTGGCCAAATAGGTGATGGTCAAACTCGAATTATGCTACCTAGCTCTTATAGAGCACTTGCCATGATACTAAGGAACACAATCTAAAGAATTTGCTCTCAATTCAGTTGCAGTATTTATCGCAAAACTAATTACGTAACTCCAGTGATATAAGAGCTTCATCAAAGTATGTTGATTCCTAATTTTGAAAGCACAGTTTCAATATAAATTTCAGTTCACTTCTTTCACTTTTTCTAGTATGCTTAAGAAAATGATTATAATTATTTAGATTATACTTGTACTGAGTTTTAATAATCTATCCATGGAAGGTTTTGCTTACCAAGCCTTGAATTTTGACATATTTAAAAATGCAATTCCCATTAACGAAAACCCTTGATAGCAGTTGATTATAGAAATCCATCGGTGGTGTAGCTGTCTGCAAAAGTTTTTGCAGTGAGTGTATTTGGTAACATTTTCATAATATAAAAAAGGGTTTCGCCACAGTTTAGGGAACTTACTTTTTCAATTTATTAATAAGTAATGCTAATAACAATACTTCATTAAATTTACTTCGATCTGTTTATAGATTATTAGAACCGGCTTCTATAGATATTGTAAGAGATTTCTATTTCTATTTAGCTTTTACATTTGCATAATGATTATTGCTGTTAATTATCGCAAATAACAGTACAGTGAGTGTTTCCTAATCACATAGTCCAAGATAACAATATATTAAAATAATGTGGTCGTACTCTTGTTAGTATCTATTAATGCTGTTTTATTAGATAACGGTCTTACCTAGCATTTGCTAAATACTATTATATTACGAAGTTAACGTAATTCAGATAATTTGGGATATAGTTATATAATGATTCTTTCTTAATATAAGAAAAAAAAGAACTTCATCTTTATTTAATGTTTAGGAAGCTGCTGAATTAACCTTTTTAATTGTCATTGTCTCTATTGGAATAAATTATATATTCGCTTTTGCTGCGAAAGGTAATATGTTAAGGTACCTAGACAGTGGAGAGTAGCGAATATTAGACCCCTGCCTAAGTTATCTAATCCCACGGAGCTAAACGATCATGGTCCTATTATTTTTACGTTATTCAATAATTGTCGACGCTCAGCTCAGTAAATGTGTCGAAGCCTACAAAATCCATCCTATATTTCAATCTGGTTTTAAGAAGGGTAGGGAACTGTTACTGCCTTAATTGATGTAGTTGACGCTATATTGACTGCACAGGATAACGGCAAGGATTTTGTAATAAATAGACTTCTAGAAAATTATCTCATTGTGATTTTGATTCTCCTACTATAGCTTGGTATAAAAAGTTATCTTCGTGACCGATCACGTATATGAAGTAAATAACGAGCGAGGTATAAAGTTATCGTCTTTGTTGAAGCCGAGGCCTTTGTTAGCCGAGGTGCTTTCTGTCATTTATACTGCTGATGTGGTGCCATTTATGTCCCGAGGCAACAGGTGATAAAATTACGCTTATCTGAGTCGCATATCTGAATGGGATGCACATCGTTGACCTGGTTAGGAGTTGGTTTTATAATCTCGAGAATCTTTATAAAATACACAGCTTCTTAAGTGAATCGGAGCGCTTGATATTTGAATATGTGACTTTACTTGTCCTCGCTAAGTTGGTCTATGGCGACTTAGTGCATGCTGATGAGGTTCAAAACGCATGTTATTACCTACACCACACCCACATAACATATGTGAGAGGCCTTGATACATGAAATCCTTTTGAACCAGCAACCTGAGTTTACCACAATAACATTACCATTATACGATAGATATTTAAAGAGAACCTCATGATTTTTGTTGCCATACCAGAAGCATAGAACTGTGGCATTTCGAAGCAGTTTTCGCTGCAATAACACCCCTCCTCCTATTAAGCTACTTAAATGTAAATTCACAGTTAATAAGCACTTAAAATCTTACATAATTAGAAAGCAAAAGCTGGGTGTGCGATACACTGACCACACATTTATGCTAGCTCTATTTTTTTCTATAATTAGGACGTAATTTAATTAAATATTTTTAAATTGAATTTTAAATATAATTATGTATTTATTTATCTGTATATTGTAGTACAGCAAAGATGCACTGCTGTCCGATCGCGTTACTCTCCTTAAGGGTTTCGTTAGAATACCAGGCGCGGAGCATAATGACGAGCCGAGACCTGTTTGCTGTTGAAGCACTGTACCTGTCTGTGTATAGTCATAGCTATTTTCTGTATTGAAACTGTGTGTTAATCAGCTATATTGAAACATAAAACGTTTAATTTTTTGTATGCTGAGGTTGAAAAAAGTAATGACAACGTCTATGTTGAAATGAAATTAGGGTTTTCCTTTTGAATATTTGTAGGATGTAAGTCAATGAAGTAACTGCTTTAAGTTCCAAAAAGTTTCAACTATCATAGAGCTTGCCACCCTTCAGGGCAGAACTCACTAAGCCGGTACCGGGAGCTTTGCGTGTGTTAGAATTTTTGTAATTTTCGAGTGACTTTGGTTCATGTCATACAGAAAATCAACTATGGGATTGCTACCGCCCGCCAGTGCCACCTCGGTGTTCTGCTCTTGCGAGAGAAGCTAACACCGGCGGTTGATTTACGCCTGAATCCGTTTGTATAATTAAAACTACTTACAATTTTTGAACAAATTTGCTAGTTTATTCAAAATAATAACTGTCTATATAAATTTGATCTACTTTAAAGAGATATATTTATATAAAAGAAGTGCCTTATGGCCCTTACTACAGAGATGGATGCTCTTTGTAAATTATTATAACATTTGACAATAGATATGAGCTAATCACGTCTAAAACTGTCGGTATTCTGATAATGTTAGCAATAAATCGTACATTGAATGAGTATAAAGTATATTTATAACGGAGCCGGTCACCTGGGGCCTTGGTGGCGGGTGCCAGGACCGTGCTCGTTCACATCCAACGATCCATCGATTGAACATAAGAACCATATCTACTCTAGAAAAAACATATATTGTACTTGAGCGGCATGCTAAACTACAAACTTACACAATCCTGACAGCTCTCACACTGCTAAAATACCGAGGGTTGGGAAAATCATAAATATATATATTTTAGCCTTTTGCTTTTAAAGCTAACATTAAGGCGATAGTGTCTATATGATTATATTTCAAGGCCCAAATAAATGTTTTTCTTCATATTTTTCCAAAAGAAAGTATAAATATTTCAAATCTATTAAAATCGCAATTTGATAGATTTTATGTTGATAATGCAAGGATTCGCGATTAGCGTAGACAAAGCCAAAACAATTATGAATATTGCTTTGGGTTCGTTACAATTAGCAACATAATAATATTGAAATGTAAATATCAACACAGCACATTCTGGTTAAGCACTTACTGACCTGACTCAACGTAGGTACAATACAACAAATAAAATAACTATCATTTATAAAAGAAATACATGTAGTATGTAGTATGTATGCATGTAGTTTTATAAACGATAGTTATAGACCTGGCATATAGCCAAGTAATTTCTATAGAATTTCGAAAATTCCCAGCTTTAGGCAGCCTTTTGCTAAATAATATATAAATTTATCAAAAATCGAACCTTGATATCACAAAAAGAGAATATATTTTTTAAGACTATTTAATTTTTTACAGGCAAAATAAGCAAATGCTTATATTCTATAACAACCTTTGTTAATCAAACGGATCGTAACGGTATCGTGACATATCATCTTCATGTCACGCTACATAACATTAGCAATCTCCGCTAGATCACATAAATCTCATGGGGATCATTAAATATTCCATTAATTTTACGACATCTTGTACTAGCTGCATTATAAAACAAATCTCTCTCGCGTTCATTATTAAAACAAAAATGTGGTAACAAATTTCAATATCAAACGTATCTTATTAAACAGTAACTAGGGTTTATTTTTATTAGTCTTCTTCTTTCAGTGTATTGCTTCCTGTCCTGTTATCTTACTTCAAAGACTGCTACAAGAAAATTATGATGAATCTCTTAATCTATTTAACAAACCGTGCAGTTAAATTTAAATATAAGTTCGATTCACCAGCTGTTCTATTAACTATTTCGTTTATTACATTACTTACGTGAATCGTAAATATTTTGCTAGAAACTGTTTGGATAACGTAAGATTGGATAACGTAAGTAAAGGTTCATTATACGCAAACCTCTTTTAAAAACTTCTGTGTTAAATTCGAGTGATAACTATTGTACAACTTTATTTTATGATATACTTACTATTTGACCCAGTAACCTTTAATTCACCTATACAACTAACGCCACCTATAAAGTATTTAAGTAAGTTCATTTTTAAATTTTTAAGCTTTTACTTAGGATTTTCCGTATATTTATATTTAGACCCGAATAAAACGCAATTAAAATGTTTCAAATAGGTCAAGCCGTGTTTTAGTTTAAACGAGACTAACAAACGTTAATTCATTTTCATATACTATATAAACAAGAAATATGTATATCAATTTGTAATGCCTACCTAATGTTACCGCCCAATTATTACTTCTGATGTGATGATTTATGCTTGCTATAGTTAAATGTTGTCGCAAAGAGAATGCTCATTGTTTCTACACTAAACAATACACATATTAATAATAAATGATTAGATTAGTGTGTATTGCACGTATTGGTATTGTTCCACACTCGGAATAATCCAGTTTATGACCAGACTAAATCCGGGGAGGTGCAGCGTTGTATCGACCCGAAATACCAGAATATTATGCAGATATTACATTATACATATACACTTACCTTGAGTGCAAAATTAGACATCAGGATTATACGGGAGCATACTCTAGCTCGCGTTGAATACTCGTATACTAACATACCTATGTCTAATATAGCGAGAATAACGAATCCACAAGTCCTAAGAATTCTGAATTGAAATATATATAAAGAATGTGTATTTTTACGTATAATGTAATAAAAATGAAAATTAGGAACTTAAGAAAATATATTACATTACATCGACTGATTAAAAAGGAAACCATTTCTCATAAGAAATAATAAAGATAACTAAAGGAGCGTCATTGTCAATATCATACGTTTATATAAACTACTCTAAATTTAAACACATTTGCATTTAAATTATTAGGTATTATAATTAAATTTATACATTCACATTAAATAATAGTCATTATTATATAAATAAAAGACTATTGATCCTCTATGATTATCTATCGTAATTGATATGTTATGCTGGCCTTGGCGCTTTTCTATTAAAATTAAAACCAACTGAAATAAATCACGAAGTCACTACAATCTTAAAAAATTGTAAAACTGTGTGTTTGTTTAAATGGAACTTTGACGCACGCGTAACATTCTTTAGGTACGTGTTTGGCCAACCCTGTTTTATTTGTGTTGTGTTACTTTGATCTTCGTAGACAAATGTTAGCAATTTCGAGTACTTACTCATTGCATTTGTCAAAAAATGTATATAATAACAAATATTCAATTAATTTTTACAGTGAATATATTTTCATATAAAGAATGTATTTTATAACATTTAGATATTGTTGAATTCATCTTTTTTTACATAATTATTTCTTATAAATCACACAAATTTACTTACATTTTTAATATATTGAGATGGTTACTTTTTTTTAATTCCAGCTATTTCAGTATAAACTAAAACTAGATCAAAAAACAAAATCAATTAAATTTACATTTACAAAATATGGCACTGATTTGTGTAAATTTATCATTTTCATAATTTCACCAAGTGTAAAAAAAAACATATTGTGCTACTTTTTTATAATCGAACTTCACAGGAAACCGACCTCATGATTTTTGACTAAATTTTAAGTAATATGAAATATTTAAGCTTTCTATACTTGCTTTCTATTCTTTTTATTTCTTTTAGGTTACCTGGAAGAGATCGCTTTTAGCGATAAGGTCGCCCTTTGTACAAAATTAGTTAAAAGTTTTTTTTTAGTATTTCTCTTCTTGAATTGGCTGATGTACAATAAAGATATATTCTATTCTATTCTATAAATGCGAGTTATATATGTAAAGTCAGTTCTGTGCAATTTTAATTAATATAATTAATAAGTATTAGTCAAAGTTCACATCAATTGTGATTTATTGCAACAAAGGAGAATGTACTCAGTTAAGAGCAACGGAATTTTTAGTGGCCGCGTGCCAGCAGGGTTCTTTTAAATTAATTATTGTTTTACGCGCTCTAAACCATTCTATTATAACGGCACTCATACGAGTATGCCGTGAGTGGGTGCTATTCTCGGCCCCACCAAAATTTACGACCATTTGATTTACCCTCTTAATCTTGAACAAGGCGAGACAAAATTCTATGTCAATCTCGTTTATGGTACTTTAAATGTTTATGTGTTTTTAGAGCGAAATGCTACACAATGCATAATCCGGTCTTTGTTTCAGTAAGCTATATTTGTTACATGTCGTTCGAAATAACATCAATTACGAACGAAATGTAACAAATATATCAATGCCCAGCGAAGTTACTCTTTTCCATGGGTAATATAAGTTTTTGAAAATAATAATATAGTTCCTGAATTCAGAAAACTATGGTAAATCCTCACTTTTGTACGAAAACAACTGTTCACTATAGGTAGCATGTAGAAAATATTATAGTATTTGTACAATACCTTTGAAATAGTATACAAAAATTCTAAGGGGTCTTCATTTTGAGCATGCTCATCGTGGACTAGCTTAAAGCTCTGAATAATTTAAATAAATACCTGAATTTTATTTTCAAATAATTGTTTAGACATTTGTAAAACGTAAATATAAATATCTCGCATTCAGCAGCATATAATATAGAAAAGTAATAAAAAATTCCTAGGTAATTGAAACCATGATCTGGTGAATTGCTCTGGCAGAATCGAACTTTTAATGGGTATTCCTAGTGCCATTATCAGGTACTAGTGGCAGGCAGGACCGTAAACGGATTCCTTTTTTTCCTCCTCGATAAAAAATGTATATTGAACCAAAGTCAAAGTCAAAATATTTAAATATACTTTTTTTTCTTTTTTAATCGTCACAACAGGGAATATGTACAAGGTATTTGTAAATTGACCCAGTTTTAAAATTTTATTATTTGTATTAAATTAATTATTCTAAAATTAAAAGTAACACTTATATGCATATTCCCAATTAATCTTATCACCGCTTCGATAAATTAGTAGCTGCAGAGAAGAAGCGGCGCAAGAAAATCTCAGCTTTTAGTATTTACTTTTACACTGCGATATTTTATAAATCCGTATGTATCGTCGTTTCTTGTTTGATTAAGTTTCAACTCAGTTTAATTACAGCTTAAGTTTATTTAAATTGCATTTATAAATAGTGCACGCACTCATATCACCTTATTATTCCTGAACTCTGTAATAGCCTTTTTTCATTAAATTTTGTTTGATATAGTACTTAAATTTGCGTATAGGCAGTTAGTTCAGTTATATTTGACTGGATTTTATTATAAATGTGTAATTACCGCATAAATGAGTGAATTGTTTTATGTTACTGTGGAGTTTACCACAAAATTCGCGCTAGAAACACAGTAATATAATCATAGTTCGGTCTGCATCATAAACTAATACGGCGTAAAGTACTTTGTAGTTTAAAAATGAAATAATAATTTAAACATTTTTCAACTTCTCGACAGCAAGAAAACATACGGTATGATAGGCATGGACCCTAACCGCCAAGACAACCGCGGTATCTCATTCCCGTCACAAATAGAATGTTTGTTTTTTCGTCTCAGTTCCATTTCCGCAAATCGTTTCGTGTCATTATTTTTCTGTGGCTTCTATAATAACTGACGGTAATCAGCTGCCACCACCGAAGGTTGTCTAAACATGAGCCAGGTACATACATATACACGCCAAGGCATCAAATCATTTTTGTAATCACATTACACTGCCCAAGTACATATCGTTGACGCGCTGATTTAAGATTTCCGTACTAATGATTCGTGATCGAATATAGACGCTCACACAGGAAATAGTTGATTTCAGAATTATATTTAGTGAAGATTAATGAGCTATTGAAATTGTTTAGTACTGTTTATATAAATCGGTATACATAACCCTTCATCTTCTTATTTTTTTAAAACTCACTATTATATAAATAATTTAATTTTTTTATTAAACTTTCACATTAAATAATAAATATCCCGAGTCCGAATACTTGAAACATAAGCTTGACTCTCGCTTTTCATAGGACTTACTTGAGTTATACTTTTAATTAAACTAAAATGAGATGTCCTGTTAAAAATGTCGTGAAACGTTTACCGGATATAATAGGTTGAACGAAAAGTTTCTTCGCTGTTTATATGAAAATTCAAGACTTTTTTATCATAATTGATTTACATTTAATTACAGCATATATGTGCCATCTTGTAGGTAGAGATATGATCCCGTTGTTGCAATGTATTATTTTTATTACTTTTCATAACGTCAAAAAAAACTGTGTTTATATAGTTAAGCAAACTTGCATACGGACTAGACCACCTTATGATGAGCGGTTACCATAGCCTAAGACACCCACGTATATCATAAATGATAGATTATTTACTGTGTCTTAAACTGGTATATGAGTTTAAAGGTAAAGATTCCCTCTACCGATGCATAACCTACGAAAATCAAGGTTGATTTTACGCCACAAAAGTAGGTATTCTGCTGTACATCAATGCAATGGACCTTATCGTAATCGATCCGTGTCCATCATGCCGATTCATAACATCAAAGGTTGGATTGTTTTACCACAGCTGTGGCCAATACTTCATCTCATACAGATAATACAAGTGTTCAAAATGAACCCATGAACATCATATGTAGGTATGTATATATGACTGTGAATCCATAATGACTCATTGTTCACAGCTATGTTTTATATACCTCTCTCTCACTCTTTTTGTGGAATGATTTACTGGGAGGAATGATTTCCTTCTTTTTTCTGAAAACCTTCTTTTCTTTACACTGGCTAAGCGGCAGGTGTGTGTGGAGCTCACCAAGTGCCTGATCATAGTGGCACTGGAAATACCCACTAAAACTCCCCGGATCTCCCTGTACTGATAGTATCATCGGATAGGGTCTAAATGTTACAATATCAAACATTTAGACCCTGATATAATTTAGATAACAGCTGTTAATGATTCCCATACTTCATAAAAAGCTTGTGCCATGAATACTAGATAACTACTCTTAAGTGCCTTAACATAAAAACTAGCGTTATTTTAATTAAATGTAATATTTTAAAGTAACACACATTAGTAAACAAAAATATAAATAATGCAAACACGCAATGTTGTGTAGAAAACAACATTTCATAACCAAAGGTAATAAATAATTATAATTAAAAGCGCGCACAATTTTCACGAACCGGATTATATATCAAAGACAAGGTGTCCGCGGCGGCTTGAAAGCATCTAAAGGACCACTAACTCACAGAAATAAATAAAAGTTTCAAATTTAAACCGATGTCACATGTTTTACAGCGCGTACTCCGCTAACGAATTACATTTTTGTATACTTATTTCACATAATTTTAACGAATTTTTAAACAATTAAGATTATTTTACCTACATTAAACGTAAACAATGTTATTGTGCTACTAGACGCCAATACATTTAATGTCTAGGTAAAGTGACCTACCTGCTTGCGGCTTTTTATATGAAGCGTTTGTGGGCAAACATTTTATATATCTCAGAAGCTATTGTTGGCAAATATACTGTCACTTCTGGGATAATTCTTTATTATTGATACTATTTATTTCTGTAATTTAAAAAATATATTATAAAGACAACGGACTAAAGGGATAGCCGATTACAAAACATCCTGAGTCATTGCCGATAGATCAACATAGGAGTTGCCTAAACGGCAACTTCATACTTTCGTAACTCCGTACTAAAAATTTAAAACAATATTTTTATCATTTATATGTATTTATTTGATCAAAGTATTTACAATCATTGTCTAAACATTTCTGTCATCTCATTGGAAAGTCATTTGTGCCTTCCTGATAGAACTCTGACGACGTGGACTCAACAAACTATGCGAAGACATTTTGTACTGCTAACTGGAAAGAAATTATTTTTCCATGCAGAAAATTTCTCAAATAGCGAAAAAAAATGGCAGTCAGTCGTAACCATATCCGCACAGTAGATATCAGCTGTGATTACTTAACCGGATAAAAGGCTTTAGTGAATTACACCAGAATCAATTTTTCATCATACCCACATATCGATCCAAAATCACTTCATTTTGTAACGGTTTAACAAGTTAACACACATTTCAACGCGCGCTTCTTTTAACTGTTCCGCCAAATAATGTGCGCTCTTTTCAAATTTTGTATTTTACTGATTTGGTGCAAATGGGTCAATATTGTGGGTAAGTCCCGTCCCATACCGCTAAATACTTGATAGTTTGACAGGGATCGGCTATCCCTAGCATTTTATCGTTATTCTCGTGGTTCATTCTCAATATCCTCTATATTATTAGCCGTATCCTCAACACAATATTAATATTACAAGCTGTTTCTGCTGGAGTAGTACTTATTTATTAACACATGCAGAGAAGTAGACCAAAAATACGAGTTCCAAAATGGAACTTAAATGACTTTAAAGGTAAAAAGTATTTATCTTTACTTTTGAAAGTAAAAAGAATTGACAATCAAAAAATTGATTGTTATATTATTTATATAGGCTGTTGTCTTTATCGTAGAATAAAAGTTTTATTTTGAAATATCACACCATGTGTGTTTAATATTAATAATACAAATCGGCCAGTACTGTTAAACTTCAAATTCATATCTAAACCCAATAGGGGTTTAAATATATTAATATTTATTACTGACTGAAACATCTCATGATAGTTCTGTGATAAGAGACATAAATTAAAAATACTTAGCTCAAGGCATGACTATTTAGATTTGGACATTGGCTTTAGGATTTCTATCCACTAACAATAGAAATTCCACCCTACTGGTTTGACTGAAAGTTTCATAATGTATAATCGGTTGAGTAGTTAATAGGCGAACGATGCGCGTGGGCATCACTTGGCTCTTTGCCAAGAATCACCTGCCTACTCTTGTATAACGATTAAAGCCAAATATTATCTTATATCTTACACTTATTATTGTAGTCACTATAAAGTTTATTAAACCCAATGCAAATAAGCACAATCTTCATTGAAAAAGTAAAATACAGAGATAATAATGTACTTTATCGACAAATACATTTTTTCTTCAGTGTATAATGTAATTCAACCACTTATGAAAAATTGGCATCATATTTATACTTTATTAAATTTACTGTTTTATTGAATTAGACTATCTTGTAGAATCATCATTTCGGCAAGCCTGATCCAATCATTGTAACGTTTATAGACTTTTGATGATGATAATGAACATATAACGATATATCTTTCTCTATCTAGTTGTTTAAAACCGTTGTTTTATATCAGCACAGGAATACATAATATAAGTAGAAAATAATTGACCTTCATCCCGGGGCTTTGTCCCTAACCAATGCTTTCAAGTTTTTACGCCAGCCGTCGAGAAGATTAATAGTGAGAATGACGGACATGCACGCAGCGTTCGCGAGCGTCTGCTGTCGCTGCCAGCTCTAGCACGTAGCCGCTACCGCAGCCCGGTACCACAATGCCAAGTGTAGCCGGAGCTATGGTCAGATTGTGATGCCAAATACGTACGCCACTGGGGAATTGTCGCCCGGGTTGTATAGAATCTTTATAAATAGACGCACGCGGAAAATGATATTATGAAAATAGTAATAATAACTATTCTAGTGTCATGGCTCATACTCTTAATATCGTAAAGTCGTATATATATATATATATATATATATATATATATATATATATATATACTGATTTTTAAAAAAATACAGTTAATTGAACCTTTTATTAACTTTGTATATTTTTTGTGTCAAACATAATTTATTTCAAATATTTGTACTATAGGCTTACATTCGAAATATCCAAGTGACTCAAGTTACAAAAATCACTAAGCAAAAAAATTGGTTGCCAATCTAGATTGGTACCAAGCGAAGGAAGGAAAAGGAAATGATTAATCTTCTCGCTAATATAAATATGCAGTGGATAATATAGTTACCCACACGTCACCTAGAAAAGCTTAAAAAACTGAATGTGTCTATTTGGTGGCCTTGCAACCTTTGGCCGGTCCAAAGGTTGCAAAGATGATACTGATTTAAAAGGGAAGTTATGTGTTTGAGCCACTATGAAAACACAAACTCATTTTGTAGATGTATTCCTGTGACACACAATAGCTAGAGTTCAAAATAAGCTTACAATATAACACGTAGAGTGGGCAATGCGCTACAAGAGTAGTGCTTAAAAACCACTCTTTATATAATAGTCTACGGTACTCTTATTTGCCAACCTTGTAAAAAAACTAACCGAAAATAAATAACCGAAATAAAAATAAGTCACCGAAATTATTAAAAACCTACGATAGGTATAACGAACTTTAGGGAGCACCCGCTGTTCAACTGTCTTATATCCCTACTATTGTGTCGCTTCTGTATTGTTTTGATACAAGAAATACCTACAGTAGCGTTGAATATTGAAAGCTAATGAAATGCTTTACTTAACCAAACTATCATAGTTAAACTCACGAGTGTTCAGAGTTTTTCAAATTCTAAATATATTTAATAATTATTTAGATTTTATATTTTATTGAGCCATAACATAATCCCGGGAACATGATACAATAAGAGAATTTTTGGATTGTACTACTTGTCAGGTTGAAATATTAACTTTATTAAAAATTAATTAATCTCACATAAGAAAGTTTAGATCATTTCAAAAATTATTATTTATACGACTACTTTAGTTATCTTACTTAACTTTTTATTAAGATATAATATACCAGACCTTTTAATAATCATAATTTTACTAAGCTACGATTAAATTAAGGGTTACATTTTTTATTATACTGTTATTGCAATAAGCACACGAAAAAATACACTTAATCTCGCTTAATCTTTCAAACCTATAAAAACTTGTAAAAAATGTTTTTTTTTAATATATTATAGACTACAGGGATAGGTTACCACTAGTTCTACCTAAATTCTGAATCATGTTCTAGAAAATAATGACAGCTGCGTAATAAAGATAAATTTAAAACGAACATATTGTAAACGACGACGAACTACTAAGCTTTGTTAAATACTGTGATTTGTGTTATATATATATATATATATATATATATTTATAATGAACAGGGTACTAAGGAATTTAAATTCGCATTCCAGTTAATCCTGCATTAACCAACGTGCCAAATAGTCTACTAAACAAAGATTTCGCTTAATTATTTCTGTCCAATTGTTAGACTGATGACCTTAATTACAATTCAGGCTTGCGTTATATAAAACTCTCAAATTAATTTCACATAATGCGTATTTTAATTTTCAACCCTATTAATCGCGATGGTTAATTGGAAGTTGTAAAAATCCATCAACTCAAAGTCACCCCAATATACCATTAACTCAGCTCAGACTGGTCCCTGACCTTTGATCGTTGAAATATTAAAGACCACTGAAAATGACATGACAATAATAAATAATAAAACACGTGACTGAAATAAAAAATTGACCTTACAGATCATAATCAATTCAATATTATTCACATTATAATTACGTTAGAGTTTTAAATGTTTAACAGTCGACAAAGTCAAAGTCAAAGTCAAAAATAACTTTATTTAAATAGACTTATTTACTAAGCTCTTTTAAATCGTCACAACAGGGAATATGTATAACAAAATAAATAAATATAATTATAAAGACAATTACATGCTTATAAAAAGATTTAAATTATTTGAAGTTGGAACCGAGGATGCGCGATTGTGCAATGTACACAAATCTTAAGTAAAATATTGTCAGTTGTAGTTTTGCGCGCGGCATACGTGCGGGATCAACAACAGAGTAGCATGATGTCATATCGTCGTAGTATCAGTGTACATTATACCAAATTTTATCTACTTTTGTAATGAATTACATACTAATAAATATCTTTTTTACTTTGTCATTTTTTTCTCTGTCCGCAATTTCACCTTAGCCACATTGGAGTAACGATCTTTTGCCCGCACTTTTACCCTCTTTGGCATTGATGAAAAAGTAACTATTATAAATGTGTCCTATATTAAAATCTGTAACCAGTATACTGGTTAAAATATTTTAAGGTATCTCCTTTGATAAATCTTAACAGCAAAATAAATATCAATATATACATTATTGTAAACAAAAATGTATAAAAGTATATTAGACTAAAAAAAACTTAACAAAGATGTGATGAAGCAAGAGACTAGAAAATTCTTTACTTTATTTTATAATAATTTTATATCGTCTAGATTAATTATTACTATAAAATTTGAAGGTTCTATTGTCACTAAGCCTCAATGGAACCATTTCATTATACTCTATCGAATGAAAAAAGAATTTTTAAAATCGGTTTAGTATTAACTATATATTATGTACATTTTTTTCTTCAGGCTGTTGGTCATAAAACACTATTTATACTAAAAATGCAATTTGACACTGTTTTGCAAAATTGTGTCTAAATTACTAGCATGATGCAAATACACGATATTTAATGGTATTCTCAATTTAAATTTGAATATATTCAATGTCGTGTCAAAAGACTTGACTAAAAATATTGTAACATTTGAATCTTTTTGTATAACCAATTTGGTTCAATATTATATAGCTACCTACTACCTACCTACCTACTATATAGCCATAAAATTTTAATTCTCTATTATTTTAATCAGTTTTATCCAAAAACTCTGAAAATTGAGCATCAAATAAACGAAACAAAACAACACATTCTGAGGTTATATATCGAAATCTTAAAATTATTCACTAATCAAATAATATTTGAGGATTATAATATTGATACAAAGTTTATAAGTCAATAATATTATCGATATATTTGAAAAAAATTTAATCGTCACTTTATGTATTTGTTTACCTAAAGTACCAAAGGGGCGCTACGGCGTAGCACCTCGTAGGAGCTCGTAGCAGAGTTAAAATAAACTCCTAACATGGCAAAAAAGGAGGTCGTGTATTCTATTTACTGTTTATTTTGGTATGTACGTTTACCGATTTCTCTATCAATTCTGGACTGAATTTCAAAAATACCATTGCCCCAATTTATACCCATAAACTTATTATATTATCTTATCTTGGTAAAGGGCTAGGATTCACTCCCGAGCACTTAGACCCAGTTGGATCTTTTGTGATCTTTTGAATGCTATAATATAATTCAAATAGGTTTAAAAATATTTTTAACCTAATTTTAATGATAAACTTAATCAAACACTATGGATGTGTCAAAAGATTGTGGAAGTGCTCTGACGCTTATATAATATAATTATATTCCATGAGCGCAACCGCCGCGTATTTATACACATTTTTTAGAAACTTGAAATGATGTATATATGGGTCAAATGCAACTGAATTTTAAAGTAGTTATCCTCAAACAATTGAGATGAAATTTTGCATACTCTTTTATATTGGAAGCCAATGCATGGTTAACGAAAGCGTTCTAAATCCAATATGGCGCACCTATCAATATGGCGGACTAGTTTTTAATTAAGCACTCTCATAATATGTTTATGGAACGAAAGAGTTTTCTAGGTACATGTAAATATTTTTTCACATAGTCATCATCATCATCAGTTTTAGTCACATAATTGTAAATCTATCGGGGGTCTTGGTTTAAAAAAAAAGCACCCCGGTAGATTTACTGAGCAAGAATTGTCGCTTCATATACACTATGTTGGGAATTGTTCGAAAAATGTGAAATTAAAATTTTCAATTACAGAAATGTAATAAATTACAATAATGTATAATGACTTAATTAACTTATGATACTCTTAACTTAACTTAACTTAAAAAAATCAATATTTAATAATTAAATTACAATATGTCTAGTCCTTAGGGCACATTTTACAAAAAACACTGTTCTTATCAAACCGCAAAGAAGTAAAAAAAATATTTGTTTACAAATTTCTATTTAAATGCTATTTTTGTTCAGAATTAGTAGAATGGACTGATTTTGGGTCATAAATTCTTTTTCGAAAATTTTTCTCTGTCTTATATCTATAAATTAATATACTGCTAAATTCCGGTAGTAGCAACTTTATGTAGGTATATGTAACTTTATAATTATGTAAATTTTTAAAATACAACGTAAGTTGCGTTAACTGAACATTATTTTGTTTGATTTTAGACCTTGTGGTGATTATTTTTAATTGACATAGTAATTATTATGTGTGTGCATAATGAGCGAGCGAAGACCGTCCGCCGCGTATAATCTGGCAGCGGTCCCAAAGCCGCCGCGAAGCTTATAAAAGAGAGCAACTATCTCAACCAGCGCCCGGCGCGTCGCACTCCCATTTCTATCCTCATGGGGCGCGCTAATCTCTTACGATAGTACCTAAAAAACAAAATACATTTCTATGTATAATTTTTAATCACAAACCAGTTTTTTGGGACCAAGTGATTAAGTGATACGGTAAGTCGTTTTACACGTGCAGTGTTGCCAGTAGAAGATTGTGACTTTAATGTGTGAAAACGGTGTACAGTGTTGCCCACCCAATTGTGGATTGCTATTGAAAATGGGTGTTCTAGTGATAATGCGGACCAGCTAAAATGCGAAGCTGAAATTAATCATAGCGACATCTGCAGTTGCAGTGTGGAACGAGCGACAGGAGCCAGTGTTACCAGAAGTAAAAACGGGAACCGGTGAAGTCTAAAATGCATTGTTTGTGATACTAATTTATAAAAACTCTATATAATATAAAAAGTGGAAAATACAATGTTTACAGTTTCGAATAAGCTGTATACAAATATCTGCAAACTAATAACCAATTAATTCTAAAAGTTACAATTATTTATTAACCAACAAACTTCTGGAAATACTGGTTCCTGTTAAATTATAATGTTTTAATTACCCTTTCAGTTGTGAGACTTTTATAATGAAGCGTGATTTGATATCATATTAAGTAAATATTACATTATTATACAATAATGATATTGATATAATATGTAGGACGTCACATGTATCCTCACCGCTTACGTCACAGCTAAGAATAGACCCAGCAGTTCGGCTGCAGAAAAAAGCTGTTTCAAACGTCTGTAAAACTAAAGTATACCACATAAAAATAATATTTCTTGCTCGTCTTCACAATATAATAAAATAACTAGTTTCAACAGCAACACAGTATAAATATATAATAATTATGTTTACTTGCTATAACATATAATATGTAAAAATAAAATGTTATTGAAATTCAAAGAGACATAAAACTACGAAGAGTTTCAAAAAATTTTGCATATCTACATGAAGATATGCAATATAAAATATCTTTCAATGTGGCATAGCCTATCGTGGTTTCATGGCTGATATTCAAAATCAATTCACCGGGAAAATTCTTTGAGACATTACGTCGGGAACAATGCCATAACCTTGAATAGTATCAAGGGCTTTGCTTTAAAAATAATGTACAAAAATTTTACCTAGGCATCCCACAAAAGTATATAATTAATGAACGTTAAACGTGTAATACTTCGATCATTATACATTTTGCGTTAATTATACTTTAATAGTAATAAATATACGAATATTCTAATGTCCTATTTAGAAATCCATTGTCCATGTAAGATCAAAAAGTAATAATAATCTATTTGTGTTTTTGTATTACAAAATAACGCATACCAGACCAATACGATTAGATTCGATTTAGATTTTTTGATATATAACAATGAAAATAAATATAACAACCGCTACAGTAGTACAGTTAGATATCGTTTCGGTTATTTATTATGAGGATTTGTTCAATAAATCTATATTAAAATAGTAACAGGAATAATTGGAACACCTTGATTCTCTCCGAGATTTGGCTGGTGGAGTGACCTCCCTATACGTGCCCATTAAATACCACAAATCCCTTGCCGTCTCGCCAACTAGGACCTGCCAAAACAGACGATTACGACACACTCAACTACACTATAATTCTATTTCGATTATTACCTTCGCCTGTTTATTTCTAGATGACGAATCGCCTCTCCAATGTATTATATACGTACGTGGCCTACGATCTAATGCTGGATAGAGTATATACGTAGTATACGTGCGCCAGCAAGGCGTTACATTATCTTTGGAATTTTAAAAGCTTGTTTTATATTGTGCAACGTAATGGCACTGCAGCAAGTTTCTAACTAAATGGTATCTAACTAAAGCGTATCGACACAAGAAAAAGAAAGTATTCAGTTAACTTTTAGCAGAGTCGACAGATGTTATTTTCACGCATCAAATAGGGCTTGCTATTGTTTACTCTTTGTATGCCAATAACAACACTTCATTCATGACGCCCGATACGACAATGTTGGCTATAATATACCTTAGTTTTAGCCCATTGTAATAATACATGTTACATTAGTTTCAGCAAAAAGTTACAGATATTTTCAAATAAATTTTATTTTAGGGAATGAAAAATACTGTCGACTTTTTGATTTCGTTTAATTGCCTTCCTTTCACACAAATCTAACACCGCCTTAAGATCATCATCATTAATAAACCAATAACGCACCTATTTCATGAGTTCATTCATTGGTATGGTAAAGTATTTCAAACAAACAGACATTGGAAGACTGACATCGTACAGTTCTTCTGTATTATGAAATGTAAACGTAAATATATATAAGAGGATGTCTGCTACTGTTTACTAATGTTTATTTACACTAAGAGTTTTCATTCCGGTACCAACAGGAAACCTTTAGAAGATTAAAAATAGATAATCTACACATACTTAATCCTACTTTTATTCTTCTTTTATGGTTTAATCAATTATTACTAAACTCGAAAAGTTCGTAAACATTTGATGAAATTGAAATCTATTTCCTCGTGAGTTTCTCCCATATAGGAAGGCCTGTGCCTAGTAGTGCAACGTAAAAGTTGTGGACGATGATACACAACATAGATTAGTGATATCATAATACCTCTCTTTTCAAATTCTTTAGTTTTGTTACCTAAGTTCAATCTGATATAACTAAAGCTGTTAAGACAATCATATATTTATTGCTTTTACAATAGAATGGAAAAGATACAGGCAAATGGCCGCAAAATGACATCCGTGATACTTTACCAGCTTCAATGTAATATCGCTGTACTGTTTACAATCTCGTAGTGTGAAATATTGCCAGAAATGTAAACCAACCAATTTTGTTTAGACTTAGATGGAATCTCTCTAATGTTCGTGGGAATGAAAATGTTTTGCATATGAAAAAATACCTGATTGAAAAACAAAAGAAAAATCTTAGCCAAAACGTACTTAAAAAGCGTACTTTTTAACTTACCTTTCAACATTACAGACTTTCGCATAAAATTTTCACAAATCCAAAAATACCTCCATAAAATTTTGTTTAAAGAACAAAACCTACTTGATTTAAATAAAGACTTCAGGATTTGTAAAAAAATAATAAGCTCTTTTTTAAATGGAATCAATTACTAAGTTATTTTGAATCGTCAAAATAAAACCTACCACTGCTTCGGCGAATAGTTTAGCTTTGGAGAAGAAGCAACGCAAGAAATTCCTCAGCTTTTAAATGCTTGAAACGACAATTACAAATTGGTTATGTCATTACGAGTCAATATTATAATTGTTGTTTTTAATGTATTGTCATTGAGCAACTTACTTCAATACTTCATAATTAGGATAGTCATTTATTTTCAGTATCCACATCGGTAAGCCGTCTAATTGTTTTAATGTTGATGAAATTGTTCCTGAAATTGTTTTTATACGTGCAATTTAATATCGAACATTATACCTAAGAAAACTGCTGACAGAGAAGGATTCAATTCCATAATACAAAAATTGGTTCCTCCTTGTTTTATATTAGGCATAGTTACCTTAATTAATTTAGTTCTATTATCATTAGAAACTGCAGTATTCACTCCTTCAAAATTGCTTAGTTCTCTATTTATTTTAAATATCAAAGAGGTATCATCAGCGAATAATACAATTCCATGATTTTCCCTTACATGGTAGGGTAAGTCATCTACATAAATTAAAAACATAAATGGACCGAGAATGGGGCACGTCAATAGTGACCCTAGATCCAGAATATCTTGCTCTACTTATGAATTATATTTTCCAGATAAGAGGTGAAAAGATCGAGAGCTTAGTTCGTAATTCCATAATGGTGTGACTTCCTAGCAAGCTCATTATTATTGTTCTAGTAACTTTTGGGCCTTATAGGCTACTACGACCAGTATTGATCTTTTGTGGCAGCCATTTAGAGCTCACTGTCTATCCCCGTTGATTCCAGAAATATCAACATTATTCAGGCAGTAATATGTTGCACCGCCTTTGCACCGTATGCTTCCCCAGGAAAATGCTTCATTTAAGTTTTTAGTTTTGGACTATTTGGACTTTGATTCCAAAGATTCCATTGCCAGCATAGCAACTTGACAGTCTGAGTTAATGTAGATTTATTAGTCTCTTAGGTCACTTTCAAGATTTATTGATGGAAAAGATTTCATCAATAAATCTTTTTGAGTACCGAAAAGTGCATTTGTTGATGGAAAAGATTTCAGCCTGAAAGGTATTTTATCCATGCTAACGCTAGCTCTCAGCTTTAACCTATCACCATAGATGCCACTTCCGATATTATGACATTTTTTTGATCCGTCTGTATACCGAACATAGTTTCCCACCTTGAAGTCCACTAGGTTATTACTCCATTTGTCTCATGAAGGTACATACCTTCGAACCTGTGGGTATCCACAGTATACATTTTGGGGAATTTACGTTCGACATTTGTGTTGTCTGTAGGCATGCTTAAACACTTGTGAGCGCCATTTTGACTTGGTAAGCTTGCATATTCTATAGATGCATTGCTTAGCTTCTTTTTGCACTTGCAGGTGGAGTGGTGTTAAATACAGCAGTGTATCCAGGGCTGCTCCTGGTGTTGAGAATATACCATACGTTGTACATTGTTTAGCTTTTGGATGACTGTCTTTTGGTTGGCCTTATCACACCAGACTGCGGAGGCATAATATATGATACTGTTATTTAAAGCCACATAGTGATGTTGGGTTTAAACCCAAACGGCAAGAGCAAAATGGTAAGAGCTAGCTTCTATACATCTAGCTTCTACCATTCTTCAGCTCGTTTATTTATTCAGCAGCTATTTTGGTTTTCTGCATTCCAGGTCATGTTTCGGTCAAATGACCCCTAGATATTTGACCTCATTTGAATAAGATATTTCTTCTTAATTCATTCAGTTTCAGGTGCGCGTATGTTTCCAGTTTTCTTTTTCTTGTAAGTGGCACCAGCACTGTTTAATTTTCGTTAATGAACAAGTCATTTTCTATGCACCATTTGTTTATGCTGTTAAGAGCTCCCTGCATTATTTTGGCATAACCTTCTATGTTATAGTTATGGTCCAACATAATTGCAAGCTTATCATTACCAACACAATTAAAGGCATTAGATAAATAAATAAAAAAGTACCTAGCTCATGTCGTGAATCCTCTCAGGCTAAAAAAAGTCTTTTATTAATTCTACTCCCGCATATAATGTTTATCGACCCCTCGTAAAACCGAACCGTTTAATATCATTAAATAACTTCTAAGATATAATCTATCTTGATATAAACTATCTGGGAATTCATCATCATCATCAGGAATATCTGGGTATATGGCAGGTAAATTAGTCTCCTAAATTTCTCCTTTACTTTCAGAGTACATTCCAAAACGTAACTTTAGGCTTTTTGAACGAAAGCTAAACGTCTGTCAATGTAATTGGCGCATAAATTTTGAGTGCCTTTATAATAGCTTACGTTACATTGAATTCTCAATGCTTTCTTAAAACTCTTCGTGTCTCCCTCTCGGTTCGTAGATTTTTTATTCCTCACACCGTGGTTAACCGAATCTTCATCACAATTGCTCAATTTAACTAGGTCAATTAAAATAACTCAATCAGATGTTACTAAAGAGAATAGTACTATTTGAGAAAAACTTAGAAGAATCTGCTATTCTAAAAGCAGAAAATTATGACACTCTTTTTATGACTGCACTACTAAGTTCTCTATATAGAGAACCCTTACAATCGAAGGAAGGAAGTATCTAATCGTTAATATTATATTCAAAAGTATATATTCAAATAACAGATCTTTAGTTTTTGTGACATTTTCTTAAAAATATTCGAAATATTGAATGAACAATCAATGATGATCATGTTTGTTCGTTTATTGTTACTTCGTTTATGGTTGCCAAAAACACTTTCATCTCTAAAAAGTTTGTTGATCTTAGACTTTCATTTAATGTTACCGATTGTTATGAATGAATATGATTGACAGCTTAGCGAATGAAAAGCACAAATTAACGTATTGTACGTTGTAGATAGTATCATATCGATCGTAAGGTTATTTGAGTGCATCCGAGTTAATTTGAAGCTATGAAGCGTGTGTTACATAATTATGCGTTAAAATATAAAATGACATAATTGCATCAAACATTAAATTTCCCTAAATAACGCAATAATGTGCTCGTATTTATAGGATTCTCAAAACTTTATGAATGTACGTATATTAGTTTCTATTATATTATTATTATAATGAAAGCGACGTATACCTTTATTTCGTGGTAATCTTTAAATTAGTACTTAAATATTACAACGGATGACCATCGCACAAGTTCTTACTGAATTTTCTTTTTTCTTATGAAAAATCTATTTTATGTCACAAATAAATTGCTTTTTACTCTATTGTAAAGATTATTATTATTTTTTCTATTTAAAAGAAATATAAAATTTCGAAATATCATATCATCTAAGATAAAACTAAGGTTGAATTATGACCAAAGTCTATGTATGTGAAGTCTCCGTGACATTAAAATTAACCTGTAAGGAATTTAGTCAAACTAACGAATCGGAATTCAATCTTGTGCATTTAATATTCTGGGTGATAGTGTGTTGACTTTAAAGATAATTTATAAACAGATTTATTTCGATAAGACAGTTTTTTCCACTTTAAGTTTAAGCAAATCAAGACCTGGGGGCAGATTTAGTGAAGCTTCAATTAAAAAAATTCTCTTAATTCCGCTAGTATTCGTAATGAATTCAATTTGAAATTGACATGATACCCTCGGCTTCTTTCTACCATCGCACCACTCGCCATTGGCAATAATCATCCACACTTTACAACTAAAGTGATGACCGCATACTATACGGTTTCAAAAAACCTGCTACGGAATAAATGCAAGCAAGATGTATCAAGCTGTTTAAATACGACGTGAAAGAGATTTTATAGAGTCGGAAAAGACCTACTACTACGTATTGTTCAATGCTGGATTTCTATAGTGCACAGCGGAAAGGTAAAATATAAAATTATTTCACATGTACATGTCAAAACCATGTACATGTAGATAACCGATCACTCCCCGGACCTTATTCTTGATTGCTGCCTTATGGTATAAAATGTTTTAATTTAATGGATAATATATATCAAATTTTCATAACTATTACGTTATCTAATTAGGATGCCCATCTTTGTGTTCCTAAATATGCCTTAACTTTGGTATATGCTTCAATTATGTGGTGTTACTTTCTAGTCCTCGTTCCCCTAATAATAGTTTAACACATTTTACTACCTATCTTTATGAATTTAACTGTCTTGTATGACAGCGATACGCATAAGGGATAAATCTTACCACGACACAAAATATTTCATCTCATAGATCAGTGTCAGGTGGAAGTCCGTGTGCCAAAGTAGGTACACCATGTCAAACTCTCGGCCACGCTCCAAATGAGCCATGGTGAATACTCTTTCATAACTACTTTATATAAAGACAATAACTACCCTAATATGCACTGGCGACAATAAAATCATTCGATTCTAAGTGAAATGAAGTTTATTATGCCGTTATAAAAAATAACAACTTATTTCACTATGATAGAGTATATTAGGAGGTAGATAGGCACACAGAGAATAAAAATGATAACATAATGTGTTTGATTAATGATTATCAAAGATTAATCTTTGATGGATGAAACCCGAACAGTTACCTATCGACAGTAAATAAACTCCTATATATTCCAAAATTAAAAGCAAATAATTTAAAAGTTTTCGCAAACGGTTTATCTTATCGCTATGTTACAATAGGTATATGTTATTATGTTTATTGTGCACCAACCTCTATACCTATGTTACATAAAAGATCAAGGTAAATAATGTGGTTTTGACTACTAAACATCTATTGTAGTGAAAATCGACACCAATTCGGTTAATAAAAATCTTGTCTAATAATAATATTCCTAATTAAGAAAATGTTCGGAATAGTATTTTACACTTAAAAATCATCATCAAGAATCTCTCTGTATGCTCGAGAGCTCGACCCGGGCAGCGGCCGCTATAAAAAGATCATCATAGGACGGCCACCGCGCGACATGCAACCCTGGAAAACGACTCGGCAGTGCCATCGAGTACTGTTGCCAAAATAATTAAAGAAATCTCAGTCAGTATCCCTCCACGGCGCCCGCGCCGCTCTAAAATCGTCGCTCTAAGCCCGGGAGTCGCTACTCGGGGCGCGGAGGGAAAACATCTCCCGCGCCACTCTTATTTCTTCTTTCCTTCCCGACGCTGTCGAAAAAAATATTTCAGTAAGTTCCCACCACCCTTATAATATCGGATAAGCTGTGAATGTGGCAAATATAAGTGTAAAACTAAGTGATAAAATATATAAAGGAAGTTTGTGGGTGTTCATAAGTGTTTAAAAGTGTTACATAATCGCGAAACAAAATTCATTTTTTTAAAAATACCGCAATATGAACGGCGCCTACGGAACGAAAATAGCATTGCGTCACGTGGTACCAACTCAACCTATAGCAACGCTCCACATTTATTAGTCGTGATATTTTAAAATCTGATTTATTTAAGTTATTAGTGGGATATAGCCTTATGCATAACCAAATTAAATACTACAAAATTTATTAATATTATTTTCAAGTGTTAAATAAATTACTTCTAATTAAAAGATACTCGTTTGATAAAAATAGTTTAGCAGAAAATAAACAGATGGCGCTACAAGCGGTATAATTTTTTCCTGTCAGTTCGCGAAAAAATGACGGCTAGATTGGATACGTGTTCTTGTCGTTTATGATATTTACGACAAAAAGTATTAACTTAGTACAAAAATTGGTTTCAATTCTAAAACGTAATAAGCGAACTTTTTAAATGAAGTGATATCTTACATTCTATCTTTCTCATGTATTAGAAATAAAACCTCGGTGAGTGATGTTTTATGTGGTCAAACGGTGCTAGCCATCTAGGAAATTGCTAATTAGAACTAATAATTTCGTACTTGTTCATAGACTTTCAATAGTAGAGAGTCTGAATGAATGATTTTATCAGATGATAGCTTTATTGTCTACGTTATATACCTTTACGCTCGGCGACCTAGTAAACTGTCAGTCTCATTGAATAAGCTACGTTTCAAAATTAAAAAAAATATTAAACACTGTTAAAGTATAGTAACATAATCATTAATGTGCATTTTATGAACTGCACAACTAGAATTTGTTTTTATTTCTTATACTGCATCGACATAACCTCAAACTTAATATGAAAATGATGACTCGTCATTCCTAACCTATTCTCTGTTTTTCTTTTAGAACTGACGGCAACGTAGTAATTCCACCATGGAGGACGCTCACTCGAAATCCGTGGACGAAGTTCTAGGCTATTTTGGTACAGACTCAGACAAAGGCCTTAGTCCAGACCAAGTCAAAAGAAACCAAGATAAATATGGGCCAAATGGTAAGTTATTAATTTTATATTATGTTATTGACTTCATTATTACAAATATGATATAACAGTCAGAGCTTTAGGTGATGCAGGATTGTTTTGTTTGTTGTGATAATAGGGAGTAGAGGCAAATTTAACTTCTTGTTTTGCACTTCTAATTTAAAATCAATCACTTTCTATGCCTCATTTAATGTCGAAATTATTTCTGGCAAATATTAATTTAAACAATTATGTTTTGCTTATCACTATTTGTGAAGTATAACTTATATAGGTGTCAAAAAGCTTAAATTAAGCTACATATGAGCTTGTGTTTCAGAAACTAGATAACAGAAATATATTAATTATCAGTATTTTCTATATTTATAATATGTATTTTTATATATAGAATATAAAAACCTCTGCCACTATTGAAATTCAAACCAGAGATCTTTGATATAATAGAGATTGAGCAATCTAGCAGAGTCATCATACTATGCTAGGTCGCCAATGGTTTATTAGCATCATGTTTTCTTTGGAATTATTGATTATCCTCAAAAACCTAACAAAGATTTGCTTAGCAAATCTAAAATACAAATATGACAATGACAGTGAGATAACTATGAAAAAATCAACACTTGCTTACTAAACAATGCAAGGTTTTAATGGCCTTATTCAAATAGTTTTAACTGTTGTCTTCAGAATCTTAACTCATTTAAATAGTAGATAGCCAGTTAATTATTACAATGACATAAAATCTTTGTAATTCTAAGCCATTTATTGTTAGGTGTCAGGCTATCAGTCAGGGTTACTTGAAGCTCTGCCAGCTGGAAATAGTTGACCATGAATCCTTTAGTGTTGACAACAGACATTAAAAATAGAGAGCATGCCAGAGTGACATTGCTTCAATTTGAGACACTAGAGATGCTGTAAAAATAAAATCTCATTAGCCAAAAGTAATTTTTATTATTCTCTTCTCTTTGCAATAAAAAGGTGCCACAGTATTTATTGCATTCTAATTTAAAAAAATCAATTTATTGTAAATGAGACATGTTTAATTTGCTATAAATTTTCTATTTTGCTGTAATATTTTTACATTTGGCTGCATATACATATTAAAGTAATTTCCTTATTTTCTTTTTTTGTTTTATAACAATAATTACTTATTGTAATCACTTATTAAAACACAATGGAGCCTTCTTTGGGATTATTTAACAATACTCAATTAAGTAATTTCATGCTCCAAAGATTGTGATTTTGTTGTATACAAACAATATTTCATCAAAAATATAATTTTCTTAATATTATTATTTCCAATATTAATGCTTATTTATGCCAAACAAATCCTATTTATTATAATTTTTATGAACTCCAATAACTATAATATATTATTGAAAGAACTTGACTTTGTAGCATCATAAAAAATCTATCTCGCATTGTATATCTGTTTTCTTTGTAAGAAAATAATGAATAAACAATGCTCTAATGATGTCCTATATAACATACAACCTGAGGACTGTCAATGAACTATTCTGATATTATAATTATTAAAACAAAAACACAGACAAGAAAGAATATCTTATCTAGATTAAAGTCGAAAATAAAGGTTTGTGTTTGTAAAGAATTAAAACATTAGAGTGTAGCAAAGATAAGTGCTCTACCAAGCTAACCTTTAATTAGCTGTGATTCCTAAACAATGTTTAAGCAGAATGTTACACAATGTCCTAGATTTATTATACACATATTGTGTAGCTTTATGTCTGATTTTATTAAATGAAGATTATTTTTATTTGTTTGACATTGCTGTTTGTCGTAAAAGAGTTATTGACTCGATGTATGTATTACTTTAAATGCTATTATAAACTACTTCATTTATTTATTTTTAATAAGTACATGTTAGATTTTATCTAAACAATTTAAATTAAGCGTTTTTGTAAATTCCCAGCTATAAATTTTCTCAACTCATCCAGTATGGTTCTCTTTAATATATATTAGAATACTGAGAACGATGCAATCGAAAAAATGCGTTTCCTCCCTTCAACTTACTGTTAAGTTGAGTGAACCCAAGAAAGTTGATAAATTATACTCAGAGCTTTATTTAATGAAACAATATCGGAATAAATCTACTGTGACACAAATACAAACTCGGTAAATAGATTGAGAAGAGTTTGCTTTATATTTATTTTAGATATTTAATCTCAAAAAGCAGCTTTAAAAATTATCCCGAAATGCAAATATCACATTGAGCTGCATTAAATTCCAATTAGCTTAGGTGTTTCGCATAGCTTTTGTGTGTTTTCACAGCGTTTGATGAACGCCGACATACGTGGAAAATAAATATATTTATAGTGTGAGACAGGGTAAGGGCGGAGGCCCGCAGTGGTGCGTGTGCCCGAGCACAGGAGGCGCCCTCAGGCGTGACGGACCTGTACCATCGGACAGCTCCCGACCACACCGATATAGGCACAGGCATTATTTACTGCATGACTTCACCTTAAGCAACACATTATCTACGCTATACTATCTTATAAAACCACGAGATAAAAAAACATAAAATGGTGTCTGATTGTAAATGTTTTCTAAAATCGTAGTTGATTTTTCATATTATATCTATATCGGGCAGATTTCAGTTTAGAGGTCATAAATACTATACTTTCAAAATAATAATCTAAGCACCTTTAAATTTAGTAATTATGTCCCAAATATATAGGCATATTATGCGTAATAATATCCTCAGTAATAAAATAATTACATTGCGATACACATCTGTACCTAGTAAGATTTTTAATAAATAAATTTACATTAAATATAACAAAAAACTATAACAATATCAGTAAAATAAATCGTATTTACGTAAGTTAAATTACATGTCTATAATTCTAATACCGTATTTACTTTCACTTCTTTTACAATGACTAATAATCTGGCATTGTTATGTAATATTAACTGAACTTAACATTCAGAAAATCGGGTCACTAAAGGTTGTTCTCGTGACATACAGATCCATATATTGATATGTATGTGATAACGTGTGCAACCGACACAGTTTACACGGGTATATGTTGCCTGTACGGGTACAGTGCCATAAACTCGTTAATTCCACAATGCCACAAACACGTCTTGTACGACTTTTGTTTGAAAACAAACATTATTGGGGAAATGACTCTATTTTAAACCGGAACAAATGTATGAATATATACACAGTAAAATTTAAAAGTTACTAGCATATAAAATAAATATATATTATCTTACTTAATTAACTAATTTAAAATTATTGATAAATTATGTACCATAAACATAACGTAAACTCTCGGAACATTTATCGTCATGTTTGTTCCCCATCGATTAGACGATTGATCTATATTGTTTTTATTTGCAATCATCATAGTTAACCTATGAAATTAAATGTCAAGTGTTAAATTTGATCTGTCTGCTACTGATAGATTTATACTCCCGACAAATTAATAATCGTTCAAATAGTAGATACAGTTAAGCCCATAACTTAACATGTATTGACAAATTTTGTTTAATATAATTACAAGAATATCGTATAATTTTAACGGGTGAAAAAAACTTTTGTGAATTAATTATTTTATAATGATTGAAGCAATTTATTGACGTTAGTAAGACATGTGTTTCTAAATACTGTTAAAATATTATTAAGCGTAATGTTCGATATAACAATTTTAATCGCGGACATAATCTAAACGCTGAGTGCTGGCGCCACAGAATACCCTGGTTAATGCAGCCTGTTTCAAAAGTACTTTTACGCAAGTTTATTTTAGAACAACAAAATTCCCGTTACTATAACTTATATAAGTAACTGCCTGCTCTGAATCGCTCCAGCTATCATCAGATCATCTATCCTCTGGATTAAATATCTCTAATTATTTTTACATTAATGTTAGTCCTCTTGGTAGCACTCATTATAACAGTCGTGACACAAGATATGCTCACGGCCTAATCCATTTGTCACCTAGTTTTTAATGTCCAACACTAGTTAACGCTCTAGTCGAGTTTAAGTTTAATTATAGGTACTTTACTTACCAATATTAATGAATGTATTAGCATGTATTGTAAGTATAAGGTTTTATCCACAAAATTTTGAACACGATTATTTATTTATTACAAAAGCCAATTCGATACTTTCTCTCCGCTGCCGTGATTGTGATTTTTTTGATTTTTTGTTGGACAACTGTTAAAAATTGGTTTGGTATTGCCTGGCAATCATACTTTCACTTAAGTCGGGAGATTTCAAAAGTAAACTATTTTAATACTTCACCTTTTATCGACTTTCTTTTCTTTCTTTCATAAAATAATACATTTCTCTACTTTATGGTAATTTGGCTTATATACGCCTTAATTGATTGATACGAGGTTAAACCATTTGCTAGTTACATTCTAACAGGAAAATTGAAGCCAAGGGCGTCACAGCCACCTGTATGTAGCATTCTTTCAACTGGACTCCCATTTGATATAGCAGATTCAACTGTTGACTGTCACGACTCTCATAATAATCCGCTACCTTTTTATGGTGTCATTAACGACGCTTTAATAAATACGGCTGACATTATGTATTGTTTTTTAACAAATTCAGCACTTCTCCATAATGCGGTGTGGTTGATCTTATTGATGCGTTGACTAATTGCTTACATTACTCACGATCAGGCTGGCACTCGGGCTGCGTACGAAAATAGTCTGCACACCGATTGACTTAGCGCACGTTGCCTGATTATTCCTTCTTAAGCTATTATACCCCACAAGGTTTGGAACCAAAATAATGATTCGATTGATAAGTCTGTGCAGATGCATTTTAAAAATTGCTTCCGGAACGTTAACAATCGTAATTACGTCGAAGTTACGCACATATAGTGAGGTCATTGTACAGGTCACGCCACCGATCGACGACGACGTGGCCCAATGACTGTCAACGACGACGGGTAACGCAACTTTACAATGTCATACATATCTAAAAATATCTACCAACTTCCTTAAATGAAGTAAAAAGTACCTGTCCGTCATTCACGAGGAAGTCTTTTTGCAACATGTACAATACCATATTGTAATAAAATATTAGGTAAAGAAATAAAAATCACGGTAGTTAATTGTCACAATTTGTTTAGTGTACTGTGCAGTAGGTACCTAAAATGATCTTGTATAATCTAGACTGCTAGTATACTTAACAGATAAATGGCTCATTTAATATTTTCGTAGTAGTAGATAATATGATTCAATAATAACTACATCAGAGATCCTCAAAAATAAACCATATTAAGCACAAGCTTGAGTTCATAGACCGATAACACAAAAGTATCTATAAGAATGAAAAGTAATTCTGTCGATGTGATTAAACCAGTCGTGAGTTCGCGATGGCTGTTTCTGCGTAGCATTAAAACCTGTTTAGCTGGACTGATAACGTAACAAGTTGTAAGATCGTAGCGAGCGAGCGAGCTTATCAAAATGCGGCACGATCATCGATCTGACGTCACCAGCGCGGTGTCCAACGCTTCATGTTCGAGAGCGGGCAGCCAGCCTGCGGTTTCCCGCCATTGCCTAATGTATTTATGTACAATCGTTACTGCTCAGATAGATCGCATGCCTGCTCTGACTGTTTTATCGTCTGTTAAATGTACTTCTTTGATGTTTTATACAAAAACCTAATTACTGTTCTTTTCTCTTTACAGAACTGCCTACTGAAGAAGGTAAGTAGCGGTAGCAGTAATAAATATACAAAGAAACATGTTTTAAAACGAAACGCTTCAAATGCGTCTTCTGTTACATTTTCTGATGTCTCAAAATCCAATAAAATATTTTTATAAAGTGCATTAATTCAATATTTATTGCAACCCTAAATATATACATTTTGGTTTGCTATAAATATCAGTAACTAATATTAAAAAACGGTCAATTCAAAGGCCAGATTTACTTAATCAAGCAACTTAGTCTTAAATTTTAGATGATTCGTTTCATGTGATATCACATGTGACATTTCATAAGTAATTATTTTTTTTCGCAATGGCCTTTTGCCTGCTGTTTGCATCGTAATGAAGTATGAATTATGACTTAGTATGCTTGTTTATTTGATACTTAGGTAAAATGTAACACATTAATCGTAAAGTAGAACTAAAAATAAACTTATTTTATATACACATATTACTTACAATATCATAAATAATAAAAAGTCATGCTCACACCACACAGCACAATACGTATCGTATTAACATTTCTAGCAATTACTGTGCGACAGAAGTATTTTCATTTCATATGAATTTCATTGTAAACAAATAACCGAGCACATTGCGACCTGACGTGCTACAAAACCATAAGAATATAATCTACACCTTACCATTGCTTAGTTTAAAATTCAACAAATAAACAAGTACTTTTAAATACATATTTAAAATGCTTATGAATGTCCGATGTCGTCCGTCATATGTAGCTTCAGTACGTGAACACGTTTGTCTTTTTCTAAGACGCTCCGGTCATTCCTAATACCAACTCGCTCGTTAATGAGAGGAATATGCGAATATTGACAAATAGTGCATATGAGGCATCGGTACATTTGCAACCGTAGTGACCTAATTTATATTTTTTTACATATTTGCGAGGTTTTGGTCAGTTTCCGCCACAGGACATGAATTTATCGAAATTTCAAACTAAAACGCTGTCATTGTTTTCTGAAGTTATTGTATGTAGTTTAATTAGTGTACTAAAACTACTTTATTGAGTACACTCAACTACTATAAAGATAGCAAAGATAGATGAAATTTATTTCACCAAAAACTATTCAAAGTATTCTTAAAATGATAAAACTGATGTTTCGTATATTACGGATTTAATTGTACTAAATACCTCATGTGACAATGAGACCTCGTTCATCTTCAGCAGTTTTGGCTTTTGAAATTCGAGACAATATTGATTTCGTTCATAATTCTATAATTTTGTTATAGGCAAAAGTATATGGCAGTTAGTCCTGGAACAATTTGATGACCTCTTAGTCAAGATTTTGCTGTTAGCCGCTATTATTTCTTTCGTAAGTAATACTTTATTCGGGATTATTCCATGAACAAAATGTCAGTCACAATAACTGACCTATATTTATATCTTTCAGGTTTTAGCTTTATTTGAAGAACATGAAGACGCTTTCACGGCGTTCGTAGAACCTTTCGTTATTTTACTTATTCTTATTGCGAACGCTGTAGTAGGAGTATGGCAGGAAAGAAACGCCGAATCCGCCATCGAAGCTTTAAAAGAATACGAACCCGAGATGGGTAAAGTAATAAGAGGAGACAAATCTGGCGTACAAAAAATTAGAGCGAAAGAAATTGTACCGGGTGACATCGTTGAGGTGTCCGTCGGAGACAAGATTCCCGCCGATATCCGCCTAATCAAAATTTACTCTACCACCATCCGTATCGATCAGTCTATCCTGACTGGTGAGTCTGTCTCCGTTATTAAGCATACGGACTGCATTCCCGACCCCCGTGCTGTAAACCAGGATAAAAAGAATATTCTTTTCTCCGGTACTAATGTCGCTGCTGGCAAAGCTCGCGGTATCGTCATTGGTACTGGCTTGAACACTGCCATTGGTAAAATTCGTACCGAAATGTCTGAGACAGAAGAGATCAAGACACCCCTGCAACAAAAACTCGATGAATTCGGTGAGCAGCTGTCTAAGGTCATCTCTGTCATCTGCGTTGCCGTATGGGCCATCAACATTGGCCATTTCAATGACCCCGCTCACGGCGGAAGCTGGATCAAAGGCGCCGTATACTATTTCAAAATTGCCGTTGCTCTGGCTGTCGCCGCTATTCCTGAAGGTCTGCCTGCTGTCATCACCACATGTCTCGCTTTAGGCACCAGAAGAATGGCCAAAAAGAACGCCATTGTCAGGTCTTTGCCTTCAGTAGAAACCCTAGGATGCACCTCTGTTATTTGCTCCGACAAGACTGGCACACTAACCACCAACCAAATGTCTGTCTCTCGTATGTTCATCTTTGAAAAGATCGAGGGTAGCGACAGCAACTTCCTCGAATTCGAAATCACTGGCTCCACTTACGAACCTATTGGTGACGTGTACCTGAAAGGACAGAAAGTTAAGGCTTCCGAATTCGATGGTCTCCACGAATTGGGTACTATTTGCGTTATGTGCAATGACTCCGCTATTGACTTTAACGAATTCAAACAAGCTTTCGAAAAGGTCGGTGAAGCTACCGAAACTGCTCTTATTGTTCTCGCTGAAAAGATGAACCCCTTCAACGTTTCCAAAACTGGACTAGATCGCCGCTCCACCGCTATCGTCGTACGACAGGAGGTCGAAACGAAATGGAAGAAAGAATTCACACTCGAGTTCTCTCGTGACAGAAAATCTATGTCCAGTTATTGTACACCACTCAAGCCTTCCCGCCTGGGTAATGGACCTAAACTGTTCGTCAAGGGCGCGCCGGAAGGCGTTTTGGACCGTTGCAGCCACGCCCGTGTCGGGACAAGCAAGGTGCCACTTAACTCTACCCTCAAGAACCGTATTCTGGACTTGACTCGTCAATATGGTACCGGCCGTGACACCCTGCGTTGCTTAGCCCTAGCCACCGCTGACAACCCAATGAAACCCGAAGAAATGGATCTCGGAGACTCATCTAAATTCTACACCTATGAAGTTAACCTAACCTTCGTCGGAGTTGTGGGTATGTTGGACCCCCCACGTAAAGAAGTTTTCGACTCTATCGTTCGTTGCCGTGCCGCTGGTATTCGCGTAATCGTCATTACTGGTGACAACAAATCGACAGCTGAAGCCATCTGCAGGTAAAAATATATACAATTTCAATCAAGAAGTATCTGATAAATGGTATTTTTAACTTTGCAAGTCCGCATCTGACAAATATAATTTACAGGCGTATTGGCGTGTTTACTGAAGACGAAGACACCACTGGAAAGTCTTACTCTGGCCGAGAATTCGATGACCTGCCCGTCTCTGAACAACGCTCCGCCTGTGCCAGGGCTCGCCTCTTCTCCCGAGTAGAACCTGCTCACAAGTCTAAAATTGTTGAATTCCTGCAAAGCATGAACGAAATCTCTGCTATGGTGAGTTGAATCTTTAGGAAATTTTATACACAACAAAAAATAATATACAGTTTTACTGAAAATATGCCAAATTATTGCACACAACTAATTATTTTTTAGACTTTGTAGTATGAAGAATTGTGTTGTTTACGTTTTATACCACCTGTTTATAAACAATGTTAGTGCAAGAGATTATTGACTATAATATATAGGAAATATTAATAGTAAATAAATGTGTATATTTCAGACTGGTGACGGTGTGAACGATGCGCCTGCGCTCAAAAAGGCTGAGATCGGTATTGCCATGGGCTCCGGCACCGCCGTCGCCAAGTCCGCCGCCGAGATGGTGCTCGCTGACGACAACTTCTCTTCCATTGTCGCTGCCGTTGAAGAAGGTTGGTACTCTATATGTTTTACTATGGTAAAAGTTAGACTTTCAGAACGTAACACTGAGAAATTTTTAATTTATTCTCAAATCAATATTATTTGGATTTATAGAAATTGTATAATTTTAAATATATTTTAGGAAAAACTATTTTTTTATGCTGTGCTGGTGTTGTAATTAGCTATAAAACTAATAACATACAAATTACAAAACCAGGTCGTGCCATCTATAACAACATGAAACAGTTCATCCGCTACCTGATCTCTTCCAACATCGGTGAGGTTGTGTCCATCTTCCTGACGGCTGCGTTGGGTCTGCCCGAAGCTCTGATCCCCGTGCAGCTATTGTGGGTCAACTTGGTGACAGACGGTCTTCCCGCCACTGCCCTCGGCTTCAATCCCCCTGATCTCGACATCATGAACAAACCCCCACGTAAGGCGGATGAGGGTCTCATCTCTGGATGGTTGTTCTTCAGGTAAGCTTTCAAATATTTCTTTCATTTTTCTTTATCCTTCAATGTCGCTGTCTCATTTAGCTTTCAAAATAAACAATTTTTTATTGGTTCTAGAATCATTTTTATTATTTATATTTCTCGAAGAATTTTTTATTTATCTCAATAACCGAGATTTTTGGCTTCTATACATACGTTTAGTCGTTAATCTTGAAACTTAGAAGCTAAGAAGTTTCCGGATTAGCGGCTGCTGTAGATTGAAAGTGTTGTATGTTTTCAATATACATCCAATGTATGACAACGTCATCCTACACATATAACAGCAAAGCAGTTTTCCTTAAAAGTTTTGCCTTACAGCCGTATATTAATCATTAAAAAATATGTTAAATTGTAAATTTTTATAACAAACATAATGTGGCAAAATATGTTATGATCCAGATACATGGCTATCGGTGGTTACGTGGGTGCCGCTACCGTCGGCGCGGCCTCGTGGTGGTTCATGTACTCTCCTTTCGGACCTCAGATGACCTACTGGCAACTCACCCACCACTTGCAGTGCCTCAGCGGCGGAGACGAGTTCAAGGTATTGTTGATTAATTAATATTCAGTATTGACAACATAGATCTCCCATAATACTTCAAAAGCCTCAAAAAAAAACTTTAAAAACTACCATAATTTAGTTATTTGAGCCCAAGACTTGATTTATTATCAAGCAAGGTATATTTACACAAAATCATAATTAATTTTGACAGTGAAACTAGTGGTATTAGAAAATTTTAGAACACCATTATGTTTTCAAGACTCTTGTTAACTTTTATGTTTCTTGTTAAATTCAAGATCTTTTACCTACTTTTAAGTCATATACCTACACTTAAATAAATCTTAGTTGTTGATTTGATAACTTGAATTATAATTGTTCTTTGCTTGACATTTTCGTTTCTATATTTCGTGTTTTTATTGCTGAAACCACTTTATAATATTATTTTCTTTGTATTTAAGCCTAAATATGTAAATATTATCAAAATCTACTATTATATGATTTCAAAATAAGGTTACTCATGACAAATTATATAATATCAAATTAACATCTATTTCCAGGGCATCGACTGCAAAATTTTCACTGACCCCCACCCTATGACTATGGCGCTGTCCGTGTTGGTAACCATCGAGATGTTGAACGCTATGAACAGCTTGTCAGAGAATCAGTCGCTGGTGTCCATGCCGCCCTGGTCCAATATGTGGCTTGTCGGCTCCATGGCGCTCTCCTTCACCCTCCACTTCGTCATCCTCTATGTTGAGGTCCTCTCTGTAAGTAAAGTCATTTGTATGTCCAAATTAAATAATTCCAGTTGAATATTTAAGGGTTATGAAATTCATTTAGTTACATAGTAAATGGTCTATAGTTTTACCTGGGAGTTCTATTTATTTAAAGTTCTTTTTATTTAACTGCAATCATGTATATTTGGTTAATACTCATAGAGATAAATTTCTATACAGAATCATTATGTTATTCATATCCGGTTTGAAGGATAATTTATTGGACGTAACCTAGTGGAATATAAACTAGAAAACAAATTAAAAACGTGTTTAAATGTATATTCCCTCTATATTGGGTAGTCCGATAGAAGCTGCATTATTAGTATCGCTTCTCTACACATACGCATAAGTTCTGCTCCTCCATTAATTTTTTGCGTTCCATAGTAACTTAATATATAGAACTTAGAATCCGTAGGCGCTTGGTCATTTATGAACGATCCAAAATAGTTATTGATTGATATATGCTTAAAATGTCCGCAGGTGGTGTTCCAAGTGACGCCGCTGTCGATCGAGGAATGGATAACTGTGATGAAATTCTCTATCCCGGTGGTCCTGTTGGACGAGGTGCTCAAGTTCGTCGCGCGCAAGATCTCCGATGGTGAGCAGCGCTCCCTATCATCCTGGCTCGACGGCATGCAATGGATTGTGCTCATGTGGGCCGTGTTTTTCGGCATCATCATCTACGGCCCCCTATAAGTCGGCCCGCCCGTGTGCCGCCATCATCCTCTTTGATTCACACCTCTAATACCCCCATGCAGAATTCTGCGCCACCCACTCGATCCTTTTAAGAATCTTCACCAAGCGGTGGGTAGCGCAACGAATTCAACTGTGGAAACCAATGGACTATGAGTTAAGCTCACCACAGTAATGTTCTAACAAATCGGAATGCTAATCCTGGTGCACAGCGTGTGAAGTGACCCCTAGTGCACGGCCTTCAAGACCTTCAGGGGCGAGAGGCGCCGGCGGCCCCATGTTGGGCGCCAGTAGCCCCACGCGGGGCGCCAGCTTCTTAGACCGTTTTACGTGGTCTCTGTATATTCAACTACTCTACAATACTAGTGTGATTTTGCATTTTAATCGTGCGAGACAATAAATTGTTGGGAGCTCGTTTCTTTATACAAAAATATCGTGCAGAGGACGAATAATTTTAATTTCCTAATATTTACAAATAGCTTAATGAAGTGGCTGTGAAGACCTTCATTATAATGTGCTAACATATAACACCAAAACTGAGTATACTGAATTTAAAGGGTATATCTTATAAGTTGTTTTGCCAATAATAATAGAGATTTGTATAAGTATAAGCTTAGCTACCGAGCTCCGAATTGCAAACATCATCACAGTGGACTCGCACTGCTCAGTAGCCTGTCCATAAGGACAGCAGATATAAACTTACTATGATTAGTAAAAGTGCATTGTTAGTGCTTAGTGTAATTTATTGTAAGTATGTATATCTTAGGGAAATAGTTATAATTATTTTGCTCTGAAAAATTCTTTTTAGGGAGTATTTGTGCTCTATCCTTGCACCTATGGCCGCTTGTTAACATTCCTTCATGCATTTCTTATTTTAACCTGAATTATTTACATGAAGCATTCTACCCTTGTTCCTTTACTATTTAACAAATTGTATTTTTGTGCGTATTATGTTAACAATTAGATTTTTTGCATCAACTCTATAAGACTTAAGTTAGCTAACAACGAAAATTTTTCAATATTATTTTTCTTAAGAATATGGTCATCCAGGATAGTTTATTTGTTAGTCTTACAAGATTTCAATAAAGCAATATAGTCATGGAATGTATGTATGTATGACAAAATGTGTTTTGGTAGTATCAAATGTTCTAATTAGGATTGGAACATATTGAACTATGGATTTAATTTAAGTTTTTTATTTATCTCGGATTGGTAATACTATCAATATATTATATTGAGTCATAATACTACAATTATTTTAGATAATTGAATTAGTCGATTAATTCATGGTACATAGTGGTACTTTCTAGAAGTCATTTTTACAATAAATAAATTTACACTTCTGCATGAGTTTGTACTTTGCATGGTTTGATTCGAGAGTGCAGTTTGGTTTGTACAAATAAACTATAAATATATCAGAACTTCTAAATGTATTCTTCATATAATGATGTCTGTCACATGTCAGACCGTCTTAGTGAATCTACATACAATACAACCGTTACACTGCACAAGGAGGGCATGCTCAAATCCCTAATATAATATAAACCTTGACCCTTTCCAACTGTTAAAATTACGAAGTAACTTATTTAAAATGTACAGTCGTTTATACATATTTTACATTAATTAAAATATTAAGATTTCAAATTCCATTTGTTTTTCTTGCATCCATACTTAGTAAATACAATAACCTTATAATAAACCTTAGTGGGTATCCAATACACACCTCCCTTCTGCACACCAATGTCGATAGAATCGATAGTTAACTAATGGTTTGTATATTTCCTGCTAACAATGAATAACCGCTTTGTTTTGCAAGCTTCAAAAGACGCTATTTGGCTACGTTTCATGAAGCATTTCAATTAAATCTTTTTAAATTACAAATAACTTTGCAAAACTTGGTGCCCGCATCCCCGTTGTCCCGCATGCACTGACGTGGTGTTATCTGCCCCCAGCCCAGCCGACGTGGAAGCTGTAAGCGCCGGACGCCGCCGCAGCGCCACTGCACGCACATATTCCATGAACACTCATTGTTTGTTGTGATCCCGCAGTGAAACTACACATATAAGTAACTTCGACACGGTTGTGATCTCTGCATACAAACCCTAGTAAGTTCGGACGGCAGCCCCCGCCACCGACCAAACACTAACGCTCTCGTTGTTTTGCAGCGAACGAGGTGGTCATTGACAAGTGGTAAACGCCACCGAGTCATAGTTCCTCACCCGCTTCTCTCTGCTGCTACTACCGCTCTCGTCTCCCGATAGTATAATCGATTGGATTTTAGATTTAAGTCTTAATGAGTCGCGCGTGCAAAGCTAGGCTAGTAATTAGGTGTGGGGCAATGGAGGCGTGAGGGGTCGCGGTCGGCGGCGAGGCGGGCCGGGGCGCCGCCCGGCCACTGCTCATCTGTGCTAGTTCATCAGAGAGGACATGTTGTTCATAATGTGTATATACTACAGTATGCTTAGGAGGTTTAATCATTGTTAAAATACATTGTTCTAATTAAAGACTACATGCTGCCCGTCGACAAAGCAGTGCGATAGACGATGTGTACTTAAGTTGGCAGCACTCATATATTTAATTTATTGTTATATTTTTAATCTCTTTTTAATCTAGTTTGCTTATATAGCGCTGAGTCTGTTTCTATTTAGTGCTGACGCCTCGACGAGCAATATGGTGTCTGTAAGAGAAGGATATAAATAATTGTCCAATGTTTGGGACGTAATCGAGTCCAAAAATTTAAACATACCTGTACATTTTAATGTATTATTGTTTTGTACAATAAATCGTTATAAAACAACGATTGTTTGCTTTGTTACACCTATTTTAGCCGCCTGACAAATAACGTTATGATATAAAACTCCACAAAAAATGTTATGTTCTTATGTAAGTAATTCAAGTTCATTGAAGAAAAGTGTTGAGTCATTAAACCCCAAAGAAGAAGAAGAACTGTACTTATAAACATACCGTTAATCATAAGTGTAGGGCACATAATTAGTAGTTCGCTTGCTATTTTCACATATAGACTCATATGGACTCTTCTACTGCTTATCATCAGGTGGTGTCGAGTCAATTGCTGGTCTTTTTTTGCAATTGACGAGATTAACTAATTTTTGTTATAACAAAATATTTAAAAAAGTGTTGATTGGCAGTTTGCCGGGAGTTGAGTGTTGATTTTATAGTGCCGATGGGTATTTTAAATGTGAATTGGCTTTTAAATTTTCATATAAAACTCGCTACATTGACCAGCATGGATCACAAGTTAGACCAATTTTTGACATTTATCAGTGTTAAGTTTCTATTAATCATTTTTAGGATAGGGCCATTTTTTATCACTTCAACAACTATCAATAACACACCAATACATTTAATTTCTGCCGTATTCATCGACACAATAGTGCCTACCCTTTATTATCTAAAAATCTAACCTCTACGATCGATTAGGATATCAAAATAAAGAAGGAAATAATTAGAAAAATTGGCTGATGTGCTAAAGTACCGTTGCCTTGAAGTTAATATGAAATGAAGGAGTTTTTGGCAAACACATCCTTGCATTCACATTTTTCTTCACACACAATTTGTTAACAGGATTCCATTATAAAATCCAAATAAGGAAATCAATATGCAAATGCATAATACTTTTCAAGATTATTACACACTATAAAAGGAGAAAAGACAACCTTACTGATGATGATGTATTCTATCCAAACCAGATTACAGAGATGCCAGACACTCCCACAATATGCCACAATGCCCTGCTCAAAAAAACAGTCATACCTGCAAAAAGTTATTCGGAGTTACCTTCTCCTCAATCAAGTTCTACCAAAAGAAATTATTTCATTTACTATGAGGACTACCATTGCCATTCCTGAAACTGAAAACAGGAAGCATCTATTTATCTACCTAAAAATCCTATACCTGCTGTAAGTCGTTCGGCAGACCCTACACCACGACCAGAAAACAGCCAAACAAATAAACCTGTAACAAAGTTAATAGAAGGAACACATCCTTACATTCAGATCTTCAACGCATCGGAGCTTCGCGTCTAAATAACTCCGTGTAACTCCATTCTACTAACCTCTTTACTAATAACTCTATAATCACCATGTGTATTTTCGAAGGTAATTATCATTCCATATAATTAATAAACTAATACACAACAGTGGGGTCAGTTGGGTGTTGTATATTTTATTTCTTATATTATGATTTAGTGCAATTTTTGGTTTGAAAATAGTATTGTTTCATGCCAACAAGGGTATGTATTGGTGACTTAAGTGATATTTTCTGTTTCATTTTTATACATCCATTTGTAGATAATGTTAATTTTTTAACATTATCGTATCATTTCATTGTAATCATTAAGATTACATTATTGGCTTTCCATTTTCAAAAAGTTTCTCGTAAGTAATTAACAAAACGGCAGTGCCTTTCATAAGTCCTCAAAAACTCCATGGGGTTAAAGGATACGTAACATCGGTAATCGGAATCTTGGCGTCAACATAGAAGAAATAACTACTTAAGACATGGCTGTAAGAGCTTCAGTTCCCTACTCCTTCACTGTAATAGTGAGGATTCAACCAAAAAACGAGTTTATTTATTTAGTAATTTATATAGTGGTGTGTCTTTGATGTGAAAATGTTGTAGTAATTCATGCCTTAAGTCATGTTAAAAATAATCGCTACATATATAATTCAGCATAGATTGGTGACTAGTGTGAAATTTTTTTAGTGTTTTGGTTTCATTCATTCTTTCTTCTAGGCTTGGTTCATTTTTCTTAAATTTACCGATATTCATGAAATTATTGTTCTTTTTGTATATGGTATTAAGGCAAGTGCTGCTATATGCAAGTTTGATGGTAGACTTGGTTTTATTCCAAGAACCATATTTAATTTTCCAGAGTATTAAAATGTAAAAAACGAAGTTTTTCAACAATTATTTTACAAAATGAAATTTGGAAAGTCATCAGGTGAATAGGTGTAAAAAATAGATAAAAGGGTGAGATAAATAAAAGGAAAACAAAGTTAATTTAATAATTATACATGACTTTAAAGTTTAATATATCATGGAATTGGAGTCATTAACAAAACGGCGATACCTGCCATTAGTCGTCAAAAACTTTATGGGGCTAATGGATACGTTACACTGGTATACACAATAAATGGTCGTATGGGCTTCAGTTTCCTTTACTTTCCCTGCGAGAATTTAAAAAAATGCGTTTTTAGCGCGTAGACATACTCTTTCTAATCTGTGAGCACGTAATGGTTGGGTCGGTTGAGTGTTGTATATATTTTTTTTCTTATATTATACTGTAGTGAAGTTTTGATTCTGAAATTGGTGAAGTTTCATGCCAAAAAGGATCATTATATCTTGCTATATATGGAATACATCATTCAGCTTTGGTTAGAAACTAATGTAAGAAAATTGTATGATTTCATTCCCACTTGCCTACTATTTCATCGTAATCATTAACATAATATTCCATTTTATCATAATCGCTTACATTACATATCGTTTTCAAAAAAATTCTCGTAACTCATTACCAAAATGGCAGGTCCTACCATAAGTTTTGAAAAACTAAAAAGGTAAAAAGATACTTTTCACCGGTATATCGGAGCCATAAATAAAGAAAAAACTATATAAGACATGGCTGTTAAGCTTCAATTCCCTTTGATAGGGAGAAATTAAACCGAAGTAAAAAAAATAATATCAATAGTAATCTGTGGTAAATTCTAGCTAAGTAGAATTGCATTACATGTTTTCGTTTTGTTCAGTAGATTAAATCGCTTAAAGTTTAACGGCTTTTATTTAAATCCTAAACGAAATATTTATAAAAGCTATACATATAGTAGTGCAGTTCTTTAAATTTAAATGGCCAAGTTTCAGTAAAAAATATATAGAATCAACATGGACACCGTAAGGTTCGTAACATAACATTAGCTATACAAAAACATGTCTAAACACCTCCGTTTCTTAGAATATGTTATTTTTATTCCAGAGCCGATGCGGAATTACCAAATAAAATGGCTCATTTAGATTTAATGGAAGTGGACGAAACACACAGCGCTATTATACATGGTAAATCTCATAGTCCCGAACAGACACCTAGAGTTTTGAGAAAAAGAAAATCAGTTATGCCCGAGATTAGTAGAAACCGTAGAGTTAGCATGAAACCACGTAAACATAATATGTCTGAAAATGTAAACCCTAAACAAATTGAAGCTCTTTATTTGAATAAAAAAGTGAAGACATTATCTCAGACTTTAGAGACTATTTATGAGGAACCTAAGACTGAAAATAATTCCACGGAGACTTTAATTGGGGGGCGCAAAGTTAAAAGACTTCTTACTTTCCAGTTAGGTAACCAATACACAAAGGAAAAAATTAAAAAGCGCAGAGCAAAAATAAAAAAGCTTTTGGGGAATAAATCATATTTAAACCGTAAAAGAATTCCAATGCAAGTGTTTCTTAAAACAATTGAGTGTCTTGAATTAGACGAGGCAGTTCAAACTGAAGAATCAACAAAATTAAATACTGTTCATGAAGCATCATAACCTGATTACCTATGGTACTTGCACCATTTAAAAATTATGTAAATGGATAATAAATAGACATACAACAACAAAGTTGTTTTATTTGGTTTAGGTCTATGTTAATGAATAATAATTTGATTTTTAATGATCCTTTATTGAAATTTGCTTTTCAAGTCATTCATGAAATTATTGTAATCAGACATCACTTGATAATATTCCTTGTAATTTTCACTTTGATTTAACAATGTTTAACTTTGTAATGAATATTTTCTTGTGTGGAGAATTAACTGTTTATATCCAAGCAACCAATTAATGATGTTCATGTTCTAGTTAAAGAAACTTGTAAAAATTAAATCCTCCTACTATAATATAAAAATCAAAATTTTTAAAAAAAAATGTGGGATTTGAGCATACACTGACAATATATAAGTGGGTAGTTAAATAAAAGTCAAACACTTCGCAACACAACCAAAGCTAGTTTAGTATGTGAAATATGATTACACAGAGACAAAGCAACTAGAACTGGCGTTTCACTACACCATGTAATCTTACAGAGACGGGTATATTGTGTCTAAATCCATGTTATTTATTGGTTTTTTTCTTGGACTTTGCTCATAATTAATATGGCATAAATGGTTACCAGGATAACGAAATAATGAGGGACTAGAATGAGCCATAGTTCATAAATTTTAAAAATACAAGGAGTTTGTGGGACCAATGTTTAGTTAAGGTTTTGCAGTGGATGATCTCTGACTATGTGAAGATGATCTGTTGCCTAAACTATTTTAAAGAGGAATCTGTCGGCTAGAAACTGGCGTCGTAAATGCAATAGGGCGTCGGAGCTTTCGACCTGTAGGGCATTTGTTGAAAAGTTTCATGTTGCCTTTAATTATTCAGAGACTTAAATTGAATTTATATACCTTTTTGAGAGTAATCGTGGACACCCATACCCCCTGACACTGCTTGAAGAGCATTTATGTTCTTTTTGCACTTATTTTTTATGTAATTGAGATGGTGGAAACCAGTTTGGAGTCTAGGATAAAGCCTAAGAATTTTGCCTTATCGAACATTGGAAGTTCAGGATCTTCTATTGGGACTTTTATGTTGGGAATCAAGCAATTCCTAGAGAACGATACAACAGATATTTATATATGTAATCGAATAGCCATTGGTTTAGATAATTCAGGGTAATAGGCTATTCAATCGAACTGTGCAGTCAAAAATATCGTCCGATGCATAATAGTGATAAGTCGTCGGCGTACTGCAGAATGTCATAGAAAAACTTTACGGTCTTATCCAAGTCATAAGTGTAAAGGCTATACAAAATTGGACTTAGGACAGAGCACTGCGGGAGACTTTTCCAGATAAATCTGGGAGAGAGGACAGATTCATATAGAGACGTAAATAAATTATAGATAACGTTAATCAACTTCGCAGCAAGATTGAGCTGAAGAATTTTTGTCTGAGTTCTGCATGCGTAGCAGAAGGAAATCGAGATTTTGTCTACACTGAAACGTCACTTTTCTCAGGTCATTGTATGAGAGTTGAAGTTTTAACTCGATAAAAATGACATGACGGTGTAGAACGTTTCTCGAGTGTCTTGTGCTACGCGTATTGGAATAAGGACGCTATCGTAAGCGGCCGTTATTTCCAAGAAAGCAGCCACCAGATTGTGTCCATGTGGAAAGTCAAATGAATATGAGATGTGAATATCTTAGACTATCAATAGTGCCCATGCCTCTACGAAAGTCAAATTGTATTTATTGAAATAATATGTTTTGAAGAATTTATCAAGCCTATTTTTTATTAAATGTTCCATTATTTTAGAGAGAACTGAAGACAAGAACTATGAGTCTACAGAATGATGGACCTCCAGGATCTTTGTGGTTTTTTAATGTTTTTATTAGTTAATTAAATAAAATTATAATAGTAAACCATCGTTTTATTAATTTATTTTGTGCTATTTGAAAGATTTTTAAGTTTGTTTTATCTGCTGAACCCCATATTTCTATAAGATTTGTTGATGTGGTTACACTAGTGCGTTATAAATAGTATATTGTACTTATCGCGGTAAATATTTTACTTTTCCACACAGAATAATCATAAGTGTGATATTTTTACAATTGTACAGTACTATTTAAATACGTAGTGTTTTTCCGGTAATGACTATCGGTATCAAACGCCTTTTTATGCATGTTAAATTTGTTTATTATGGTTTATAAATATTAAAACAAAACTTATTTTTATATTTTATCTTTGCTTAGCAATCTGATAATATACCAAAACTTTCTATGTTAATGTAGTACTTTTATCTGAGATTTTTTAAGTTGTGGATTAGTAATGCATCCAGTAATTAGTTTTCGATTCCTAGAGGTATGGTTAGGGAAAAAGGTTAAATTAGAGAACTATTATATCAGACGGTGACCAAATAGCTAGTAACTTTAACCATATTCATACAAGCAAAAAGCTATATGCTAGATTATTCTATGGTTTTAGTAGGCTATTGATGATGATCTCGAATAATCTATGAAAGATCTTATATATTTGCCTAGTGTAAATAGAATTTTGGTAAACACTAATAATTCTAATAACTAAAGTTAATTTTTAATATAACATGAGTGTGACATGTTAGGACAATTCTCATATTCTTTGAAAAGTCCAGTTTGATTTTCAAAGATTATATTGACACATACACAACGAGGTTTCTCTTCACCAGGGGTATACAACTGTCGTGGAACTCCAGCCCAACTTCGGGATACCCCACCACTGAAAAATTAAAAATATCACAATATAATCTTAATAGCCACTTTAATATTCCATGCTTTAGTAAAAAAAATTACCTAGATTTAGTACACCAAACACGGGTGCCCTCCTCAGCACTCCAAGAAATATTACATGGAGGATATTTGTGCTCTTCTCTTTTAGCCATTTCCTTTAATTCTTTACAGAGGTCTAATCTTTCTCTAAAATTTTTCATGTATTCTGATTCATGTCCATCATAATTGTAGTATCTGCCAATCAATGAACCTTTAAATATAAATATTTGAAGTAAAAAAGACTACATAATTACTTTATAAGTTATTTGCCATAATGTGTATTCATTCGCTTACCAACATATTTGTATTTTACCATGATTGTGTTTTTCCAATTTAATAAAACTACCAGTTCATCACAACTTAAATCCATAACATGATCTTTATTCTTACTTTCATCCTTAAAGTTACCTGTTATAAATGCTCTTGAACCATCTTTACCTATAACAATATATAATAGATTAAATTTTCTATTGCATATAATATTCATAATTAAGTTAGCACACAAGTATAAGAAGTACTTTGATGTGTTTTACTCACCTACAAAATAATTATATGGTGATCCTTGTCCATAATGTTTGATACCTTCACTAACATCAAAAATAGACCCAATTATTGAAAGGTATATTTTATCTTTAATAACACCGTTGTATTGAGCTAGTTCATGCGGTGTATACACATTTTTAATGTTTTGTTGTAAAAAAATATTATTTAAGAAGTTGGTTAAGTAAAATTCCAGTCTATGTTTAAAAGAAAAAGCTAAAATTGCTACGGCAACTATTACGGCAGTTCTGATAAAATTTCCCATTTTTCGATTGTTACATACGTACTTAAAATTTGAAGTCTTGAACTAACTTATATGCTCAGTGGAACTAACCACACAATTTCTGTGCAAATTACAAAGAATATGTCTGATTTGTGTGTCTGATTACAGTACCGATCACTGAGCATATAAACACTTCGGTACCGAAAAGAAAATTGCAAAAAATAACACCAAGTAAACCCATTATTTTTTAAATTTTCCCGTGCAGTGGAGGCAGGAAATCAACGCCTAAATTATTCATTATTCAAAAGAGGAATGACATCAGCTTATGGCAACAATATGCTTGATTTAGATTAAGCAACTGTATCGGCATTTTTGTTTAAATTCTACCTATCTGAATTATGTTTTTCGTATATTGCATAATGCAATGTTTATTTTTAGCATGAAACTTACACAATTTTCACTTAAACACAATATAGAAAATAAAATAGACAGCACTAAACTAATCCAGCCATTACGCGCCAAAACTCCTTGAATTGTTTTCTTTGGTTGAATTCCCACTGCAGGGAAAGGAAAGGGAACTGATAGCCACACACCATATATAACTTATGTAGTTATTTACTTATGGCTCGTATGAAACCAGTATAACATATCCCAATGCCCCATTAAATTTTTGCAACTAATATGACTTAAATTAAGAAATCAACACAAGACATGGCTGTATGTGCTTCAGTTTCGAGTCATATAAATAAAAGATAAAAAGAAGAAAGGAATACGTTACATCGATATCACAAAACCATAAACAATGGAATAAATATATGATATGCTGTGTGGGCTTTAGTACACTTTACCTTCCCTGTAATAGGGAGATTTCAAAGAACCATATCAACAAGGTAAAATTCCATAACATTAAAAGAAATCAAAATTGTACTTCCTGACAAATGTTGTTGTTGCCAATGTTGATATTATGATAATGAAATGTTCAGTATTTTCTTTGCAAAGAATAATTTTTGTTCTGAACTTCAATCTACATTAAAAGTACCCGTCGTCTTAAAGATTTAGATATCCTCAATTTAAAGTTTACAGTCCACTACAGAAATATATTAAAAACAATATAGGAAAAATTTGGTGCAATTATAAGACTCGGCCGAAGACCAAGAAGCCAGGGCCAGGTTAAACTATTAAAAAAAACAGGCATATCAGCTGTTTTGCTGTTTTGGCTTAAAAAGTTCTGTTCCAATTTGCAAATCAATTTAGTATAGTAACTGTGTGTTCAATGAAACTAACTTTAGCAAAGAAAATAAAAACTATAAAATTATAAATAATGAATGGTAATTCATTAAGATTCCTTCGATTTTTTAGTAATTACCCTCCTAGAAGAAGAGTTGTAGTCACAGGAATTGGAATTGTAAGCCCTCTTGGCACGGGCACTGAATTAGTATGGAGAAATCTGATAAACGGACATTGTGGAATAGTTTCGTTACAAAACGAACAATTTGATAAGCTACCGTGTAAAATTGCTGGTATTATACCTTTAGAAAATGATATATTAAAACAAGCTTTATCAAAATCAAACTTAAAATCAATGGCTCCAGCTACATGTTTAGCTTTAGTAGCTACAGCGGAAGCTTTGAAAGATTCGAAATGGTCTCCCAAATCTGAAGAAGATAAAGAATTAACTGGGGTAGCTTTGGGAATGGGAATGATAGATTTGAAAGATGTGTGTGATACCAATGATGCCCTAAAACTAGGTTACAACAAAGTAAGTCCATTTTTTGTCCCAAGAATATTACCAAACATGGCTGCTGGTCATATCAGCATCAAATATGGATTTCGAGGACCAAATCATTCAGTTTCTACAGCATGTGCTACAGGTGCACATTCAATTGGTGATGCATTCAGATTTATTAGGAATGGTGATGCAGATATAATGGTTTGTGGAGGGGCAGAGTCATGTATAAGTCCACTTGCTATAGCTGGCTTTTGTAGACTTAGAGCTTTAAGCACTTCTTTTAATGAGATGCCTTCAAAGGCATCAAGGCCTTTCGATAAAAAAAGAGATGGATTTGTTATGGGCGAAGGAGCAGCTGTATTAATTTTAGAAGAATATGAGCATGCCTTGAGACGCGAAGTCACAATGTATGCTGAGATTTTAGGGTATGGTCTATCTGGTGATGCATCCCATATGACTTCACCAAGAGAAGATGGTAGTGGAGCAGTCTTATCTATGAATAGAGCTCTTAAAGATAGTTGTTTAGAAAAAGAGAATATAACATTTATAAATGCACATGCCACTTCAACACCAATAGGCGATGGCATAGAATCTAAAGCTATTAAAACTCTTTTTGGAGAGCATAGTTATAAGATTTGCATATCATCTACAAAGGGTGCTCATGGACATTTATTAGGGGCTGCTGGTAACTTAGAAGCAGCCTTTACAGTTTTGTCCTGCTATTATGGTGTATTGCCTCCTACACTAAATTTAGAAGAGCCTGTAGATGATCTAAAATATGTTAGTAAAGTGGCACAAAAGTGGGATAGTGAAAAGAGAATAGCATTAAAAAATTCATTCGGTTTTGGTGGCACAAATGCAACTCTATGTATAGGGCAGGTTTAATCTGATCATGAAAATATTTCTCAAATGATTTCTGCTCCTTGGTAAGAACCAAGAAGCAGCATCTTCACTATTTTACAGCAGATTGCAGGCAAATAACATATATAATGTTGTATGCATGCAAAAAAGACATGAGACAAAGTATTATGTTAAAATCTAAGGAGTGATTTTAACATAACAGTTAAACTTTCTATACCCACATCAGATGGAGTAACATATAAACCTGCGCAGGGTCTGGTGGACGGAAAGTTTTATATGCAGGTGGCAACCTTACTAGGTTAAAATATCTATCCACGCATCTCCAAGCTGTGAGATGTGGGCAGGCCAAGCTATACTTCATAAGTACAATAGTGACCACTTACCTTTTCCACATTTGTAAAAAAAACCTAATCGCAAGTTATGTTAAATAAAATTGTTATAGTTTGTGTCAGCTTTTGTAGAAAATTTGGAGGCAAGCAGGGCAGAATCAGAGACCAGATTTGAGATCCTTATGGAAGGCCAGTACCCAGCAGTGGGCGTCCTTCGGCTGAAATAATGGTGATTACTTGATTAGTATCATGTACATAATATCTATCTGAAATTCATGTAACAGTGTCTTAATTAACAGTGAGGTTCTACAAATTATATATAATATAAGTGTATTAAAAGTCATTAACACTGTATTATAATATATTTAAAACTGAGTTACAAATGTTTTTGATTTTAATAACAAAGGCAAAATAGCCAAGGTAACTCCCGTCCTCATTCTTTTAGAAGCTTTTTCATAACGAGCAATAATAAATTCTTCATGTACCATATAATATTGAGTCACATAAGCACAAAATGAAAATAAAATAATTTGATCAAATAATGCTACTTTAAATATTTCATTACTAAGCCTTCTAACAATTTATACAGTAAATATTCTTTAAATGCTGGGTTAAATCCAGTCAATTATCAAATTGTTGAATCATTCAAACTTGCACATGATTTATAATATGGCTTAAAATTATACTTGTCACAGGTCATAAACATGATTTAACAAAAAAGATCAGTACCACCAATATTATATTTTTTAATAATATCTTCTACAATATCTGTAATAAATAACTATAAGCACCCATTTCTTCCCCATATTCAAAACACTTGCTAATTATTGATTAATATGAGAGCCAGTCTATTTGTATAATTTTAATAACCCAAAAATCTACAATAAACCACAGAAGTAATAACACAATTGATAAATTCTGCAATAAATATTCCTAGCTTTGGATGTCAGTTTGTAAGCCCAACCCTATAATTATGCGGTTTTAATTGGTTTGCCCGGTTAGTTGGCTGAAATTTAGATGAAATTTTTACTATAAATAGTAAAGTTGTGTAAGCAAACAATTTAATTAGGATTCGACTTTTGCTACAATGATAAGTGATTGGTCAAACAGTTCATCATACTCAGATAATAAATATTGCATAAACATATCTATCATTTTGAATTTATCATTTTCAGTACTGTTAAGCAGATTTTATGTATGAGAGGCATATAGAGACAAGATAACACTTCCTATTGATGGGAGTCACATAGGTAATCTTATAGTAAATGAAACTTATTTATTCCCTTATTAATGCTAGTATCATGCTGATTGGTGACATTTGACCATAACAACTACAATCATTGAATTATTCATTTACAGTTGAGAGCAAGATATTGTAGTTTCTACTGTACATAAGATAATATCAGTATTACCTGCCAGAGGGTTGATCGACTTACTGTTACAGGGATATTAGGCGACACACATTATGTCTGTTTATCTAGAGACCAAGCTTTTAATGGCTTTTGCCGTTTGGGGGGGATAAAAGACTATTAATATTTGATATAGTGCAGCTGAATGTGAGGACAGGCGAGTGCGAGTTAGGCGTGTTTGTCCTGCGCAGGGCCGAGTGGCGCCCGAGGCGTGTTCACGCACAACTGCGCGAACTTTTGTCTCAGGTTCTGTCTAAGTTCCTGTCTCTTCTCAGTGATGTTTCTACGAGATCTGAATTCTAAAACCTCTTCTATAGGTATATAACTGGTATCCTGTTCTTCGTCTGATGAGCAAGTGTCCTGGAAATAATTTTATTAATTATACTAATCGTTGGTACTTATATATTATTTATACCGACACATAACAAATTACTTTGTATAAAATTGCTATCTAACCAACCGTTACTACTCGGCTATAATAACTAGCAGTTATTTGATTTGTTCATACAGAAATATAGCAGTCGCTGGCTTTTAGTACGGTCTATTATACTTATATATCAAAATCTTTATGTGTGTTTAAAATAATTAACACTAACCCTTAACATTTCTTGTAGAGAAAGTGTAAAGCCAGTGCATGATATTTTATCACTTTTAATATCCAAACAATCGCCTCTCTCGTGGTTACAAAATCCTTCCGAACACGCCACCTCCGAGCCCTCGGGCGAGCTCATGAGCGAAGATGAGCCAGACATTGTCTCACAACAACCACCATTGTTGCCAGACGAGTATCCACAGTCTTGAGAGTTGTCGTGTGGTAACAGGTTTCTATTCTGGTTCCTTTTCTTGCTGGTTTTCTTTGGTGAGAAACGCGTTTCGGTGTCGCCTTGACAAGACTGGCAGCTGTCCCCAGCTTCGTAGCATTGGTTGTAGTCCTGCGGAGTAAGCAGGTCCGTTGGAGTGTCGCGTTCCTCTAACAAACATTCTTCACATTGGCACTTTTCTTCCGGTTCTTCAGAATCTGCTTCCTGGAAAATACATTTAAATATGTTACTCATCCTTAGTTTTTTACCGTTTTTCTGATAAATTTGGTGTGTTTTAAAATGTTTTATCTATCTAATGAAGAGTGTGGCTTCGTGATGTTCGGAAGCCGTTTCACTCTAATATCAACTTTTTCTGATGGTTATATGTTTAATATTATTTGAAATCACTAAAGCCACAAACCTTGCATTTGGTTTCAACCGCCTGCCTTTCCTTCTTCTTGCGTCGCTTTAGTTTCTTTTGTTCCTTTCTTTGTTGCCTTGTCAGTTCCTCCTGTGTGATCTCGTCATAAAGTAGCTGTAGTTTAGACACACCGCTCTTCTGCTCCACCGCAGTTTCGAACTTGCGATGTAATGCTTCGACAGCTACAGCAGCAAGGGTTTGACACGTGCCTTCCTCTTCCCGAAGACGCAGCGAAATACGCTGAAGCCTCTCATAAATGCAAATACCAAGACAAATGAGTACCTGCAATGACAGACATTTTCTTAATATTAGGTGAGTTCACACAGTAAAATCAACTATAAATAACTGGTAATGATAATGTGTGTGTGTGTGTGTGTGTGTGTGTGTGTGTGTGTGTGTGTGTGTGTGTGTGTGTGTGTGTGTGTGCGTGTGTGTGTGTGTGTGTGTGTGTGTGTGCGTGTGCGTGTGTGTGTGTGTGTGTGTGTGTGTGTGCGAAACAAGAAAATACTGTTTAAGAAAAATTAAAAAAGTAGGTATTATGCTCGTCTAGAATTGATAATGACCATAATGGTTTTAATTGTGAACTCACCTCTTCTTGTGCAATCTCAAGTGTTTTTGCGTGCCTTTCCCTATGATTTCCTAATAGTTCAGGCTCTGCCCTAGCTATTAGATGCGCTATATAATCGGTCTTAGCTTGCAAGTGTAGGTGTTTGTCAAGTAAGCATCTCTTGATACCACCATATAATGCACCTACATAGCCTTTCTCCTTTTGTGGTTCTTTTTCTTCGACTAATAGTTGATATGCACGTAAAACCTATAAGAATAACAGGTAACTGATTATTAATTTTATTTCAAGTTTATATAAAATGAATATATAATAATAATAATTTTCTCTCACTCACGCCTATTAAATAGCCCAAATTAAAGATAATTATAAAAAAATGTGGTACTCTCAAGGACAAACCACCAGCAAAAACTAATCTAGCTTAGTAGAATCTATTCTCTAAGATTATTTTCTGGCAGATTGGATTGCATAGACAATTTAGCCATATTCCATTCATTTCATCTACATTGAGGTTTCTTAAAATTATATAATTAATAAAAATATATCATTTTGACATAACATCTCAATAACTTGTCATTCTCATAATAATTTATAAAAGGGAGCAGCTGTTGTATTGGATTTTTTTAATTTTCAATGCAATCAATTATTTTTATTATTATGATAGAGTATAAGGTACAGCAGAAGTTTTACTAGGTATCTAGATTGCTGAAAAATAAATTATATAGAAATCGACTGGCAGGCAAGGTTTCAACACAGGCAGAGATAGAGGGCTTGTAGGCTTCAATGAGTTTTCATTATTTATTAACATTTTATTAGTTATTATTACATGGATGACTTAGATGGTTCCTTTTTTATAATAGTAATAACCTTTGTCTTAGCATGTAATGAACTGCAATATCCAATAGCCAAATTAAAATTAAAATTGTCGCAAAGTTATTAAGGCATGGAACCGCTCACCAGCCAAACACTTCTTCAGTTTAAGATAAGACCAGATGAACACAGGAATAATCAGTTTTTGGCTGTGCATACCTGCCTACAGCAATAAATACAATCATCTATATATAAAAGTACTAATTAACAAATACAAGAACCATGCTTACTTTAGTCTTGCAGTCAGTACAAAAGCGATGTTTCCTGAGATAGTTGTGTAGTGTGTCGTGGAGCGTGTTGAAGTGTACAAGTGTGACGTGGTCACGGGCAGGTGCGCGCATGGAGTCCCAGGCGGCACGCCAAGCCGCTCGTCCCCCCCACGCGCCCCAGCCCCAGCCGGCCCCCCAGCCTCGTGCCCCACCTGCCTCTAGTGAGTGCAAAGTGCACCGCTGCGATTTTTTCCAGCGAGGTTGGCTTAGGATCAGACACTCTATACCTGTGCTGAAAGATTAATTCTATACTGTACATGTTGAGTAAATAAACTCAATGATAAATGTCATAGACATTATATATTAGAAAAAACAAAGTAAAAGACACTAGTCTATCTAGTGTTTGTTCTCTGAGTAAGTTCGTTTTATTTTCTATTTTTAGTGTTTGCACTGTTGTATTTAGCAGCTAAAGAATATTTGAATATAACGTCTGTGTAAAAAAATCCATATGTTAAGACAATCCTGTCCACTCACAGGCCTAGTAACTGTGTATTAAGCCTCATCAGGCTAGTCGCCATTACGTCTTCAGATTCACAGAGAACAGTTGACTTAAAATCCTGTAAACCACTATGCACTTATGGGTTACACTGCTATCTACAGTCTATTGTCTTATACATCTGCTAACATGACTTAAAAGGAATGAAATATGAGGAAATTATGAGGTAATAATTTGGCAGTTAGGTATGTATGTTAACAATTAAATATTACTTAAAATTATAGGAAACGCTATATTTTAGCTTAATAAAGCGAAATTTCCATACATTACAAATTGATTTCCACATGAAGAGGAAAAGGCGTCGTCAGGTCTTAACGGTCTATATTTTTAAATATTACAACAAAATAACAAAATAACAAAGCCGCGAGCAAAACTAATTTTCGTATCAATCAAACGTGTCAAGTCCTGTCCCATGTCAGTTTCAGTCAGTTTTAGTCAAAGACAATAGCGGCCAGCAACGCCGTCCAAAAGTCCGTAACATTCCCACCTCCAGTATTGCATGGCAATACTCAGTTACGTCACGACTATTCCAGTTCAACTGCAGGTCAGTTCGAGTCAGTAGCTGAAGTCCATCTGTCACTCAGTCGGAAGGGGGAGTCATGGTCAGTTAGTCAGAGGTCGTAGGTACTAGTCGAACGTCTAAACGGCAAAGCTTAGTAACTGGTCGTTTAAAAGTCCCAGTCGCAGTTTTAACGTCAACAATTCGAACCTGTTCATCAGGTCCAGGATAAACTCTAGTCACAATGCCTTTTGGCCATAGATTTCTGGGCTGCTGATCGTCACAAATAATTACTATGTCCTCGACCTTCAATGGAGCCATTCTCTGAAACCATTTTCCTCGTTTGGCCAACGTGGGCAGGTACTCCTTGCGCCACCGCTTCCAGACGAGGTCTGCTAATCTCTGAGAATGACGCCACGATTTTCGAAGTAAGTCGTTATTGTTAAATTCGTCCAACGTCTGTGTTGTAAAGTCAGTCGATCCACCAAATATAAAATGATTCGGTGTTAAAGGTAGATCATCGTTATGGTCGAGGGGAACTTGAGTCAAAGGTCGACTGTTAATCATATATTCCGTCTCGGCCAACAGTGTACGCAAAATCTGTTCAGTTGGTTTCTGTTCCGTCAAAGTCATCTTGAGTGCCGTCTTTACTGACCGCACCATCCTCTACACAATACAGATAATTTTAGAAGAAGGAAAGAATAAATTCCAAAATCATGGCAAAATATAAGCTCTTTGGAAAACTTTTCATTTTTAATTAAGTTGCAGTATAACAATACTCGAGACAAATTGTAGAATTTTAATAACAAATTAATCAACTGCAGTAAAAATAAAAGCTAGAGTACTGAAATGAATATTAGATATAATATAATGAAATATGTTGTGAAAAATGTGTTGTTACTTATGATTGTTACAGTAGAATCTGTAGTGAGACTTGAATGGCTAACTAGGTATTGAACAACAACTAAACCAAAGATGTATATTAAAAAATTAATACAAAATACTTAAATGGAACTTACCTATGCCCATTCAACAATGTGGCTAGAGACTGTGGATGAATTATTTTGTCTTCTCTGATTGTCATTATTTCATCTGGTGTCAACATTAATGGATCTAATGTTGGGTGACCTGATTTACAAAGCTGGTAAAATAGACGTTCCACACTGAAAATAAAACACCACATGTAATAAATGCACCATATTTTGTACAATTAATTTTTTGTATCTATACAAATTATAAAAGCAAATAGTCTGAATTTTGAATATCATGAATGTCAGAAAAAGCAGTAGTGGCAGATGCAAACCTAATTATAAGGCAATTCATAACTAAATCCAAACACTATCCTACCACATTACATATTATGACAAGTATAAAACAGATTGAATACCATAAAAGCATTATCTACTAAACTCTATGTAAGCTATCAACAAACTTGTATTATAGATTAGTGTCAAATCATAAAGTATTAGACTATATAGTATGTTATATATAATATGGTATATTTTCAGATTCTTTTTTCTGTTTAAACTTCAAAACTCTAAGTTTTTCTAAACATTTTGATGCTTAAACTGTTTACTAATGAAATGTTGAATCAATGTATCTGAAAAGTGTAATTTAAATTAGAAATCCAGAAGAAAATCAGGTTCATCAGTTAATAAGTTCACTCATTACCTTCTTCGACAGCCAACACACGGAATGCTTTGATTTAATACGTTAAATATATCAGAGGCATCTACTCTAAGTGCCGCCTTTAATTCGTCTGTCGAAAGAACTCTGTATTTGCGCATAAACTCTTCATATTCACGCCCTTTCACTTGAGGATTGTCACAGATTAGCCCCATTGTGTTTAAATCCATAATCATCTGCAAAAATAAAAGATATAAGAACGACAAAGAACTAACATTTGAAAAATAAGGTCATACAGAAAACGTCACTACTTTCGGAAGGAAAAAAATAGGTATAAAATCTAAAACAGAAATTTAATCAATAACTACTCCACATAGATTCGTATTATTGATATTTCAGTATTGTAATATGATTCATCACAACCAAATCGACACTTTTATATTTATTTCTAATGAAGAAATAATCTACGTTTGAGGTAATGTCAAAGTACACAATCAGTTACTTACAGTAAGATTTTCATAAATAGTTAACGGTAACTGTCGTCTTTTAATAACAGGTTCTTTTTCGCTGTTGTATATATCAACCAGTTTCGCCATTTTAATGATTAATTACATAAAATACCCGACTAAATACACAAATTTAACAAAATGACGGACAAATTCACAAGAAATACACGTCGTGTTGCGTCTGACACAAAATCAATGTTGCCAAATAAAATAAGTACAAGCAACACCTAGTAGTAGCACAGGCTATAATAATGACTACCAATAACGCAGAGTTGCTATATTCTATCTCCTAATATTTTGCTTACGAGGCGAGTATAAGAATTTTCGAGTATAAGCATTTTTCAAATGGCTTATATATAATGTTGAATTCACTTTAGAGATTACTTAGACTTAATTAAATAAAAATGAGCTTAATTACGACGGCAAATTCAGAATTTAAATTTAAGATAAATAAATGCTCGTGTTTCATTATTTTATAGGAAAAACAAATAAGATAATATATTATATAATTTAAATTTATACACGGAATCCAAGGAAATTTCAGATGTGAAAATTGTGTAATTTCATATCCAAAAAGAGTATTATATATGAATGGCTATGTAGTGTCTCATTTAATTCATTCATTTATAGGATATTACCCCAATCATTTCATTATCATGTATGTATCATTTTATTGATTTCATTTACCTATCTTCTCCAAATCATTATAATGAATTTCATAAACATTAAATTTTACTCGTAATTATTCATCAAAATTAACTTTTTTGTCTAAAACTGCATGGGAAACGTTAAACCTTAAAGCGAATTCAAGAAAGCACAATAGACATTGTTAAATAAAGTAATAGCCCGAAGTCTCAGATATCAAGTCACAATAAATACAAAAATATTTCACTACGGCATTTCTAGAGAGCTATTGGCGCTTAATGGCTGGGTCGGTTGGGGGCTGTATCTTTTATTTTGCATTTTTTTATATGAAAATGATCTAGTTTCATGCCAAAAAGGATTGTTCCAACATGCAATATATAGAATACATAATTCAACATGGATTGCTACTTTCGTTGGTTGGTAGATTTTTGTCATGTCTCATTTTTATTCATACGTTTGTAGGTTTAATTCATTTTTTAACATTACTGTATCATTTAATTCTCATCCTTGTATTTTATTGTTAATCGTAAACGTTATCATTGCATTCCATTTGAAATTTGTCTCTTACGTCATTAATAAAATAGTGAGGCCTACCACTAGCCTTAAATAACTCCATTGGATAAAAGGAATACGGTTTCTCTACAAGTAATAACTACGTGGTTGGTGTTAGGTTCAGTTTCCTTGGCATTCCCTCCATAAGGGAGAACTAAAATAATGCTATCCTGTGCCTATTAGTTATTTATTTTACATCATCGTATCATTTTATTCTCTTTTGTGTAATCATTAATTTAAAATATCATTTTTTTTCGTTAGTCATTAACAAAATAACGGTGCCTGTCATTAGTATTAAAAAATCGATGAGGTAAATGGATTCTTTACACAGGTTTATTGACGCCAATATAGAAGAAATACCTACATGATATATCGCTGTATAGGCTTCAGTTTCCTTTGCCTACTCCACTATAGGGAGAATTCGCCAAAAAAATATTTATCTTAGTAGTCTACGGACCATAAAAAAATCTTATTAGTCTGAGATTTTAATTTGGATAAAATGTGCTAGTAATGTTTTATTTATAGACTTGCAAATTTTCATGGATTTTATTGACTCTTGATTCTCTGTGTTTTAGATTTCGGGTCAATTAGAACATTTTTCATGAACATTCAGTGTAAGGCCAATATTCCCTCAATTATACCTTGGGATCGAGTAAATTTTATTTTTACATATACTATATTACAATAACATAATATCCAATATGTCTAAAATATTTACACCCACTAATCAAATACGTTTAACGAATGTTGCTATAGTAAGGTTGAAAAAGGGTGGTAAAAGATTCGAAATAGCTTGCTATAGAAATAAAGTTGTATCATGGAGAAATAAATTGTAAGTTTCATAGTGTTTGTATTGGAGCAATAACACTATCAATTTGTTATTGATCTTTGAGAAATGTTTACCTATAAATTGCAATTTTCAGGGAAAAAGATATAGATGAAGTATTACAAACACATACAGTTTTCACAAATGTTTCAAAAGGTCAAGTTGCAAAAAAGGAAGATTTGTTGAAAATATTTGGCAAAGATGACCAAACAGAAATATGTAAAGAGATTTTGGAGAAAGGAGAGATGCAAGTTTCTGATAAAGAGAGACAATCACAAATTGAATCTTTATTCAAGGATATAGCAACAACAGTTGCAGATAAATGTGTAAATCCTGAAACAAAAAGACCATATCCTGTTTCCATTATTGAAAAAGCAATGAAAGATATTCATTTTTCAGTAAATGTTAATAGAAATGCTAAACAACAAGCCTTAGATGTTATTCAGTTGTTAAAGAAAGAAATACCATTAGAAAGAGCACAAATGAGGGTGCGAATTATTATAACAGGCAAGGATGCTCGCAAAACAAAGGAGAAGGTGGTGAAACTTGCTATGAGTGTTGAAGAAGAAAATTGGGAATCAGGCACAGCAAACATAATATGCTTAATTGACCCTGGTAACTTCAGGGGCTTAGATGAGATGATTAGAACGGAAACAAAAGGAACTGGTCAATTTGAATTGCTGAATTTAAAAGAGATGGTTGAAGGTGAACAAGCTTTGTAAAATAATATTTGTTTCTTATTTTCTTTATTATAATTTTGTTCATTTACTGGGAGGTAATTATTCTTCCAAGAGCACTTAAAATGTCTACTTCAGTTTAACTCACTGCTAAAATAAACTTTTGAATTTTTTCAAACAAAATAATTAGATTAGCTTTCAGCAATCATCCAATAACAAAGGTTCCTTTGTTTAGTTGAGTCTATCGGATGACTAAGAGCATGGTACAAATCGTCACACACTCAGATGTTACGAAACAAAGATTAAATTTATTGTTATTTTTTGATTCTATGACAGTTAAAGCACATCAACCGACAGCCATTAAAACTACTTCAAGTCATATATAAATGTTGAGTATACACCAAGAAGGTGTAATGCTATCTTGAAATAATTTTGATTAAAGAAATTTGTATTGCCTCGTTAGGCACACAAATAAAAGATGTCAGGAAGAAAATTTATTTTATTTATAGGAATGAACTATCGAATGGGATTCACATAAGCTCTCACTTAACTATCAAGCGCAATTGTCAAATCTCATTCATTGTATTGAAAAATATTTAGGCAATTAGTTTTGCATATGTAGTACAAACCCCTTAGATAATATGCATTTCTAGAATCAAATGGTTTTGCTTAAAGAAAAATGTATTTGATATGATATAAACCGAACGTAAGCCCCGATTCCATTGTAGTTCAGAGGGCACTTCATTCGCTAAGTATAAAAATGTATAGGATTTGACATAAACTCCTCTTCCCTACATTTTGCGTTTTGATTATCGATATGCATCTTCTCTAAGCCCTCGGTATTACTCTTCACAGATTAGAGAGTATGTCTAAAGACAGATAGGAATCACTCCTTAAAACGAGCAATCGATAGTGGAATGACAGGCGACCGTTCATAATAATGTATGTAAATAATCGAGTTAGAAGTATCAATATCGATTAATTCTTAATTATCGATATGAATAGTGAAACCCTAAATTATAGTAACAGGCAACTAAAATAAATGAAAAACAATACAGATATAAATATATTTTTATTAAATTTAAGGAACAACAAAGGTAATAAAGAATATTGGTATAAAAAACAAGCTCAAGAACTCTTCCAGTAAATTAGGTATTTCCAGTACATACATATATCTATCACAGTAGTAGTAAGGCTGAAAAAATTAGCGAAATTCGCTTTAAATAATATGTATTTAAATCTTAATAAAATACAAATTTATTTCCTTATTGTTAATGAGAATTGAATAAGGTTAATAATAATGATATATACAATGAAATGTACTTTTTTTAAAACAATTGTGGCGATGATGAAATAATACTGATGATGTTCGATCTGCAAATAAATTTCAAATAAAAAAATGATAGCTAACAGACGAAATTGATTCAATACAGAGGTTTGACAGTCCCATTTAATTGTTACAATTAGATAATTTTCATGTATATATAATAATCAAAATTAATATACATTATATCAATGCGGATTCATACATTTACCTAAAAAAAATTATACGTTTCCTTTTCTCCATTCAAGAATTATTTTTATTTACGTTATATCAAAAAGAATACATCAGAAGGGTGTTGTTTAATACATTAATTTTTTATATTTTTGTGCTGATTAAATTCCTACTTTTGAAACCGTCTACCTAAAAAATTAAATACTAATAATGACCAGTAAATTACATGCTACATGCTGTGTCTTTTTGTGCCAGAAAACCTTCTGCGCTTATCAAATGCCAAGACTTGCATAGCGTATTTTTTATTAACGCGGGATTCGGAAAATGACCCTTTTAAAATGTTATTGATGATTGTACAAAAGTTATGGATTTGCACTCTAATAACTAAAATTATAAAATAATGTAATACATGAAAGTGATGTTGACGGCATCAAAGCCATTCAACATCAGCAGAATTTAAAAATATTTTTTTAATGTTTGCCAGTACGTTAGGTCTGTGAGGATGTTTGTCCATATAGTTACTGATAATTTCAATAAGGGTCCTAAACAGCATTACAAATGAAGCTGAAGAGTATTTAAGGTTACGTCCTAGTAAACTTTTACGTTCTCTGACACTAATCCAAGTATACAAATCCGATATTTCATCAGTTAAGATAGAACGCCTGCAAGCTTGACAGTTAAATTTAGCAAGAAATTCTTTAAATTACTTATATAGATATCTATATAACTTTTTAAAGTGGTAATCCAATTCCTAAGTGAAGGCACCCACTTTTTTGTGTGATGTCCACTTGATGTGGATTCGAAAAAAATCAATATTCGAGAATACCGATGGTCTCTACCCAGAACGATACGTGTTTATTGTTACCGCGGATATCCTTGACTGGACCCCGCATTTTCCCAGCATCGTCAACACCGCGGCGAGACCCGTTGACGCTGTCAAACAGACGGTCGAAGAACAAAATAGCGTCTGCAGTATTCTTCATGGTCATAGAAACTGGAGTACCATCAGGATGCGTTTCTGTAACAATATTATTTTCTATTTTATTCTGATAACAAATACACTCCAATAGTCCTCTATTTATATATACCCCTAGTATATGTAAGAACAGTATATGAGTGTCATACTTTACAGAATTAAGAAGAATAAATTAAAGTTACTACTTAAAAATATATTTTACTACTAAAAAATATTATGTCAGCAGTTAGCCAGCAACTCATCATATCTTGATAAAAAGTTAAGCATTGCACTCACGCGCTCACTAAGAACCTTAGTGCAGGGCTTGACCTAAAATAGAAGCAATAATACAAAACCTTTTATTCAAATGCACTCAATGTTCTTATAAAAGTAACTATATATCAGTTAATATTAAAATATTTTTAACTTACCTTCATCCTTTGTGATGATGTTGGTTGGATGTGGTCATCAGTGATTTTATGCAGCATTCTGATATCACCTAATTGGCAATCCGACTTATACACTTCAACTATATCACTCCATCTGGCAGTTTTGCCAGAGAATGACAGATCCTTAGTTAACAAGTTGTTGGGGATACCTTTTATGAGGTGAGGGGGATCATAAATAATATTCAATTTATACCCATATATGCTGATTTTATGACCTGCAAATATAAATAGTAAAACAATTAGAACATTAGAAGAAATTATTTTGTATTAAAGAAGCTTAACCTAGTAGATAAGGAAATGAAAAAAGCAGTATAATTTTAAAAATAACTACCTCCCTTTAACTACGAACTAACGATCTTGACAAAAATAAAACTATAATATTTTTTATTCATTTGAGAAACATACAGTAAACTATACAATAAATTGAGCAAATAATTATACATGATTCTTTGGCTCGCTTTTAGCATAAGATACTGGAATCACATGCACTGTAAATTGGAAATATTTTTATTATTACTATATTCTATTTTATATTTTTTCTATTTATATATGGAAATTAAGGTCATGTATTAATATTTATTGTTTATTTGTTTTCTTTACTAAATTTTTGGCGATGATGAATATGTAAGGAAAGCTGTACACGCCTGTAATAGGTGTACACATCAGGATATTTTTATATTTTGTTTTTGTACAGATTAATGTGTATGCTGTTGGTGTGTCTTATGTAAATAAATAAATAAACATTAGTGTTAAGCCCTGGGGACATTGTAAATTCGTGGGTGAAGGTAGTCAAGGTTCTTCGAGAAGGCAGAATGAAGAGCTTTCGTAGCAATCTGTACCCCTTTGGACTTTGTTTTAACAGTGTCAGTGCAAGTAATTTTCATTATTGGTGAATCGCCGCCTCTTGACGTGTTTATTAACTGCGCTTAATTGCATGTTCAGGAACGTCTTTGTGTGATATGGGAGTCTATCAATCATAGACTTGAATGATTGTTGTTTGCTCAAGTGTTCAGCTTTCTGTAGCCTATCTCGGAATTGAATCGCAAAGCTTCTTTTTGAGTTAATAATACCAAGGCACTTGCGATAAATTTTTTTGCAACGGGGTGTTAGTTTCATGACTGACTTCACAATCCTACTCCTTCTTAGATTCAATGGAGAAGAAGCTCTTAGTGAACTGGTGGCAGCAGTTGCTGCTTCTATTTCTGAAAAATTACAACAATTTTGTGAGTAATAGTAATTATAAAAGTTGGTGGTTTTACCACAGATGTATTTATACGCATACATCTGTACGTCTTAAAAACTTTTTTCATAAAACATGAAAAAATTGAGATATTGCATAAATAAAGCAAGAATTCTTAAATACACATTTAATAGAGAAAATAAAACTGACCTTACTACAACAATGACAAGTAAACAAGTAACTAGGCAATAATTTTTTTAAAACTCAAACAAACACAAAAACTGGATATTTAAGTATTTTTGTATAAGCCCCCTTATAAAAAAATACTTAAATATCCAGTTTTTATACATAAATATAAATATTATAGTTTGTTTTAAAATAAGAAAATAGCATAAACTAATTAAAATAAAACTAACTCATTTAACAATATATTTTAAGTTATAAATTCTAGTATACGACTCCTTAAATTTTCGAATTGTTGAGTAGACAGTGCCTTTGTTATTATATCGTCCAACTGTTCACAACTGACACAAACACTAAGTCTATCAAGCCTTGAGCTACTTTTTCACGACTAAATTTATATTTAACATCTATATGCTTAGTCTTTTTATGGTATACAGAGTAATATATCAGCTTAATAGTGCTCTGATTATCAATACACAATGACGTGCTATACTGTGTTTCGCCTATATCAATGAGAAACTGTATCAACCAAAGAAGATGTTTTGCTGCTTTACACGCCGCTACAAACTCTGCTTCTGTAGTTGAAAAAGATTCTAAGCCAACAAAATTATAATAATTCAATTCTTTGATTTCAAACGCCTCTTTGAGAATTTAAAAAATTAAGTGTAGCGTACAGGATATATTGAAACCACGTAACTGGCAGTAAGTGGATTTCCGAAATATATTGAAAATGAAGTGCTCAGCCTGCAATAAACAAATTATTTATGAATCGGAACTATTAAAGTGTCAAGTATGCATGATGAAATTTCATTATGCGTGTCTTAATATGACTTCTGCCTACTACCTCAACCATAAGGCCGAACTTTCTAAATGGAAATGTGCCTCCTGTAAAAATATAACTCGACGAAACCGAAACGACAATACTGATATAAGATCTCAACTAGTTTTAAATGATACGACAATGTCTAATAGACGAATTAAACTTATCCGACTGCAATACCTTATGTCCTGAAACGACTTTTTACAAGAAAAAAATAGTCATGACACCAATTTCAAAGAAGACATCACTTTAGAAAAAATATCAATACTATTAGATTTAAAGTTTGAAGAAAATAAACAATCGCTAATGTCCTACATAAAAGAAACTATAAAGAAGGAAATTTATGTCTCAAACACCGAACTAAAAAGAAATTTTACAGAAATTACAAATCATATTACTTCAGAGCAAAAAAACTTAATAAATAAAAATTATATATAATATATTGGTGACATGGATTTACATTAAAACATCAAATCTACTGTTAATAGGTTATATCAATAGGGATGTTGACTATATTAAATAAAAGTATAATTTTCTAACGTGGCACTTTATTTTATAAGAATAGAAATCCTAAACATTATAAATGATAGAACTTTTATTGACATAAAACAACAAAAAAATTTAAAAGTGAAACCCCTGACTCCAGCACAAAGTTTATATACCTGTGTTACAGAAGTCAGTGCCCACCCACTCTCTACATACACAAAAGTATCAAAATTTAAATACTTAATATTTAATTACCGAAATTCAAATAAATTCAATGAATTAAAGGAATTTAATATACACGAGTTTTAATACATTAGCTGTATTTAAAAGTCAATGATAACTATATATTATTGTCATGTATTTATATATGTGATGATAACATAACCGAATTGACAACATCCCTATTTTATTAACCACATTATTTTACTCAATCTACATGAAAACAGTAAGTATATTAAAATCATTTTCGGTTACCACATTTTACTATCAATTTGGGCTTTTTATTTTGGCCATAACCATGGTCATGGTCAACTGTTAAATTAATATAATATGTATATATATATGTATAGTGTTAAAAATCCTGGAATATTTTAACAAACACAAAACTATTTCATATTCACAAGTATAATAACTTTTGTTATTATACTTGTGAATATGAAATAGTTTCTACTCATAGAATTCGACATGTAAATAAATCAGATAATAGAGGTATGGAATGTTCATTTTATTTATTTTCACAGAAAATAATAAATCACTTTGAATTTAATGATTTTTGCAATTGTAAAAATTCATATATGCCATTAAAATTATACATCAGTTTCATAATTAATTTAATATCAGGTCTTAGTTATAGGTCATAGTAAGATGCTATATAACAATATATCTAATTCAAATATAAATACATTAATAGCTTAAGGTACTTACTTGAAATAAAAGCCTGCTTGCAGATATTACTAGTATCAACTTATTTAGTTTTAATGTTTCCTATAGTTTCCCAGGCTGTAAAGTAAATATTATGAATAAATGGTATAATTGTTAACACAAAGATTATCTAGGTATTTTTTAAACCAAACCAACTTACATAGTGAGATTGGCTGTGCAGGCTTTCGTGAGTCAATTTCAGACAGTATAAAAAGTGTGGGTATGGCGAACTTAACTCAACGGCTATCTAAACGCAAATATTTAGCCTCAAAATTAAGACTGGAACACCACTGCTGGCAGCGGCCATGGAGGCCTCTTGTTATTTTCACATTGGGGTACATTTTGCACCATATGTTTTCCCAGGCTTCAGAAAGTTGTTTTTGACATGGAAATTTATACAACTTCATTGATAACATCGTAGATTTGCATCCAGGGATGCAACATCGTTGTTTGACCATGACCTGTATGTAATTAAAAACAAGAAGTGAGCAACTGTATCCTTAATAAATATATTACAAGTATTTACAATTTATTTTATAAATACACACCTCATTGAAACCTGAACTTATGAGTGGTGAGCGAAAGGGGGATTTATTTCCAGTTCTTGTCTGTGTTACTTAACTGCAATTACACGACACAGTCCAGCTGATGAAATCTGCAACAAACAAAAACAAAAACAAGGAAAAAACAGAATCGAAAAATATAATTGAAGAAATATACTTTGTGAAAAAACCGTTAGTAGCATCACATAAGAATTTGATTTGAAATGTTTGAAATGTCAAATCAAATTGCGTCAGTGTTTGGGCTGTCAGTTCAAGACGTCAAAATCAATAGTTGCCGTTTTGACTAAAGCAAAGGATAATGAATGTTTGATTCCCAGGGCTGTTACTCTTTCAGTAAAATTAACAAAAAAATAACATGACAAGTGACATGATTTGACGTTTCTAAAATGGCTACCCTAAAACATTTTCATTTTCTTTTAATGCGCGTTATAAAATATGCCGAAAGTGTATTAATCGTCTAAGTATCTACATAAAGTAGCTTTATGTTGATCAGTCATTCTATCCCGTCTGAATGAAAATGAAAGAGATGTGAATAATTTAAATTGAATTTATTCCGCGCACTATGTAATTGGGGCCAACTGTCTAATAGATTATAGTAGATTATAAAAACCCATCTTAGGGACTTACTCTAATATTATAGTACTCTATGGCTTAGATAACATACTGCTTAGTAAATATTGATAAAAAAGTAAATGTTTGACTATAATCTAGCCATCCTAAGAATATACTCTCAAAAACTATGCGTAATATCACGATCAAACTCACCGGCTGATATATTAATACCACTTCTCTTGTCAGCGAAAAAGGCACTTTTAATAGTGGGCATATATTAAGTTATTTATTAATATAATATATAAATATAAGTATATTATAGAAGTGAGAAGGCTTTCTTGACCTATAATAATTAAAAGTGATTTCTTGAGAACCGGTATTGAATCGTAGCATGAAACGGAACACCAAAGTGAATGTACTCATCAAAATGACAAATTAAAAAAGTTTTATTTTTCTTATATTGGTACGGGATTTTATTGATTGTTTTCTTTCATCAAAGATTTTCGGCCAGACGGCGACTGAAATTGCAAGTTACTGTGATATATTTATTTTCGTTAATTAACTATTCTTATCAACCAATTAAATGAGCAGGGATAACGAGTTATGTCTATAAGTAATGGAAGGTACAGAACTGGGTGGCGACCAGCAATTCTGTTTGAGATGGAACAATTTTCAAGCGAATATAACTTCTCAATTCGAGGCACTCCGCGATGATGAGGACTTCGTGGACGTCACCCTGGCATGCGAAGGTCACAGGCTGGAGGCCCACAAAGTGGTTCTCTCTGCGTGTAGTCCTTATTTTAAGGAATTATTCAAAGTAAGTCTTTCTTTCACTCCCCACACTTTGATGTGTCACCATTACAATGACTCTAGTGAAAGTTGTTATGTATAAAACACTTGATCTACTTACAAATGCCATGTCTCGCGTTCCGGTTAAGTACTCGTGATTTCATTTATTTGTACGTACTTTAAAATTCTGTTTTACAATTTCTAATTGACTCATTATCATTGCTTCTATGGATTACATGTGTGTCTACAAGAGAGATATTGAATTCTTTACACTGTAACCATACATTTCTTGGCAATTAATGAGTTAGTCCACACTTAATGAAATTAGTTATCATTTTCTAATATGAAATATGATTTATCATATATATGTATATTTCTATTGAAATTTATTACCTCTGCATTTTGGTAAATTATGTATTTTTAGTTATTTACCCATATTTTTATAATAGAATAACTTTATTCTGCTAGTTTGCTCTCATAATTAACCAATCTAAATAATATTTGCATGCCAACAGTTTCATTTAAATAATTTTCTTGAATTTGTCCTAAACAAAATTAATTAGGCTGTTTAGCAAAATAATTACATAGCAGTAAGAGTCAGCGGTATTTGCTATTTCACTATCAACTTTATCATCAATGTCAATTCTTATCACATAATTTGTAATTAAAAGTGTTGATTCTATATGCAAATTCATATCTAATTGGATATCAATTTTTCAAACATGAAATAGTTTTATGCTTTCTTTGTATCTTTACTTCCATTATTAAACTAAATTTAGTTTCATTTATCTAATTTAAATTAGTAACATAGAATACAAGTATATATTTTATATGAAAAAATGACTAGTGCAGTTCTAGTTATGAAGGAAATTTAAGCCATTACTTGCCTCTGAAATTATCAAATTTATTGAAAACATTATGTTATGTTACATACAATTTATAGTTAGATGTAATTGCATACAGGAAATTAATGAAGCAATTAACATAATCATTATGATATACCACATATTAATTGATGTAGTTGTTTCATAACATTTAAATAAGCTTATTTTCAGGGTTGCCATGATATAAAAAATTTTGATTGTTATAATCTTAACTTATAATTATCATCCAATTTTCTTATTATGTAAAAGGTTAGCAAGAATTAGAGTTGATAAATAGCAGAGTTAGATAGCCTAAAAACCATACATATAAGGGATATAATATTTTTGTACTAGGCTTAATAAGGTTCTTTCTTTTTACATGAGATATGACAGCATTCATAATATTGTGTTATGCATTATAAATTTAAATGGCCCTGAAAATAGTTGTAATATCAGACTATACAAGAGTACAATTTCCAGAACAACCCATGTCCTCATCCAATAATATTCATGCGCGACTGTGAAGTGTCGCATGTCCGGGCCCTTCTGCAGTTCATGTATGTTGGCCAAGTAAACATCGCGCAGGCACAGCTAAGCGCATTCCTTCGAACGGCAGATGCGCTGCAGATTCGCGGACTTACAGACTGCTCACAACACAATGACAAAGTAAGAATACCAACCTACTACTGGCCACCACTAAAGTACAAATAACATACTAATTAAGATGAAGTTAGTGGAATCACCTCTGCATATAACCTGAGGGGAGCACACTAATCAACACATGCCCTGTAATTCTGAAGCTCTTGCTAGGAAACGAATGGGTCTCTTTTTTCTGGACATACTAAGTAATTACATACATCTTAGAGTATTCCAAGACAGCAGACACTTGGATAAGGAAAGCACAAAAGATTCCCATTCCCATTGAATTGAAGGGCTGCAGAAGTGAATCCTGACCCTTAACTAAGATAAGACAAAGATTGAGACTGCTGACACTGCTGTCTTTAAAATTATCACTGTGACATATCTCATATATAATATAGTAGTAAAGTGTAAATATTTATAATAACCACTACATTTGTCTTAACATTTAATAATGTTACCTTAACATTTAATAACATTGTAAGTTCCAATCTTTAAGGCACATAATAAACTTATCCATTATTATTTATTTATTATTATTAATAAATTGAAAAAAATTGAGCAGAAAACAGAGACAGCATTAAATTTAATACATCCCTTTAAAGTTACAATGTTACAAACAGACCAAACAAAATCTTAATACCCCTTTGTAACTGTAACTTAATAACTAATTGAGTACTGCAAAGGTTTATATTCTATGAACACTAAACTCAGTGAATATATTACCTTGTCTGTAATTTCATTTGTTGTATTTTTGTTCTTAATTTTATTCAAGTTAATTGTGTGCCTGAATGGTGCACTTCATTTTGTTATTTGATATTGAATATTACTAAAATATTCTTTGAAAAGAGAAAAGTATGTTTTGTAGGTAATTATTAGAAAATATTTTTCGCCTAAACTATTTGTACTTAATTTTGTTTTCTTTTACAGAAAGTAAATCGTAAATCTCCTCCTTCCCAATTACGTAATTTGCTCAGCGCCAAACCCTCACATTCTACCTCTTCCTCCAAAGCTGTAAGCCAAAATGTTGAGTCGACCTCTGCTGAAGAACAAGATAAGACCGCAAGTCGTCGCTCCACACGAAATTCTCCCGATGTTGCCAGAAATAATCTCAATGATGAAGCTCCCTTTCAAACTTCTAGTCAGATGAGGCCTAATAATGAAGACTATAGCGAAACAAGCAACTATTCCTCTTTAAGGGTGAAAACTGATCTCGAAGCGCCTGAAGTCAAAAATGAAGAGAATGATATTCTTATGGACCCTGGGGATACAGATAGACCAGATAAATGTCAAGAATTTAATGCATCCGATCTTTTGGAACCAAAAATGGAAGTCATGGAACAGGAGGCTAGTGACGAAGAACGTTCAAGTTTTCCGCCGATATATTACGAAAATAATGCCTTGGCTAATCCTTTTGCTGCTCTTCAAGGTTTGTATGATATTTCCTTATCTATATGAACAGTACGCAATATAAGATTATTTTGTCTATGGTTTTCTTATTTTACGCAGGTAATGTGGATCTCATGAGCGGAATGAACACTGAACTCCGGGAGGATAACGCCGAAGGTAAATATTATTTGTTATTTTGTTACATTCACTTCATTGTCACACGCACACGTCGACTCGGACAGCCGCGCCCCCGGCGAACCTATCTAGTAATACTACAACTTTCGGTCGTTTCGAGATGTTTAAGAGAGCACGCGCGGTCTCGTTTGTAGTCCGGTGGCTAGGCGCGCGGGTGTCGTGGCGACGCGACCCGCAACGGCCGCTCCCTCGGCGCCGCCGCTCGCACTACACCGCCCGACGGAACCTCCGCTCCGGCTCCTGCGATAGAGCACAGGAGTCATAGACCCGTTTCAAATGCTAAAACGATCCATTTCTTAGAACGAAGATGTAATAGAAAAATTTGGATGGCGAAGGTGCAGCGATGAAGAGATCGGGAGATGCATTTGAACCCGGTCTTGCGTCTGCGAGCGGCGCGTCGTGGGCGCGGGGTGTAGCGGGCGCAGTGCGAACGTGGTGTTGTTGGCAGCGGGCGGGGCCGCAGCGGGCGCGGGAGCGGGAGCGGGCGCGGTGGCGGGCGGCGGGGTGCAGTGTGCGCTGTGCGGCCGCCGGTACAGCAACGCGTCCAACCTGCGGCAGCACGTGCGGCTCATCCACGAGGCGCAGCCGGTGGCGTGTGCCACCTGCGGCCGCAGCTTCAAGACGCCGCTGTACCTGCGCCGGCACACGCTGGCGCAGCACCCGCGCGCGCTCAAGCCGCCGCCGCCGCCGCTGCCCGCACTGCGGCCCGCACAGCGCTTCCAACAGTAGCGCTCGCGACGCCGCATCCACGCATCGTCGACCGCCGGGGCCGCGCCCGCTCGACCCACGCGCTCTCTTATTCGCTCACGGGGTTGCCACCCTCCTATATTTCTAAATAGTTAGCCGACAACAGAAACATAAATTTAGATTACGCCGCTTCATTATTAGATTCCACCTACCTATTTTGTATTTTTCTAAACTTGTCAATTTTAGATTCTAATACACGGAAGGATATGTCTCAAAATCTGGTGGCAACCCTACTCACGCTAAAGTATCGACACCGATCTGGAGATGCACCGATTTCCTCCAAGCGTGTTATATTGTGCAGTTCATTTAAGTTGTTTTTTGCATGAAACATGCAGTCAGGAACCCAATACAGTCGTAGCACGGGCGTGACGCCGGTGCATCTCTCGGCGGTGACATCGTTAAGATGTGGCTTATAAAGTTGTAACGAAGACTGTCAATAAAATATTATCTAGTCTGTGATCGGAGTGTCGCCGGGGGCCTATTTGCCGTCACATCTCTCCGCTTATTGCGTGCCTTTCAATAAGTAATACTGAGTGCCAGATACTGAGAGACTCAAGTTCGCTGTAACGAGGCCCTTTTCATAATTTCGAAGTGTACAGGGGATAAATACAAGTGGTCGAATTGTGAGAACTATGGTTTCGATGATCCTTTGACTTGGAGATTATTACTAGTAGTTAATGAGTATTATACGGAAATTCCACGTTTTAGTCACATTTAAAAGAATATATTGCTTAGTCATGCCCTTTATGAGGTTTACAAGTATGACTAATCGGGCCTCGTTAAAGGGAACACAGGCTACCTTCCTTTTTGACAATAGACTGATTGTTGTTATGCATTTGTTGCATCCGGTGCTGATTTTACATAACATAGGCTATTTACTGGTTACTGTACATACATACATTATACACGTTATCCACAATTGATCGCCACTTTCTGTCGCATTTCTAATCTTAAACAATAAACTATATTTTCATAGTAGAATATAATTATTTTGTATCTTATGCGATGGAGAGTAGCGTTCCACACAGTTTTATTTGTCTAATACTCGAACTTATGTAACAAATAAGTACATACATTCGTGGTGGAACAACAATAGTGATATTTTTATACACAATAGTTTTATCTTTACACAATGTTATATTGTTGAGTGATTGGACGGCTCCCGGTTAATAGTTTGTACAAAATATCCAGATGTCATTGATTATGTTAAATAACTACAAATTTATTTATAATTAATAATATTGATGGATGATACATACCTAGTATTGGTTTCGTTTTTGGTGTAAGTGATGGAAGGATAGGTTTCCAATATTTAAAGCTAGTTTTTTTTAAATTTAATTTGGAAACATTTTAAAGTACCTACTGTTTATATTAATTTGTGACGTTACGTTTCCCTAGCATATATAATAAAAATACTGTGCATTTGATAATTAGAATTTTAATAATTTGATTTTTCATTTATATTTAGGTATAATATAAATTGCCATATAAAAAGTATCTAGTCATCACAACAAAAGCCTGAAGTGGACAAGTTTTTGAAATTATGATTAGGGTTGTGAATAACAATATTAGTTTATTCATTAAAAAATATATGTAAAAAAATATTTGAATAATATGTGATCTCAAATGTGTATCCGTGATCTCTAAAAAGAAACTACGCATTTATTTTGATCTGTGTTAGTCCTAAAATTACGGTTCGGAGTTAATTGCAATAATTATTAATATTAAAATAATCGCTTAAATACGTATTAGTAATTGTAATTTGAAGAAAAAGCACAGATTACTTAAAGTAACTTAAGTCCGATTAATTATTTAAGGCGCAGCTTTCATACTATTTAAAATGAAATTATAATAAATTATATAAAAAAGTAATATCTCGACACTTTCTTCTGAATTTAAAATAAGGAATTTATGAAAATATAATAGAAATTTTATCATAGAGATAGCAATGATTACGAAACGGACATAAGCAAAGTAATACCGACACAATCTTTTTTTAGTTGACATTAATTTAACGATTTTCACCACTAATTCAATTTAATTACGATGCGTTTTATTTAACCGAAAAGCGTAGCTGAATGTTTATGTGGTTAATTTTAAGTTTCATTTATTGTTGATTAGTGTACCATATTATTACGTTTATATTAATTTTATCAGTTTGCCATCGTCAAGTCTTAGTTTTGAAAAGTAAGTGATCATATTAAACATTATTTATTTTGAACTCAATCAATCACACGTTTTCTATACTTATTTATAATATTTTTTATGCATTTATTTGCGCAGGATTAAAATGTATGTACATAAATCTGTGTAATTTTTTTACTACTTATAAAATAAAGTATTACGAAATTTAATTGAATTTTAGTCTAATATTCCATTACAATCTGCAATTAATAACGTCACAATGAAAACACAGATTGAATCTGTTCGGTTGTAGACTTCGGCATGAAGTAATACTTTGATCTCCATACGTATTTTAACAAATGAAGTATAATTTAAGCCTTAAATGGTTCAATTAGTGACTTATGAATATCTTCGAACCCAACAACGCGACTTCTATTTTACTTTTAAATACTTATAACGATGCATAGATGGTTCATTGTTCGTTCGTTTCCATAGAAAATTAACATAACTAATAGTACTGTTATCTTTTAAGTTTGTAGTGTTTCTATGCGAATTAATTGTTAGGTGATGATAATGTAAAGATTAATTTGTGTAGTATAATCAATAACTATTGTTGTAGTAAATTAATTATCGTATCAAATTATCCTGGAATCAAATATAATACAGTTAGTCATCAAATAAATTTATTAATAATTGATATCTATCATAAAAAAGAAATGCAACAATATGTGTAGCTTTCAACATGTATCCCAACATATATTATTATTATTATTTGAAGGTTCTTTTATTCATGCACTGGTTGAATATTGGTTGATTATAAATTAATTTATAGGTACTGTTCAGTCGAAGAACTGTAGATAGATTCGTCTATTCTTACTATCAACTACATCCACTACGTACACAGTATTACGTATATGTAGTCGGGTAAATCTTGTCTAGATTCCACTCGAGTCCTATCTTATACAACTTAGTATGACTAAATTATTCTTATTATTAACTTTCTCATGGAGTGATATTTAAAATATCTTTATAAACTTTTAATATCCAAAGGCTTTGGAGGCGTCTGAATACACAAACAGTTAACATTAGTGGTTCGTTAGTCTCTGGAAAAAAAATAATTGAAAATGTCTTTGAAACACTTACTCAATATGGATCAATTAATATCAATTTGTTGGAAAACGTCTTGTTAGGAAAAACTAATATTGAATGCTGAATATTCAAGAATATAATTAAGTTTTTTTAATATGTGTTTTTGTGGAAATATAACCACCCGCGATCAAAACTTACTTCATTTTTAAGTTCGTTTTAATTTAATTTACCTGGAATAAAATAATCAATTTTAAATTAACTGCTAGATCTATTTATAATTAATTGTGATGTAGTGGGGCGGTGGGACGGACGGCGCAATCGGCCGGTGCCTGATGCCGTGTGGCTCGAACAACATCGACGTGCGCTTCCCTTCGTGCTCAAGCGAGAGAACGAGCGAGGAGCTGCCGCGCCCAGGCTGGTGAGTAAACAGCCGCTTCTAGGAGACAAGATATGAAACATTGTTTAATTTTTTATCTTACCTTATTTACATATTGACTGCCATGAGCATCACAAGTGGCCAGTGATTTTTTGAACGGTTGCTTCTTTACATAAACTATCCTGTAATCTTTTGAGCCTGATCAGCCCTCCCATGCCGTCAGACAATACATATTTTCTGTTAGTTATGTCTGACGTAAAAAGAATGTTTTTGAGAATGTACAGAAGACAAGATCCTCTGCTCGCAAGTTATAATTATAAAAAAAATAAGAAATTTTTGAACTACTCAAAAAAAGAAATTTTGATACAATAAGTAATTGGCCTCGGACCCAAAAAAAAGGGAAGATGAATTTCCAATCAAGTGATCTCAACTCTCAGTCAAAATATTTTATTCAACTTTGGTACATACATATATGTACACTTATTGTTATTTCATCTGTTCGTATATCAACCGAGGGTCTTGACCTGAGAAGAACAGTCTAGTCAATATTTAAAAACTACGGTAAATTGATGGTGGTTTCTTACTACAACACTAAATTAAAAGAATTTTTAATATCCAACAAAAACTAATAAAATTTTAAATATGAAGTTTGTGTCTTGGTTATAAAGGCTTATTTATTCTTCTCATTCTTATCTATTCCATTGGCAATCATTTAATTTGGCATGATAGCAAAATAACCTAATTATATTGACGGCTTGATTAAAAACGCTAAGAAAAGATAAAAGTGGTACCTAAACTTGAAATTCGATGGTATATCTTGGATATTTTTTTAGATTTTAACCATTGAATAATGATTATTATCTAACGCAAATATATTTTTTTTCTGAATTTATTTTTAAAATTTTTAGAGTTGTAGTGACTATCAAAAGTAATGACGGTTTGAATAGTTTATTTTGGTATAACTTATAAAATAAAAAAGGGCTAACCTTTTTTTGCAAGGAGGAATCGGCTTCCGTCCCACCCGCCACTAATAAGTACTAGCATGAGAGAGGTTTGCCCAGTGTCTGGCTGTAGCAGCACTGGGAACACCCACTCAGATTCCCCAGTGGCTACGGTCTGCCGAAGTAACTAAGCCTAACAAAGAATTAGCCCAAAAAATGTATTACATTTAACATTCTATTAAGGAAATGATGGTTTGGTAAATAGTCTATGTGTAATGTACGCCATTATCTGTATAATCTGATATGTTAGGACCACACCAACACTTATCATAGTTGCTATGAGCTTATAATATATCAACTAAATAAATCATGTCTTAGTCCCAACAATGTACTTTGTCTTATCAAGCGCAACTTTTATCGTTCGACAACACCATATCTTGAAGGTTCTTTTCCCATTACGTGGGCTTAACAGAAACAAAGGAAATGAATTAATGTGCCACTAATCACTCAATATGTACGTTTGAATTTATTCATTGTGTTACAAATTTAATTTAAAAAAAAATATTAATTGGTAATACAATTGCGGTTTTCTAATGGGGGTTTTAATTACTACAAATATCTGGAAATATTACCATTAATTTGATTATCTACTACTAGGTATATATAGTCTGTTCCTGATGTCAAGTATTTATATCTTATTAACTACCAAATGTAGTTTTTGACTGATTACCATCTAAGTGTGAAAGATCTGGGTCAGACAAACCAATTTTATTATGTTATTCAAATTCTTTCGCATAAATATATAAAAAGTTTAAAACGTTGTCACACGAATTATCAAGTCTAATTTGAGCATGAATAATAGTTTGTGTTATGGAAACTAGAAAACGGATAAAGATACTTACATAATAAATTATAGTACCTACTGTTATGTTATTAATACTATTCATAAATAAACATACGACAACCATGGTTCTTGAACAAACGATCACAATCACTGGGGCTCTTATCTATGATTTGCTCTATCGACGTACCTTAAAATTATACGCAATTTAATTAATATTTTGTTGAAATTACAGATAAAACTTGGTGAAGGCGTTGAAATCCGCGAAGAATTATTGAGAGGAGTAAAATGGGGAGACTATAGAAAAGTGACGCGAGGCCTGGCGGCAGCTTTGTTCTCTCCCATCGAGCTGGCTACGTGTTCCGTGACGGGCCAGCGATGGTCCCGCGCGGGACAAGAGTCGCGGCCTACCAAGCCTCCGCTGGACCGACGCAGAGTCCACGCGCTTATCTCTTACGTGAGCCGTCATTTCCCCGACGTCGAGGTCAGCAGGATCAAGCAGGTGCTAGCATACAAATGCAAGGAGAATTGCGCCGCACTACGAATGAGAACTGCTAGGTGAAGATATTTTACATTTTATTAGAATTTAAGCTAATATGAAATTATCGCGCTTTTTTGTGCATGTGAACTGGTTAATCACTTAAATTATAGAGTTTATTTATTTAAACTTAACACATCTTAAATACCTACATATCACAAAGTAATTATTCTATTTATATTGCATTTAATATGAATATTCGTCAGATAATAAATAATCAGTGACAATACGCCTGGTTTATCCATTATCAATCTAAATCAAAATTCATTATTTCCTATTATTCCGTAATCTTTTAGAATACTATTATTTCCTATTATTCCGTAAGAATTAATACAGTAAAAACAAATTAAATAAATTAAATTTAGACAGATTAGATGGTAGACATATTAATAACGCCATATAAGGAGATATTTCCATGAACCTGCACTTTTTTTTAAAATAAAATAATCATTATTAAATCAAATTATTTATTTTTATTAAATCTAATTTTTATATAGAGTTGATAATTATCGCAAGTCGTTAAGTATGCAAAACATATATTTTTCTTTATATAATAGGTTAAATTCATCACACTGTTCTTCATACTTTCTAGGTTCACTTAGGAAAAACAACTCCCGCACGTTCTCAACTCCTTAATATCTATCGCCATATTAGATTTCTATTCTTAAAAGTATACTGATAGACCTATTCCAAGATATTTGATGTATAAAGAAGATACGAATATTTATTTATAGAAAGTCCTGGTCTTTAACTCTTATAATATGGTTTATTAACGCAATTTATCAACAATTGTTGATACAACATACTTATAGTATAGGAAGATACGACATATTAATATTTTTATATAATGAATAATAACCTACACCATAAAGATTACACTTGACCTCTGCTCTATACATATCTCTTGCCGAATTCTGTAATAAATTGACACTCTTCACAATTGACGTTTGAAATTTATCCTGTTACAGTTTTAAAACTGTTACCTTTTCTGTATTAAAATTTTGATAACTTTATAGAGCTAGGTGGTACTTTTCAAATAAAACATTACCATTGTACGTATTTTTTTAATTGGGAAATATATTTAAACGATGTTTAAAAGCCTTAGCCCAAGTGTAATAAATATCATTTCAACCAGATTCATTAATGTCATTTTTTTCTATTAATATACAAATAACAAGGTTATGAGTGAATTATTGAACATAAAATGAATATTTATTGTTCGAATACACACGCTGGCCTTAGTAAATACTTGTATTAATCTATGGAGGTGTGGGACAAAAGAAACACATAGATAGCATTTGACCTTTACTCCTGCTACGTCATACAAAATCATTATACGCGTCGTGTTTTATATTGTTATTTATTTACTGTTGATGTTATTTGGATTTTTCATTACAATTGTTATATTACGTATAATACATTTTTTATTTGGATAATTGGATAATTTTATAATTTAATGCTTATACTGTATTTTTATAAAACTGTGTTGATATGCAGATATAATTCTATTCTATGGATTGGAACAGGGCAGGTAGAGAATAATTCGATATATAGGACGACGTTTAAAACTTTTGACCTTAAAAAAGATGATGCATTAAATTTGTAATAAGCACCTATCGTGCATTTTAAATTGATGAGTTTCTTTAAAAGATATTTTAATTGATAGTAACTATTTTTGCCTGTTTTTATATATAGCAGGGGAATGAGAATGGAATGTCCAGTCAGAATTTGCCTGTAATTTTGAACTAAAATGAATTCTTTAACGTATGTAATTTGATTTCATAATATAAAATAAACCTCCCTAGCTGGCGCTTGATCACTATTATTTATGAAGATGATAATAGTATAAAATAATATAACATTTCATTTAAGAAATGTAATATTGTTTTCTTCTCTTTCTAAGTATCTATATAAATCTAATATTAACAACCTGTACATACTTTAATCTTAATTTCCTCTGTAAGAGGGTTCATTTATTCGGCCATCTGTTATTGGTTAGATCAAATATGCTAAGCTGTGTAAATCTTGTACCGTGTGACTCGAGGCAGTAATTTAATTTGAAGTAGGCTCTCCAATTGTTTCAGCGAGTCGACCAACTACTTGCTGAGCGCCGCGGCCCGCCCGCCGCCCTGCGACGACGCGCCCGGAGGCAGTGCTCGTCCCCCATATCCTAATTTGTAAGTGTCTTTATGTTATTTTATATTATTATATTATTATTGGTACAAACAGTCATATAGTACCATAAATATATATAACAACTAAAAGATACCTTGCTAATAAATGACGGGTTTTTTATTTATTTATCAGAATTACACTCATTAAAATTAAAACAGAAACTTGATTACTTTTGCATTGAAAAAATTTGTTGAGTTTGAAAATATTTGTTGAGTTTGAAAATATATCTACTTCTGATAACAACTTATTATAAATTGAACATGAATGAAAAGGTATTAGATGCATAATTTGTGTGGCCACTTTAAATATAAAAAGTATTAGTAGAACGTGAGGAGACTCTGGAAACTTTCAATGTTACCTTTTTAATAAGTCGGTGGAATCAATATAATTATTAATGAATATAAAGAAAATAAAATATCTAAAAATGTACACCTAAATGCCAACAATTTTATGTTTCATCCTTCCTCATAATATAAATGTTAAAGTTTGTTTTTCTAGTAAGGATGTTTTTTTTCTCTTTCACGCTAAAATACTAAAGGTATTATCTTGAACTAGCGGCTCGCCTGGCTTCAAGCTTAGACATAGACATAGAAAACATTTAAAATCTCCGCTACTGACTTATGTATCTAACTTTTCATAGTAAGAGAGTTTATACGCAGATTGAGATCGCTGCTTTGGTGTGTATTTTTAAAAGTTGTCAATTTGTCGTATAATGTGATTTCGTATACAAACTTCACATACAAGCAAGGCTCTCAATACCAGCTAAGCCTGCCATGTAGCTCCATCGAAAATGCTTATAAATTATTGACGTGAATGTACATATAATATATAATATTATGTATTCGCAATTTAAAAAAATCTTTATGGTAATGAATATTGTAGCCTTGCTTGCAAAATAACATTGATTATAATTATAACAAATTATTTAAGACAATTATGGAACCAAATAAACATTGTTTGCTTTACATACCTACGGTAGTGATCTGTAAACGTACACGATTATTTTTTCAAAAGCTAAATTTAGATCATTTAAGTAACAATGAACGCCATTTTTTACACTGGTTTAGTACAGGCAACAGCAAAAGAAAGTTGTCAGTTTTGGCAGTTTGTAACTTCTTAATTAAGTTATAATGTAAGGCTAACAAAATACATTTACATTTGCTATTGCTGATTTTTTAAGTATAATTATTTAACGACACGCACGCCCATTTAACATGACACTGTTTATATGACACTATACTATTATTATTTATGTAACGAGAAAACTTATTGACATCATCGTACCATTGCATTATATTTACAAAAACTATTATATTATTTATATGAGTGACTTAATATTTTATTCTATTATTTTACAGTGAGCCGTCAAAGGGTCCAGGGCCGGGGGCGGGGCCAGGTCCGGGGGCGGAGGAGGCGCGCGGAGAAGAGGGTGAGAGTGCGCCGTGATGCCGCCCCGCTCTACGTCTGTTGCATATCAATTTCATAATCTTGTTATTTTTTACCAAAAAATAAAAGAAAATCGAACGATACTCATCGTCTGCCGCCGCGAGCGCGGCCCGACCGCTGGCGGCCGCCCTGACGTCGCCCTGACGCCGTCCTGACGCCGCCCTGACGCCGCTGCAAGCTTGCGCAGCCTACGACAGAGACATGTACAAGCTGTTTGGTACATACCCTATCAAACGGAAACATACCCATATTAGCACAATTATATAAATACTATGTGATATCAACAGTTCAAAATTGAAAAATTATTTTCAAATGTCTCCATACAAATATATTCGATCAGTGAAATATATTATCGATAGTATTTATATGACTATATAAACATAAGTAGGTTTCAGTTTCGTAGCGTAGGTATCGAACAGCCTGTACATATACTGCGGCGGTCGCGCCGTGCCCCCGCGACGGCGGTACGCACATGTAAAATATTCATATTTATTTAGGTGATATTTTTCTATTGGCTACTGATAAGATTTTATCTCGTTATGTATCCGCCGGCCACGCCGGGGTGCATTGTCGTATGTAAGGAGGGATGGAGTCGTGCCCGAAGCTCTAGCAATAATTTATCAGGTTCCTAAGACATGTTTCGTAGTTAGGTTCTATTTGCACGAATATTTCGCGAACACTGCCGCTTGTTTTCAAAATTTTTTCGATGATATTAGTCGTTTAGTCGCTTCCTATGTTTTATGGAGAGTCATTATTGGAATTAATTTAAAAAATTTATATGAAGCATTTATGTGCTGTACGAGGGACCGTTGCAATTGCAAAGTAAATATATCAAAATGGCATAATTTTAGGACTAACATAGAGATATTATAGTCATTTCGTTTTATAGGTGTAAATGATAAAGAATTTATTTTGGAGTGTCAGGTTTGGATATTGTAAAGTCTTTGGAGAGCTGTGATCTTGATGGATATAAATAAAGCAGTCATATTTTTAAAATATACAATAAGAGTTATTACGGAATGTACAGAATGTCTGTATGATAAGTTGTGTGTGTAAGTGGTAGTGTAATTCATCCGTTTGCTTTCACCACGCATTACAGTACGTTATCGATCCGTACCTCGCGCAACGCGGCACGTCTATTTTGGTGACAAGCGGTCCTACACATCGCGCACGGATGTATTTATCATATCAAAAAAGCAATAACTATTATTTGATAAATCTACTTTTAATTTTTAAATACTATTTTAAAGTTGTTAATAATGTAGTTAGTAAAATTAAAAAATCTTGAAAGTCCACAGTCATTTATATAGTTCTTTTGAACGATAAAATAATTAAATCCTCATAAAAATCGCTGTTTATAAGTATATCATATCATTTTATAATAAAAGTGTTTTTAAAGTATGTAATTTGTAAGATTTCAATAAGATGTGCGTAGATCCGGCCAATGTGACATAGAATATTGCATTTTTGTTTAACCCTCATACTCATAAAATAGAAAATGTATTTGGCCGGTCTAGACAAATCGACAAAACTCAAACAACGATCCGTAAACACTTCGTGTACATGTATCGATTCTCTACGATCATTTATTTATATGTATCGTACGCAAATTACTAATTGCACATTTAAGCATTCACTTTAATTAAGTTACAGTTACCAGAGTTAGGATATTTTAGTACTCACGCAGTGCTACGTAGTGAAATCTTACTAACTTGAACTACCTTGCGATACCAATTAAATGGTCTTAATGCTCAATTTTGCCAAATTTTACTTGCCGAAAATCGTCTTGTCTACTTTCGTGTATTTATTATTCTATTCTGCTGCTATTCCCATCAGGTTATATCTCTATTAGGTAAATGCAATAAAATGGGAATGAGCAGGTTGCTCAATATGGAGTGCGTCTATGGAGTGAATTACGCGTTATATCAAAAACATAAAAATTGAAAATTTTGGCCCAACCAGCTATATCACTAGGAAAAAAATATTGTAATTATAACTTAAGGAAGAAAATTTTAAGGTTTTAAAAAACTTGCAAGTGTAAACTCTAATGTGACGAATGCTCGAGATGCAATATGTTAATTTAGTGCCAAATGATATAAGTTAACTCGTAGCAATATATTGTATCCTAATGCTCTTGTGTAATTTCTCATGTAGCGTTAAAATAACCTATGAGGTTTTAAAGATTTCTTTTACAAGACTATATAATAATATATTTATACAGGGAAAGTGTTAGGTAATGAATTGTTGTTCGGATCTAAGAGTGTTGTTGAGGTATAATACTCATTGTGGCAGGGTGTAAAAATAAAAGTAACATATCCAAATGATGTATGTCAATGTGCTGTTGTTAGGACAAAACAGTGCACAACCTTTTCTATCCTAGTCTAGTATTTTGATATGTATATAAGATGGATTCAAATCCCATTTATAAAAACGAGTTTGCAACAACCTCCATACACAACAGGGTTAATTAATATAATCAAAAATGGCGTTCAACACTTGCAATACCATTATTTTTACACTCTGATCTGTTTAAAAGCTTTGAATGAGCAATGGAACAAGAGAATTTATTTACTGAAATAAGTTTTTTTTAATTATTTACTATAATGATTTTTTACTAAATTTTAATATACATTATATTGCATTTTATTATTGTAATGGCAGCTGTCCATATACAGAGATGACTATTCAGTCTAATTTTTATTTAGGGTTCATTAATATAATTACAAAACTATACATCGAACATGACACATTGGGCACAAATATATTTAATAAAAAAATATAGTTTTATTTGCTTGCTAATAATAGTAGTCGTCAACTCATGATCATATAATGTTATTGTTCCTGACTTAGTGTCTGATGGTATAGGTGTGGGGAACCCTAAAGTCATATAATTTTCACTGAGTAGAAATAACTTTAAATAGAACAACTTCGATGCCACTGTGCTCAGAGTGCACAGCGTTGTGCCAAAATTTACTAGTCTATAAAACAAAATGTTGTTATCATTTTTCAGATTTTATTTAGTCCAGAATGTGTTTGTTCTTGTGCTGTGAAAAATATAATTACTTTTAAACAAATCAACACGAAGTGTAAAATCATGATGTGGTTGTTATTGTAATAATATTTGTTACACTATCAAAGTCATTCATTCATTAGATACACTGTTGACAAGTCAACTAATTATACTAAGTATATAGATAATTTAAAAGCGACCACATTGTGTCCAAGAGTAGGGTTTTACCATTTGTATAAATCATTTTATAAAACTACTCGTAGTTTGTCTATAATTTAGATTCTAGATCTATTGGAATAAGCTGGTACGAAATTAACAGCCAATATTACTATTTAAAATTAGCCAATTTCAGTACTATGGCTTTTCTCGTTTTACCATTTTTTGTATCATTTTTTACATAGTTTCGTAAATTTCTTACAGTTTTTGTTGTTTAAGGCAACAATTTAATTTCTTATTCTTCTTCTTCTTCTTCAACTACATTATTTTATTTTGGAATATTATAATGATAAAGCATAAATTGAATACAGTAACATTTAGAGCTAATTAAATTTATTAATTAGTAGTTTTATATGATGATACAATTTAAATGTTACTTTGTAGAAGACGTGGCACTTAATTTTAATGAAGGGTCAATGGACAAAGGTGTAAGTTATATGGCCGTTACAAAAATATGTTCGTTAATTTTTAAAATTTGAATTAGGATAATAATGGTTTAATTTTATTACCTAACGCGACTGTTATAATAATCTTTATTAAGTGAGCATGTTTTTTATGTTACACTTGTCTACGACCCTTCAAATAATTAAGAATTGAGATGTATACCAATACTGTGTCATTATTACACGAGTTGGTTTTTTTGTTTAGAATATTAAAAGTTGTGTTGATTTGTTGTTATATTTAATAATATTTAAAAATGCACATAATAATAATTTAGCTTTGAGCTTGTGCAATATTATTCCAAATTTTTTATATAACAACTGTTATAATTTTTCTAAATTGTTATAAAAATATTTTTATAAACATAAAAGACAAAGACAACTGAAATTCTATTTTTGTTGTGCATTTATTGTAAATTTTTATTAATAACCACAAACCATTGTGGACTGTAATGTCTGCACACCTGTGAAAACCTGTTAATTAGGTACATAACTTAGATCGATTTGTTTTCATATTTCTAATATTGTGAGTCAATTCTAGTAATATGATGAAGAAGTTGAGAAGTTTCCTTTTATTTAGAATAATTAATTTAAATTAATAAACAAATTTAATTAAAATTGCTCAAATAAGATGCAATGTTAACTTGACTATAACCGCAATTTATAAATTATTTATGTAATGCCCTTTTTTATTTACCTAATATTTCAGTTTTATTTGTGAGTTATGATGGCAGCGCATGTTAGACTTATGTTTATTATTAAGAGAGGCCAAATGTTGACTTGCTTATGTGAGACTGTTTTGCCAAGAATCAGAAAGTATATTATTACCTACATTGTTTTAAAATAAATGCTTTTATATGAAAATCAATTTGAGTTTTTTTACTCCTGGAAACAATCAATACCTTGGCATCATGAGGCCTGGGTACTTGTTATATGTTTTTATTCTTTTAAAAATGTAATTAATATGAGATTTTGAATGATTTTATTTGAGCATAGACACCGATACTTTATTGTGTTACTTGAGAAAATCTCTGACGTTCTATTTGGTTGCAAAACGAGTTTTATACGAATTTTGTATGTGCGACCAAGCCGAAAATTTGATTATGAAACGAAAATATTTATAATAAAATGAACGTTCCCTTTAAATTGCTGTGTTTAGTTTCTGTGCTCCTCTAAGGGAAACATATTTATGGCTAATGTCGTAATGTTTTCCCGGCATCTCTCTCATTTCGTTTGGAAGACCTAAGTCTGGTTCTGTTGGTTGAAAAAATACTTAAAAAGATTTGACCATTGAAAGTTAATGTTTAAAAAATTTTTTTATTTACCTAAGGCGTTATGGCAATGGACGTTAAACATATAGCTGGAACAGAACGCGATTAATATGTATCCTTCATAAAATTTAGCTAGAATAATCTTTATTCGGTGTGTATTGAAATACAAATAAAATATTCTGCTTAACTCCGCGTTTTTGGCTTCCAAATTATACTTAAGAATTATGATAATTTTTAAATCAGCGTGTATTATGATAATTTAACAATTTGTATATAAAATCATGCTTATAATATAATAAAATAAAAATACTTTATTTAAAGTAATAATGGTAATAAAATATCTAAAAAATATAAATAATAATCCTGCCCTTTATATGTTTTCCGCTAAATAAATTCGGAAACGGATACAAATATTTTTAAATGTTGGCTAACCGCAAACATACGGTATGAAACTTATTTCGATAAAAACCGATTTATGTTATGTTACGTAAATATTAAACGCACTTCCGGCCTCTTTTTTATTTTCTAATTCATTTAATAAAAATCAAATTAATAAGAAAGTAAGTCGTAGCCAAAGGCCACAAAACTCCATGTTACTTAGAGATATGCATACATCTATATCCTGAAGCCATATAGTAGAAAACGACCACATAATATTAGGCTCTATAAGCTAAGACGCCGTTGGCTTCTCTTTTACCTGGACTAAAGAACACAAAGTTTTTGGCGGGAGTTTTCGGTACATGTCAAAAGGTAGTATATATTTTATTAAGTTTATTTTGTTCGACTATACTTTTGATGTGAAGCTGGTGTAGTTTCATTGCGAAAAGGATCGTGTCATATTACGATATATCGAGTGAAAATCCAGATCAGTGTCTTGAATTGATTTTACAGTGACTAATTATGACTCTGTTGTTCATTAAATAAAATTAAATTTAGGTTAGCTCTTTCATCATAATAACAGTTGCCTTGTGACGTCATCTGACGTATTAAAATGTTTTTTAAGCCCTTTAAAGAAAATTCGCTCTTATTTAACGTTCATCCAACGATATGCAGCCTTAAAGTTAAAGGATTATACAAGTGTCAACTAAGTTGACATTTCTCAATAACATTTTATCCTAATAAAGTAGTATGTAAAAAGAACTCTACATCCTGAAATATATGGTCGAAATGGCAATGCATTATCGAACACTATTTATAGAAATGATAGTCATATTTTTTTCTTGTCTCTTGGCTTTATAGTTAGATCATATTCCTTAATATTTAAGAATGTCACTTCACGGTAGTCACGCACTCTTGTAAACAGGCACTGAGCTTGCCTGAAAAGCCCATAAATTTTATTTTATTTCTTTTTTTTTTATAATCATCTGTTAACAGGTTGTTCGTTTCCTCGTGTGCATGTTATTACTAGTAAGTTAAGTTGCCGTTTCATTTAATATATTTTGCGAACATCTTTACAATTAATATAGTCTAGACTACGTCTAATACATATTAGGTATTTTGTCATTATCTCAAGGGGAGGGCCTAGATAAGATGTATTTTTATAATCAAAATGCATCTTGTCTAGTCTGATTGTCAAATAATTCATGTCATTATCTAAAGGCACGTTGTCAAGGCTATCTGCTTTTTAGAAAAAAATTTTAGTTAAACTACTGTCATACGTTCCATTAAAAACTCTTTCTAATCTGTGCACAACACTATGGTACTTATGTCAGTAATAGTAATTTATGGCAAATAGTGGCAATATTGTTTAATTTTGTTCTGTCGCTTTGTGTTCTTACTTTTGTAAGATTTACAAATGAAATTTCCATTCGTAATATAAATGTAATGAAACTTTTAAAACACCATTTTTGTATATATTTTGAATATTCGACAGGACATTTTTTATTTATTAATTAAATGGCTTTTCCGCAGCCTAACGCACAAAGAGGTTAATATTTTAAAGTTTTGAAAACCATATTTAAGTATAAATTTGTTACACAAAATGTTTAAACTTGCATTTATATTATTCCATAGAATTGACGAATAGAAAGATTTTGGAAGAGCTTCAGTTGAAAAAACAGATGCTTTTAAAACAAGGTGCAGCTACTCCTCTCAATGCAACGCCCATAACGCTTGCTCAGCCGAGTCCCGTCAGTCAGCTTCCGATGTGTTCTATCCCACCTGTATCAGCGACTGCAGTAAGTAGAATAGAATATGCACTACACACTTCTCTTTCTCGTGCTCTTACATAGTACAAGCTTTAACACATCCAGACTATCCTCACATGGTTTATTTTGCAGTGATCGAGGCTACTTGAATATATTGTACTTTTGAACAAAATCCATGGCACTTTCACAGAATGCGTACTAGTATCTGAAATGCATATTCCGGGATAGGACTTATATATGCATAATAATTACCTAAGTTGATAGTCATATTTTACCTTTTTTAGGGATTTCCTCAACTCCCTGAAGCAAATATTGTTAATACAAGCCATCGTGCTGCCTTACAACACGCGAACGCAACTTCTTGTGGCTTTTTTGTGTCTCAAGACTCATCTTTTGGAAATCAGATACTTCCAGTGCTTCCAAGGTTTGATAACAAGTAAATAATAATGACAGCTATGATGAAATTAAAAGTATTGCAGGGACACTTGCAAGAACTGAATGGCTTTTCAAAACCAAAAGTATATTTAGAACAGTATGAGACACCACCTCATATTGCAGCTGTTATGCTGTATACAATCCAGGTACTAGATTTTTTGAACAAAAATACTAAATTATTATACTTCCAACCATATTGAGGCTTTAATAAATATTCTTCAGACTCAATTTGGAGCTATAGAAGATAAGCAAGTGTTAGATGCAGGCTGCGGACCTGGCACTCTGAGCTTTGGGGCAGCTCTGATGGGAGCAGGGCTTGTTATTGGCATAGACATTGATGAAGATGCACTGGATATATTTAAAAAAAACTTGGATGAAATAGACATTGCTAATATTGATACATTACAATGTAATTTTCTAAATTCGACTGTTTTCAGGTAAATTTAACAAATTACATTTTCTTTTAAAAAAGTGTTTATTTTCTCCAAAAAAATTTACTATATTTATATTTTTTTAGATGGGAGAACTATTTTGATACTGTAATTATGAACCCTCCATTTGGCACCAAGAACAACTCTGGAATAGACATGAAATTTCTTCAGAGAGGTCTTTCTCTCAGCTGTGATAGTGTATATTCATTGCACAAATCAACCACTAGGTATTATATTTCTTAAATCTTCATAACATATTTTATATACCACATTATATTCTACATGGTCAATGCCAGACTATGCCAGCATGGGCTATTATGTTGGTTATGGCTATTAGGTTTACTTATTAGATTACCAACATAAAATACAACAGATATACACAAATTTATAATTTCATTTATGTATTTTATAACAATAAACACTATTAAATTTTTTGCTTACGATTTTTACATTTAAGGTAACAACAGCATGCATAAACACATGTTTGTTACAATTCAATTTAATAACATTATAAGATTGCAGGGTTTGAAGAAGAGGTCCTTGATTTGTATGATCACTCTTTTAAGTTGGTAATGATGTCCCATTTCATATACTTGGGTAAAGAAATTTAAAAAATTTTGCTTAAATGTGTGATCTAAACATATCAGCCGAATTTTTTGAATAAGCCTATATACCTTAAGAAAAACTAAAATTAATTTAGTTTTTATAAAAAAAGGTGTATCCTGAACATGGGGCCTACTCTTTTTATACAGCTGTTCTGGCACTGTTTCTGGTATGAATAAAGTATTCAAGTTATTAAATTTTTATTACTTTAATACTTTATTCTTATACTATTTTCTTCTATTGTAAATTTGTAGTGTAATTTTTCTTTTTTATAATTTTCTATCTTTTTTATAACTGGCAGTATATTTCAGGTCACACATACAAAAAAAGATAAAGGAGTGGGGAGCCAAAGGCAGTGTGGTTGCAGAGCTACGTTATGATCTACCTGCAACATACAGATTCCACAAAGATAAGTCGCGCGACATTGCAGTTGATCTCTGGCGAGTTCACCACTCCCACTCATGACTAGCTCTTATGAATTATGAAGAATAAAATATGTATGTATTGTTTGATTAAATATTTTAAGTATCATAATGTATGCCTAATTTCTTTTTTCAGGGACCTATTTTTAAGGTTGTTGAAATATTTGTAAAAAGGAATTTAATAAATTATTGCACTTTTCTTTTACTTTACTTTTTTCATGTAAAGTAAAAGAAAAGTGCAAGTGTGTATTTTTAGTTTTGTCAGTTAAGGTGTAAAGGGTGAACTATCTCTGTAATAAATATACTTTATTAACTCTTAATAAGTTTTTATTCAATCATCATAAAATTCAAATAAAAACAAGATAAAAAACTTTTGCCCAAAATTAGCTTAACATAAATAAGGAGTGTACAAAAAGATATACTAGTATATCTCTCTTTTAGGTTTTCATTTTAATTTTGGTCATCTCAGTATCTCTACGATTTTGTTTAACATATAATGACAATATTATTCACAATCAGTCTTCAGTGTTGATTATTTTAAAATTAAAGTTCAAATATTGTAGCGTCCAGCACTTTAAACAAGACTAATATAAGTACAATTTACTGTCAAAAACAGTATTAGAGAAGCAAAAATTTTATTCATAATTTAACATGGACTTTGTGTTACTTAGTTTTAGGTTATTTAATTTATGATTTGTGAGCCAACTATTTGCATTGTCCTAATTGAGATCCAAATAGGGATTATTGTTTTTTTGTATGACTTAGTGTAATGTATCACATGTGTAGCACATTTTATTAGAGTGTAGCATAGATGGTCTAGTCTTCTCCAAACTTTATATTCTGTGCCAGCTTAATAGTGCCAGAATAGTTGATGGTGACTGTGGAGCGTCGCATGTAATTCTTCCAGGAGTCGGAGCCGCACTCTCGGCCGCCGCCTGTGGCCTTCTCACCGCCAAACGCGCCGCCCACCTCCGCACCGTTTGTCGGGATATTAACGTTCACGATGCCACAGTCAGACCCATGTGGCCCGATCCACTGAACAATAAATAATTTTTAACGAAAATTGAAATGCATGTATTTGAACGTATCTTGTGTTTGTGATTTGAACTATGTAAGATTTTATATAGAGAATTTTCGCGAAGAGACTTAGGAACTTCTGATGTTCACTATTGCAAGCAGTATCCTGTCTAGATGGAAAACATTAAAATTTATCTTATAATTTCTTATTCGCCACTCAGTAATTGACGAGTTACTAAAAAAAATAATCAAGGCAACTAATTATATAAATTCAGCACATATTATTTATTATTAATCTTACCTGGAAAACATCTCCTAGATTCTCAGTGAACAAACTTGAAGACAAACCCTGTTCAACTTCATTGTTGTATTTAATGCCTGTTTCGAGATCGGGGATCTCTATGCAATAGACAATAGGTGCGAAACACTCAGACTTGACAAGAGGAGAGTCGTGCGGCAGACCGGTCACGATGGTCGGCTCCACAAAGTAGCCCTCGCGGTTGATCACCTATAACATTGTCAATGAGTTCATAGTTAGCAATATTGTGATCTAGATTAGAATGAAGGAAGGAAGGAAGACAACGGAGAAATATGGATAGCAATAATATTTATACTTATAAACATACAGACGTCTAGTATTACTGTCTGGACTCTTTACAATTCAAGTTATACGGGACTAAATTTGGTCTAATAAAAACCATTTTTATTGGATAAACTATAAGAATTAGGAATGCATGCTTCCATATGTCTCTTGGTCTAACTTGGTATTGCCTCTTACTTACTCTTCCGCCGAACTCAATTTTTCCTCCTTGTTCAACTATTCTGGCTACAGTTTTTCTGTACGTTTCCACAGCAGAGGAGGTGTGGAGAGGTCCAATAAGACTGTCAGAGAGCAGCGGGTCACCGATCTTATTAATTACACCAGCATATGCTTTCTTAAGTTTGATTACTACTTCATTGAATACCTGTATTAAAATGATATATTTAAATCGTTAATAATATTTAAAAATTATCTATTTTATTATAACATCAAACAGCTTTTATCAATACACTGTAGGAGCATTATTTACAATATACCACATGTAGTATGGACCATTATTTAAAATAATTTAATAAGCGCTAAATCGATACGCCGCGACACCCTTGACCAGCGTCTCGCCAACGAATTTCTGAAGACCGCTCGTCCCGCGTCCCCCTCACCATTGGCCTGTCTAGAATACCTCGTATAAAACTATCCTGTTAATGGAATTAAAATCAAACAAACTTCGATTTTTGTTGTGTTATTTACCTGAGATTTTTAAAAATAAAACACTACCTACCTTTTTATGAATAAGCAGTCTTCTAGTAGTTGTGCAACGTTGTCCAGCGGTCCCAGCGCAGGCGAACAACGCGGCGTTGAGTAGAAGGTCAAGATTTGCGTCAGAGTTCACGATTATTGCGTTGTTGCCGCCCAGTTCCAGTAGGTGGCGTCCAAATCGTTTCTGCACCTCTACTCCGACCTTAAAACAACAGTTGAAAATATAAAAATTTAAAAACATAATTATCTTTAACAAAACGGTTACAAGATCTTGCTTAAATAATTAAAAAAGTTTAATTTCCTCTTAATAATTAGTTGGCGAAACAATATTTAGAGGGCAAAACCCAGGCAGTATCGTTATGGGAGCGAGAATTTTTGTCTTCTTTTTAGACTAAGGTTTTGTGAAGTTATTAACCGTAGTAGCTTTATTAACTGTTTTTATTTATTTAAGGTACTATTGGCGGACTTAACTCTAACGTATTCTCTACCAGACGACCAGAGAGTTGGGTCCAGCAAGATTAAATAATAGAACTTTAATAAATAAGAATTACGCCTATCATATATAAAGATCTAAAAATTAAATATTAAGTACATTCACTACACTTTTACCACTTGTAAAAGTAAAGCGAAGTTATTTGATATTTCCTTTAAGAAGTGAGTAAATTCCTCACCTGCTGCCCGACAACTGTACTGCCTGTAAAAGAGACCAGTTTGATTCTGTTATCTTTGACGAGTTGCTGCCCAACGTCCCTACCGCCGACGCAGAGTGTCGCGATGGCGCCGGGGAGATTATTCTTCTGGAGGACGCCTTCCACGATCTTGGTTACGGCAACTGCCGTTAGCGGAGTCGTATCTGACGGTTTCCATACGCTAACGTCACCACATACCTATAAAACAGAAGATGTAGAATATTTTTTTCTACACGACATCTCAATTGCAACGGGCAACGCCCGTTATTGGGAATTGCTTGCCTTGAATTGCCCGCCCCGAATTGCTTAGGTGCTTATCTTAATTAAACTATATATACCATACTACTATAATTTTAAACTATAAATCTATAAAAATCATTTGAAGTAAGTATTACACTAATTTTATTATAATTTTTAATGATACACATTGACGCTATCAACAGTAAACGTAATTTTATGATAAACTTTTGTCATTATTTATAAATTTCGAATTTGATAGTTCTTATCACTATTAAATAACACAACATGCAGAGTTTAAACTGATCAAGAGCATATCGGACGTCACGGACAAAAATTACTTAGAATCATTTTTATTTTGTTATCTATTAATGTTTTAGATGCAAAGATAACAACTAAAATCTGTTGAGGCATACAGACAATAATACGCACAAGAAGAACATAAACATTAATACGTACTTCAATTTAAAAGTACTGTGTCAGTATGATATATTAAATGTGTAAAGTTGTTAATTGTTAGCTACCAAATACCTTCATTTTTTAGCTACTTGCTTCTGTGCGCGGCTCCGACGGCGCGGTGTTTTTCGTGGTAATAGATGGGGGTTCTCACTACATGTATAAGGATCCTACAGTCAAAATAGCTTTAAAATAAACTATATATACAAGAAAAATATGGATACTCTGAATCAAATCAGATCTTAGAACAAAGATATGTAAAATCGAGTGTGTGGGCTTTTTTAAGATAATTCCATGTTTTGATCTAGGTACTTTTATCCATAATCCATGTACGCTTCTCTAATTATAGCTTGGTACAAACTGACAGGTAGACATTGCATTGTATATATGTGTAGTAAAAAGAGATAAGTACCATTTAATATTGATAGACCTAGGAGATTCATGTATTTAGATATTTTACAAACCATAGCAATTGCGCTGTTCCACCCGAATACAGCCACTGGAAAGTTGAATGCAGTGATGATTCCGATCAAGCCAAGAGGATTCCATTTCTCAATGAGGACGTGTCCCGGCCTCTCGGACGGGAAGATAGTGCCTGGTAGCGTGCGGGAGAGGCCCAGGGCTAAGTCGCAAACGTGAATGTACTCTACCACTTCACCTATCGCCTCGGGTAGAATTTTACCTACAAAGAAATACATATCATATTAGCTATCTTTCGAATTCGATGTTTGACCTACATACTCTTAATCAGATTTACCTATGTCATTTTTATAAATAAATTACCGTCTTGTTAATCACTGAAAAAAAATCTGTTCATGTAAAACTTATTGAAAATAGATATTCTTCTTTAATACTAAAAAACTGATATGGTTATCGTTTACTGTCCTATTCTGTTATTGATTTCCACTTAGTACACATTTCACCATTTGTGTAAACATTATCCAAATTTAGTTAGTGTTAACGTAACAAAATGTTATCCTACCCATTTCCAAAGAAACGAGTTGTCCCAACGGCTGCAGCTTGTCTCGAAGGGCGTCTCCTATTTGCCTGACGACCTCTCCGCGAGCCGGCGCCGGCATCTCGCCCCACAGGTGCCACGCTTCTTGAGCTGCCTTCACGCATTGCTCGTAGTCACTAGGACTGGCCGCTTGCACTTCAGCTATTACTTTACCATTAGCGGGACTAAGCGATTGGATTACCTAGAGAAAACAAGTAATATTAAACGCAGCACCTATCTACCTACTTATTACGAAATGCAAACTCTTTAAAGTTGGCACCTATAAAATGGTGCGAGCCACACCTCAATTAGACTAATATTATGTTAGTCGCAACCATAATAACATTATTATTATACCTAAACATATTTTCATTCGTTATACGACAGGCATGTACATGTTGTAAATATAGGTAATGTCGTACGATGTAAGAACCGACTTTTTAAGTAAATAAAAGTAAATAACGTGTTCACAAGAATTCAACTGTGAGTCTAAAGTAGGTATAGTATATATTTCTTGTTATAGTTAAATCTACTTACTTCACCGTTAGCGTCCCATGTGCCACTGAATACACCAACATTTTTTTCCTGAAGGCCTAACTCTTTCAAAAAAGAATATTTAGGATCTTGAATTAGAAACGACGTGGAGGCACTCCGTGACATGATTAAAACACGTGTACGTTGCACAGACAGTAAACTCCGACACAACAAGCGATTCATAAGTGTTACTTTCTTTACAATCGTGTGTAAAATACTCCGAAGCGACCACACTGAGTAAATAGTTTTATCTTATTTATGACAAAAGCGCTGGTAGCTTTATCTATCCGATAAAGAGTCAGTTGCCGGGTCAGGGATCATTATTTGTTTAATTGCTGTTTCTAATTATATAAAGTATATTGTAACGTTCAAACATTATTGATTATTTTATGATAGTAATAGTTAATGATCTCTATTTTTATGTCTTACGCCGTAAATACCTCTCTGCTGATTTCAAGCGAAAAGCAAATGTCAAATTCGATTTATCTACCTACCTGCAACCTTAAAAGATTAGTGTTTCGTAACGATATATTTAAGTAGGTACTCCCATACATAAAAAATAATATAAGCATGGTCGAGTCAACAATTGCTTGGTTTTTTACTTTTTGATATGTCGTCATTCTAATATATTAGATATTTTACCTGCTCGATCAGTGTTTTTAGTTTCGTTTGCTGATTAGTTTAAATATTCGCCCTTTCATATCAGGTACTCATTTGGAAGCAGCGTCTAGAAGGTCTAGAAGTATTGTTGCGAAAATAGAATTAAAACGGGAAAATGCAAGTAAGATTGGACCACGCTTTCTATAGCGACTCCTTTAATATTTCACTTTATTTTCATCATTAGTTGATAAATGCAGCAACAGAAATACACATTATTTTTTTATCAACTGTCTACCTTATACGGTTCATGACACACTACTACTACACACTAACAGCACAGGCTCAGTAATAGATTATCAATGGCAATAGAGTAGGTAGGTCATAATCATGGTAAGAAATGAATCATCATGTTAGTGATTCAAGTATACCGAAATATTAATTACACATGTATATACCTAGCTTCTTCAGATATTTAGAGGTTTAATTTCATTATTAGAGTTTCATTTGGCACTCAAATCATTTAGTTAGATAGATGATTTAAATCAGGAATGCCTAATAGAAGTTTGACTACCCCCTGGATAATCTTCTGATCTTTTCAATGATCACTATTCTTTTATCTTAGAAATGTATGATATTTGTTATTTGTCTTTGAAGGCTTAGCCAAATAGCATTAATGAGACCATTTAAACCCGAATATCACATGGGTTCATTGTGTACCAGTAAATACACAACTAACTCTTCCACAAATGCCTGTTGAGTGCCAAAAAAGAGGGAACAAAGTATTGGAGTTTAGTAGGTACAAGCCCAAACATGACCCCTAGTTTTGTATATGAAGGGTACCGAGGTAGATGTTTCCAATTAAGTTAGTAAAATGAATACACTATATGCAAATTAAAATGGTCTATTATAAATTATAATATTTTTTATATAATTCTAACTCACAAGACCACATGTGGTCAGTTTAATTAGACTAGTAGTTCAGTGCAATAGATAAGTCGTTTATTGACTTGGTTTACTGAACTCACCTACAAAGAGACTGTGGCCAGACAACAAGTAACATTACCATTGTTACACAATAGAACAAAAACTCTTTTCGCTCTCTTCAGTTTTACCCTCTCTTATATCTTTTGCTTTAAGAGCAAGATATGTTTGTTCGTCCCTTTTGATCATCCATTCAGGTAAAGGTTTATTCCAATCCAGTGGTGGTGATTCCCGCTTTTTCCAAGTATCATTTCTATAGTGTGCTCTTAACCGTTCCATGCGTCTTGATTTTTCACTGTAGATTACTGCATCCTAAAATATAATGACGTTTTTGATATGAAACTTGGCAAATGATCATAGAATATGTGTGAATATTTCTTCACAAGTCATAGTCATATGTAAACAATAAATCCATATAAAAATAAGGACTAAAAATTTCAACAAAGATGGAAATTTTTAGGCTAGCCAATAATATTGTATGAAATTGAATTCAAATAAATGGCATGAGACAAAATAGATCACTGTGACTTTTAAAACAACAAATTCACCCACATACAGGCCAGATGTGTGATAAATATGAATATTTCTTCTCAGGCACAATACAGTAAAAACTTTCAAATAACTAGTTTTTATTTGATTGTTTCATAACTATGCTGAATTTATATCATTTTGACATCTTAATACTTTATGTATCTTACTTTTACTATACTTATATAATATATATACTTATATATACTTATTATAATAATAATATAAACATAAAAACTTTTTATAATAAATAATATTATTTCTCAGGATTTCCCAGAAAGTATATTATTATTTTATTACTTACAGCTGCCTTTTTATCTTCATTATCAACCCATTTACAACAATTGTCATAATCTTTCTTCCATTGATTGCAGTCTATTGTGTGCCCATATATAAAATACTGATGAAATCTTGCTCTGAAACTTTTGCATTCACTATATTCGTCTTTGTAGATATCACAATCCCTGATCTAGAAAAAATATACAACCCAATTGAGAACCTCCTCCTTTTTGAGTTCGGTTAGAAATAATATATGATTTGATCTGTTATATATTGTGGTTTAAAATCATTAATTTAAAAATAATTTACTGTACACACTTAAATAATATATTTCAGTCCCATTCAAGTTTTTTTTTGATAATTCAAAGCAAAAATAACGCGTTCAGAGAGTTGAGAAGAAAACAAGATTCTCAATTAAAAAAACAGAATCAAGCAATTTTAAAGGACGTAACACAAACCAGCCATGTGTCTTCCAAATTGTGATCGTTTGATTCATATACATTTTCATTTCTCGTTTCACTGTCGGTATTGTTTTCAGACATATTTTAAAAAGGAAAAATTTGGTGAAAACTTTATATTAATACCATTTTAAAATTCAGTGGTTTGTGGTTTTATCCACAGATTAGAAAGAGTATGTCGTAACATAACCTTAAGTTTTTTTGTTAAATTCTTACTATTAAAGTCAAAGCAAAGGAAACTGAAGCCCATACAACCTTATCTTATGTAGGTTTTTCTTATTTCATAATCATTTACATAACATTCCATTTTCTTTTCAGTTAATTCTGGTTTTGGGTTCAATTTGAGTTCCCTTTGATGTCCCGTTAATAGGGAAAAATTAACAGCTTATGACGCCATATGGCGAGGAGCAATTAGGTGCTCTATATTTTATTTCTTATATTCTGTTGTAGTGAAGTTTTTGTTAAAAAATTTGTGTACCGTTATTTTTAAAAACGATAGTTATATCATGCAATATATGAAATACATCATTCATAGTCCATTAGTGACTTACGTGAGATTATTCAATGTTTTATTTCCATTCATTCATACCATCATCACATTATTTCATTCTAATTCGAGTATCATTTAATCGTAATCATTATCATAACATTCTATTTCGTATCATTTTATCGTAATAACTAATATTGCATTCCATTTTCAAAAAATTTCTCGTTAGTCATTTTACCAAAATGGCGGGACCTATCATTAGTCGCCAAAAACTCCTTGGAGCAAAGGGATACATTACACCAGCATCCTGGAGCCTGAAATAAAGTAATAATCATTGAGATATATGGCTGTATGGAATTGTTTTAGATCCATTTTCCTTAAAGAATTAAACAAACAAAAAACTACACATTTGTGAAGTGACATTGAACCACAGAGTTAGTAGAGAATTAGAGATGCTATGCATTGAACTAAACGAATCTACTCCTATTTAAGGCAAAAAGTACATCGGATAATATAGTCATAGTAAAATATAGTTTAAATTACAAATCGAAATTCAACGAAATTGATTTCTTTAGAAGATTGGCGACATGTTAATATTTCAGAGAGATTTAAATTTACTGTCAAAATAAGTCATAGAAGCGACGGATTACATATTACGATTATACATTAATTATAATTATTAATATTTTTTTTGTTGAAATAACAATTTAAGATGCAAAAACTCCCTGTCATTTTAGTCTTACAGAATAGATAGAGATCGCGATCTGACAGGACTAAAGATAAATTTAGTCTATTTTGTGCCAACGGAATAGTGACCAATTATGATAATTAATTGGTATTAACAAAACGTGCTATTTACTAGAGGAGTATTATATTCTTTGCTATTTACTATATCAATTTCTTTTTCTTTATCATCTGTGTATAAATTAATTACATAATTGTGCTCATTTGTTACACATTTCCAAATTAATAATAAACGTGGCTAATATAATATTTGCTGTGTACTTTTCATTATTTATATATCAAAAAAATCGTACTTCTGTATGCTAATATCTGAGAGCTTGTGACTGAAGTTAAAATTAAATCAGTGCCAACATGTCACTCAATAAACTTGTCGCTGGTGACTGTGGTGGTAACAATTCCCTTGTTCAACTATCTAATATTGTGAGCCGCGATGCTTCAATTTCAAAACCTATATCTCAGGCAGATATGTTTGTTCACGAGTTTATGAGTCAAAATTCACAAAATCCTCAAACATTTAACATGAATGCTTTACTAAACAATATGCCAGTGGCTGATAATATGCAAAATACCAAGAAACAGAAATCAATCGGAGGTAACCCAATTCAGCAATTTGTCCCACAATTAAGTATGACATGGAATCCTGGTCCATCTGGCACATACATGCCTCAAAATATCATGAGATCGCATTTGATGCCTCAGAACTCCCAGTTACTCTTACAGGGACCATCATATGCTCAAGTACAATATTTAAATGAATCTGAATTAGAAGATACTAATGTGAAAGCCAAGGCTAAGGAATATGTGGATACCATCAGAGATGATGATGAACATGCTTATAGTGAATTTATGTCATTCATGAAAAAGGTTAGTGGGGGGGAAATGAACTTTGAGGAATCTGCACGCAGGGAACAACAGAGGTCAACAAAAGAAGACATATTAGATGAAATGACTGAAAAATATAAAGAAGAATGGGAAAAGTTAAGCAATGTGACAGACTATTGGTCATCTGAAGAAGCAAATGGCATTGCTAAAGAGTATGTTTTTACTGAAAGTAATATTATGCTTGAAAATAAGAGTGCTCTTGAAATAGGTAAAGAGAAGCTCAAAATGGGAGATATTCCTGGAGCTGTATTATGTTTTGAAGCTGCTGTGCAGCAAATGCCTCACTTGGCAGAAGGTTGGTTCCTCCTAGGCACAACACAGGCTGAAAATGAGCAAGATCCTTTAGCTATTACAGCATTAAAAAAGTCACTAGAAATAGATCCCAGGCAGTTGGAAGCATATATAACTTTAGCAGCAGCATACACCAATGAAAATATGCCTAAATATGCATATACATCTTTGTTAGATTGGTTAAAAGCCAGCCCGAAGTACAGTGACTTGTTCCCTCAAGATATTGATATAAAAAAATTAGATTTGAAAGGATTAGAAAACCATGTAAAATCTTTATACATTAAAGCAGCTCAGTTGAATCCCACAGAAGTCGATCCTGATATTCAAAATGCCTTAGGAGTTGTATTCAATATAAACCAAGAATATGATAAAGCAGTGGATTGTTTTAGAACAGCTTTGAGTGTTGCAGCTGAAGATCCAAAGTTGTGGAATAGACTTGGTGCTACATTAGCAAATAGTGAAAGATCTGAAGAGGCTGTTGATGCATATCATCAAGCCTTGAATTTAGAACCTGGTTTTATTAGAGCTCGTTATAATGTAGGAATTACCTGCATGAACTTAGGGGCTCATAGGGAAGCAGCTGAACACTTTTTAGTTGCATTGAACCAGCAATATAAATCCAAAAGCTTACATCCTGATGCATCATCTATTGATAACAGTTCTTCTACTATTTGGACAACTTTAAGAATGGTTTGCTCATTTATGGGTGAACATGATGTAGTAAAACTAGTAGATGAAAGGAATTTGTCTGAACTTAATAATTTTTTCCAAATAGAATGAGCAAACTTGAGCTTTTAATAAATATCTATTGATGTATGTTACACATTCCCATCATATATATTTTAACTATGGTTTTATGAATAATCCACTAAGAATCTAACTGCATCTTAGGTACAAATAAAATATTTTTTATTAAAAATATATATGTTAAGTATCAACAAAGACTGATTACATATTTATGTGTGCATTAATCATTGATTTAGATAAATAGCCAATTTATAGTGCCCTTCAATAAATTGGCTATAAAGTGATCTATGGACTTAATGGGAGTTGTTAGATTATTGATTGAATATAGCCATTTTTTATTAAAGTAATTACAATCATAAATAAAATAAAGGATTAAGGGATTATTTCTATCAAAATATAAAGTATAAATTATTTTAACATGTTGATAAGAGAAGTTATTATAATTTATAAAGGTTTTCAATAATAAACTATAACTTTAAAAATATTGTATGTCATTTATAAAATTATTTATTACTATTATTATACATTTCAGTGAACCAACATATTTACAAATGAGTATGTATTATTTGTGTACATGTAAGTAACTGCAATCTGTATCTAGCAAAGGACACCCTTGTGGGTGATTGTTATAGAACCAACATGGTTTCAACTTCACTTTATAATCTGACTTAGATTGGTAATTTTTACTAAAACTTCCCTTTACTTCTTCGATAGTTCTGGGATATCGCAATTGAACTTTTCCTTTTTGCACTCTAAATATATGATGATTATTTTTTAAAAGGGTCTGGAGTCCTCCACATTCTGCTTTCATAGCTTTTAAGTTTTCTTCAGATACCAATTTTACTAAGTCATGAATGTTGGCGATTTTGCCTGTTGACCAACCCTTTTCTAAATCATAATCTTCAAGTAAATGTTTTGAAATAGTCACTATAACAGATTCTATTATTGATTTATCTATTTGAGTACAGTTTCTTACTTTTTCTACTGCATCTCTTGGCTTAAAATTTGATGCCCATGATGCCTCATTATTCTGTGTTGATATGTTATTGTTGGAAAATAATCTTTGTACTTTAATCGATGTTATAAGTTCATCTTTTTGAGAATAAGTTCTCCTCTGTGCTAAGAGGCATATTCTTTTAGTACTTGGAATTTTAAGTCTATCTATACTTGTATCAAATCCACAAGTATCACAAACTGTTTTAATATATTCTAAATATTCTGTATACTGGCTTTTAGACGAATCCTTTCTTTGGTATTTAGTACCATCAAAATTATATGGACAGCATGGTAGTAGAAAAAAATTGCACCTATATGAACTTCTTGCAGCAATAACAGGAATCCATGGAGTTAGTTCATCTGAGTGATTACCTATTAACCAGTCAGCATCAGGAAATAAATCAGCATTTGATGGTATGATAGATCGTTCCTAAAAAAACAACATTTTCTAACAATACAAGTCATATGGATATTTCATTGGACCATTGGTCTTGATTCGGAAACATAAAATAAATAATATAACATAAATGTAATAAGAGCCAGTACTACTCATTCTCGATTGCAAAAATGACTCATCTCATCATGTTACATTTAGAATGTTTTTTCAATTTATTGTATTTGTTAAAATGTAGGATCTAGGAGTTTCAACACATGAAATTGTCAATGTCTGATTTCTTTTTCAAGTAATTTAGTTCTTAATTTTGGCTATCCATATCCTAAACAGGAGAGAATGAGTTATACTGACCTTACGATAAGATTTAGAGCATACTGACAAAATCATGCCAAGAGAAAAAATCTTTATACAATTTATATTATATTTCTTAGTTGGGGATTTATAAGTTTAGACCCATAATTAGCCTTTTAAAAGAGATATTAAAATTAAGATTAATGCTTTCTAAAGTTTCCTATATTACAGGGCCTCTTTTTATTGAATTAAATTTTGTTTTGAAGAATACAAAAAGAATTTAATCTAATATATAATTATTATTAAGCACCTCCAGTTTAATATATTTTGGATACATATCCCAAATATGCCTTTTTCTCACATCAATGCCACAACCATTATGACCTTCTTCTGTCAAAATATAAACTAGTAATCCATTACCACATCCAAGGTCAACAAAATTTTTCTTTTGAGGAATTTCATCCATTTCCCAAAGCAATAACAGATATGTTGCTATTGCCACATCTTCATAAACATATTTAGATGGGTCTGTCCCTTCAGGCCAAATCTGTAACAAATAAATAATAAAATTAAAATATAGCTTTATTGCTGTTTTACATTACTTCAATACATTGATAGTTGATGATTGGTTTTCCCAACAACAGCTTTTCCTTTTACAACTACCTCCTCCACACTTCCAGACGTTCCGTCTACATCAGCAATTCTTTTGAAGTCATCTTCCAAACTTTTAATTTAATTTGTCAACATTTACATTGTTATTATTCTAGCCCTTTTCTCTCTCAGCATATGTCTTATTTTTATTATAATTGTCCTTTTTTTTCTAATTTGTTTACTGTGTGAATATCTTTAAATTTAATTATATATCCTTTAAACTTATGTTTTCCTCTTACTCCTATTACACTTCTCTCTATTCCATTTCAGCAAACCATTATTTGGTTAGTTAATTTCTCTTCAAATGATTACTTTGACAGCCATATATTAATCATAGCAAATATAATTTAAATACTAGCATAATTTAAATACATAGCAAATATAATAAAAATTTTGCAATTTTTTTTAATTTGATATTGTACATAAGTACTATATCAAACTAAAAAAAATTGCAAAATTTTGTAAAACATACCTCAACCATACCTTTCCCGTATTTCATTTTCAATTCATTATATTTCTTATAGTATCTATCTTTGCATATCAAAGTTAAAGATTCTTTACATATATTAGGGGAATGTTTATTTAAATTTTTTCCCCAATTCACTAACTGTGGTAAAAGAGTTTTCACAAGCCATTCTTGAGATTTGACATTGCATTCTGAAAATTAACAGTCAAGTTCTTTCAATGTCATACTTAAAAACATATCATGTGTATACTTATGGAAACAATTGTTTGAGATTCTGTCAACAAAGCTGTCTTTTAATATTCCCAAAGGGATACAGAATCAGCTGGCCGCCAATGCTGTATGTTAACAATAATATACTCTTTTGGAATAAAAAAATCATTTTAGTGAACTATGAACTATCTTTATTGATACCCAATAGTTTTATTCTGTAGTCAAATTCAAAAAAATTAATGCTGTTTCTATGCGGTGACTAACCTTTACAAGTTCTTAACACTAAATTTTCAGCTTCTAGTGATAAAGAATAAGTAAAGTTTGGACACAAATTAGAATTGGTGGTTTCTGGTGTGACATCATAAAATGTAGCTAATGTTTTAACTTTATCCAAACAAATAAGTTGATATGCTTTTTCACTTTTATACTGTTTAGGAAGTAACTCAATGAGAACTACTTCTACATGATAATCAAGTAAATTATCTTTACAGGAAAGTTTTAAATGTTTCAAAACAAAATTGATATAACTTTCGACATTATCAGTGTTGAATGTAGTGACACTTTTCAAGGGAGCACTCCATTCTGCTAACATTGGTTTACAAATTCTTCGGTATAAAATTTTACTACTCCACAATCTTTTATTTACAACATTAAATTTTGACATTAATATATTCATAGTTTCCCAGAAATTTTCGGAAGACATGGAACAGTAATTGCTAAATTCATCACACATTGTTTATGTGTTTTCTTAACCTAATTTATGTAATTATTTGGAGTAATATCACTGATTACGGTTAATATCACTGAGCATATAAACGGTTAATATTGTTGGTGAATTTTGATTTGGAATTAAATAAAATATATCCATATGTCTGTGCACTGTGCACCACAGATTAGAAAGAGAATTGTTGTTGAATTCTCCCTCTCACACGGAAGACAAAGGAAACTGAAGCCTATACAACCAAACCTTACGTAGTTATTAAAGAAAAAACATATATATTTATGGGTCTGATATACTGGCGTAAAATATCCCTTAAAGCCATGGAGGTTTTAACGGCTACTGACAGTCATCACCATTTTGTTAATTACTTAGGAGAAAAAAATTTGAAAGTGGATTGTTAGCGATTATAATGAAATGATACTAAATGGAATATTGTTTTAAATGATGTTAAATATATAAACTTACCCTGCAAAACAATAATATTGTTTTAAATGATGTTAAAAATATAAACTTACCCTGCAAAACAATGAATGAATATGAAATATTAAAAATTTCTCGCAAGTTACTAATCAATGCTAAATGATGTATTCCTTAAACTGCACCATATAACGATCCTTTTTGACATGAAACTATATCAATTTCATCACAAATATTTTATTCTAAAATAATGGGAACTGAAATACATATAGCATTGTCTTATGTAATTATTGCTTTATTTCCGGCCCTGGGATGTGTGTAACATCTCTTTTACCTACTGAATTATTTTTATTTGGCTTCTAGAAAATTACCGTCATTATTTTTATTCTTCTTATCAATATACCCGCTTTCATATTCTTGTTCAACTAAAGTATTAATACAAGCTTGTGGTATGAATACTAGATAACAGAATTCTACTGATAATTATATCAGAAATATTCTAATTAAATTTAAAAACACCCATGGCTTATGGACTAATATTCATACTCATTATGCAAATTTCTGCCCAAGTAGTTTCATGCCAAAAACTATCGTTTCACGATATGAAATATTATTTAGTATTTCATAAATACATAATTCAGCGTTCATTAATGAACGCTTACATAATTACTGACTTACGTAATATTATTAAGTGTTTTATTTCCATTCATTCGTTTATAGGGTAAGTTCATTTATTTATGATCATCGTATCATTTCATTTTCATTTAGGTATCATGATATAATAATTATTTGCATTCTTTTTTATTTTTGTATTATTTTATCGTAATCACTTACATTTTTATTCCATTTTCAAAAGTCGCTATAAACTCCTTGGGAGGGATACATTACACCGGTATCTCGGAGCCAGAAATAAAGAAATATATATATGAAATATGGCTGTATGGACTTTAGTTTCCTTTGATTTCCCTATAATAGGGAGAATTAAACAACAACAAAAAAAAACTTTATTGACTTCCGTTTGACAGTGTCAAAAACTGTCACGGAGATTTGACATTTTTGTCAACAAATGTGTATTTGTCGCAAAGAATTCGAAAAAATCTGTTATCATTAATTTGCTAATTTATTCTTTACTCGCAGATTACTTTATCTTGACAAATAGTAAACGCAGAGATTATAATCTCTTTAGAAATCTAAGCCTTAAATAAAGATTATCACATTTGAAATTATTGGTGATATTGGAGATTTAAATATAGTTGGATGTATGTAGGTAATGTCATACACTGAGTTAGAACATGGATATCAAGGGTTGCGACAAGCTACTCAGCAACCACAATTTTATGTTGGAGATGATGGTAATCTCGTCCCAATAAGGTCACCGGTAAGCTCTAACTCTTTGAAAAACGATATAAATGTTCTTAATTTGCGTATATTTTAAACAGTAAAGCAAAGGATCCATTCTGTTAGTTGCCTTTACGCGTTGTTAGTAATTCTATTAGAAGTCTTTATCTTTAGTAGATTCTAAAACTGTATACAATACTGTTCAAGCATTAGTGAAGGCCATTTGTGTCTTACCATAAACTCAGTACAAATATTTGTTTCTTATCTTTTCTTTGTACTTGCGTATTTAAAATTCCTAGATTTGCTTTATAATTCATGTAAAACTCTGCACTAGCACTTGTATAATAGTTTTATTTATACCCTGACACAAATATATGACAAAACTATTTATATCAGCAAGTCCACAAGTGACAATGACAAGTGAGGTAATGCAATATGTTAATTCATGTCAAGTTTATCTCAGTTATCATGTGGAGTGAAGTAAACCAATCATCTACAAGGTTACTGTAGTACTTATCAGTATTTTTAAAATCATGATAACGGCATAAGTGATTGTGTATGATGGAGTGGCAGTGGCTAAAAGACTGGTGGCGGCTTAAAAGATGGAGGAGTAAAAAGAAAAAAGAGCAAAATGATGACGATTTTTGTTATTGTGATGAGTGTTTGCCAGACGTGAGCATTGTTATGATTAATTAGCTAGTTTGTTTATTTCACTGATTTTTTATTGTATTCATAACTTATTTAATTTATTTTTGTGTAACACAAGAAATAGTCTCAGAAATAACTTCCAAAAATTTGTTAAGACAGCTTTTTTAACTAAGAATTTGTCTTTTGAGAACTTTTGTATTTAGTAATAGATTTAAGAAATTCGTTTTATTTTTTTATGTTAATATTATAATAAAATAACTCTGTTAATTGGACTTGTAAAACAGTGAACCTCAACATTTTAATTAATAATAATAATATTTTATACTAACTCCTTTTAAGCCGTACAATCCAGATGCAATTAGTATTTAATTACTTAAAGTTTGCAGGATTATTATTCACCTTCAAATTTAAATATATATTTTTAAATTTTGTGGTCACTGTGGTTATTTGACACAATGTATTTTACTGAATTCTATTTCGTTTTTTTATTTTAGGGTGAATTAGATTCATGTGATTCATTAGACTATGATGGTGGTGGTAAGAAAGTGGTCGTCGGTGTCTGCGCCATGGCCAAGAAGTCGCAGTCGAAACCAATGAAGGAGATTCTCACACGGCTTGATGAGTTCGAGTATATCAAGATGCTTGTCTTCCCTGAGGAGGTTATCCTTAAGGTTCTCCCACATATCTAACCTTTATAGTGGAACAAAATATTTCCAGCAAGCTTTGTCCACATATATTTTATAATATACAGACTATATTTACAGTGATCACATGTGATGTTTGTGATGTCAATCATATGCTTAGCTTATCCTGTTTGATATTATTTAGGTAAAATTGTGAAAAGTGGCTATTAATGAAAAGCAAACCATTAATTTTGTCAACATTATTATTTTATTTTGGTCCACAGAGTATAAGTATATGACATTTATTTTGTTTCACTATATTTAGTTGCAGATTTGATAGAAATCTTCACATTAACATAACATAACATAATGTATATTGTATTATACTTTTAGATGTAAATGCTTTTTACTTAGTATCATCATGTTTGTGTATGGATAGAGCACACTTAGCAGGAAATCCATGTGTGTACATGTATTAGCACCATTGAATGGCTTCAGTAATTTATACTTGCTTTGTTTGTTACATAAGGTATCATGTTACGAACACATCACAAGTCTCTCCTTTGCATGAATGTAATCATTTTTAAGCTTCTCATTCTGTTTAATTCACACTAACTGTGGTGGGTGTTCCTGTTCCCATTATAAATTGAATTATGTTTTATATTCTGTTTTAGAAACCAGTGGAGGAGTGGCCTATCTGTGATTGTTTAATATCATTTCACTCAAAAGGTTTCCCTTTAGATAAAGCTATTCAATATGAGAAATTTAGAAAGCCTTATGTAATTAACAATCTTCATATGCAGTATGATATTCAGGTATGTATTTTTGCTAAGTAGTAATTATCTTTGATAATAATTATCAGTAATCTTAGACTCTTATACATTTTGATTATAGGATCGTAGAAAAGTATATGCAATTTTAGAAAATGAGGGTATTGAAATACCTAGATATGCTGTTCTAGATAGAGATTCCCCTGATCCTAAACGTAAGTACTATGAACCTCATTTATACCTAATGTTGTTAAAATAATACTGGTTTATATTATAACCTAAAAATATTTTTTTAAATTTAGTTCTCTTCTTTATTATCAACAAAGAAGAATCTACTTTCAATACTAGTCTGTCGCTTTGAATTCTACAAAGCATAAATAAAGAATGAACGGGAAAATACGTTTATTGCATGTTTGTGAAATATCCTGAATGTGTTAATTACTTTAATTTATATTCAGATCACGAATTAGTTGAGTCAGAGGACCATGTCGAAGTAAATGGTGTCGTATTCAATAAGCCTTTTGTGGAGAAGCCTGTATCTGCTGAAGATCATAATATTTACATTTATTACCCTACCTCTGCAGGGGGAGGCAGCCAACGCCTCTTTAGGAAGGTAATTTTTAAACTGATTTTATAATCTTTCGAAAGAAATATACACCCTCGTTGTATCTTTAACTTATTGATTTGCATTACAGATAGGAAGTCGTAGTAGTATTTATTCGCCAGAATCTAGAGTTCGTAAAACTGGATCGTTTATATATGAAGATTTTATGCCCACCGACGGTAAGATTGGATTATTTATTCTTATTAAATTTTTACTGTATCTATGTTAGTCCATCTGTCGTCGTCGGCAGCGGTCCTGCCCCCGATTATTACAAAATTTCGTTTCCCGGAAAGATCCCAGTACCGTGTCACTGGGTTCAGCGCTTTAGTGAAAATATGCATATTTCATATCACTATTACTAGTGGTCTAGGCTGTGCATTGATATGTCATTTAGGCAGGACATTAAGTTTTTTAAAATAGAATTCGATAGCTTTGCATTTTGTGACATAGATCATAAACTAACGATGTTCGCAATAATACGGTGACATGACATGTAAAGTAAAATAAAACTATTCATACGCACACTCGATACTCATATTAAGATGACATTCGGTACAATTGAGTTTGATCTAATGAAAAATTTGATGAAAAATGAGGGCATCAAAACATATGTGCATGATAAATAAAACAAATGTTTATATTGATATGTAATATTGTTTTTTGATCAACAAATAATTAAAAAACAATATTATAAAGAATGACAATCAATCACAAGCCGTCAGATTTGTAAAGCATAACAGAAAAACAGCAAATAAAATTACCATGCTATTGACGTTCGATAGTTTAAAATATATTTAATATGTGTAGGAACGGATGTAAAAGTGTATACAGTGGGACCAGATTACGCCCACGCAGAAGCCCGCAAGAGCCCAGCGTTGGATGGTAAAGTGGAACGTGACTCCGAGGGTAAGGAGATCAGATATCCGGTGATCTTGTCAAACCAAGAGAAGTTAATATCAAGGAAAGTCTGCTTGGCGTTTAAGCAGACTGTTTGCGGGTTCGATTTGCTAAGGTAAATAAATAATAGCATTATTATATATTAATTTATCTTTCCTCAGGAATCACTCATACAAAATAACTGTCTAGTGTTACAAATTTTAGTATAATTTACTGTAAATTATACTAAAATTTTGTTGCTTGAAAATTTTTTTGTAATGTAACAAACTTTAATTAAGAACGAAATAAATAATAATAATATTTAATTTTTAACAAAGAACTAATATGATCCAATTGCAGGGCGAATGGAAAGTCATTTGTGTGTGACGTAAATGGATTCTCCTTTGTGAAGAATTCCAATAAGTACTATGATGACTGCGCAAAGATTCTCGGGAATATGATTCTTCGTGAGCTGGCGCCAACGCTGCATATTCCCTGGTCTGTGCCCTTTCAGCTCGACGACCCTCCTATAGGTACGTATGTATATTGTTGCCGTGTAGAATAATGTTACATAGTACTAACATCTTTTACTTGTTGAGAAAACTTTAGTTTTAATAAATATGAATTCTGAAAAGAAGCTGTATTAAATATTTTAGATTACTTTAAAAATTTACATTTTAATTTATTTTTAATTCAGTACCTACAACTTTCGGTAAAATGATGGAATTACGATGCGTGGTGGCCGTCATTCGACATGGTGACAGAACTCCCAAACAGAAAATGAAGGTGGAAGTGCGTCATCCAAGGTCCGTTAGGTTTAATTATACAATTTAAACAATATTTCAAAATCTTCTCTCCTTACGTGAAAATGTCTTATAGCATAATTTATTCACATTATAAGGTTTTTCGAAATATTTGAGAAATATGAAGGCTACAAAAGAGGACATGTGAAGCTTAAAAAGCCTAAACAGTTACAAGAAATCTTGGACATTGCGCGTGCGCTGCTCGCTGACATTCACACGAGGCACGCTGATCCTGAGATAGAGGAGAAGCAGGGCAAACTGGAGCAACTTAAAAGCGTTCTTGAGATGTGAGTGGAATTAAATAATTCTTTTTTTCTTTGCCTCAGAGTGTACCACTGATTTTAAAATAAACATTAAATGGTTCCCTTACAACAGAAAAGAGGAAATTGTTGTCATACACTCTGATCTATATTTTGAGTAAAATATTCATCGAAGTTTAATCACTCTTTCAGCTTTGTAAATGCATATTTTAGGATTATTTCATATTTTTATTAATAGGGACCACAAATTTTATTGTATGGTCGCCAAGGCACAACGCCTGAGTAAAAATATTTATTATTGACTCGGAAGTGCATCTCGTTGGTCTCTGCAAAAGTTACAAGACTTACGAGTAACATATTTGGGTACCAAGGGCATCAACAATGTAATTCAATCGTGTGTTTTAACGACATAGACAATGTTGCCTAAGTATTAAGAGTCAATTAGTAAAGATTTCAAAGCAATAATTAACTTTGAAGTACCTGGTGGTGGATTATGAACTCGTAATTCCATTCAGTTTACGGCCTAATTTTGTTATATGATGAAATTAAATTTTAATGTCATAGAGTACATAATGTAAAAATAAGCAGTCATTAAACTGAACGGAAATTAGAGTTCAGATAACACCCTCTGTAACAGCAATGGGCATTCCTCGTAGGTACGGGCACTTCTCGGGCATCAACCGCAAGGTGCAGATGAAGTACCAGCCGCGGGGCCGGCCGCGCGGCTCCAGCTCCGACGACGGTAACGCGCCGCCCACACACGGTCCGCCTCTTATGCTCACCACACAACTACACACACATAACACATAACATACCCATTAAGTTTAGGAAATGCTCTTAATACCTATCTGACATACAACTGTCACTCTTGTAGCCTGACCATTCAATCGTTCTAAGAATCTGGGAAATAATTAATAAAAAGTGTTCAAATAAGTACAATTGAGAACATTTTGAAATAATGGGAATCTCTACCTCTGGATACTATCAAGTTATTTCTATCATCAAACCGCTCCAAAAAAGCGTAAAGGTTTATATTTTATTATTTGGAAAATTGATAGTGATAGCAAAACTATTTCAAATACTGTTTATATCTGCATGAAAAATATTGAATATTAACTTATAACCTAAATGTGTACACTTGACATGCAAACTATGGGAACTGCATTCGTTTCATATCTTTTTATTGCTCCTTAATTCATAACATAATGTTCGGACGTATATAAAATTAGATATATAATCTATAATTTTACCCAGGCCAATTAGTACATGTTAATGGTACATATTTATCTTAGGGATATGGTAGGATTAGATTAATAGAGTTGTTTACATTAAGTAGGTTTATATGTCAAAATGTTTAGATTATACAGCTTAAAAAAATGCTCTTGAGTAAAAAATAAGGTACACGTGGCAACTCTTAACAGAGTTGCCATTTGTTCTAATATATCGGGACTATCACCGGTAGCTCCCATATATGAGATTATAAAAAATATATTTATAATAGCAGTGTATTTTAGGCAAAATAAAATTCTCCTTTGAGTATATTTTCGCTTTATATTTATGTAAGGTTGGACCCTTACAGGGATTAGAAGATTGGCGGACGAGGAAATTTGTGAAATAGATGAATTTACTTTTCTGTTCTCAACCAGTTTAAGGACATTAGTTTTGCTTCACTGATACTATAAATAGCCTCAATTTAGGATTCAGTACAAAGATGTCATCTCTTAAATAAGGTAGAAACTGTATGTAAAAAAGCTAAGTAGCAGTATATAAGTGATTACTTATTAATAAAGGCATAAAGATCAATATAGCCTAATACGTTTTTAATCACAAAAATAATAATAAGTTTTATTACATTAATTTTATTAAATGTTTCTATCAGATGAGTATTATTTTCGTAATATTTATCACAGTGGGCTGTGCAGGGGAGCCGTCTTTAGTGTTAATACTAAAATGGGGCGGGGAACTAACGCCGGCGGGGCGCATCCAAGCGGAGGAGCTCGGCCGAATGTTCCGCTGTATGTACCCTGGGGGCCAGGGCCGGCATATACCAGGTAACGTGACACCTATTTATCTACACACTTACGTCTGGGAAGACACTCGTCTTTAACATTCTTTTCACATAATAATTATGTCACGAGCATAATGGTAAAAGAACTATTAATGCGTTTCAATTAACTGAATTAACTGAGAATAATGCGGGTTCCGAATGATAATATTATTAAATAATAGAAAATACCCTGGAACGTTTCAATGGGTTTTGATACTAAAGCGTAATTTTCTAAATGTTTAATGATGAATTTGAAACCGATCTCCTTATTATAAAATCAAACCAGAATGGCAGTCTTTACATTACTGGTTTAAAAAAATTGTACATTAGCTTCGCAGGCATCTTATTTCGTTTTTTTTTAAATATAAGGTGAAGGTGGCACACAAGGGCTGGGTTTACTACGCTTACATTCAACCTTCCGCCACGACCTCAAGATCTATGCGTCCGACGAAGGCCGCGTGCAGATGACAGCCGCTGCCTTTGCCAAGGGTTTGCTAGCATTAGAGGGTGAACTCACGCCCATACTCGTTCAAATGGTTAAGTCTGCCAACACCAATGGATTATTGGACAACGACTGTGATTCTTCTAAAGTGCAAAATATGTAAGTGGAAAAATATGTAAAATTAAGGTTTCAATAAAATCTATAGGAGTATCAATCTAACAAAATACTCGGTATTTTTGGCTATCTGAATAGATTAGTCAGTGCACATGTGTACAAAAATAAAGATCCTTGTGTAATTATTCAGGTATATTTCTGGTGTCGATATTATTGAAATTATTAATGATGCTCTTAATTAAATTAATAGCAGCACCCGGGTGCCTCGAGACAATTAAGCAACAATTGTCTGGATTGTATAGTTTAACAGGTTAAATATGTTTAATTTAGTAAATGTAAATTTCTTATTCTTGCTGCATGGATCATCCGTATTTTAAATTTATTTGTTTCATTTGAAAGGGCAAAAGCCCGTTTACACGAAGCAATGCAAGTGGACCGCGAGTTCACAGCAGAAGACAACGCTCGGATCAACCCTTGCCAGTCGTTGAGCATCGCGGCCGCCATGGCGTGGGTCAAGAATCCTGTACAGTGCTGCGCGCAAGTGCACGCGCTCATTCAGCGGCTCGTGCGCATCGTGCTCGCCAAGAAGGACGACCCCAAAACTAAAGGTTTGGCCATGTTAGGCTTTTTGCACGATTAAATAACGATAAGTATATATGTAGTATATGTATATGCAATATTTTATTACATAAGATATAAAGGGTCACAAATTTATGATCATTTACATCAAACATTCCTAAGCTTTTCAATTATCACGATGTTAGCGATCGAAGTGTTTTTCGTAAACATTAAACCATAAACAGGGTAATTTTTATTTTTGTTAAAAATTTTAGATACAATACTCTATCACGGCGAGACGTGGGAGCTAATGGGTCGTCGCTGGGGCAAGATCGAAAAAGACTTCTGCACCAAGAACAAATCGTTCGACATATCCAAGATCCCGGACATCTACGACTGCATCAAGTACGACCTGCAGCACAATCAGCACACGTTGCAGTTCGACCAGGCCGAGGAACTGTATATGTACGCCAAATATCTCGCCGATATAGTCATACCGCAGGTACGCCATCTTATACGTCTGCATCTGAGATGGTTGCCAAGCGCCTGGTCGGTTTAGAATCCCGATCGATAGGTTATGTTAGTGTTAAAAGCAATAGATATTTCTTATATGGTTCAATTCAAATATATAAATAATTAATTATATAAAGAAGTAATATAGGAAATCTTAGTTTTGTCCAATATGATCCCTTCATTTATATTTAGTTTTTCTTAAATACATTTTATTAAATTAACCAAGCTTGTGTTTTAAGGAATATGGACTGACAATGCAAGAGAAACTGACAATCGGTCAGGGTATTTGTACGCCTTTACTTAAGAAGATACGTGCAGATCTGCAGAGGAATATAGAAGAATCTGGTGAGGAGACCGTGAATAGGCTAAACCCTAGGTAAGGGTTATTGTTATTTAGTAAGTGGCTAATTGAAAGATAACCTTGTATTAAATTTTAATACTACATTCACATTACTATAATTTAAGATGCTTATGCTTATATTTAAAAAATATTACAGTTTTTTCATGGTCCGTGCCCAAGAGTGGGACATATATAGATGGTAAATGATGATAATGAAGTATTCACTTATTTATAAATATTTTTTAGATAATTTGTTTTAATTTATGTTCCGTTGCTAATAATCTATCTCGCAATGCACATACGATAGACAAGGCGCAGAAGAAGCGTGTACTGAACAGATTTAGCGGTGGTGTGATTTAACGTCTGCGACACGGCATCGCTTCATCTTCGTCCTACGTCTTTGCTTGTGTCTTAGCATATCTTAAGCTGGTTACAGACACGATGTAGTGTCATTTAATTATTTATTTCATTACGCAAATTAAATTACAATTGCTTAGAATAACCAAAACTCTTACAAAAACATAAGTTGGTTGTCGAGTTTGGCTGCGGCTTTAGATACATTTTTTAATGATTATTTAATTTGCTGATTATTAAATTATTTAATATTATTAAATTTGCTGGGGCTATATGTAGGTACAGCCACGGCGTCTCGAGCCCTGGGCGGCACGTCCGCACGCGACTTTACTTCACCAGCGAGAGCCACGTGCACTCGTTGCTCACCGTGCTGCGTTTCGGTGGTCTACTTGACGTATGTAGCCTTTTCTATTGACAAATTTAACGTCATTCATCAATACAAGATATTCAAGTCACTGATATTGCATAACCTCAAGTACAACAAAAATTTAATTCTTTACAAGTGTGTGTGTGTGTGTGTGTGTGTGTGTGTGTGTGTGTGTGTGTGTGTGTGTGTGTGTGTGTGTGTGTGTGTGTGTGTGTGTGTGTGTGTGTGTGTGTGTGTGTGTGTGTGTGTGTGTGTGTGTGTGTGTGTGTGTGTGTGTGTGTGTGTGTGTGTGTGTGTGTGTGTGTGTGTGAAATAATCAATCTCGATATCTATCAACAGTATTTATATTTGAATTTTGAAGAGAAGATTGAAGAAGAAGAAAATTGGAAGATCTTGACTATATATTCTGTAACGTTCTTCCTCAGTCATATGCTCTAAATTCTAACGGAGAATACCATTATCCCATGCTTGTGTTATGTGTCACATAAGGAGTATGTCATATAAAAAAAGTATACAAAACACCACAGCAGCTCAACAACACTTATCTCATTTGGGATGCGAAGGCAGTGTGCATAATTAATATTAATAATCTAGAATGGAATTGGTTTTATATATTAACCGCCTTTCATTATTGAATATCTATCCATTTATGATGTATATCTAGTTGTAATTATTTTCTTAATAGGTGTTAAAGGATGAGCAGTGGCGACGCGCTATGGAATATGTCTCAATGGTGTCAGAACTAAACTACATGTCCCAGATCGTTGTAATGCTATATGAGGACCCCACCAAGGATCCCTGCTCCGAGGAGAGGTAATTATATAACGCGGTCAACATGTTAACTTGGGCTCCAATCCCGTAGGTTCAGGTTAATTTATGATCAAAACAATGATTATGTTCACGAGTCATATATTATTCAGTCAGTCGGTCGTTTGAATGCGAAAATATTCTTGTTATTATTTTACAAAAAGAAAAGTACAATAATAGAATGTTGTCAAAATGATGCACACTACTAGTTTTCCTAGGCCACTTGAGATAATTGTCAAATTGACTATAATAATCGTAATGGTTGGTTGTTTGGTATTGTCAGGTTCCACGTAGAGCTACACTTCAGCCCGGGCGTCAACTGCTGCGTCCAGAAGAACTTGCCGCCCGGGCCCGGCTTCCGGCCGCACTCGCGCAACCACTCCACTGCTAACAACTCGGTAACAAACAATGCAACCGTATTCTAAGACACAAACTACTTTGCGGTCTAAATAAGAATAGGGCCGCACCACAGACTAATTTCACTACACAAGAAGGTCGACAAATGTTCAATTAATAATTATGTATGTATTATGCTGATAAATAATAAATCATTATTGAGTCATAAATAAAAAAGGGCGGTTGGAAATAAATTTAATTTTACTGCTACTTTTTTATTTTGGTCACTGTTGCTGTCAACTCCATCTAGTTCTTATTTTGACCATAAAGTAATTCTCTAATAAAGTAGTCTTCTTCTCATTATTTTAGGTTTAGAAAGTTTATTAAAATTAAAAATATTAATTTATTTAAATTAATTTAAAAAGACGTGACAGCACATTTGTAAATGTCAAATTAATTGACGCTACCTTTTTGCATTTAGTGAACAAGATGCATTAAGTACATATAATTTTAATATAGCGCGTTGACTCCAGAATCTGGCACAAAACAGTTTAAAGTTCAAAACTAATAATAAATACATGTTATTTGATACACAGAGTTCTTCAGATGAAGTTAAGTGTATTGAAGAGGAAAGTGAAGACGACCAAATGGCAAGTCAGGAAACTTTACAACCTGTAAGTGCTGGATCATTTTTAAATACACTTTGTATTTCGTTCTTTTCTATTATTACAATTACTTTAATTTTGTGTTTCTATTTTCAGGATAATGCCGATGAGTTGGATAACGCATTTTCGCCAAAAAGGAGTTCTAAATCAAAAATTAGGGCATCTGATCCTATTCCTATTTGGTAAGATATTAATTATTATTGTTTTATTAAATAAATTAATATAGGTGTACTTAAACATTTATAATTTTTATATTTATTACCTTGTTATTTAGTAAATAATAAAAAAACTTATTTATTAATTTATTGTTTTGTAGAATTAGAGTACTTACACTGTTTTCAGTAATCTACACTACACGGTGAGCGGGCACGAAGCGTCGTCACTGGCGGCGCGCCTCACCGCCGAGCTGCGCGCGCGCACGCACGCCGACGACGACCAGGTCACTACTGATACAGTGCTGTATCTGCACATACCACTGCGTTGTAGCCAGTACTACTATACAAGTTATACACTTTACAAAGATTTGCTTACTCAGAAAATCCAACTCAATTTATCTATGATTTAAAAAAATCTTAATATTCATTATATTTATCTACAAGGACTACAGCGAACTATGAATTGAAATAGTTTATCATGGCTTAAAAGCTAGTGAATATAAAACTTTTTCTTTAGGACGTTAGGGTACATTTTATTCACATGCAAACACGCTTTACAAAGAATTGACCAATGGCGCTGCACAAAGTGCATCCCGTTCGGCTTATTTCACTAACGTTTGACGACAAAATTGCACCTTCACTGGCTCGCTTCCCGCCTATTATTGATTACGTATGAATGATAGAGCGCCTCGCGTTGTTTATACATTCGGTTATTTTTAGTAAATTAAAATATTATTCACTCGACTTTATTTAAAAAAAATATAACTTCCTCCATAAGGATTAAGTGGAGGTAACTGTTTTTGCATTATGCTGTGATCAGATGCAAATAATTATAAGGTACAGACAAAGATTCTTACCCATAGGTTCTTTCTTACTGTTACAAAACAAATTAAAAAATCGACAAAAAACTATTTCAATAAGATTTTGACGATTATTTTTGGTTGAAGAGCGAAGAAAAAGAATCTAAAGAGGCGGAGGAACAGCCCCCACGCGCACGCAGTTACGACCAGAACAAGCAGACCAGCGACAACGGTAAGTATTTGAGGAATTATAGACTAAGCTTCGCTGGTTGTTTACTAAAAAAAGCTTGTTTTTATTAAACCATAAAGTGAGTGTTATAATACTATAGTTATATGATTGAGTATGCTGCATTTGGCTTCAAGCCGTGTGTTCCAGCTGTGTGTATACAAAGACTCAGTGCTAGAGTTCCTGCAACACGAGAAAACATTATATGCCATACATTCTTTGTAATCTTTTTTAAACTTGTAAATATTCCATGGATGAGATGCGGTTTAGTGTTTACCATGGATACAATTTTGGTAATTAAAACACTATCGAAGTCATTTGTAAAGAATTAAATTTTTGTTTAAGGTAAGTTATTGCCTTTTTCAAATTTTAATAGCCCATTGAGGATGTACTTTGACAAAGCAGTCATAACAAGTTAATGTAGAAAGAACTCCATAATATCATATCATTGGGAGATTTTTACTTGTTAAGAAAAGTGTTAAAGATATAATTATGAAATAAAACAATTCTGTGGGTTAGTTTTAAACATTTAATATCTATTATTAAAAAATTAGATAAATATAATATTGAGAAGCTTGAAGAGCGTAACTGAAATATTTATTCTGGGGAAAAGGCAATAGAATATTTTATTTTATACAATAACGACCAATTCGTGTTTTCAATGAATTCTTGATTAATTAATTTAAATTATTACATTCTTAGGCTGTTACCATAGAATAGGTGAAACTATTAAAGTGATAGTTTTCGTGTATTATGTATCATTATGAATAACCTATGCCTCTTGGAAGAAGGGTAAACAACTGATACCGTTTGACTCCCGCAACGAAAAGGGTCCGATGAGACGGTGACCTCTAGCTGCGTGCTGCGGTACCGAGGCTTGCCGGCCGTCGACGACCAAGGTCAGTCCTGTCGGTTCAAGGTCACGGGTAAATACAAAATATTACAAAAACCGCCAATTGCATAAGTCTGAAGGAGATGTCTATATTATTATGTGTTCTACAGGTGAGCTGCAACTACCATGGTTATTGTTATCTTGATATTATCTGTAAAGTAGTATACAGTGATTAAATTTTATGTTATATGTTTGTCTGGGACCTATACAGGGATTATTGTTGATATGTAGGAGTGACAGGATAACACAGATTTGAAATAATGCGTTTAACATTGATAGCATATCAGGATGTCATTTGTATTTATAAAACTAATTTTTTTGATAGTAAAGTCTTTTTAATTAAAACAACAAATATCTCTACCCGAAGGTAAGAAATCGACGGCATGCAATGTAGTCCTCTTCATACTATCTTACCTTGATATAAATTAGCTAAACGCAATATTATTTGCCAATTTTCTCATTTAGAAGTCATTGCCCAATCACCAGTATTCGTTGTAATTACATAAATTTTGTTATATTTTATCTACTTGTTTTCTGTATATTTTTCACCTGTGTTGATTTGGAGTTCGTAGCGGTGTGTGGCGGCGGCGTGTCGGCGGAGAGCTCATTCTGGCCGGTGATTTTGTGTGTGTTTGGGTTGTATTCTCGCATCTCGAGGTTGTGTGATTGAGTTTGACTATTGTTTGGTACGTGCATGCATAGATAACATTGACACTAACTTTTCTAGTGTTAAATATTTAGTACTAGATATAATTTAAAAGAGCGTAAACCAGGAGCAACACTTTAGTCCGCCGATCACATTTCTATGTGAGCGGAGGGGTAATCTGAAGGCGTGGAGTTTTCGCTCGACGGGCCGACGAACAGTCGTCAAACACGGGCCACTCGCATTGTGTCGTTACCGTCCGGGGTCTGTCACTCTTCAGTTCTGTCACTACGAGCACGCTTATCGCACAATATATAATATTATTTTTAAGTAAGTTTATTTACAATATTTTTTATTTTTACTACTTATTTATTAATGTCTATTTCTTCTTCCGTCACCCCTTCACTTAACCCTCACCCTCTCACCTCACGTAATCTGGCTCGTGTCTCCGGTGACTAATTGACTAACGGGGCGAAGGCTCCCGGCCGCTGTCCCCCCCGCTACTAACCGTATCGACGCCCTCCGGCGCCCCGCGCGCGAGCGAGGAGCCGCTAACCCCCCTAATTAACGTGGAGGGCGTCGAGTCCGCCACTAACGAGCTGCCGCTGTCGGCGATCACGTTCGGGCGGGGGCGCGACTGTAGCGAGTGGCGGGACGCAGGGCGGCGCCAGCGGCACAGCATCGCCGGCCAGATGAGCTACCTCAAGATGCTGGGGCTGGGAGCGCGCGGGAAGCTGTCCGGCGCCGCTGGCCTGTTCAGCACCGCCGTCATCTCCGGCTCCAGCTCCGCCCCCAACCTGCGAGTCATGATCCCCGCTACCGCCTCCACCAACAGTGAGTACCAAATCTATCCTTATTCTATCGCATCATTTCCATTTCCTTGACAGCTAATTTTCTTAAAATGAAAACCTAATTATTTTTCATCAGCACTATAGCCGTTGAAAATATTATTGTATGTTAACGAGATGACATAATTTATAAAACTGATCAGAAGCTTATGAATTTTCACAATAAGTGCACGTTGTGTAGTACACGACTAGGCAGTGTAACAATAATGTAACTGATCTGTTTGCCCGGAGTGGTTATGGTTGGAACAAGAACATGTTCGTAAATACGAATTAATTTCAAAGAAGTATTCCATTCCGTGCACATTATAAAAGTCAAATTCAAGTATATTGTTCTACTGATATATGAAAAATTTTCAAAATAGTGCTTTATTGTGGGAATAATACCTACGCATCTCTCCTTAATTTATAAAAAAAGGTTATTTATTCATAAAAATATGTCTACAAGACTAATTAATTACTAACTAGCTAAGAAAAATTTAATAACTATATTCATTAACCAAATTATAAACAAAAATAGTGTTGTGACTTACGTCATTAAATTCTGTGCTATTATTGTGTTGAATCTGGTTATGTAATATTGAACCCGGAAACTATTCAATAGATAGCAGGAATGTTTTTAAAAGTGTTAACGCCGTTAGATCGCTGGTTTGTATTATGAGAGCGGCTTCTTATTTTGCAGTAACAGCGTTGGAGGGGTTCGGCGGCGTGCCGGCCATCCGGCCGCTGGAGACGTTGCACAACGCGCTGTCGCTGCGGCAGCTGGACGTGTTCCTGGAGCGCGTGACGGCGGCGCCGGTGCTGCTGGGCACTCCGCCCCAACCGCCCACCAAGCAACCCTCGCCCACCAACAGTCAGTATATTTGGATATGATATAATTTTATCTGTCTAGTCGGGTCCTAGGCGAGCTAGTTGTGAAAGCTTCTATATCCAACCTCTAGATTCAATAAACTTTCTAAAGATGTTTTTATTTACTAGACGTTGAATTTTGATAATCGCATATAGGTAATGTGTAAAATAACTATACCATCCGGTAGGTTATGAAAACTCTGCAACGTGACAAAATAGCTCGAGTTCTTGATCTTGGGTTTCGAAGTAAGAAGTCACCTAAAGAGACATTGGTGATCATTTAACTAAAATAATTTTAATGCTTGCCAGAAAACATTAATTTGGTGAGAATAAGTTTTATCCATGGGTTAGTTTGGTAAAATAAAAAGCTTTTTAAGTGTTTAAAATTTTTTTACTTACCCCAAGAATTATTCTATTTGGTGCAATTGTTCGGAAAAGCGATTCATTATTAATCATATTAATAATACAATAACGTCGGCGGCGCTCCGGGCAAAACGTGCTTTTTCGCTATCGCAACACAGCTTTTTCGCTAGCCCAACACTGAAATGTGACGTTTTTATCATTAGACTAGTTGAATAAATTATTTACTAAGGCAGCGCGGATGCTTCTGTAAATTTTAAGTTGTTATCACTACACGGATAAGTATACAGAGAAGCAAAGCTTACTTTGTGCACATGACACATACACATTACATATTTATTACATTTAATTTAATCGAACTGTTATATATTAATAACCTTGATCATAATAAAACTTATTGCTCCAAAAATGATATTTTAGAACACGCGATTAAATTATAATAACAATCATGGAAAGTTACATCACTACCTTAGGAGAGTTCTTACGTATTTTTATAAATTGATATTTAAATGGAAAATGTTGTTACGGTCTATCTCAAACCTACAGTTTGAAAAAAGGCTAAAAAAGAATATATAACTGTACTGTCTGGTTTAGGTGTGGGGTGGAGCGGCCCTTCTTCTCTGATGTCTTCTTCAGGGGAACTTCCAAGTGCGCTATCATCAGCCGGGCCGTCCTCACCAAACTCGAACTACGCTTCGGATCAAAAGAACTGCGATAGGTATGTCGTTTTGGCTCCAAAAATATGTTATTTAGATTATCTACACTCTGCTTATAAAATTAATAACAAATAAGTTGAAATAATTTTTTGTATTCTCATTTCAACTTTTAAATAAATATAGAAGTAAAAGTAAGTAATTATTCACTACTCAGCAATGGAAATATACCATAAAATAACATGGATTACTTATAACATACTTTAAGTCTCATACATTTAATAAATAACAAATTAATATAATTTAAGTATTTCGGAATTTTTTGCTTCTTGGGTTTTTACCATAGCTGTAATTTATTTCATTGACACTAACATAATTACTAAATGAAGTTGGTTTTTTAGATTTCAATAGCGACTGAAAACTGAACATGACACTTAATAGGGCAATATTCTTTTACACAGGCCTGATTTATATTTACTTATTCTACAAGACCTTCGAATTATAATATTGAGCGGTTACGATTTACTAACAAAAATTCTGTCGCAATTTTACAAGGTTCATTGCATTACTAAAGTCAGCAGCAGCAGACAGCGGTGTGCAACTGTGTGCTTATTTAGGTAGCTTCAGGTCGTGGTCACAGTGCCGCACGAAACAGGGCCACGAGCGAGCCACGTACGAATTTGACCCATTGAGTTCGCGGCTGTTTCTAATGCGGTTTATATATGCAATAAGGATTACAATCTGCTCATATTTGTGCTGTTGCCTTTACCTTGTAGGCTGTCGATAGATTAAAATCAAGTAATTCGTTAAAAAGTAAACGGAATATATATTTTCAAAATGGGACTTGGGGTTTAAAAATCAAGATAACAAGACATGTTTTTCTAACGCTTGCGCTAGATAGAAAATGTTTGGGATTTGACAATCTATGTAACAATTTTCATACATTTTCATATCACTTGGGTTTCCTTTCCGTTTTTTGTTAGTTCTCAGTTTTAACCATTGAAATATTCCAACTACTGCTACTACTAAACTACTGTATTTACTTAAAGTATTGCGTATAGTTTTATATACGAACGCTCGATAGTAATAGCGATACTGGGTCTGCCATTGTTCTTTATAACATCTTATTAGGGAATAAAATGTGAGAAAGTATTTTTAAGTAGATAATACTAATGGCCTCTTTAAAAGAATGTACATGTGAATGCTATTGCTAAAATAGTTGTTTAATGTGCTTTTCTTGTTTATTATGACGCTGTTTCTGTGATTTAAGTATTGGCATTATATATTTACTGCCTTTCACACAAGTGGCGGAGCACGTTGTATAAATATGTGGATGCTTAGTTTGATCTTTGAATGTCTGTATCATCGTTTTGGCAATTAATAAGCATTATAGAGGAAAATAAAAGATGTACATACGGTTTTTCAATAAAATTTATTGTAATTACTCATAACCTTTTACTGTAATTACTAATTAATACTATCATCATTGAAGAGTGAAAAAATATTTTAGTCTCATCACATTATTTTAATTAGTGATGAAATCTTACATATTTAGCAAAGCATTATAATCAATTGCACACATGTTAGTGCATTACGTTCCCAGCACTTGTGTGAAAGGAGCAAACGCTAGGATAGCTAAAAATAAAAGCACAATATAAAAGCTAAACAAAACGCTAACCGGCCCCGTGGCCGGTAAATTGAACCCATGATTCCAGTAGCAATTGGAGTAAAAATGTACCGAGCAAGCTCCCTCAGTGGGACGGCGAGGCAGCCACCTTGTGCGCGTACGATGCGAGCCTGCACCCGTTCATGCCGCACGCCACTCTAGCAGGTATACACCGACGGATGCCAAATGACTGGACGAACGACATTAATATATTTCTTACTTCTCGTACACTAAGCGATAGACTCGTATCTTTATTTTTAGTCGCAGGTTGATTGTGCCTTATTTTTTAAAATCGATTTTACTAAATAAAGTATGACACTTATTAATTTTAATTGCATATAATGGATAAAGTATAGAAGTGAAGTGTTACTGTATCAAAACTTACATCCTATATCTTATTTATTGAACAATAAATTATTAACATAATAACATATATTATAGAAATATGTATTCACAAAAACAAGGTATTAATATCATCGTCATCATTTTGGTCCATGGGTTTTTTATATGGTAGGTTACTAGTAAATATTTGCTACCTACCTTATATCTTTCCCTTCACACTGAATTGGTTTTGTAATTTCTAGAGCTCAAGTATGGGAAGTATTCAGATTTCTATTAAAGATAAACTAACCCTCCTACAAGTTTTATTCGCTTGAATGTTCTTATTTGATTTATGTTTAAAATGAAGGTTATATATTGAACAATACACCTGAGAAAAAATACTTTTAGATATAGCCAAAGCACTTTTCAACTGTACTTATCTCGTACTATGAGGTCATAATAAAAATACGACCGCATTAAGGGACTTCACTCCACAAGGGAAGGTCATCAAACAATTTAAATCTACTTACCATATTTGTATTTTGAATAATAAAACATTTTCAAGATTAAAAAAACGATATCTCGTAAATAAATTCATTTTTAGTTTTGATGCCATATTTTCGGCAAACCATACGCAGTCACAGAAGTAAGTAACGTTACATTCATGTGTGACGTCAGAATTTGCTGACATCACCCATCCTATTCTTGTTTTGATTTCTAAAATTAATAGTATACAAATACTATTAATTTTAGAAATATTAGATAAAATAAAATAAAAATTAAATAATAAGTGTTATGTTACGCACAATCAACCCGTTTGTGTATCTTTCTATTAAAGCGACAATTACAAAGGAGATGTTCGATATTATTGGAGTTGAAAATCCCCCACGATAAAATATATAATAAACGAAAGCTTATGCTCAGAGGATCTTGAATATACCGTTTATATAATTTAATATTTGCATTCATGACTAATTTTAAAAAGTGTTTGGAAGAAATCTGTATATAAATCGAATGTTCTCTGACAAAATAATTGTAAAAAACTTAACACCCCTATTATTGGTCAGAAACAAGATCAGTCAAGTCAGTAACCAACTTGCGTATTCTCATAACATTTTTAATACAAAAAAAATGCAAAATAGTCGTAGGCTGAACCAAATAGAACCCATGCCTAGTTATAAAAAATTATTTTGACAACACAATGTACGACATTGCCGTTTTGTTGATGTCTTGCACAGTGTACTTGGTGCTGTCTTGTCTATCGCCTGTAGTATTTTGGAACCGGAATAAAATGCGGGGATTTTAAGTTATAGTTTTTGTCCCATAATATCCTTAAATATATACTCTATCATTTCATATAACTTGTGCCTGGGAGGGTCGTCGACTTCCAGTCTCTATATAAACTCGGAACATTTCCTTTAGCACTAGTACCACTAATATAATGTTAAATAAAAATAGGAAATCACTATCTAGCTAGAACCATAAGTATATAAATTGTATTGCAAAAAAACAACACACCATGTTGGCAGCAAGCATTTATTATGATTATATTTTGAATAATAGTTTCAGAATGGTTTTTCATATTCCTTGATACTTCAGAGGTTAGATGAGGCCGTGTATTATCAACCATAGAGAATTTAAGTACTTTTTTGATAATACTGAAAAATGCTTATTAGTGGCCAGCAAGCGTAAGTATTGGTTGGGACCAATAATTTACTACTGTCTGAACAAATAATGTATAAAAACTTATTCAAATAAATATAACAATTTATCAAATTTGTTCATTTTTTTATCGCAGCATAGTATCCACTTTTATTAAAAATAATTTTAAAATGCTCGTAGGTTTTAATTCTTTTGCAAATATTGGAACGTTCAATAACGCCATTTAAATTATTGCACTATTATATCACTTGGGAGTAAAACAAATATTGTTTTTAATTCTGTCAAAACCAGCTCAGTAATTTGAACGACGAAGAAGTGTTTAAAAACTTATTTAATTTGTATATTATTACACACATTATGACATGATCATTGTCATGATAACATTATAAATTAATATCCACTATTCATCATGGGATATTCCTATTATTGATGTGGTGATACAGCTGTGTGCGCGTTTTGTACCTATACTAGCGCGGGCACTAGCACGCTTTTTTAAAATTCCGTAGTTTATTCGGTGTTCTATCATCAACTTGCAAATCCGTATAAATTTTGTAAATAAAGGTATTGAATTTTTTGTCACAAATGCATGTAAATGGGGTTTGCACGTACTCATAATGCCCTCTACAGCACAGTCCCTGTAAATCATTCTTGTAACAAACTGATTTCGTAAAATAATGACAAATACGAAAATTGTGAATTATGTTTAAATAACATGCGGTATATATGTATGTCAAGTGAACTGGTTTGTTCGCATGACAGGCTGGCATGTAAATTATTATTATATTATGATTAATTTAAAGAGATTGTAAAGTTACTCTTCTACTTTGTCAAATTTAAGTTGCTTTATTTGTGCACGGCATTCGCTATTTAATGAATAATAATATATAACGGAGTGCTGTGTCTAATTGGCAGGTTCGTCTATTAGTGGCGACGTGACGCCGGTGTCGATAGCTTCCGAGCTGGAATTTAACAGCAACGAGGCCACCGCCGGATCTATCACGGACCATGACCTTCTTGTGAGTATTAGGGCGTGTATATTTCGAAACGAGTGAAATAAAATAAATGCATGTAAATGGTATGGCGTTGTTATAAAATTTTGTAGGTTTTATTGCTACCATTTAAGAGTAATTTTTAAGCCAAAACTGATATTCCACAACCAATATATAATAGGATAATATATTAATGCATAAACACACCGATTCATGTCATTCTTCCTGTTTTTTGAAGTCGGTTAAAAATATAAAAGTGTACAGATAGATAAAAACTCACATAGCACCTACCTACAAATATAATTCATACCTATTAATCTTTTAAATCTCCAATGTTATAAATCATGGAGGAGTGAGCAGTCCTATAATAGTCCAATGACGTCACGGATCATCAATGCTATTCTGGTCGGATTGAAATGAAAGAGTAGCACTCAACATGTAATTAATTAATTTAAGGTGTAGAACAGAAACAGCACTAAGTTTCTACATATTAAAAGCAAGTATTTTATTCAACAGAGTGCTGAGGGTGAAGATGATGAGGAAACCCTGTCAGTGGAACCAAGCAGTGAAGGTCCCCTAAGGTTGATTAAGAACGACCTCAGTCCACAGAACTCAGAAAACTGCCCCTCCACTAGCGCCGCCCTCTCAGACTTCTACGGCCTCAATGTGCACCAAACTAAAGAGAATCTTTACAAAGACATGCCATCGAGTAGTAAAAATTATAATATAGAAGCGGATATTAAAAATAAATGTACGAAGGAAGATGCGAGTAACGTGTGTGACTTGGACTGTACGAGCGTGCAAAATAAAAACAAGCAACTGGATACTTTGAACAATGGAAGCAGGAGGTACAGTGACAGTAGTGCGCAGAGAAGTAACGTCGCCTCACAGAGTACCGTCGCCGGAACTAGGTTTACCACCACTTTAGTCGATGAAGACTTGTTGAATCCTAACACGGCCAGTAAGTCGAATAGTAATTTACATAATGTAACTGAAGTTGATCCGGCGTCACCGCTTGTGACAAAGGCCAATAATGTTACAATAAAACCTGGCTTTGCGATTACAGGACACCAGGATCAGTTGTAAACCATAACTTTAGTTGTAATTGTACTGTACATTATGTATACTCACAATTTATATATCTACTTTAATTTTTGAGCTTTATTCGTATTAATTTGTAATAAAATAATATGAATTTTTTTTAGAGAAAATATTTTTAACTATGCATGTGATAAAAAAATTCCATATTGCATAAAATATGTATGGATGTGTTTATACGCTACAATCCAAGTTGTTCGCTTATTTTTATTCGTATTGAATTCATAGTGAATGCCACAATTACATCTATCAAAATTTACAGATAAGTGGAAACGTAAAATGTCCATAATTTACTTTATAATTTATATAACTATATCTTATTAATTGAAATATACGGACTACGATAAAAAATTTATTCAGATCACCTTATTATTCAAGTTATTTATGTCTTTACATATATTGTATCGATATTCTTAACTATGAATCCTAGCTTTGCAAACACTATCGTATCAAATGGTCTTTAGCGCATAGTTTGTAAGGTGAAGTACGACCAAACTAAAACAAAGCAAAACTAACAGCATGTCGTGATATTACTGGTACTTAGCAGTGTATACCTAGGTTTTAAAATCGAAATGGTTAGAAATTCGACTTTTTAAAATCTCGCTAAAAAAATCGGTTACGTTTTTTTTATTTGTTGTCATAACCCTTAGAAAAAAATCTATTAATATCTATATTTCAACATAGTTGTTATAAATACCGTTTAATTGTTTTATCTGTTGAACATTGAACAACACTCAATATTCTTGTTATATTCAGAATCAATTAACAAATAACGAAAAATGAAAAGATATTCAACCTAATTTAATTTTATGTTTAATATATAGCAACTTTCGACAACCCGGAACAACTACGCCAGATTGTTGACCGAACCCTCTGAGAGTAACATCTAAACGCGCCTGAGGCATAAAATACTGTTTCTCTTCCGTATTTACAACCAAAGTGTATTGGGCTAAGTTTTTTAATGACCAAATATAATGTAATACCGTTTATTCCAGAAATAATTCGACAATTTACGTTCTCTAAAAATAATGTCTCTTGTTTTCTGTATTTCAATTGATTCAGAAAAGGGTTCTATTAAAGTAACGTATTTGTCTCTTACTAACTTATTTTAATCTTTAAGATAGAGGTCAGAACAAATCAGTGAGCGTTTTCTCTAACTTTAAAATATTGATTGATATATATTGATTTATCCAAAATTTGAAATTTTGTTTTGCAATAAATAAATGATATAATAATATATTTTTAGTTTTGTTATCTAAAAGCCTCAATACACGCAATCATCACCCTCAATACATCTTAAAGATACACAGAAAATAATATTCAAACTCCCAATACAACATAGTTACATTTACAAAAAAAGAAAAAGAAAAAAAGTTTTAAATTAATGAAAGATTTTATAGTCGCGACAGCTGTCTTAGCAAAATAATCACATGGACTTTTGTTTTTATACCTTCTTCCTTCTAGTAGCCCATCAGTGTCTCTATTGATTTCTTGGCCCTCTATATATTTCCGGGTACCCTCGGGACAATGTTAAAAGTGTAAGTGATTGATTGATTGTACGACTTGATAGCTTATTTATATCATTTACATATGAAGGTACTATGCTTCAATATGAATATTTTATTCATATGAGCACCAGCCGAGTCAGCTGAATATCACAATAAAAATAAATTATTTTAGTGTACAGTACATATTCAGTTAACACTTATGATGTACCTACACTTAGTGTAATTATATTAAGAATTTAATAAATAAATTATATTTTGTGTATATTTGGATATATTTATTGCCTCCATTTTGTATTTACAATCCATCATTTGATGGAGATAATACAGTTATTAGCGATCAGCAATCCGAAGCATACGGCTGTAGTGATCATCAAGATGAAGGGACCAAGTTACCCTTGTAGAAAACGCAATATCTCGAAAAACTGAACACTCATTAGTTATATTTCCGGCGCACATTTTAGCACTAATGCATTTATTATTTATTCATGCATTTTAGCTGTCTGCCCATAGAAATTTTTTTGCCTCAGCAGGAATCGTATATTTCCTTAACGACTAATTTTTTATTTGGCGCAAATTTATTCAATATTAACCTCTAATTATACGTGCCACTCTTATCACTCAAGAAGACAGTTTCCAACTGCTATAACACTCACACGAGTGCTTTGATACCTATCATTAATTTCAGAAAATACTATCACTGTGCTAGTAATTAGTTTAACATGTAATAAATTAATTAATTCTAAACTCAAGAATACAAAGTGATGCCTTTAATCCTACAGTTTGACACCTCTATCTCTTATTGGCTCAAAAGCTATTTTTCCAAACTTCTTAAAACAGCATTATTGATTGGGCTTTGCATAGATTTATACAAATAAATTGGAAGTTTTTTATATAACAATTTACAATTTATAAAATAAAATAACATGTACTTTTATTATGAGCTGATTTAGAAAAATGACCATAATATTTTTCAACAAATGTGAACTGTACTTTACAGAACTTTATCCATATAGACAAAAGCTTTTGTCAAGTGCAGTTGAATAAGCATCAAGAAACCAAAATATTTTGAAAACACACACCATGTTTTTTTATCCTTTTTAGTATTCAACAAACATGCATAGTCATATTTGTTTCATCATTAGAAGTGAGAAGAATAAATATCAAGAAAGGAACAGGAACGAGAAACAATTTGGGAGCTATATAAATTTTTTACTCCCACTAAAGAAGCAAATGAATTAGTTAGCTCTTTTAGTACTATAACTATATTTTGATTTATATTATGGATTGTTGGAGTTGTATGTAATCTTATGTCTCGACAGGTAAGATAATCCAAGGTTGTGATGTAAAGCATTCAATATTTAGTAAATATAATGATGATTTAGTTTAAATATTGATAATATGGGTAATAGGAATTAAAACAGTTAATTAACTACTCTTTAATTTTATTACGTAACAAAATGTTTTTTTATTTTTAAAGCTCATAAATAACAATAAGCTAAACTTAACTTAAAATCTTATTGACCAGACTCATCACATAAGTAATAATAAAAATAATACAATAGCAAAACATTCCTTTAGTCTGCCTTCATAGGTTTTGGTGACTTGTTAACGAGAGATAGCATGGCATTGAAGATTCCATGTTGCTGGATGCCTGGCCACAGAAGAGTAACAACAGATAGAATGTAGAGCAAAAAAATGTTGTTGATAGTTGATGCTACCCATGCCAGAGTGATTAGCAAACAAATAGAAATGATGTAATACTGAAAAATAAATTTACTTTTCAATTTCATAAAACACAACAAATACATAATTTTAAGATAAAATATGCAGTGTGCCTTTATTATTTATAATTAAGGATCTTATATAGAATCATAATGATCAAAAATACAGACTTACCATAAATGGACTTGTATCTCGCATGTAATAAAAGGAATAAATTTGATTTAACATTTTGTTGTACTGAATGACAATGCTCCTGCAAATTTCTTCAAAAATCTTTTCTTTCTGCCCAGTCCAAAAATTAGGGCCATAAAGTGAATTGCTTATAATCGGTATAATGAAATCAATAAAGTTGAAAATTAAACCCACGACTGCAAAAGTTGCCAGGGTACTTAGGTCCAGTAGCCAGATGACAAGGTATATGAATGATAAAGTTCCAATTATCGCGCACGGATGCCACTGCTGTTCCCATAAAATTATCGATTTCAATGGTATTAAGGCCATGCGCCATCCTTCGAGAAGTCTTTTCAGTTTTTTTACTTGATGTTCCTAAGAATATTTAAATATTAGCCATACATTTTTTGAAACATTAAATGTAAGTAAAATACGAAATTTTGTTAATAGTAGTATGTCTTAGATTTATAAACAAAAAACAATTATAGCTATCGGTAAAATTACCAAATCTTGAGAGTTCATATCAACCATTCTTTCTTAATTTATTGTACTGCACAGAATAAATTATTTACGTTGTAAAAATTTTTGAATTAAATCAAAAATACGTTTTTCAGCTTTGTCACTATTTTTGTTATTTTTCCTCTGTTACAGGGAATCAAAGACATACAGCCATGTCTTATGTAGATATTTCTTTATTCTTAGCTCCTACCTACATTGGGCAAAGGGATGGGTATCCCGATACCCATCCCTTTGCCCAATGTAGGTAACACTGAGGCTGTGAAGACTAATGAAAGTCAGAAACATTTTGTTTATGAGAAAAGCGATGCGAGAAAAATTTTGAAAATGGAATGCAACTTTAATGATAACGATGAAATGATACGATCATATTAAAAAATGAAACTAAACCTACGAATGAAAAACAAAAATCTCTTTTTTTTTGTATTAAAAACTACATTGAAGTCATTGAGTACTCTTTGATGAACGGCAAAGGAATCTTTTCAGTCCATATGGTGATACTGCTACATGTACTTCTACCCCATTCTTAAGTATTACTTATAATCTTATCTGAGAATTATATCAAAAGAACATGAAAGAATCGAACTTACATGTCTATATCAATGATTAAACATTTGCACTCTAATCATTCGTACAACTCAATTTTATCTACACAGAAGATATTTTGCTAGGATAACGCACTTGTTGTTGGGCTGGTTTCTCTTCAGGAATGAAAGGATAAAAAGTATTATTTATTTCACAAAAACTAAACAAGTTCAAAGACATATTCTTATTTATTAACATCAATTTCCTTACATACGTAATAAAACATAATTATAAGTTTAAATAACGAGCTTTAAATAGTCAGCCTTGTATAAATATCAATAAAATATCCAAAAAAGAAACAACAATAAGAGCCCTCCCATACATGCATTTAGCATATGCGATTACAAGCAAACATTAATGAAGTGGATTCGTGTCAATGATCTATCATTGGATGTACGGCGACCTCAGAAGTATATTGAAAACGTCAGTTCTATGTCACAGCTATTGTTGCGATGGTAAAATATGATTGAAACTATTATATTTACGTAATTGTTAAGGTTAACGCACACTTATTTGAACCTAACGCGTCGACCGAAACCGACGAATTAATAAATCAAATTCTATGAAGCGTTGAATAGTCCGAATCTGGAAGAACTTCATACATCCTAGACGCATTCGGATAATGTCACCAGAGCGGATACAACATTCATTTCGATAATCGCAATCGAATAATTGAATGCAAAATGTAAAGGATTTGATAATTACGCTCGATAGCTAAGCGAGAGTTTGTTTCAAACTCTATGCATATTTCAATTTATCGATTTGATTGCAATTATCGAAATACATTTATTTCTAGGCCCTGTTCAGTTCTGATAGATGTGTGTTCACCTTGCAAGGTCGACTTTACCTATTATGGCAGCGGCACGACATTGTCAAGAAAGTATTATATTCCAAAGCGCAGTTAAAAAAGTTTTTCAACAAAAGTTACGTTAACACCCGATATCCATGGCGTCGACGATAAGCAAAAACGCCACCCACAGAGCGTTTATGCAAGCCACATGGTTTGGTAGTTCATCTTTACCTAAGCAGCTTGCGATCAATCTCAGTACACGCTTAGCCTTAGCAGTGGTATCAAAACCGACTTTTCTTTTGTGTCCATGATGCATCGCGTTTTTACGGCTAACTCATTCGGTCGTAGCGAATCAATCGTGTGTGCGGAAAGATATAGTTCAATGGAGCAACGAGCATTCAAGTTACTGTCGTCTGCTTTCCAACGTCTGTAGGGTGTAACGTTCAGCCTAATTGTTGTCAATTTGATCGATGCAGTAGGTGTTTTCATTTGTGCTGTGTTTAGTCGCTGCATCTAGCTTCCGAAAAGCAGTTGAATCCTTGATCGCTAATGCTAAAGCTTCATATGTTCCAATATACGTTTATATTCATCAGAAATTATCCATGTCTTTGTCTGACACAATTAATATTTTTATTGAGTTATAATGTTCTATAGATATTTGCAGGGCGGTAGGAATTACCGCAACTCAACTCGCCTCAGTCCAAATCCAACCTGAGATTGAGTTTAAGTCCTAATTCTACCTATGACATTCATACTGCCCTATCCTGGAAATAGACACAGAGCCCTGAATCCGAACCCGATTTCTTTAATTATTCATAATCAAAAGGTCTCTATAAAATATAATCTCTATGTTAGAAGTTTTTGTTAAACTTAGGTATTCACACATATTTTTAGAAAAATAAATACTAGTTAACAAACTTCTCATCCTGGTGATTGGGAAACCACGAACTTTAACAATCAGTTGACGCTAATATAACCAATAAGCTACTCAAGCTAATCTATTCTGAGGGTGGTGGTCATCATCACATTCCTGCCTAGTCAGCATGTCAATTCTATATTTTCTTGCAAATTTTGAATTCACTTGACTCACCATGTAGTACATTATACCTTAATGTTTAATATTAATAATATCAATGAATTAATGATTATTTATTTCATCCTACGAAAATACCGTTTTCCTGATGTTTTTGCATTATCATGTGTTAAAGTCTGAAAAAAATTATTTGATATTAATAGGGTTTCGCCTATACTTGATTCTGTAGATTAATGTAGTGTGCTTTTTTTATATGGTGTCTAGGTAGATGACAATATGAGATTAAATTACAACATTGGTGGGATGGTTATACTTACTATGACACACTCGTCATCAGTGAAAAGATAATGACGTGCACATTTAGCATTGCTATCAGGAATCACTGAATTGGTAATCATTTCATTATCATTCAAAATTGTAGTGATACTCTGAAAAAAAGAATACAAATAAAACTATGCTTTCCTTTTAATATAAGTCTGGTGCTGATTATGAACACAGTATTTTTCCAAATTCATTCAAATAATATTTAAAAATATAACAATGCAGTTAAAATAAGAATTAAAACAGACCATTGACTCACTCCACTCCACAAAAGATGATCAACCAAATTACTCCTGTTTGTACTTAAATATTTGCATTATTATTATTAATAAATTGTATCACAAGATACACTTTAAATATAAAATTTTATAAAATATAAAATTAAATAGCAAATTTTTTTGAATATAAAATTCATTGCACTAAATTAAATTTAAATTATTTGAACCTCTTTGGTTTCAATTTACTATGAAGGGATAGAATGACTTTTAGGAACATCAATTTAGCTGATACTAGGATAATCCATACACTTTTGACTTGTTTTAATCAGCATGTTTTATGATGTGCTTTAAAGTAAGGCATTAAATGTTGTAAGTCGCCATTTCAATAATGCCAAATAACTTCACATGTCATTTGTCTTTTTTTTGGTTCTATGGTATTGAAAGTGTGCACTGCATAACTTTAATTTAATTTACTACACAACATAATCAAGATCACTTTTTACGAAGTATGCAAACAAGTATATAATTTTTGAGTAGCCAGCCACAAAACATTATCAAAAGTAGAATTTATTAACAATTGGAATGGAATAATTCATGCATTATTTAAAATATATATATCATAAGGGCAAAAACCAAAGTAGTTGCTGAGTAAGAATAAATAGACCTAGCATTCAAGATGGGCAGGACATCTGTTGCATGGTCAAGAATATTGGAGTGGAATAAATAAACAAATAGTACACAAAAGGGAAAATGAACAAGATGATTCACATACAGATAAGTATCTTTGCTTGTAACTGTGAAAACAGTGTAAGTCATCAGTATGTATCATTGCATATTTTTAATAATCAATTGTACTCTAATAAAAGCTTACCTTGATTGCTGAATTAGGCATAGTTTCTATATATTCTTCACCGAGTTTGAATGAAACTTCTACATTTCGAATGAGTGAAGAATTCTTGATTGTCATGGTATCATTGTCTATTATGATCTCCATCAAGGGTGATGACATTGACATCATTTTACGTCCTATATAAGGAACACCTGTCGAATAAAAAAAAAATTATAATGGCACCAATATCAACTGATAATCAATACTAAATAAAATACTTACCAACCGCAGTAAAGTAATCATCCACGTTTTCATTTTTATAGTGTTGATATTTCCCTGCAATGGACGGCATGCTTAAGCTTGAGCTATGAATATTTTAACTTATTTTTCTCTTGTTGCTTGATAAGGTGACTTCAATACAATATTTTATCTACAAAAGAAGTTGATAAAAAATATAACAATTATTATATCAGGGACAGATTAATGATATTTGTATTTATGATAAATTATATCAAATTGTATATCAGTCACGTCCGATGATTATCGTAATTAGGGAAACCTATAATCTACACAACTATTACTCACATTAAAAACATCTCAGACTATTATATATTTAGAGATATTTAATTTATTATCAAATTCCATCATAAACATGTAACCACAGATTAATTTCTTTTTAATGTTGTATGACGTTGCACGGCTTGCGCATTTCGCCAATGTCATGTAAAAGAGAGAAAAGGAAGAAAATTGAAGATCATCATAAATTTGGAGAAAATATTTGTATAATTATTTTTGATATATATAAACATAAACGATTCATTATGAATATTTTAATGAGTCATATTTTTCTGTTATTTAAAGTAAAATGTAACAAAATTTGTATATAATAAAATAACAAGGTTTATTGGGAACGCAATGTTACAGGGATAAATGATCATTCCCAAAGGAAGATCTTTGATATTTTGGACAGGAAAAAATATTGTGCCTGATTAGGAAGTTCATTACCGAGAGGCACACACACCTAGGATTATTTATCACATGAATTTTAGCAAGGTGGAAAAGGGTACAAGTTTGGCCTAACCTCATACGAGTAATACATAAGGTTTCCATCTTGCCAAACCTCATGTTAGTGAACCAAGACTTCTTAGGGATAACTTCTAATGGGACTTCGTCTATAAAATCTAAAAAAGCTTCCATGCGACAACTTTTTTAGTTCAATTCTCTCCATTACAGGAATACCTTATGTAATTATTTCTTTATTTCTGGCTCCGGGATACCGGTGTAATGTAACCCTTTGCCCCAAGGGGATGATAATTAAATAATACGTGATTGAGCATATAATAATACGACGATGTAAAATAAATGAACGTATTCTGCAATAGAATGAAAGGAAAACTGAAAAATCTCTCGTAACGAGTTTTTGGCGTGTATTGGCGGGGTTGGTTAGGTGCAGTAATTTTATTTTGCATATTGTGTTTTGCATCACTTTCAAAACACAATCATCGAACATACTCATCTTTCTCAGCTTCATGATATAACGATGGTTTTTGACCATCGTTATATCGTGCAATATATGAAATACATCATTCAGTGTTAATTAGTGACTTACGTGAGACTATTCAGTGTTTCATTACGATTCATTCGTTAATAGGGTAAGTTAATTGATTTATAATCATTTTCGTTTGGGTATCATTTCATCGTAATTAGTATCATAAGATTTTATTTTCGTATTATTTTATTTTAATCACTTACATTCCATTTTCAAAAGTTTCAATGACTGTCAACGAATGGCGAGTCATTACCAAAATGGCGGGGCCTACCATTAGTTGCCGAAAACTCTGGAGCAAAGGGATACATTACACCTGTATATCCCGAAGCCAGAAATAAGGAAATAAGCTCATAAGAATTGGCTGTATGGGTTCTAGTTTCCTTCGTCTTTCCTACAATAGTGAGAATAAAAAAACAAAACTAGAGATGTCACCGATTGAAGTCCTTTAATTCTGTACTTGTTTTGAAATATTTTTATAATATATCACACCCACAGATTAGAAAGAGTATGTAACACACCTACATTGATACGTATTCTTATCTTAGTAAACAAGCAATTGTGTGTAACAATAAATTCTAGTGGTGCTTAATTTAGTTTATTTGATTTCTGATGAGTCTTAAATTGGGATCACAGGTGTTTGTTGATCGATTGTGACAACATTTAAAATTCTGGTGACATATTTTTGGTTGAAAAATGGGTGATAAGGAGGACTATTTGACTCTGTGTAGAGTGTTTTTTGAGAACTTTGCTGCTACTGTGAATCCGGAGGACCAATTGCCAGTAAAAATAGCTGGATACACAATAACTGAAGAGGAGTTACCAGGAGAAGTTCTGTACTGGACTACCCAATATCTAACAGAAAAGTAAGTTATATGTTAAGTTTGAATTCCTTAAATTTCTCTTTTATTAAGGTTTTACCAATATTTTTGGTAGATATTCATATAAATTTACATTTATTTACCAGTAATCCCATAATAGTTATTATTTTTTAAATTCATTTTTATCTTAGGTTTAGATTAACAATGCACGATTACATGTTTTCAAAATTAAAATTTTGAATGATATATGTTTGGTTAACATTTGTAACAGTGTATTTTTTAATACAATTATCAAACACTTGTAAACACTCCATGATAAATTGTTATTCCAGAATAACAATTTCGGGAAATCGCCCCTCATCATCTGGCTATGTGAAGCAAATATGCCTAAAATTAATTGATTTCCAGTAAATTGGCTTCTGCCACTTAGAGCTTTCTAAAAAGAAGTCGCAGCTTTCAAAGTTAAAATAAGTTTGAAGAAAAGCTTTGATTAGAAAGGCTTACTTCATACTAATTTCCTGCAAATTTTTATTAGCATTTGCACAATTATGACTCTTCAGTCTGAACAATTTTCTTTTTCCATAAAAATATAGCCAAGTTGTGGAATACACACTGTTGTAAATATTTTATTGTAATTCAAAGGTAACTTATTGATTTTCTATGTTAATAAATACAAAATCTTAGATAAACTAAATAGAACCCACACAAATCAGTAAAGTGTATCATATTCTTGTGAACTCAGAAGCAATGGAATGATGCTGCCAAAAGGTTCAAAAACTACCTTCAAAATAGCCATTATAAAATTTAAAAACATCAAATAGTAAATGATAAGAAAGCTTAAATAATTTGAAATTGGAGAAATTGATTATAAGATGCTTTAAATAGAAACTAGAGATAGAAATAAACTAGAGATTATTTATTTATTTATTTATAAATCTCTATTGAGAGTCACCATAGCAGTAGCCTATTATTGAGAAATAAATGTACAGAAGATTAGACAGTTACTATACCTTAAATATTATAGTTACCATAAATATTAAACACTATGCAAATAAAGTAGGAGAAACCAATTAAAAATATTACTTGCTGAAACTATAATGGTCATCAAACCTCAAAAAGATGACAAAGTACCAGGTGAATATCAAATCACAAAGTAACTAACTAATTCTTCAATGAAATTATTGACTTTAATTAATTGATTTTGTCAATTCTATTGAAATGACATCAATAGAATTGACAAAATTAACAATAATAGGTGCTACCTTACAAAAGTAAAAATGTTAAAATTTACTTCTTCAAAATGTTACTTTAGAAATAATAGAATTAATAGTAAAATATAATTACATATGAATATGGTAGTATGTATATTTGTTTGTTTACTATCTAACTAACTATCAAAAGCCAGATATATTTTCATGGAACCGACTTGTGATCAACGTGTGAATCCCCATTTTTTTTTCCAAAATATCCCTCAACATAGACTCCTATTGAGTGTTCCTTTTGATTCCTGAATTGAAAACAAGTTTTAACATTAACTAGACCATGTTTATGTAGTGAAACTCACTTGCTATGTAAGTACGAGTATAAGGAACAAATACGAATCAAGTTTACTACATTGACTTTGTAGACTATAACAAAGCTTTAACTTGTTGTATCACAAAGCAATATGGAGAATACAACATAGATGAAGAACAAGCATAGATGAATATATTCTTGAGTCTTGTTAATGCTGAATGTTTCATACCTATTAAAAGTATTTTGGCACCTACAAAATCCTTAAAGGACAATCACCTTGTAGGGGCCACTGCCCCCACAAGGTGATAACCCTTTATTTGTCGGTAGACACTGGTCTACCCTCTGTTTATTGCAGTAATATTTGTACAAGTGTCTTTAAACCAAAGATATACCAAATGTATGTATGTACTTAAGTAATGATTAAGTAAAGACTGTAGGGCTATTCATTTAAAAGAAAGCGTGAGGAACTGAGGTTAGTAAAGCATAAGTATTTATTTATTTAACATTTAATGTACACACAATAAATTTCCGGGAAACGGGTTTATGAGGATAAAGGTACTGATTATTTCTAAATTAAATCCATTCCAGCAGAGAAAATATAATGAAAAGGTAGAATAGGAATGAGAAAATCGCTTGTAACTAAAATAATTAATAAAATTAAAAATTCGTAATATACATAAATGAATCAAATAAACGAAATAATTACATATAAATTATACGAATATACATATATAAACATACATACATATAACAATAATAGTAATAAATAAGATAAAGTATACACTAGTAAATAATACCAAGGAAATTCCCCTACAACTCAACTGTCTTAATTTCATTGGGATCGATTATGTCTTCCAAATTTTATTGATAAATATGAGGTCCGCAGTCACATTGCTGTGACCTAAAAACTTTATTACTCTTCTTCAGATCGTTTTTAATAGAAGACTTTGTGTAGATTGAACTAAACCCCCTTAGCCAGTGCTCGCAAAACTCACGGCTATGCTAACTTGTTAGTGCATAGCCTAATTCTATGTTATTTTGCAGAAAGGTTCTCACTTCAATGCTTATGTCGATAACGCCGACTGGCAGGTTAAAGACGGTGACTTCTCTATACACCCCAGTCTATTTTAAATTAAATGTATAAAAGGCAAAGTGTTTCGAGCACCGCTTTACTATGGGAATCCTAAAAACCTGCGGTAAATAAAATATTATTTAGATTTAACACCTGTGTTGTATGGAGTCTGTACCCAACAAGTATTTCTAATATAGCGACTAGTCACCGAACTTAAATTGCTTATGTTACTGATTTGTGTCCCAGTTGAATTGGTATTGCAGCGTAGTCTTTAATTGTGTCTTTAAATGTATTTTTGTTAAAGTAGTCCCGTTTGCGGTGGACCTTCGCACATTCGATAACTGATTAGATGGTCTAACACCCACATACTACGATATTGCCTATTTTGGCGTCTGTCTAGAGACAGACGGATCAGTGAGTTGTGGATGAGAATAAATATTACACGTGATTATTTTTAGTTATTTAAATTTAATTGCGTACAGTACTATACCTACCTATCCATGTCATAAAAGGCGTTACATCTATCACTTTGGTGTGTTTAGTTTCCTGCTTGCGTAATTGTTTTATGGTTGGAGGGACATAGTAGTTATGCATTGAGTGTATTACTCACCATTAGTATAATATGGACGACCAGTAACCGCAAGCGTCATTCACAATCTACTTGCTTTGGATCGGGTGACAAACATAATGTGAACAACAAATTTATCAAGTTAATTTTAAAGTTAGTAAACTTCACCGCTGACCGCTGCATCTACGTCCGCGTGGAATTCGGTTTTTCTACCTTATTTATCTGATTTTTGTTTCAATTACATAATCCTAGAATGAAGTTGAATCAATTTATTTTATAACTTTTCTGATATCACTTACCGAAGACAGCCTTGCTTATATAGCCTAGTTCATTATATGTTAATGTGTGTGATTACTAGTTACAACTATAGAAATTTATCACACACAACTTTAATAATTCTAAGGCTTATAGAAAAGATATAATTTTTCTGATCAATGACTGTATTTGAGAGAGTTTTACGTTTTTGCATCTTACCACTTTAAAACCCACCACTAATAAATATTTCTAGTTCAAGAGTTAGAATTTATTTAGTTTATTTACCGTAGTTTTAACCTAATATTTATTTTAATTTTGTATCTCTTCCACCGTAACGTGTTTGTGTGTCTTTTTTGTGTAATTAATTATCATTATACTCCTGTATTTTCGGCATCTGATTTTTTATGTAATTCCTTTTTATGTACCAAACCATAAAATACCCTGTAAAGGTGACATACAAAAATGACATACAATATCATGTGTCGTAAATAGTCTGTGATTACAAAACAAGAATAAAAACTGAGCAAATAACTGGACTGTGGCGAAATCTACGAGACCGACTTTGGCGTAATAATATGCTTATAATTGGGAAATAAACTATTTCTCAGCTTCAGCGACATACAGTACTAACAAAACACAATAACAATAACGTCATATAAAATTAAAACAATATATATATAAAAAAGTAAACGCTCGTGCACATTCCTCCTTTAAAAGGGGGACCTTTTAAAGGAGCATTCTAAGGGGACGCTGTAATACCGACAATACGAAAAATAAATTTCATGTCATCAGCAAACAGTTTTTCATAGCGTGAAACGCAAATAAAGTTTCTGCGTTTTAATAAACCAGATTAAGCGAAACTGTTTAAAGGATTTCTTTTTACCTCCGGGAATAGCTTCATCTACCAGTCAAAACTGCGAAACAGAGATTATCGCCTACAGATATATAGAGATAAAAACTATTTTTTTATATTTTTCTTTTCTCTTTCTATCGTTAAACGTGTGTCTGCACGTTGCATATTATTATTCTACAGTTTTATTATATATGTCTCAGAAAAATAGATTTCATTAAATATTGTGAAGAAATTGAGAAAAAATAGTATATACAAGATATTTTGATATTTATTAATAATAAATATTAATTACTCATTTGAGTACGTCCCCACGGTAAAATGACATAACTACTTTACTAGTATGAAACATTGCTATGCTATCATCGTTAATGTTTTATTGTAGGAGATTGTTTTGTTACCAGCTAGGAGTTGAGACTTACGCTGGAACAATGTCTTCTCTAGAGAAACTTCTAATTACACGCTCCATCTAATCTTACTCACGTCTCCTGTAAGAGAGCGTAAATTGTGTGTTACGGTACCGATCACTATTTATAACTTACGTCATATTCACACTATGTCTCCACTGTCAACAGCAAAGTTAATTTTACATGTTGAACTTCAAAAATCTAAACTATATTTTACATAAATTTAGAAATACTTTGGTTATTTTTTGATCTGTATGGATATTATAATAACTTTATATTGAACAAATAGCAGTTCCAACTATATTTCAGAAGTCATTTAGTACCACATTAATTTGCATTTAGACCTTTTACAAAAAATACTTACTATAAAAACAAAGTATATTTCGTTTAAATAACTCATTAAAATCCGATATGAATTTAAAAAAATCCCTATTATATTACAAGTAGCAAGCCTATCATGCAGATTAGGTACACTCCATTTCATTTCATAATACTGTGCCCGATATTACTTGAAATTATTTTTACCATTAAGCAAGAATGTGTGCTAAATATAGTTATTTAATGCGTTACTATTTCTTATTATTTATATTCTGGATGGTTGTTCAAGCTGGGGTCTGTAGGTTGAAACCGTAGGAAAGACGGTCTCGAGGATTGCCTCAACAGCACGTGGGCGGATGCTAGGCACCCCTGTCCGCCGTTGTCGTCGCCGCGCCTCGTCCAAAGCGGATGTTGTTGCATTACAGCGATAATATAGAGATGTCAATGCACTGGCCCAACTCACAAACAACACCCAATGTTTCACAGAATATACATTCAAGTTAAATATTGTAATGCAAAATACCAATAGACTCGCGTACCCCGTGACATTCTCTTGCCAACTGAAATTAATTATTTATTACAAAATTGCTGCTGCTCGCAGCTTCGCACGCCAGGGCTAGTAATGTTTTTCATAAGCAACGATTTTCAGTGTTTTCACTTCTCAAGAATATACAAACATAAATCATCACCATCGTCATATCAACCGAAAAATGCCACTTCTGGACATAGGCTTCCCCATGACGTTGAAAGTCGCGCGGTAGGGCTGTGTGGGACTTACGGAACCGTATTTGACTTTGTTAGGACAACTGTAATACAAGTTTTAATTGAAAGGTATATGTAATAATTTTCGAGTCAATCGACCGAATCGAATTTGTTGTAAAATCGTATACAACACCCCATAAAACAATTGTTTGCTATAAACGTTCACCTCTTTGAACTTTTCTTTGCAGTTAACTCTTGTTAAAAACTTGGAGGTCACTAATTCGCCGTTACCTTTTGTTATGTACCTATGTTCCCCAATTATTCGAAGACGCCTGAACCGATTTGGAAAATTCTTTTCTCTTTGTTTGAAATAGTGTACCTTCCAAGTGATGATGAGATCCTAGGAAAATCGAGGGAAACCCTTGTATGTTTCTTCTGAAGCTATTCAACTATTTGCGCCTGGCATTCATCTATCAGCTCAAGAATTCTTCAACAATGCTGATCCCATGATGGAAAGCTCCTTGAGTTTTAGGATTAAGGGGTTCGATAGTTAATTAAATGCATGTATTGATCCTTAGTAGTAATCTTTAAAGTTGTTTCGGTGGGATGGCGGTGGAAAGTACTAATTCCTCAAAAGTTAGGACATAGAGAATTTTTTTTGACTATTCTTTAGAGTATAAAAGCTGGCATTAAATGTATACATATCAACATTTTAAATAACGTTTATTTTCCTCTATAACTAAAAATACATTGGTGTTCATAATCTTGTTTGAAATTGCATTGATAATGTTTTATCGCTTCACTTCAAATTTTTGATATAAATCAGTCAATATAAGTAGGTAGGCACCCATACCTAAAAACACCAAAATAATGTGGTGCTCGTTGTTTTAATTAGCACTGATCTAATTATGTGATTATTGTTTTCCAGACAATGTCCACCGACACTGATGACACCGCTTCGGCGGATCATTCTTGACGAGGTGCGAATTGCATCGAAAAATGCACCCAATGAATTTGGGTATAAAGCGGACGAATCAGGTAAGCATATTATTGTGTCTTTTAAATTCAGCTGAGATTTGAATGCAGTAAAAATTATATCTGAATACATTTCTTTATTCATTTCATTAGTTCTTGTAGCAATTTGCGATTAACATTTTTAACAAATAAATCCTTAAGCCAATGTATCATTCAATCTTCATTAAACATTGACAATTATCACGTTTAAAATGAGTTCTTACTACATATTGCATCACCGATGAATTAGCTCTAAATGTAAAATAATGCAGCAATTGTTTAGTGAGCTGAATAGATCATTGCAGATGTGATATCAAACGTAATCTTGGTCAGTCTGTTACGTCACCGCAATATGTATTCATGTTTGCGGATTAAATTAATAATCTATCTACCAATATTTATTTATTTATATTGGTCGGTAGGACAAATATTATTGTGACAATTGGTTGTTTGTGTCTTATTTTGGTCTATAAATACTAACATGGTCAGCCAATCAAATTACTGAGCATGTAATTATGAAGTACATAGAAATATGACCTGATATTTACAATATATTTTTTGTTATACATCATTAATAAAACATCATTCTATTTTATCAATTCAAACCAATTTTCTCTTTTTTCAGTATACATCGCTCTACGGCTGATGCAGGCGGTAACAGCTCGTGTTAATGCGATCTGCCTCAGGTACTTGGACAACTCCCGATTAGACACGTTGCCACCACCCCCGCCACTTTCGCAACGAGACTTGAAGACTGTTTCCTGCGCTTATAAGAACTCACGCAGAGCTATGGAAGACAGGCATGTCGAAGTCGGCAACCTTGAAGCTCTATTTGGTATAGAGGTAACACTGCTTTATTGACGAATATTATAAAATTTTATATTATTCTATAGTATCTAGGCAAGCATTTGTCTCTTATCTCGTAAAATATACTTAACATAAAACACATGAGAATGGTTTTGGTCACGTCGCAATCTCATTTTGTCGACTTGGTACTTCAGAGTCGATATCGAGAAATTACGTTTAAAGGATACACAAGTTAGTCACCTCACATGAACAGTCATGCTTTTTAAGGAAGGTTTGCTTTATGTATGCTTTTTACCCCGTAATTATAAAATAATAATAATTATTAATTTTATTTACTTTTAAAAGCATAAAATAATTGCGGCGTGCTGGTTGGTAAGGAACTAAAAATTATCAAATCCTACATTGTAAAATATTTTTAATATGTAAATGAAGTTTCTAATTTCTATGCCTGATTGTGGAACTATATTTCTATGAAAAAAACCGATATATTTTTATGTATACAAACTTTATTTCGAAAAAAAATTACAGGCAGCAGACCTTGGACAAGGATATATTAATACTAATTTAAGTAGGCACAATGTGTGATTTTTTAATATTCATATTATCTATATATGTAATTAAACTGTATAAATCGCATCTGTACATTGAATATAATCACCAAATATTAAGTCCAAATTTAAAAAAAAGCCAAAATTAATTCAATTTAAGTTTTCATGAAGAAGACTTTCTATTTCTTCTAAAAACTACTTAGTACCAACTCGAAAAATTTTTTGAATTGTAATTTTAGTTTTGTATAAATATATTTTTTTTGGTGAGTTTCCAAAAGAAAAAATACTACTAATTTCATTGCATACTATTTACCTTTTTTGTTTCGGAAATTTTGAAAATCGGTTCAGTATTGACAGAGAAATTAGTGAACAATATTTCTGATAAAGAATTGATTAAGTTTGCTACCACTGAGTTTGAGTTATGTGTCCACGATTATATTTTAGATACCCATGTAATCTGTAGGCTGGTAAAAGATAAAACATTGAATTTACGTATAACTCTGGTATGGCAAAAGTTTATAGTATGTTATACGTAATTATGTATCTACTTACTTTAATACCCGTAATTATGAAATTCACATAGAAATCAACACACGCTGTGATATGTACCCAGCGTTTGTCCTTAAATAACATGTGTATGGTATACACTACCATATACCATATCAGCAGTTCTAGGTGGTTATTATTAATTTAAATGGATAATGGGCCTAATTCTGACTGCACACTCTACATTAAATTAAATTTCAGTAAATTTCACCCTTTTATTATGTTATAGGAAAAGGATAGCAAGAATAATAAATGTCAAATAACTTAACTTTAAACAGTTTTAAAAGTACATAGACAATTATAGAAGGGGACTCTCTACATGGAGAGGCGTTTCGTAAAACCTGCACTTAAAGACTTAAATTCATTCGTAAAATCACGTGACATGCCAGCTGTTCCTTTTTGTTTTAATATTAACAAAAAGAGATGCAATGCACTTAATGTAGCATTGCATCCAAAGTCATCACACCCTCACATCTGCGGGTCTAAAGAGAGCAAACATTAGGAGTTATGCGCAGCGAAGCGAGGACGAGAAGAAATGTGCCGTGCGGGGATGCGTCGACTCTGCGTCTCGTCCTCGCCCAAATTCTGTGGAAACGTTTGAGCGGAGAAGAGTGTTTACTTACAAAATATGTAGCACTGAGCGACGCGCAGATAGCAAAATTCCATAGGGTGCCTCGAATATATTTCGTCTCTTTTCCGGTTTGCTGAAAAACGGCCTATTCTCGGCTCATTTTGGTAACTCTGAAATGATTCAAAGTGACCCCTGCCCTTATCTGTGCAACCCGTCATTTATCAGTTGATTATTGATATATTATGCATTTTTATTTGGATATTTATTGAGTTACGATGAACGCAGACCAATATCGTTACTTATGTAAAGATGACTTTAAATTCTTTTTCTTTATTCGCAAACTACCTCGTATTTCGGTGTATCAATTTTAATATTCAACGATTTCGAAAACTAAGTGATGGTAGGTAGATAGATTGTAAATAAACCGTCTGTATATTTTCACAGACGACGGTGCCGACTAGTTTCTACGCAGTGTACGATGGTCATGCGGGTTCAGCAGCAGCGACGTACTGCGCTGCTCATCTCCACCAATACCTAGCCGAAAGCCCCGACTTCAAGACAAACTTACAACGGGCCATGAGTGACGCCTTCCTCAGGACAGACGCAGAGTTCATAAGAAAAAGCTATGAGGAGGTGGGTAATTCTTTGTTGATCTATGGACTTCGTTGAACTTGGCTCTAATTCTCTTATTTTCATCTATTTACTGCTATGCTTTGCAGAAAAATTATTTATTTTTAAAATAAAGATTTGCTTTTCTGCGCTAAAATAATTTATTAATTTTGGAAATAATGAAGTGAATTATGAAGCATTTGTGGTTGTTTACTAAGACTGACAAATTAAAAAATATATGAATAAAACTACTAAAGCCGGAAAAAAATGTTAAGAAAGTTTTTTGAACTTTTTATTTGGAATTTAAGAAAGGTATTATCAATGCGGTACAAGTAAATGTACTTATTTAAATAACGTTATAGTGATAGCATTTCCGTGTAAGCTTGGTATGCAGACACTTTTTATAACTTCTTTTTTACAATAGAATTGTAGCAAATACTTTCTTTTAACCTTTGAAAAATGATTATTATTATACATTAACTATTAAGCGTCATGAGTGCTTATTAATTAAAAGGGTTAGCCTTCTTCATCATTTTAATATGTTTTTATTTGGTTAGTCATTGGCGTTTTCACTTACACTCCGCACCCGAGAGCAAGATCCATCGATAATCGCATTTGACAAACACGTTCAATGGTTAATCGAGAGCTTTTATCAAATCTTAAAGATTTTTTGATGAAAACTTTGCGTTTCGATTGCGATTATGGAAATGTAAAGATACACTTCCAAAATAGACTAAGACTAGACTAAATAGACGAATAGAGTAGACTCAGAATCGACTTTATGATTTTCTGGGGCGGGATGGCGGTGATTTCGAGCCTTTTCATAGTGTTATGTCCTGGATAAAATAGTGCACATTCGTTTCGATTTGATTAACTTTAGGATTAATTGTTCCTAACATATTAAAATTATTTCAGTTTTTGTTTCTAATATTTATGTATTGACATATAGATGTTATTATGAATTAAAATTACTATTTATTTTTCCTTTCCTTTCAATTTTTTTTAGTTGCCTTGAGAGTCACGTATTAGCTTAATATTTCATTATGTAATCAAAAGTAGCTGAAAATGTGATTCTTAAATGAATGAAAAAATGAATGGCGTATCAAGTAGTTGAATGGTAAAAATGATATCGCGACGTTATTAATCAAAATGTCAAACTTTCTAAATAAATTGTAGAATACGCTATTAAGTAGGCACTGATAAGACATCCGCCACTAACATGTAAAATACTAAATGGTTCAATAGCGGTGGAGTAATTCAGTGGAAAGCCATTGAAACTTAATCGATGCGAACTAATTAGCAGACAACGAAATGAGAAAATTGTACCATTGAGACAATGTCATATATTATATTGCGACAGTTTTAAATTACCTTCATACTAATAAGCTATTAACACTCGTTGATGGATACTAGAAGTTATCGATAAAAATATTAATTACAAGTTTTTTCGTAGCATGCATGTGGCGGCAGTACAGCAGTGGCAATAGCTGTACGGGCGCGGCAGCTTTTAGTGGCTTGGGCTGGTGATTCGCTGGCACTGATGGTCAAACGGATGCAGCTCCTGCAGCTGGTTAGACCGCACAAACCCAACAGAGAGGTGAGCAAAAAGTATAAAGTCATTAATCGGAATAATCTTTTAGCTATTAACTATTGTTGGTATGTCAGTACATTAATCAGAGTTTCAGTCAGTACATTAATGTTTCAAGTTTATAATTGGGGGTTCATGTTTCTTTTAATTATATAAGTGTGACTTGTTTGTAATATCGTGTGCGCGATCTCTCGAAACAAGTCAAAAATAAATTTTAACAATAACAATAAACTGAAATTAATGTAAAACTAACACGTCTTATCATACCAGTACTCGACTACTTACGATAAAATAACAAACGTCTCATCAATTGCTAGACGTTACAAAAATGTTAGGCTTACGCGTTGGAAAATGCTGATCTAAAAATGAACCAAGTAGGTATGTCAAAATGTCCAGTCTTCGCTCATTGACCACCAGATCTCTCTCATATCCACGCCACCTGAGCTATTTGCTAACTCGTTTTAACAGAAGCAAATTGTTTCATAATTACTACGATACCAGGGAAGGGCCACAGTAACATTTTAACAAAGTAGTAGTGTGTATGTAAACTACAACTTTATCTGCAAATATATGTTAGCGAAAGCACCCGCTGATCAGTCTTACTGTGTTAAAAATGTGTCTTGTTAATTTTTAGTCATATGCCCGATGATTGTATAATAAATAACTGTTTGTTTACCAACACTTAGGTGTGCTCGGGTAAAGAATTGGACTATCCGCAAAAAGGACCATATGTTGTTGCGAAGTGGCTGGAAGCGCTAAAGGGTTAATTTAATTAACATTTATTAGGCTTGTGAAATTAGATTAGTTAGTTGGACTTATACTTGTATAGGTATCGGTATGAGACTTAAGGCAGTCTATGCTGTTGTTTAATACTTTTACGGGAAAGTGGCCTCAAATGTTAATTTTCTTGAAAGATCACCTTTATTATGTCTTAGAGTACACCGGTGGCAAAATAAATCAACAAAAAAGTCACTTAATACAGCACTATCTAAAGCACTGACCACTTAGAGGTATTACTCCGAATACTCAGTAGGTAATGTTTTGCAGTACAAAACTAACCAACTAAAGACCAAGTTCTCTTTTCTTTAAATATAAATGCTAGAATCCTTGTCCTAGTTCTTTGCTTATCATAGTATGCTTTTCTTTACTACCTTTTCATAAAATTCGTCTCCTGGTCTTGTCTTTCATAGAGCCCAAGATAGGGCTAAGTATCTGAAGGTAAAGTCCGCGTATCGGCACTAATTTATTCACAGTTATAACTTTACTAAGTTTATTATTTTAAAGGATTTTAGGCTTATTTTTACATTGCTTTTTTTGTTTTTTTTTAAATATAAATATATATAACTATAATAACTAACATATATATATATATGTATATATATATATATATATATATATATATATATATATGTATATATATATATATATATATATATATATATATATATATATATGTATATATATATATATATATATATATATATATGTTAGTTAGTTATCCAAATTCTATTTACGCGAATTTGCATTATCCTTGATTTTTTATGTCCACTAAATAGCTTTATTTTGTTCACTCTTATGGTATTTATTGTGTGCTGTGGTTTGACGCTGAAAGAGGCAATAGAAAGAGGCAATAGATATCTATTGCCTCTCTCGGTCCCACATACCATTCACAATTGCTAGAAACTGCTAATTAAATTGAGCTATGGACCATATAATTTTTTTGTTATATTGTGTCTATGTCGATTACATGCGCGCTAACCCACGCGTATAGCTACACAATCGATACCTATACAAGTTTCTTAGTAATATACTTTTCTTTTATATATATTTAGCTGTCTTTAGATTTGATTAAAACGTGTACTGTCATACTGTTTAATTCCCGCGGATTACAATTTAGAACCGGTGGCACTGGTAGCGGTAAAGTGTTGTGTAGTGCAAAACATTCGAAATTAATCCATAATAATCGGTTTAACGTGGTGCCAAATACCGAATGTTTGTAGCATTATGTAAAGTATGTAGTGCCTCATGATTTAAAATAACGGGCCAAGTATGCTGACTTATAAAAACATCGGAAATTATGTACATTGAATGATGAGCTGATTGGTAAATGATACAGTGAGATCGAAGTTTCGAAATTTACTTATCCAAGTGGCCCCTACATAGAACAAAATACTGACTCATCCCTTACACTTATATCATACCCTAATAAGCCGTAAACTACCCAAGTGAACATTGTTATAAAAGTACTCGGATGCCATCAAAAGTTAAAAATATAAAAATTATTTTAAAATTGAGATATTTGAAATTCAGATTTTTTTATGACTATGACTATTTTTATGTAAGCAGGTTCTGGATTTATAGGACATGTGCCAAAAACCTTGTATATTGTTATTGAAACGATTTTTATCCGTATACACAGGATGAACGAAAACGAATAATGTCTTTAGGGGGCACCGTAATGTTCTGGGGCACGTGGCGAGTCAACGGTCAACTGGCAGTTTCACGCGCGATTGGTGAGTACCAACTGCTGACCAGTATAATGATATTGAGCTGTTTAAATTTAACACTAATAAGCTAAGGAGCAAACTATTATCGGCATCTTGTGTTCACATTCACGCAGATGACATTATTTATTTTATTTTTAATAATAACTGCATGACTTTTAAAATAATCTACTACGCTGTAAAAATGAGCAGTGTGAATACGGTAAAAATTGCGAATGTATTTTGCTCAAATTAAGTATATTTATCATGAATTACTGATTAATAAAACTTTTTATAGATTTTTACATACTTAATAGGTACGCTATATTAATTTTGTTAACAATGACACACATGACACTGACTAATAAGATGTATTACTCTATAACATGGGAAAAGAAGACTTTAACGATTTGTTTTTATTTTGATAGCGTAGTAACTACCAACTTATTGTCACAATAACGTTTTACTGTAAAACTACTTGAAATGTAAATATTTATTGTCAATGTGGATAATATTGTTATCACAAATGTCTTAAAGAGTTAAGACATGTGCTTGCTACAGTTTTATTAGGGTTTTTTGTACCGGAAACTGAACGTTAACAGGGTAATCCTATTGTTTTAATATAGTAAAATGCTATTCAAATCAACATAGAATATATCTCAATAAAGGAAAGGTGTTTAGAAGAGTTACTATAGTGCATTAACGTCAAGTTAATGGGTCGTTTTATTGTTATTGTAAGTCGCAGACGCACGATTCATTCCTTGGGGCGCGTGGCGATCATTAAGCTGTTAGCGGCGGATGACGAGGGATAAAACACTTTAATGTGCATTGTGTTGTGCATCATTAATCTATGTCGCCAAAAAGTTATGATTTTCTAATAATACCTCGGAAACTTTATCGAAAATAAAAACAATAAATTTGTCATTTTGGACAAAAAATAAGAGCAGTGGATGAAGAGACTGCAATTATTGTCTGACTTAGAAAAGTTCTATCGATTTCCGTCCTATATTTTTTTTTAGTTTCTAATAATCAGGTCAAAATTAGTTTGATCCGCTTGCTAGAGCAACAGACCAGTCAAACACATATATCACTCCACATCTCTATACACATAGTGGAAAGGGACCTGAACATTATTTCTTAATATTATTATTTTGGGAAATAAATTTGATATTCCTTAATTTTTCAGGTGGGATAAAAATCCTAAGTTCAATTATGTTTTGGCTATTCAGATATTTTTAGTAAACGCAGTTAAAATAGAATTTTTTAAAAGCCTTAAGCTTAAAACAGTGCTTTATAAGTCAAGTCTAAGGGAATGGTATTCCAATTACGTCACGAGTCAATCGCGACGTGCGCGCGTCGGGCGCCAGCGTGTCGAGTCGCACCCTCGCTAGCCCTAGCCTCGCCTTAGCTATAACCCCACTGCCCACGATCACGATATCGATCACTTTGCCCACTGCACTGAATAAGGATGGGGTGCATAGATATATCGATGGAAAAAGAATTCTGGTTCAAAGAACGTTTGCTTAATATGTGAGGTGATAGACAAATCTAGTTAAAATTTCATTCCGGGAGGAAGTGTCTTTATGAGAAACAATAAAGTAAAAGAAATAAACTTATAGTATATTAATACAATGAAATAAATACCTAAATATAATGCTAAAGATTTGTTAAATAAATAAATAAATCGAACTTGCATAAATAATGATGTACCATTAATATATAATATTATAAAGCGCATGCAAGTGAGAAGCAAATACACGCAAAATTATTTTAAAGTATTACAGTAATTAATTAAATAAGATATGATGTAAAATGTTCAAACAAAATCAAATTATTAATTGATTTATACCATGTATTTTTTAGTTTCCTAATATTTCGGGATTACTAAAAGTTTAAAATATATATACAATTTCAGTACTCTTAAGAATATTAACGTACAGACTTATTTGATGTAAGGTGCCTCACTTCGTAAATATATGTTTAATTAATCAAAATTATTCAATTGCAACTTCTACTCTATGAGACCATTAAGGTTACGTCTCTAGTATACGTAAAAGTTATCGATAATGTTGTCATTGTCTTCACAGCTTTCAGGCTTTTGGCAACCAAAGTCAACTTTTACATGTTTTATGTGAGACCAAAACCCATCTATTCGGGTTCCATGGGAGATTAAGTTTGGAAACGTTTCCCTTCTATTTATAAATACAGCTTACGAATTTCACACAAGATTAGCTCAGGACGATCGTCATTTCGGACGGAGGAGGTGGTTTTTCTAGACTGAATAATCTCACCAATCAACACCAACACCACCATAATGAATGAATATCTTACCAAAATACCTAATTTTGTAGCGAATGCCTATCAAATAGATTTGTATTATCTTTGTAATGTTGCTCTTTCAGAAGCTGTCAAACTTTCAAATTATTTATCTTCTTTGAACACATATTACAAATGAGCGAGCTTATTTTGCTATAAAACTTTGTCCAAATCGTCACTTACGTTCTTACTGCATTCTCTTGAATAAATGTTTCTTAGAATATTTAAATTATTATCGTATTGGTACAGGTGACGCAAAGTATAAGCCGTATGTGACGGCACGGCCAGAAACAACTATTGTGGATTTGGATGGTGACGAAGACTTCGTGGTGGTAGCCTGTGACGGGTTGTGGGATTTTGTGAGTGAAGACGAAGTCGCTTTGGCGGTGTATAACCAACTGGCTGCTGATCCTGGTAAGTGGTGCATGTTCTATATATTTATGGGTATTCTAGGTTCATAATTATGAAAAACTTTATACCGAATTTCCAACATAATTATCATTCAAATCGTATATCAATTAATAAATTGAAGTTCAATAATCAAAATGTAAACTCTTTTTTTCTTTTACACCGAAGAAGAATAAAGTTCATTTTTTAAGATTTTTAAAATTTAGTAACTCTAGTAATCTGTTCAAAAATCGATAGAAAATTTGATATAAACATAGAATTCATTATTTTGCCGTTTAAATAACTGAAAACTGGAGATACAAGCCTCTATCTATTCTAATAGTTTCTGTGATTGACCTTGAGCGCAGTTGTTTTTACTTTACAATAAGTCTGAATCACCGTCGTTGTTCGCGTAGACAGGAATATGAAATTGCATTCGGTCACAACAAGGTCAATATTTCAATTGTAAGTGCTTATAAGGTGACAAATTAGAAATTCGCGTTGGTCAGACATTTTAAATTGTAATCGCTACATTTACATACAAGTCTGTTTCATTATTACATTATTTTGTTACTTTTATTCTAAAAATCTCTTTATTATCGAATTTTTAATAAAAAGCTAGTAAAAAAATGTTTGACTGGCTTGGTTTTAATTTCGAATCAAAAGTCTGAACATAGGTAAGTAGCCTTGCCAAATAAAATTATTGTATTTAATATTCCTCTAGACTAATAAGCGTGGTGCAAAAAACTGTTTAATAACTATTTGTAATATTCTGCAAACCAATGATATGCTGAATATGTAATGCGTAGTTATATAGTCAATGACGTCACATTGGGTATATTTTTAGGAGAGTATTTAAATATAAATAATTATATGCATGCATGCGCAAGTGGGCGGCATCAATAAAGTAATAATTTGTACAATATACAATATCGTCAGTGTGTACAAAAAAAGTTTGTAAGTGTCTATGTATTTTTGTTATAATAAATGAATAAGATTTCAAAAAGCACAGATCCTTGGTGCAATACCGAAGTGACTTACATATCTTTTCATATCTATAAATGCTTATAATGGAGGTAATGTAGTTTCTTCCATCAAAATTTGTTCTTTTGAAATATTTAAGGTGTTCTGGCCCTACACTGAGTTTGTCACAATTTAGTTAAGTTATTAGTAGCACAAACGATACTGATTGGCTGGCATTGAAATTTGCTTTCAATATTCGTGCCGAGGTGGGTGTTGGCTGGTCAAATGATTGGTAGAAATGTGTATTGTTTTGAAAGCTGAGGGCCCTCGTTTAACCTGCTCTGCAGGACCTTCGGTAGTTGATGTCTCCTACTCGCCGACTACTTGTTCTTATGGCTCCGTCAGTTCTCAACAATATTCTTGTTTTGTAAATATTCAGAATAGTAACCCACTATTCCTCGTTTGAATTTCGCTTTAAATAATCTTTCTGTGGTCATTGTTGTCATCAATTCCGAAACAAACAAATAAGTATAAGTTTAATAATAGAATTTGACTTATCAATATACACATTAGATTTTTCCGTTAAAGTTTGCGGTTTAGTTTATACATAAATAGAAATTATTACTGTTATACTGTTAAGTGTTAATGTTATTGAATAGTCTTATTTAGTATTAAGGTACTGAATTAAAAATATTCTAATTACATATTATATCAAGATGTAATGATCCAGAATTTTGACAGTAATTACGACGAGGGGACATTACCCCTCTGTATTAACAAAGTGTCCCGTCGTAAGTAATCTAGTTTTTTGTTAGCAAAAATATTACATTAGTTTTGCAACCAGTACATAAAATAATAATAATAATTAAAATTTATATCTGATTTTTTAATACCTCGTGAAAGCCGAATCAGATAAAAAGATCAAGTATCTGAACCTGGCACACTAGACTAGTCGTAATCTCAACCAATGATCTCGTCTCAACTTCTCTTCGCGACCTTTTCGAAGAGATTGGGACTGGGTGATGAACCAATGATTGTGAGGCTCCAGCGGGCAGTCTTGCTCGATAAGGCCAGAATTGTCCTCCGATTCCTCTCTCTGTCGTCCTGACCATCGGCCGTTAAAATTGATTTTTAAATAATAATTGTAGTGTATCTCCGTGAGTTTAGTCTGTAGTTAGTGTACATATAGTGCGGAGTTTTAGTCATAATAATGCCCCTCAAAAATAAAACACCTGAGATTTATATCACCGTCAACGTCAAGACAGGCACAGGTTTCATTGTTCGGAATGGGCCTTGCGAAAAAACAATAAGAGCATATTTTATGATCCGTGACGAGATTGCAGCGGTACCTAGATTTCAGGCTGCCTGCGGTCAGGCTGAGCCGCAGCCCAACAATATTGTAGTGTAATTGCGTCGGAAGTAGGGAAGTGGAGAAATTGGATACTTTGTTTTAACCCCAGCCCCGCTGGCTCGTCAGCTTGTTGCCCCTTTCTCCGCCATGCCGAAGCCTTTCCAATTATTAAGTTTCCAAACATTTGGTCGTAGATCACTAGTGGGTACTAAATTTAATTAGGTAAGTAAAATCTCATGGAAATTGAATACAGGGCCTAAATGATGGTGATAAAAAGATAAATTGCTAATATAATATTTGTATAGGGCATTTAATTTAATATTCATTTAAATGTACCCAAGTCCTAATCACTTTTAGTTTGCTTTTCAACTTTTCGCTCGGATGAACACTCGGGACTATTTCATTACATTACTGATTTACATGCTTAAGTTGTCACTGGCCCTGTATTCAAATAGGGGTGGACAGCCGGTAGTAAACTCTATAGCTACATGTTTTGTACTGTTTAAATAAAATTCTTTTTTTGAACACATAAGGCTGAAAATTTTAATTAACACCAATGTAACCGAAAAATGGACTCGAGGTCTGTGTTGTGATTCACATTACAAAGCTCTAACACGTTTATAAGTTATTTAAAGATTTTTTTACCAAATTCAAAAATTTATTAAATTTAATTAAAATTATTAGACAGAATCTTAAAATTAAGAATTAATAGTCTAAGATTGCTCTAATTAAAATCTCTTATAATAGTTTTATATTTTATTTATCATATATATTTTGGATGCTTAATTGACAATTAACGTAATAAAGTATATATTTTTGATAAATTAGTTGTTTAATATACTTTTATTTCAACGGAATTTTGATTTCAGATATCTTTATTTTTAGTAATAGATTAGGAAAAAGTTTCTTTGCATTTTAAATGAAGATACAAGACATTTTTTTTTTTCAAAAATAATTTAAATTTAAATACAGTTTAATGTGCCATTTTCTTCGTAGACTTTCTGCCATCTTGTAGGTAGAGACATGATCCCGTTGCTGTAGAAACTTTGGGTCCTCTGATCAATAAAACGCAACAAGTAGTTTTTCTCTTCGTGTTAATCTGACCCTGCCTAAAGAATTCTGAAGAGACCGAAACAGGTGGAAATCTGAAGGTGCAAGGTTAGGGCTATACGGCGGATGCAGTATGACTAGAAAAATTTTCCTATATATGATCTTACTTGTGAACAACGTATAAAAATAGACTTATAAATATCCATTGAAAGATTTACGCGTTATCATTGAAGTGCGCGAGCACATTCCTGCACTCTGTTGACAAGTCTTTTGGCAGCTCGTGCCGGCATCGGCAATCGCTTACGACGTGCTAGGTGGCCCCGACCTTGACACTGTTGAACATGCGTTATTTGCCAACTTTCATTCATTGTTTCTTTGTTGGTACCGTAATGTGTTTTCCGATTACCCATATTTCTAGCAATATTCGGCATATCCACATGTTCATACAGGTATGTATTCAAAAATCAAAGAAATAAACTCTTCATTTCTTGTCATTCTCTGTGTGAGTGCTTTAAACGAGATAAAAATACGTCTGCTCAAAATACCGTTCACGAATTAACTAATTTTTATCTTTTATTTTTGAAAGAGCATCGTTAAGATTATTGTGACAATTATTATTCTCGTCCTAGATGCTGTCAACGTAATTGTTCATTTTGATAATTATGTCTTTAACAACTAGCACTATTAGGATCAACGAAAATACGTAAATTAGTTTTAAACGCATCGTTTAAAAACAGAGTGTTTATTGAATAATGAGATGCAGACCTACTTGATAAATATGCAGTAGATGAATCGTTATAAGGCATTTCTTAATATTGGTACCTAAATTCATAGTTAACAAAGGGATGACACAAATCAAAGAATATTTTATGTCCCTGATAGGTAAGCAGCAATGCGAGCCGAAACGGTTATATCAAAATTGTTCCATATAAATATTTCGGTCAGTATATATCACCATAGTATTTATATGACTATGTTAACATAAGTACTTTCCGGCTTGATAGAGTATGTACCAAACACACTGTATAACCCATTGCGGCGATTATTTGATTGTTTTGTCGAAAGTAGTCGTACGGCGGGGCGTAAATGTTTTAGTTCTTATGAAAGTGTACGAAGTCTCGCTCTACATGACATGTCGGGCGACGAGCCCATGGGTGCTGCGCGCTTTGCGGCGCGGGCGCCACATTTTGCATTTGATGTCACATCCGATTGTGCTGTATTGACTTATTTGTAAGACAATGTTTTGTGTAATAATGTAGTGTCTTCGTCAAGAATTGCAATGCTAACCCGTCGGGCCGTCTCATGATGTTGATGGGCGGTGTGGGTGATGGTTTGCTGGTGAGTTTGGCATTGAGGTTAGCATGGAGCCCGCGGATTTTAGCAAGCCCAACCTCAAACAGCATGGTTGTGGTGGGGGTATGCACCACTGAATGACCAACTCTTTTTATGTGCACTGTCATGGTGGCTAGGAGTCAGGCGTGAATTGAGGATGTTGTCGGGACAAAAACGGTCAAGGCGTGACGGTGTTTCCTCAGGGTAGACCCGACGGAAGAGTAGGGCTTATCCGTTGGACGGGCGCTCCTGAACCCCTCCGGGAATAGCCGCCGGGACCTCACCATCCGATCAGCAACCGGCACGACGAACCATATATCGATTATGCGTGGCATCATAGCGCAGCCTCACGAACTGATAAGGTTCACTCGGGCACTTGTACTGTGCCACGGGCGATCAGCAGAACAGCCGTTTCTTCAGGTTTCCCTGTGCGGCGGGTCAACGCAGTCCTCCTGGCACTGGTTTAACGGAAGCCATCACAGACCTCGCGGCAACCTCCCCTCAACATAAATAACGAGCATCTATATGGGTGGGAGGATTAAATTACGTAACTTTGGCAAAGTCTGTAGCAAATATAAATATATTTTGTGGGTAAAGTAGGGGGAATGTATGGAAGTAAATCTTAGGAGCCATTTATTCATAATAACAAAAAACTTTATAAATAGTTCACTAGAACCATTTACAAAGTTTTTTGTTGTAATAAATATTAATTAATAAAATTACGCCATTACATAAAATTCCGATGTATTCCCTAAAGGAAGGAAAACCTCATGTCATGAGGAACAAGTAAAAACTTGTACCTCAATTTGTCTTTTTCACGTTATTTGTCCCCTCCGTTCCGTGAGGGCTGATAAACCTTTCAATCGAAAAATAGGTAATCACGATCGGATTCGGGTTGAAAGGCACTACTGATCTATTTATTTATTGAAATATTTCTGAAAAACTGGCGACATTGATTTTTGCTAAATAATCTCCATAATATGCAAATGGGTGATGATAAGCTCGGCAGTAATCTCTTCATAAGAATTTCGAGCAACAGAGATGTCCTTTGATAAAATGATAAATATTATTCAGATCACATAAGTTGCTTCAATTAACCAAAATTCACAAGCCTTCATGCATTAACATCTGCTATTTTGATGTTAAAACCACATAAAAATTGATTCATTCGTTTTAAAAAGTATTTTCATTTCATAAACTAACTGACAGGCATACATACAAATACAACACCCTTCGTTTTGCTATGTGGGTTAATAATATGTTACGGTGGTTTCGGTAATTTATCTTTTTTAACACAAAGAAATTAATTATTTCACATTATTAGTATGAGGATCTCTTGGATGTAGAGATACGAGCACTCTGGTTTCTATAACAAGAATAGTGCAATTTTCGCCATTTCGTTGGTTCGTGGATGGGTCTATCAAAATTTGTTATCTAGAAGCACGTTAAACCGTTGGTCCGCTTGTTAAACAAACATAAACAAACACTTTCACCCACCAAGCCACATCGGGTAGGCGTGGTGATGTAATGGCCCAAACTCTTCTTGTGATTCTCCCATGTAGGAAGACCTGGGCCCAACCGTGGAACATATAATATATATATATTTTTAGTTTACTTGGTGATACTTCGGTGCATATTTAAACATTATCCAATCGTTAATTATCCAATTGGATCGCATCCAGATGATGACGGCTGGTCTGTGCCCGCATCCACGTAGGTGATCGTTCGCTCTATCATTTACCAATCAAAACAAATATCATAGTGAGATAAAAATAGAGTATCTACATAAATAGGCTCCATTTGTAATTCGTTGCATTTTGACTATTAGAAAAATACAGTGTTTGAATTTAATAGAGGCTTGTTTCTTGGCAGCTCTTTAATAAAAATTCTGGTCTCTCCAGGTTTGAAATTAAACAAATCTTAACATTTTTCATATTCATAAATATTTTTGTGGAGTAGTCACGTCGCTACGGGCTAACAACATCTTATATTTAATGCTAAAAATATATAGCGCATATAGGTCCATGGATGATTTGCCTTAAATAGTACTTCATTTGCTAGGTTTTTGTAATTGGATTGGACAAGACCGAGTATTTTTAAGCACTTCGTGTAGTCGTAATTAATCAATATCTCATTGAAAATGTCGCCACCACAAATATAATTTGAATAGAAAAAAAAGTGTAACGAAGAAAATATAATTTACATATTTTTTCTACTTGTATGATGACTATGATGGCCGTGGGGTATTAAGCCAGACACAGGCAAGCTCTTCTGACTTTCTGACACAACCAAATACACTAGAACGATTCTCACGACTGAATCGTGGAAAAATGGCGAGTTGAGTTCATCTGAATTGGGACTTTACTAGAGAATATGAGGCATACTATTTATTATACAAAAATTCTTTGTGGGTCTTATCAATAACCACAAAGACAGTTCATGATCAATAGCTTATATTATATAAATGCCATATTTTGCACAATTTTATAATTCGGAGTATTTCGTCGATAATGGCATTATCCCAAACACAATTCAATGTTTTTGCTATTGGTTAGTATAAAAAAAAAGCAAAGACTGTGGGTTGAGGTATGCGTCTAGACTGCTTAAAACTATCACAACTAAGGAATTATCAAAGTCGTAATTTATTCGGATACACTTACCCATACAAAAAAAATATCACATAAAATATCGACTTTCAGGTACATGTATTTCGTGGCATGTAATAACATAACATTTGAAAACGAATGTTGACAATGTGCTAAAGTATATGATTTAACATTTAAGTATTATTTCAAGGACAAAAATTTCAAGGTAAACCGTAACGCTAATAAAGGTAACACTAATAGGAAAGAATTAAGCCGTTTTACAACTGGGCGAGAAAGTAAGTAAAATGTGCACTAACTCTAGTTTGGTATTTCACCAATAGTTTGCTGCGAATCCAAACCCTGGAATCCAAACACGATTAAACTTCGAATGTCTCAGATTTACCGGGAATGTACAGCGCTTCAGTATCAGACTAAATTCAGTATACAATACATTACCTATGGAATTATTACATTTTAAGTGATTGACAGGCACTGCAGAATCTTACTTTAGCTTGAATATTCCTGTAAGATGATGTTTTTCAACCAATAACTAAGTATGAATCCGCTCAGATGAAGCTATTTTATTTGAATAAGAATTATATTGCCTTGGCATCTGTTCTTTTTCTTGACGGGTTGTATTGAGAGACAAGCATTAAATTGTTCATCTATATTACTCATTGAATAAACGAATCTGATGGAATTTCTCTCGACGATTCACAATTAAAAAATTCGTAATTTATATTTTTAATAACTTAATGTCGAACGTAATGTTGCTAGCGATAGCGAGTAATCTAACATTCAAAATCACATTGCTAATTTCGTTATGAGCCTTAATCCAAAAAGATATCTGACTTTTGTACAGAGGATATTATTTCTCATATAGTACTATCAAAGTATTTATTTCATATCAAGCTTATGATGATTATAACTACAACGAATAATCGATCGATCATATTTAACCTGAAACCTTTTATCTTGTAACGGCTTAGCTATGTAAATTGGATATTTCCGTTATAGATCTTATAATAACGACCGTTTGACGATCAAATATAGTAAAAAGAATTTTAACTTTAACGAAATAATATGCAACAGTAGATGTATAGTTATTATATTGCGCAAGCTATTGCACAACGTTATGAAATATGCAATTAACAAAAAAAATTTTCTTCCATTAGAACAAATTTTTACTATTTATGTTTATGCATGTTTATCTTTTCCATTCAATTCAGCGAATGAATTTCGTAAGTACTGCTGCCCGCCGGTCACCTGCTTGTCCCGCTGCCTGAGATGATAGGTTTATATTACTAGGTTCCGCCAGCCGGCGTGGATTTCGGTCTATCACAAATTTTATGTAGCCTATTTCCCGATAAATGTACTATATAATACAAAAGGAATTTTCAAAATCAGTTTAGTAGATCCAGAGATCAACCCCTACACCTCACAAACTTTAACTCCATAATATAAGTTCAGATAATTATGAAATAGAAGCAGGATCTAGCGATTACTAAAACACAGGCACGGTTGCATACATATGTTTTTTTATAAGACACATTTATTACTCTGCTGGGGTAAATGACTGTAAATATTAATGAAATAATTGGATTTATTATAATTAAATATTAGCCGACCTACATTGTTAAGGTTGAGAAAAAGATATCAGTCAGGAGAAAGAATATATGATTTTTTCTACACCACAAATATTTAAATCGCTCTGAAGTTAGCGGTCCATTCTAGAGCACGGAGAAGTGCGATTGATTAACAGAGCCCTTCACCCAAAATCGAAAAACGCAATCGAAGTATTTTGATAATTTTTCAAGTAATTTACGTTAAAAACGATCAAATTCCGTTCTTTGTGAGTGATTTCTTATTGTTCAAGCAATGGAAGATATAAATATTGATCACGAGCGTTATTACAATACAAAAATATATTAAGAATACTTCCCAATTCACTTGAAAAGCCATTTTGAAAAAATAGGATTATAGAGACACATTTTTTAAAAATTAATTCCATGCGACGCACGATAAAAAAGCGGCCACCGCAAATTATTTGTTTAACTCTGTTTAGTTTTGTCCTTGTTTGTAAAGCGCAATTGTTCTGGCATGTCTGAGTGGCGCTGCGAAGATTAATTTTGCGAAATTCATGGAATTTTTAACTTGTTCGCAAATATTTGTAATGGGCATACCTTTTTATTATCTACATAATTATTGTTTCTTTGTATTCTTCTCTTCCCTAAAATTAATTATAACCTTTGTGGTATACGATAACGGTTATTGTTTTAGAATAACAATATGCTATACTGCGGTAAGGAGTATTGAACTGTAGTGTGAAAAGAAATCTGCCCCCACTACGACTTTCGATTCCGCATCTGGTTCAGTTGTCTCGTACGTCCCATGACTATTAGCCTTTATTTACCCTTTGATTACTATCCATGATGAAATTTATATTATCAAAATAATGCGTTAGAACTTATTACGGTTGGTTTTTGACATTCAATCAATCTTATATTATGATGTTTATGCTATGTCACTTAAGATTCAATTATTAGCAAGCCTTGTTATTCGTTATTAAATACAATTCAGTTTCGTGCAACGCGTTTCCACAATAGACTGTTTTTTGCAAACGTGGGGTTAATGGCCGAGTATTTTCGCCGAGTACACCCAGCCTCTGGAAAAAAATATGGTAGAAGGTCATATTTAGAAATATTTAGCGCGCAACGCTGTGACTAGCAAATGAGAAGATACGTATGATTCTAATAGCATACTAGTTAACACAGATGTTGAGCAATTGTTGAGTAATTCTTTTTTATGCAATATAATTTAGATAGTCTAGCAAGAGTGGCTATGATAATGGCTCTAATAATTGTTTGTTCTTACTCATTAATAAATATCACACGCGTGAGTAATGACCCTTAATTGGCGACAGAGGCTATCGCTCGAAATAAAGACGTCGTGACATCCGCTATTTAACTGTTTCTTATCAATTCGCTTTAAATACAAATAAACTTCCTAGAGCTTCCCGAATATGTTACCTGAATATAATGCTTATTTATCAGGCAACATCGCAAAAGACATTGTGATATCCTAACATTGGTCGGTGTTACTCATTTTATAAGTAATAGCACATACTAAAATATAATAGGAAGATATGGGTCTCGCCTGCAGTAAAGAAATTTATTATTATTGCTGTTGCGTACTACGCAACTTGTTAGGTTGGTATGGTCTACGCAACATTTATCCAAATTATCCCATTTAGATGTTTTACCTGTCATGATATTACCCAGTGACTGTAGCCATATATATCACAATGTAGTGCAGAATAAGTAGCAGACACTATAATATATCGACTACTATGGTACGGCGTTGTTGCACATACGAGTAGGTATTCTAATTTGCTTAAAACTACATGGCTTATTTGATTTTGATTTGTTTTGTTACTCCAACTTACACTTATTGATTGAAAATTCTTAACATACGTAATTACAAATATACTGTAAATATATCTTAATCAAATGAAATAGAATAAATGTTCATATGAGTAATTTTTCATTATAAAGCTCTGCAAATGCATTTAGTTATATGGGGCAATGAAAACAAACTCACAGAAGCGCCTTACCAATACTTGCCAGAACAATATCATGAATCATGATACTATAAAAAAGACGCTGCATTATATATACATAACAATGCTGCAAGCTGTGCTATCAGAATAAGTCGTCTTTTCGTATTTTCAACTATTTGTTTTTTATTTTTTATTGTGCATTAATTGCATGTTTGGTGGTTGTTACTAAGATAGAAATTCAACCTGTAGCTGACTGATTGCTACATTATCAGTAGAAAATAGGAAATAAGAGTAGCAATTAAAGGAAGTGGCTAAACTGTATAATATTGATATTATAAACTAGCAATGACTCGGCTTCGTACGTGGTGTGGAATACCTAATTTTCTGCACAGTTAGTTTAATAAAAGTGTACCATGGTAGATATATGTTTACTGGACTGCTTCAGAAGATGTAGAATTATTCCGTTTTATACCGCATACTAAGCGAATTGAAGTTCATCGAATAACATTACCAAAAAATTTCTATAATTCAATGTACAATATACATTATGTTAACAGTTGTACGAATATTTCAAAGTAGTCATCAAAAAATTATATTTTCTTTTAACATAATATATGCTTCCTTGACTTTTATACTTTTAGACGACAGGTTCAATAAGGTATTTTTGCAATTTATTGGTTCTACGTAAACCTTAAATTTTTTCGCAATGCTAAATTTGATGTCAACCGGTCTAGTAGTTTTTATATGATTCGTATTCAGATAGGTAAATAAAAATTAAAAAAATTGTTATGATACCATCTGTATCGATTTTAATTTTATACGAAAATAAAGCCCTGCCAGCACAATTAGAATTTTCAGAAAAGATTATGTGCACAGAATTGGTCCTGTCACAGTGTTATTATAGTATAAATTGTATATGAAAAATCTAAAGAAATGTCTGTAATAGTTATTACATATTTTATTAAAATAATGTTTTGGAGAAATTCTTTGGAAGTAGAGCGAAGAGTAACAACGGCAACCCATTAGAGAGTCAAAATTACGTTAACCGTTCAAAAATGTTAATATAATGTAATGATTTAAAGAAAGACTAAAATTTTCACTAAATAACTGTTTTATAATGGTAATAAACTCTTTGATAAATTACCTACTTGCTTCTAGAATTGCCATTGAGAGTTTTCAAAAGCACCTTAGATAAATAATTAATTGAGAGATGCGTCGGCACCATTAATGAATTTTAGAATAATATTTTAATATAATAAAGAGCGTAATATAATTAAATGAAATCATATATCTAATTTAAAGTAATTTCTGATGTTAGTTTTCTTGTTTATGTAAATAGCTTAACGACTCTTTCAAAATATATTTGTAAATAAGATTCGTTTATTAAATAATAAGAAATCGATAAAAGGTACTGTATCATATATGTAAAAGATAAAATAATCAGCGAAGATACTATAAATTATTTTTATCAATTGTTCCCAAACAAGGTATCATTGTTTGGTTTTCGACGAGTGACTCATCATGAATGTAATAGAATCGGGCAGACATTTATGAGGCTCTGGTGCGGTATAACTAACCGTGATCTCCGGCCTCACCGCTGCCGCCTCATTGCGATTCAGCACGAACGTCAATGAAACTTTACCTTATCCGGACACCTCGTAATGTCTCTATTGTTCAACTACCGAGATTGGTTAATCCACGAATATATTTCTATGTGCAACATAGGCTGTCAACTGTAAACCAATTAGCCACTAGGTTCGTATGAGTCGATATGAAAAGGCGTATTTCCATATTCGATTTTGGACGCAATTACACCCATTTTGTTCGCTTAGTTTTGGCGAAAGTTAGGCTGCAATAGAAAGCCTAACTGCTCCACAACTGTTGTCTATATTGTAGTGTAATGCTGACAAGCAAGATCTGTAGCCAAGCAAGACAGTCTGTCATTTGTAAGAAGTGAAGAGGTAACTGTTTTTTAACGATGAAATAGAGATAGTAATATGTATATAAATATCGAAATAAAATTAAATGATTCCAACATCTAAAAGAATAAATTAATAATAATTAAATTAATAATAATTATATATTGAATATGATAATAAATAATAATAAATTGTAAAAATATTCCATTATTTTCCTCATTTAATAGTATGTTAATTTACATACAACCAGACCGTACAATTGTTTTATTTATATTATGTTATATATGTTGCATATTATGTTATAACATAATATGGAATAGCTGATGGCTCAATGGTAACAGTCCCACGGCACAGTGTTAGCAGTAATTTACCAACTGTGTAAAGTTGGGGGTTCATATACCATCTTAGGACATTGGCTATTCCTAGTTCAAGCGCTTTTCTATAATATAGTTTGCAATTCGTGCAATATTGAGTTACGAGGGTATGTTTATCTTAATATACTTCTTCAGCGAAACCAACTTTTTGTGCTCTTTCAAAATTAACACTGGACATAAACATCTAAAGATTCGAAGATTCATTCGTTGTGCGGTAGGAGTATTAATGAAAATTTAGTCTATTTGGTCTGGTAGTGGTTGCGTCAGTTTTGCGGTAATTTCACGGCTCGCGCGCCACAGGTTGGACGGTCTCTAGTGGAAAAGTGAAGTGCAAAGATTCGGCGAGATGGACGGCGCGAATGGTGGCCGACCGGCGGCCGGCGGCTGGCGGCGGCGGCGCAAGGAGCGCTGAAGCGTGGAAGCCGCGGGGTCGTCGGCTCGTTGGTCGCTGCCGACGCAATAATCTTATTTCCACTATTTTGCAACTTGATTTTATTATGATATCAAATTCATTAATACCTTTATGTAACCGATAGCTTTTGGTGTCTTGTCCGGCCTTTAGATTTTCGGTTTTCCTAGCTCACCTTAACCCACTCGTTTTAAATGTTTTTGAGGTACGGCCAGATTTATTATTAAAGCTGGATTTTCATGAAACTGCAAGCAACCGAATTTAATTCTGGAGGTTTCTGCCAGTGAAGGCAACCGCACCATCTGCATGCAGGGGGCTTTAGCGCGGGCGTTTCATCGGAGGGGCGACGTGCGGGGTGCGCTCGGGCGCTGAACGGGCTCTACCGCACGCCAGTCCCCGAGATACCGGCCGAGCGAACGGCCACCGCGATACTTCCGCGACACCCGAGTACAGTGAGCGACTCCGCCCGCCCAGCACCAGCGGCGCTCGCACCCTGCCTCGCATACATGTGAGTCTATTCACTAACTCCACTTGAAAACCGCGTGCCGCCCGCCTACGCCCGCTACTTTGTCGCGATACACCTCCAGTAGCCGGCCGGCTTTTTGATTAACCTCAAAGTGTATATTTTGATTTGTGATCGGTGATTCTTAATTTATTTATATCGTCTTTTGTTGGTATGCGGTTGAGAATTTTGTATATGTTGTGAAGATCCAATAGAAAATATAGTTTGGTGTTGTAGTTAAGTCTAGTTTTAGTAGACTGATTGTTTATGATTTAATCAAATCCATTTTGTAATTATGTACCAATGTAGATGAATTGTTGCGCTACGCTACATTAACAGTGTTATGTTTCCACTTCATAGAAATTGGAATATTCACCCGGTATAAAACTTCTTCCGTGTGATAGTGTATGTGGAGAGTTGCGGTTATGGCAAAATGGTAATTATGCCATGTAGTTGATGTTCAATTTTCAATTATATTAATTAATCTAGTCACTTGAAAACGATGTGCGGCATGATCACGCGAGCCACCGGCGGCGGAGGTCTACGAACCTATACCACCGCCGCTGGCCGGCCGACGCGCAATTGCCACCGTGAAAATGGGATTATTGCAAAATGGTTTTAACGTGATTCTGGTCTGCTTGTATCTACCCAGTCGCCCACAATAAAACTGAAATATACATATTTATAGGCAGTGGGAAAATTTAATCATACCTACATGTAATGCAATTTTCCTACTACCATTTATTGTTTACTTACATAAAACTTATTGTTCTGATTAATCAACGGAATGGTTAGTCTTATATCATTATTGCAATCAAACGTTGAATGTAACAATATTATTATAATCTTAAATGTACAAGAATTTCCTCGTCAAACATTCCGACCATATATATAAATCTGATACATCTATAGTATGCAATAATAATACAATATTTTTGTTCTTTTTGAAGACGACCTATTTTTTATCGTATTTTGTTATCGGCCTACAGCGTAGGTGTTAAATGGTGATAATTTTTTTCCCGACATCTGATATTAAATAAGTAACTAAAGCCTAAATGTTGCTCAGGGAAAAGCTGCATCTGCCAGCCAAAACCGCATCAATATCTGTTCAGTAGTTTCGGAGATTATCACGTACAGACAGACACAAAATAATTTAAAAATTGTTTTTTGAATTGAATTGAATTTTTGTGATTATATTCAACGTACAGAATCGAGATTACTACAGCTTTATTATATGTATAGATATATATAGATTACACTATTGAAAAGTTTATAAATTGATGTACTTTCGAACGATTGAAATAGTGACGAATCGGTGACAGGAATGTATTGCATGTATGAAGACAAGAGATAAGACAGATGGACATTCTATTGAACTGTCCAAGAACAATGCAGCCACCTGAGCGATTGTCGATGCCGTCTCAATATTGTCATTAGCGGCTGAATATATTCCCGTCTCGTCTTATTGTTTATTACACTAGCCCGTGAGCATCTTAATGACCATCACTCAGATTGTCATTAGGATTCTGGCGTGCGCTGATATCAATCCTATTCAGTAAAGTCTATGACGTTTCAGTTATTATGTAACAAAGTGATAAAGGGTAATGACAACTTATACAGTCTAAGGACAAATGATTTAAAAAAGATTATTTTGAGACGTTGCTTCATTGTACCTAGTTGTAAATTAGTATTTTTTTTATAATAATAGTTTTACTATAACAATAATAGTATCGTTATAGAAAGAGGCACTAAGTTATCATCGATTTTAAGGTTTTTTAAATTTTTACTATAAATAGCACTCTATAGCACGTCATCGTAACAGCTTTAATTCGATTGTATATATATGACTGGCTTGAACTTCAGTAGGCACTATCATTATTGACTTCATGCGTAATATCCAAATTAAAGGCACAGTCATACTCGTCAGCGGGGCTTAGTCTCCAGTAGGTATCATTCGGCTGCGCCGTTATAAAAACGGGGTCTTAGTCATGCATGAATCAATCTGATTTAGAGCTTGAGACTGAGAAATCCTAACAAAATACAATTCATGCGTACCACTTTCAGATTGGGGCTCTTTTTGCAATATTGGTACAACGTTCTGATCTATTTGCATATCAGAGCTATTACCGTCATTGTTTGGACTATCTGCGCGCTATAATCTCCCGTGTGCACGTTAAATACTTTGTTTGTGGACCGTATTCCCAGACTTACCGTTGGTAGCATCATTAGATACAGTTGCACGTGAAATTTTCTCGTGATATTTGAGAGTACAATTTAAGAGTGTTACGGGCCGCCGCAGTGCCGGCGATTTGAAGTCACGGCAATCCCGCTAGCCAGCGGTACTTTCTATGGGTTCACAATAATGCTCTTTTCATAATGTGTCTAAAACCAAGTTATTCGATATTATTGCCATTTGCTATAATTTTGACGGAATTTAAGTCAAGAATATTTTGCGTAAGTTTGATCTCACAATAATAATATTAAAGAGGGATAGATTACGTGGTAGTGTCAAAAAAATTTATAATACAATTATGGGCAGTAATATAACATAATTAATCATATTAAACGTCAAAAATTATAAAGATGTTTTGATGGAAAATGAGTAAGAGTTATTAGTGTGCTTTTTAACAGCTGTTGAATGTGACCGAATTCGCATGAAGTGTTCATTTACGTCAAATGACTCAAGTAACCATACAATATCAAATGTTAATCTCATTTATTTGAGGACATGTGGTAACCACATTTTAAAGGAATATATAAAAATGGACCGTAAACTCGAAGGTTAGAGTAGGCTTTGTTTTGTTGTCTGGCTGGGGGCGGAGCGGTGACGTAATAACCAGCTGTAGGGCGGGTGACGTCACGTCTCGCGGGGTCGACGAACCCCCTTCAACCCTCCAGCGCTCACCGCTTGCTGTCTACCTGAATGCCCACTATCATGAATAACTTAGTATGTTATATAGACAACCCGTACCGTGCCGACCTGGGCCAACATTGAACAGAAACTTGTGTGAATGATGTTTTGAAGTATTTTTCATTTAGCCTCTTTCATTATAACTTTCATATCAGCATACTTTCCTCAACAGGAGCAATTAAAGGCAATTGTGAAATGGAAAAAATAATATAGATAATATTTTTAACTAGAGAGCTAGAGCATAGACACACAAATTCAAATATAAAGCTTATGAAGGTGCTTTTCTGGTCGTATCTCGTATAGTTATTCAGTTTATAGTTTTTGTAATGAGACGTGTCTACTTTAGTGTGTTTCTTGAAATATCATTTTATTGGCTGTTAGCGGTACAATTCGGTTTTTTCTGCATAAAAGAAAATTAAAAACTGCATAATAATAAAAATACAATACCTATCTAAAAAGTGTATTTTATATATCAAATAAATAAAATCTTATTTATTTTATAAATGGAAACTCGTTGATACATACACAGTTAATTATATTTAACTATAGACATGTTGTAGTATATTTCTAAAGTGAGCAATGATATGTATATAAGTATGTGTAAGAATATACTAGTATTCTGGCCCACGTTTACTACTTCGCTTTGGTTCCAGGATTTCTCTTGGGAGTCATAGTACCGTTAATAAGTACGAAAACACCGTCCCTTCCCCCAGTGGTCGCGTGCCTACGCGGGAAATATATAGTTTATTCCCTGATCTTTACTACCTTCGAATTGCAGTGCTACGAAAACTTAGGATTTTAACGTGACAGATGCAGAATTTTATTATTATAAAATTTTCCCTTTGCAGTTTTCGCTATACAATTAAAAGTTTATTCAGTGGACAATATTCACCAATTGTACATATTTATTTTTAAATTATGTATTTGATCTTTATTAATGCCATTATGCATCTTTTTGGAGTTAACTGCAAAAGACGTGTTCCGAATATTTTATACCATAAATTAGTTGAGAAAGCTCTGCTATTCTTATTTCGGACAGTGAAAAGACACGCAATAGATGCTATATCTAATTCACACGGTATATTGCAATTTCGGCAATTAGTGTACATGTCCATTAGTCGTTTATATGTTAGGTCGGGGAAAAAGTCTTTTCTGATGTAGTATTTATAAACTTGTAATAAAATATCTTTTGCTGTACTGTTTGTATCTGGCTATTTTTCACGATATTAAAAAGGTGACATTTCAAAAAAGAATCAATTTAGGAACATTTTATTTCCCACTAAAAATCACTTGTTTTTATTTTTGTCAAAATGAGCGAATCGAATGTAGAAATAAGATACATTTTGAAAATTAATTATAAAAGAAAAAAATGCAACGCAAGCCGCGAAAAAAGTTTGTGACGTTTATGGACCTAAAATGCAGTGTCAGAAAGAGTAGCACAAACTTGGTTTAAGCGTTTCCAATCCGGGAATTTTGATCTCAAATGACAATACATTTTCCACTCCGCAAAAATTAAGAAAGTTTGGCTGGGAGGTTTTAATGCATCCACCATATAGCCCTGACTTTGCACCTTCGGATTTCCGCTTGTTTCGTTCTCTACAGAATTCTTTAGGCAGTGTCAGGTTAACATCAAGAGCGGACTGCCAAAACTACTTGTTGCGTTTTTTTGATCAGAAGTCCCAAAATTTCTACAGCAACAGGATCATGTCTCTACATGTAAGATGGTAGAACACAATATAAAATGCGAAGAACTTTTTTCCCAATCTATTATAATTTTGAGAGTACTGATTTAACGGTATGCTAGATTTTTTTCAAATTTCTTTATATGTGTATGTCTGTGCTGTGCACTTGTGCCCAGCATTGATAATCTACTTCCCACTCGTCTTCTATCACATCTCAGAAATGATTATTATCATTATTTAAGTGTCATATATTACATTCAAACAAAGTCAATATGTACATAGAATTTTTTATTTATTTAACAGCAAATTATTGCTTTTATAAAATACTGTTTACAATTGTTTATAGCTTTAGAAAAATTTTAATTGATTTATACGCATACTATCGATTTTGTGGCTTTCGTCGAGGCTAAGTTTTCCAAAGGAATGTGTTGTGTATTTGATCCACGTTCAGCGGCCAGAACCCTCGCGGCCTGTTTACGTGACGAAATTCCCCTCACCATTCACCAAGCCCTATCGTTTGTGGACTTGGACGCCTTATTCGAAGACGAAGTTCCTAAAAATTACATTAGATTGTAGTTAATTCAGTCAACCCAGTGCAGGCATGGATCAGACTATGACCTCCGGTTCAGCCATTTTAATGTTGTTAATTTCTTACCCATAAGTATAATTACTAATCGCTAAGGTTATTGTAGATATACCTATATTATTTATAACAGTGTTAAATATTATATTAGAATATAAGCCGTCGTCACATACATTCATACAAGTATGACGATGATTCATTTAACAAAGTAGTTAACTCATAAAGAGCCGCTCTCTAAAAAATGCTTGGCAAAGTAGGTCGGTGTTTCTTAATGAGATCGTAACTTGGGCATATAGTATTATTTCTAGATGATATAAATAAAAACTTATTTGAAAGACTTATTATAACTACCATGTTTTACTAGTAGCGATATAGTGAATAACCTATAATTATTGCTTTAACCAATCATAATATATATTTCCAGATTTCAAATCTCTAAGTCCGCAAAATATACTTAGTCATACATTTATATAGAATAAATGAAACGACTTGCTTTCTATCCTACTGAATAAGTATATCCATAAAGTGGAAAGTAACTGTTGGAACTGCCGTCTTTTACATTAATTGGTTTTATGCTTTGCTAACGGGTGTAGTCGCGGTGCTCTCTTGGGGAGCGACTCATTAGTGTACTACAGTGAACCACAGAAATTTTAATTGCTGTTCCGGTGGTGTTCCATAGTCAAAGTATTTTATATTCTTGTATTGACATTTATCTATATTACTACTTGATATGGAAAGGGGCATTGTGCAGTAGCACTAATATGCTCACCTGCAGTTTTGCACGTTGCGTCAACAATCTATAAATACACTTTACAAAACTTTATATCACTCACAGTACACGTGAAGCCTGTGGATTAATTATACGCAAGATGCGTTCACACATAATTTTAAGTTCATTATTTTTTCGAACACTATACAGTTAGTCTGAAATACATAGATTAGTGTTAGCGTATTACTTGCATTTATAAAAAAATATTATATATTAATTTAATATAAAACAAAATTGACTTAGTTACACCACTTATCAACTCAGAAACGGCTGTAATAATTTAAATGTTCTATAGTTTTTTGGATTCGTCTCTTCCCGTATAGCAGAATAACTATTAAAATGTGGGAAAATATTACACAGATATGTTTAAAAAAAATAACTTTGGTACTCTGCCATTTTGGTTAGTTTTTGATTCCTATTCAATCTACCATTTCAAAATAGTGATTACCATTAAATTCGTCATTATAAAACTTAATGATAGTATTTAAACTGATGTATATCATGTAGGTATGTTATATAACAGGGGTGATGATTCCACAAAATATTTCTTGCAACAATCATGTAAAATGCCTACATTATTTATTTATTTATTTGGTTGTTGTAAGATTTTGCAGTCAAAAATCAACTTAACAATTCAAATAAAAGTTAACCAATGGCAATAAAAAAACGCCACAGATATGAATGACTACTTTTGAGCACAAGTAACATATAAATGTTGTCTTATGTCTTGAGTACTCTTTAGCTATCTCTTCAGGTATCAACTCTTCCGTAGTCGTGGAGATCACCCTGGTTTCGTGGTGGCAGTGGCCGTCCCTCCTCGCCTTCATGGCCTTAGTTCCATGCATCAAATAGCTGTGCCGCAACGCTAGTCAAGCTACTACAACCCGCATTAAAGTGTATTTAATAATGCCTTCTGACCTGAAATTTTAACTTAGGAGTAGGAATTCACACTATCAAACCTAGTTTTAAATTATGTATTCTCAATAACTGTATAAATAAACTATATATCTACGTATAATTATAATTGAAATTGTTTAAATCATGAGATAGTCCATATGAATGAGCTATCGATATAAGTTTGTTGATAGTGTCGCTACTAAAATAGGCTCTGGTAAGTGTTGATAGGATATCGGTTCGTAAAAATAGTTGAGCCCCAGGTGCGGTCACGGCAAACAGCATGGCTGTACACGCAGCTTTGTTTACAACTAACACGAGTGCATGTTGATTGCGCCACACGATACACCCGTGATTACATTAATACAAAAACATGTGGTTAAAATATTTCTTCAGGTCGAGAACATTTAATGGCTCTTCTTTTAGATGCTTAGTTAACCTATTTTAGGTTAAAAATTGTGTTTTGTTCAATGTTCAATTTCATAAATTCTTTCTTTATTTGATAAAGCGTCATGGATAATCATTTTTATTATGCAAGTGACTAAATTGCGAAGTTTTATTAAAAATCATTTTTATTAGTATAACAATGATATGAAAATGAAGTGATGGCGTAATTAGCAAACATTAACGTACTTTAGTTAATAACTTAGACAAAGTTTCGTAAATGCACTCATACCATGAGAATCTGATAAATAAAGTACACATTAGCTTTACAAGAATTGGGTAACCCGTTGCGATTGATAACCTGGGTTTTATGTTTAATGCATATAAAATTTCCTATACATTTCAAAACCTAAAATATTTTCAACACACGTGATTGTCAATATAAATATGCATGTGCTGGCATTATTAACATCATCGGAGGTGTTGTTGCATCTAGGGCGTGCTCGCCCATATTTACATTTCGAGTGCGGGAGCGGTTGGTTTACTGTCTCTCAGTCTTCAGACGACGGGAAGGGTAACTTAAAATTAGTGCTCTGTCGTATGTCACTTGATGTTTGTTTTTTCTTAATGTATATTTATATTTATACTATATTTCTAATATACTTCTAATAAATAATGACGTCTTAGAAACTGATATCTAATATATAAATAGTACTATCATCCTTTTGTGTGACATTTGAGATGTTATTAGTAAGAAGAGAAGTTGACAAGATAAATAGCGGTGGTCAGCAATGGCGCGGGCGTGGGGCAAACATCAAAAGGCGAGGGTGATTGACGCCACCTTCCCCTGACGAGTCGCAGAACCCCAATGGATACTGTCTAATGCCAATTTATGTAACGCATAAATCTGGCATTGCCGGTGACATATTGATACTAAGATCACGTGATCTTTTTAAATAAAAAGCAATTTTTATGGTTCTAATTATATGTTACTGATGCGTCCTAAATTTCTGTTGAACTCCGATTAAATAATTTGATTAGTGTTCGTTGATATTTTAATACTTTTATAGAATTCCGCAAATGGATAGTGTCTGGACCGGAAAAACAAAATTGCCACATAGCCATAATCTTTTCGTTTTATTATCATATTTGGTAATAATAGTAATAATAATAAGGCAGCAATTTAATTGGCCTACGCAGAACAGAAAAATACGAATACGTAAGTTTGGGCATACTTTCCATGAAAAATTGTTAAAAATCACAATTGTTTGCGTGTTCGGAGAAGGCTCATCGCTCTGTCTTTTCCCAGTTAGATAAAAAATCGCTAAATTAATGAAGTTGCTTTGTTATTTTTTAAATGTAGTCATTAATGCTAGAGTGACTTTATCACATAATATTATTTAAGTTGTATCTGCGTGCGAGGTATATTTAATTAAGTTAATAACTTTTCACGCCTGATTTATAATAATTAATAATTTTGTGTTACAGACATCAATTGTTAAATAAATAAATATTAAGTTGCTTGTTATAAAAAATATTTACTACATAATCCATGTCTATGTAATCTTGAGATTCCGAGTTCTAATTCTAAACTTATATTTTAATATTCTTAAGTGACTTTTAGTCTTTGGTTGCTTTTTTCCAGCGTTACTTATTATTTCACTTTTTGGGAACAAAAAATATTGATTGGAGTTTATATGCAAAACTCGTATGAGAGAAGGGACGTGAGTGTTAATCAAAGTTAATCTTATACGATGACATCAGCCAATCGGACACGACTGAAATGTGCAATCTCCAAACGCGTCAGGCGCCGGCGTGCGCTCTGTGTCGCCAACCAGACTTTCTCTCTTCTTTTTACAATTCTATATTTAAACAACTGCAGAGTTAGGTACATTGCACATATTTACAGATTGATTTATCGAGATAACATGGGCAATGAGGGACATGTGAATTTACTTAGAAAGTTATATTCTTAAACAAGTGACGAGGAGTGAAGGATTAAACCTTTTACGACAAATCTTTTTTGTAAAAGATTTGTCGTAAAAGGTTTAATCCTTTAAAAGTACCTATTCACATAAACGAGATTAGCAAGTAGCTAGTTTAAAAAAAATCTATACGCACTTGCTTCGAATATTCACACCATTCAGTAATTTTGGTTATTTATCATATGTCAAAACATTTGGGTGACCACCGTCCCTCTTGACGATTAGATCTTTTAAAAACCAACTTTCATGATATCAATAATGCTCTTTGTCAAATGCAAATTGTTAAAAACATTATGATGACCACATCACCAAAATGTAATAAAATGTTTTCTTTTTTTATATATAACTACAAAGAACATACCGTCAATTAAAAAAAATATTTCCATTTATTTCAGACATTATTCATAATTCTTACATTCTTTCCTATGTAACGATGATAGTATATAATTAATAACCACTTTGTGACTTAATCCTAAACCTCTTAAAATTTATTTACAATTTAAATAAGCGTAGCGCATTGACGGCCTTGATCGCAAAATAAGATACAAAGCATATATACCTATGTCGTTCTGAATCGTAAGTAAATAAATGTTTGATTTGAAAGTCCACCTTCAAAAACCTAATCCGCATCTACAATGAATAAAATTATTGTTGTATATATTTAGAAAGTTGGCTCCTATTGTTTTATCTTTGTTTCTTTTTACTGTAGATGCGGGATTATAAAACGAGATTTATATCTCACAATGAAAACTATTTACGCAATGACATAATAATCATTTTTCTATGAAATGACTCATTTGATTATCCAAACCTCATCCCGACCCAAATCGTCAAATTTTTCCAATGAATAATAAATATTGAACTTATGAGACTTCTTGTAAGGGACTTCCTAATCCTTTTTTACAAAGGAAATCTGTCTATCGTTATTATATATTGTATATCTTATATGTCCAGTACTATCAAAAGTTATAGAATGAAGTTTTTGTAGACAATAGAGCACGCGACGCACATATCGAGATGATGTAACCGTCCATTTCCTGCGGGTTGAAGCTTACTTGGCGAACGTGGAGCACGTGCCGTGGCTGCCTGCTAATAAGCCTCGATGACGTCACGCAGGGAGCTGAACAGAGTTCGCCATTATTGCGGGCTTTCGCGCGGAAACGACAATGACCGCTGCTTTCTCTAACTGCAATACTAATAGTGCTTCGCGAAGTAACAGGTGTCCACCCAAGGTCGAAGGCATCAAGCACTGGTCCTACACTGTTGTTTTTGTGATTATTTTTATCTTCTTTAAGTAGGTATTTGGCATGGCCAAACACGTGATGTTTAAAATTCTCGTAAAGCTGATAGGTAATGATTGTTTTGTATTAATCTTCTTCAAGAATATTGTGAAAGAGTAACGATTAAGCATCACAGTGATCCAAACTGATAAGACAGGCGGAGCTCCGGCGCGTCGTTGAGCGTGACTCATGTTAATGGCAGTAATTATGGCAACGAACGGTGTTGCCGGCGGAGACGAGGAATAAACGTGACACGTGCCATCATCTGCTTCAAGTCAATCACAAAATGTAATAGATTGCTATGAGAAAACTACAACCGTAGATGGGAAAAGTATGGTTGCCGAATAGAAGACGATAACGGGTTCCATGAATATAAGTACTATTCACTAACGTCATCTAGTGCTAAATAATAATAGTCGTATCACTCACACGAATTAACTACCTTAAATCAATAATTAATGGTAGTGCTGTGAGTAGTTGTTAATAGATAATGGAAATATTTACTGTTGTTGTTGTTTGTTGTTCTAGAAATATACGAAAACGATGAAAATCCAAGTCTCGTGAACAAATTTTCAAGACTGTTCTGTGAAAATAAAATCTTTGCCTACCGGAACTAAGGTGTTCAGTAGACAAAATGACCTACACGAACTATTAAACATTTTTCAATCCACCAGCCGTCATAATATTTGGTAAATAATCTATGTTGAGGTTCATCAAAACATTACATAAAAAATCCTTAAGATATCAATATTAACATATTTTTATGTATAAAGATATTATGTTTTTACTACGGTTGTCGCAAAGGGATGTTATTTCCTGTAAATAAATGTAAATTGTGTTGTATTGAAAGTAGATTTAAATGTGAAATGTTTTGTGCCGTGAAAGGATCCCTAGCCTATGAACTAAATGCCATCACGAATTTTATATATAAAAACAGTGAACGCGCAGTTGTCTGGCACTAAGCACATTAAGAATAAGCCCAGTTTCTGGTCTGACTCATCGTGCGATTGTATGGTGAACGGGTTAACTCTTGATATACATTTTGCAACTGTATTCGTCGTTGGTATTTTATAGTCCACTATATTTTCGATTTAAACTTTTTAAAATATTCCTTCCTAATATTGGTGATTTTATAAATCGAGAATAGCCTTTTTAATGATCGATTATACAGTCCGAGTGACGTCTGTGAAATAACGAAAGTAATATCTTAAAATATTAAATGGTGAAATGCATTCCGTTAAAAATTTAGACAAGGCAATTACTGTGTTCTTATTGTAGAGTAGAACAATGAGCTTTTCTAAAAACAATGAGTTGAATGACGCCTTTGTTCACATTGAATTTCGGGGCTATCAATTTATGACTCCTACATGTCTAACGCTACACGATCTATGATGTTTCGTAATAAATAATATCACTGATTCTTATGTATGTAGAAAGGATTGTTATGAAAAGCAATTGTAATAATTGATAATCATAAGTTATTATTTTTATAAATTTCGCGTAATATATTTCCACGGTATAGCTCGTTACTGCCGGCACTGCTTGCTCTGGCGCCAGATGATCATTCACAATGTCCACCCACAAGCGTAGGCAATATGTTAGGCTCCGACTGGACTCTAATTGCAGATACCACGATCCTCGCTCAGTAAATATAAATTCGATATGATAGCACTGTTCTATAATGGATTATAAATTGTATTTTGAATTTTATAATGATTTAAAAAAAATTGCCGATAATTCAAAATTTCATGGATTGGCTGTCAAATTTATAACGTTTCTAAGACATTCTATCAATTCCTTATTGAAGTTAATAGAAACAGATTTTTGAATAAGTTAATGGCCACAGATTTTTTTACCGCTGTAATAATCAGTAAATTTGTCGTATTTTGAAACTTCTAAGTTGAGTTTAACTATTTAACTTATAAAAGATATATACTGTAAAAAGAGCTTAATCGCCTATAAATAGCGGAAGTTGACGGTGTCCATTTGCTAAAATACTTCGATTTAAATTGCAGAAGAGTTGTATGACCTAAACAGGTTCCTTGTGCAAGTTAGTTGCCCACGCTCTCGGCATTATTCTGACCTCATATTCTGCACTCGATTAATCACAGTTTACATTTATATCTAGTAGAAATATAATGTCAATCGAAAAACTTTTCTTTTCTAATACCACAGATACTATTCTATTAGTCACTGCATTGCAAATGAAATAACACCCACTTCTTCCCTCTGTCAATCAACTGTTGCGTCAACAAATGCATCATTACTTAGCTTGAAATAGAATCGCGTAGTCACTATTTATTGGCCGGCTCGTAGCATACGTTGTGAATGTGACTATTTTACATTTGTCATATTTTGTAGTAATCTCGTAGCACTGATTCGATAACTCCAAACTCAAACTTAATTTTAAATATAGAATTTCCAGACCGTGTTTCTTTTAAACCATAATGAAGTTATTTTACAAGGACATTAATGGTCTATAGTGCTTCTATACAATTATAGAACCTTCAAGTGCCTGTTTTCAGGACGGTTGATATCCGATGGTGATTTCTCTAAATGTCGATTAATTAAAATGGCTCAGTTCATTCTCACGCTCTCTCGGACTGTCGCGGGTCGGGATTACTTACTGTACGAGTCCATGCGTATTTATTGCGGTTTGACCACGGATTTAGCACCATATGGTACGGAGCTACGAGTATCCACTGTGATAGGTTAAGTTGTTAAAGCTTGTATTTTATTCTCACCCGAGTGGTGCCTCCCGCTCGAATTCCTTATTAATAAATTCGTTTGGTATGACATCATAGTTGTGCAAAATTTTAATCTACTTATTCTGTCAAATAACCCTTAAAGGAATCTGTAATTATTAGGTAATAGAAACGTGTTTTAGTATATATTTTAATAATAGAATTTCAATGTAAAACAATTCCAACTCAGGTTAGTGAACATGTATTATATTGTTTGTAGGTCTCGTAAAGAAAAGCGTAAATAACTTTTTTTTTATTCCCCAGTATTATGCTCGTAGAGTCATCCCAAATTGAATTCAATCGTATCGCTACACATTAAAGTATAATGTAGAAATTTATGATTGGAGTCAAAGCAGATAAGCATTTTCCGTGAGCGTCGTCTTTTTGCACTCTGGTCATACATCAGTGGCAGCAAGAAACGACGCACGCTCCATTTGCATCACCTTCCTCATGTAGGAAACGTGCCAATATAAGCAACATGTAATCTTATATTTCAATTTCAAATCGGTACTTTCCTTAAGAATGGCTTAAGGTTTCTTGACTGTCATTCCTTCCACATCCATAGAAGGCGACGATTTCTCAGATTTAACACGACCAGTTGGGTTGCTTTAGGCAGTAAGTTTTTGCACTGCCACGCAACGTATGAGTTTGTGTTATGATATAAAATGAACAGTAGGCAGATGGCAAGCACTCTCATTCATATTTTTGATATACTTATTTCTTATTCTTTTCTTTATTTTATGTTTTAAATAAATTTTCTTAATATTATTCCGAATTTATTAAGCTAAATAGGTTTATGTGTCTTTCAATATGCAAAATTAGAGAGGTACTTTAGCGTAGTGGTTTCATCGTGGTTTCGATTACGACAACAAAGCAACATTCGCCATTGTGGTCCTTGGCAGTTGTCAATAAAAAAAATTATCTCGACCTCCTCTGTGCCGTCTGCCATAATATCGCGGACGTGGACGATAACGATACTTCTCGCGAAATATACAGAAATAACCATCTCCCTACATCTCCGAAACCGGCGCGGACGATCTTATAATTCTGTCATTGCAATACCAATGCATTCGCAGTTGGAGATATTGATGCTATTTTTTAAATTTTAAACGTATTGAATCTTACAAAGATATTTCTTTTCGTCATACACTTTTAATATCGATATGATATCAAGTTGTCATTTCCATTAGCTTTCAAAAGAATGTTATTGAGTGATATGCAGTATGTGTTAAGATTCATACAATTATTGCATAAATGGCACATAAGGTAGTTAATTAATTTATTTTTTAGAAGAATACAATAACTTCTTATGCTCGGTATCATTCATTCAATCGGCACTAACACTGGATAGCGCTGAAAATTTATAAACGATCATTTTATTCGGATGATTGAATTTAAATTGATACGCTCTCGAAATCAGATATTTTGAATAGATTAGTCTGTTTAAAGAATTCTAAGAATTTTGCCCGTGAAATTTTGCATTTTCTGTGCATTCGAGAATGACGGTCTGTCTATTAGTCGATATTCTATGTACTTTAAAATTATACACTCTTTTATACATGTCATGGACTGATGCTGCAACATCACAACACACACAACTCTATCACAAAGTAAAAACATCACAAACTGCTCTCAAAACACTTTTTTGTGCTTGCTGAGTCTTAGTTATACTTATATATATTATTTAACTGACCTAAAAATACCGGAGCCACATTTGAGGTTTCATTCGATTCGATTTCTCTAGACGGCCTCGGTTTTTAACACGCAGAATAATATATGTATTCGTGCATCACGCGTTTGCGTTAGTATATGTAGTAAATAGTACTGTTTTTAAAATGGTTATTAGTAAAAAAATGTTTTTTGCTTAATACCGTGTTATAAATAAATAGTTTTGATATAAGTTCTAGAAATATTTTAAGGTATTTTGTTTATTTATTTTTATTTCACCAAACGTTTTTGTTTCATACATCTATAATAATATACATTCCTGACGTTCCCGAGTGTCTGCGGTGAGTGTTAACAAAACATTCCACAGATTCCCACGCTCGCCGTTGCTTCTCATGCAATCAAGATTATTACTTCAATTCTCAATTGACTAATGACTTGTTGCAACTTCTCTCTTTTAAATGTCCATTTTGTCAAATAAAAATTATGATTCCTTTGTGCTATTTATATTATTTTCTCGGTCAATTTGTGACTTAGTTAGTTTGAAACCATAATAGGTATAAATAAAGTAAATAAGAGAAGAGACTTGGTGCTACGTTAAATTTTGGATGACATAGGCAGATATTGTATTTTCAATATGTAATATAACTCGTTAATTGAGTATATATATTATCAAAATTCTAAATTTTTCTTCTTCTTATTTACGATTATATAAACAAAACATGTTTAACGGTGTTTTTACAAAAATAGATTTGATTAGCCTTGACAAATAACACCATACATGTTTACAACAAGTAAGTAATAAGTATGTGCGGTCAATACAATTTGAACATTTGAGATTTGCACAAGTCAGTAGTTACACGCCGATTGTTTTGTTTAGAATCAATCGTACTGATGACTGCGCAACTGGTATATGATCTGCAACATTTTTTATTGAAGTTGCTTAACTGTATAAGTGCCCAATTTCGACGCGGCTTACCTATCCTATTACCTACATTCGTTCGTGACTCACTGGTCCATGAAGAATATTTGGTTAAAATTGAGACAATGAGTGAATCCTCTCTTGTTAAAAACAGAGGAAATAACACCATTAATAGTCATGCAGTACTAATTAATTAGCCTGTAGTTACGTTTTATCTACTGAAAAAACTTTGAAACCATTTCATTATATTTGTAAATTACTTAAGACACTTATTACTATCGTTATTTATGAAATTTATTTCGTAAACAGGTATTATGTTTAATTTAATATACAAATTTTCTTCGATTTGACGTAAACAAAGTATAGAAAAAAATAGAGAAAGTAATATGTGATGTATTTTTTGCTCTTCCGCATTAATTTCATAATTGAGTACTCAAATTGGGTAATCAAATTAACTATATGTTACCGCCTTTTTAAAAATTTACTGAATACGGTGTTAATGTTGTCAATAAACACGAGAGAGTAGGGCGGCGAACAGTACGAACCTGACGCGACGCGTTGGTGAGTCAGACAAACGCTATGTGGGCTGACGTGTTATAAATGTGGAATCCACATTGTGGATTACGACCAGGGTTACCAGATGTACAAATGCCTATTTTCATTATGTTTCCCTGACTGAATATAAAGAAAATCCTCTCAGTCACTATCGACAGCTACAGAGAAGAATTACTTATTATGTGCTTAAATTTTGACTCTATACCTGCGGCTTTGCTAGTTATTTGTATTACGAGTCAAAGAATATTTGCATTTTCGCTGTATTTGTGTGTTGTGATAAAAAAATTATAATCTATATTTAATGTCATAATATTGACATTGCAAGGAAGACTTCTTTAAACCTACCTGAGTTGTATCTATCCTAAATATAGAAAAGGAGAAAAATATAGAAATAAAAAAGTTTAATAATATCAGTGATAGTAAAATATTAATTAATTAATTAATTAGAAACGACCCTGTGACAATCTTAGCTTGCAGGGTAGAAAGGTGCATTGTACGATTACCTTCTTTACATTGTATGTAAAGGAGGCGCAGGCGGGCGCCGACGCCCGCGCCGTCCCACTCTGCATCCTCGAGAAAGTATGGAGTCATCCGAGCCCGACCCATGCCCCACTTACGACTGACGAGCCCCAATTCGTACATTTAAAGTAAATTTTTGAAATTATTTACTTTTGTTGTCAGTTGAATAACAAAATTGACTTTATTTTGTGACATAATTTACTTTGAGAAATACCGTACTTTCTCTGTTATTCTATAGAGATATTTAAGATTTTTACATACGAGTTCTTGAACTTAAATGCACTTAATTTCTCGTTTTTAAAGGTGACGCCAAGCGTCGTCTCTGATAAGTATAAGTAGACGTCTCCAAGATATAATTAAAGAGTTGGATTTATAATGGTATTCGTTGCTCTGATGATATAGAAGTGATTTTATGAGTGTTGATAATCTGTATATTTTTCCTTTCTGCGATCCTCTTCCGTAATCATAAGGTTAATGCAGAATCGCAAAATGATTCTTTCATGGTTTCTTAAAATGTTACATATGCTCATATCATATTATTTATACAGAACTGTACACTATACCGCGGGGCATTAGGTCTTTTTGCGGCCAAAACACAAATTAAGCTCGTTTAGTGGAAAAGTGTTTTATTTTCGTAATATATAAGGACTTCGGTTGATTACAGCTTTATTAATAGAAAAATAATTATGGCGTACTAATACATACACCAGGAAATCAACCTTAAAGCTAAGTACAAGAAAATTTATGTAAGAAACTGTAGTATGAAGAGGAAACTATATGTTTAATTAAAGAATCAATTACCTTTTTTTATCTTTATTTTAGATAAGCTTTTGAGATACAGAAATAGTTTAACTTAATTTGTTGCTTTTATTAATTAATAATAATAAACATAATTATGACTTAAATATAAGCAATGTTTTTTTATCGAACGATCTAAGTTAAAATATTTTCTATACTTGGTATTGATAATAATAGCGTGTTGAAGTGTAAGGGGTAGATAGCGTTGTTGTGGCATTTATGGTTGTCATAGTACCACCAAAATGCACCTCTTTTAGAATTGATTCGAAAGTTAAATATATGAAGAAATAAACAAACAAATGTTTTAATGGAAGATACAAGAATTTATTTCATAATTAATTTCAGCAATGTTATTATTGTTTGACTAGATATATTTATTAAATACCATCTAGGTACATAATAGTTTTGTAATTTTGAATTTCATAATTCACAAAACGAATGTATCTTATCAGTTTTAAGACGAGTCTATATTTATGAATGTGTGTGAGTGGGCGTCTATTTCGGCCGGGGTTCATCAACCGCCCGCGCCATACACTGATCCAAGGTGACAATGAATGCAGGATCCTTTTATTGTCCGGGGCAGTGTGCAGCAAGGCAGGCGGGTCACAGTTTTTCACATTTCAAATATAGCCTCTCTTTGCGTCAACTAAACTTGGCTGTTCTATGTTCATTGTGCCGAACTATCATTATTAGACCGAATTATAATATGTATAGTTTACAAAATCTACACAATTCGTATTACATTAGTATTTAGACAGACCCAGATTGCATACCATCTTTAAAAGCACTAATAGGTATATAGATAACGTTGGCTCTGTATGAGTTAGGTCAGATTTACGTCGTTATTTAATTTCAGGGTAAATAGACAATATATAATTTGTATTTAGGACTGTAACATTAAAAGAAATGGTTATATTACTTTTTAATATTATTGAGTACTTTTTGTGACAAATCAAATGAGGAAAAATTTTTATTGGGAATCAAATTTCAAAATGGATGGACGTTAAGCCGTTGGACCCATTTTTTACAGGAATCGAATTGGACTGTATTGTAGTATTATGACTCGCTCGCCTCATGTTTCTACTATATAACTTCTGTGGGACTTTTATAGGCGATTGATGAGGTTATCCAACTGGCGAATCCAATGGAAGAGCACATGATATTAGGTGTTATCAATGACACCAGACTTGTATCATATGCTGTCAACCTATGCTGATAGATGTAAGCACTCTAAACTACAGTAAGCCGTATGCTAGTATGCCACTCTTTTTGTTTAAAATGTATTAAAAAGTTACAGATAAAAAAATTAAATAGGTAGGTATCGGCTTAAAAAATACTATAGATTTGACTTTTTGATTCAACACTAAAATAAATAGTACCTCTTTATAATAATAATACTTTTCAATAAATAATCGCAAATGATTACACGGTTCATTAGATTTCTTTCAGTGACCTCGTGTGGCACCCAAATATCGAGCTTTTTTGTGTACTCAGCTTTTTACAAATAGGTCAAAATTGTTTTGTGGTCAATTACTAGTTCCTCGGCTATGTTGTAACTGCTGAAATGCCCATCTTGCTCCACTTTTTCAAAAATAGTGTCCATTTTATCCGTATCAGAGCGAGTAGCATCTTTGACATCAAAATTCCCGGATTGAAAACGCTTAAACCAACTTCGTGCTACTCTTACTGACACTGCATTAGGTCCATAAACGTCACAAATTTAGTGGCTTGTGTTGCATTTTTTCTTTTTTTGTAATAAAGTTTTAAAATGTATCTAATTTCTTCATTTGATTCGATCGTTTGGACAGAACGAAAAACAAATGAAATATAGTGGGAAACAAAATTTTCCTAATTTTATTCTATTTTTGAAATGTCACCTTTTTAATGCCATGAAAACCAGCCAGATACAAATAGTACAGCGAAAGGTATTTATACATACTATATCCAAAAAGACTTTTTCCCCGACCTAATATATACAAACCTATATCTACATTGATAGATATTCCGATTTTTTGCCTACATTGCAAGAAATCGTAAACATGTACGGATTTTCTATTTTAAAACCCAGTTAACAGGCGGAGTTGGTTAATGATGGCGAACGTATAGTCGGAAATGGCATTGATTGGGTTGCGGAACCAGCCATCGATCGCCAAGCGACTGGTCCGGCAAATTGACTCGCATCACACATAGACTGACTATAATACTGACTATAATACTGACTATATACAGTACCTCTACAGGTAGAACCTATCACCGAAATATTGGCCGTTGCAAATTAGCAAATTCGAACATGATCCTACAATACACAATGCTTAAAAACCAAAACAAAAACTTCTTAAATATTCACAAACTTCTTAAATATTCACAGTGGTATCAAGATCTAAATGCTTTAGCAAATCCACTACCATCAAGTTTATTGCGTTTTTTATTTTTCTTTATTGTAAAAAAGCGTACAGATGGCGGACTTAAAGCCTATTGACAGCCATCTGGTCGAGTAGTTAGCATCCCTTTCTGCTAAATCAAAGGTCCTCTGTTATTTAATATCAATAACACAAGCTTTTAATGTTTACTTTGGGCTAGAAAATAGGTGTGACTGTCAGAAATCTTATTAATATTGTCAATGGCGTTGTGTAGCAGTCAACCATGAGTAAAACAGAGTTCTCTTAAAGCGGTGCAGAATTATTAGAATCTCGTAATTATGGAAAACACATATAATTATATAATACACAATAAAAATATGCAAAATTATATAAATATAATTTTACATAAAATATAGTATGTATATTGTTTTTCTGTATTTTTACTTATAAAGGGATATTTAAGGCTATTATAGATTTTGTAAAAACATGCTTATTTCAATTTACCATGATTATATATTTTGTTATAAAAGTCTGGTTGATACTGCAAACCAATTTACATTTATGGTCACTGTTAATTTATGTTCAATTTGCCGCTGGAGTTAACTGAAGTAACATATTATAAAAGAGTTTCTCATTTTATAATAATAATAACATTATTATGAAAAAAATAACTAGCAAAGATTGAAAGACTGAATCTCGACGGGATTGAAAAATAAATCGATCCGGTTCACAAGCAACATGTTGTGGTCAATTCTAATGGGGACAGGGTGTGAATTGGGTTATCGCCCACTTACATGCGACTGTGAAACACCACAAGGCATGAGTCTTGTTTAAGGACACAATCATTTTCGTCCTCGTCGTTCCGTTTTGTCGAGTTTTAATATTTAAATGACTCTGTCGAACTTAATATAAGAAAAATTTAAGTATCAATCCATGCTCGAACAGTATAACCTGTACCCTATTCAGACATGTTCCCGCCTTCACGTTTTACCTCAACCCTCAGGCAGCTGGCCTCCCTCGCAAATATTTGTTGCTACAAGTATTTCGCATTAACACCTACTGAACCGGCCGCCTTGGTTTATTGAACTGGTTTTATCAATATTAGCATTTATATATTTGATATTTACCTGTCACTTGAGCAACCAGTTCTGGTTTCTGATCAATGAAGATAAATTTTGTAATGTTTAGATTTGGTCTAGATCTGATTTTATTTATTTTGTTTATTATTTGCTATGTCTTCAAACATTTATGTCATACCAAATTTTTATTTACTTTGCAATAAAGTCAAGGGTTTTAATACTATTAAATCTTTTGTTGATTGTTGAGTGCTGGCGGGTTAATCATACTTATTTTAAACAACAATGAAATGCTAAGTACATCCGAAAATGTTTACTATTCCCTGAATTTAACTAACGTAGAGGTATTATTTGTCCAAACACATCTATTTCAAAAATATTCTATTCGACGGAACTCGAAATGTATACCGTACTTAATTATTGATTCCTCTTATTTATTCACTACTCGTTTGTTAATAATTTTCATATTATGTAACCTATAACACATTGAACAGTAACGCAAGAATCATTCAATGCAGCTACAAATTGCGAGATTACATCTCATGAGTCATGCATGTATTATGTTCTTAAACGTTTACTATTGTACTGAACAATTATCGCATTTGCAGATTCTATGTGTTCAAGATGTATTCAAAAACAATTCTTAAATCAATGGCATAGGTCGGTTTTGAAAGATTACTATACTAACTCATACTTGGGATTCGTGCGGCGAGTGAGGTCGGTGGCCGAGACGCTCGTGTTTAGGCGCTGAGGCAATTACGCCAAGATGCTATGACTAGATTTGATTTGTTATTGCCGATATAATATGTAAAAATAACTCAATTCTAAAATAGAATCCAGCTCTATGAGAGATCATAAGTCAAATAATACATTTTAGTTGCCTACCTAAACTTGGACCTTTGATTATATTTAATTATAGCACATGAGAATAATTAGCGCCTGTACATAAAAGATAGATCATTAAGCGTTTCGCCACCAGCTGCCGCGGGACGTTTGCTGCGCTTGCTAAAGTTCTATCATAACCAAACTCACAATCCCAAATAAAAACTTATCATAAGCTTTAGTTCTAATATACACATAGCTTTTCTATATGTAAATGTTATAACCTAATCTAAACATGTCCAGTTAAAACTATCATAGGTCTTGAATTATAAAGCTAATATGAGTATTGTCTAGATTAAATTCATTGGTTGTAACATATATAATCAATACCTTGTACTTAGCTTTAAATTCATGAAGACAGAATATCGTAAGAAATATTAATACAAATCCAACGAAGGTGCTTCTATAGTATATTTTTGTATTAAATTGCAATATCTACCGATAGTATAAATAACCTACATCGAAAATGGTTCCTTATCAGATAAATATAGTTTTATAGTATGTGGACTCGCGTCAAACTTTCAGTATTGCTTACACAAAGTGTTGAGTGCTAACAGTGCGGATACTTGTCATGTTCCGGGGACGTAATATTAGACAAGTTTCTATGTAGGTTTTATTTTGTATTATTTAGAATTACCGTTGATTTTCTGATAATAATAAATATCCGATTTTTTGACTTAGTGATTCAATCGGTAAAATGATTAATTTAGCGACGACTACGTTCTTCGGGCGGTGGCGATGCTGTAGACCACGCCCAGCCCAGCCGGAGCTATCGCACGGGACAAGTAGCACTTGTTGCGTGGGATCCAGCCCTTTCTGCATAAATTTAAACACGCGAATAAGGGCGTGTTTAGTTATATGTGTTTAAATTAAAAACGACGAGTCTGCGCAAAATGCTAACACTACAACACTAAACACACCGCTCGTAAACTAGTTTCGATCACTACCACCAAATTAAACCACATTTAAAGCGTTGCTCTAAGTATCATACGATTCTGGAATAAAAAATATAAAAAAAAACCATTGTAAACAAGGTAAAGACTGGTTATTAATTTTTAAATAAATAATTTATTATTTGGATTAATCAAACATATGAAAACCTCGATTATTGTGTTAGTTAATATTTAGCCGAATGCAGCTACATGAAAGATGAGAACAGTGTCCTTTGTTAAATTGTCTTTTCCGGGATGTTACACAAAATATTGATGGACTGTTCTACTTCATACTGGAATAGCAACAGGCTGACTCACAAATGTGAGTTTGGTGGTGAAACTAGTTGCTAAATAATGCAAAAAAAACTGCCTAAAACCCTCATAGATCGCGAAATTGCGGTTTAAAAACGGGCACATATTTTTAAACAATAAAGGAAGAATTCAAAATAATAAACTAGGTTTTTCCTCAGGACAATTTGCGTTAAATCTAGTTTTCGATTTGTTAGTAGTTACTTCTAATAAAACCTCTTTCACTTTGCAACTTTTGATGTGTAGACAGCAATCAGACGGTGTAAAATGTTGTACCTCAATTAGGAGGACTCGCCAGCGCACAGATGAGCCGCGTTTGCTCGATGGCAAACCAATTACCGGCCCACTGATGAACGTCGAGCGTGCACGAAAGTTCCCATTCAATTTTAGTACGCTTCGCTGTGTGCTCTAACAATTAGAAAGGTTTCTGTAAAGTGGGTATTCATCGTAGAGCACTAGTCTGTATTTAATAATCCTATATATAATATCCATATAAAGTGTTGAGATCACAATACGACATTGCATTAGAACATTGGCTGCATTGCAGTTAATAGAAATATTATGAAATTATCAAATGTATAAATTTTTTTGATAGTTCCGAAACATTTATATGAAATAGTATAGCCAATGCTTAAAATATTATTTTTTTCATTGTGGTCTCCCCATATACTGTATGTGTACCCATAATTGTAAAAAAATAGGTAAATAGGTCTTGTAAATGTAAAAAAAAATTAGAGTCGCAAAAGTACGCGACATTTCAACTGGAACAACCAGGTGTTTAGGGACGATGCATCGTGCATTCGTAAATATCAAGATGCAATAAACGTATCGGCCGATCACCATTACGGTACTGTTGCCGCGACGGTACTGACCGCAATGGTGCCGCGGCGGTGTCGGGTTCGAATCCCGATTGCATAATTTGCCGCACATTCCATAAAAGTAGTAATACGCGTAGGACATATTATGAACATTTTAATAACTATTCAAAATTCATTTCTTTTATGAACATAACGATAATTTAAGTTTGACGAGCACTTCCGGGTGATACTATTTTTTAATTTACACATAAAACATTAAACATTTTGATTGATCACATAATATCATATAAAGTAATAAAAAATAATAGTTATTTTCTAAGCTATGGCCATTATAATATTTAACCTTCCTTTTAAAATTCCTTTACTTGGAATAAGTAATTTATCTTCAAGAAAAGGTTAACCACGGGCAGATGAAACTAGCTACGAATAAAAAAGTATTCGCTTTTGTCAAATTGCTTCAATGTTCGTCAGAAGCATGATTACATTTATTTATAATATCTGTCTATGGCTTTTAAAGTAGTAAGACGCCAGACAGGATCTTAACAGTGCTTTGAGAAGAAATTGAATTGCGCAATGGGTACGTGATGGGCACGGCAGCCGGGAAAGCCTGAGCTGTAGTGGTTTACCCCCGTCCCGTCCTATATATTATCAAGCGCGAGAAAAGGTTAAAAATTTCTCCGCCTCCTTTGTTCGCCGATACTTTTTATTTGAAAAGTCTGGGTTAAGACGGTATTTTTATCTTTGATATACTATATTATATAAATATGGTAATTTATGCAGCATATTTCGATATAAAAATAAATAAATAATTATATAAGGGGATACGGTAATAACTTCCTAAGTCAAAAAACCCGAAAAGCAATATCAAAAGCAGAAGTATGGGTGTTGAAGTCTCAGCTCATCATGTTACAGAGGCTGGACTCACAACTATAAAAAAACTTGAATGGATTTGTATTTGTACCTAATCAAATTTTAACACCAAACTTTATAGTACCTAAGCAGAGTGTGATCTTTTGATTTGTTGAATGGAAAAAAAATATCTAAAACTACAAAAGTATGTCCTTTAATCAGACTTATTCTATGAATAAATTTTTCCTGGGTACGGGAGTAAGGTGTTTTTTATTTATAACCAAAAGTAATATATAAAGTATCAAACATATACTTAAATATTATATATATTTAATATAAAAATATTATATACATTAAAATGTTTCGGTTAACGTGATAAGTAGGTACTTATTATATGTGGATCATAGTAGGCAGATACAATCTAGCAGTACATGCGCTGTACTGCTAGATTGTACTTGCTGCCGGCCGGCGGCGGGCGGGCGGCGACCACGGGCCTAGGTGTTTTTGCGTCAAGTGGCCGGGAACAATGGCCGAAGCACGCATTCCAAACACGTCACCGTTACCTCGCGGCATAATCACCGCGAAAGGCCGATCGAAGATGCTTCTGCGCAACGCACCGCTCAGAGCTATGAAAAATACCAAGCATTTTTTTTTAAACCTTGTTCCTATGATCAGAGAGCATACAATTATGTATAACAGGGATCATCAAAATGGATGTGCTCCAATATTGTAGCTTTATAAAATTAGTAATCAATGATTTTATATACCCACATCTATATTTAGGTCGAAAAATTAACCATCATTTTGGACATATGTTATGCATAAGTAGGTACTCCTTTTACTAGATTAACGGCGAAGTATGAATATTAAAATTATGTATTATAAATATTTATACTAATCAAACACATAGTCCTTGAAATAACCGAAAATGAGTTTGTATTGGTGTCCGTTCAGTAACCCAATCAGCAATGGTAATGCAATGTATGGAAGATATTGCCCATTCATTGTTGCGTAACAAGAATAATTTTTACTATGACGTTTTAATAAAGTAACATTACATGATACAATAACCTGTTTATTCTTTGATTATTTGATCAAAGATGATCTTTTAAAAAAGCTTTATCGGATAAAGCCCATTTAAAAGATTATCTTTGGAGGTATGTAATATGTAATGTAAATAAACCAGCTGATAAGTTGTTTGAAATTTCAACATAGCCTTGAGAAAACTGTCATAACAGTTATATTATTGTGATAGAGATATGCATATCAACTTGGATTTTTACTGGGACAAATTACCTACACCCTACTGTCACTGGCTCGAAGTTCGTTCGAAAGAGACGTTCACAAATATAAAACTGTTTTACAAGACAAAACTGTATTACAAGTAGGTACCTTCTTAGTAGCTAGCTATCTACTGAATAATGAATGTTGTATTTGCACGAGTTTTACTCAACTGTTTTGTTATTATACAAAATAGTCGAGTAATACACATGCATCATCCAGCATGCATCCAGTCGACTACAGCCATAGTCGACTGGATATCTTGTAGAAAATAGATAGATAGTTTTTTAACTTGTTGACTTAAACGTATGAAATACACTCAAGTAGAAGAGGTGTCTGCGCTGTGTTGGCTCGATGCCAGACCAAACAGGGTCAGACAAAAAGTAAGGGCGATGACGACGACCGCGCCTCAAAATAGCGGGCAAAGTCAAGGCGTGTTTGTGCACCCGCGCCTCACTATAAACTCCAGCTGGAACCAAAATGCTAGTATACACGCATCTTGACTATTCCTATCCTTTACTTTTTTAATTGGAATACACTGCGGCACACCCACAGCTTGTCAAACAGGCACATTTTGACCGTATTTTAACAATTTCCACTCCTTTTTCAATGACGTAATCTAACCTCCATTTAGAGTAATGCAAAAAACTCACCCTGGCAATATTTAACCCTGGCCACACCTATTAATAAATAACATTTACTCGCAAAAGTTATTGTGCAATGACATGACATGGACATATATTTTTGTCTATTTTGTCTATTTTTAATCATTTTAGATTGAGCAAGTCAAGTCAATGGACACCATTGTACCGTGTGGCATATTTTTCGCATATCGGTCAGAAGAATCAGAAAGATCTGTTCTTGGGACCTTTAATAAAACTAGTCGAGTGTTCAGGAATCGCACCCTGTCGTATTAAAATATAAAACTTACATTATTTCTATTTGGACCACGCTAAATGTGCCACCATACTTACAATACTAGCTTACATTTGAAATTCGTAACGCCTATCAAATAATTGACAGTGGCAGTTTGCAGGATACATTGCAAGAATGGCTGATGGCCGTTGATTTGGAAAGGTACTCGAACGACTGCGTACCGGGAGACGCAGTGTTGCTAGGTCTCCCACATGGAGGACCGACTATCTGGTAAAGGTCGTAGGAAGCCGCTGGATGCGAACAACGCAGGTCCGATCGTTTTTGAGATTCTTAGGAGACTTCTCTTGACTAATATGACGACGACGACGATGATGATGATGATGAACAAATAGTTGTAAAAAATAATTTTAAAACATTGCAACCCTTTTAGATTTTATACGTTATACGAAAATTTCTCTCAAGTTCCAAAGCAGTGCCAAAATAGTTACCACTGTAAGGTATATTTGATCGGTATGGATTCGCATTAAACTTCTTTCCACTTGCCTCGGATAATGGTGGAGATAAAAATTTTAACCTACCTTAACCCACCTAAGACGTGGAGCCGCAAGCTCCACGTCTTAGCTGGGTTACGGTGAGTCTCCGACGTCAACGTAAGGGCATCAGGATCTAGCGTCGCCACGGCAGCGCTTCCCCCATTGACACCACCAAAGGTGATTAGCGCCACAACCAGTCTTGGGCCTAAGAGACGACAACAGGCTCAGCCCGTATCCCATGGCATGTTCAACCATAGACTAACTCGTTTTAAAACGGTTTTAAAAGACATCTTAAAGAAAATCTCCAGGCCCTAAATTAAATAGTATTAGTGGTTTTTTATTTTATCATCATCGTTTCTATTAATAGCATGCCGTGAAAACACGCAAAAGGATTACTTCTTGAAACACTATTAGTAATGGAACTTTAAGTTAATTATATATGAATCTGTTGTCATTTCCATTAAATAAAATAAATGAATAAATATGCCACGCTCTTCCTTAAAATAAAATATCCTGGCTATTCGAAAGGAAATTAGAACCTCACTTCGATATCGGCTATCAAAATTTATGGTTATAATTAGAACGCCCCTGGGTGAGACGGTCTGTCGGTTGACTGACTGGCCGGCGCCGGGCTGCTGCTGAGAAAGAACAAGGACACTTGTAGCCTGTCGACGCTATAGTAATTGAAACATAAACATTGTGACTCCATATCCGTCACCGCTATTCACTATTGTGCAGCAACAATTGGAGACATAATAGACTTTGCAACACCAACTTTGTATTAGATGACACACTGATATTTTGAAGTATGAGAAACAGTTGAGGAATTATTGCGTTGCTTAGCTATTTAAGAAACTATAATAATTTTATTCTTAGGAAACATTCTCAGTAATTGTGCTTTTCTTGTTAAACAGATGACTTGAAGGCGGTGACGAAGCGTCTGATCGCGCAGGCGAAGAGGCAGGGCTCAACAGACAATATCTCGATAATCGTGGTGTTCCTGAAGGACCCGCGTGATATCGCCGCAGACAACCGCCCGCCCATGGATCTTGGGTAAGTTCTATAGGAAACCAAAATATAACGGTTTAATTTATTTTGAAATATTTTATTTATACTATGCGATATTTTTGAAATATGTAAATATGATTATTATTTAATTATTTTTTAATACTTTTGTTAGTATGTTTTTTTGTTGACTGCCCTTAAAATAAATAAATAAATAGGTACTACAAAAATCTGTAGGTAAAGTCGTCCTTAGAAGTATGCACTGATAGTTACTAGCAATAGTTGGTGTGACATAGTACTACAGTGTTAATTTACTTATTTTATTACAAGATTATTACAAGACTTAATGAGAAGTTCTATTCATAAAGACATTATGTATTTGAGAAGTTTAATTAAAAGTATTATGATAAAAACTCAATGTCCGTTTCATGCAAAAATATATCGGTTTTACTGACCTTGGTTACTCGCAAGCATGTAGCGAATTATTTTGATTTCTATATTCCACTAACTTAAGGAAATAAAAGATCTAACGGTTCTTTAATTTAAAATTAGAATATATGACAAGTAAATACATTGAAGTACCTGTCGTCAATAATTTTCTATTATTTTATCTTTAGGTTCTATTTTGCCTAGCATAGCTGGACTAAAAATAATTTAACAAAATAATTTACAAAGAATAAGTAGGTAAATTTTAAATTTTGTTCTTTCACGATGAGAATGTGAATAATCCGAATATGATAACCTTTGTATCCCTATTTCTTATCGTATATAAATTTAAATTGTGACATGATTCATTTCGCGAATTGTCCAACTAACATTGTTGTTTGTTCTAGTCGTAGATAAATCGTGGGGGGCTGGCTGGCAATACTTAAAAAAAGTACCAGCCAGCTTTAATTTCTTTATGTAAATTATTTTCAAATGTTTACATTGAAGTTTGTCATTGTAAAATTCTGGTAGTAATACACATGCTATTTTTACTTGCATAACGATACCTTTATTAAACATAGGCTGGAGAACACGCTCGCGAACGCACCGCCGTTCGGGATGGAGGCCGAGGCGTGCAAGTTGCAACCGGACGTCTTGTCTGGCGAGTCCGAAGGCGGTTGCGCGGATGCAAGCGCCGACAACGATGTCGAAACATCGGACAGTGACAGCGAGGACCTCGGCCCCGAGACCGCCGTCGACGCCGACGACCTTGATGCCGATGCCCCCCATATTGACCCGGCGCCGTCGACGCCTCCGGCTGATGAAAGTATGTATATATTATTCAAACACACACCGATGGACAGAAGTGAAGGATATTAAAAGGGAGGCTTTAGCTTTATTGGAGGTTGTAAGGAAAGCCTGCGATAAGGTATCGCTCAAGGTGCTCTATTGAAGCTTTCCTACGACAGGTGGTCTAATTTTGCGACTAGTTCACTACTTTTCAAAATCAAATTTTTGATCGCCGAATTATATGTTCCTACCAGAGACAAATTTTTGATCGCCGTATTATATGTTCCTACCAGAGAGGCTACACACCAACACAAAATTAAAGTACGCATTCTGATTACGTTTACGTATAAATGTACTCAATCATGCATTATACACGCGATGGAGGCATCATCACTATATATCATCGGAAGTATCTGGAAACTCTCTAAAAGATAACCTATCAAGCCGTACAATCCAGTTGGTATTAAATCGTCTAGAGAAGGTATTAAAATTCTTAAAATTTGGGAAAATTTTCTTCTGTTTAACAAAGCTAGTAACATTTTCTTAAATAGCAAATTTTGGGACTCCAACCAAAAAGGGTGGAATTTTAATAGTGGCAATAATTATGTATGGGCTACATGTTAAAATGACAAGAGCTCCATGGACTCGTACCTTTATATTTACTCTTTTTGGCCATGCTGCAAATTTGATTTCTATGACCAGTTGCAGAAACGATACGATACATATCTGGAGATATCACAAAAAGTAAGAAATTTGGTTGTTGTAATTATTGAAAATCACCAATTAGTACTACATTACAGTAGGTATGCAAGACTTAATTAACGATGATTGATGTTTTTGATAGTAATACCAGTACGTCTTCCTCTGCTCTATTTTCAGCGCCCGTTAGGGCTTTTTAATTGTCATAATTGACTTTCTTATTATACTTGAAGTGACCTTTGGTAATTAAAGATTATATAAAAAAAAGATTGATGTTAAAAAATCAAAACAGTGCCCAGGGTGTGGGACTTATATTAGAGTTCGTTGATGATGAAATTAAAACAATATTGGCGGCTCGTAACAAAGGGGTCTTTGTTTTATACTAAATGAAGGTGCTAACTATGCACATTTGGTAATCTAGATTATGAGAGCAAAAGAAAAGTTTTATTAAGCGTCACGATTTAAGTGCTAAGTCCGCCCTCATGCGAGATTAGACCTCCCCCTGCCCCCCTCCCCCCGAAGGGTACAGAAGTTCAATATAATTGATTAATTATCAACTAACATGAAACATTATATACAAAGAGAAGGAAATTCCTAGAAAGACTCCTATATTAAATAAATCCTTTCTATAGTCTTCCTATAGTAAATAAATATTTTTTATAACTTTTTCATAGATGTTGACAAACATCGCCCAATCTAATAATAATTGATCTATTAAGTTTTAGAATAGGATAGAAACCTTATAAGAACGAACGTAACAAAGTAGAAGGAAACCATTAGGAATCTTATTTATTTAAAAAAATATATGTAGGCATTTTATTATGAACGTACTAAGTACCAAGTTAATTAGGTAGGTAAAGTAGGTACATTACTATCTACATCATCTCCAGGTCAGAAGTTCGGGGTTCGATTTTTGCTAATGTCAATAATGTTTTTTTATTGCTTCATACCGACATATCATAATATGCAGTATAATATTAAAACTAATTTTAACGATTAACGGTATACATAATTAATATTCAACTTGGTACAATACAAAACAAAATACTGTTTGTGTAGTAGTACGTAATTTAAAATTGTCACGGTATCCTTGGGTTGGGTGCAGCGCGCGCCCCATGCCATGCCGCGGCCGCGCGCCCTCCCCTCCGTCCCGCTCAGTCTCTCATTGAACGTCCGTATGACTTGTACTGTTTATGTCGCTGCTCTCCTATTGTAACCGGGTCTTTTGTCTACACTTTTACTGATCGAATAGTAAGCCGACTGTCAAGATTATAATCAGTGCAGTGAAATTTCCGTTTACGGTATGTGATTTATGCGGATGTTGTTGGCTATTTTCACATTCCTAATAGTTTGTGAAAGGTTATTTCTGTGTTGATTCATGCGGAGCGGTGTTCTGGAAATAGATTGGTTCGCCCAAAGGCGCATCCCTCAGTAGTCGGAAACCCCGCAGGTTTTGTTGCCTAAATTGTACAAGTAGGTACCATTCGGATTTAGTTTCCGTCATAGCGGGCGTGTCTTTACTTTGGAGCTCGTTCTCGAAATGGCGTCTGCGAATGTCTTGCGGATTTGAATTGGCGACCGGTAAATATTATCATAGGGACCTACCTAGTCCGTCATCCGTTAATATTGTAATACGACGGTGTGATTGTTTCATCTTAGAATTCTTGTGAGAATAGAATATTAATAAGATTCAAAACCAAGGGTGTGTCACCTGTTGATTATGAGCTTGAGAGGGTGAGGTTGCTTGATAGCCGGGCTTACGCCAAGTGAAAGATACGATTTATTGTCTAAAGTGAAGTTTGTTGTGATACAGTGGAGGAGGTCCACGTTGACGGCGCTTTGGTGGATAATGTAGCAGAGAGTGGCGAAGAATCAGAAGACGAGTGGAACTATTTTAAGGGTGAGGGCGAGGGTGAACGGGAGGAGCATAACCCCAGTGAGGAGCAGGACGAGGCCCCACTCTCGGAGACACCGTGCCAGGATAATGTGAGTTCATTAAAATCTCTTTTAAACAATTATCAACTTATTCAATGTTAGCTTGATCTTAGGCTTGCTGACCTTCAAATTTAAAATGATAAAATCTAACAGACAATTTGACAAACTAGTTAGTGAAGTCAGCCATTTCATATAACTCCCAATTCCAAATAATTGATAACAATGTAGTGTCAGAATGTTGATAAGATTTTATGAGCTTTGTGATAGCGAATATTATTAGTATTATACCTATTTTGTTTATCCAGAACTTGCTTAAAATATTTGAAGTGAAGTTAATATAATATGAAATAGGTTAGTGTACTAAAAATAGTAATGAGTATAATTACCTACTTCAGTAAAATATCTCATTGCTCATCAACACTATTATTTGTCATCACCTTAATATAATATATAATATTGTAGGCCAGTTTAAAATACTTAGTTGTTATATATCACAATATTTAAACTTAGCCCAGAAGACATAATTCTGTAAGTATTTTAGTGCTTATTCAAAATTAAATGTCAAGTAAATATAATTGCCATTATCTGTGACCTTACTAAAGAGCAACCTATGAAACCAGCACTAAATATAGTCAGGTAGTCAGTTTGTTTTATCCTGTATGATGTTTGAATGTTCATTTTGCAACATAAGGAGATATTAATAAAAGTTGTGTAGTATGTTTATAATATCTCCTTGTCCTTTTTATTATTATTTGTCTGTTACATTATTTGGCACAATGATGTTTTAAAGGCATTTATTATCTTTTGTAAGCCGAAGAGGAATAATCTGTTTTAACTTCAAAATAAGTTCATGAGGAATGTATAATATAAATTATCACACAAAAAATTATAATATTAAAAAAACATTATCATTAGTATAATATAATTTGTGCAGCCATTTAAGATACCAATGGGTTTATAGACAATTAAAATTTTAAGGCTTGAAACTTAGAATCAGCTTAATACATTATTAATATTAACTGTTTCATGGTTACTGGGAGTATTGTAGCATAATAAATATGTGGAGAGCTAATAAATATTGTTTTAAGTGTTGAAAAGTCATATAAATGTCATATTAACAAGTATGTATAAAAGTAAGATGATGTGGTTAAATTTACTTAAGTATATTTTGTTCCAATTTCAGTCGGCGTGGGAAACAAGCTCTGTAGACATGAATAGCTCCCCACTTAACCCAGATGCGCCAGTGTTCGTGCCTGGCTCTGTAGCTGGCAGTGATGTCTTGCTGGCAGAGTCACCTCGCAAGCCTTTACCTATGGATGATATTGAGCTTCCAGATGTGGCACAATTTGAGACTGAAGCTGTTGTTAGGCCTGCGGAATTACTAGACTTAGATAATTGTGATCAACTTAACGGCCATCATGTAAGTTTACCTTTGTATTTGTGCATTTGCTCCAATTTGCAATGCTTTTTAAAATTTAAAAAAAATATATAATATCAATTCAGCTAAATTGGCCTTGTTTACGTTGGCCCTGTTTCTTTTCAGCACTGACTAAAATTTAATTTAAGTTCAGTCTTACTCATTCATTAAACTTTTCTAAATGTGCATTGTAAAACATGTCAATTAAGACAAGTTTTAGTGGCACCTAATTAGACATTACTAAAAGTCATTCTATCCATTTCATATTGAATTAGAATGAAAGATAGGCAATTGACTTAATTCTAGTTTAAAGGGCCAGCTGAATCCACACCATTACTTTTATTATATAATATATTGTTTTACTCAATAGTGAAACTTTAATATAAATTAGTTTAAATTTTCTATAAATAATATTTATTTAAAGTTACTATTCATTTCTTTCAGAATGTATCATTAGATGAAGCAAAAGAACAGTTGAACGGTAACAATAAGTACAATATGGATAGTCTAGGATTTGGGTTCAGTGTAGGCATGGAACCTGATAAGGTCACAGATACTGGACTAATACAGGACTTTGAGAGGATACAAAAGGACACCACAGATTTCTGCAATATACAGGTATCAAATATATTTGTTTATAACAATTAATTTTATTATTTGTAAGAAAAGTGGAGTGAGTTACTTGATTTTTTATAGTAACTTATACTGGGTTTTAATACTGTATGTATTGTTTTGCTTACTATGGATAGATAGAGTTGCAATGCATAATAAATCAACATTTTAGTTAGTTTTTTGTATATATTCAGTAATAAAAATTATTTAAATATATATTAATTAAAATGTACCTTAAATTGTGCCAATAAATCATGCTAAAGAAAACAATATAAATCAAACCTACGTGCAGTTAGCAAAGTTAACAGTGGCATTCTAAACTATACCCATGATAGTAAAAATTTTCACTTTGAGTATGCATTTGTATGTTACAGGTATTCCAGGCACACACTGAAACAAATCCATTTGCATCTGAGGACAATGATGAACTACTTGAAAGGCTAAAAAATAAAGAAAGAGATCCCATGAACATGAGTTTTTACCAAGAAAAGGATGATGATACATGTGAGAGGCTTGTCAGAAGTGATCCAGATGATTTAAATGCAGTTCAAACTCTACCTGACAGTGATGACGAGGATATTCAATCAAATGGTGTTTGTGAAAATGTAATTGAAAATGAAAAAGAAAATATTAATCCAGATGAACATATAGATCTTTTAAGAGCTGCAGGTGATATTCCTGAACCAAATAATGACATAATTATGTTTGATGAAAGAAAAGACATTCTATCAAAAAATACCCCTTTAGACTTTGGACAAGGTGACAATTTTATGGATTATAATGCTAGCAGCACCAATAATATGCAAGGTTATTCTAACTTTGAGTTTGAATCTAGTAATGTTTCACAAGCTGCTATAGCTCATACAGACACACCTGAATCTCACAAATTAATGTTTGAACAGATACCTGAAATACCTGATGGTAAGAGTTCTGAATTAGGTTTTTCAACTGAAGATTTATTAGACCAGACAGAGAGTGAAAAAGATGCAAGAATTCTTACACCTCAGGATGAACTATCGCAAGATATTGATATGGAGAACAAAAATGAGGATTCACCTTGTATAGAAGGACAAGAGCTTACATCTAAAGCAGAAGAAGATCAATATGTTCAGTCACAAATTTTAGAGGATAACTTAAATGAGGACATTGTTCCAGAACCAGAATTAATAGAAGATGATATCAATTTAGCTTCTACAGAAAGTTTACCGGCATCACTGCTACCTTTAGAAGACAGACTAGCAGAGGTCGTTACTCCCGAAGCCAGTTACAATATTGAAAATAGTGTTGAAGTAGACATACACCAAAGTTTTGATGAAAAACCTATTTTAAATATCAATAATATGCTTCAAGAGGATGGCAATAGGGATAGTATCATAGATCATATAACTCATGCAGAAACCGCAGTAACACCCAGTGAAACGCCACTGCTGGCGCAGTCGCCGCTTCCGTCTCAATCTCCATTACCGAGCGATTCTCACATATCCGCCGAACCGCTCGTGATCACGAGCTCGCTGCCCGACGTCGCACCAGTGACCTCCCTCCAAGCCGTGGAATCTGGTGAGCCGAAGTCTTCCGCCCCCGCCCTCGCGGCTGATTCCCCGGTGCCGGCGCTTCAGGCGCTCACACCCGAACCCGATCAAGAGCCCGCCGCCGACGGGCCGCTGGCTGCCGACGTGCCCCTGCCGCGGGAGTCGCCACCACCCACTGCGGCCCGGTGCTCCCTCCCCGTCGACGCTTCGATACAGAGGGAGGCACCCCTTCCCGTCGAAGAGCTCGCCCCCGTCGACTCCGCGCTCCGGCGTCTTGACGAGCCGTGCTCGTCGCCCGCCCCTGTCGCGGCCGCCGAAGAGGTTACCATCCAGGAGTACCAGGAGAGATTCTCGCCGGAAGTCTCCGCGCCCGCGCCCGACATCGTACCTGAAACCCGCGAGCAACAGCGCTCCGAGCTCGTCACAGACATCGACATCGGCATCCCAGAGTCTAGGGCGCAGGAAATCTGTGTGCCCGTCACCAACGAGATACTGCACGAAGACGCCGTGCGGACAGCGGCCACCCCGCCGGCCTCGCCCGCAGTGGACGCAACCACTATCGCCGACGACGTGGCATCCACATTGAACATTGCCCCAGTCAATGAGACCCCTATTGCTGCCGACGTCGCACCAGCTGTCGTAGCTGCCGTTGCCGCAGCCGGTGTAGCAGTCGCCACAAGCGCAGCCTCCAAGAAGACGCCTGCTGCGAAGAAGTCACCCACAACGCCCACCGCTAGGGCTATCTCTAAGACACCAGCGAAAACGAACACTGTCGGCAGTCCGCGAACGCCCACCGCCGCTGTAAAAAAAGCTGCGCCACCGACTCCCGGCGCAGCGCGCCCATCCCCTGCGCGCCCGACCTCGGCTACTAAGGCGGCCGCCGCATCCAGCACTAAAGTGGCCGCTGCCCCGCGCCCTTCAACGACGAAGCCCGCTGCAGCCGGCACGCGCGCACCCCCCAAGCCCACGGTGGCGCCGGTGCCCGCCAAGCCTGCCGCCATAAAGGCACCAAACCCGTCTAAGGCGCCCGCCGCCCGCGCTCCCGCGTCTGTCCCGGCCAGGAGCACGGCGCCCCGGCCTTCGAGTGCGCCTGTGCTTAAGTCCGCGATGCGCCCCGCGCCCGCAGCCTCCGCGCCCGCTGCCCCCGCCCCGCGCGCTGCCCTCAGCCGCCCCGCGCCAGGCCCGCGACCTGCTCCCGCCGCCGCCAAGGCTAAACCAGCGGATTCTAAACTGAAAGTAACAGAAAAGAAACCCCTCACGAATGGTGACGTGAAGGAGACAAAGCCTACCGCCAGCCGGGCGGCCGCGACCCGGCCCGCCCCGCGCCCCACTCCCCGCGCGCCCGTGTCCGCCGCGCCAGCGCCCGCCGCAGCCACCAAGTGAGTGACTGAATTTACTAATGACGTGTAAAGAGTGGGACAAATCTTGTGGATTTTTTGCTAAGATATCCGATTTAGAAACAAGTTGCTTAGATTGGTAATCAAATATGTGCCAAAATTAAATAAAATATTTTGTCTTTGACTATACTTTACTTTTTCTACAAATCCGATATCTATCTTTCTGTCTTCACATATGGACTCCTCAGTCGCTTACCATAAGACGGTGTAAAGTCATTTGCTGAGCTTTTTATACAAAAAAAAATCGTAAAAAGATCGTCTGACGGACTGTGCTCCCCAGGCCCGCTGCGCCGAAGCCTGCACCCCGAGTTGCAGCCGCGAGGCCGTTGGACAAACAGACGAAAGACCTTACTAACAGGCGCATCACGACCAAAGCTGCGCCCCCGAAGACCGCCACGACCAAGGTGAGGATCTGTTGATACAGGAAATTCGCATCAAAATTTTTTTATCAAATAACACAAACAAAGACCCTGGATTATCGTCGTGCTCACTACTTTGAACAACGACTTTCGATAATCGCTGTCGCTAAACGAAAAAGTTTAGATATATATGACCTTGAAAATTGTTCAAGACTTTATATTCAAGGTCAAAGTCAAAATATCGTTATTTAATTGAGTCTACTCATTTACTAAGTTCTTTTAAACCGTAAAACGGAATATGTATGAGAAAAATAAATGTAATTAATAAATAAATGAATATAAGGGGTTAATGTATTTATGAGGCTTTCAAGAGAAGTTGTCACGAACGAAGTTGTCATCACGTTACGTTAAGTCATCATTTTAACACGTACCAACCAGGACTGGGCCAGTGTGATGGTGTTGCGAAAACTTCTCATGTGTTTCCTTCATGTCGAAAGGTTGTATCCTGCCATGAATCATATATAGGCTGTAAATGATACTGATGAAGATGCTTACAAATGTTTGTATCCTGCTTATCGATACTGGTTTTGTGAGTTGGATGCAATGATAAATTTCTTTTATTTCGTTCTCAAATTCCCGTAAAATAAAATGTTCAACATAAACATTGTTTTGTTTGTAGTTTTTAGTATCTACAATAGGTACATAGATATATTGCTTGCTCTCTACATAGCTCCAGAGGCCAATTTTTGGCTTTTTGCTCTAACATTCTGATATAAAAAGGAACATAATGTCGATTATGTAGTCGCTTAACACATTGTGATAGGGCATTTATCGGTCACGTACTAGTGCTGGTAACGGGTGATTTATCGCGTAATATCGCGCTAACGTAGACCTCTAGAAAAATTGCGATAACTTCAAAAATATTTGTTTGATTTCAATAATTCTTTTTGCAAATTATTTATTATATTTTATTATATTTAGAAATGTATTCTTGGCTACAACCCTACCGCTTTATAGCGAAAACTCAAGTATATTGGAACCCGTATTTTAACGTGACTCGCGCTCCACTAACAATCTATCAAAAACGTATTAATACGTGATCATATTCCCTGTTGTGACGATTTAAAAGAGCTTAGTAAATAAGTCTATTTAAATAAAGTTATTTTTGACTTTGACTTTGATCCGATCACAATGTGTTAATGTAGATTTTGTAACTTTACTTTCAAAGTATCAGCAAGCAACTTTTCACGCTGACGCAAAATCCAATGTTTGGCTCGAACAACCCATTTAAAACTAAAACTTCAAAATCGGACACTCAGCCTTCGAATTTGATTCGAAATTGACTAAAATTGTAAAACCGTTTGTGTGCACTTTGGGTTTTTTAGCATTCTGCTTTGATACAATTTGATTATTTTGTAATAAGATGAACATGATGTGAGACATTGAAATCTCTTGTCTCCAGAATGTCGATACATCTAAGTGATTTTTTAATATTGCATGTGATATATGCATTATTAAAATAGGATATGTAATCATTATTATTTGATGGCTGAAGCGGTAGCTACCGATACAAAGTTATTTGCAGCTTGTTTCTTTTCTTTAATTTCATTGTTATACTTACTTTGTAACAAAGCAATTGATAAGAATATTGCTCAGTGGTTTTAAATTTAACTGTCATTATGAGTTAGCAGCAGGCCAGCTAGCAGGCTATTTGCTTGTTTGACACACTTGAAGAGAAGTAAAGTTATACAAAGTTATTTATGAGATTGTTAAAAAAGTTTAGATGATTATACTCTTTCCCCTTATAATTATGTAAGTGGTATTGATGATGAAAATAACATTAATATTAAGCCTGGCTCCATAGATAACTGCTAAGTTGACAGGACTAATTTTCGCTCTCATATAAGTTGCAAATATTTACAAAAATTAGGGAAGTCGTAAACTTATTCATTAGAGCAGAGATTTGTTGATGAGATTTGTAAATAATATGTGGTTTGTTTGTTGTTAAGGCGCCGGCCGGTAAGACCGCGCCCACAAAGGTAACCCGCAAGTCTGTGGAGGCGCCGAAGCCGCCGGCCGCCGCGGCCCAGAACGGTCTGCCTAACGGGGCGGAGTCCCCGACCAAGCCGCCGCCCAGCCCGCCGGCCGCCGACAATGCATTGTTGCCCGACGTCATCGCGTAAACGGCCAACATGATTCCTATTATTTCCGCTTGAATTTTGTGATTTTCTATAAGTGTATGATAGTTTTACAGCCGTTTGGTGCGGCGAGTCGTTAGGTGCGGGAGGCTCCTCCCAATTTTATATTATAGAGTCGCTTTTATAGACTTGTACGTTGCCGGTTCGTTACGCGGGCGCCGGGCCGCCCCGGCCGTCCCTAGATGGTTATCCATAATCCTGATTATAAGTCTGTTTTAGAATTTTATATTACCAACGAACTATTGATTTACAATCTGGCTTCTAATTTATTTTCTTTGTATAACCGTATTATTTAATAAAATGTGAACGACTGAGATATTGTTTTATTTATTAAGGATTCGAAATTATTAACTTGTCGAAACGATACGAAACGTTAAAATAAATATTGTTTATTTAATTCGTATTAGCTTAATGTCTATGTAAACTTAAATATCATGGTGTTACAAAGAAATACTAAAATATAGCATTTTATTGAAATAAACGATTATTACACCCTATTCTTTTTTAATTGGTTAAATCCCTCACGGAATTTCTATATGTGGAAATCGAAGGTCCGTATCTCTTAGGTTGTCCTGTATCCACTTTTCCGCCTGCTGTGTCATCTCGTAATCGAAATGATCACGCCAACCACCGGCTTTTCCTGAAATATGATAGTTTTCATTAAAAACGGTCTATGGTGGATAGATTCGTAACTATGTAACAGGATCAATTATTAGGAAATTTTGCTGTATAAAAAAATTGATATCGAAATGCATCTTGTCTAGGACCAATGTTGAGATGAAGGCCAAGAGCTACACCGTTAAAAATAAAAAAAATGCCTTGCCATTTTACGTTACAAATTTTAAATTTATACATCACAGACAAAATAAAACATGAATTTGAATACCGAATCCCTTAATTAACATAAGAGTGTATCATAAAACTCCATTAAAAAACTATATCCATCGCTCTGTAATTTTTTTCCTTAAATTGTAGCGGCAAAAGTATTAGAACAATGGATACGTAGTGAAAAACAATTACGTATAAAAATGAAGCGTTTGGCTGGTCATTATTTGATCCTGATTAGCTCAACTAAATCTTTTAGAATAAAGTCTGTAAGTGTGACAAGGATATGGTCAATTTACAAGTTTTCAAAGAGAACGTGCCCCTGAGTACATGAATCAAACCAAAAATGTTTACTAACGATTTTTCATGTATTGAACTCAAACTTACCTTTTCGGATAAATGATTCTTCTCCACTAACGGAAATACTAAGTTCCTTCATGACGTCATAGTTGACAGACTTGTTGTTTTTGAAGTTTTCTATGCTCAAGTGGTCACATAATTTCAATACTTCTTCATCAGTGTATTTTTTATTAAGAAATTTTGCTACTCGTCGTACAGCTGCTGGTAAATCCTGTGGAGGCCGCAGATTAAAAATTATCATATAGCGAGTGCGTATTCAAATCAGCTACATAACGTGTACATAGAACTCGTAGTTCTATGATAACTTTTATTGTTCTTCTTTTTTTCTTCTCAGTATTTGCTTCAGTCATTGTAAGTTAAATAAGGAACGGGTTTGTATTGTAAGTATGTTTAGACTTACTTTAGCTAGCTCCTCATAAAATAAAAATAGCATATGGGGATGATGTCTAAGGTCCCACGCTTCTTTAAGATGTTCAAAGTAAGGCGTCCAGTGATCTGGAATTAACAATATTTAAAATTAATAAGAATAAGATATATCTTTATTGTACATCAGCCAATTCAAGAAGAGAAATACACAAAAAACATTTAACTAATTTTGTACAAAGGGCGACCTTATAGCTAAAAGCGATCTCTTCCAAGTAACCTTAGGATGGACAGGATTAAAGATAAAGTACTTGAGGAATACATAAATGATAAAAGTCATTACATACAAACATTAAGTATATTCATACATAGGTACTTACTTAATGATAGCATATAAGATACATTAGATAGTTACCTATACTAGACTGTTTACTAGATAATATGTCGTGACAGAAATTTAGAACCTTTAATGAGATCTTGAGCATTTTTCATTTCTTAGTATTGAGAATAGGTAATGAGATATGTACATTGAAAAATGAAATTATCTTAATGGTAATTATTATAAAGCCTATTACTTGATAGGCGAAGTGAGGGTGAATTCTATCCACAAGCACCTCATTTGATTTGTTATAACAGCGATTTAAGACATATATTGAAAAAACGTTCTCTGCATAGACACTCAACACTAATCATAAACACAATAATCAATTTTGAATAGTAAATTTAAGTCATAATCTTTATGCGAAAAGTAAGTATTTTTCAATAAATGTGTTTTATTCACCGTGCACCGTATATAGGTAGAACGTCAGAAGGCAGATATAAATATAAATGTGTACATATTATTTCTTTATATCAATAACGCCATAAACTTACGCAAATCTTTAATAAAGAAATTCCAAAACGTTTTCAAATCTCCATTATAGCCTTGAGTTCTCATAAGTCTATTTAAGTGATAGAAAGACACAACGACATCTCTGGGGTCCCTGGCTACGTATACTACCCTTGCTGTGTCCAATAAATATGGCGGCAGCAAGGACATTGGAAGGTGTGTCTTGATGAATCGCGGAGAGGTAATGTCCTCTAGCTGTTCGGTGCCAGGTTGTGTCACTATAGACAACAGTTGCAACTTCTCCTTACTATAGCTGTTCTCGGATTTAAATCGTTCATTCATCAATGGGTGTACACATATAGAGAATCTGAAAAAATATAAATTCTATAATAATAATTACTAGTTTCGGAAGTACATTTGACGGTGGTTTATCTGATCTTTAACGTTATTGGTTCGATAACTTTAAACAATGCGATTATGAACATCGCAAAATGAGCTAAACTGCGTTTAAACTAAGATTAACTTAACTGATAAATGTTATTAGTTGAGCGTTTATCGACTCTATGACGTTTCATCTGTCAAAATAAAATTTAAATTCTTTTAAAACTAATTAAATTTGTGTGGTTTAAGTTCTTAACGAATGAATAATAGCAATACAAATACGCCAAAACGAGCAGCTGAACAGAGTTATTTATAAATATTGGAGTTACATCAGTACCAAGGGACATAAAATGTAGGAGATTACTGTTTGCAATATTCTCAGATGAGGAATTTAAAATGAAGTATGGTTTTTTAAAAAGTACTGCTCCACCTCAGCGATATTATTGACCATTATTTACCTCCTGTTATGTATTACAAACAAATATTATCCTTCTGGAAAGTATTATTATGGCACTATTTTTAAATACAACTACTAATGTATAGAAATTATAATGAATCACAAATCAAGACCAGAAATACTGTTGAAAAATATTAAAAAATGTGCACAGTAACAGGCTTTAGCATTTATAATAATATAAATAAATCTATAAATAATTTCGAATTAAACAATTTTATGTACGATTTTCTAAGCAGATCCATCTAGCGGCAGTTTGCAGCATTACTTATGTATCAATTGAAACTTCCTTTGATTTTGAGAAAAGCATTGATAAACAAACGTAGCTTATTCTAACCGTAACTTTAACTCATCAATAGCTAATATTAATTTGATTAGTTACTTTAAATACTATGCTTTAGACAAATGTAAAAAGTCAACTGTAATATATATATATTTAGCCCGCTGACGCATACTTATTTCCACAGAAAATGTTGATAACGGTCAGTATTACGGAAGATAACGGTGTTGTTTTCCTGCTTTTATATATAAGAAGTATTGTTAACTTCTTATATATAAAAGCAGACTGGCTGAGTGGCTGGTACAGTAGGTAATCAGCGATAAACCACGAACGCATGTATATTTCTTTAATTTCATTTATCCATCAACAGCCTGTAATACGCTCCACTGCTGGGCAGACGACTTCCTACATGGAGAGTAACGTATAAATAGTTTGGACCATAACGCCACCACGCTGGTCCAACGTGCGTTATTGATTGAAAGCGGTTGGCGTAGTAACTTGTACTATCGGCTTAACGTGCTGAAACACGCAGGAGCTGGAGATAATAAATTTTGGTTAACCCATCCAGATTAATTTGTTTTGCTAATTGAAACTAGAGGGCCGGAGCCACTACGCCAACAAAATATATATTATCATAGTAAATATGTTTCTTCGTTATCTATAAGTTTAGACAAGCTCTAATAATGCTTACTTTAAGCTATATGATGGAAATGTATGAGTATGGAATATTATTATTGCGTTAGAAGCAGTCAACTGTCCTGCCTATGCAACAAAGATTTAAATGGTGTAAAGTACCTAATGTCGGCGATAGTATATAGTAAGTAACTCACAAATCCATATATACGTTTTCATAAAACATGCCAACTGATCACAAACACAATCAACACTGTTGAGTTCGATTGCAAATTTATTCTTAGGCAATATCTACCTTCGAATGATCTACCATGAAAGATTTAAAGAACTTGCTTATATAATAAACTTGACAAAAAAGACATACTCCTTGCCATTCTTATTAAAAAATATAAAGCTCATCTAATCCTGTGCAAGTATATATACTTACTCTAAAAATGGATATCTTTCTGTTAGTGGTATTTTGTTTGATTTTTCATAATCTAAATCATTTGCCACCATCCAGACCAACTCTTGTGTCCACGTCGTACCTAAAAAATTTATTATTTATAAAATGTACCTATGTATACTTAGTAATATTATAATTTAGAAATAGGTTCATATCTAAGTACCTAACCTCTATATACGTGTTACGATTAGTATGTAGACATAAAGATGGGTATTAAATCGATATAAAAAAATCAATCACTCTTAAATGATTGTAGGATTAGATTTCAGGTCAAGCATGACATTATACAGAGATAAATTAATACATAAAACCCGTTTTTAGCATAATAGGACGGGATAAAGTAGGTACATACAAAGGTACATTTTATTTTTAAGTTTATTTTTATGAAATTTATTGAAATAACTGGGTCGTGGCGTAGCGAACTTCTGTACCGCAAGTGTGAGTTTCACTCGAATTGAACCGTCTCGATCGTATTTGTCGACAACAGTCAAATTCTAAGAAAGCGACAGCAGTGCCTGTGTTGGGACGTATTGGAAACTATTTTTTATATATGCTATAATCAGCTGAACGTAAATACGGTCTAAACTTCTCGATACTATTGTAACTCATAATAGGGGTCTTAAGATTAATAGAGTTACATAAAACACGAACTTTTGAATTTTGATACCTAATTTAATTAATGGCAATAAGCAGATTTTTACAGCACAGGCATTACAGGTAACTGAGTTTAGGTAGAATTCTAGGTAGGTACTTAATTTCTTATCTATTTATTATGTGATTTAAATGTAGTATGAACCTGATCGTGGGTACGTCGCAACGAATATATCGGAGGGTCTGACAGCCATATTGTAAAAATTTGCAGCTTCTTGTTTATACTTATTGGGGAAGAAATATCCCTTGGGCCCCACCCGCACAAAACCGGTCAATTCACCTGAAAAGGAAATACTGTAAATTTAAACGTACTTCAAAATTATAATAACTTACCGAAACATCTATACATATACGGTAGTATAAATATCAAGTTACTCTGGCATGCAAGAATCATGATGCCCATGCAATTGATTACTGTTACAGGACAGTATTTTCTTAACATACATACTAACAATCCAATAGGGATTGTTGGTATGTATGTTAAGAAAATACGTAGTAACTTTCAACTAAAGTAGTTTTTACTTTCATTCGATTAATTACTTTACATAAGTTATATAAAAATAAAAAATGTATATATACAACATTTTTAGGTAAGTATTAAGTGATTATAGTTTGCAATGACCCGAAGGATGGTGGTTTTCTATACATAAATTATAAAATCAATGCATATTTGCAATACCCGCTCGAGTTCAGCCAGAGAGAGTTGGTTGAAGGTTGCGTTAGGGTTTATTTTTCAATTAGCTTTGTAAAACAAATATAACGTGTCATTGTAATCTTTTAAGTATATTCCTTTTCACATATTTATCACAATTACAACAATACAATCAAATAATACATTTGATTTAGTCGCAGCGTAAGTACATACTTGGCTAGTCCGTCCGTCTGTATAACAAAATACTACAAACATACTTACCGTATATACAAAGTACTCTGTGAAACATACGGTTTGTTCAATAGCATCTCTCTATTGGAGTTGCATAGGCGTAAATTTGATATTGAGCCCTAAATAAAAAGTAGATTATCTTATAGTACAGGATTATTATTATATTGTTTTAAAAATTAAAAAAATAATTATATTTATTTTGTATACTGTAAGTGTCATTTAGATGACTAAATGACAAACTAAATATAGATGACTAGGCATGAGCCTAATAAGATCGGCTCTTTATTGCAGTTTGAGTAAGGTGCAGTATACATATGTATACTGCACCTCAATGATGCACCTCACTGAGGAACCATTTTCACCACACACACATGAACGCAGCCAAATATAATAGTCAGGAATCAGAATGCCAAATTCGCGTGAAATAATTATAGAAACACTGAATCGGAAGTATATGTAGTAACTTTGGTGTTAAACGGTCAATGACAACAATAGTGGTAGACCCTTATCATCAGGCGCCAACTCATTAATTACAATTAGGTTTTCTTAGAACTTACGCAGAGAGTACTAAGAGAGCCTAATCAACCTGTGGGTAAATTAGGCCATGCCTATAAGTAACATTTAATGTAGATTTCATGTAAGGGTTAAATATTTTTTACAAAGTACATATATCTATTTTCTAAATAACTGCAGATGCAGTTATTTTATAGCAGTTTATTGCAGGTATGACGCAGTGAGGCATCGAGACTAGGTGTTTATAATACTTAAGTACTTAACTTAGCGGTTTAAGCACCTACAATACGACTAAGTCCTTGTAATATTTTTGTTAATATGGAATATATCTCACTATTATACACGCGATTTTCAAGTATCAGTAAAAGTTATGCATAAACAAAAAATGTATTCGTATTTATTTTTCTCACAATCTGGTGAAATTGAATAATATTGACTCGAATATTTTAATTTGCAGATTCTGTTACGTCCAGTACTTTCTTATTTTAAATACCTACTAAATTGATGAACTGTGCGTGGATTAACAAGATAATGTTTTTGTTTATTAGAATATACTATTAGGTTATTTATATTTAATTATATTTCTTAGACATAATTAAGAGTCACCTGAATAATAGTAACTAACGTATATATGATTATCTATATAAATACTTAGATATATAAAAAACTTCATATATTATAAACAACATTTCTTGAAATAGTTTTGTCAAATAAATATGAAAATTAATAAAAATAACTCACCCGTAAAATATTTCATAAGGCGTTTTGCCTCCTCCTTGGGTACGTCTTTTATTTCCATAGGGAAGTTGTTATTCTGAATATTCTCCATTTATATAAATATATATTGTGATAAAGGTACTTATAGCTTATATTATTATTGTCATGAGCGCAAGTTAGTGAAAGTGTGCGAGCGACCGACTAACAGGCTTACGAGCGACTGCGAGATTGTTCCTCCACGGTTAACACAGTTTAACAAGCTTGATGAATCTAGCGCTCTACTAAATCTGTTTGTAAATATGGTCTTCATACAGTATACTCGAAAAAAGAAGCCGCTTGTATCAAGTAAGTGTTAAGTAGTCGCTAGTTATTGGCGGCGCGGACATTACAATAGATGAAGAAATTCGTGATCTTGGCATAGTAGTTGATAGTTCCTTTAAACTTCAATGTGTATGTCGATAAAATTGTGAATAAGGTCGACAAGATACTCGGATTTCTCAAGCGAAGAACTAAAGTATTCAAAATGTTAAAAACTATGATATTACTATATAAAGCTTTGGTGAGCAACCATCTTGAATTTGCCTTCATGCGCCTGGTATCCCTACTATAATAGTGTGCATTCTTAAAGAATCGAGAGTATCCACTCGCCACCGGGTTCTTGTTAGTCTTCTTGCTAAAACTAATCTTGGTCGTTAGTCGCCTTTGGCACGAAATCATAACATATTTAACAATTTGTCAGTGGAAGGGTTGAATTGTGATGTTTTTAGTGGTAGTTTTAACATCTTCAACAATAAATTATGCAGTTGTTTCAAATTATAATTAGAGTAATGTTGAAACTTTATTGTTATTGGTTGTACGCTATGTTCGCCGTTTGTGTTATATATCAGATACTATATTTTGTGTGTTATTATTAAGGTAAATGCAAAATGTATCATGTGGTTGTTCTGAAATAAATAAATAAATAAGGAACGTTGTGTAATACTTTAATATTCAAGTAAATTTCTGTGAGCAAAATTTTAGAGAAGATTAGTAATATCAACACGAAGGAAAATTTAACCAAATATAGCTAAATCATCCATAGTTATGATACAAACAAAAATTCAAAAACATGAATTAGCTTTAATACTTCCACAGCGCTTCTACCTTCTACTACTTCCTACTTCGATCTGAAATTGAATTGAAAACAATTATTACATGTCAATGTCACTGCCATAAGAATAAAATTAGTTTGTAGCTATATATTGTGACAAACTGTAAGGGCACAATAAAATAGATAAACAATTAACCAACTTGTTATACTATGAACTTATAAAATACCGCCATCGGTAGGCATCCCTAAATGTTACGATGTCGATATCTTTTACCGCGGTCATCGACCTTCGTAATAATAACCTGATTGACCCTGTTAACACAATAGCCCACGTGATAAGACTTTATTATGTACATAACTATAGGATGGCACTAGCAGTGGTAGTCCGAAAATTGGTTAGTAGTTTTAAACTCATGGGATGATGATTACTGATAATCAGTCAGCTTATTTGGTAATGGTAAACTAATGAACTTCTCCAGTTCATTGTCATAATTTAGACTTATCACGCAGCAACAGATACGATTCTGTAGAAATCTTGGACATAATATTATTCCTAGCTTATTATAATTTAATATAATATATCATCATTTAAGATATTTGTATAAAATTCACACTTCCCACTTTCCACAATAACCTAATTTTTACAACCTAAGTATTTTTTTCTTATATTGAGGTTAATGTCAGTTTAGATAAATTTGTAATTTATTATAATGTTTCATGTAATTATTGTCATAATGGGATATTAATTACTTGGGATCAAAATAGGCAATACGTTATTATTAATTAAATTGTTTGAAAGCGACAGCAGCGCCTCTGTTGTGAGGTATTGGAATTTTATATGACATACTCAGTTGAACGCAACTACGATAGAAAGATATCGCTACCATTGTAACTTACACTAGGGGTATAGGGATACCTAGATAACTTTACGTTGCTCATAAAACTAGTCAATTAAAATAGATTAAAAGTGAATGAACTGAGGTTAAAATAAAATAAACTTAATTTTTACTCAGCATGATACATTTTATTACGCAAGTTAATCACTTAATAAGAAATATTGGTTATTCTATTTTCTTCATATAAGGAAAATACTTGCGATTCCATTATTCATACCTAGTCAAAAATATAATAGAACGAATGGTACATGGACATATGGTAAGGTTTCTCAATTTATTTTTAGCTTAACAGGCGACTCCCTAAGTAAACTCTAGCTATGTAACCAAACCTGCTACCGTTTCCATACAATTTAACATTTGAAGTCAAACACGATCAAGACCGTTCAAATCGATTAATACTCACACTAGGGGTACTAAGGTCGATCGTACATACGTTGTTTTTTTCGTTTACTTCATTTGTAAATTTATTAACCTACAAATAAAATAACTACACAAGGTTACCTAATCTAGTTATTTTGCAAGTAATAAAAAACTGTTATCATTATATAGTTTTGGTAAAAATTTGGATATTGTGAGTTGGAGATAAAGTTATAAATAAGTGGTGGTATAACATCTTGATGTTTGGTAAAAATAATTCAATTTAAAAATTTATCCGATTTAAATTTTTTTTGGAATCAACGCTCTGGGTTCGATTAAGAAAACAACGCCAAATAGTCCTGATAGGTCATCATAATTTATTAACTCGAGATCCTCCGTGCCTCGGAAGGCACAGAAATTTCAAATAATAACTTAAAGCTGTCATGGCAATTGAGCAGAAGACGGGGCTAGCTCCAAATTAGGGCACTTCAAGACTGGTCTGTGCAGTTTTAGAAAGGTGAGTGGACGCGGTCCCGTTGCCTTCCTGCTTGTGCGACTTGTCTGGTTCGAGCAGATTACCATTAACGAGCCAAAAGGTGTAAACAATCCAGTTATTTCCAATTTCTGCAACTTTCGCTAGTTGAATTTCGGCAAAGTTATTGCATACAATGTAATTTTTCTAAGGGAACATCCGTGACCCAAATTTTCTTGTCATTTTAAACGCTTATTGTTATTATCCAACTTTTTTCTATAGGTACTTAAGCTACATACACAATACATATAACTATTTATAAATATATTTTTAAAGAATTTATTAATCCACAACCCAATTTAATACAGAGCTGAGATTTGAGTTCATGAGTGTCTGCTTAATAAATTATCACTATTTTACCTAGTAAAAAGCGGTAGAAATGGACGTATCGCAGACCAGCTACTGAAAATGCCAAAAATGCAACAATTCAGCATCACACCATGACATAAGGAGGAAGCATGGACGAGCGACGAAGGAGATGCTACATATCAAGACATCTCAGTAGTCGTATAAAGAAAGTAAGTCGAAAGGGCCATAATATGTTTCAGTTACTTACTCTATAGTAAAACATAGGCTTAATAAACTATTATTATAAATATTATAGTTGCAGCCATAACTAGCTTAACAGTCATTTTTTACTAAACATGTCAATGAAATTCAAGATGGAAAATGGTAACTGCTTTTTACGTGGCTGATGTATGTAATCTGAGTTGAAATAGTGTAGGTATTCCGGCTAACTAAATGAGTTAAAAAATCATATATAAGTAGTAATAATAATAATATATAAAAAATCATTTTATCGCTATTATAATTAATAATAGAGATAAAGTTACTTTTTTATGTAATGACTATAGTTATTCAAATCGAGAAAAAATATAAAGACTGTACCGTACACCGTACAGCAGGTACAGTTAGTTGCGCTTGAGCACTTGAGTAAGCTTTGACCGTTCGATCGTGTTCTGTGACAAGATTGTGATATGCAGATAATATGTCAATTTAAATCGTTGAGAAGCTCTCGCTACTTGTATTGCCTACTCCTATATATATTAAAAACAAAACTAAAAACCAACTTCAAAACACTGAAAAGGAAATAATAATTCAATGTAGGATGTTATCTAATTTAAAATTATTTATTGGAGTCAGAGATTTACTTTCTATTGTTTTTGAAAACAACTTAGTATCAGCTTCAAAAAAGTGGAAAAACATTAGAATAACATCTTGAATTGAATTAATTTGTTTTTGAAGTCGGTATTGATTGTCTATGAATTCCGTGGGATCCCTTCATTAGACCATGAGTTGCTGAGAATGGGATTATTTCAGGATATCTCCTCTATCGAATAGAAAAAAATAATACTTTTCACTATTGACAGATAAATCGTGTAAGAAGCACAAAAAAAACCATAATTGATTTGAGAACCTCTTCTTTTTTAAAATCGATTGATTGAAATGTCATTTATTTTCGAAATGATACAACCAACACCTGACATATTTACTGACAGTTTTAATAAATTCCTGCAATCAATTTGATACATTTAGATCATGAGTTCGAATATAAAGAAATCATATTAGCTACCTTACAGCACAGCTATGTGCATAATTTTTAGTTATGTCGTTGTTTTCTCTCCAACTCGAAGTGAACGAACTTTTAAATGTAGCACTATATTATGTGGGTCACCCCCTTTGTACGGATATTTTATATTAGACATCGTTAAAACTTGTTTTTTAAAAAAATACAGTCCAGTGCTGGGAGGTACTAACACAGTTTCTACATTTTGCATTTTTAGTTTTTAAAAAGTTTACTTGTGAAGGTTCAACTGAGCTTATGGATTTTAATATGTACTTCTATAAGTTTCATATTCAGTTAATAAAATTAAAATTACTAGCTACACTGAACACTGAATGAAATTTTAGGGTGACATGTCTTATCCTGCGTGTATTGAGACTGTTTCTTCCAACATTCAATAAATTGGTTGGGACGTGGGAAAGCACACATATTTGGTCTTGTTATTAATGGCTGTGCTTAATGAATGTAGGAAAATTTTCTGTAAGCTTTGGAATTGGTAATTCAATATCAAACTTGTACTACAATTATTAATATCTAGCCTATAATACAATAGTCTCAGTATAATAATTTTGTAGGTCCATGTAACACAGCTTTAAAACTATAACAGGCTGCAGATATTAATAAATTTATCTATATCAGTAATTATATTATTTATACTCTTTAATATTGACTTCCAGAAGAATTTGTAAAGTTAGGTAAGTTACATATACTTTGACTGATTAAATGGACTTTGAATTTAGTAAGTACAAAACCATTTTGACAAGTTTATTGAAAAAAATTGTGACCTAGTATGGTTTCAGAATGTTTCTCAAAATTAAACCTGATTATCAAATATTGGGTAAAATAATTCAGTAAGTTAATTTTTTTCACTAGCTAATTGGTTATAAGGTTTATAAAATATAAATAAATAAGGCGTTTGTATTGAAATATTATGTTATGTAACTTCCTGTAAATACGACCTTCTTGTTGATTCCTATTTTAATCTAATTGCAGTCCCTTACACAGAATCATTGAGATTTGTATTTAATACATCGATCGGCCGTGTTAATTCCAGTTCTGACGGGTCGAGTGTGCGGTTAGAAGCGCCGAGGCGGCTATACCGCTATCTCCGCGAATAAATAAAAGATGCAGCGGAGAGTGGGTACATAGCTGCACGGACGCGGCCGAGACTCAGTGTCGCTACGAGCTGTCCACACGATGGTCAACTACAAGCGAGTGGTGTGCGAGGTGGCTGTGATGTTGGCGGTGGTCGCTGCGGCGGCCGCAGCGCCGGTACCTGCCGACTGCCACTACGACCAGCGTCAAAATGGCACAGAGAACTACCGCCTCAACATTGACGGCGTCGTTATCGCTGTTGCACCGGCCGAATCCCTCCTCGCCGCAGCATCCGACATAGACATTAGCGACCTGCTTGACTTAGAGGAATTTATCGAACCCAACAAACCTAAACCACCGACCAGTGAAGTACTCAAACCACACATTGAACCCAAACCAGAGGATGCGAAACCTCAGGATTCCAAACCGGAAGCGCCCGGAAAGCCAGCGGAAACTCCACTCAGTGACGTCAGCCTGAACTCTGATAGCAAACCACAGAAAAAAGACGCCTCAATTAAAAAGCATGAGAAAGCTCAAAGGTAAAATTTAATCTGTCGAGTATCGTCGCATTATATTAATTATGTGCTATTTTATGAGACACAATCGACAGACCTGGCCGGATAGGTGATGTCAAAATCAAAGTTATCATATTATCCCATATCTTTGTTAGAGTTTAGTAAATTTCTTGATAGCCAAAAGATTTTGAAAACCTTGAATAACCGTTTTTTTATTTTCATTTCTATAAAAACTTTCATAGAAACCTATTATAAATAACATACATAACTTTTTTTAAACATAGTTATATAATACCTAATTCAAGTTCTTTTGAAAATAATAATTATTTATTCATTACAGGCTGAAAAACAGGCTCGCTCACATACTGCTTCCATTACTAAGACGAAATCGCCATCATTAGCAATTAGATTGATATCAACAACGACCGCAGTTAAACTGATTGCTACTCGTTGTTGTATAACTCACGACTTCATTATAAATGAACAACTTTTATTAAAACTATAAAAAACATGTCTTTATAGTATCTATGTACAACTAAGCTATAGTAGGATGTAAGCGAATACACGACGATTATCAAGTGTTTGATCATGAGTGATATATGCATTTATAATTTTATGTTAGTTTAAGTGTCAATGTAAGATTGTAAATTAATTTGTTTCGTTGAAAATAAAATTTTCTAATTTTTATTGAAAAATCCATAAACATGTTGTTTTATTTACCAGAGGAAATTTAAAATAAGTACAATATATTTTGTACAACATCAATCCGACAATATTGTGTCGATAATTATTAATTTTATTAAACATTGAATTAAACATTCATCGGTTAGACGCGTCTTTTATATAATACAAGTTTATGACTTTCGCAGATCGAATTTATATACACTGATATTTTTTTATTTTAAATAACAATAAAACAAGCAAACGTTTTAAAGTTGTGAATAGTTTGATTGTGACCTGTTTAGACGTAAGGTAAAGCTGGTTATGGCCTGTCTTTAAAGTGCAGAGAAAAGATAAAATTTAATCATAATGAAGGGCGAAACCTATAAGGTAAATTATAACGAAAGTGTTGTTACAAACAATAATGCTAAAGACTGCTATAAAAATTAAAAAAGGCTATTGTTGCAATCGCAATCGAGCAACTCGAGCAAATCGAAATGCAAATCGAGCACAAAATTTGGTGCATGTGCTGGTAATTAAGTGTTAATCTGCTTTTATGTTTGACTACATCTAATTATGGATAAAACTTTTATTGTCTAAGCAAAAGCTGGGTAAGTGTTATAGTGCTGAAATTTTAATGTTCTTTGAGTCTAATTATGCAGTATTGCTATAGTATTGTGCACTGCTGGAAACTGTTCCCTTCATACCAGACCGGATTAATGAAAAGATTTACGATCAAAATAGAGTAAATCTAAAAGAGACTGGTCTGTAGTATTTTCGTAAATAAGTGTAAGTAAAATTGAAAATAATGAGAAACAATTATATCAAAAAGGACTTATGGTGGATTGTATACGTTATATAAAATAAACCTTACTTAAATAAAAATAATATAATATAATAAACAGTCACGTCGAAAAAACACTTTGCCTTAAAAAATAACACAACTTAACTACAAAATAATCTATGATATTAATCTATACTATAAACCGACATGTATTTAAGTGTAGAACTTACGCCGAACGACTGCTCTACGTTGGATAATATCTTAGTAGTGTATGTAAGGAAAAGGTTCGTACCTGGAAGATTATTTTTCAATCAGGTACACCGAATATGCAAAGCGAGGGCTAGCTAGAAATTTATAAGAAATTTATTTATTTATTAAGTAAATACTTGCGACTGTACAATATTTTGTCTAGGTGTCAATACATAAATACTAATAAACTAAAAACTTTTCAAAATTATGAGAACATAGTAGTGACGGTCGGTGAAGCAAAAAAATAGTTTTTCGTTCAAAACAGGAGGATAATATCCTAATGATATTATATAAAGCACTATAAAATTTGCAAGCAATTTGTCATAGTAAAGCTTGGGTACCACACATGGTTGGTAAATCACACTTTATTTTCTATTAATATCCCGCTATAAATTCGGTAAATAAGTACCTCGTTTGTATACCTTTGAATGTAGGTACATAAATTTCATGCGTTTTTGCGTTACACTTTCTCTCGTAGGAAAGACCTCATTACTGTACCTGATTCTATACAAAATTGTTATTTCTGCCGCACTTTTTAACTTTTCGACATGAAAGTAGGTAAGGATCTGTAATGATTGTGTCTGTAATGGTTTGTATTCAATTATTGGCTTACCCTATTTATGTCCTGTTCATGATTTCTCTTAGTGAATGGTCTTTCCCTGACCTATAGAAGAAAGCTAATATCATCCCATACACAAGAAAGAATGACTGTATAATAATAGATACAATACTTAATATAAAACAAACATTGCAAAATATGTCAACAGTTATACCACATTCAGATTAAACTTATAAGTCCTGGTGCTTTAACAACTCCTATAGATAACGGAATTTAAACAGTGAGAATCCCGTATACTTAAATGCAGAATGTTCAAACAAGAAAGAATGACTGTATAATAATAGATACAATACTTAATATAAAACAAACATTGCAAAATATGTCAACAGTTATACCACATTCAGATTAAACTTATAAGTCCTGGTGCTTTAACAACTCCTATAGATAACGGAATTTAAACAGTGAGAATCCCGTATACTTAAATGCAGAATGTTCAATCTTATTTGAATATTGACCCACATTAACAAAACGCAAGTTTAACTCAGCTCCAGGAAACTTTTCCCACACATGCCTTAAACGTTTTAAGTGTATTATGCTAATATTTATAAAAAATAAACAAAAACCATTTAGATAAATAATTACCTATCTAAAAATAAGAAATATGTAGTAAATATTCAGAGAATGCTAAATTAATGCGCATATCGCCGGCGAAACTCGGTTATCAGCTCGATGACCCGCGGTCACTGTCACGAGTCATCGCTCGGAGGCCGCGGCTCCATTCGCGCATTGATATAATGGAGAACGTCTATAATCTGTCTAACAGTGTTATCTGGTGCCTACAACATCCCGGATAAAGAATATAAGCGAAACGTTCTCTTTAATCATAACCCTTTAAGCGATAAAAAGTATTATTATAAATCCCCCATGCAGCAGCTGACCCGCGGTCGTGTCATGATAACCGTTACAGTGTGCTCGATTCGATCGGCGGACTGGTTCGTGGGTGCACAGTAAAAGCAGCGCCGGACTATACGCAGCGCAGTCTGCAGCCTGAGAGAGGCGCACGCGCACGTGATATGTTGGTGATTTTGGTCCTATCGTACGCGCTTGCGGCCGCGGCCGCCCCCGCCACATACGACCAACGGCAAGATGGAGAATTCAACGTTCGCGCTGACGTTCAAAACGTCGTGCTGCTAGTCGCCTGGCCGCAGAAGATGGGAGTATCGCTTGATGGATTTTTCAAGAGCGCGAAGCCGGCGTCTGAGATCCACGAGAGGGCCGGAATTCACGCAATGGAAGCGTTCGTCGAGCCGAGCACGCCGTACAGGGTGGAGATAGGGTCGAGTGGGCGGGACGCGGGCTCAGACGGCCGTGCGGTAGAGGTAGTCATCGCGGGGCGGCGACGCACAGGCGTCGCGCTCGAGGCGGCGGCCGACGGCGACGAACTCAAGCTGCTGGGCGCTACGGAGCAGTGTGGCCCTAACAGCGAGCGCGACCCTGTCACTCTCACGTGCCGCGCGAGAATCGCCCCCATCGATGACCAAGACAAACCGGAAAATGTCGCTATAGCTCCCGAAGTCGTACCTGCCGCGTAGCTCCTGATCTCCGCTAATATTTCTAGTTAATTTATTCGCATGTGTCTATGCCATTTTAATTTATTGAATATTCGTAAGTTAATTATAAAAATTAAACAATAAGTTTATACAGTAAAATAATTCAATTATTAATTGTCTTATTTAGTAGATAAGTATAAATATCAACCACTTCATAATTAATTTGAACATTTGAAACTACATAAGTGGTTAATTGTATTTCCTAACTGTCCACTTGTAACTAAGCAAGGTCCCCCTTTCTATTTCCTGGTGACACAGATAACGTGTATTTCTAGGTAATTATGAGGCACTACAAAATTACAGCAATGTCAACGAACCCAAAACAATCGATGAACTATGAGAAAATTTAAACACAATAATATTCTCAAACTCGTATAATTATGAAGTATAAAAGAATACAATGGCTATTCTTAACATAGGATTTAACAAGTAGTTGTAATAACTAGAAATTAAGGCACTAAATAGTTATCAATTTAAAACATATAATTAACACTTAAGCATATAGAATATCCACAAGACTAATCACAACAATATCTTGAAAAACTGGGTTATTTATTTTAAGGACCTAGACGAAATGATAATCTAAATAATTTAATAAACAAAAACAATAATATCATCGGATACATAAGAATAATATCAACGGTAAAAAATTTAATGATAATAACATTGGATAGTTTCATTTGCTGGTACTAATTTATAAAGCCACGAACTAATAAAAATGGGTACCTTTACAGTATGTAGTGAGGCCCCCGTGCGACCTACACCATATCCAAAATCCAAAAACTATTGCTTTCATGATTTTATATATTGTGGAGTTAATTAGAAATACAAGTGATATATAAGCTGTCTAATAGGACCAAAAATGACTCGACCCTGCCTGATGGTAAGCAGGTGGTATATTTTTTCAGTCTGAATTTTCAACACAAAGGCGTCCAGGGGTTTCTTAACAGGCTGTATATTTACTTGTGTCGGAAAAACATAAGATACGGAACTCCTGGGTTTAAAAGTTATGAAACAAATTGAACGTCGCCACTTAAACATTTGTATTTATAATTTTAACACTCATAACTCTATGTGATATTCATTTTCTTAAGTTTTTCATAAATACTTTCCTTTACTTAGAATCTAATAATTCGAAACATTTTAAATCAAGGAGAATATATTTATTGAAAAAATAAATCATAATTGAAATTAATCTATTTTTATTCAAACAAAACAGAACATATCAAATGTTAGTAATATCAATACTATCATCTCACTTTGAGCTAAATACAATCTTATAGTTAATAACAATCTTATATAGAGGGCAGATTTATTTTGTGAAATTGTTTTATGTGAAGTGATACGGGATCTTACCCTATTCCCAGATGTAAATAATTTAACACTTATATTCTAATGTTATTTAATCTAATTAATTCGTTCAGTACCCCTAGTGTGCGTTTCAAACGAATTGAAACGTCTTGATTGTGTTTGTTATCAAATTGTACGGACGTGACAGCAGCGCCTCTGTTGTGAAATATTGAAAACGATTTTTTATATTTGCGATTATCGGCTGAACGCAACTACGATGGCAAACTTCTCGCTACGGTTGAAACTCACATTAGGGGTACAGTGTTGCTGCAATGTCACATCTACGATACCAAATTGAAAGATATCAAGTAGATGCCGAACTATAGTTTGGGTATGCAGTTTCTATTTTTGTGTCTGAACGCAATCGTGATGGACATGTTTTAATAAGGCCTAATTAAGGCGTAATTTTACCAATAATGTACTAAGTCAAAACAAAATAAAAACGATACTACAGCTTATTACTTATTGGGATATAACTCAATTTATCAATAATCATTAATATAAGGCTTTTAGTAGAAGGAGATTAATTATATTAGTTCCTGTGTTAGCTGTCCAATCCAACAATGACAATATATGAAAGATAAACTACGTTGATTTGCAGGTCTCCGCAGAATACCAGCATTTCAGGTGTTATCACGCTGCAGCATATGCTGAGTGGTGGTAGCCTTTGTAGTATGTGACGTACCTCTCTACATTTTACTTACGCAGACTTAGTGTTATATTAAATTAGTTAAGTTATATTATTAATATTAAATCATATATTGAATGAGAACGTCTTTTTTAAGTTAACTTTTTGGTGGCCAAATACTATAATGCAATAAATAGTGTATTTGGTCGGCTTTACATATAATAACTAAAAACTTTTGTAACCATGTATTTACAAACTTTTTAAAAGAACTCAAAGGAAACTAAATGCAGAAGAAACAATCATGACGTCGTTGGGCACGGAAACAGTTACTTTTAATATAAGATAAATTGCTATTATACACAATGAAAGTATTTTAACTTTGGATGCGAATACAGTACATTTATATGCATACATCAAATCATAATACTTATTTGGTTAACATTAGTTCTGCACCCGCTACAACGTGCTGTATAGTTGGGCAAGCGCGTGTGAAACGACAGCATTTAAAACTTTGTGCTTATGATATTCTAATGAATTCACAAAATTATTTTGTAATTACTCATACGGAGCTCGATATACAGTCTTTCATTGAAAAAATTACATGTTTTCTTTATAAAGTAATTCATAATTATAAATAACAATATTGACGCTATCACTCCTATTTCTCAGTCTCATGTTAAGTAATAATAACAGTAGATATAGTTTATAATCAACAAAGATACATCAAATATTATAAAAAAACAAATTTTTGATGTTTGGAACAATACTGTAAACTTTATGTCTTAAGAAACTATCTATTATTTAAAGAATTATATATATATCTTAATATTTAAATATGAGATAACTCGTATGATAAAGGCACCCAGGAAGACACTTATGTTCAAAACTATTCACAATGAAATTTGCAACTATAAAAAGAAAGATGGCGGCGTCACAAGAGGAGCGAAGTCATTGCAAAAACTAGTGCTTGGTAAAGAAAAAATTCTAACGGACATTTTTAAAAAACTTATAGGGTATTCATTTTGGCCTGAGACAAAATGTAAACAAACCTAAAAAATATAAAAAGGCCGCCATTATTACTCTTGATCATCTTGGGGACACAAATGCGTCCTCTACGACTATTTTAGATATTATTATTATTATTTGTTTAAATTGTTGTTTTTGTTAAGTTCTTTTGTTTTGTTACGATATTACATTTAGTTTTTGTTACGTTTCTGTTATCTAAATGTCTTCTGTATTAATATGGACCAGCCTGGACCAAGCAGCGCTGACACTTTTACTTCGCCGAAGAGAAACTTTGGCAACCACTGGTTTCATTGTTTTACATTTTGTCTCCCGCCATTTTGAATATTGTCTCTAAACGCCTATTTGCTTGTAAAGTACAAGTTACGCAGTATAGAATCGATTTGCGATAAGCTTACCGGGTATTAGCAGCTAAACCAAGAAATGCTGGGTCCCTATTACGGCCCTGTTAAATTATTAGCCTACCTACGTATACAGAAAGCAAGACAAATTAACGTTGGGAGCACATAACTTAACAGCACATAATAAACAGTGATACATTCAACAACCAATACAACGGCCATATCTGTAAAATAAATCTCCATTTAAAATTATTTAAGGCACGGTTTTATAATAATATTAATAAAATGTTTACACATTACACGGCTGAAATAAAAATAGACAATCGTCTTTCATAAACTAAAAAAGGGCGCGAAATTTTTACATAATTCAGTTTGTAAATGCTGCTATTTTAATAAATGTGTTATGAAATATATTTCGTTAAAAAAACCCCAAACATTTGGCATCTAGGAATAACGAATAATAAATGGTATACTTAAAATTATAACAGCATACTGAAAACAGTGTCGTTTACAATTTATAGTTTTTTATTGTTCATATTTTCAACAGAAAATAAATAACAAGTAATGGATATGATTTTTGAACGTAAAATGTAAGACTTGGTCGAATACTTAAACGTCTAACTATATTTAAATAATGATCATTTTAACGCAACCAAATTTATGATATTGGATAGTCTGAAAATATCTAATACGGCCTAAAAACTAAAGTATTGAGTATTTAGCTGTTACACAGCAAACTAATCGTTAATCGTGTATTCATTTGCGATGACCCTGAGCAGATGGTCGTAGAAGCCGTCTCCATACCTAAGCCTGTAGAGCGCGGTGTGGAGGTACCGCTGCACTGCGCCGGCGCAGGCAGCGGCCGCGGCCGAGGGCGCTCGGCACAGATCCCGCGACGCGCCGCACAGAGACACCGCTTGGCGCCACACGCGTGTACTCACTGGGGGGTCGGAATAACATATTGCATATAGTATTTTTAATAATTTTTTTTGATACCGGTAGTAATAAGTTTTCTGTGACATCTCATGTCGCTTCTTGAATTTCAGGTGGCTTCAAAGTTTATTTGTCACACTCACTTTCTTCGCTTGAACTCATTTTTGGGCGCGAAATAATAATTATTCACGGGTAAAAATTTTCATTCGAGTATTTTTTGTACGTATTAAATAATATGTATGCTGACATTATTTAAATAAGAAGCAAATTTAAGTGATAACAACAACAAAAAATACAATAACAAAGCGATAACACGATATGAAGCAACAATGTTTCAGGGTCTTCATGTCCCATTACCGATCAAAGCTTTTAAATTATACTTTGTTTACAATTTAGTGTAACAGCTCAAGTAATCTTTTTGATGTAATAAATTAATTTTATCACAGTGTAATACCGTATTCAAATCTATAATTTATTCAAAAGGAATTTTAACCCAATGATTTGTTCGTCATGGTTAGTACTTGGATGAGACAATCAAAATTTCAAGCCACTCCGTACTTCGGATGGCACTTTACGTTACGACTTTCACACAACAACCCACATTGGGCCAGCATCGCTTTTTGGTCTAAGTCCCCGAGTGTTTTTGCCATGTAGGAAGGCTTGTGCCCATTAGTAGGACGTATATAGGATGCTGATGATAGAGCTACACGGCTGTAGCACCAGTAATAATTAAATTTATCATTAACATTCATAAAGTTAAAACTTAGCGTCCATTAAAGAAGATCATAACCAAAGAAGACTAATCTTTTTGGAGTATTGTGTCCAGCAGCGAGCAGTTTCCAGATTTGGTTTGAACGCTTCCACAAACCAAATCAGGAGACTGCTCACTACTGGCACAGGGTTTCTTGCCTCGGATGCATGGATATTGTCGTTATAGTGTTACGGATATTTAATCTTAATAATTTATACGATATGGGTACAAATTACAGAGTTTGCTTAAATATAAAATAATGCTTACAGAAATGTTGCATTTCGACGTCGCAGTGGTGCGCCAGCTGCTGTGTCGTGGCGGCTCCCTCGATATGGGGTATGTTACTACTCGTCACCAGAACTGATTCCTGTTCCGTCACACTAGACACTAGTTCCTCGATTTCTTGACGTAGAGACTAAAAGGAGATGATCTTCATTATATTTAAGACGACAAGCTGCGACTTTAATATATTTGTATGGTAATATTTTTATATTTATATACATAAATAATAAACAAAATAAGGGACTACAGAACTTACAACTTGCTTCTTAAAATCATCTCTAATCACAAACAACTTGTAGAATGTTGGAATGTGCTGAAATTAAAAATCCATCATTAAAAAATCCATCATTCTTTTCAGCTTCAAAACTATATTTTTCTACTTGATTGCATTATACTGGTGGCGCGTCATCAATGGTTCTAATAAGTTAACATTATGATAAAGATATTTTAATAGTTTAACTTATAACATATCATATTTTATACTGACATACCATTTGCATAACATATATGATATGAACGGGTATCGGATGGTATACTTCTGATATTTATATACTAATTACTATCTATATTTCTACGTTATCTAGTATTCTTAACACAAGCTCCTAATAATACTTAATTTGGGGTAGTTAATAGGTGTGCGTGTGAGAAATATTATTTCTATGCTTACTTTAGTATCAGCAAGCATCAATATTCTGTGCACGTGTGGTTGATCAGTAGTATCTGGTGAGTGTGGGTTTAAGCAGTCCGGGTACATCTCTGCTAAAACAATACTGTTCTCTCCACCAAGTTTGGTCTTCATGTGTTCATTCACAGCCAGATCGTCTAATTTGTCATATATCAATAATCCCACCTTAGGTTTAATTCCTGAAAATTTTGATATTTCGTTTCAATCACACATAAAGTCTCATTGTTCTCCTGAGACAAGTGACAATGCATTAACATTAATTTAAATCTTGTTATATTTAGAATCCATATTTTTGAAAAAGTTCTTAAAACACTCAAAATGCAATAATGTTAATAGAAGAGGTGAAGCGGATAGCAGTTAGCCGAATACTGGAAATCGGATATTCGGACAACCATGTTATGTACATATGTTATGTAACTGTTAAAGTGAAAGTTAAATTTAGAGCATAATTAACAAAATTAAGATTTGTCACTTACTTACTTACCTCACTATCATAGACTGTTATGGTAGCATGAAAACACAAATAAGTTTGAATATATAAACACAAATTTTTTGAAAAATATAGTTATTTTATAGTTTGTGGGGTAAAATAGTTTAAGTATTATTTCTGATAACTTTTTTTTTGAAGATGATTAACTTTAATATCTAATGTAATATAACGCTTTAATATATGGATATATTTAAAATGAAAAAGTTGTAAATTTTACACATTAAAACTCACTATATATACTTTATAGTAGTAATAGCAAACTAATAAAAATTTAAATAAAAATATAACACCACTATATAGTTTTATTTTACTCATATTTTATTGTTATAATGTCAATTTTGCTTATTATTTAATTATTGGGCAATTATAAATACTATAGTGTTTCAAAATAATTTACAAAATTTGTCTCTGGCTTGTAAAGTATGACATGTTTAATTACTTAGTGAGTGTAAATTATATTCATAGGTTGACTTATTAAATAATGTATCATGTGTTTTTCTCATGCAGGAAGGTAAGTGTCCAGCAGTGTGTGTGTGTGTGTAAAATCTGGCGACTGATATTAAATTAACAAAAATTTCGTTATTACCAAAATTTTCTGCAGCCAGTGTACAGTCAGCATCTTCGCACCACGCTAGTATCATTTGTAATACTTGCAGTAATGAACATTGGAGCCTAAAGAAAAATGATCCTTGTCGAATAGGGAGTCGCTTACTGCACCCTTCACATGACCACTGTACTCTGAAAATAATACAAAATAAAAGGCTTTTGGTACAGCTTAAAAGAGATTTCGTATAGAAAAAGCAGTACATTTCTATAATTTTGTTTTTCTGTTGGAAAAAAGGACAACTTTTAATTATCCTTGTATGTACATAATTTGTAAAAAAAAAAAAGATTTTTAATTCGCTAAAATATTATGGAATTAAAAATTGCTTTATAATATTAAATGAATATATTTAATATTGACCAATTAATATTGGTTTTTTCTTTTGACTGACTAATGCTGTTGGCCGAAGTTGGCCTTTACAGAGTTACCAGGGTGTTAAGGAGGCGAGAACCTTGTAGAGTCCTCAAGCCTTAAGAGCGATTCGCTTATGGAGGAGAGCTAATCGACAGAGGTTTTGTAGTCTCTTAGAGTATCCAGGTAGCACAAGCCATGAGGGTGTGACAAACCTGAGGGTGCCTCTAGAGGCTCGAGCCTCAGCTCAAGAAGTAGTGTTGTGGAGGTTTGCAACCTTGCAAGACGAGTGTGGTGTATTGGAAAAGTGCTGCAACTGCTTACTATTTGTAGACTGAATGCAGCATCAAAAAAGTTATAAAATTAGGTTTCATTTTTATGAACAATGTCTATAATTAGTTTTCTTAGCAGAAAACTGAAAATTGATGGAATCTATAAGGACAGCACCAATTAACTATGAAAAATAAGAAGAAGTATCAACTGTATAAATAAGAGAAATGAATTGTTAAACTATTTTCTACATTTTTGGAACTACCATTTACAATTCTTAAAACTAACTAAAACACATTTTATTGTTACAGTCTTACCGATCAATTACTCTTGCAGTTTTGCATATCATTCGACAATTTGGTTTACTTGTAGGGCATCTTACACTTTTAGGCAAGAGACCAAATGTTTGCAATTTGAGTACTATTTGACTTTCAAGACTTTTATCATGAATATCACTGGCAGATAAATCTGTATACACTTTCAAATTCCTGAAACAAAATAAACACTTCATTTTCGCAGAGGATTATGAATCAATATCTAAATTTAAATATTAGGTTTATTGAATTGCTACCATGGATTAGTGAAAAAAGGTAAATTAACTCGATCTCCTGCTTTGGAGCTTCCTTCAAAGGTAGTTGAATCTGCTTCCATTTCACGAAATTTATCTAAATATGTTTAAATATCACGTCAAATATTGTAGTATTAAAAGATTATGAAAAGACTAGAAAGGAAGCAATCAATATTGAATCATTGAGTTAGATATAAACACAATTTTTTCAATATATTAATGATTCAATTAAACATTAATATATAAATCGTTAGTATGTGATAAGTAATAATAACTAAAACATATTTAATTTCTTGAAAAAAATCTTCAAGAGAAATTACTGTACTATACTTCAAGATTTTAAACAATTATAAGTCAACAATGAATACAGTCATACAGTATATACAGCCACTTGGCCACTATAATACAGCTGACAATCTTAGATGACAGCCAATCTACTAAGTAGTCTGTGATGACAGGTTGAATAAAGAGTATATTAAGTATGTGTGTGAGTGTGTGAATTCTCCCCATTTACAGGGAAGGCAAAGGCTAATGTAGTCCACACAATAATGTTTTATGTAGTTATTTCTGGCTCTGAGACACCGGTGTAACGTAGCCTTTTGCCCCATGAAGTTTTTGGCGAATTTGAAAAAAAAAAATTTTGCTAATGAATTCCGAGAACAACTATTGAAAATGAAATGTTATGATTACGATTCAAGGATAAGACAATAAGAATAAAATGATAGAATGTTGTTAAATAAATGAACTTACCCTAGTTTTGTATCTTTTTCAGTGTTTCAATTTAGTATCTTGCAGAGACAGTTTTGTAGAACAACAAAATATCTCTGCAAGATACTAAACCAATCTTGGGATACATCATTCAGCGTTTAATAGTGCCTTACGTGAGATTTTTCAGTGTTTCGTTTCCATTCATTCATTTATAGGTTAAGTTCCTTTATTTAATATCATCGTATCGTTTTCTCAACTCCAAGAGTTTTGCTTAACAAAATGGCGAGATCTACTATTAGTCGCCAAAAACTCCATGAGGCAAATGGATACGTTACATCGGTATCTCAGAGCCAGAAATAAAGTAATAACTACAAAAAATATGGTTGGATGGACTATAGTTTTCATTGTCATCCCGGTTTATGGAGAATTAAAAAAAAGATGTCACTGTATATGTCATGTCATATTATTTTTATTGAACGCCGTCCGCCGATTCTGTTTAATCTGTGCCGTTAGTCGCGTATACTAGTTTGTTTGGATCTAGTTATAAAATTAAACAACAATTTCGTGTTTCGTGTGTGTATTACGGTATTTGATAACTTACTTACCAAATAAATATTTCTTAAGTTTTATTGTGTAAAAAAATATTTATCAAACAAATTGTAACTGGCGCTCCTAATTCCGGGCGCAGCTGGAGGTTTTCAGGTATTTTTGAAGCTATTCTGTCTTGCATGTCATTATAGTTTGCGACAATGTTACTATTAGAAATTTTAAAAGGGCGATAACATTAAATTACTTTTATTAAAATACTTTTAAGTTACCTGAGCATTTTTACACGCCTAGCATGCTTTTTTTTGCACGCTTAGCATGAAAAACCACTAAAAATTAAAATTAATTTAAAGTTTCCAAGCAATCTGACTTTTAGTTTTAAACTGTAAAAAGAGTTTTAATACTGTACATTCAGTGAAAATACATTTAATGAAGAAACTTTCTGACCTTAAGTTGGAAATGCTATTCATATAGGATTTTACCCATTGAAATCCCTAACAGAAAACATTGAAATTACAGGTGATACTCAAAATCGTACTATTAGTTTTATTGATGAAGGTTTGCAATGTTTTTGCTACAAAATAAATTTGATATTGTGTTAGAGTAATTTGAAATATAAAGAAGTGCTAGCAAATCAAAGTACTAAGATATTTATTTACATTATATCAAAAAAGAAATAAAATGAGACCAGTTATATCAGTGAAAATATATGAACATGTATACTTTTATTCATACAAACATCATATTTCTAGATTAAATAAAATTTTGGTATATTATTTTGTTTTGATTTTATTTTGTACAGTATTTTGGTACTATATATGTTATATAGTTAATTTTAATTTATTAAGCTGAAATAATCTTTTTTAAAGAAGAGGAGTGCCTCCTGACACATGCTAATAAAGCTTAAAAGGAGATACTGATTCTTATTTAAAGATTTCTTATTTTGTTAAAGCCAATAAATAAATAAAATATGAATAAATAACATTATTAGGTTATTAACCTGTCAATTCTTTCAATCCAAATATAATTAAATTTTAATGGCTAGCTAATTGGCTTATGGCCAAACCATAATGTGATATAGATAGACATTTAATGAAATTAACTTTTTTCAATTATCTATAAAATCTTCATAAAAGTTTTTAGTATGGCAATATACTTAAAACTACAGAAGCAGTGAAAAGTGGTAGTATCTTGTAACTTTGAGTCCAACTGTGTTGTTATTATAACTCTATTGTGAACAAAATTTTATGTCACATTTAAATATATTAAGAGATTTAAATGTTTGTCTTACTTCAAAAATGGTGTGATTATTTCTACTTTACAAAATAATCAAATATTTAAACAAACTATATAACTTTTTTACATTACATATATTTAAAAAATCTTTTTATGAAAGTCATTTTCATGCTGAAGCTGGATACTTGCAATTACCAAGTCAAAAACTTGGAAAAATCATCTGGAAAAATATTCTTTGTATAAGTAAATATACTTTGTGTATAAGTCATCATAAAACTGAATTTTTTTAATTGGCTGGTTGACATTGATACACAGAATTTTATAGAGTTTTAACAAAATTATAACTTCTTGTTGTTTTATAATTTATATTGAATTTTTAAACTCCAATATGTAGACAGCATGTTATATGTAGGATTGAATTTATCCTTTTATGTGAAAAAGGCATAATTACCAGACGAAATTTCCGAATATATTTTAGATATTTCAGCCTGGATCAGGGAGATGCGTATTATAAGGCTGAAATACTATTATTAAGAAATGGTAATATCGTAATTTTTAAAGATTTCTAATAATATAAAATCCATGCTTGTTCAGGGCAGGTATAAGGTATTAATGTAATAAACTTTGCAACTAATAGCACTTGGCTATACTTGAAATAAAGCCACCTTATTGTTAAAACTTTTCATAAACAAAGGCAGTTACTTTAATTTGACGTTTTCTGCAAATACCTTGGTAAAATACGTAAAGACAAGTCAAACAGCACGCAACCTAGTACCTAGCTAACGTAACATAGATATAAAAAATACCGTTGAGCTAAAAGTAACATTTCGTGTCTTTTGGTCATCAGTATAATCTATGACAAATGGTTTCATTGCTGTGCAAAATTGGTTCATAATACGTATCTATATATTTGATGGTATATATCTATGTGCTCATTGGCATGATTTAGATTCTATTATTTAGGCAATAGCATTACTCGCCGTACATAGTCACACACGGTACTGTGTCCAATCCAATATGTCATTTAATATCTATTAACGTACAATCGCATATATGCTCCATCCAACTGTATATTAAGTAAAAAATTGCTTAAATAACATTTTAGATGATATATTACGATATCCTGCTACTGGCCCAGCTCTCCCACATTGAGTGTTGGTGCGCCATAAACAGAAATTTACTAACAAGTTACGGATCAGACTGTTACGATAGTTTAATAGACAAACTTCATCTTTAAATATATATAGATAGTATATTTTCATCATTTTACTACTACGAAACAATTAGGTACCTACCTAACCTTTAACAACGTAACCTTTCCTCGCTTTCCTGTTTGCGAACCTGTCGCCTCGGCTCGGCAATGGCGACCTGGATTTATGGCTTATTGTTAGCAATCTTATTATTTATAGGCTTGTTGCAGTTAATCAACACCTACTGTACCGTTTGTGAACCAGGAAGCCGTGTACATTGATGATTTCATTGATTAAAACATTGTATTAACTCAACTATTTAACTCAACGATTTTAAATATCTATTATCTATGCGCTTAAGCTATAACGAAGTTCTTTATTCAACCTCCCCAAATTTAAAAATAGTAAGAGACAATACTTATAATTGTGAGAAGGCCATAAATTTAAGAAGCTTATCAATATTCAGTCGAAGGACCAGGCTGCCAAATATACTGCTATTTACTTAATATGAGACCTTTTTTTTATTTACACTTGTTCAAATATAAACTTGTAGGAACTCAGGAAGATTGAACATCATATATCACTCTCACAAACACTAAACGCGTCAGTTATTTGTCATTAATCGATCGGAATTCTCAAAACGCGTCAAGAACGCTCACAGTTCTGTGGAAACATTACACGAGCTGAAATTTAATAAATATTGGATAATATTCATAAATATAATAGGTACCTTATAACGGCCTGTCTAGATGGTTAATTAAAAGCATTCCTTCTCCAAGATAGATTAGTAATCGATTAGCTTTCATCCAAAGAGATGTTTGAGTGGTTTGTAAATTGATTGAATATAGTTACCGTACTGTACCGTATACCCTTTGTTATTGACAATTTTATTGTTTTCTCTTTTTGGATATCATAGTCGCGTGTAGAACGGCAAGTCTGCCCGGTTTATAATTAGCAGCTGTCCTTTGTGGCATGAACTTTCCAGAGTTGTGATTCCTGGAACTGTGGCTACAACATCGTTGTAAGCTAGAATTAATTGATATTTGAGTTTTGTAGGAGGTCAAATCAAAGAATGCACCGTTGTTATCTATGCATTTTGCCATATCGTAGTTAGTTTATCGATTATCGATCGTTAAATGTAGCGTTATTTCATGATTTCCATTGTGCGATATAAACGACGTTAAAAACACTAATCAGGAAAAAACATACAAATTACTGTTTTTGAAACTCAAATGTACCAGCTAAATAGATCTATAAATTTGAATTTGGAATTCTTAACCAAAGAGAAGATAGAATTCTTAACCAAAGATTATTTAAGATCAAAATGGCCATTGAGACAAAACGCTAATTTCATATGTAATAATAACAACGTCGACCTTAATAACACTATCGACTACTGTTTAGAACAGTATTAAACCAAGTAAATTTTAAAAAAATCAAACAAATAAAATAAAGTAAACGGCGTACCTTTTATCACTTTGAAAAAATATCAAATTTCTATATGAATTTTTTTTTTACCTTAAATATTTACCACATTAATTTTTTAAGTTAATTGATAACCCTCTGAGGATTTTTTTTCGTGTCTTAAATCACTAGCTAACAGAGCAGATCATTTACGCTTTTTCTCTCGCTTTGTGTTAAAGAGTCAATAGAAGAGAAAATAATTTATATTAAACTTGTAATTAAATTGTTAATTACTTTCTTCGGTTGTCTATTGGTAGGTCGCCCGTGGTCAATGGAACAATATTATATTATAGATAGTGTAAGAACGTGACTAATGAGCATGTAAACGCATTAAGTTTACTTAATTTTACTAAACAACCACCAAGGACAATGGGACAAGGGGATTTAACCAAACAAACCAGCCAATATTAAATATACATATCAGATTATGAAAATAAAATTTTGGTCGGTTATAAAATTTTGGTTGGCCGATTAACAAGTTAATCAATTTATTATGAAATCCACGTTAAGATTATATCATTCCGACGGTACAACAAATTGTTCTGCTCGAGTTACAAAATTGGCGTATCTCAACATCATTGTAATCAAAGTCGCATATATGACATACATATATTCGACTAGAGATAGATAATACAGCCACAGGATGCCATAGAGTTACATAACTGAAGATGTTAACAGTTTCGCTGCAGTTACCCGACGACAGGAAGATGCACACATGCGTTGTATCCGCATTCGCTAATTGCTACACATTCGCTCTATAATAATTGCGCCTCAAATTGCATGTTAGAGAAAGTGTTTCAAAATATCAAATTATAAATCAATGACTCACTTAAAAAATATTGGTCTACTTTTGAATGTAGTTGGCATACTGAACAGGTTAAAAAACTTTATTTTCAGCATTTGCTCTATGTAAAATAGCGCTGAATTATTAATTTGGACCGACCTCTACCTAATTGACGAATTAATCTCCAATGGGTTGGGTCACTATTGCTTTGTGTACCAAGGCGACAGTGTCCAAACTCTACTATTATTTTTAAATTCATATAAACATATTCATCTTCTAAAATTCATTGTAAAAAAGTCTGTTCTATTATTAAAAATAGCGACCTAACTGTTGAATAGCAAAATCCTTCTCCTTTCCAACTCGAATGAGTAAAATACTTTATTTTTAATTAAGGCTTTTTATGGAAAAAAAAGACATTTCTTAAAAGCCGATAAGTTATCTGATAGAAAGTGGGAAATATTACTCAAAGGTAACAACAAACAAAGAATCACTTCATGTTTTTGGCAACGATACATTATAAGTAATAAACTAAAACTGAAAATTATTATATTATAAATCATCAACTTAGTCATCGGGGTGAGATACTTGTACAGTACAATCTATTCCATTCATCCAACCATTCGGCGCACATGATTTTTGCGTAACTTTAACCGTTTACGCAGCGCACGCAACGAAATCTCTGAAAAAGAATATTTTTTACCCGTTTTAGCAACATTTTGCATCGATGCTCAGCTCCTATCGGTCGTAGCGTGATGTTATATAGCCAAGAGCCTTCCTCGATAAATGGACACAAAAATAATTTTTGATCTGAATCAGTAGTTCCGTGATAAGCGCGTTCAACCAAACAAAGCTTTATAATATTAGTATAGAACTGTGAGTGATCGTAATCATTACGAGCTGATATAACGTTTGCTAAATTATAACAAATAGTAGGAACGAAAGTTGTTCTCGTTTGAACTTTCACCCGCACAATGGAGACTGCGGCATAAAATCGATTTTTTAATGCACCACTAGGAAATAATGATGTCATCTAATAATTGCACTCATATACCGACCTCTTCGGAGATATTTTCTGAGAATTTTTATGTAGCAACACTTGTTTTCCAATAGTTAGTACTTATCTAACTATAATAATTCATTCATTCATTAATTCATTCATTCATTGCATTAGAGACAGAGTTAACAGAGACCAAACCTACTGATTATTTATTCAATTATAGCGACTGGTCAAAATTTGTTTTTGTCAGTTTATACCTTTCGAAAACAAAAATTAAGTTTAATGTAGTGTACCACTACAAACACAATCTTGTAAATTAATTATGTAAATTTCTATTTTCATGAAAGTAAAAAGTAAACTAAAAATAATTGTGACCAGAATCGGTCCCATTCCCTTGACAATTAACAAAATTGCACTGTACAAGTGTTATTTTGGAAACAGCAATTTGGTCACCGTGTCACGGTCCGCATGCGGCGACCTATTGCGTACGTACGCAGGCTCCGCAGGCAAAATCTGGGTCACTCTATAGCCACTCGGTTCGGCCCCAAATTTTAAGCTTTTCGAATGAAAACTAGCTGTTTCGGTCCAAAAATAGCTTCCTTATAGTTTATGGTAAAAACAGGCTATTTGGTAGACGTCATTAAATTGAAATTAATTTGGAAAAATTAATTTCATTTGGATTATTTAAAATAGATCGAATCGTTCCTATATTTGGGTCCCAGTAATGCTTCAGTAATTTCCTCCATGCACCACATGTTTCTTATCTCTGATGACTAATTAGTCAGACCCTTTACTTAATCATAGCTTGATTTAGTTGCCATGATAGAGATATATGTTTGAAATTCTTTTATAGATTATAAACACTGTAAAATTTTCGACGATATTGTTAATTAATTGTAATTTATTCGTAAATTATTGATGGTTCGTTAATTGCATAATAGTTGTTATTTAATCATCACAGACTTAACGTAATTAGGTTCTATTCAAAATTTAACCGTTAAGAGGATGTAATTGTACCAATGATGCGAATAGAATTAGCTTGTAAACGAACAAAGGCGTCATTGAAGTAGCTGTTATATGATTTAATTTATACAAGAGTATTTCATAAATGCTGCTCCCTTCTCTATAGTAAACGAATACATAATTTTATAACTTTCCCTTCCATATGCGACTCCTGTGTGTTTATAGTATTATAGTATGGACAATAATAATGCAATTATGACTGGGTAATGCAGCTTGACAGTTTAAACACTTAAATATATTTGCAGATCTTCATTCGTCTCTAGATAAATAGTCTAGATAGAAAAGAAAAGTATTCATATAAATATATGAAAAACTTTTCTGTTTAGTAAGGCACCATCAATGTAATCTGGCTGACAAACATCTGGGTGGACGTGTAATCTCGATACGTGGCCAGGCGCTCATATAAACTTAGCCTTCACTCTACCATAGTCATACTCTATTGATTTTCAACGATAATACTTTGGTAACTTATCCAGCCCAACGTATTTTTCTGTCAAATGTAAAGGCTAAGAAAATATAAAATAAGAAAAACAATACATACATTGACACACTCACAAAGTTATTAATACGTATCTGATCAAAATTTGGCGATTTAGCAATTTTTTCAGCACTAAGTCTGTGTAAGCATACACTTATTCTTATACTTCATAATACTATCGGTTTTTAATTGTAAATAGAATTTAGTCATTACTGCCTGATATATTGAATAATATACTGAATCAATCGGAAACGGAGAGATAACTCGTATGTCAGCCCATCCGTCAGATCATAATATAACTATATTTGATTCATAATTAATAAGAATAACAAAACTTGAAAACTACAAACAATATAAACTATCTAATAATCAATAATAGTTATATTAATAATAGTAAAATAATCTTGTCTTCTTCTTCTGAGTCTTCTATTATTGATTAATACTTATGTAATTGCGTGTTAAATAAGCTATATATTCTATTGATTGGGTATCGATGGATACTTTTAATAATTAGAATACTACTGGTGCGCCGGTCTCAGAGTACGACCGGTTTGAAAGTGAGGGTTTTTAAAAAGAAATCAGATCATTTACAATGCATGTAAGCAAGTTAATATATAAAATAACACTTTTACTTATTACCCATACATAACTTTATTTAACCATAACTATATAATATTGATGGTATTTTTCAATAAAACTTATATAAGTTAACTTTAAATAACAATGCTTTAATAGTATGTTTCTTTTTATATAAAAAAGAAACATTGTTATTTAAAATAAATACTTTTATAATCACTTAACAATTGGTAGAGAATCGCATAACAAACAGTTTATTGTGTTCATTCAGTCGAAATGAGAACCTACTCCTTTTTTGAAGTTGAAAATAACTAAAAACGGGCTTTAACCGGTACATTTTACTTATGTGTGGTTAGAAATGTTTAACAAACAAGGCAATTCTTATTTGCTTATTTATTATAAGCAAAGTATGTGTAAAGATATATTGAGAAATTTAAAAAATAAAAACCGAAACACAAACATATTTTGATTAGTATAGTGAAATCCACCGAGTAAATTGCTTGTCCGTTGCTTTAGTATCAAAATGACGGTATAATTGTACATCGTTATACACATGACTACTTAGCCAGAGGTCCCAGGTTCGAATCTCGGTAGGGCAGATATTAGTATGATGCTTACGAATATTTGTTCATGAACATGTGAATATTTTTAGAATAATTTTTTTTTCAATATACATACCCTGCAAGCGTTGTTTTCTGGTATGTCTGGGCTAGTATATCAAAAAATTATGGTAAAATTGTATCGGATCTGTAAATATCTCAGTGGCTACGACATTAGCTATCAAAATGGCCCGCAGGTTTCATATAACAATATGTTTGCAACAATAAGTTAACTGATGCTTTCAATGGTTCTCCCATTATCCCTTTTTATTATAAAAAAAAAACCCAGCTAATGATTCGACACAACCTGATGATAAGCAGTAGATGAGTCCACATGTGAAGATAGCTAATGCAGCATGCGACAAACTGCCCTGGTCACCTCCACCTTGCTGGCCCAAAAAGTGTTGTTTCACGTCTCTTTTAAAGAAACCCATGTTGTATGAAGGGAATACCTGTGCCGGTAAGGAATTATGACGCTCTAGCTGTGCCACAAAGAAAGGAAAATTATTATATTATACATTTGAATTAATTCCACTTAAATTAAATACCTGTAATAAATGAATAAAATGAACATTCAAAATACATTACAAGAAAGCAGCAACTGAAATTACAAGGAATATATATGAAATCCGAGTAGGTAAAATCTTAGTTATTAAAATAAATATAATTAGTAAAATACTAATTATTTTTTTAGTGAATCGTAATTAACTCTATTTTGCATTAGTAATCATTTTACGATAACTTACAATCCGACATTACCACTAACTTATTAGTTTTATAAGTTTATTATCAGGTTCTGAATTTAGCTAACTTTCGAACGTTTTTGATGTTAGTTATTTGACACATCTAGCAGTGCTCCTACTGCTACCATTGCTTCTTCTCATAGATGTAGTCTTACAATAATATTATAAAACAGAAATATATTTAATTGAATAGATACCTCAAAAATAACCACATTAGCCACCGGGCATCGAACTCGCTAACTCGTTTTTAGAGCGACGACCTTGCAACGCGAGATTTACCAGTGTTTAATACAACTCGTACAACCTCTATAGCCTAAATTGTCTGATGGAAAAGAAGAGTCTGTCTGAGTGTTAAAATTTTTGTCGTTTTTGAATTATGATAGTTAATCATAAACGTGTCTGTCTGTTTGTCGAACTTACGACTCGAAATAATTCGCATTTTCAGATATCACAGTGTTTATCAGGAAACTCGATTCTTTCGTTCACAATACTTGTGAAATATTCGACAGCGACTTAATGAAGTTAACTTAACTTAATGAAGTTCTTAGCTCAGTCTTCGAAGATTCAGATAGATTGTTTAATGGTTGCCCTCTGCTCAACTTAAAAGTTAAAAGTCATGTATCTATTGTTTTATTGCAGCTAATTTGTCATCCAGAAATAAGAGTGGCATTTAAAAACTAGCGAGACCGTGCGGATGGTGACGCCATCATTGTATATTTCTCATTTTTTGTCAACGACCAAGCATAATTCACACTGAACTCTAGGAATTTTTATTCCGTGATTTATAATTATGTGTTGGTTAAATTCTGTGCCCGTTTTATGTTTGAGTGAAAGATGATTGCAATTATTGGTAATTATTGTGACGTATTGTAGCTTTTTTACAAGTCAAAGCTAGAAGGTTGATCGTCATTATTGTCGATTTGCCTGTCTGTTTGTCGTTTGTTACAAATACTCGAATAGGGTTAAATTAAATTAGTTACATATTTACTTTAAAAAGAAACGAAAGAATTTTGGAAAGTTTGTTACGAAAACTTATAACAAATATACAAAGCAAAATCCCATAAAGTCTAATTGAGAACCGCCTTCTTTTTTGAAGTGGCTTAAAAAGTTGGATTTAATACTGCACAAGAGAGATGCTGCTGTCGTTTCTATACAATTAATACAGCTGGCGATTAATTAACACGATCCAGACGAAACAATTCGTTTGAAACTTAAACTAGAGCTATAGAATCATTTCTGAAGAGTATATATTATACGTGTCCGTAAATGGCACGCACAGCCCTTTTTTGTAAAATAAAAATATCTTCAATGTCAGCAGACGTGCCCCACAATATCAAGCTATATGACATAACACTGTGGAAATAGCTAAAGAATACAAGACTTGCTATTTCAACATCACATAAAGACCTGAGTTTCTTAACATCGTAAGGAGCTGAACTTAGTCTTTCAGAGAGGGATGAAATATGAATTGAAGAGTATATATTATACGTGTCAGTCTCATGTTCTTGGCAAGGTGACTTGCAATGTTCCCTTCCCTACCTGGCCTATTTCTCTTTGGAGCTGTGTCGCTGCTCGTCCCATTTTTATTACTGTGTTTTACTAATAATATAAGTATTTGCTATATTTTAATTTATGTCATCTTCGGACATGTTATTTATTTTATATAATTTTTCACTTCCCTTTCCTAATCAAACACAATCTCATCTTATCATGGCTCGACCATGATAAGATGATCAAGATATACTGCGACCCATCAGAAATATGAAATCCAGCCGTCTATTCTTTCTGGACCATTATTAAAATTGTCCTACGCTTCATTACATCTTTGGATAGGATGAACTTTTAATCCTCTAGCTTAGAATAATTCTAGCAGACATTTTCTGGTTCCTGCCAGGATATCACTTTGACATAATATATTTTCTATTGACTTCTGGCTTTTAGAACTCTGGCATTGATTTTGACCTGACAACGACGACTGCGAATACAAGGCGCATGTTGCATTTTAAATTTTATTTTCATGAAGTATGAATTATTCATATGTACTATTCATTACAGCAAATTAATATATCATTTGACTTTGTATTCAGAATTCAACATTTTATAATTTGATCTTGTCAACCATCTTGAAATGTTACATGCATTTCAAGATGGTTGACAACATCAACAAGCTTAAGCTTGTAGGCTCTTCGTATATTCTTACTGATGTGTAGGAATGAATAAATCAATAGTTTAGTCAATAAATCATTAACATTAATTTCTTTTTAAAGAATTAATCTCTTTTTTTCATAAAAAGCATTTTTCTTTAGGTATGTCAATAATCTAGGTTTTCCTATTGTCTCATAAATCCAATGACCCATTGCCCCACGTTCTTACGGTGCTCTATGACTATAGTTTCCGTTACATTTAAGATAATTTGTTGATGAACTCCCAAATATATCTTGGTTTTATATTCTATAGAAATCACTAGAAGAACCAGGTGAAAGTTTGGAGATTTAGCTTTTAAATTAAATCCTCAATTTAAAATTAAATGTGGAGAATTAATATGAAGTATTTTAAAATTTATATTGCTAAATTATTCCAATTCTTCTCGGGTTGCACCAAGTAATATCCATTTGATGCAGTGCAGTTTTTCATTCGTACTGGCTGGAGATTTGCCAAATGCATTTGTATTAGATATTTTTACTTTTCAGGGGGTTTTTATCTGGTTAAAAACCAGTTTACTGTTTATTTGTCAATGGGATATTTTCGTCTTGGTGTATCTTATGGATATGTTTAACAACTAACTATGGGTGCGATCGTAAAACGATTGCAGTTTATAGTTGCAGCTGATGTTTTCTTTCACCACACGCAGAAAATGTTCGATAAAAGGAACACGTGGATGCATTTAGTCACACTGAAGGCTGACTTTGCCATTCGTGTTATTCATTCCACATAAAAATTATTTGATGAAAGATGCATCTAGCTTTTATTTATGAAGTATAATAATAAATATAATTCTCAATTAAATTGACGTGAAGATTAAATAATATATGTATTATATGTATAAAATAATTATATTATTATTATTATGTGTATTATAGTAAGATGTATATTGTATTCATAATATTATCAGAATTGAAAATCAAAATATAAGATAAAATATATTAAAGCTGTCTAACATTTCAGTGATATTTTCTATAGTGGCAGCATTAGGTCGGCGCCGAATTGTCGCGCCCGAGGTAACGTTGCGAAACTTGCCTCTGATTTGTGGATCGCGATCCACATAGTTTATTGTTACGCGACCTTTTTGATAAACCTCCTGGGAAAAGTTCGGGCAACATTGACCAAATACCTATAACGCTTTAGTTGATTTACGATCCTGTCCATCTATTCTATGAAATAAGTCGACACCGGGATTGTTATCTTTGTAATTTTAATTTGGGAAACATTACCCCTCAACTTATTTGTTATTTTCTTTAACTGGTTAAATCTCCACAGCATCATTAATTTGGAACCTACAAATTTACGTTTATCTGTATTCTTCGTGCATAATAATTAATTTAATACAGACTACTCCATATTATTGTAGTGAACATAATGTTTTGAACTCTATTTTCATCAAATCGTATGAATGCAACAGCAGTGCCTCTGTTGTGAAGTTCTGTTTTGAACACTATGACGATCACAAACGTCTCGAAACGATTGAAACTCACACTAGGAGAACAGTCCTCGTAACGTTACCAATCTCCGTAATCGTTGCTGAGGATGACGCAATTGTGCTGAAATGACTGGCTGTGGCAGTTAATTTTTATAAAGTTGGATAGTATATGAGGCCTAAGGTTAAAGTTGTATTGGACCACAAGTATATCTGACACCTTAGGAAACGGAATAAAACCATACCAATAGTGAGTGTTTCGTTCAATAAAGAATACTATATATGTTATCCAACGATCGAAAATAGCAATTACAATCACAGATGGGAAAGTGTTCAATATGCAGACGACGCGACGTCTTAGGACAATGCAAAACAACGGCCAACGAACTTTGCAAAGAGCAGTCCTTGGCATAATCAATTTTCTAAGACGATATTCATTCTAAGGATAGTGAATCATTTTGTGGTACACTTTTAAAGAAAAGTTTGCCTACACCAGTGTCTGCCTTTCAGATACTGTAATAATTCATTGAAATTACAATCTACGCCAAATGAAAACGTGAAATTACAATCTGTCTATTATCTATCTTAATTATACTATTTACCACATAATATTTAAGTTATAAGCTCTAAGTGATAGACACTTATCTATACTAATTAACATTAGAAATAGGTAAGGTTGTAGGGGGTAATTTCTGGAACTACTATTTCTTAAAATTATAAAATTCTTTTTGTTTAGATAGTCAATGGACTGGGAAAGGAAAAAGCATATAACCATCCTCGATAAATGTATCGAGGAAGGTTATATGCTTTATAACATTCGTGAGAGAAAGTAAAGTAAAATATAAAATATAAGTTCGTACCCAAATTGGATTTCACCCATACCAATTTCTGTCTTAATAAGTATAGACAATATTAAGCCACCAAAACTTATATATTCAGCCATAAAACAAGAAAGAACAATTCAATATGTCTTTAAGTGGGGTCATCTTACTTATCTTTTAGAGCATGTGTACAGCGTTTGTGTACAAAAAGCCACGTGCTTGCACGTTGCCTGACTGGAGTTGGTCGGAAACATTTACATTTTTACGTTCCTTAATTTATATAAGATTAGGTAATTATGAATCTATTTATTTGTATCATATTAGTAACTATTGGATAATGGACATGATCAAAAGCACCATTTTAGATATGTATTGAAATTTATATATTTAGACACCAGGAAAACTATAACACTAACTTTATAATAGTAAATATTATAGTTATTTTGGAGGTGATAACATACAGTAACGGAATACAATAACTAAATTTTATTAGTAACAGTTTAAAAATGAGTAAGAATATATAATTACAATGTAGAGTACTATAGAAAAATTTTCTCAACCAGAGATTTTATAACGGTCGCGCTATGTGCTTATCAACGGTAGTACTGTAATGCAATAATTCCTGAGTTTATTATGTCTTTATTTTAAATGTCTCAAGTTGCAACAAATTTAATCAACAGTTTTATTATTAAACCGCCGTTTTTCCTGTTATAATAATGTTTACGTTGTATTTTGCATAATTAAAGTGTAACCGTTGTTTTTGATTACACTTGTATTGTATTTTATAATTATTAAATTGTAAGTTCTTTTAAATCGTCAAAACAACGAATATGTTTTGAGAAAAAATTAATAAATGTTATTAAAGGCAATAATAATAACTTTAAGTGGTTATTCACCGGGTATTTACAAATTATTCCAGTTCCAGTATTAAATAAATTATTTTAAAATATAAACTAACAGTAGTATGCATATTCCTAGTTAACCCTGCCACCGCTTCGTATTAGTATTACGAACATATTTTTTTGTTTTACAGTGCAATATTTTATACATCGATACGTATCGTCATTTTTGGTTTGATTAAGTTTCAATTCAGTTTGATTACAGCTTAAGTTTATTTAAATTGCATTTTTAACAACAAGTTTATTTATATACCTAGTATTGAGAAGCAATGAGAATCACTACGCTTTGAAAAGATTTGTCATTATTTGTTGACATATATATATATATAAAGAAACTACAGTCAATATATTAATTTCTTTAAATAAATCTCTGAGTGATTCACGTGGCTTAAATCCGTAAATGGCACGCACAGCCCTTTTTTGTAAAATAATAATATCTTCAATGTCAGCAGACGTGCCCCACAATATCAAGCTATATGACATAACACTGTGGAAATAGCTAAAGAATACAAGACTTGCTATTTCAACATCACATAAAGACCTGAGTTTCTTAACATCGTAAGGAGCTGAACTTAGTCTTTCAGAGAGGGATGAAATATGAATTGAAGCCTTGAATCAAATTTAATTCCCAGAATTCCCGTTTTGATTTTAACTCTAATAATAATAAATTAATTAATTTAAAAAATAGTAATAAATAATAATATAAAAATTCTAATAATTCTAATTCTCTAATTTTCTATAATTCAGAAAATGTTTGAAAAGCCTACGTATTTTGCAGCGTATATCTATATATCAAGCTTATTCACTTTATATTAAAAAAACAGTACGATCTACTATAAGTGATTACAGCGTTATCCCACCCAGCCGTAGGTAATTTTTTGGTGAATGAAGGTGGGTGACAGCTCATGTGACTGTTAAAGCTTGCTACGACCAAATTTATATCATTAGAGTTATATAGATTTATCAAATGTTGCGGACTGGTTGGTTTTATAGAATTTTATATAATAATCAGATGTTATTATATAGACGTCTACAATATTAAATGATTTTATTTATAAGCAACAGTAGATGATAAAAAGCAGTGATATAAATAATAGAATATCATGAGACAGACCTTCGCCCAAAAAATTAACATTCATCGGAATGGTAAAGATCGCTCCACAGCGAGAATTCTACAAATGTATCAAACAATTCGTTTTGCTATTGCATAAACAAATTTATTGTTAGCACCAAGTCTAAGTATCTAGTGAATGATATTTTTTTCCATAATTACTGGCTGTAAAGTACCTCGACTCCTGTTACTGACAATACCATCGGCCTTCAACTGACCGTCACACACAATGCCATTGATCATTATCCCATTACTATCTTTACAGATGCTATTTTTGATGCACTGCGGACTCAATCTTTTCCATTGATGTGAGTAGAAATATTCACACAATTTAATTATACCGAGTGATTTTTTGCTGACGATACATATTTTATTTTAGATAAGAAACTTTAGTTAAGTTTAATCTTTACTCTTAAGTCATCGATTCCAGTTTCATTCATTTCATTCATTCGCTAGTTTTCGTACGGAAATGCACTACTAAAAGGTGGTTTAAAAGTCTTTCCATGGTAAACATGCCGAAATGAAATATCGGGCAAGCGCTCTCGTATCCGACAGCGAACACGTAATATTCATATTTTATTAGTTCCTCTGTTTGTTTTTAAATGCACATCTTTTCCTCTTGGCTACTTTTAACTCAACCATCAATTTCCGTTTAGGTTTTATTGTGCCTTACCTTATATTCTGTAAATGAATAACAGATTGCAGATTTAAAGCGTATTCAGTACTTTATCACACCACTTAATTATTCTTACTATCAGAACTTGTTAATTAATTGGTCGATTTGTAGCCTCTTACTTAGCAGATCAGAAACATCTCTTGTTACAAAATAACTCACTGCATAGTCCACTACATCGAGTACTAGTATGATGCGTTTTTGAGCTTATTGGCGCGGTCTACTTTGGTTAGTTTTACATTGAACAACCAATCTGTTAAGATATTCGTTCCAGTCACATTCACATATATCTACACTAGATACGTTGAGATATAGTATAGCTGCGATATCATAGCTACCCGCTGCGTTAGCAATCAGCAAGATTTATTTGCATCAAAGAATACCAAACAAGTATATGGCCCACCTGATGGTAATTATTCCAAAAAATAATTGTGAATATATGTTCCAACTAGTCTTTACAGCTTACTTAGTTTTATGTATGTATGCTACAACACAAGTATGCAAGTGTCTCAGTGTCTCGAGAACGCTAGGCATGCGACGGAACGGGAGGGAGATATAATTAGAACTTGTAGCTACGTAAAACCTACCTCTTTTAGTTATTTGCCCTAAATAATTGCTTGAACCAGCGGAGCACGATCAATGCGGAATATTTTGTTGATATGTTTTCAAAAACGGAGCTGCGAGGAATTTAGAGAAATCTGTTAATGCTTAACATTGTTATTTCATCGTCATAATATATTGAATTTACTAAACTTACTAAATAATGTCATTTTGTTTAAATAACTATGACTGCAACCAACGTTTAAATTAGTGTCATGTAATAAGATAACGACTATTAATCCATTGCACACATTATATTACGTGTTAGAGAATGGCAGCTAGTCCTATTAGAAGCGGCTATAAACGTAATTTTTAATACAATTTTTCAACAATATCATTGCCTTGTGTAAAATTACATTTTGTGGGCTTCGTTTGCGTAAGCCTTCATGCTAAAGAAACACGTTACAGAGTTCCGGGCAATGAGGACTGACTTTGAGACTTTTCTATAATGAAAGGGTCTCTATTGATTTATAATAATTTTAGTAATAGTATATTCGTGTCTATTAATGTAAAGGAGTGAAATGAAATTTTGATTCGAGAGTTATTTTAATAGTGAAGGACACAGTTTTTTTTGTAGGTAGGTGGGTAGGTTACGTTATTTTACTTGAGTCATTATTTGGTTTTGAATTTAAATGAGGTTTAAAACACACATCAAATGTAAAAAAATGTTATAGTCAGTCACCTTTAAAAGAAATAGTATTTTTTGAACTTTTTAAGGAAAATAATTCCGGAATTCGTGATTTTTGCGTAACTTTAACCGCTTACGCAGCACACTCAACGAAAGCTCTGAAATAATAAAAAAATGCGTTTTTACAAAACTTTGCAATCTCAATGCGCAGCTTCTATTGGTCGTAGCGTGATGTTATATAGCCTTCCTCGAATTAGGACGATCCAACTCAAAAAGAAATTTTTATTTGAGTTAACTACGAAACAATTACTATCTGTTAGTACTAAACTATTTAAGAGGTTGATATTTTCACTTTCGTAATTCTCAGGATTCCGGTTAGACATGTAAAAGTAATATCACCATTTCAATTTAGAGATGTAAGGAATAAAATAACATGCATTTCATTAAGATTTGCTAGAATTTGAAGGAAGGCCTTTCTCCAAGCAAAAAATGTTATTTTGCGAAGTATGTAACTGTCTCAGATTTTATGAATATTTAAGGAAATGTGAACATTACACATGTGTTGTTGATATGGACTGTATGGTTATTCATTAAGGGTAATCGAAACCGATACTCGTAAGCTGAATCGTCACGCTATCCTGAAGTAAAGATCTGATTGCAGTGCCAACAGCTCGGCCAGGTCAACTCTGTGACACGGATGCAAGAACTGGACTTCCTATACATTCATAGATCGAATTAATGTGCTTGTGTACAAAACTGATATTGAGTGCGCATCGACCGGCGCGGGCGCAGACACGGTTGCGTGGACAGTTGTGATGGTGACTCATATCGTGTGAAGCGTGAGATTTCCTTAACTAATTAAATTGACTAGATATATTAAAAGTCCAGTAAATAAATTTTGTTCTCTGTAAGAATTGCTTTTAGTTCAGATATTTTTTTTCTAAAGAATTAAGTTAAAAGTCCGATATACTTATTTCCAATTGGAAATGTTCAGGCAATATTCAAAACATTGACACAGATGTTCACCGTTATGTAAGTCGTAGTGGTTAATTAGAACTGTAATAATTTGTTACCTAGTTGTTTTTGGTATTTAGTTCCATGTAGCATGCATTGTTGTTTAGAAAGTTTTAAAATTTAAAAATGTTTCAAGATCTGCCGATATTGAAGTGGCTGTCGATAGCTTGTCCTTATTTTCGGCCCGGTTCTCGTGCAAGGCCGGACTCAATAACTACGAGTGGTCACGAGTGATGTGCCTAGTAAGGTACTGGTCTCACTGGTCAAGAATCAAAACTCACACCATATGGTCAACGCAGGACCGGTCAAGGCCGTATGGGCTATTGTGAGTCAAATAAATAAAATAGATATACTTAACAAAGGGTTATCGTTCTGTGATATTACTGTTGAAGAGAATGTAAATTTATATTAGGTCATAACAAGATGTGTGTATCACATGTTGTAGCTAAATTTATCAAATTTGAAAAAGAAAGAATTGCTCGAGTATAATAGGCTTGATATTTAGTATTTTTTCTTTTTTTTAGTTCTATAGCGACACTACCAACCACACTAAAATTTATAAATGTTGTGTAGATACTTAAGATGATTTGGATCGGATTGAGAACGTCTGTACAGTCATAATCGTGAGCTATCGAATGATACAAGTTTCTGAAGTATAACAATAAATCATCACAATTTAACGCATTCGGGATTTTATATTTTGTCGTCGAATATTAATGGTATGAAACTCCGAAAAATCTTTCATGGTTGGCCTATACCTAGATAATTAAAAATGCAATATTTTCCATTAATTACAGAGATGAGACTAGCTGCAGTATCCAACACTACGATTCAATCAATCGCAATTAGGGGCTACGTCGGTGTAAAGGAAATAAAATTATCGATAGCCATCAACTACGTGTGATGCCCTTTAATGCATGGCTAGACAGGATATTACACGAAAACTTGTTATTTACAGTTCAACTTTTCTATCCCAACACCATCAAAACTGACCTCAAATCTGATCCACTCAACCATAATTCACACAGATTACCTCATAATATTCATTTGTACGTTCAAATATCACATTGTGCATAATCATTATAATAGTTTGGTCGTAACTATTTCGCTTTCTAAATGAAGCACGTCGGGCTCAACGGTCATCTGCTGCAGTAATTATCATGACCATCGTCTCCATATTCTTTGACCTTTTATACATTAAAAATGGGAATCTGAAGTAAAATTAAAAAACCAGCTTCTTATTCTTAAAGCATCTTATTAGAAAAAAATGAAGTTTGTTATAGTAGTACAGTAGTGGCTCATGGTGTGGTAAATTGTGGCGCCATCAGGATTATACGGATTGTATTCAACGAACCAAACAATTCTGTAATGAGCTATACGTAACATGCAAATAAGAGAGTTAGCGGCAAATCAGTTATTGCAATCACTCGTAAACAGCCTGCTAGTTTATTCTGCGCATCAGATCAATCTTAGCCTATTGCACTGAACGCACTATGGAACAGCTCAGCGTAACGGATTGCCGATTGCCAATTTTTAGATCATTATTTTGGATTGAAATGAATCTTACTTGCTTAGACAAATGTATACTTATGGAAATTTTAAATTATAGTTTCGCAAAGTATTTCATAAATTTATTAAAATGATATGTTTTAGTTTGGACCCTCCAGTAGTTTTATTGAATGATTGAATTTCTCTTTCGATTGAGTGCGTGAGAATCTATTGTTCATCTACTAATTTGAAAATAAAGCGTAAGATTATATAAATAGTTCATGTAGATTTAAGGACATAAACAGTACTTGGTATGGCTAAGGACCTACATTTATATCGAGTTATCATAACCAATTCTTTGCTATCTTGATAGAATACTTTTGAGTTAAGTGCTCACATCTGCAAGGATGACAATCAACCTGGAGCGTACGTATATAATCTTGCTATGTGAAAGACGCTCGACATTGTATGAAATTGCTAATGGAGTAATGAAGATGTGAATTGTTGGAGTTTGTGGCACACACATGGCAGCGCGGTGCGCGCCGCTCCCCTCGGGTCGTCGCCTCCATCGGGTCTTTTATTTGGTTTGGTAGTTCCATCCGTGCACACGGCCGATATTGACGTGTCTATAAAACCGTGACATTGATTCTAATCAATTTATTATATTGAAGTCTATTTTTGTGCATCAAGCCAGTGTGTTTGGGATTGTTTCTCTCTTACAGATTTAGGTAAATATACATTGAAGCTATTAAATAATACCTATAATTTGCAATTAATATAACATAGATTTTCAGAATTTATAATATTTAGTACATGTGTATTATCTTTTACAGAATAAATTACAGATTACCTTAATAATATTGACTTACTTAATCTTAATCATATAATTTAAACCTTATCGTAATATGCAAATTGATACGACTGAAAATGTGTTATATTGTAACAGCCATGGGTTTAACTCTAACCATATCGTGTCAAGCTCATATAGTTTATTCAATATACTGACACGACACGTTCGGGCATTTCTTCGCACACTTGCTAGATTTTCTCATTCATCATCATTAGAACATAATTATAAATAGTTTAAGTACAATTACTATTTACAATTGTCAATATATTCATGCTTAAATTTCAAGAATGCATTGCCTTTCCAACTGCAATATGCAACTGCATAAATCAATGCAGGCTTAATTAAGCATTCCCGTTCCGTACAACATACAAAAATCGGGGGTGGCTCTACATGGGGTACAATGTTTATTGGAATAGGAACATAAAAGTGTTTGCTTTACATAACAATATCAGTCGCCGGCTGTATACACAAAATGTTATTTGCGGAAGTGGACTCACTCTTTTAGTTACTTTTTATCACTACATTATAAAGAACATTGAATACTGTGGTTAACCGCCTCTGTTGTCTAGTGGCTGAGACCACCTACTTCAGATCTGGAAGTCAGGTGTTTAATTCCCAGTGGGGGCAGTGCAGTTTGTGGTAGGGCTTTATCTAAGTCCGCCTGGCTGGCTACCACCATCTTACCTAAGTCTGCAGCCATAACAATAGTGTTAACAGTTTTGTGTTCCGGCAATTGGAGGTTATGATAGCCAGTTACTCTGTGGTTGAGGAATCCGAGTCTAGTTCGGTTTCATCTGCGGCCTTATCTTGATTTACATCATTTGAGATGAAGGCTAAGAAAAGAAAGGGGTAGCCCTTTAAGAATAAAAAAGAATAGGTTTAATAAAAGATTACTTTGTTGCTATACTAACGCTTTTCGCATTATTTGTCCTGGGCTAAATTATAAAATTTATCGCAATAGTGAAAATATTTCTGATTTGATTCGTACATTATATAATTGAGGTCGTTAAATTGCTGACGTCTATTTAAGGCAGGGGTGCGACCGACCTACTAAATAAGGGTGTGCGTGAAATTTTGATGTGTCAGACATACGTATGCGGGTATGTATGTTTTATTTATTTTCATCAGTTTGCATTATATTGATTTAAAACCTTATTTATTAGACGTGAGTAAAGTATAAACTATATCTATAACTAACTTTTTATATATTTAATTATCACTTGAACTCAACTACGCAAACGTCTCGATACTATTGAAACTTGTAAGTTTTTCCCTAGTGTACTAGGGGTACTGAACTTTAGACTTCGATGCTAAGATAAACTTGCGTACCAATTGCAGTATTTACTTGGAATTCTTACTTAGAACTCCCATTCAACTACTACCTTGTACATACACATTCACAACTGAAAATAGGTACCGATATCGAGACACAGAGTGTTGTGCACATTATTGTATTTATTATTACTCCATTAAATGTGACTCTATCAACATTACACGAGTAAATCCGTCGACCTTAAACCCCCAAAGGCCAATATGAGTAATTAATTGCAAATACTCATAAAACCATGGCAGTAATAGAGTTGCTAGTCTACAGTCGGCCCTTCATATCCGGTCGTGCCCTGTCTGTTCCAGTAATGGAGGACTAAAAAGGGTTAGGTTACTACAAAAGCTTTATTGTTGCATGTTTTTATAAATACAGGGGCACTTGCTCTTTTTACAGGTTCAGTTTTATAATGCATCGTGGTGGTACAATACAACAAGTGTGGTAATAAAAACACTATAAACTCGGAAATGAAACGCTAGCTTGTCTAATAATAATAATTGTACACTTATAATATTAATTTATATATGTCATCGCTTATATTGATAATCTGGAGTAGTAAGTATCTTGCGCCGCCATATAGCCAGCGCTACTTCTCCACAGTAAATTGTGACTTGAACCGGTGATACGAGGTTCTTAGAACTTAGCAATCGAAACCAATATTAAGAACATTTTGATTTTGACATTGTTAGCGTACAGCGGAAATAATAACATGGCTAGCATGTATTCAATAACCTTTTTTTTTCCTTCCCTCTAACTGCTTATCTTTAGAATTAATAAAACTTTTTGCGCTGGTGCGTAATTCTCAGTGGGTGGTGAACTCAGGCACAGATGCAGAATAACGCCGATCGGAAAATCGCGTATAAATTAAATCAAGTTCGTCGTCGGTGCTATGAAATTTATTAGCATTTTTAGTCGCGTAGTGTTGAGAGCAGAAACACGGTGTGTCATTTATGCCAGGTCCTTTGGGACATTACGACTGTGGTTCTGTTATTCCTGACAATGCCCGCTGACTTCGAACCATTTGCGGTAACACTCAAACGAGCGTTGCTTGCTCATTTGCATTTTAAATTTTATACAATAACACATACTTGTTCCATCGTAGAACGCCTATCAAGAGCTTCAGTGTAAGTTTTGGCGACTAAAATTTTACTTTAGAAGCACAAGAGATTTGATCACAACACAGCATCTGTTGAATAATATCTTCATAATTTTCATTAAAAACTTCTTGCTTCTATTAGTTAAACTCACTGTTTACCCTGTGCGTTGTTTGTCAGTACTGTGTAGTAGTGATAATCAAGTTTAAAATATTATTTTGAGTTAAAACACTATTAGAACAATGTTTTGTAATTTATTTTTATGACGAGCGTCTCGTCGAGTGTTCAGTCATAGTCAGACCCCTGTCTGCCAGAGGTTCCGAGTTCGAATCCCGGTAGGGACAGATATTTGTATAATTACGAATATTGTTTCAAGAGTTTGTGTCTAATTAGTGTAATTCTGATATTTATATCTTAGGTACATTAAACTAGTTTTAATACTACACTATACCGCGAAAAAGTTGAAGAAAGAAGTCATTGAATTATACGAATCTTTTCAAAGTTTATAAATATTATCTATAAGGAAAAAATAAACGTATTAATATTCCTGCAACATACCTAACAAAGCAACATATCGTATGTTGAATTAGTAATAACGAATAAAAAAATTAAGTGACCCTAATTTAAATTAACACTAGGTATACATCAATATGTACCTACTTTTTATAAAATCTCCTATGGTATAATTGTGCACTTACGGGAGTCATAGTTAGAATAATAACACACACCCTGGACGATTAACTAGAATGATTATTAAATACTTAATTTATTTCTTAAATTAACCTTATTCATAAAATTGAATTAATTCGAGATATATATATTTATCACAACAGAGTTAATAACTACAATGAATTTATTGGCCATTAATAATTAGGACTTCCAAACTAACTTAACAAGTTATGTAATTATTTTAGTTTATAACAGGTACGTATGATTGTTGCAGTTTTTGTGACTACACATTTTGTTTATTAGGTGTTCATTTGAGAGCAACAAGTTTTAAACCAAGAAGCAACCTTCGTAGATTCCTATTAATTTAATAAACAAGACAATTACAATTGGTTTGTAATTGTCTTATCCAGTTTAAAGCTATTATACGCTCTGAGCTATTTTGGTGTCGATAGAATCAAGATCTGTAAACAGTGTTGGAGGAACCAAGTCGTACATCCGGCAAGTGTCGAAGTTTGACTCTGATATACAGTGCAACAACCTTGAATTGTTTACTGTAAAGAAAACTCCCTGAACTATTCAACATAAACATACGCAATAGTGTAAGTTTCAATCGAAATGAACATTCGTTTTCGCTGCGTAATTTTGGAAACTAGGTACTTTTTATGTATGCATTTCTCAGCTAAACGCAACTAAGATCGTTTGGATCATCATACGAACGTTTGGATTAATAAAGAGTATTGTATTTTATAGCTGTGGTTCTTTGGCCTCAGTCATTAATTTATTAAAATGCTTCTATTAATAATGTTAATAGTTCTGTTACTAATCAAATAATTTCTTATTCTTAATGTGTTTGAACTGTTTTCATTGGTGCATACAGGAGTAAATCAAAATAGTAATAGGTACCAGTTATTGAAGACATAATAAAATATATTATTTAGATATTATAGAGTATTATAGTATCCTGTTGTGTTTTATATTTATATTTATTTCAATGATTTTTTTTTCAATGAATACAGTAAAAAATGCGATCAGCTTTAGTCGTAGCGTCGGTAATGAATAAAAGAATTTGATTATATGTACATTTATATATTAGTATTATATTTATATACATACATTTGGTGCATTATTTTTAATTTTAACTATTACATAGTATTTACGTTATTGGTATGGTTTTATACCATTCCTATTTATTAGTACACGCGAAGTATGTTTTTCACAAGCATTTCTATCGTGGTGTTTGTTTTTCTGGTTTCATTATTTTTACAGTTTATACGAGAATATAATAAATTGTTTAATAAATAATTCAAATAAAAGCTGGTATACATTCATATATTTTAATTCTTATATTCTTATACTATGTCAAATGAAGGTCAGGTGTGTTTAGATTTTTGTTTTGTTACAAAAAGCATGCTGTAATTACAACTGGTCCAATTTTTGAGCTATCTGCTGATCTAAAAAGAGCGGTGACGCACTTGCTCGTGATGATATCATAGAGATTGAGCAAAGTTTTTTGGGCAGTAAGATTTCAAGTTTTATCCTGCATAAATCTTTCAAAACAAAGTTTTTCTTATCAGATCTCCTCACGAACATGAATTGTTGAAAATAAGAAGTGGTTAGTGGTTTTTAAAAATAAAAAGTTATGTATTATGAAGTTTACAGTTTTCTCGACACTTGCACAACTTTAGCTTCAAGTTATTTAAAGTTTTTATTTAAGAATTTTTATAAACGTGTTGTCATCTATCCATACCCGTATTGTCACCTATCTATTAAGCCTGAAAAACATTCTGTGACACACCAATGTGTCCCAGTTTATTAAGAGCCTAGGTCACAGAAATAAAGACTGAAGTATACATTCTGTGCTCAACTTTATTTAAAAGCCTCTTATTAATAATGTTGTCCTTTAATGTTAGGTGACATCTAGGACGTCAAACCGTTTCAAATTGGGAATTCATATAAATATAGACATTCTCTCATACTTGCAGTTCCAACGACTTCGAATGTCTTCTGCAGCATGCAAGGTCTACCCGTTTTGGTAATACACTAAAGTTTTAAAATATCCTGCAAAGTTTTGCGTGCTACTGCCTAGCGATCGTTATCCTTGTACCTATGGAGAAGAACAAAATGATGATGAAAATACATTATAAAATTATTGTTAGCACAGGTTGCCTTCGTTGAATATTGTTTCATCATAGACCTTAACGTACTAGTTTAACAGCCTGCAAATCTAGGTTCAGTATCGAGAGTATTATTTCGACCACCTTTTTCAAAATATAATGCACGTACGAAAGTACATTTATTACATATACATTATGTATAGGCTTAAAAGAACTTACAGCACAAATAGAACTTAAAGTTTATTTTCAATCTGATGATTCAATTTATTGATCTTTTGAGTTTTCACCTCACCTCATTTGTTGTCGGTATTGTTTATCATTACTCTATAATTTCAAAATAATAATTGTTTGAGGTATTTTTAGGTATCACGGCTGAATACTGAAAACCTTTAGTTGGAGGTAAACGGCAAATTGAGCCCTACTTAATAACATTTGAAGAATTGTTTGACTATGTTGCCTTAACAACACTATAGTTACAGTAAAAAGGCATATATTTAATTCAATTCAACTGTGTTTATATACCAACTACCATAAAATAAATTGGTATACACATGTATATGATCAAAAACATGTATTCATTAGTTATTTATATTATCAAAACATAAAAAATGCAGAATATAGTTGTATCCTTAAATAAACCCACTTTGTAGCGATAACTCAATTGTGCTCACTCACCAAACTAAGTACTTACAAGATGGAAACCAGCCAAATATTTGCTGAGAAATCCACTGTTTTACGATAATGTCGTATTTTAAATTACTGTTGTTTATAAACATCTGCATGTGTGTTTACTGTCAATACATCAGGGGTTGTAAAGAAACTACGGCCTCAGTGCACTTTAGATCTTAAAATTTTAGATTTATTTTTTAAACAATCCTACCTATACAAATATAATTTAGTGATACTTTTTCCTTTCGACTCATATCAGCCATAAACTTATTTTTGCCTTTTATAGCTTTGATGTCCGTTCTATTTACAAATTTACAGCACGCGCCGTTTAAATCTCCCATAAATTTTGTTTTGGTTTTTTTAAACTAGGACATGTGATAAATTTTACTCTAAACTACCCGACCGTTGGTAGATATTAAGCTTAAGTTCATATAGAGTAGTTTTCACCAATATTCCGAATATTATCATCCTGCATAGGAAAGACACGTGAGTAGTTTTTTGGCCTCCGCGATTGCTCCCAATCCCATCTCGAGATTACAAAATTCTGAGTCAGCAACTACGGCGAAAGCTGCGTCAAATGTTTCGAAATCGAAACGTTTAAGAACTGCGCCCCACGGAACTACTCGTGATTTTATGTAAAATAGATAAAATGAAAGAGATTAGACAGAGTAAAGTTAGTGTTGGTTCAACGAAATAAGTTCATTACTTAGGATTCTACGTAAATCGCGGCAGTACGTGCTTCGATGTATCATTATTGCAAGCAGCAAACTTAAATAGAATACGAAACTATGCCTTATTTGTATTTTCAATGTCTCTTCGACAGAAAGTTTGTCGATTGGAAAATGGAGTGTTTGGCCAATTTCTAATGTTATATAGCAGCAACAAATTCAGCATTACAATATGTTTGATATACTAAATGAATTTGAAAAAATCATTTCTTGTTCAAATTATGACTAGAATTGTTTCCACTACAGTTTCTGTTTGGTGTCCAAATTCTCTATTCGCCAATCTAGTCCTCAAAACATCGATGGACGTGAGATTACGGGAGCTGTTCGATGGACAACAGTTTATTCTTGTAATACTCAAAATTTTCTATGTAACTATTTGACATCAAATTGATGTAATACGTTCAGAAATATATTTACGGAGGAAATGGTTTAAAGAATAACGGAAAAGGAACAAGCATGATTATTACTATTATAAACTCGTCATTAATAATATTAAATTATTTGAAAAGATTCACGTGGTCAGTTAAACAAATATTACTTTGACTTTCAAACTTAGTTTTGTATACAATTCATTCATATATATTTTGTTTTGGAAACTTAATTAAAAACTATTTTATGCTAAGAAAACTACACAGCTTTCAAAGTGCTCATAATAAGCGGTTTCTACTTATTGATCATCAGCAAAACATTTCAGTGACTTTTATGATCATTTATCATAATGGTATGAATTTTTATGAACTTTCGATATTCATGTATCTGCTAAATACTTCTTGAATGTTAATTGGGTTCTCTTTTAACATAAAAAGCTTTCATTTTCGTAACTTTATACAAATTGTCGCCTTTTAAACTTGAAAATGTAAAGACTACAAAACTTACTGTACTACGATAAATCAAATTCCACTTTATTAAGTTTCTGCTTAGAGATCTAGCTATCTGTATCGGAAATTTGAGTGTCATTCTCATACAACTTCTAACAAAGTTAAATCGTGACCCTTGAAAGCTGAGTCGTACCAGAGGTGCTCGAGCGGTTGTTCTTGAGACCTTCGCCGTGGCCTTTCTATTCTAACTTGTTTAATTTATTGGCGGCCAGCGCAGGCCTGTTGTATTACCGGTAAAAATAAAATGTGATTAATACTCGCGCTGTGGGTGCGCAGACGGCGCGTCTCGGCAGTACCGTGATAAATTAGCTAGTGAACCTCTGTACTGATCTATGGATGGAACTATGCCTACGCTCAAATGGATCAGACGCTTCCCCCAGTCAAACCGTCGTACATTGACTCCTATCACTAATCTCTTTACCAGATACCTTTTATAACTATTTATATTAAATATTTTGGTTTTCTTATTTCACGCCTTGATTTTCAATTAGAAAGAATTTTGTGTTTACACTTACATGTGAATTGGTACGAGTATTACAAAGGTTTTGTTCCTTCAAATCATCATGCTCTACAAATTGGTCAATTATCAGAAAACAATCGGTTGTCGATAAAGTTATCGCGAAGGCACTCAGCGCCTACTTATGTACGACAGTTTGTCTTATCTATCGTATCATAAAGAATTCATTAGATTCGATAAAATTTCATCCATTTTATTGTAATATGTCAATGAATTAATATGTTGTAAATTTTTCGGTTGTTGATATGAAACTTAAAAGTAGTTGGATGAAGTTTTATTTTTATGGCATGAAATAGAACGTCAGTGTTTTATTACGGTGTGAATGGCTCCGACGAGGCTGATTGCGGCCTGCCTGAGAGCTATGGGAACAACGCATTGTACCATTCTCCACCCAGTGAAACGTAGCGTTATACAATAAAGTCTATAGTTATTTCTTGTTGCTACTCGTTTCTCTACTACACATTCAATATACTATGTATAAAACTTTTTATCGACATTTCCATGAAATAATTTGTTGCAAAATCACGAGTAATTTTCATTGTGTATTTTTTGCTTAATCCTACAGTTTTTAGCACAAGATTTTTAATTGAATTATGAACACTGGTAGAATTAAGGACATCCCAAACAATAGCAGCCAGGTCCTCAGAGATTACAGCACGTCTGAGGACTGCTCGCATACAATGAGCTTTTTGCGAACAATAGTGCTGCGCCGCGCCGGCCTGATTATTTAGTTCTATACCTAACCGTTTTATGTTATAACTATTATTTATTATGTTATTTTTCTTTGTTACAGAACATGTGACATAGAAAACCGACATGGAAGAAGAAAGTACCATTGCCGCCATTGAAACTCATAGTACATCCTCCGTAAAATCACAGGTTAATGAAGATGAAATCAATGTAAAAGCAAAAAAAAATTTGGAGCTTCCTAATAATAATAATCATAATGTAAGTAAAGACAGTTATAATGAGAGTGGTGTTGTTATCGAAGGTTGTGAAAATAAGAATGTATCCATGAATGTCAAGGAATGTTTTGGTGAGCACGAAACTTGCGAAGGTAACGATGATGCAAGATCTCTTGATGATTTAGATAGTTTACCTGCTGGTGATGAGTTGGTACTAGGTGCTGCGGGCAGCGATAGTGGAGTCGAAGGATGTGGTCGGGCTCTCAGCAGTGGGGGTGGGTCTCGGTCTTGCGCCTCGAGTGTTGTATCTTGTGGTTCTGGTTGTGGCTCTGAAAGCTCTTCATTAGCGGGTGCACCGCCACGTCCACGACGCCGTGTCAACGTTACTGTTCCTGAGCTTAAACGTAGTTCACCTCTAGGTTCGTCTACTCCTAGACCTGTCACAGCCCCAAGGGGACCAAATTTAGCGACACGGGAACGTGCTAGAAGTCGCGAAAAACCAATTCCCCCAGAAAAACCACGACCATTAACGCCTAAACCAAGAATCCGTCCTACTGCCGACTTGCCTAATTTAGTTCGTGAGAGTCCTGCTTTACGTGCCAAACCTACAAAGACCTCATCGGCTAGATGTAGAACGCCTAACTCTCCATGCGATGAAAAGAAATGGCCCACTAACGGGCCTCGAGTGACTCCAGTATCTGACACTAATGCAACACGTATAGCGGCGGATAAATATGGAACTCTACCTCGTCGACGAAAAGATGCTGAAAATGATGGATCTCCTAAACACGATAGTACGCCGCCAACTTCCAGAAGGCCTACTGTCACTCGATCAGTTTCTTCACGATCGACAATTAAAACGCGCATACGAATATATGCAGAAAAAAATTCTCAAACTGTGCTACTTGGAACTGATGTTGAATCGGCATTTGCTGGAGTAGTACCAAACATAGAGAAGTAAGTATGTTTCTTATATAATATGTTCTCTATAATATTTATAGTTGTTACTATTTTTAGGTAATAACTTATGATAGCATTAGTCGTTCATACTGCAGAAGTACCTTTTATTCGCCCGCTGCATTTAATACTTTATCAAATCTTCATTCAGAATTATTTGTATGCAGTCGAATAGAAGTGTCTCGATGTCACCGGGGAGTGCAGGCGAGTGCGCGGGACTTTGAGACAGCTCGCCTGACAACCGCTTTGTCGGCGGCCGAGGCAGCAGCGGCTGAAGAGCGAGAACGTCGTCTGCAAGCGGAGTCACAACTTGCAGCCGAGCGGGCCGCGAGGTTAGCGGCCATCGCTGAACTTGAGAGGAACTCTCAGAGGTTGCTTGAACTTGCGGGGGCTGGTGAGTAAATTAAAGATTTTTTTTTTCTCTTATAATATGCATGACCAGAACACACTGCTGGCCTTGGATTCAATTTGCTCCGACTAACCGTTACCCTCATGAACACTAAGAGCAAGATTGTAATAAAAAACTAAATTAACTTCGCTACTTAAAAAATTTGAAAGTTAAAAGAAGGTTCCTCAGATAACTTTTATCGTTCAATAGCATTATAAAATTTTGATACATTTTTAAACTGGTTAAACAACAGCTTTGAAGGAAACTCAATTTTACATCGAAAATTACATCTCGTTTTTAGGTGCCGGGGCAGGTGCTGAGGGCTGTTTGCGGGCCCTCGAAGACCAGCTCCGCTCGGCCGGTGAGCTAGCGGAGCGGCAGCGGAATGAAACGGACGAGCTGCGGGAACAGTGTGCCAAGTTACAAATTGTTAGATCTTTAAATTATATTTTTAATTTGATTTTTATATTTTATATTGAGATAGTATTAGTATCTAGTATACATAGAAACATTATATACAAAATAAACATTATACATTACATTATTATTATTTTTACATTTATTGAAATTAATATTACTGTTAATGTTATGTGTAGCATGTGTGTATATTATTGTTTTGTTATTATTTGTTCATATATTTATATATTATTTGTATTTATTTCATTGCAATTTAATCTATTAATTAATATATTTATATTAGTTGCTGTATCGCAATCTTCCCTCCGTTCATTTGCTTTTACTCATGTCCATGCAAAGCTTGGCTGGATCGCTCTTAGCAATAAGGCCGCCCATTGTGAATTCTACTACTAATATAAATACTATTTTTTATATAACTGTGTTGATGTGGAATAAAGTATTGAAGTAGATGAAATTGTTAGGAATCGTGCGGAGCACGTGAAACCGCGCGGTCGCTACAGTCACGGCTGGCCGAGGCGGAGCGAGAAGCGGCCGAAATGCACGACTTCCTCGCAGCTGAGACGGCCGCACTGGGAGATTCGTTACGAGACGCCGATGCTGAGATCGCGAGACTCAACGCAGACCTCGAGAGACGGTATCTATTTATTTCGAGTGCGTTTTAGCGTACAAAAATATTTTCTATATAATATTATAAAGAGGTAAAGTTTATGAGCTTACAAGGATATCCTACAGGATATAATTCCTGGAACTATTAAGGGGAAGGTGAGAAACCAAACTCGCGGGCGCAGCCGTCGATGGAAGCTAGACTTGTATTAAGGCACAAGTAATATCGTATAAATTTAAGCAACGATGTCTACCTGTTTAATTTAGAATGATTTCTTAGTACTTTCTTTAAATGTCAGACGCGGCGAGTGTCGCCAGCTAGTGCGCATGTGCGAGCAGCGGCGGCAGGAGGCGCTGGCGGCGGACGCTCGGGCGCGCTGTGCCGGCAGCGCGGCGCACGCGCTCGACGCGCTCGGCCGGCGGCTGCGCGCGCTCACGTACGCCGTGCGCGTCGCCTACGGCCTGCCGCGCGACGCGCTGCATCCGCCCGTCTACCACAACGACGTGTACAGGTACACATTGGCCGGCTGTGGCCTGAATGCTTTGCTATGACTTGTAACAAACTGTTGTTCTGCTCCAGAATTGACATGTGTTGTTTTTTAAATTTTGTAATGTTTTATTGTCGAGTAGTCGCAGCGACAGCGGCGAGGCGTTCTCCCCGGAGGAAGAGCCGCGCGGTCTGCTGGCGGCCGTGGCCCGTGCATTGCGACCGGCGCCCGGTACAGCTGTGGCACCTGGAGCACCCGCGACACCAAGTGCACCCGTGACTCCAGGTGCACCCGTGCCGGCAGACGACGACCGCTCTCGCATCTCTGACGACAACGACAATTCCGCGGACTTACTAGACTCTGAGACCGAGCCCTGCTTCGTTACTGATCCCGGTGAGATGCTAAACTTATGGCTTCTTATTCCTCTTACTGTCGTCACTAAGTTCCCGAATGTCTTCCAGTGAGCACACCATCGAAGCTCCTTGCGTACACAAGGACACGGGTCGTACCTTTCGGGCTTTATACATAAAGATAGTACGATTTTTTATTCCGTAACGCGTAATAATGTATAATTTTGATATGTATTATAGAATACGCTGAAGACTGGTGGTCGGGGGCGGAGGGCGCGGGAGCCTGGAGCGGAGATGACCTGTCCCCGGAGCGAGAGTCCATTGGCGACGACAGAGGTCAGTCCCTACTCAGTACTAGGTACTAGTCGGAAAAGAAGTTTGCTGATCACTGCGAACCGCGTACCGAATCGTAACATGTGTTGTGTCCATGGTTAGTTCTGTTAGGGCTAACCATATATTCATTGTAGTGACCTAGATTAATTTAGCCGGTCTTGCATGATGTCGCGCACTATAATTTAATTATTGAGCATATTAATCAAAGTGCAGCAAACACCCAACGGGTTCGGATATTTAGTGCTCTTCGGAGAACCCTTAGGGTTAGTGTTAGTATCCCAAGTATGTGGCTTTCCATACAAAGCTTTTTATTTAGATTTTATGAAGCCTAATTATGGTTTTTATAATGATAAAACAATGAAAAATAAATAAACTTTTTTTAACAATTTATTTTGTTTCTTGAATTGCAAAAACCTGATCTTACCTTTCTAACACTAGTCGCCTAAAATGATTAATAAAATGAATTTTGCTTGCATCGAATAAACCATATAGCTTAGGCCATTTTTATGCCGAATGTAATGTCTACGTCTATCGAATAATCGAGAAATGATTGACCAGCGGGAATCATGAATCACGCTAACAAAGTTGGAAAGTTTCAGTAGTATTATTTTTCGGTAACAACATACCAATGTTGCACGGGCACATTCAGAAGTAAGCACCTCGACCTTTAATTTTTTAAAAATATTACACCATTCTACTGTACCTTTCTACTCCATATTAATTTGTGTAAGAGTTTGAGTATTTAAAACTAAAGACTTTTCAAACGATGTTTGATTTGATTACTAGACCATTTCCATAGTAGAGGGACATGATAGAAGTAAGCATTTTTCGGTTGTCCAGAGGCGGGCTCGGCGTCGGTGTCGGAGCGGGAGTCGTTGCGCACGCTGTCGGCGGCCATCGCGCAGCGGCAGCGATCCGAGGCCGAGGCCGACGAGGAGCTGGAGCGGGGGCCCGTGCTCGAGCGCGTGCTGGCGCTGGACGCGCGCCTCGCCGCGCTGCTGCGGGCGCTGCACCTGGCCGCTGCCGCCGCCGCCGCCGCTGGCGACCAGCCCGCCCTTCGCCTGGCCCACGCGCTCAGGTCAGTGACCCGCCGCCGTCGGAGACCAGCCCGCCCTTCGCCTGGTCCACGCACATAACCTAACTAATCAAGAAAATTCGCCCACCATAATGAATGAAATATACAAACATTAATTTAAGTTAAACGTTATTTGCTAGCTCACATTAACCTATGTCATTCCACAGAGACAAAATAGATGTCACAGAAAAAAACGTAGCCGACGTGGTAGTGAAAAAGTTAGCGGAGCTCGAAGCCAGTAAGACCATGATGGAGCAGTACCGGCAGTCCGTTGAAGTGAGTCTATTCTAAACCTTGGAATTATAACTAATTTTGTACACAAATTAGTTGTGTTACACAAAATTCAATCAATGAGTGGTATTCACAATTTCGATTTTCATAAGTATTGTATGGGTAAAATAATATTGGTATTTTTTCAGATGATTTATACGAAAACAGCCATTTGCCTTTTATAATAATAACACGTCGATTAATTTATTCCATTTGAATTCCATATTCCATGCTTTGGTAGATAAAACAAATACAATAGAAACCATATAAAAGTTTAGTCATTTCAGAAGAAAGAAAGCAATAAAAAAGCTATACCTTCAATAAACACATTTATTCGTAATACTTGCTTGAAAACCATCATACATTTAAATATAATTTTGTGATAAAATGTCAGTTCAGTTAGTGCCGTTAACTGATTTGATGTGAAACAGGTATTTACACAATTCAGGCCCTGCTTGGCGATCTCGTGTCAAGAATAAAATACAAAGGTTAATAGACATTAATTGATGCCTTACACAGCTTGTAGGTGCACATACCCTCGCGTTCTCTGCATATTATTGTTATAAACATATGACCAGACTCACACACAACACACAACTATACTTAAATATTTGTTCAACTAGCTTTAAAGTAACAGGATTTTAAAAACCCCTTTTTTAATTTCACATTTATCTTTGAATAAAAAAATAAAAAATATGAAACGGAAATGTAAATTAAATTGAGTAAAAACACCTAAATAATGTGAAAAGAAAGTGTACCATTAAAGCTGGTCGCGTTATATCGCTGAATGGCAAAAGTATTTTCTTATGATGCGATTTGCGTATGCTTTCCTAGCATCAAAGTATTACTGTTAAATTTTAAAGCCACTATCCCATGATGTGAAATCATTGAAATTATTCAAAATGGTGCGCGCTGGTACGGAACGGTGTAGTCACTACGAAATCTTTCCGTGATTTTGATTGAAAGAGATTTCGTAGCTCCGTTCTTTGTCACACATCCAGAGCGTGGAATTCCATATCGCCACTCGTATTCCCTCACAACATTCTTTAAGAGGCTAGCGCAGTACGGCAAGTCATTTGCTGAGCTTTTTATTAAAAAAATCGTAATTGCTCGTTACGAATCGCATCATGATAAAATACCCTTAATGTTGAAAAATCTTAAAATGAATAGTAAAATTGTTTAAAACAACCAGGTTTTGTACCTAAACGAATTATGTACGAACCCAATAATTTCAAACGTTAATGATTTTATATCAATATTAGCTACATTATATAATCAAAATGCATGCAACAATATATATTTAATAATCTACACAACAATATAAAAGTAGTTTCGTAATTCAAATAATTATTTATTAACTTCTTAGAGGGCAAATGATAATTTTATTTTCTATATTCCGCTTGTATGTTTATATAGAAACTTACTTAGAATGTGTTACTGAATATGTGCTTATGGTATAATCAATTGCTTACGATCATTGATATATTTGGAGAGAACGTGGTATATTCAAATCAAGCATCGTCGCGTGGCGCTCACACTGTACATACAGACACAGACATACTGTACATACAAGAAATTGGCACAAATAACTATAAAAACATTTTTAACACTGAAATATCCTCAATGTAACAACGATAAAGTTTTGCTAGCTTATTTTTAAGTTATATTAATTATGTAGAGCTTACTGAAATTATAAGGAGAAATATTTGAATGTTTTTCTGTTTACAGGCACTCAAAAAGCAGCTAGCGCAAACTGGTGAAGAAGACGACCTAGAATTTTTAGAGGAGGTAAGTTTTTATGGTCTCTGAAACAGGCAAATAGTTATTATACAACTGTCGTATAATGGTAGCATTCAAAAATGAGTGACGGTAAAATAAAGATTTTTTAATGTGAATGTTAAAGTCTAAATTATATAATCATTATAAAGTACAAGGGACTAGTGAGATAGACTACGACAGATTGTTGGATTTTTAGAGACCTAACTACGACTGGTAGCCGGGTTGTGTTTTGGTCAGCAGCCTCTTAATAAATTAATATAGTAAGTGTACGTATGCACAGGAGCTGTCCCTGTGCAGCGAGGCTGAGCGGCGCGCGCGCTACGAGGCGCTGGACGCGGCCGTGTCGGCGCTGAGCGCGCCGGCGGCGGTGCGCGAGTGGGCGCGCCTGGCCCGCCTGCGCCTGCGCCTCGAGCGGCTGGCCTTCGCCGCCGCCGGCGCCGCGCCCGCGCCGCACGCGCACCGCCCGCACACGCTGCTGCCCTCCACCGCCTAGGCCGCCGACTATTTACAGGCCTATTTATGGTGGAGAGGCTTATATATATATTGCTTATGTTATCCGACATAGATAACCTAGTTAAGTTGTGAAATGAAGCATTTTCGAACACAAAATTTATCCTCCTTCATATGTACTAACCTAAATCAAAGACTAGAACACCACAAGTCAGAATGAAACCCTTTGGACCTTTTCTATAAGTAATCATCGCCCACTTATTTACAAGACATTATTATATAGATAGATAGCAGCTTCAATGACACACTCAAATACAGCATTAGTATGGATTAGATAGAAGCCCTCTACCATATCCTAGCTATAACATGGCTTATAGTATCCACAAGTAGAGCATAATTTTAATGATATTAAGATCTGCCCATTATGTATTAGGATCTTACCAGTTTCGATATTATAGTTGTTATCACCACCGTTTTATCTGCCCATAATAAAAGTATCAAATTGTATAATATCATATTAATATCAACACTGTGCATCAGTGCCATTCATTAAATAGTTAAGATTTCTGTTAAAAAAATAGACCAATAACAAAGCTTAAAAAACTATTAACGGGTTAAAACGATAAAAATTGTTTGATATTATGTCGACATTTGAACGATAAAAGTTCTATCCTTTTCTTGTATAATTTTTTTTTTCTATACAGTAGCTAAATTTCACTAATGAATATGGCATTTAACCTGTTTTGCAGTTGATAAATAATTTTATAATGGTGTTTAATACAATACTAAGCTTATTATCCATCCTGGTAAATCCACAACGGTTTGCCAGCAGTAGCAATTATACGACTAGACATACATAAAGTTGTTTGTATTAAAATTTGGTTATGTGAAGGATGATAGAAATGTATAAAGCGTCACAATATAGCATGTAATGTAATAGATAACACCAAGACCTTTTGTTGTAATTTTATAAAGAGGAATGTTTGTGATTGAGAAATCACAATCGATTGATCTCAGCATGAGTGGAAAGAACAAAATAAATGTGTAACCTATTTGTCCTTTCCATACCATTTTGTTTGGTGTTACAATTTTAGAGTAAGTGACGAAATAAATCTAATCATGGCATAGTGATAAGACTTTCTTTTTCTGTAAGTAATTAACTGTTTTCATTCCTAAACGCATTTAAAAATAACTTGATTATTTTAATCGTTTTTAACTGTTCCTTGAAAATATAATATGATCAAAAGTATTGAAGTGCCATTAGTGCATAAGTGTTTGAAATATTGTGTGTAATATTTCTACTTTTTACTTAGATTTTCCATGACAGTGAAGTTATCTAAAAATGTTTATAAAATATTATACTTTAAATAATCAAAGAAATAGTTACTATCTAGTCAGAATAATTTGAAAGTTTGTTTTGGTTTAATGGAGAAACTGTTACACTGATTCAATTATTGTATAATTAATTATAATAAAAATATATATTTTGAAAATACCTAGTTGCCTTTATAATTCAATTTGAAACTAGGCAATTATATAATTTTATTATTAATTACACGTTTTTGTAATTACTAGGATAACGAATTATCAAAATCAACATGGTCAGGGAAATGAAATAAAATGAGACTGATATTGTAATGGTGATGAGAATTGTTGACGGTGTTAAAGTTTGGAAGTTTCGTGTGTTACGTTTGTTCGGAAATGTTTCCAGACTTATTGTCCTAGTAATAGAACCATCTATTGTTACAATTAGTCAAATATGTACATGTAAGTCATACAAAACGAATGTAACGCTTCGTTCAGCCATAACGTCGCTTGCTGCAGGTGCTAATGTCACTTTTATTGCTTAATATGTCTTTGGTTGAATATAGCATGCTTATGCCCAAGTCAGGACGGTTTTCTTGAAAGTACTTTTGTTACTGATAAAAATTATTGAAATCATGTGTTGTAAATATGAAGTATGTAAATAAAAATATTGTGAAGTATAAATTTATATTTTGTTTAAAAAAACGGGAAAACTAACACCACTCTTCGTTCAGATGCCCTAACTCACCACAGGGACATAACACTTCAAAAATATACTGCACTGTGCCGTTCTGAAAACTGTCTGTCCTTTTAACTGTGGTATTTACCTCAAAACACGATGAGATTGGAATTTTCGCTTTGTACCTGTAATTCGGCAGTTGAAAGTTTGAGAATAGTTTCAAGTAATATTTTATTATAAAAATCAACAGAAAAAACCTTGCTCTCCGAAGTCTTTATGGGGTCTAGTTATTTGAAAGTTCTTATATCCAACACGAATTTAATTTTATTAGAAAAGGGGCTGTATCCCATTTTATCAATAGACATAATACAAAAATCATTTAATGTGACAAACTGTGAGAAGACCTCAAACTTGAATTAAACCATATTTCAGCGTGCTCAATGTTCGTACGTCATTTTGACCGTACATAGAGGAAATTTCTTCTAGTACAAATCATAAAAGACAAATATGTGATAAATTTTTTTTGATTAAACATGACTTTTATAAATAAAAACAAGTTGAATATTGTTTGAGACGTTTAATCGACATAATCCTTTAAAATAGTATAGAATTTGCGTATGCATAGGTGTTCTGCATTGTTTATTTAGATTTCATTAAATGCTTAAACCGCGTTAAAAAGATTATGTATGTATATTAAGACGGATAATAGTAAAAATCATACATTGGCCAAAATCCTAGTATTAAATATAATCTAAGTAATAATAAGTCAAAGGCATCTTTTATGTTAATTAAAGTTTATGGTCAAAACTGTAAAATCTCTGCCAAAATATAATTTCTGCTATTACTCTGCGAAATATATCTACATCATTATCTACGCACTAAAACACAACTTTGTGATTATACAAGGAAATACTTATAGGTACATAATAGTTACATGCGTTACATACGAACATAGTAATCACAAGTTGAGAAAGGTTTTACTTACGTGAGATTCGGTAACTTGTTTTGACATAATAAATTCAAGGTTCGATTAAATTGTAACGGATTCTTTACACTGTATCATAAAGATATTATGGTTACAGTGGATTTTGAAATTAATCAGTGAACATTATACTATCAAAACAAGTTAGCGAAAAGACAGTATATTGTACCATATATCAAACTACTATTGCCACCGAAATCCCCAAAAAACATTTTCTTTGGAAAGTGGATTAATTCCTTGTTTGTACCCAATTATCATATCGCATATCGCAGCCGAACAAAGGAAAGAAATGTAACAGTTTTATCACAACTTGCAGAATAAACTAGTAAAATTCGAAATAATTTTAATTTCATTCTGACCACGTGTTTGTTCAGCAGGCTCAGGCCGACCGTACTTTGGATGCGTTTTCGTACGAGTCACTACAATACGAAACGTATTGACTCGTCGCGTGTGCAGTTCTAGAGTGCCGAAATAGAGATTACATAAATATCTATTTTTTTAAAGCCTATACAAATCAAACGGCATTCACTGCGTTTAATGCTGGGTTTCAATAATCTACGATGCGTTGAATTTGGACATATTTGACATGTATAATATATCAAAATTCAACGCCACGTAAGTATAACTATTCCTGTATTGTTGAACTATTGGTAAACAGATATTGAAACCCAGCAATGTGTGTAGGCCCTAATAGTAGGAATCTGCTGGTAATTGTAGATATGACCTTACGAAGCGAATACTGTTCATCGAAATTTTCGGCATTGAACCAGATAACGATAATTGGTCACGAGCCTGTTTATGAGGCATATTTCTATTAATATTTCTTCGGTGTCTGGTATTCTCAGCAAAAGCACTAAATGATACTAGATTTGAGCTAGATTATTGATGTGTGTGTGAAAATATTATTATTTACTAATAGCACGAAAGTGACAGATTAAGAGGGTAATATCTACAGATTTCTGTTTTCGGTAACCACAGCGGCGGCGAATAGCACTTATCTAAATATAATCTATAAAGGCATCAAATTAGTCAACGTGTGAATGTGAGCACTGATCAAATCGCCGGTAGTTTTATACATTATCTAACATGTTCTAATAGTTTAGCAAGCATTTTTAACAAACGAAAGAGATATATCTAGTAAATGTAAGCCTTATTTTTTGCTTTGCCTTAAAATTTATTTGTATTTAGAAGGCTTTAACCAAATTTTATTACGAAATTAAATAGAAATTTTAACTAGCTATTCTAATATAAGGGTGAACTTGGTAGAGTAAGAAAAAGAAACTAAAAAAGGAAGATTACTAAAGATTTACTGGTTACAAAAGGAGTTTGCGGACATTATAAATATAAACACGTTATATGCTTTTAATTTTTGCCCGACACATTGCGACCGAGAAATATACTACATCAATATTGGATTGTTTTATTGCTGGTTAAAATCGAACACGAGCTCCACGTTACAATTAAATTACTCTGTATCTTAAAATAAGTGTATTCAAATTACAAAACAACTGCGATCATAAAAATAACTAACTGTCAAAGTTATGGGAACAAATTTCACGGAATTGCCAACGTTCTCAAACTATATTTGAGTTAATTCAACCAGATCAACAACGAAGAACTTATGAAAGAACCTCAATTTGATAGTTTTGACATTAGACAGCATAACTGTATGTTAATAAATAATATTGTAGTAGAATTAGAGACGCGTGGAACTCAATCTAGTTAAAAAAAAATCTATTCCAAACCAGTACCTAATAATACCAAATCTCAAAATTAAAATGCCACAAGCCCAATGAAAAAGTTAAACCTAAAATATATAAATATATCAGTCAGTGGGCTGTTAGTTACACCATTATTCTACCTACAAATATAATTACAACAAAGACCTCCTTCCGACAATCTGGTCCTTCAGCAGAGTCTTTCCTACTTATTCCTAGCAATATATAAATCTAAAATATTTAGTAAATACACCATCTATATCCACTTGTTCGATTTCATGATATCCTTATTAATATACAACATCAATATAACATCTGCTATACAAGTTTTGCAAAATGCGTTTAGATTTCTTACTACGCAATTGCATGAACCAACTACTATAAATTCATAGATAAATACATTGAAATATATGAAAGCTATTATGATTAAGGAATGAACATTTAAAACACTATCTGAACCAGTTGAAACTGTCGTCTGATAGCGTTTGTGTACACATCTACCCTACATCATATGCCACGGTTCAGGATAGAAACTAAACACATAATACTTTGACAAGAATACAAGCTTAAATTATTTGACGCTCGTCAAATAATTTACCGAATGTAACTATTTGTAGAGTGATGTATTATTTTCATAGCATGTTTACAGGTTAGGTTATAAAAAAAATTCAATAAGATCTTCTACACTGTATGTTGTCATAATCATGGAGTCGTCAGTTATTTTAGCAATTCAAAAATACTTGTTGCATGAAGAGTCTGTCATGCTTACAGTCGTAACTTATTGTATTACTTCCAAACCTTCATCAGAAGAATGATAAATTTTAATTTTTGGGTTTTCATAATTTGAAACACGCATGATATGCATAAAAAATAAATAGTATCACAACCATTTTTTACACAAATGTTGTTCAGAACAGAAAAGTAAACATCATAACATCTACATTTCTCCTAACCAGTTGATGCCAGAAATCAATGGAGGCTATTTGCCACAAACTGAGATGAATAGCTTAGCCCATATATTCACATTACTTTGTAATGTGAATGTCATTAAACCAAGCCTTTAACTAATATTTATCTATATGTTAATCAATAGTGAAAACATCACAATTTATTCTTGTTTATTTGACACAAGAACCGCACCCAAGTGGTGCACTGTTATAACGCAAATGGTAATTTTTCCGGATAAGATTATACGCAGAGTACATTGGGCATCGCACCTTTTTGATTTAAAGTAATTTTAATTATACAGGGTTTGTTTGAAAAGGGTTACAATTTTCAGCTTTGAACATTTTATTTTTGGAGTTCAGTATTTATCGCCGCCAACCAACCTTTTGTACCTCCGCCCTGCTTGCCTAACTTTATCTTAGACCTTATTTCATTTCACTTCGAAGGATTTTTTAGCGGCAGAAAATAAACTATGAACGAAATTATAGTATATTTAGTTTTCTCATGATCGATTCAAGTGCTGATTCTAAGTAGCTACACAAATTTTTTTCTTGCAAAATCACCCTGTATAATTCTATTTAGGTATTATTTTCATAATACCTAAATACTGGCCGCAATTCCATTATGCATGGACTAAAATAAATTTCAGTTATTCACATCACTTTCATTACACCTAAAAAGTGGGGATAGATAGTCTTTTAGGAACGTTAAGTTAATTGACACTTAGGGCCATCCATCTTATCTTGATATAGGGCCAGGATTATTCCCGGAGCACTTCGACTCAATGGGATTTTTTGTGCTTAAGAGATCTTGCTTGAGCTTGTGTAGACCATCCATACACTTTTGACTTATTTTAATCAGTAGCTTTTATGATGTCCGTGAAAGTAAGGCAAAAATGCTTAAGTGTAGCCAATTTAAAAACGCCAAATGATGTCACCTGTCATCTGTCTTTTTTTTTATTGTGCTGAAAAGTAGTACAGAACTTCAATTTAATCTAGTTCGTACACAACGGAATGGGGGCCACTGTATGTTAATATTTTTTAAATATGCTTTATTTCTTAGTAGAATGCGATACAATATCTAAGCAACACAGTTATTGGTTATCCTAATTTCATTTTTAGGTTTAACTGTGCATTACATTGTTCATTAAAACAAGATTTTAAATTCTAGAACCTAAATTTCTTATATTTTACATTCCACAATTGCACAAATTGTAATTAAAAGTACTTCTATTACATTGTAAACAGATGATTCTTTGTCCCAACATTCGATTGGATTCAGAAACCAGTATATTTTTGTGAATTATGTCAAAAATTGATACAAAATACAGAACGATAAACTACGTCATTATGTTTCCGCTAAAAGATAAGCTCTAGAAACGTAGTTTATTTACATGACAATTTATCTTTACACATTACAATACATTCACATTTATTTACATTATTATTGCTTCCCTTCAAACACAATTTAAAATGTTGACCTTAACAGAAGAAAGAACTTAGTAATGAATAACTTTAATAAATTAATATGATAGAATGTGGCTTGTAACTCAAGTGCAAAGTCAATAGCGTGAATACTAAGAGAGCTATAACATTATAACACTGTATCTTAATCAGACTATTATCAATTCTATTTAAGAATCGTAAATACATTTACTGTAGGCTCTCAATTATTTATAAACTTATCAAGATTTACCAGCAGTTATCGTTATATATTACAAACATATAGATCGAAACAAGTTTTAATCTGCCTATGCTCATCCTTAAATCCGATTCTGATTCTGTAGATTGCCGTCAAGAATTATAATATATTTATATTGCCGTCAAGAATTATAATATATGGTAGTAGGTACACTAGTTTTATTCATTATGTACAATTTATTTTAACTTCAAATAGTCATATTACTTATGAATATAATTCTATTTAATTTAAGAACACTGTTACAAAAAGAATTAGACTAAACCAAATTCTAAAAGAATTTCTAATTAAGTATGACTTAATACCGATTTGTTATTAATTTTAATTCGACAGAAATTTACAGAAAAATAATTTAAGGAGAGTACCATAGGAAAAAAGAAGTTCCATAGGAACCCTATTGAACATTTCTTAAAATGATTTAATTAGCATAGCACTACAATATGATTTGTGAAAGTGTATTCCAGATTCAAAATTGAGGTCGGATTGATCACCTGGCTAGCCAGACCCCTTTTCCAGCTGAGTCCCTGTGTGTTCAATCCACTAGGAGCATACTCAACAAAGATAACCCCATATACTATCACTATTATTACATCGTTTACAAAGTTATTTTACAGAATTATTCGCTATCTACATACAGTTACGTCAATCACCGTGACGAATTAGAAAGAGATAATCAACCACTGAGGTAATATCCAATAATATCCAAATACTACCTGTTTAAGTGGAGAGGTAAAGACGGTGGTAGTCGTTAGCGCCGAAGGCCGCGTTACACTTGGGGCACTTGCGTTGTCGCGTCTCGTAACGCGTGCGCAAGCAATCCCAGCAGAATACGTGGAAGCATTTCGTTAAAACCGCATCTTTTCGTTTCACCTGGGAATTTTCAATATTAGAATATAATAACCCTTAGAAAAATGTTTTAAAAAATGCAATCAATCAATTAAGTTCAATGTAGCAGTCAAATTTCTTATAAAAATTTGGTAAATTCTTGTAATTTTGATTGATTCTTGTAAAAAATTAGAAATATAAAAGTTTTAGCCTTATCAATATGTTTAACAAGTGAAAAGTTCAATAAATCTGTTTTAATTTATCGAGTTCCATTTACAATTCACATGTTTCATGCACATGCACATGTTTCAAAGCATAAACTGAGATAGTTAATGTCTGCGTAACGTACCTTGCAGGAGGGACAGGTGAGCGTCTCTTTGTATTCGCGGATCTCCTCCAGTAGCACCTCGTCCATGCTGCTGCCGGCTTGCTCCATCTTCTTCATTCTCTCTGCTTTGCGTCGTAGAATGGCTAATTCTTCCTGTAGATCAATGAAGAAATATTTACAATTTTAACCGTTTTTGTTCAGTATCTATCAACAAACTGTATAACTGCAAACTTATTAAACCCAGTCAGCACTACGGTATTTGGGTTGATAGCTATGTGTGGCCCAATCCCCTTGAATTGGTGAAATCCAAAGCTAGCCAAGACTTTCTTGTATTTAGTAAATGTAAGCTGGCTCCGTCCCTAAGTGTGTCAACTTACGTGTAGCCTCTTCGTACGATACGCTTCGGCTTCGAGCGCACTTGTTTTCTCTGCTACCACTTGTTGCGCTTCTTTCATTTGAGCGTGGTATTTCTCTACAAAATGAAACAATCATTTCATGAAAAGGTTACAAGAAAACATCAAAATTAATAACAGCAGCTACAAAATTACTAGTCTACTTAGCCAGAGGTCCTAGGTTCGAATCGAGGTTCGAGAAGATACGTAAGGGCGTATGATTAGTACGATTATTTGTTCACGAGTCATGGATGTTTTTATATTTATTTAGTATATTTCTGATAAATACAATTACAATTTATATTTCTCCGTTATCTAGTATATATAACACAAGGTCTTCATGATGCTCACTTTAGGCTAGATGATAAGAGAGTGTCAAATATTTCTTATATTTGATTATTTAATTTAAAAAAATTGAAATTACTAATTCAAGCTTAAATATAGAAGAAAGTGTCAATTTGTGCAACTCCTGTGAGTAACAAAAAGAACGGGATATTTAAAATGAGAGAGAGAAGCTTATCGGCGTATTGATTGGAATGCTCTGGTTTCAATCAAACTTTGTTATCTCGAGTTCGTCAGACATTCGGAAGGCACGTTAAGCTCCTAGTATCGGTTAGCCAAACTCCTAATGTGTTTCTCCTATGTAAGAAGGTCTGTGCCCAAAAAATGAACGTATTTAGGCGTTGATGATGATGATAAAATAAGTCAAATGCTTCAGTTTTTAAAGTATCTCAATTTTGAAAGTGGTATTTATTGTATTTTTATGGATGTGTATGAATTAAAGCCCAATTAAGGTGCCGTTTCGAGAGCGTTTTCCTTGCCCCTAATTTTGAATTTTAACAATGTAAGGATAGTATTGTTAGCGCGGCTTGTGGCCGCAGCAGTAGTGTGTGTAGTGTGAGGCTGACCCAGATGCAGCTTGAGGTCGGCAGCGGACTGCGCGGACTCGATGGCCTTCCGCTTGTGCATCTCCATGGCCTGCTGCCGCAGCAGCAGCTCCTTCTCGACGGCGGACAGCGTGGTCTGCAGCAGCCGCTCCTTCTCCTCCAGCCGCCGCGCCACGCCGCCCATCGACTCGATCTGCTGGTCACGTGTCAGCACCTACACAAGTGTTTGCGTCTATTTTCGCTCTCCTTATCTTAAGCATTGTCTGTTCTATTCTACCATATTTATCTACTTTTTGAGTATTTTATTATGTAATATTATCTTATATCTTATAAATTATTTCATTCTAATATATCTTTACATAGTTTATTAAGTATTTAAATTTAACATTTATTATATTTATCAGTACACTGAAGTCCATTGCAGGTGAGTTGTCAGAAATTACTTTTAGGAATAAGGCACACCTGTTGTGATCTTATTCTTGTTTTCATTTCTTATGTAAATGTTTTTGTCTACACAATATTAAATAAATAAAGAACATGTTCTTCGCGAGATTCGAACGTTTACCTGTTCCTGTAGTAATTGTTTCTCCTCTCGCAGCAGCTTGTGCAACGAGTTTGCCTTAATGCGCTCTGACATGAGCTTGAAGTTGGCGTCATCCTTCTCCCGCAGCTGCTGGATTAGCCGTGAGTTCTGCTCTTGCATATCCTCGAACGCTTGCCCAGTCACCTCCATCTCGTTCAGAAGAGCCTCTTCTTCCTGGTAAAAAAACCAGTTATCATTGCTATAATCTAGATTTTATAGGTCGATAGACCTAGTTGAAAACTCGACATATACAAATGATGCCAAATTAGGGCTATGCTGTTAGTATTAAATATAATTTTTGTTATCTCGTTGCAAGGGAACTTTTTTAGGCCATATGGGCTCCAGCTCTATGTTAGTTTTTATTTTTCACAAATTATATTAAAGGGTGAGTGAACCGTTTTTATTTCTTTATAAGCAAAGCCAAATATAATTATTATAGTGGATGCTGGTATGAAGTCTATTATATAGTAACACTATTTATCAAAGAGGTTCGTCAAATTAAAAATTTTACGTTGGGAAACATTTGAGGCCATCCAAATTTAAATATAGAATGAGTCATTTAAAAATGTCTTTTGAGTAGTGTTTTACCACCTTAATTATAAAATTAACTTCACTATCATAAGGTAGTGAGATGCAAATAACAATAAATTATTTGGTAAATTAATAATAAAATTATTCAATCAATATCCAGAACCAAATTTTGAAAATACATAGCAATTTTTTCTTTCCCACTTATCATTAAACTTGGCCATGCTAAGGTTGTCTGGAAGAGATCGCTTTAAGTGATAAGCCCGCCTATTGTGCTATAGCTGTGAGAAAGTACAGTGTCGGTGTAGTGATGAACCTGCGAGCCCGCGAAGGGCCGGGTGAAGGCGTGCAGCGGGTCAGCGCTAGGCCGTGCGCAGGATAGCTGCTTCTGAAGCTCATACTTCTGCTCCTCCAGCTGCTTGATTTTTCGCAGTGCATCTTCATCGGCAAGACGCCTTTCACGCTTACTTTCCTGCGAAATAGAATGAGTATTAATTACTAGTAAAAATGAGTGGCCACTTTTTACAGTTCATGAATCTTTTTATGAAAGCAACAAGTTAAAATTTCAAAATATATCATAAACTTTGATAGCATTGCCAAAATTTAACAAGTTTACTCAAGTAAAATTTTTTAATACTTTTACTTGAGTAAACCCGTTAATAAATTAAAGGAAAACGAGTTACTCATGAGGCTCCAATAGATCCCAAAGGGTCAAAGTACAACTTGACTTTGTCTAGTATCAGTAATATGAAGTTGTATACAAGGTGGAAGAAGCATAAACATATATTTGGGGCAAAAGTCTATGGCTATTTCACTCGGTCCTACGTGTACTGTAGTCCGAACTCTGTTTCTAATATAATTGCGACCACAAAACTGTGGCAGGCTCGTTTCAGACACGTAGTTTTGAGAGTAGAGATGTTAACAGCACTATGTGCGCTGGGTTATTTTGCGACGTTATCTAACAGGGAATTAAGCAACATTTATTGTATGTAAATATTACTAACAAAACTATAATCAATAATTTCAATGATATATCGGTATGTTTTTGTGCCTAGATCTGATTTTGTGACTGTCTTTGTAACAGTTCCTTGAAGAGTTGTTACAAGTCGCACAAAAACGGTCCATGGAAAATGTTCCTACCGTCTGACGGCACATATATATGGCAAACAATGTATGTACGCATGCATTAAATCGTTTGCATGCATCGCATGCACTTACGTTTAATGTAAGTAACGCAAATGATTTTTCGTTGAAGTTGTTGGAAACTTCCACAACACATAACTTCAAGATCATACATGGAAATGAACTTTGAAAGTTTTTTTTGAGTCAAAAGTAAAAGCCAATTTCCCTATGTACCACCACAAAATACAGTCGACGTTAAATTTCAATGGTAGTTTTCCCTGGATTAGAAGATTTTTATCTTTTTTTTTTATTTTGATCTACACTACTGTTCCTTATATATAATATAATGATCTGTATACCTGCGCCATTTTGGCTTTCTGGCGGTGGTCCTCCAGCTCCTGGCGCGCCTTGCGCTCGGCGGCCATCAACTGGACCTTGTCACGCTGCTCCTTGCTGACGCCCTTGTACATATCCAATAACAACTTCAACTCTTTTTGTTCGTTCACTGCTTTCCTGTAAGTAATAATAATATTCTCAGCTTAGCTTTAAGAGGCGGCTCAGAAAATACAAACTGGTTATCTAAGGTGATAAATCCTTAAAAAAAATAACGGTATATATAAAACTTATTCACTGCAGTTTACGCGATATTGAACCTTCAAGGTTCATATTGAACATCACTTCAACACAGTATACCACAGTAAATTAGTTCAGTAAACTGTACACTGTATTGTAAATAGATATAGTATTAAAATTCTGCTTTTTTGGAAAATAGATCAAGAAAATAAGGATACATAAGCGAGAATATTGCACAAAAACGCACCATTAAAAAAGCATCATATATAATCCTATTATGTTCTTGTTTCAAACACATTTTAGTCGAATATAAGTTATTATATATAAAAAATTCTTTTAAAACATCTAGTGTTAAGTGAGTCCCTCTTTAAAAAATATTGATCAGTCTAAAGGACTAGAATGTAAACACAGAGCCAAGGCAGGACGACGACAACATTGAAACGTTACAACATGAACGACGAGGTTACTTGAGCTGCTGCTTGAGGTCCTTGATGAGCAGATCCTGATCTTGCAGCTTGCGCGCGTGGTCCTTGCCGGCGGAGGGCTTGGTGTCTCCGGCCACCGCCGCCGCCCCCGCGCCGCCCCCAGCGCCGCCACCAGCACCGCACCCTCCCTCTTCACCCTACCAATTATTATTAAGTATTCATACATTTCTTGGACAAAGCTCTTTGGCCGAGTGATCCAAATACGTAAACGAAAACAGTTTTCATTGGGTCAATCAAAATTTGTTATCTCGGGCTCTTTCGAGCTTCGGAAGGCACGTTAAGCGGACGGTCCCGTTACGGCAACCGCTCCACCTACTAACCCCCATTGGGCCAGTGTAGTGTATGACACTAGCTTGCAATTACTTGTTTGGTAACAATAATATTACTAACGGGTTTCTAATCTCTACTTACGTATGATTATGTTTAAGAGGCGTTGAATTTTGTCACATCATACCTCATTTTTTATTTTATATAGAGATTATTGAAACCCAGAATGACCAACAGTCCTTCAATAATTTATTTTCTGATATGAGTGGTTAACTCCATTTTAATTTTAGAAATTCCATATAGAGACTACTGAAATCGAAAATAAAATACCTCTGGGTCGGGTTCTTCCTTCTTGACGGCGAGAGATTTGTCGTCGGGTGGCTCTGCGCCTGCGCCGCGGCCCGCCGCTTCCTCTGCTTCTTTACGCGCCTGCAAAATTTTACAGGTACACAATACAAATACAATACCTGTACAATTGTACTGGTTTTACAGGTTTTTACTTATTAAACACTGAAGCTTAATATACATAGGTACTTCACTATAAATTTATTTATTTATTTCAGAGGAAAGCAAACAGCATAAAACCTTAAAATATACAACAAAGACCCAATTAAATATCAAATAATTATATGATTAGTTTTCTATAATAAAAATAACGATAGAAAGTATAAAATATCAGATAAGACAAAAAATTTGAACTCTTCTTGGCTTAAAATTTGTTGAGTTACAACATTTTTTCATAGGTTATTCATTACCATATTTATAAACCCAATATAAATATATTCAATTTGAATAAAACGGTTGTCTTTGTATTTCTTTTAAATATACTACACATTTTAGAGTAAAATATTTTTTTTGGACAAAAACTAAAACAAACTCATAAAGCCCACCTTATTCAGTTCCTGGCTAGCATCTTTATATTTCCTCTTATACCGATGTACTTCCCCTTTGAGTTGTTGGTTGTGGTTCTGTAGTGAAGTGATCAGGTGTCTCATCTCTCTGTTGATGGGGCCAGTCTGCTCATTAGCTGCCAAGTTCTGCTCAAACTCTATACGTAGCATTTCATATTCTTTGCGCAACTGTCCTAGAACATCTTCAAGTTGGATCATTTCTGCTCGGAGAGCCTTTTGTCTGCCTAATTCCTCGCTCTGTAATTTTGAAATATATATGATACTTTGAAATAGTAAGAATCATTTAAAAGCCGTGCTAATAGGATGCTCGATAATGTGAATAAATAAGTACATGGATAAATAAGTAAATAGTGAAAATGAAGAATTAAATACATAAAAGTACTGAATACCTCCATCATCTCGATCTGTCGCATGTGTATGTTTTTTCCGTTTTGCAGCTGCAGGCGTGTTTCGTCGAGCGCCGTTTTCATCTGCATCGATTCATTGTAGAGTACTGAGAACTGACTCTGCAAGCACTTGTACTCCGTTGTCTCCACAATTACTGACTCTGGCAGTTGGCGGATCTGAAAGTGTTTTAATATATGTGTATTTTACCTTGTGTATATAGTGTTTTTTACCTTTACTACAATTTTGTTCAAAACATGTTTTTGAATGTAATACATCGACAGTAACCCAACCAGCTCCAAGCTAGCTAGCAACCTATATTCGACCTTATGGATGAATAGGTCAACACCCTCAATAAAACAGCATCTCGTAAATCTTACTTGATAGTTTAAGACAAATAATGAACAGAACAATTGACCCAAAGAAAAACCTGATGAAGATGGAAACGATCCATACATACATTAGAATAACATACTACTTATAAACGTCGTTAAATTTAGAAAAAGAGTACATGCACATGTAAAAAAATAACTCACATCCATTTTAAGTTTCTCCACCTCCTTGAGCGAGTCACAGTGCTGCCGATGGAGGCGATCTAGCTCAGCGAGGCGGTTATTGGCCAGCTCGCGTTGTTCCTCTAGCTCTGCGACAACATCCTCCAGCTTTGCACTGGCTGCAGAGTGCTGCACTACGGGTGCTGGGCCCGGGGTGGCACCAGACTGGTGGTAGCTCTTCAGCTTCTCGATAGCTTCTGCTAAGTGATTCTCCAACTTATCGTTGCGGGAACGAACCTTATTTACAAATGTATTCACTAATAAGTACTGGGGAAAAACTAATTTCTCAACATAACAAAACTGTTGCTAATAAACTTGCTGAAAAACATTACATATTTTCTTTGGAAACTAGATTGAAACCTTTTCAAAACTATTTAATCCTTCAATCTCCCTGTTAATCATAAATTTAGGTAAATTTAGTAATAAGTAATTATGCTGAACTATCATATATATACAAGTTTTAACTAAGGCAAAGTGGAACAGAGTAGGTCCCATTAGCCAGAGTGAAATAGCTGGAAACTTAATTGCAACAAAGGCATATTCAAAATAAAATAATGGCAAGTTAACCAAAGAGAAATACAGTGATAAATTATCCTAAGAACATTGTCTGCCTTATTATAAAATATATACTAACATTAGTCCTGGCTCGATTTTTTAAAGTTATATTTTAATGAGGCTTCAGATGACCTCTCTGGGCGATTATATCAGCTTTGGTTCAAACATAAACTTGCTATGCAGTTTTGTTTAAACTGCTTCATTATGGTATAAAAATTTTAGAGTCTTTATTCCTAACTAATCTAATTTCCATCTTAGACTACATTTTTGTTACTACTAATTAATAGTTTTAGATCACAGCACTAATCATACCTTCATCAGCTCATATTGTAGGTCATCTATTTGGTTTTTAAGCTCAGCATTTTCTGTGTCACGACTGTTGACTGCATCCTGCAGTTGTGCAACTCTTAGTGTCATAGCATGGTGACTCTCATGGAGGGTGGTACAAAGAGCCTGGAGCCGCCTGTTCTCAGCTGTAACTTCTTCGTTAGTGGCTCGCACTACTTCATCCAGTGATGGAGCAGGGGCACCCTCTATTGTTACACAAATGAAATTCATCTCACATACTTTAGCAAGTGAACCTTACTTTAGAATTTATTGGCAATCTAAACATAGGGTATCCAATTTAAGGTACCATCACAAATGATATGAACATGTTTGTCAGTGTCAACTTATTATGGTATTTACTAACAGTAACTAAGCTGAAATGTTGCTGGAAAATAAAAAATCTACTTATATTTTAAAATTAAACCAACAACGTTAAACCAATGACCAACATCACTTTAAGATGTGTGACCGGCTCACCAAGTTTTGTATGAAAAGGATGTTAAACGTATGTAATGTTATAATTTACCTTCTCCTTCACCCTTGATTGCTCGCCATATCTTGTCATTCCTTTGTTGCAGCCTATCAAAGGTTTGCAATACTTTAGCAACTGCCCTTTTACTCACTTGTACTCTATTTGCTAATTGAGCATCAAGTTCTTCCTTATCCCATGTTGATAATTGCATTAAAAATGATGTTGTGGCCTCATTTTCATCTATGGAAAAATATCTATTTTATATACTTACACAATTTATTGCACAATTGGTTAATTTCTTTCAAATTAATATATTTATTATAAAATATGCCCCAAAAATAGCCCCAATAAGTTAGTGAGTCAATGGCGTTGACAATTTTTCTATTTATTATATTAATTGACTATTTTATTGTGTTAAACTAAAAATATTAAAGATTTTGATAAACATTTATCTTACTTTTATTTTCAGATTCATCAGCTGTCTCTGCATCAAACCGTTGAAGTAGAACTCGAATATCTTCATTGAGTAGATTCCAGTACCGGTTAACAACACAAAGCACAGCATCATCCTGTGTCTGCCTTTTCTCTAATTGCTCTATTCTTGCCCTTAGTTCTGCCTCGCATCGGTGTCGTTGTTCTATTCTCTGTCAAATACCAAATAAATAATAATTTATATTAATTTTATTTCTTATTTTACTACTTTATTAATTTACTGTAAAGTAATAAAAAAATATCAATCTAAAATATATTTTTGTAATTAAAATGTTCTTATTTTCATTTTTTTATAGACAACAGAAATTTGTTGACAATAACTAAAATGAAAATATGTTTCATAAAGTGTAAATTGATAAACATTTTTGGCAATATATTATTAGAATTTTAGCAACACATAAAACTATTTTGTAAGATAATTATGTATCGAAAATTAACTTTTTTTTTGTTTTGATATGATAGATTAATATAAGACAAAATAATATTATTAATAATACAACATTAAATGATGAAAAATATATGAATAAATAAAATGTTTATTATCAATTATAAAATCATATCATATTTCATGTAATTTTTGTATTCATTGCTTTGTTGACTTAAAATATTATTCATAAGAATGCTTAGAAGCTAAATAAAAGGCTCTTTGATCTGTATTGTACTAGTCTCAATGTTGTAATATATTTTGCAATTGTTCTTCTGTTCCAGCTTGATAAAATAACTGATAATAAGTCGGAAAAACTACAATGTTTTGATATAAACATAAATATTACTTGTTTGTGAAAACAGCTGTTTTTACATACAATAAAACAAGTTTTATAGAAGGTTCTTAACTTGCTAAATTATACTTATTAGTGGAAATTAACCTGCGCTAGCTTCTTGTTCTGGAATTGAAGGACTTTAATGTCCATTTCTTCAAGGGTGGACACAGGTCCAATGAGATGAGGTTCGAAGTGGACTTTCTTAATCGGCGGCTGGCTGCTACTCCCATTGCCGCCGTCTTCTGCTGTGCGTTTCGACATTTTTCGCTTAAGCTAGAAGAGAAAATAATTGTTTAGATACATTTCCTTATATCTTTCAATTAATTTAAGTTTTGATGCCATTGATGCCATCGATTAGTAAAACCCATACAAATTCAGTGGGCCATTTTTCATACGACACGTTGTGACTTCAAACGAAATTCAATTTAGTAGACTTTTAGGCATGTACCTGCTTGTCAATAATGACAATAAAAATAGTGTTTTAGTCCCAGTCAACAAATTTGGAACTAAATTGAAAATTAATTAATTCGATAACCATTTTGTCAATAAAGAGAAGTAAATTAGAACATTTTAAAATAGATAGTTTTTCAATTTTACACCTTCCTTTACTCAATACACCAATGGTAAAAAACCACAGGTTAAAATTTATTTATTGCTTGAATTCTCCTTATTACATGAAGGCAAATGGAACTGAAGCCCATGCAGCCTTGTCTTACGTGCAGCTGCAGGATTGGCACCGCCATTTTGTTAAAGATTTACAAGAACATTTTTTGAAATGGAATGGAATGTTAGCGACAACTATGAAATTATACGAAAATGGTACGTTATGTTAATGAATATGATGAAATGAAAAGCAAATGAAAATTCATTGATATGATGATGTTAAATACATGAACATGCAAATGAATGAATGAAAATGAAAAAATTTAAAAATCTTTTAGTAAGTCCCTAATCAACGTTGAATGATGTATTCAATATATTATACGATATAACCATCCTTTTTGGCAGGAAACTATACCAGTTACATTACAAAAAAATCACTACAATACGATATACGAGATAAAATATATAACGACCAACGGATCTCAATTCAATTCAATTCTTTATTTTGCGTTCTATAGTTATATAATATGCAGATCTTAAGACTATTAATGACCCTATGGACCCTGTCGGGCACAACAAAATTTTAGGATATACAGGAGAAAGGTAGATTACAAAAGGTAGGTTTAAGTTAAGTGTTTAAGTTTGTATAATGGTCCAATTCAAATATATGCATTCAAAATACTAATTATCTTGGGATTGTATGGAATTGTAAGTCAATGTGTTTTTAAAAGTAAGAAATAGATTTTATAGAATTTTTGATTTACAATTGTTTGTATGTCAGTAATATTAATAATAAATAATTAGAATTAATTATATTGTATTGTTTTTTAAAAATTCTAATATGTCAATTTGGTAAAATGTCAAGTAGGTAATGACAATAGTTTAAAATTTCTGATGTTTATAAAGTGTAATGTGTAATGTCTAAATGTCAATGGTCTGTTAATTATTATTATTTTAGATATTGTTGAAGAAATCCGATAGCTTGTCATCAAAGTACTCGTAAATGTTGTAATATGCTTTTTTGACCAATAACATCTTTAAGTTGTTCTTGAATTTTTTGATATTGCTTTCATTCTTTAGTATCTGCGGAAGACAATTATAAACTTTGATAGCCATTGCATAGGGGCTTGTTGAGTGTAATTTTAGTTTTGATTGTGGTAACACCAAGTTGTTAGGATATCTTTGTGTATATCGTGCACGTCGGATTTTTTTTACGAAAAAATCTGAATACTTTTTTACTAACATAATAAGTTCTAGTATATATAAAGATGTTAATGTCAAAATATTATAATAAATAAAGTATGGTTTACAACTACAGGTAATATCAATATTAGCAATCATCCGTATACACTTTTTTGTTTTAAAAAAATACTTTGTATATCTGTACTATTGCCCCAAAGTACAACCCCATACGTGAGCCAAGCGTGCGCATAAGCATAATATGCAGACAGAGTTGATTTACTGTCTGTATTTTTTTTAAGTTCTTTTAATGCATACGGAAAAGACGACAGTTTTGAGCTAATTTTTGTAAATAATCTTTCCAGTTTACATTGGTATCTATATTTAAACCAAGCAATGTGAACGTATTGACGGTTTCCAATAAATTATGTTTATAGTTAAAGCTTATTATTAGTGGTTGTTTTTGAAAAGGTCTAAATTGCATTATTTTTGTTTTAGCTTTTTATCTCTCCAATACGCCCCAAAACTTCCCTTAATTTTTTTTTATTAATATTTGTATAAAATGAAAACTCAAAGGAATTAAGCCCACATTGAAGCAGTCGTTATTAAAAATAATTGCTTTATACATTAGCTTTCACTAAAAACAAATAATGTGGGGGATTTAATATTTACACTCAATAGCTAAGCGAGGGTTATATTGATTTTTCGTTTAACGTTCATAAGAAGGTTGAAATCTTGACTAATGCTGGGTTACAAAAATCAATCTATGAAATAATATAACAACCACACGTACAAAAACTAAAACATCTTGTTTCTTATAACTTATTAACATTGGACATAACATTTTGTCATATCATTTTACATACTTGTAAACAAAACTTAGAACTATCCATAGATAGATTATTGAAAACCACTAGCCAAAATTCTAGTCTAGTCTAGCCAAAATCGACGTCACCATTTTTAAAGTACCTCTAGATCAGAGAATCGCAGTCTTTTTTGGGAAAGAGAAACCTCAGACCCCCATCATCAAATAATTTAAATTTTTTTTACCAAAATACTATTGTTATTCTTATATTGGTTGGGTATTAAAATTTTAATAGTAATCTATGTTGATTGGCCCTAAAGTGCACAAATTACTATAGCGCGAAGTAGAAACATCGAATGCAATTTGATTATAATTTAATTAAAAAATATATAAACTTTTTAAATTTGAAAAACTAATTGATATTTGAAAAAAGAACATACTTATAATCCCAAATGTGTTAAAGTTGAGACATGAAAATCAATCTTGCTGTTCACCATAAGTAGATTATTATAGGCGAAGTCACCTATTGAATTTAAAAGTTTGCTTCGATTTACTAAGGATAAAATAATTAGATCTGGATTTGGTGATAATGGGTTCAATTAGGAGGTATAAAAAGAATTTTCGGCACTGTCAGAACTGTAAATTCTTCTAGTAATCGAGAAATGTATATTTATAAGCATTTTATTATCATTTTGATCAAATAAAAATATAAAAATAGTTGTAAGAAAACTACACAACCTAAGGGTCCATTCACATTAGGATAGCACCGGCTCACAGCGACCACCTGAGCGAATCAAGGCCACAGCCTAGTCATAGACGCGCGAGGCTGCAAGACTGCTCGAAGCACCAAAGGCAGCCGCGCGTGCTTTTATAGCTTTTCAATATATTAATTAAAATCTGTGTAAATACTTTGAAATATGTATCTAGTTATATAGCTATATAACTAGTTACATATTTCAAAGTATTAAGTTATTCTAGATTAGTGTAGCTATACTAATCTAGAATAAAGTACAATTATATTCTAGTCTAGTTTTAAATTCTTTCGTACTACGTTTTCTGTTGGCCATGCGAGGGTGAATTGGGCCTTGACATTTTTCTATTGTAATTAAATATGTTCAATTATACATCAAAAGTTACAATATAAAATTAAAATACCTATCGTTTAGTAATTTCATTTGAAATTCGTCACAAGTCAAGTCTCTTTACATTTAAGTTCTAAATATAGTCCCTCTCTCCAATCTATGAATTAGTTAGGTGTTTAATAGACTGGATTGATTTTGTTTGGTCTGGAATAAGTGATTCATATTTTGGAGAGTTCAAGCTATTTCTGTCTGCTGCCAATTTTACATAAGATATACATTAGTAATTATAAACTTACAAACTACATTTTAGCACAGGTAGTTCCAATGTTTACTTCCGTCTTATTGAGAAATCTGAGGTATCACAGACTAACGTTTGTTAATATAGATTTGAATCTTTTTTGATTTTGGTATTTAGAATGCATACAGCTTATATATCGATGTGGCATACTGTCGTGCTATGCGTATCATTAATATGGCGTTCAGTAAATCCCATCGATGCAATATTTTTTATACAGCGACGGTTAATTTTTTCACTGTTTTTTCGCCCATTTTATATATATGGTATAGCCCTCGGTGTTAGTTCTGCTCTTCCGAATGAATATTGCACTTTGAGAACTTTCCAATTACAATTCCTCGGGTTGCCAATTTGCAACAATGTGAAGTGCTGGCGATTTGTGAAATGACTGTGACTAAATCTTATGCGTAGAAATTATAGAATGCAAGATTAACTCATGATATTTCTATATTTTATTTGATCCTGGAACATCCTTAGGAACACCTCATATTTTTTATCATGATAAGACTTGATTGTAGTATTTGGTTGAATGACGTGTGCAGTACCCCCCATGTTTTGTATAGCATCTTGTATGTTACTAAAATACTGAGACGCACATGCTCCTAAGATAGCCGATCCGACGAGCACAGATTCCTTCTCGTGTGGCTGGAGAATCGGTAAACCAGTGGCGTCAGATTGAATCTGCACGAATAACGGGTCCTTTGCAATTCCACCGCAGATCAGTATCGATTTGAAATGTTCATACCCAGACAAAACGAGAGCATCCATAATGTGTCTCGTGCCGTACTGAAACAGAAAAAGGATACCTTCTTTATTATCTATTATCATGAATAATCTGAGTAGTCAAACAAAAAATCATTTATTTGTTTATTCTATTTAAATTCGACTAGAAGGGGCTTCTCTTTGCCGTTAAGACTTTCGGATATTTTAAAATGATATTTGTGTGATTATTATTGGATCTTAATAAACAGCATTCATATTAAAGTCAAACGCACCGATAAGCCTTGCAAAGTTGCAAGATATAGGAGTGCCAAGTTCTCTTCACTGCTGTTAATAGATAGTCCGACAATCACCCCTCTCATAGTGGGATCAGCTAAAGGCGATCTGTTACCATGGAAGTCCGGCCACACGTGGAGGTCTTTGGTGAGTAAACTTATATCACCAAGTCCTTGAGCTTGTGCCATTTTTGTAAGTATATCACGTAGGTGATCCCGTACCCTGAAAATTTCAATATATATTTGAGTAAAAAGTAAAGAACGATAAAAACAATTATAATAACATTCTAAGTAAATTGGAAACTTCGTTCAACTTTCTATTACCTTTTTAAAATAGCCTGTGTTAGTGCGATAATACTTCCTTGAAAAAGAACACTTGAAACCACTACTTGTTACTTTTAAATTTAGTTCATAGAAAAACTCCTTCATTAAAATAATCATTAAATAGAATTTTCAATTGACCAAACGTTGAAATATGAAGAAAATCTGCCCACTAACACGGACTCCTAATACATTAACAATATGAAGTCGATATAACTTTAATTATTATTATCGTACCACTGGTAACTGTACTCTAACTACCGAAATAGTGCTCTTACGCAAGCTGCAATCCGCATTGCCTTGAAGTCTAAATAATTTGAACCTATTTTTTGGAAAATTAAAAAATTTCAACCAATCTTCATAAATAAAATGCATAAAAGAAGCACATAGTGCACCCAGAGGAGGAGCATCATATCACTGCCCGACGAATATGGAAATTTCTGGAATCAACGGGGCTCAACAGCGAACTCTAAAGGGTGAAAACAAAGGACCAATTTATTGGTTCAATGTGGCCTACAACGAACAAAAGTATCAAGAATAAATAAATTTATTTATTTTATTTTCAACTATAAACAGAGTTACAACAAACAATAAGTGTGTAATGCGATTGCGATGCGAGACAGCTGGAAAGCTACTAATAAGTGTAAACAGCATGTTTAAACAGTTTATATAACATAAAAGATAACACTACATAAATACAAATATAAATAAATTCATACACCTTATCAACTTATAATATTTAAGATGAATAATAATAAATACCCTGTTGAAATATGTCTGCCAAAATAACAACAAATTCAATGCATGGCAGAAGGATTTACTTAGTCTGTATACTATTTAATCCAACTATAATGATTAACAGTTTTATAAGGATTAATATTTTGCAGAACTTTTGACTCATGGTCTTTAGATTTAGATAATACAATTGACAAAACATAAACTAAGTGTTCCTCAGATTATCCTTTTTAAAATCACAAGAAAAATGAATAGCATTATATTCCTGTAATTTTTAATATAATGTAATGAACAATATATTGGGTCTGCTTGATAAATGGACCACCACATTGGTAAATACCATACATGATTAATTTAATAGTTGCATGTTATATATTAGAGTATCTAGTCCATTGAAATGTATAGACAGGCAATCATGTATGAATTTAATGTAAAAGTATTAATTTTAAATTATTTTTTCAATGTCTTAATTTAACATTAATACTTACTCTCCAGGGCTATGCGAATTTAGAAGTGGAATGCCAGCAGGGTGACTCGAGATAATGTAATCTAATAGCATCCCAGAAGCACTCTGCCCAGCTTCATTCAGCCACATGTTTGGCACCATGGCACTAAAATATGGGCCCCAGACACCTTGTACTAATACTGGTTTTGGATTTACTGCCATGTGGCATGATGATGTACCACATATTAGGCTCAATCTACTTGACATATTTTTATCAACTCCTACACCATCAGTACCAATCATGCCAAGACCTCCTGCATGGGCATCAATTATAGAAGTAGCAACTGGTGTTCCCGGTAATAGTTTAAGTATCTTAGCAACATCTTCTGTCAAACCCCCACATTGCTCACCAGGCTTCAAAATTTTATTACCAATTTTCTTAAAATTTTCTACTGCTAAATCTTCCAAACCAATGTCCTGTAGAAAACTAATGTTCCAACCCTGTTTGCCATCACTAGAACATTCATAATTCCATTTGCAAACTAGGGAACACAATGATCTACTATAAGATCCTGTAGCTTTCCATGTCAAAAAATCAGGCAAGTCAAAAAAAAAACCAAATTCTCCCCATTTATGTGGGAGGTGCTTTTTTAACCAAAGCAATTTTGGCATTTCCATTTCTAAGCTTACTTTCCCTCCAACATACTTTAGTATGTGATGACCTGTTTTGTTTATTAAGTCTGCTTCTGCTTGTGCCCGGTGATCCATCCACATTATAATGTTTTGTTCATCATTGTTGGAATTACTGACTGCAATAGGATTGCCCTTTTGGTCAAGTACAACTAAGGAACAAGTCGCGTCAAATCCAATACCTCTAATATGAGTAGGGTTTACATCAACGACTACATTCTGGAATAAAAAGTTGTATTAACCCTTTGCACTCGGAAGGCGCCGCTCGGGCGTCAATCGTGGCGCCCGAGCGGCGCCTTCCGAGTGCAAAGGGTTAAAACAATGACTTAGTATCATATTTGATAATGATATTATTAAATGAATTACCTTAATTACATAAAGACAGCATTCCCAAACATTATTAGAAGATTGCTCATAGAAATCAACTTTAGGTTTGAATGTTTTTAACTCTTTTATACAAGATTTCAACACATGCCCCTTACAATCAACAAGAGCACCTCGGACACTACCAGATCCAACATCAACACCAACAAAATAGTTAGTAGTAGACATTATAACTATTTATTGTCTTAATCTGAAACATGTGCATAACAATATAGGTAAGTAATATTTATTTATTACAAATGGTACAATACAATTACACATAAACATTGAATTTAAATATTTATACAAAAAAATAAGCACCAAGTACTGTTTAGCGTTAATATCGAAGTTCAAACTAACTCATACGCGTGCATACGCTTTTATAGTAGTACTAATGAAACAGTACTGTAATGTATACTGCAATAAAATAATGACCTTGGAATTGTAATTTGTTTGGTTGAGATAAGTTTTAATTATATCTAGTAATATTTATTTCTTCCCATCTTAACGTACCCAAGATAACCTCCTTGTGTTAAGATACTGACGACACTCTTTCTGACCCGAATACAACTACATATTAATTTATCGTATAAAAATAATGAACAGTCCATTCATTTAGTTAGTGCTTTTTGTTTATATCATATTTGCCGCCATTTGCTGCTAGTGCTAGCAAATGTCAGTAGTAAGAATATATTAGTGATTGTCGACTCGAGTAACGAACTCGTGTTAACTCGAGTTGGACATGACTCGAACCAACTCGAGTTGAATTCTCTCTGACTCGAGTTTGAAAAGCGAATGAAACTGACATGGATCGAAGTTTGCCAATCATTTGAGACTATATTCATTCATAACAAACAAATGTCGCATTTATGTAGATTTGAGGTGAACTTTAAAGAGCCGGTTATTGTTGTAGCTTTTCGTGCTTTAAATACATAAATAAATGATTCAATTTCAAACAATAATTTCCTTTTTTACTTTAGTTAGTAAAACTTTTCCAATACATTTTAAACAAATAATATAAAAAAAATTAAAAATTTAAATAGTTAAAAATATAACCTTTCTATTCTATTTTTTTTTACTATTAATGCGAATGTGAGGGAATAAATTGGTAACAATTTAAAAAAAATTAACTCTTCCATCTAGTTAACTCGAGTTACGTAACTCGCGTTCAACCCGAGTACGTGAATTTTAACTCGAGTTAAATCGAGTTTTGTTTTTTCCGAGTTAGCACATCGCTAGAATATATCACTAATATCTGTGGACACGGACGTCAATTTCGTTTGTATTTTTTCCCCCAATTATTTGGCCTGGTAACTGAGACTTTTAAGCCATATCTTCATTAATGTAATTTATATCTTTATTTATGGTTCCAGTATACTGGTGCAATGTAGCTCTTTGCCCCATGGAGGTTTTGGCTACTAATGGTAGGCCTATTTTGATAATAGTAGTATTTTGATAATGCCTTACGGGAAACTTTTTGAAAATGCAATGCAATATAAGGTATTATGATAAAATGATACGAAAATGGAATGTTATGATAATGATTACGATGAAATAATAAGTAAATGAGAATGAAATCATAAAATGTTAAATAAATGAACTTACCCTACAAATGAATGAATGGAAATGAAATACTGAAAAATCTCACGTCAGTCCTTAATCAACGCTGAATAATGTAATCTCTATATTGCACGATTTGACGAACCTTTATGTCATAATAATGACGAAACGAATACCACCATTAAACTATGTTCTCTGCTATGTCATCACTAAGTATTTCTTAATGTCAAACTTTGGGATACTGGTACAATGATAGGTGCAACATTTCATGCATTTCCTTTGCTTCATGAAATTGGTGATAATAAATGGAAAGCACCGCTTGATTGATGACTTACGGGAAAATTAAATAATAATTAACTCAAGTTCAGAACTACTGAGTTAGGTGGCTTGGCGTTTCTAGAATGGTGACTTAAGCATTTTTACGTGAGTTTAACGCGCATCATATATGCATATTAAAATTAGTCAAAAATGTACGGATCGTTTTAAGTTTACTAATTGGACGTTTCTAAAAGTCAGTCCATACCATCTTATAGAATTGGATTGAAAAATTTGGGAATAAATTTAGACCATGCACAACGGAATTAGGGCCAGTATATGGATCTTCCCAAATTAGGACTTGCATTACATGCAGACATATTTGGAATAAGTTAGCAGACACTTAGGACTCCCCAAGTGTCTGCTAACTTATTGCAAAAATCACGAACATTCATGTGCATACAAAGAATCAGAAAAATAGGTATTTAAATTTTTTATTAAACAAATATTTATCTAATAATACCTATTTATTGTGCCATCCGCAAAATACTCTTAGTAAGATGTAGTTAAAAAATAATTCATAACAAAATTTAGTAAAATATTTGGTGTCTTCTCATGGCTTTTTTGAATACTTTTTAAACCAAAAAATATAGTTATCTAAGTAATAAGTTCTAAATAATAATACCCGACTCGGTTGGGAAGGCCAAAATCTTTTAGTGCAACAGCCTTTACTACTCTTCATAGTTAAAACATTTTAATTTTTTTTTTCAATTTTTATGGCTTAGTGTCTATGAGATTCTGAGCAAATATGAAGGCTGTAGCCAAAAGTTTTTGGCCATTAAATTTGCATGTCAGGAGACTTATGGACATTGAAGTGACAGCAATAGGGTTCTGTTTAGACCCTACAGGTAAGGAACCCTAAAAATGGCGGAGAACTGTCAGGGACAGAAAGATTGAGGATTGCCAGGGACAGAAAGGAATGGGAGGCATTGGAGCAGGCCTCTGTGCTAATTGATACATTGGTTAGAAGTATTAATTTAAATATACTTTAAAAAATTGTAATGAGATGTGAGATGAGAATGATATTAATAGGCTTTTTTTATTGTCATGAAAATAAACTTACATGGATTAAGATTTCATTTTTTATGCTATATTTTCAATATTTATATTAACATCAGTTTTAGTGAAGTCCATCACTGCTACTTCCAGCTTTCTTCTTTCTTCTTCCGTCTTCAACTTCGACCACATTGAATTCAAATATGCCCTTTGATGTTTTTGTATAAATAAGAAACTATGTTTTAGAGTTGCTCCAACATGAAGAGTATTTAACCTTACATCTAACTTATCAATTTTAGTTATGAAAGGTAAAGTACAGGTAACCAAGCGATGAGGACCATGTCGAGCCCTTATGATAGCTATTCTTGTATTTGCATTGCAATATTTCGTAAGGAATCCGTTTCTGATACTAGCCACTCCAAAATCACCATGCAACTGCTGAATTTTGTTTAAAACAGTGTCATGAAATATGTTCGATTTCAAATGAAGCGGTTTATCTTCAGGCACTATGGGTGATATTATTTCTACTGTGATGTATCTGAAGTTGAATAAAAATACATTAATTACCTGACCATTGGAATCAACTTATAACCAAATTTTATTTACACACCTATTTTTGAAACGAACCATTACTAATTCACAGATTAGAAATATGTTTATATTCCAATTCTAAGGGCTCTCTAAGATCTGAATATTTAGTTACTCAAAGAGTAAAGCAGAATAAAGTACATTATATTAATAATTATAATATAATCTATGACAGTAATTACTTCACAGAACAATGAAAGTATTTTTAGAAATACTATATTTCTAAATCAAACACGAAATTAACATTATGTCACTGAGTCCACCACAAATAACAACTAGTTTTAAAAACTGGCAAAATTACAGATTAATATCAGAACGAAAATGAGAAAACTGAAAGGCAATGGAAACTAAAGTCCATTCAACAACACTTTAAGTTATTTCACCTTAACATTTTGCTTCTTGTAGTTTTGGACAACGATTCCTATTTTTTTTTCATCTTATGACTTCTCGTTTTTACGAATTCTGCCAATGTCGCGTTTATGACGGATACAATACACACACAAACATATACACTAACACCATATTTAATTTTAGAGATATTAGATATAATTCCAAAATAAAGTTTAAAATTTTAGTTTATTTATTAAAATAAATTCGGATAAAATAAGTATATGTATATAACAATAACGATTTAAAATCAGAAGGACGAGGTATATTAGGAGGGAACTTGTACGTTAGCTATTATTCAAATGCATAACAGACATAAAAGCCAATTTTGAGTGATTTAAAATTAATAACAATTTATGCTTTTTATATTATTTATTATATGCTCCCTATTACAGGGAAGACAAAGGAAATTAAGGCCCATACAGTCAAGTCATATAGTTATCCTTTTGCCTGAAGGAGTTTTTGACGACTAATGGTAGGCCATTTTGTGCATGACTTAAGAAAAAAAATTAAAAGCGATTGCTTCTATATATATCATATATTGCAGGATAACGATCCTTTTGGACATAATGCACGAATTTCATAACTTCACTGCAAGATAATATACGAAATAAAATATATAGTACCCAACCGACCCAGCCATTTCGCGTCAAAAAAATCCACAATATAAGTTGAAAAATTAATTACAATAAAAGATCTACATTGTATTTAATATATTTTTTTCCCATAAGTTATGCAATAAAATTGACGACTTCTGGGGATTTCATATCGGATATTATTGAACCAGAAATAAATAATTTAGTTTAGTTAATAATGGCCCGATTCCGCAGTGCATGAACTAAATTAAATTTAAGTTCAGTACTTCTCTTACAGCACAATAGAACCAAAAAGGACAGATGACCGGTGACATCATTTGACGTTTCTATAATGGCGACTCTTGAGCGTTATTTTAATGCGCATCATAAAAGATGCCGATTAAAATTAGTCTAAATTGTATGAATCGTCTAATTGTCAACTAACTTGACATTACTTAAAGTCATTCTATCCCTGCTTAATGAATTGCTTCGAAAGAGACGCAAAAAACTTAAATTTAATTTAGTCCGTGTAAAATGAAATTGGGACTAATCGTAATTTAGTTATGGCAAGGCAAGGTTTTATAAATAAAACCTTGCCTTGCCTTTCCTGTAATAGAGATAATTATAACAAAATAAAATATCGGTAAATAATTATTAGTTTGTGATACTGGTAATATGTTGTTGTTTTTGGTTGGGGATTTTTCACTACAGACAAAATTTGCCTTGCATAGGCTGTGTCAAGTAGATTAGTAATTAATAATAATAATCTGTGAAATTTCACAAGTGCGATTAAAAAGTGCAGTCTTATTTAAGTATTAGTAAAATTAGTCGTTTTAAAAATTATATATTACTTTCAGTGAGTATTAAAGTAATCCAATATTTTTTTCCTGCCGCTAAATAAAATTTAAGGCAGGTCCATATATAACCTACGTTATTGATTACGGAGGGAAAATAGAATACATACTAACGCAACCATGAAACTAAGTAACCAATTAGTGGTACAGATTGAATCTATCAATAATCGAACTGCGACCTAATCTCCGTCATGTTCTTTCTTTGCGGATCACCTCATAGAGCGTTTCGAGGATCTTATACTCAATCATCTATTTCACGCAGCATCGAAACAAATCTTCTTGAGTGGGACACGAAGGCTCAGTCCCGTTGGACTTGGAGGCAGGAACTCTTAGATGCAATTTTGACCTGTCAACTATTTAAAAAACACTGTTAAACAATTTTCTGGTTACGACCACATTCAACTATATACATCCAATGAGCAAAGTAATTTACAAAAAACGTTAGAGCATGAACAGGAAAGGATTAAAAAGAATTTTAATTTTAATTACAATGTTACCTTGACTGAACATGAAAACTATGAAATTATGTTCTTACAACTTATGACTATTACATTTTATACAGTGCCTGGTGAGGTAAATAAATATGAATGCAAAATTCTAGTTCTAAAATTTGTTAGTGTTTTAGGACAATGCCAATGAGTTATGCCTGGAGTTGAAATATTTAGCAGCAGTGTTTAATAGTAACCAGATCAAATGAATTAGCGATATATTGGAATTACCCATGGGGTCATCAAACAAAGATAAAATTAACTATTAATTAGCCTTTTCTCATCTATTTTAAAGGACCCCTTTTATTTCAAGGAGGAAACACGTGGGCCGGTAAAGAACTGCTCGATTTGGCTGTGCGAAAAGGAAACTAATTACGAAATCACTTTGTGCGTGTAGTTGAAGTAAGCTTGCTCGTGCATAGGAAAGGAAAAGGAGGGATAAAAGGTACTGTACATCGCATAAGTTCTAGTAATATTCCATGCAACGCCGGACCTGGGTTCTGTACAATATGCAAGGCATAACTGGTCTACTTTCCGTGAGGTAGTTTTTATAAAGTTTTCTGTGTGGTCTCTGGAATTCAGATCGGAGCGTCGTTCCATGCCGATTAATGGTAAGCAAGTTGTAACTGCTTCGTATAGACAGTAGTGCCCTGAAAAGAATGGATGGGATGGAACGTCGACTTTTTGGAGTGTAACGTTCAATACAATTTTTACAAGTATTGAAAGAAAATGGTTTCATTATTTACTGTAAATAATATCTCTATATAAAAAAGAAGTACAAGTTCCGATTCGACCCGCGGCTTCTTCAACAGCTACAGCAGTTTCTACAACGGAAATGTTAGCAAGTACTTGAAAGAGACTTATATATTGCACTTTTTATAAATATGTATTAATTTGTTTCCTAGTTTCGTTTTGGTACATCATGATATTTTACATTTGGTTCAACTAAGTTTTTTTTTTATCTTGAGTTACTTTATAACACATTTGTTTAGTTTTTAGTCTGTATTGTTAGAAGATAACGTGACGAACTTGAATTTATTACAACTTGTAACACTTTTATTGTCTTTTGTATTATAACTATTATTGACCAAAAAATTTAATATAAATGTACCTTTTCTATGAAAACTTATTAACTATTTAAACTTGGTTAGTTTTAGGTACGCTTATATTTGACCTACATTAAGAACATTTTATTTCTCTACCAAAATAATATTATTACACAGATATGGTAAGATATAGTTAATTGAAGACTTTTAGTCAATAATGCATTTTTTGGCGCTTGATAGAAATACGTTCAAAGTTTCTTACTCTCGCATCTGGATCTTGCACAGCTTTAATTCAATTACTTGTCTTCTTTTTAAAGTAAGGAATATATGAAAATTCATAGGAATTCAATGAAGCTTTGGAATTAAACAGCATCATATTTATACCTATTACGATAATCAATTACACTTGTTATTTAAAATCGATTAATATTGGATTATATAGATAAATTTGTAATAAAATCCGATATAATTATATTATAATTATCATTCCACGTATTTATAAAATTAAAGACAAGTGTATCGTTTGTTATTTTTAAAGCTTTTACTTAACTATAAATAATAGACTTAGTATATTTAAATGTAGTTTCTATCTATAAGTATTTTATTTATATTTACTTATATAGATTCATATCGGAATTGTTTCCTGTAGGCCATACCTACAGGAAACCATTTTGTTTTTCTCAAACAACATTATAAGCCTTTTCAATCCCTATCAATTGAAAATACAAACCTAAATCATCATCATCATATCAGCCGGGAGATCCCTACTGCTGGGCATAGGCCTCCCCGAAGTTTCTTCAAACTGATCGATCTTGCAAGGTCCGATCCAGCACCTTCTAACGATTCGTGGGAGGTCTACCAATGCTGCATCTGGGAGTACGGCAGCCCGCAGCCGTAATTAAAGACATCAACTAGTAAAAAATTATATATTTTATTTTATAACGTATGTAAATATAAATAACTAATTCGGCACATTATTTGAATTTAATATAACAATTAAAAATATATATTTATTATTTAATTTTAGTAAAATATAATTATAATATTGTAATGTATACATTCAAAATTGCACGTTTGTCAATGATACCTTAGTGAATCTCAATCACCAATACAAAGTTTATTATTTACATAAAATATTCAATTTTAATCACATTTTTGTAAACTTATGCAACGTGGCAACGAAGCTGGTTACAGTGCATAAGCGATTTAGCTAACTTACACTTGGGGCACTGTAGATATGCAGCAATAGAACAGAATCAATCTTTGCATACGTAAGTTGAGAGTAGCTCAACAGGACTTAAGCAACGTACTGATACCGACACGTTTGGAGATGCACTGTACTCAACCTAACTGATGCTGTAGTACATGATACAAAATGAATAGTATTTTATATAAAAGTAGTATGAATCATGCCATGCATGACACAGAATTGGTTTAGTTAAGCGACTTTAAAACTAATTAACTCTTCCTTTATACCAGATAAAAAATTGCATCTCTGATTCGATCAATATTCGCGCTTGTTCTCGTATTATATTTCTAGCTGGGAAGACTCCCAGAAGAACCATCTGAAGAACCATCCCGAGTTTTCGGGTTCTTCAGATGTGGACCAAACTATTTTGCCAGATTTACTAATCAAAATATCACATTGAGGGGTTTCATCATCTTCAATTTCATCATTTTCTTCTAACTGTTGTTCGATTTCATCTTCATCTTCAATATCCGTTAAGTCCGCGAAATCATCGAAAACTTCATCCCCTTCTGGGGTATCATGAGGCTTCGAGAGATCTCTTTCGGTCATTTTCTTGCAAAAAAGAACTATTTAAAAAAACTTTATCAATCAAAATTTATTTAGATTAGCAATTAGAAGATGGATGACGAATTTCAAAAAAACCGTTATTTTACTCTTTGAATGTGCATTTAAAAAGTCAGCAAATATCAGCTCAATCTATCAACAAGTTTTTTAATTATTTTAATCTTAATTCAGCCTGGGAAAATTTTGACCCCAAATAGAAAGGAAGAGTTAATAATACAATTGCTTTCATCGGATACACTTACTCCCTTATACGTTATTAAATTTACAATAATTATGTAACACGATTATTTAATTCCGTATTAAAATATTTAGAAGACTTGAAACATCAATGGAATCTCACCCAATAAAGATGAGCTCGAGATACTTATGGACGAGCCACAAGCTAGATATTCGCCTAATATCCGAAGCATGCTTTACAGAAAAAACTAATGTCAAAATTTAAAGGGTTTCAGACTTACACTAGTATGCTGAAATGCTGCTATAGCTGCTGATGACTCATCTGATCGCACCTCAGACTAACATGAGCATACTGATTGGAGCTCTTTAACTGATTACATAGAAGAAAACCTTAAACTGAACCTCAGTTAAGAAGAGAAAGGAATTAAAACAGTAGTAGTGTAATTTACTAATCTCATACAAATTGTTGCGTATCAGCCTGTGTGGCCAGCCCACAATAGCTGTGCCATCATCCGCAAGCCGAGGCCATCCTTAAAAAAGTCATTGTGGAATTAAAAGAAGATATGAAGAATGCAAACGCCTTAACAATGCAAGCAAATTTGGGTTCTCTATCTGCTATTAAAGTCTCCAACTACTCGCTCCGGAAAATCACCCACTCTTTTGACAGACATAATGTACGAAAAACCCAATTAAAAAACGAAAACGACTGGGCCAGAACAAGTCAGAATAGCACTGACTTAGAAAAGCACTTTTTGGGCCGGCAAGGTGACGGTGGCTAGGGTAGTATGTTGCATGCTTCACTAGCTATCTTCACATATGGACTCCTCTACTGCTTATCAGCAGGTGGTGTCGAGTCATTTACTGAGCTTAATATATACTAAAAAAACATGTAACGTAGTAAAAAAAACGAACCATCTGAGAATTATTGCGGGAACAGCTGAGAATGTTTATTATTCCACCTATTATTCAACTATTATAATATAGTTAAAGGTTATTTTCAACGCTATGTTACGAATAGGGAATTTACTGGGCTCGTAGTCATGACTGAAAAAAACATCCTTTTGACCAATCAGTCTGTTGTCTACTCTATCCAAGATAATGAAAAAGATAATACTTCGCAGACTTATGCCAAGCCTCTTCGAGCACAAAGTGATAACATATTATCAATTCGGATTTGTAGAACGCTATGGCAAAGTAGAATAAGCCCACCGAGTATGTGACGGTATAAGAAAGACCTTAGTAATACTGCTTGTTATCGTTCATGGATATCCAGCAGGCATATGAGAAGGTTTGCCACAAATGCCTACTATGTAAGTCAGCACATTCGCTCTTAAAAAAGGAAACTGCCCACCTGTTAAGTTTGGCCAATGTACTCGATCCCATAATGACCATGTAAGATATTATGGCTTCCATATTGATCGTGAGTTAATCTTGAGACACCACATCAAATGTAAAAGTTGGAGCTTCAGTTAAAGTGCTACAGCTTATACTGGATGGTATGAAGGATCTTGAGACTTTCTTTGGTTAGCAAACTGCTTATTTATAAAGTCATTCTGAAACTGTTTGAATATAGAGTCTGCAACTATGGTGCAGCGCAAACGATTCCAACAAAATTATACTTCTGCGCCAACAGAACATGATCCTTATAAAAATTTCAAAAGTACTATGGTACATAAACAACAATGAAATTAATGAGCACCTTGAAAAGAGAATAATTAAGGAGGAAATTCATAGTTTTGCAACTAAGTACAAACAGCGTATCCATCACCCTAACTAACTCACTCGCCAACACACCATGGATCAGTACATTAGACGACTAAAACATCCTGGAGTGCAAAGACAGGCAGTAGCTCTTAGCAGCAGATGAGTTGATGCCTCGAATGGATGCCAATCAGCATCACAGTCATGTGATTTTTAATTAATATTTGAAAATAAGTTATTATATATCATACTTAGAACCTCCAGGAAATTTAGTGCCTTAGATACATATACATATTTAATGCCATTCCTACACCATCAGTTCTTATGAACAAGAAAATCTTACAGCTCCACAGTCAAAAGAAAATGTAAAAATCAGAAATAATTGTGGTAGATACAATATTTGGTACTTTACACTAAAACCAACAAATGTTGTTTGCTGTTGACAAATACTGCTTACTTATAACCCAATATTAAAAATTCCATTTATAGTTCTGGGATCTGTAAATATAGTTTTTTTGCTAAAGTGTGTTCCACCTTTGGCAATTGCTCACGCTCTATGGACACACATATAAATTTTACATTGCATGTAACTTTCGTAAATAAATCATTGACATGTTCTTTTTTGGAATGAGTTTTGATAGTATGACATAAAATTTGAATAAATATAGAACCCATCTCTTCATGTCTGAATGCTTCATAGTTAGGTGCAGTAGCCCAATATATTATTATATCTGACTTCTTTATGTAGTATTTATAAATTGGCTTTGGGCTATCTGCAACTAAAGCTGCATGAGCAGAGTCATCGTCTTTAACTTGACAAGCTTGTAGTATCATTAATTTTGGTTTATCTCGTAAATGGACTGCATCATCAGAATCTAATAAATTTTCTATATCTTCAACCTTTATTTTTATACAGTCAGCTGCATATATATGTCCTTTTGTTCCATGTGAGAGAATGCACAACATAAACATACTATGTTCATCATGGACTCTGTACTTTATAACATTTTTTATGCAGTCTATCATTGCTATGTGGTCAAGATTGTCACGCGTAATAACATCAAAATTGAGTTCTTTCATTGTTTCCATTAAAACATTTTTGTCTTTTGTTGATCCTTTTCTGTCTTCTAACAATTTGGTTGGCACCTTACCTTCAATGCTATATTTAGAAGGATGAAATTTTTCTTGGTTGATAATGAGACATACTCCAGTATTATTTGGGTTTTTTATTTCATAAGCATCTCTTGCAAGTACCATATCGGATTTTATATTATCAATAGGTACATCTATATGTAGTTTATTGAACTCATCAAATGTTTCCTTTAAGTCTTGTAAATACTTGTTACTTTGTTCTTTATTGTCTTCTATCATATTATCTTTAACAGTAGCTGATGGTGTACTTGTTACAAAGGTATTTTTTGATTTAAATTCTTTATTAAGGTTACATTCTAATATTCTTAGATCATTAGCAAAATTACATAAATCAGAAAAATTTTCAATAATTTTTGCTAAATTTTTTATGTCATTTTGTGTATTCTTGGCTTTATTGTTCAATGTAATAAATCTTCGACACATCAATTCCAACAATAACATTTCACAAGTTTCATGATGTGAGACATCAATATCATATGTGAGTAAAGTTTTCTTTAACCTTATAAGATTATCTGCATTGATATGCTCACATAGTTTGTAAAGCTCTTTTTTCATTGGATTTAATAATGTTTCTTTTGTATATTGAAAATATTCTTTAACAACAGGGACAGATAGCCCTATTTTCCTGATAATGGAATACAGTTGACAGGTGTTTAATGATTCCACTAACTCTTTTTTCCAACTTGGTTTAGCTTGTGCATGCAAGACCCAGTCATGCAAAAGATTAGAGTCTAACCTGATATCCTTAGAAACTCGTTGATATATAGTTAGTCGCTCCAAAGCAGTATTTGGTACATCATAAAGGAGAAACACCAGTGAAATCATATCATATGGGTCTAGTTCCTTCTCTATTAGTGGTATCATATCTAAAGTTAGTATATCCATATTACAATGTTCTACTGCACTCTCTTGTTGAGCATCTGACTGCATTATTTTGATTGACACCAGAATTAGATTTAACACTACACTTTTGAAGCGACACTAAACAGTGTCGCTTGAATCTATCACTAAGAGATATGCTATCGCTTTAATTCATGAATCAACTCCTTTTTTGTTTACCACACACTATATAGATTATATTTACCACATTTCACAAATCAGTTAAAATACTTATACATAATATTATAGATATCGGGATTTTTTTCATTGTGGAGGTACAAAACCACAGATTACAATAAATATATTATTTAATGTTTTAACTGGCCTTCAGTCGAATTATAATGATTACTACAAAACAAAGCACAGATTAGAAACAAACCATTGTTTTCAAGTTTCTCTTTTAAGGGACATAAAAGGAGAACTAAAGTCTATACAGCCAACAAGTAGTTATTTTTCATTATTACTGGCTTCTGGATACTGGTGTAATATATCTCTTTGCCCCATAGAGGTTTTGACGACTAATGGTAGGTACCAGCATTTTTAATGATCTATGAGAAAAAATTTTATAAAGTCAAAGTCAATATAACTTTATTTAAATAGCCTCATTTACTAAGTTCTTTTAAATCGTCACAACAGGGAATATGTATGAGAAAAACAAATAAATATAATTAAAGGCCATAGTCATAACTTTAACTGGGTATCAATCGGGCATTTACAAATTGTTCCAGTTATAGTATTTAATTATGTACTAAATAAATTGTTAGTTTTAATTTTAAAATAACACTAGTATGCATATTCCCAATTAACCATACTACAGCTTCGATGAATTAGTAGCTGTAGAGAAGAAGCGGCGCAAGAAACTCTCAGCCTTTAGTATTTATAATGACATTTACAAATCAATTATGTCATTATGTATTAGTTAGTAGGATTCCGTTGTACCTCTCTCTAAACTAAATTAACCTAAAAAAGCTCTATTTTTATGTATTTAGAAGGTCTAAATAAATAACTTTTCTTAAGGATTTTCCAACCAATTTTTGCTAACAGCCCCTGAAATGAAAAGAATAAATTCGCTATTAATGTCTTTAATTTAATTTTTCTCTTTTGAAAGGCCATACTCTTTCTAATCTGTGCTAGCGCATCTAAGTTGAATTGACAGTGACAGTTACCAGTATAATTTATTCATGGAGAAAAGAACGGAATGAAATGAACTGAATAGATTTTTCCTTAAGAAATAAGTAATATCTTTTTTTTAAAATCTTATAAAATTTTAACAGTTATAAATTAACATTTGTGAATTTACGGTTAGGTTGCGTTTTACGTTTATTACTAGTCTGCATTCTCTTTGCCTTAAATACACCAAATATAAAATAAAGCAATAGCTTTATTTAAGCAATAGCTTTATGTAATAACATAACTAATAATCCCTGATCAAGTGTGGACGTATCATAATAGAACCTGGTATCATCAGCTTTGATACCGAAAAAGTGAAAGTTACCTTTAAATTGTGCAAACCATACTGCCGGCTCATCTGGCCAAAACGGCGGCGGACGTACGGCAAGCGGCAAAAGTCTGCAGGCGGATGGGTCTTTAATGCTTCATCAGTGTGTTGTGAATCGTCTTCAATCATTTTTTCGACAAAGTATATTAATTAATTTTGTATGTTATTTATTGTGTTTTTCACGGGGTCACCAGTTTAGAAGTGGGATAGTGGATGAAAACATAGACGTCTATTTACTATTATATATTTACAAGCTGAAGGAAAATGTACAATATAAATATTAAAAATAAGGCATTACGAAAATAGGATATATTATCCTATTTGTAACATTATCATTCATCGTTGATTAGTGGCTCAGGTGAGATTTTTAAGCGTTTCATTTCCATTCATTCATTTGTAGTTTAAGTTCATTCATTTAACCTAATTTAATATTTCATTATCTTTACTTATCATTTCATCATCGTAATCATTATCATAACATTTCATTTTCGTATCATTTTATTATAATCGCTTACATTGCATTCAATTTTCAAAAAGATTCTCGTTAGTCATTAACAAAATAGCGGGGCCTACCATTAGTCGCCAAAAACTCCATGGGGCAAAGGGCTACATTACACCAGTATCCTGGAGCCATAAATAAAGATAAAACGACATTAATAAAGATATGGCTTAAAGGTCTTAGTTACCAGGCCACATAATTGAAAAGAAAGGAGTGATTCCTATCTGTCTTTAGACATACTTTTTCTAATATGTGATTAAATTTTCGACTTCACAATAGTATAGTTAATGAAATTTTTTATTTTTTAGAGTAGTCTCATTATGTCAGTTGCAAGAATTGATGTGCTGAGGCTTTACAAAAATTTGATTAGGTATTCAAGATCTCTAACATTAACTGATCCAGTTTATTTTAGAAAAAGAGTTGTAACTGAATTTCGTCGGAATAAATCACTCACTACAACGGAAGAAATCAACTTTGCATATCTGGTTTGTATGATTCTTTGTTATTCCCTTTCTAACAAATGAGAACAAACTCATTGCAATCATAGGAAAATTATCTTACGAATCACTTATTTAATTATTATATGTGTGACATTACTAATTTTTTGCTTTTAAGATAAAATTTTAAATTAAAAAGTCTAGAAGGATAGTTCTCAAATAAAATCAAATATGTAGCAAAATTATTAGGTAGGTAATGTGTAGGTAATATAGTGTTTCAGTCAATACAGATAGTGAATGCATGACATTTTATAGTCAATTATGGAGATATACATATTTGCATTAGATCTTATAAAGTTGTTGTTACTTAAAACACCATTTTGTTATTTTTCAGAAAGGTGAAGCATTGTTGAGGCGTGGATTTGTGGTTTAAGATGCTGCAGTCTATAAATCGCCTTTACAGTAACCGTGTGTCTCATACTGTCATTGCTTGGAAACACTCCATAGACTATTCAAGGGTACCCAAAATTAAGGAATGTGACCTTTTAGAACAGTTTGTTAGAGGAAGTGGGCCTGGAGGTTCAGCTGTCAACAAAAATTCTAATTGTGTAGTTCTTACTCATATTCCTACAGGTATGACAATACTGTGAAAGAATTTTCTTTTTATTTGTGTCTAATTACCATTTACTGTACTCCCAAAATAGAATAAAAAGAAAGAAATTTTGAATAGAATTGATAAACAACAATTGTAACAAATTACAATTATCTCATTTGGTTTAGCTCTTAAAGATTTCCATGGTATTGTAATTTGTTTAAGTAATAAGCCTTTATTGATATTTTGTAAACAGGCATCTAAGGAGGTGCATGTCATATGATGGGTCTGATTCTGATGGCACTCTCTAAATCTAAATTATTTAAGTTCACTGTAAATCTTTTTATCTTTGTGTATAGGAATAAGTATAGCAAACATTTAGAACTGTTAAATAATTTAGATTCAGACTGCTTTAAAATTGTCTATAGCTATTTTAGTCACATTTCTGTCAGGCAATAACTACCTACGGTAGTAGGTAGTACGTACCTACCCACATACAATATGGCATGTTAATTAGATCTGTCACTATTTGGGTTAATAAAACACTTTGCAGGTGTGGTAGTTAAATGTCATACAAGCAGATGCCAAGAAGACAATAGAAAATTTGCTAGAGAAATGTTGATTGCAAAACTAGATGAGGATATTAATAAGGAAGAAAGTGTAACTGCTCAAAAAATCAGATTGGAGAAAAGAAAACAGAAAAGAAATGAATACAAAAAGCGGAAAAAAGCAGAGTTAAAGAATGAATGGAAAAAACGAGAAGGCTTATTGTAGATTTTGTTCAGATAATTAATAATATGAAATGAAATAAAAACTTCAATTAATCATCAGGTCTTGTGCATCATTTTTTGATGAAGGGGGTATATGTGTGCTGGTAAGGAATTATTGTAAATAAGAAATAATTTGATATTAAATATTTCTTTCATTGTATTAAAGATGAACACATTTATTTATTCCTAAAAAGTAATATGAATTTTCAGCGACATAAAACTGCTAAAAAATAACTGAATTTCCCAGTAAAATTGAGAATGCTATGTATTACTTATATTACAGTACTTATTTAATAATGATAATTCTATTATGTAAAATAATAATAATTCTATTCTATTTTATTTCTATAATTATATTCTATTATGTAAAATAATTATAATTGTATTATGTATGTATTGTTTTGATAATTCTATTATGCACTGTTCGGTTTATGGACCTAACAGTGATGTAATAATACTCTTTATGTGTGTTGAAAAATAAGTTATTAGTTGATTTACACCATGCTTAAAAACGTTTCAAAAAAAATCCTTAGGTGCACCATGGTGCATATCACCTATGGCACGAAACGACAAATCATCTGGTAAAGCAAGATGGGACATAGCGTAGTCCTGATCATTCACATAACGCTTGACACCTGTAAGATTAGTGCTGTATAGCCTTGCATATTTGTGCCATTTTTGTTCAATTAAAAATAAATACCTATGACAAATATCATTAATAATTTTTAATAAATAAGGATATTAACCGCTAAGCATGGGTTTTTTCCGGGCAAGCAGATCAGCGGCGGCACGCTCGGTGCTGGCCGGCTTTCCGGACTTGCGAGCGGTAGGTAGTTGACGATCTCGACGACAATGAGGTTCATTCTTCGGTAAGATGGCGCATTTAACGACTGAAATATTTTCAAGCGAGCAGGCCTAAACAGAAACCACCCATTATATCTCTTGTTTGTATCTGCCTGATTATATGTTAAAATAAGGTTTCCACTAAATATAACACATTTTTAAGGACCGTAAATTCAAGTAGGCGGTACTTACCTACCAATGTACATGTGCTAATAGCTACGTCCATACTTACAAGAGGATGTTAACCCGTTACTTTGTGATACTGATAATGTTCATACAAAAAGGTGGGTAGGAAGTATAAGTGCACGACGGGTATGGACTTGGAAAGAGGGATAGAAAGAACAGAGATAGTTGATTCGTGTTACTATCCTGCGTTAAACTATATATTTTTTTATTTACTATTCTTTTGGCTGCAGGTGATCTTTACAGCGTTATAAAGCCAGCGTATTAAGACGACGATAATCCTTGTCGAGATTCAACCGGCGATTAGCCTCACGACAGAGGTGGTGGTTTTATTTTCACACGATCGAGACGTTTCAAATCGATTGAAATTTACACTAAGAGGTTCGCACTCGAGCCATGTTTATTCTATCCATTTGAGTTCATTTCAGTATTCATTGTTAAGGAGAAAAAGTAAAGTTAATATATTAAGTGACCTTATAGAGAATTAACAGAATTAATTCTCTATTAGGTCACTTAATATATTAGCTTGGGTTATTAAGTGACAACAAAAGTTAAAAGTCAGTAGGTATATCGGTATAGTTTGCCACTAGGCGACTCGCTGCTCATGACATTAAGGTATGTGCAAGATACAATTTGTGAATATGCGACTGATAACATTTTAAAAATATCAATTTGTGAAACTCCAGTCAAAGTCAAGTCAAAATACATTTATTCAGCCTAGGTACATTACATACTCTTATGTAAGATTGAATATTTTAATTAAAATCCTGAAAAGTATTGATTTATTAGCTTAATATTAATAATAATAGTTAAAAAATACAAATCAAAAATTACCAGCATATAGTACTATATTACTTAATATAACATTTAAATAAAAAAAAAGATATATAACTATACATATATTACAGCTATTTAATAGATTTAATTTATTTGATACTGTGCCATACTGCAGTGTATATAACAAAACACTTATACCTTACAACTATAAACTTAACTGTTACTATAACTATAACTAAAACTAAACTAACTACTTAACTACTACTACTACTTAACTTAACTTATAAGAACTATAAGTTATATTAACTAACCGAACTTATATTAACTATAAGACTAATTATTTTGATGAAACATACATAAAGAAAACATGAGTGGATCAGAAACCGTTAGAGGCACCTGTTCACAGGCATGATGCATGCATCAGCCAGCGCTTCGTTCAACCATAATAAAGGGAACGTAACGACACAATGCACGACGACACCACCACAGTGTTCTTTTAGTGAGTATGACACACTCGACTAACCTTACCACCAGATAACGACTACAGGACTACAGTTTATGATTTAAGTTGAAAATATCGGGTGTGGAAAAGAACAAATAGCGTGTTAAATCCACGCATTTTTTGTCATTTGAATAATCTGACAATAATAACCTATAGACATGAAAGTAGATTTATTATGGGTTTTGAATTTATTGAGAGGCAATTCAATTAAATTGTTAGGAATTATATTATATTGGAGTATACCTTGGCCAACAAAAGAGCTAATAACTTTATGAAGTCGAAAAGACGGTAGTAGAAGTTTATTTTTATTTCTCTTATTTGATGCATGAATGTCACCGAGTTTCAAGTAAGAGCTTATATTTTCTCTTACAAAAAGTAAACAGTATTTAGAAGCTACTGTCAATATGCCGACTTCTTTGAACAAGTCTCTAAGAGATGTTCTGGCTTCCAGTATTATATTTGAATGTAGTCAACAATATTAAAGATGTATTTTGTAGAGTGTGTGATGTAGGTGAATCGAATGTTATTAATTCATTCAGTTGATTATAAATGAAATATTGGTACAACACAGTCAAGTGTAAAAATATGTATAACTAAAACCTAATTGTTTAAGTACACATATAGGTATGTTTTAATGGATTAATGTAAATTTGCATAATATATTTCTCTTAACAAATTATTACTTCCCAAATGGTTTTATAAATATATTAGCAACCTGGCAAACAATACCCCTGATATAAAAGACTTTAAATTTATATATACAAAGGCTAAATATTTCCCCTGGAGGGCCGCACAGATCAGAATTAAATTTTAAGAAGCTTTTTCAAATAAAAGGGTCGATCTAAATCCAATTCCCATTTACCGAATTCACGTTAATTCCATTGTTATGCATTAATAGCGAATGCTTAGTCAGATTACAGATTGAGAGCTTCGTCGCAGTCCAAATTAGGCAACTAATCTCCATGAATATTGAATACATGCCTATAAACCACGTTGGTGTTCTTTCTAGAATACTCTAGTATGACAGGAACTAGTATGACATGGGAAATACGAAAAGGGCGAGCAAAAATAATAAACAAGTTTACGAGGAGTTTTCTTATTGATAGAAAGATAAAATCGTATTATCAGTCGCATGGTCACCAATTGATAAGTAATCTTGCTAATAATATGACATTCTTTTGTAAAAAAAATTTGTACTCAATGTGTAACCACATTTTTAAGAAAAGATGGCTGCTTTCGTTATGAGGTAGGTACTATTAAATTCTCATCGTATGGAGACATCACGCTGTTGAAAAAATAAAGGTCCATTAGTCGAAAACCTGAAAACGATAAAATCTTGAATTGAATGAGCTTTTATTCGTGAAATTCTAAGTTCCCATTAGGTATTTCTCGTGAACGACTAGCCAATGTTGTTACATCCTTGACCTATATTGGAGTTTCTGTCTGTGTTACGTACTCGTGTACCAATTCTCAACTTCGAGGTAAGTAGAATCCTTATTTAATCTCTATATTTTGATCATTTAGAGATTGTCAAAGGTACAACAATAAGGAGAATATAACTATGTACTCAAAAAATTTAAAATGTTGCCTGGTCAGGTCATTGAAACTATTGAGACTACTAATTAATATAATTTTTGTCAAGCAGATAAAAGTTTATTATTATTTTATTTCTTAATATTAGCATAGTCTATATAAGTATGCTTAGATATGAGTTCCTTGCTATATAACTAAAAATGTCGAGTTTGACTTGTTCGTGCAGTGAGATTTTGAAGTAGAGGTATTGACGGTTTCCGACTAGGTCACAGTCCGTGACGTCACAGGACGCTACATTCCATCTCTTTTGCTTAAATGCAACCTGGAGAAAGAGAACACTTTTCTTTGTGTATCTTTCATTAATATTTAGATAGCAACACAGCCCTGTAAAAGTCGTATGAAATATTTACAAAAATCTATTCGTGAGAACATGCTGCTCGGTGCATCTAGAGTGAGTTCCATTATAAATTATTATGTGTATACAATTAAAATTATGAAATCGTTCAATTAATACTGGCTAGTTACCCAGTTTTCTATAGTTTATATTTGAGTAGATTATGACTGTATTACAAAAATTCTACCTGTAATTCAATTTAAGTATAACAGGCAGTCAGCTATGTAAAGAACAAAGAATATCTAGAATTTTTAGTTTTCTTATATTTTAGTTATTAATAGTATATTTTTATAGTTTTTTATTAATTAACTAAATGTTTAAATTGTAATACAGATAGTTTAGGATTTTGTAAAGGTTAATTTTATTCGCTGTAGCAGAACTAGCAGATAGCAAAAGTGTCAAAAGTGGCGACTTTAAGAATAGTTAAAGGCCTTTGATCTTCAAAAGTTTTTCCTATTTATTTTCATATATATTTATGCTTACCGCTTGGTTGAATGGATAGTCGAAGTTTGTGTGTGGAGTTAAAGTATTTGTAAAAAATATATATAAGCGAACCATGGATGTTTGTATATTTATTTACTAAATGAATATAACTAACACTAACTTATATTTATATATCTATTATTATCTATATTTCTTCGTTATATAGTATCCATAGGTGGGTCTGTAAGAAATAAATCCCGTACCTTAGTCTCCGCATAAAAGATGATGAAACACACTGACAAAGGGAATTGTAAACAAGTAGGGCTTAAAGCTGTCTCCCAGTATCAAAGTGCGGAGAATACAGCCTTTTGTTAATGCTCACAAGAAGCGTTCTTACTTACGTAGGTACCCAGAAGAAATCACTTGATATTTCAGGTACACTGACATTCTGAACATTATATATTTACGTTGGGCGCCACTGTAAACGGACTGACTGGCAGTGTCTTAAAAATTGCAATAAGTTAAATTTAATTTAATTAAAAACTTAACCAGAAACTTTTAACAATACAATGTAAACTATGTACCTGTTTCGAATAAATTGTACGATTTCTTAAATTTCTTGCTTGTACGTAAAGTATTAGAAGATAGTAAAACGATAAAACAGTAATACTCATAATGGATGGAAAATCTTCCAGTTAGTAGATTATTTACTTAAAATGTTTACACTTTAAAATCAAATTTGTTTATAGCAAATTTCAATTGAACATTGAAATATTTCATATTTCAATGTTCAATTGAAATATGAAATAATGCAAATATATATATGTGCTAGTAATTTTTTTTGTTGTTCTGTTATTTTGTTTGTTATGTTTGTGGGTACAAGTGACGGCGGCTGTGAATTTACATAATTCACAACCGTCACTACGTGTAATGTTATATACCTAAATATTTAAAACAGTGTTTTAAAATATTTTTAAAACTAAAAAAATAAAGAAATAAGAAAGAAAACTGCTTACAGAAATAAGCAGTACCTTTGTACAATTCTCTGATATTCTGTTGTGTCCTTTTAATTGTCTTTGTGTGTACATAAATTGTTAAATAAAATAAATAAAAATAATATAGTATGTAGTTATGTGGTTTGCATAGTTATTTAGAAAATACTGACATATTGTTAGAAAATCAGTAAAACCTTCTCTTTCCATTTTCCTCTAGATGTTATAAACGTTAAACCAAAAAGGTCCTATTAACGAATTTATTGGCATGTATTTTAGTGGCAGAAAAAATATCGCGAGAAGTCTCGAGGACTTCCAAGCCGTAATGGCCTCTCGATGAAAGCATGTAACACATTTGAGATCCTAATAAAAATATGTGTAAAGCAAGTCGACCAAAAAGTCGAAATGTGGCTTACTTAAGGTATTTCTTATTTCTTTTCTATACAGAGTGGTTGTTTTTACAATTGATCCGAAACTGCACGAGTGTACTCATAAAACCTTTATTATTTTTTAAATTAAAAAAGAGTTCACAAGACATTTACTATTATTAGGTAGGTAGGTATAGACCGCGTGACATTAAGCTAATTGGAAAATGATTATTATTACGTGGGATTAACGCAAACTGAAATTTTCTTCATCTGCAAGCGTGTGTATGGTTGGTAAGAAAATAGAATATAAATTTTTATTAAGTTTCATAGAGCATGAAAATACCATAATAAAAGTAGATTGAGGATTGTAAATGGGTACATTAAGTAATAGCAGAGAACTGGAACTACAAGGTGACTATTCTAAAGTAGGAAAAATCAAAATTTGTTGACTGTACAAATTGTGTTCTCTTTGCAATCTTATAGACATGAAGTTTATAGTCTAACTGTGCTTAGGCAAAGAGATTGAAAACCCTCGTAAGATAATTCGTTCAGAGGCGAGTGCATTGCCAATACGCACGTCGGTAAACCTTGTAACATAAAATCATCTTGAATATTGTATACATTTTATTTATTGAACCCATCGTAAATACATACTTTTGTAATTATGTAAGGCGGTTTCTCTACCGAATCCTTGTTTTTAGCATGGAGCGAATACAGTGTACTCCGAGTAGACACTGCGAAGAGAAATGCAGCGCGGTGACGTGAGTTACCTCATTTCATATTTAACTATTCTGAACCAGTATACTTAATTGACAATCTCGACATGCACTGTTTTAACTTAAGATGTCTGGGGATTTATTATGAATTATAATTTGCTCTATGAATTTTCTAATAGAATTCACTAGTAAGTCTTAAACTGAATGAAAATAAGTAGGGATGACTTTATCTATGATGCAGAGTGCTTGTTGCACACGGGCGCAGCGTTACACAGCACACCATAGCATCCAAAACTGTAAAATTTCTTTAATCGATTTTCAATGTAATCTCTAAGTGTTTATTATCGATTGGGAAAATTAGACAGTTTGGGGTAATGTGCTGTTATTTGTACCAAATCTATTTTAACCGCATGCTTTCTAAAAGGTGCTAGGGTTACCCTAGCATTCGTAGCGTAGCGTAGTCCATGTATATGGACTAGAGACGCCTCTGAAAATAAGTATTTATAATTAACCTCTTGCTCAGTGTTTAACACAGCCGCCGGCATCGTCCTCGTAAGAAATAACCATCTGTACTAGCTTTATTTTTAAATGAAATCCACGTTTAAATGTCTTGTTATTTTCGTTAATTTTATGAAAAAAATATATAATAAAAATGTATCTATGGCGGTGTGAGTTTAATAAAATTTAATTAATATGTTAGTTTCGGTTTTAGTTGGGCGCAGCGCCTTATTTTTTCAACCGCGTTGATCATATATGTAGGTATTATCTAGTTGAATAGTAAATAGATAATGTAACGCTATTTTAAAGTTTTTAACAACTTTTATAACAAGAACATTGCGGGAATATAGTGTCCCTTATGATGATTGGAAAAGTTTTAGTTAATTTAAAAAGTTGTACTGACCGTAATAACTCACGTTGGCGCTTTGCTAAGCATTTCATTGCAGGTCTATTGAAGTTTGAAATAGGAGGAGCATATTATTTCATCTTATAAAGTATTTATAAACGTACTTTATCACTTTTGTGAATTTTGTGTAACTTAACATAGTCCCACTATCGCATACAGGTCTAAAGGTGACTGATTTGAAATTCTGCGGTGAAATGGATTATATCCTGAGGGAGGATGGATAATCCATCTCACCACTGAATTTCAAATCAGTTTCATTCATATGCAATAAAATCTCCATTAAAATTTTATTTAAATCACATGTACATGTGCTAAAATAATAAAATTTTGCCGAGGGACGCGTTAGGGACTTTCTATGTCAAAATGAATTAGAAAATCTTCATTATAAAAATGTTTGCAAAGCAAATGGCAGTATTTAATAATATGATTACGTCTTGAGAGTTAAAAGAGAGATTTTTGCATGATAATTAAAATAAAAATTTATATGTATTTTAAAAGCAGTAAATATCGTACCTTCCAAATTGAGACATATAATGTTTGTTTAAGACCTTAGTGGAGAAGTCAGACGATTATAACACCTAGTTAATGAGATTTTCACTTATTATTTATTTATCAAAACCATTTGGTGGATCAGCAAGTGTGATGGCTCAAATGATAAACGTTGACAAAGATACCAAGACAAAATCTTTATATAATCTGCTGTGTAACATTTCTAAATTGGAATGGTTGTTAAAGTCAATATATTAAAATTATGGGTACGTAAAACCGTCGGAAAACTAGGTTGCTTCAACTGTGAAGTAGCTGAAAGTTCGTGAGATGAGTTCTAGTTAGCAGTTTCTAGAAGCTACGCTCTATATCGGGCTATTAGCCTGGTTAAATACAATCAAGTATGTTTGCAGGCAAGCTTAGCAAGATTGAGGACGGGATTAAAGACTACTACGGACGGTCAACTTCATTGGAGATGTATATATTTTCTGGCGCACGTTCGTAATGCTGTAGTCATAAAGATTATCTGTTACAGCAATATCTGTAGGTGAATTTAATTCTGATATAGGTAATGAAGTCTTTGAAGCTGAAGGTGCATATAACAAAATTGGTAAAAATGATAGTTACATGAGTATTCAAAAAGTTGTACCTAATTCAAAATTTATCGTTCATTAACAAACAACTACATTTTATTGTTACAGTCTTACACGAGCTAGATAAATAAGGAAGTCCGAATTAATTGAAGTGTTCCTCGCCATTTTACAGCGTAGGGTTTACAACGCGAAAAAGTAGTACACATGACTGTGCAACCCTGACATTAGTGGTTTGTGGATACCTTATACCATTGCTATAAGAGTTATTTTCGAACTATGATGTACTTATTAGTAAAATGTCTATATACTACGGCCAGTAACCGCAATTTATCTCACTTCCATGCAAAAATTTTGGTTTGATTGAAAATTATTTTAAGTATCCTGTGCCTCTGTGTGTTTACATTACATCGGACTCCTCCGAAACGGCATTTTTATGTCATTTTTAGACCACTAAGAGATAATGGTGGACTGCTCTAGATTTTTTTGAAATAATTTGTTGGGAAAAACAACGTTTGCCGGGTTAGCTATTTTTTTTAAATATTATAGACTTCTGTCATATAACTTTTGTTAGATACCTTAAGAAGGGTTAGATTATCATTTAATAGTTTATATAATATATTTAAACTTCTACCTGTAGGTGCGCTACCTACAAACTTTATTTACCGAGTAGTCCTGCAAAAACTCTACATAACTCACCGAATTGAATTATTATTTTGGTTTCTTCCGCCTCAATACTAGAGTGGTGGAAACAGGAATGATGCTAGGATAACTCAAACCAGCAACTCTTAAATTGGTAATTTTGTATACTTTCGTGGTTTTTTAATTTAGATGTTGTTAAATCAGGTCCATCATTTATTTCAATACTACTAGACGTATAGTAGTCGGCTTCATTAATCTTCTTGCAGTAATCCCAGTGACTCTGGAGAAATTTTGTTGGTGATTTTGAAGATATTAATACAATTTTTTATTCATGAATATTGTATCCTACATATTGCTAAAGTCGGAGATTAATAGTTTGTATATATAATTATTGTTTATATATATTATCTATGTTATATCTCTAACGAAAATAAAAACAATTTTTGTTTTTTTTGCAAAACTGTATTATAGCAATACCACGTTTCAATAATAAAATTTTGAATTTTATCGTCACTTCTATATAATAGTTTGCACTGGTGAGAACAGAGAATAGTAATAATGAGATACGCATTGCTCGTGTTCGAGGCTAGTATATTACTAATAATCTCAACTATCTTAAACTAACTTAAGATAATGTGGAGAGGGTGAGCCCCACTCTACACCTCCCACAGATCACTATTATTACATACCTCCCCGATTTTGAATTTAAAAAAAAATAGGTTTTTGTATGAAACTGACAAGTGAATCGAATCAAATAATGTTTCTTATAACTTTGACCATGAGCGACTGTTGAATTAAGTAATTAATCTAAAGTAAACTGGGCGACCATAAGCAGCTTGTCCATCATCAGTGGTCTGTTTGTATGTAATTTTACTTAGGTTGTTGTGGTAAGTACAAGGAAAGGGGCCACATTATAATTAATGTTTTCTCCAACTGTTGCTACATCTCCTAGCTCTTTGCGATCTTTGTAAAAAGAAAATGAAACATTTTATCCTTATTTTGTACCAACATTATTCAAATTAAGATTTATGCTAGTCCGATATATCACGCAGGTTTTATTAAATAGGGGAGCTCTGATGATGGGCAAAGATCCATTTTGTGAACTATGCGTATAAACTCTTGTGTAAATAATACACAAAAAATCATAATTATTTTTCATACTGCTGGATTATTCTCGTAAAAATTAACGAACGCTGCGAAGCATGATGGAAGTAATAGACGCAAAATATATTATATCGATTATTATTAAGTATTTAAACTTAAAGTGTGGAGGTCGTGTCAACTATTGTATGCAATTAAATTTTAAAAAGTACTTATTTTTTATATTTATTACTCTTATGGCTGGAAAGAACAATTTGCAGTATTTGGTAACTAGATTGTTGCGGTCTATCTATCTATTGTTTGATGGTCGGTCTATTGATTGATGCCTACTTAAAAGTATACCTACTTATTTAATGGCAATTATTACTCAATGCCATACATTCAGATTAAAAATATTTTAGTAATTAATGAAAATATGCAAAAGAAGACGTTAATAAATTCTAAGTTAACGAAGTATTTAATAAAGTAAGGTATTTTTAAGTGCAAGCAAATGTTATTAAGTAATTCTATTAATGAAAACGTATGCGCTAAGTAGAAATCCGTGTTCGCAGTAGAATGTCCATTAAAGTTAATAAGAAGTTTCTAACCTCTCTAGTGTTATACGTAACGAGCTTCCTATTAGATGCTAAGATAACAAATTTTTTTCATAATCTAAATAAAAGGACTTTTAATACAAACAGGTAATAAGAAAAATTTGCCTTATAACATAAATCTTGCTTTAAATACTCAAAGTCAAGTATTTTATGTAACTTGACTGTGTATGAGTAATAAATGTTGACATTATTGTTCCAAAGGTATATAAAAATGTAGTAGTACTATATATATTTCAGATGTATCGAATTTGCACATTGCACTATGACATGAGTGCTGCTGCAATAACGCTTGAGTTTGCACAAAATTGTACGACTATATGAATTTTCGATTAAAATAAAATGCGACTCTCTTTAGCACTTCGTTGAGGTTCTATATCTTTTAATTTTAATGCTTAATTGAGTTCCTGTTGTTTATTAATTACAAAATTGCAAATTTACAAATGAAAACAGTTTTAGAGTCCTTTGTTATCGAGACCAGAATTAAATAGAATATTTCTAAATACTTGTGATTTAGGTATATATTGGATTTCTTTCAAAGAGATTACCACTTATACAGCAGAATCTACTTATAAAGCTCCGAAAAATAGAATAACTTATTGAGAAAATATCGGGAAGTCATGAAAAAATTATACAGTTTAAGACGACCAAAATGGAAAGGGGTTTTATTCGGGTCTAAACCAATGTACCGTAGGAATGTCAATGGTATTTAATTACAAAAACAAATACAGACTGACAGACTAACAGGTAGATACTCTTATATCTGACCTGGTGAATCGCTCGTGCCGAACCCAGGTTACCCCCGTGAAGGGCAATGGAGTTACCGGGGAGTTTTAGTGGGTATTCTCAGTGCCGCTCTATGGAGGTACTGAGTGAGTACCCGTCGCTTAGCCAGTGGCGGGTAGGTACGAAAATGCATTCCTCCTCGTAAAAAAAGATACTCTCATATCTAATTTGAATTTCTGAATCATTTATGTTGTCTTACTGTAATTCCAGCAGGTGAGCGGTACGAGGTTTGTGGAGTCAGCTAGATTATAATCAATAGAAGTGAAATTTTTCCGTTCAGTTTAATGGAGATTGTTCAGTTGCTTTTCCATAGGAAATATACCTAGAATTGATTTTATTAATAGATTGTCGGAACAACGGGGACCAACGGCTTAACGTGCCACCCACGTGGGACTAACCATGACGTAAGTTGCATTGCTATCGATTCGTTTGCATCGAATTATTGAAAATTTAAAAAGCTTATCTATGAAAAATTATTATGTTACAATACCCTACTATAACCGTAGCAGTTTTAAGAGTGGGGTAACACTAAACGCAATGACACGATGCTCTTTCTCATTACCAAAAGCACATAATCATTTATACTTTTTTTTATCAATATCAAACTTTCTTTTGGAGGGAAGAGTATCCCCCAACGTTTCAGTGGATGAAAAATAATTGACATTAATATAAATAATAAGAATAAATCTAACAGTAAATTTTATAATCAAAACAAAGTTGCCTCTGTAATAAATAATTAAGAACATCAATTAATATGTGGCGTTAGACATAATTAATAAGTAATTAATTTCTGACCACGTTCGCAGGACATGATGAAATTAAGTGTTACATGTTTAAAATTGGCCAACGCTTCATTATTCCGACGATGTTCAACTTAATTAAACATTTAAGTAAAAGTTACGTGTCTGTACCAGGTATAATTGACAAGAAGAATTTTTAATAAACGAACATGTGAAATGTTTTTAAGTGTTTGTGACTACCAAAATTACTATGATTCTCTAAATTAAAAAAAGACTTTTACGTTATTCCTGAACCCTATATTTGTTCACTAAAATATAATTTCATGTATTACAATTCAATGCCTCCATGACAACAAATTTAAAAGAACAAATATTATTTTCTTCCTTACAATCCCCATGCAAGAGTTTTCGCCGTAGTAGTCTTTAGCTCAGTTTTTTTATGTAGAATAATAATATTTATACTAAAAAATGTGAAGCGATGTATCTATCAATTCTACAGAATAAATTTATTTATTAAAACTATATTCTTTGTTCATGCTCTGTTATTTTTCAAAAACGGGTAAGAGAAAAGTTTAACAATTGTATTTCTAGAAACTTATTTACAAAATGTGTAGATGAGTGTAAACGCTTGTGACATGAAAGGTTTGTATTGTCTTAAATTTAACTTTTATTTTGTATACCAATATAATCGGTAGAATCTGAAGAACCCATACACTTTATTGTACTATGTTAAGATTAAGTAATAAAAAGTAAATAATAAAAAAATAAAATTCAGTTAAAAAAATATCGTAAAACATTAAATTCATGTAGTATACGATAAGAATATATTTAGTATAAAAAGATAATTAAATAATTTATTATGGTTTCAAAAAGGTATATTAGTATAAACGATGTTTACAAACCCCCAGGCGAAGGAAAAGACCATTTCACAAAAATAATTCGTTTATTTGCTTTGGGGTAGGAGCCTCGCGTTACAGGGAAAACGAATTTGCTACCCTGACTTATACCTACATACGTACCGACATCAATTTAGATTTAACCGAATGGTACTTTAGAACCTGTTAAGGTATTTGACGGAACTGAATAAATATAACTACATATTCATATTCAAATATTTTTTTCAAATAAAGTGTTACATTACAAAATGTTATTAAAATAATCATAACAAGTTAATTTCACATATCTCCATACATAGTAATAGCCATGCATTTGAGAGCTAATTTTTTATATCAGAAGAAGAACTAAACGAGTTCCCAGTTGAAAATGTCTCGTAGAGTGCTAAGAGTGGAATGTATAATTAGTGCGTATTCTGCTATAAACGTGCGATTAATTAAAAATTTATGCGTTTTGTCGTTTAGAAAAAATTAAAGATAACGTTTAACGGAGTAATTTTTTTCTAGCAGGAAATTTCTAAACGACTGAATTTAGAGAGCTTATAAAAGCAAACTTATCAACAATCATCATCAACATCCAAATTAACTGTTGTGTTCGTGTGATAAGCGGTTGCTAGTGTTGTGTTGGGTTTAAAAGGGACATTGTCAACAAATTAACTTACAACAAATAAACTATATGTTAATTATACCGAATTAAATTAAATTATTTTGAAGTTCTTTGACTAGAACACTGTAATTACAAGCCTATAGTGGCAAGAGTTGAATTAAAAATTAAAATATATTCAGAGGCTTATTTGATTCTTTATTATTAAATAACGTTATGTAAACAAGGCAAACCGACTCAGGCTATAAAACATCTGTTGAATTACAAACGATATCTCTTGAATAAATAAGTAGGTTATCCAAAGAATGTTCATTTATGTCCCAGTTGCTCTTTTTGTCATGCTGCGACTCATAGCCATAATCAGCAATAAGACATCGACACTTGTGTCTCAGTATCTCTAGACAACATGCCTTTCCATAATAGCAATCGTTAAATGGAAAATGTATAGTTTCTGATCGTAAACTAAGCCAAGGTTTATGTCTGACTACATATGATATCAGTTTAGCAATAGCGATAGCGAGTATCGAATAACGTGTTATGGAAAAATTTATTAGGTAGTGTTAGTTTTGCTGTATATAAATCTGAAGAGTTATGCTAACCCAACTCTTATATAAAGGGCTCTGCTCCGAGTAACTTTTCGACAAGATATCAACGGCCAATGCATTTCACCTGAGAGCCGAAATTGTCTCTGATCTTATGATTATAAACTCTGATTATTCTGGTTTTTTTTGGGCCTTGTAGGCCTCCTTCACCAGATAAATTGATCTTTTGTAGCAGCCCTTTATAGTTCACTGCTGAGACCCATTGATTCCAGAATTTTCCAGGTTCTTCGGAAATCGTGTTACTTTCGGAAATGTTGCTACCCCTCTGGGTGCATTCCTAGGTAAATACTTCTTTTATAGATTCAAGGGTCGTAAGAGCAAAGAAGGTGCATTGCTGTTCCATTTGACTTCTAACAGAACCTACATACCGCGTCTTGCTTCATACCCAATTAAAACAAATGTAGCTATGATGTTACAAGTGTCCATAGGTTGTGGTGACCATTTTATATCAGGCGAGCTGCATGTTTATTTGCTGCCCTAGCATTAATAATATATATTTTTTACGTAAATTAGTATCGCTTCGTTTAGCTGTTAAAGAGCCTGCTACAGTCGCAAAGAGCATTAAAATTACAAAGTAAATGCGCATCATCATATTGTCTTTTATCTAATTATGCTTAATGATGTGGAAAAATCACTGATATGGAATCACGCAGTGCTTTCAAGGGGATTTAATTCATTTCATCAAGGAAAAATATTAAAAAGAAATGGGCTGGAAGAGACTCAGAATCAAAATTATTAATTTAGGATATTTAAGTAATTTTTTTTATGCGGAATAAATGGGGTTGAAATAAATTAATCACAATTTCGATTGTCACAAGAAAAACAATATGATGCAAAATAGAAGTAAAAGCAGCAATCGGAATGGTAACTGTATTAATTAAAAAAACAAAAAAAAAAACAATACTAAAAAAAAATGTTAATTACATGGGTAGCAAAAAGGTTTACTACATAAAGCTGTCTCATTGAATCAAATCTATTCGACGTACGCACAGCACTAGACAGTAGGATTTTTAACGGTGAATGGAGGAATGAGAAGCAAGGTTTTGTGAAAATTTAAGTCAAAAATACGATATATCCTAAGAGAAGATTCAATAAAGGGTATATTCTTTTATTTGTAAGATTTATATACAATTTTAATGGCCGGTCATTTGATATTTCACACTTTCTCCCAGCTATAGTTTTATGAAAGTAAGTTCAATTATTTTAAATAAATGAACATATTTTCATCCGTCGAGTAAAATGAGTGTTTAGGAATAGGTGATATCTTATAACATTGTCTCAAATGGTCTAACAGTAATGGAGACACTGGTACCAAAAATTTTAATAAGAAAGTTGATGTTAAAATCAATGTTGCCAACAAATATCTTCTTCTTCTTCTTTATGGTTTTACAGCACTTTTTTAAAAGATTCCGCGAGTGTAAGTAAATTTATTCCATTCCAGTTTCATTGCATTTATTCTATGTGAAATCGACGATTTTATCCGAACAATTCCCGCGGCCGCTCACCCGGCTTATTAATTAAGCGTTATTCTGACCCTTTTTGTTAAATCTGTACAAATATTAAATGGGATCTATTTATCTCGTAAGATTTCTCTGCATTTTTCACAAAATAAAAATTAATATATAATATAATTCATTTATTGCTTTCAAAAACACAAATTTTAAAATTATTTTCTAAATAACGCGCTTATCATATGCTGTAAAGAAAACTAGTTCCTGCACAGCTACCCCCTCTGAGGTCTAAAGTGAGAGCACTTCAACAATCATTATTGGTACTACATTCATTGATTCATTCAAATTGTGAGAAAAATCAACATCACGGCACGATAGACATTAAAAGCTTTCACTCTCGCTAAATTATATATACAAACCTAAATCCCGTTAACTGGGAGACTGGAGTCCAAATCCAGAGGCCAATCAACACTAAGTCTCCCGAACTATGCTAGACACGTCGCGAGCCCCACACCTTAGGGTTATTATCAGCGAAAAGGTTATTATTAGGGCCATCAGGTGGGTAGTTTGTGGTTCTATTGCCGTGGTTTGTGGGATCTCAAGGCCAGTGGCCCTTTTCTGAGATTGAGGGCTTCCTAGTCCCACGAATGGTTGTGGCGCTAATCGCGTTTGGTGGTGTAAATGGGGTAGCGCAGCCGTGATGATGTCCTTATATCCACGTTGGAGTTCCCACCTAAGACTTGGAGCTTGCGGCGTGTCCGGGTAGCCTAACCCTTTGATAGGGAGCCAAAGCGTAGTCACGTAAGCTTAATTTTTGCACATAACTCCATCAAAGCCACTCTTGACACTACCCGGGAGGGCTGGTGACGAAAGTCCCTTTTTGGAGGCCTTCAAGGAGAGCTTTCAGGCCAGTATGTATAGTTTTTCTTACCTCTTTGGTAGAAATCCGTGAAATTGTCGTTTTAATCTGAGGTGATTTACAAAATAAAAAGATATCACGTTCAGAACAATTATGAAGCACCAAACTCTAGTTCAATAATATAGAACATCGGTGTTTGGATTAATTCATTAAATATATTGCCAATTTTTATTAATAGCTCTGTCAAATATTTAGAATACAGACTGGCTTTTCATTCGGTTTGATTGTTAGGTTATTTACTTTGGTCAGGTGTTGGGATTGAATATTGATGGCAACCAACCGCAATCAATCGGTCATGATTAATTTTATCAATTTATTAAAATAAGGAATATTTATCTATTTCTATTGCCCATTCGACCCTCTTAATTTGATTTTCAAATAAAGCAGATATCAAGATTAGCTAAAAAGCATGCAGCACACCTGATGGGAAGTGGTCACCGCAGCCTTTGGAAGCTTGCAACACCAGGGCGTTATACACTAGCTGACACTAGCGCGTTGCCGACCCTGTTTAAAACTTAACATAAGTTGTTTGCATTTAAAACCACTTAATTTTAAGCGTAAAATAGAGTTTACGTCTCTCATAAAGCTTTTACTTCTAATGCAAGCTCTAATCGAATCTACGATACAACAAAGTTTTGCCTGAAGGCTGTACCTTCAGGCTAAAACCTTGATTAAGTTCGCGATTATAGATGAGAATACTGATAAAGAAAATGGTTGTTATTAAAATTTCCTTGTTATTTAAAAGTAAAGCCCACAGGATTGAAGAAAAACGGATTTAACATAAACTAATAATAGAGTCCTGTAAATATATTGATAAAATATTCATAGTAGTTAATTTTAATAAAGGTTTTAATAAAGTTTTTTTTAAAATACAACTACAACTTTTATTTTTTTTATTTACATATTTAAATTTATACTGAGATCCAATAAGTGCTATCTAAAGATAATAATTTTTTATTAAAATAGTCTAAAATTAGCCTCCTAAATACACCAGTAAACAAGTATGATCTTTTCGCTAACTTTATAATACAAATGAATAATATACTTATACTATAAGTATAGTAATTGCGAATCGTAAGTAACACATATATATACCAGAGTTAGTTAGTCTTTATCAATTTAAAAAGTGTAATAATACCCCTGAAATGTCCAAACGTGTTAATTGTTTCGTAGAACTCTTTGGTAATTACCAAGTCTGGTTGAGTGGACAGTACCCCCCGGTCAGGTCCCGGTCTTGAATCCCAGTAGAGATAGATATTTGTATAATGAGTACGAATATTTATTCACGCGTCATGAATGTTTTTATGTTTATTGAGTATATTTTAACGCAAGCTATAAGAGCATGTGTAATATATACCTAAATATGTTGATAACAGAAGCAAATTTGCCCAACAATACATATTTATATTATTAAAAATTATCTGAACTGCAGCGCCGTGAATTTTTTCGTAGTGCTACAACATTAGTGCTACGGTTTTAATAACCAAGTCGTAGCACGTAGTCAACATTAAACCAATCTATCGTAACCTACGACTCCTACGAGTGGTATTAGCTAGCTAATGTAATTGAAATATCCCCAATATACAACTTTAATGAAGTCTAGTGATTAATACTTCAAAGAATGATAGATCAGATACATTGGCTCGCGAATTCCATAGAAAAGTTTTCAAACTATCAAATAACTAGGACTTGTTTTATTGTTTTATAACATTTATGTTGACCAATTCAGTCGATTTTTAAATTTAATGTGTTATTTTCGACAATGTATAATACAATAAGTAATTAGACTGCCTTTTAAGTCGCACATAGAAAATTATTATTTATTTATAGTTTGAAGTCTTATTTTTTCGAAGGCATTAACGCAGAAAATTTTCTCCGAGATTATGTTGGTATAATACAAATTTTAATATTAAATTGGTTCATTTACATGATTTGTTCATTTTTTTGGTTTTTTTTACAATGTGATATTATTATAATTGAAATATGTTCAATTTGAGAATAATTATTTCAATAGTGCAATTCAATTTAATAAAAAAAATGTGTCTGTATTGAATATATTTTAATTAATTCACTCAGTTACGGAGCTTTTAGATTTTTTTGTAGACATACTGATATATTGCTTGATTTTCAATAATTACAATTAGATACTATACCGATTATATTATTGAATTTAACTGCATTACTCTCAAACCGTGTTTATTTATAACATCAAATCCAAGAATAGGCATAATTATATCATTTGGAATATGTTTTTGTATTATACGTATATGTGCTTCTCACTCTCGTAATGATACTCATAGGATGAGGGCAGCGCAGTGCATTCACAGCAATCGAGACTATTACTGATATAGTGCAGTTACAATAATAATGAGATCATGAGATCTTTGGTCACGTTTTTGTGTGTATGGTTCCCCTGGCCGCACGCGAAGAGGTTGTTTGAAGCTTACAGATTTAATTAGGAACCCTCTCAGGAGCTAAATTTAATCCGCTGATCGGATTTGGTAACGCTTTGATGTAAATCTTAATTATTTTCTTGTAAGATTTTAGAGTAATATTTTGCTACATAACTATGGCTTAACTATTAATATGTGCGCGAGAATAACATTAACAATTGAAATTCAAATCGGATTTGTTTCAAGGTCCTGATGTCATGGCACAGCATGATCACGTTTTTTTTTGATATACATATGTTTTTGTCATTCTTATTGTTTGACGTATTGTTTTCTAATTGTTAATCTAAAAACTGGATTTGAAATATAATTTATTTATATCAGTTACCTGGTGAATTGCTCAGGAGATCCCAGGTAACCCCAGTGAAGGGCAAATGGAGTTAATGGGGAGTTTTAGTGGGAGTTCTCAGTGCCGCTCTATTGAGGTACTGAGTAAGCCCCACACACGCTCATCGCTTAGCCAGTGGTAGGTAGGTCCGTAAATTAATTACTCCTCGTAAAAATTAATATTTAGTTAATAAATAGTGTACACGCTATATATATGACATTTATGTATAATGTGTACACTATAATATAACATATGACGAACTATAAAATATCATTTAGATTACATTGGCTAGATAATTTCATATAATTTTAGGTGACGGAATTAACATCAAACAATTGGGACCCAGTATCCAAATTCTCCACAAGTCAAAGGGATACATTACATCGGTATCCTTAAGTTGTATTGAAGAAGATTGGACATTATACAATGAACATACGGTTTAAATTTCTTAGGTATATTCCAAGAACACAACTAATATTCAACTCGTATTATAGTAGTCTATGCATTCAACCGTATGCATGCATGCTGACCACAACACGCTGAATGATTGAATTTAGCCATGTCATCGCCCCTCAGGCTGCCGTTACTTATTTACTCATCACTGGACCAGTTACGGACAAATGAGTAACTAATTAATTTGATAATTCAAGTTACTCGTACGTATCGAATTATGTAGGTTAGGTTAGGTGTTGTGCTTACATATATGTACCTAGAATGATAAGTTTGGCTGACATTGAAGTGGAAATGTCACCAGTGGTTCGTATTCTTAGGAAAAGTGTGTTTAACATAGTTATTGATTCATTAACACCAAATCTTACACATATAATTGTAAATTAAATTGATTTTAAAATAGGAACTTACATATGAATTTTCGTCTTTTTGTCGGTAATTAAAAAACTCGAACAGCAATATTTGCAGGTAGCCACCGACCGTCATCAGGAGTGAGTATATCAAACTGGCTAACATGTGCGATTTTATGCATATACAATCAAGCGTAAAAATCAAGCGTCTTCAATTATGCGCTATATATAAATTTCATCATGCATCTGGAGCGTTAAGAGGCATGTTTCCAATCACGCCAATGTATGCTAATTTTTAGTACATACCCTATCAAGTCGAAACCTACCCATGTTAACACAGTCATTTAAATACTATGGATCAATCAAAAACTTGTAAAATTATTTTTGAATGTCTCCATGCAAATATATAGTAAAGTGAAATATGTATGGGAAATATTAAAATAAATTTCAACATTTACAATTTTTGATATCATCACATTTATTTTACGAAAAAGATGTATCTGCATAATTTATAACAGGTTTTATGATTATTCTCTAGAAGCACCTTTAAAGAAATAATAATACACAACAATTTAAAATTGTATAATTGTATCTCACTGGTACACAATAAGTACAAATATAATTTGAATTTGCCAAAAAAGTGCATTTGTTTCTGGTATACAATTACCTATACAATATATAGGTGTACAATTACCTAACTAGCGAAACAAAAGTTTTAGATAGCTATAATTTTAAGTTAAAATTAAATATATGAAAATATACGGCAAAAATGCTTAAGAGTGTCGCCATTTTAGAAACGCCAAAGACGTCACCGGTCATCTGTCGTTTTTTTTTATTTTACTGAAGGAGTAGTACTGAACTGAAATTTAATTAAGTACGTGCACAGCGGGATTGGGGCCAATATAAATTAAAGTGATCCGATTCAAACATAACCAACCTCGACTAATTTTTATTTTTAAAAAAACGTCTGAAAATAATCCATTGGCATTAATGTATAAACTAACTGGCCGAGACAATTATACCAAATAGAACTAGTTGTGAATGTACCTTCTTCATGATCAAAAATGTTTTTAATCCCATAATGCGTCTGAAGCGTTCAGGAGCCAACAAAAATATTGTTTTAAACTTTCATGCTCAACCGCAATAAAATACTTCCAAAGAGGATAGATAATCAATATTAATATCCGTAACATCTCACCCGCAAAATCTTCAGTTATCTCCGTGATCATGTGCACAACAGAGCCGAAATATCGGGAACTCAAAAACTAAAAGGTTCATGTCCCGTAAGGTATAAATGCCGTAAATAACTAATCACAAATAATGCTCTTCCGTAAAAATTGCCACATGCTCAGATCCATAGAGAGATTTAAAGGTTAAAACAAAAATAAAATTGTTTGTGGGTCGAATAAACTACGTGCATATATAGGAGACAGACGGCCGAAGAAACCTGGGACAATCTGATACGAGCTTTGACGATTCGGGATTTTCACGCAGAGTAGGTTTAATACGTGACCTGTGTATCACCACACACTGCGGCAGTTGAAATATAAAGGAATACGTGACCAAATGTAAGTGAAATAAATTACCTCACAGAAAAATATTTTACATTTATTTTAATTGTCGAAGGTGTAAAGGTAGGTGTTTCAAGCAATAACTGTACACTACTTATTTACATCTTATTATAACACAGGTTTTTTCTGGTCAATATAACAAATGGAATAAGAATGTAAATGTTCAGTTACAGTTTCCATTGGTGAATTTATTTGCCTTCACAATAAAAAGCTATTAACAGTCTTTCCCAGGCGAATATATTTTTACATTAAAAGGAGATCGAATGCCTAACATACTTTTGCATTTATGAATTTTATGATATAGGTCGAAATGAACGCTTCTTTGAATTTCATTATAAACGTATTCCGCATTCATTTTGCTTAAGAATTTATTTGAAAAGCTATATAAAAGTTTTGATGACACTGTGAGCTTTTTACCGAGTAATTTAATATTTTTTAAAAAGACTTGAGTCAATTGACTCGAGACTTTAAAAATATTTAATTTATATAAGGTATGTGATATATGTAAGTATAGGTGCACATTGTACATTGCATGACTGCTTTAACCATAGAGCTATCGAGGGCTTAATAATACCTAAAAAGTACTGCTTATGTATTTTAATAACTATGAAAAGGTCCAAAGGTACACTGAGAAAAAGAAAATTAAAATTAATTTAAATATTATGCAAACATTAAAATATGACACTACACTTTCTCACATTAACTTTAAAAAGGCTTATGTACCATGTGCGCCGTGTGCATGTGTACCGTGCACTCAGACTGGACTCAAAGTATTTTGTCATACAACGAATTCTCTATTTTTAATCATCATAGAAAGGCGAAAATACAGCGGTTGTCTAAGTTACCACGACAAACAAATAGTGTCAATTGCAGCTTCGCTTCGCTGGGTGATTAACAATTAAATTGCAATAATAATCTTTACGATTACGAAATAAGGTCCGCAATCAGTCCAAAGTGTAACTTTTAGTGCTTTATGTGAATATAGTAACCGACTTGAGCTGTTCTTGAAATTTAGCTGCTCGCTAACAAGTGGAATTAAATATTGCGTAGAGTTAATTCAAACTTCAAGTTAATACATTCTCGTTAGCAATACCTGTTGGGTATTGCTAACGAGAATGTATTACCGTAAATCCTCTTGAATAATATCAGGTGATTCTGTAACGAGTTATCTTTTCCAGAGGCTGTATTATACGCCGATTCAAGTTATAAAAATAAAGACGATATTATTAATATGTTAAATTTGGAATATATTTATTTAGAATTGGGATTGATAATGGATTATGGGACTAAGGGTAAGGGCTTTATCCACCTTAGTCAAATAAAACTATGTCATATTCTGTTATAAAATTCTGCTTTCGAAAATAAAACAAAACCAAACAAAAAGGCAGACGTTAAAGACTGTAAGAGGATCAGCAGTTTCTCGCAAACATAGTCAATGTGATTTTACCATTTTAACTTATCGTCTTATACATAATTTAAAATGGTCTGGCTCCAACGTCTGCCTTTTTTGTTTGGTTTTGTTATATTTTAGATAGCAGAATTTTAATTAATCTATAGTCATTATTTTTATCTCAATTTAAATTGACATTTGAAATATTCCAAATAATTAAATTATACTATTTGAATTCACTCAATGAGTATACATACAAACACAAAAATTAACTGCTACTACCGAATTAGAGCTGAAGAAATTGGTAGTTTTCAGCACGTCAATAGCACGTCAGTTAGAGGATATTCCATAATAAATTACTATTTTTTTATTATTATTCTTTAGTTTTTACCTATTTATATATTTTCAAACCTACAAACCATAAATGTTATCTAATAAAACACAATAAGATTAGTCAAATCAGTGAAGTCATTCTGGAGTTTTGCGAGGCTAACACTGCTATATATTTTTATAAATAATGAAGAAGAAGAAGAAGATTAATGTTTAAATTTTTGAATATTGATATATATATTTATATAATTTGTCATTCATGAATCAAATAAATAAATATGATTTGAATTTTGCTACAAAATTCATTATTACAATCAATATAATTTTCCTTTTTATAATATTACCCAATAATTTCAAGTTAGATAATTTGCTATATATTTATTGATAAATTTTTTTGGACCCTGAATTATTTAAAACACTTATTTTTGTTCAGTCCAAAGCTATCAACGTAAAGTTTTGTTATACCTATAACAGGTTAACCCGAAGTTGTAGCTTCAACTCCGGGATCACGTCACTGAAGCAATAAATTCGGTATGCCCCGCGACGTGACCTCGTATTCAGCCCCGGGACGATACCTAAAGCTCGCTTTGACTGAGATAACAATACCTATCAAGTAACATCATATATCCCCTTCACATGACATGGACCTCATATTTTTACATAACACTTTCTTCATTCATAATCTCTTTCTATGAGGGTGACGAAAATTCAGTACTTCAGTAAATCATAAGTATCTAACACTTTAAACTAATTAAAGAAACTATATAAATCAAGCTTTTCGTAGAACTAGAATCCGCCGCATAACAGCTATGTAGACTGGTTGCGGCGTTCCAATAGGAATCTTTTTAATCTGGGTGTCACGGACAGTTCTCTGTTCGTCGAGTTCGACAGTCTGCTTTCGAGCTTCGAACCGAGGAATGTTTCTTTGCGGAGGCCAAAAAAACCGGCGCTCCTCTCCTGATGGAATGGAGTGGAGTGGCCAACTACCCATAGACTTTTTTCTGCGCCCTGCCTTTCGAATCCTTTTTCACTGCAGGCTAATTTAATCAATAAACGTTAAATGGCATAAAATGGTCTGTCTTTAATTTAAGATACTATGTTGTTTGAAGTAATAGATCCTTTTGAATGACTTTCTTTGTTGGTATCAATATACAGAATGTTTTTTCACCGGTTCGATTCGCAGCTCAAGCAGGTGATTTTCAAAAATCTTAAAATGTTGTTGTAATTTAAAAAAATGTTTCCTTTCAGTAAAATTTGCCATTATCGATATTAAGGGTACTTTTCCTCCTACTACGGTCTTTTTTCTGCCGGTAGAGTCAGCGTCTTAATTATATTGTCTTGCCTTAATTGTATCGCAGCAATGTCACAGTGACCACAAGGTTAGTAATCAATTAACCGTGTGATTAATTTGACTGAAAAATTAAGTTATCGAATAAACCATTCCAACTTTAAATACTATTCGTTTTTGAAGCAAACTTCATGACATAATTGCCTTTTCAGAACCAAACCTTCTTAACACAACGCTGGAAGCATAAAATAATACAATGTAGCTATTAGGCAAACTGTTTTACATCGAATTCTCATTGTATTTAAAACGTTTCTCATTGGTTTTGCATAAAATATGTTAATGTATCTTGTTATAGAGACGTAGGTTGATCGGTTGATTCATGTACAGATTTTACATTACACCAAAAATTTTGACCAAGCTTTTTGGTATATAAAGAAGCATATTTACATATTTTATGCGAAACCAATGACGAACGTTTAAAAAAGCTGTTTTTCTAAAACTTTCTTAATAAGGCATTGAAAGTTGGACTAATATAAATATACTATTATAAATGTATATATAACTGAAGTCAGTAAATCGTCAGCAACTTCCACCTAAAGGTTATTCATAATCTCACCAAAAGCTATCGAGACCATGTTTTGCCAATTTAAACTTTGTTGCCATAGTAATCTTCTTCTGTAATATTTAAAAAGATATCTTTTCGTTACTCTCTTTAAAAGTCGAGAAATTTTCTCTTTTGTGCTGTTTAATTTAGAGTTCGTTTGAAACTGGGAAAAACCTGAAAACAATGGAAAATTGGTTATTTAGTATGGAAAATCGTCTAATTAATGATAATTTTGAAATTGTCATTTCTTGTCACCAACCACTAACTGTCAGAATACTTTTCATAGATTACGTTCTTGGCAGGTTGTCTGTCTTGCAAAGTGCACCGTGTCAACTAGTCACCGAATAAATGAGATATGGTAAATCTTCTGAAGAAATGAAGGCAATTTTTTCGCCACGAAAACGTTTAACGAACAAAAAATCTAATTTCAGCTCTCTGGCAGATACACGAAAGATTAATTAAAAGATAAATTGACAGTATTTATCGCAGTTTCTGTGAAGCTGTTTGTTCTGAACAAAAATATGTAAAGGAAAGTTATTCATTTTATTTTGTCAAATTTGTGATCTGCTCTGATAAATTTCTTTGTATAAATATAATTAGTTCAATGCTAAAAGTAATTTCTTCCTGCGGTGTTGAAATTTTAATTTCTAAATTAAGAAATTTTTACCTTTTAAAATGGAAGCATTCATTTTAGAAAGATGTAGTGTCTTTTTAGAACATACGTCGTAGAAACATGCACACGGTTGTCCACATGACTAGTATAACATTTCAGTTAAAAAAGGTTTATATTACAATGGAATAAGATATCTTCAAATGTTAGTGTTTCCCTAAAACTGGACTGTACCATTTTTATGTGCCATTGAATTCCTAAGGAGAATGATGATCAGAAAAGTGAATTAATAGAAAATATATTTAAGTATTTAATTTGTGGAATATCAAACACCCTAACCATATATGCCTTGATCCTATACTTTGATCCTTGTCAGAAAAAGGATCGTTTAATTTAAAGAAAATATTTTTTGTTATTATCAACTCAAATTATTGACTCAAAAAGTTTTTAATAGGTAGCTGACTTCACTAATCCGTTAAACATTTTTATGCTTTATATTTTCCGTGAAAAAAAAACTTTATCAAATATTAGCTGACGTTAATTTATTAGAAATTATAACTACGATGTGGATAAATATAAGCTGCTGGAATTTAAATAATGCTGCGAACTAATGCTCCAAAGTGTTACAGTTTGTTGGCATATAAATAAATCTTCATGCATTCAGCTGGAAGTAAGATATGAGAGAAGTTAACCAATTTAAAATTATCAATATTTTGAAGTCTCTATTTAGTTTTTTTTTAACTCTGTTGAAAAGCAGTTTCGAATACTTCACAGCCGACGTGTTGCAGTCGTATTCTTATAAAATTGGACAGACAAACCTTGATCTGATAGTAAATTAAGATCGATACAGAAACGATTTACACATTCATAACATAGTAATCTATGTATAAACTTTCATGCAAAGCACTACAATCATATTAAGTGGAAAACCAATCAACTTTTGAAGAGAAAAAATAAACAAGTTCCAATGCATTCTGCGTTCATTTTCCGTTTCACAGTAATTAAAGCAATTTGATCAAAAATATCATTTCTAGGAAAGCAGATTTAAACATCCATTATATAAATTATATATACACATAAGTCAATCACTTTATTTAATCTTCAACATATTGAGTCAATGTTGCTTTCCGTGATAATTCAATTTCACATAAGTAAATCTCATTCCACACGATATCAATCATGGCGGGTGGTCACAGGCGGCAAGCTGCTCGCTAATTCATCACTTTCTATTTAATTTAATGATGCTCAGATATAAGCCTCGTTAAGCTTCGTACAGATACAAGCGGACAGCGGCTAGGGACGCGGTTTTTGGGAGAAATCTGGCAAGTAAGCTGTGGTGATACATGGATGTGGTAGATGAGGCGTGGTGGACGCCAATTAGTGAAAATTCTTGCAACTGCTATTTTTGTATTAAACGAAACTACTAATTGAAATGGTTACACCTATTATGTTTTTTATTTTTTCCAAAACAACATGATAATTAACCACAAAATAACACAAGCAATACGATCCCGCAACATCGAGATTTCCTTACTAAAATGTTTCCGGTCTAGTAACAGGCACTATATTGATTAAAAAGCTCCGTTGAGATGACTAAATAATTGTCTGTTCGCCTTCGCTTCTACTTAGAGGTGCTTTTAGTTATATTATCTTCAGAGCCCTCTATTTATACCTACCAATATAGTTTTACTTCTTCCAATGAAGTTTTGATGATCCAGTTATTTCAATTACATAGATAGTATATACTTTATTGTACATCATAAAGTACAAATACAGATAATTTTTCAGATGCAACATTGTACAAGAGCAGCCAAGTGGCACAACAACACGATAGATGAGTACTAATTAATAGAAATTAAATACTTGATAAAGTAATATGTATAACAAAGATACATAAATTAAAAAATATAAATGTACACACTACTTATAAATATATTAAATGATTAGGCATAAAATAATATATATTTATATGATATATATAATTAATATATTTGGGATAAAAATAGAAAAATAGAAACTAATGATATATCTTCTGAAAATTTACCTTTTTATGTCACCATTAAAATATTTCTTGTTCAATGAGACTGCAAATAATTTATTAAATTGCATTAGGATTCTCAGTATAAATTTCTCCGAAAGCCTCAACAATCGTGAATGAAGTTCATGAGGGAATTTGAATCTTTTTCTATGACAGCACCTTGCTGCATACCTCATCTTTGAACAACTTAGATTATAATTATGTAAGTTTTTTTATTACCTAGAATCAAATTTCTTCATAATTAACTAGAAACATTAAGTTATTAGCCACAGAGAAAAATTTTGAATAAGGGCTACCTTTAAAATCTCATATATTAGATAAAAGCTCCATATACTTTACTTAAATTACTCGGCTCTATCAATTTAATCAAATTACTCAGCTTTCAAAATTTGCTTAGCAAGTATTCAAAATACCCAGAATAGTAATCAGTTAAAGCTTTAGTAATTAGCAAACTAACAAACTTTCAACGAAAACCCTTCAGAGGGATCGCATCGTATTCATTTTAATCCTCTAGGAAGAATTTTCGTTTCAGCTATTCACCAAAAATATCGTAGACCATTCTGCTTGATGATACGCTAGCTACTGTCGTGATAATATCAGAGTTCTTAATGCCTTTCTAATATATATTATCAAAACTTAAAAGTTTATTTGAAACTTATCTATTGCTTTCCAATAACAGAGCATGAAATACTGTTGTTTAATTACGTTCAATAATAGTTGAATTATCTTACAAAAGAAACTATTGTTCAAAGGGTGCTAATATAATATAACATGGGTTCCTTTAAAAGAGGCGTGAAAAAGCACTTTTTAGGCCGGCATCGTGGGGGTGGCTAGGCCAGTATGTCACATGCTTAACTAGCTATCTTCACATATGGACTCCTCTACTGCTTATCATAAGGTGGTGTTGAGTCATTTGCTGTGCTTTATATAAAAAAAATAATATTCTTTTTAATAGTATTATACGTGTTGGGGATCCGGTTCCATGTCCACGGTCCAAAGTGTTCCCGAAATTAATGATAAAAAGAAATAAAATTAGCTACAAAAGAAAAACGTGTGTGTAACTATAAAAATTCCTTTTAATAAAATATATTTTGACAGCTTTGTTATTCTTGTTGCCTAGCAACCTCAACAATACGCCTCAAAAAACCTACATTGCCATAGTGAACCACTGCTAACGAACGTCTGAATGATATCTTACCCACTAGTTATCTTCTATGTAAGACACTCTTAATACAACTCAACATGGTAGTTATTTGTAGCATTTATATCTGTAACATGCATTCAAGCAGTAACTTCTTAAATGTATGACAATAAAAAAATATATTCTATTAACTCCTAATTGTAAACTCAGAATGTTTAAAGTGAAACTTATCCCACTTTCATTGATCGCCCAAATTTAGTTTAAATTGTCATCGAATAGAAAAATGTGAACACTAATATTACCTCCAAACTATAGAGGGGAGACAAAATAAAATACTTGAATTTAATTATAGACGCCACAATAAACAAATACGTATGACTAATTCGTCAGTTAATGAATCGAGTGGCGCTCTTTGATTGATACAAATGGCGGGAAGCTGTGGACTCGCGCACTAGCCTTAAATTTTTTGTCGCTATAATCTCAATAAAATAAAATGATGTATTTATTATTTTACAACCTTAGTTAAAAATAAATGATGTAGCCTATAGAAGAAAAAATTAAATGTTTCCTAAAAAACAATCTTATATTATAAAATACGTGGCTGAGTTAGTAAATTATTTGTCAATTTATAAATAAGTAGGTATTGTTGATTTTAAGTTGACGTTTTGTTTTATTTAGTTAGCGTTGTAAGAAGATTATTACGATAATTTGAAGAAAATTTCCTTGATACTCACACATACTGTACTCATAATATACAGTATCATTTTAAATCAAATTAAATTTCTTCTTAAGTGGTTCGCAAACAAGCTGGGTTTAATTAAATCTTTAAGAAATTTGATATGAAATTTACTCAGATTCTAAGTTAATTGAAGTGGTTATAACAATGTACATTTGTAAAATATTACGTAATTCTAATTTATCCCGTAGCTCCGACGATGTGGGAATTGTTATTAAATGCTACATCACGCGTCGCCCGTTTGAAGCGTTTTACCAAAAATATACACATATTTTTTTTATAGCCTTGGTGAATCACCGTAACATCGGCTGCCATGTTATTTTTTCTAATTTTCTAACCGCACAGTCAAAACAGAAATCGGAAATTCGGCAGAATTTATGTTCCTGGCTTTCAAATTATTATTGTCGCGGTCAAAGGTCGGTTAGAATTTACAGACTGTGACAAAACCTGGGTTAACTCGCAATAACGTGATGCTGTGTCTATAGTGGGATTGGAAGGGCATTGTTCATTATGAGCTTTTACCGCCGGGCAGAACCATCGATTCGGATTTCTACTTCCAACGACTGATGAGATTAACGCAAGAAGTTGAGAGAAATCAGCCGAAATTTATTTATAAAAAGACTAGACGCTAGACTATATACATCTTTAGCCACTCAGCAAAAATTAAGAGTTTAGCTGGAAAGTGTTAATGCATGCGACAAATAGAATTGCACCTTCAGATTTCCACCTGTTTCGGTCTCTAAAGAATTCAAGTTTACTAACAAAATATACTGTAATTAAATGCAAATTAACTTTGAAAAAAAAATGTCTTGAATTTGCATATAAAATGCGAAGAAACTTTTTTCCTAACTTATCATGTCATAATGACAACTCAATATCGACTTTAGTGAGATCTCAAATTTTTCGTTCTGACAAAGTATAATCTTATCGGACTTTAGAAGAAAAATTGGAACCCACAAGCACACTTTGATTACATCTTTTACATATACAATATTCAAATCAGGGTGAACTCATCGGTCGGCTTTTCCATTTAAAAGTCCCGCGGACTCCCTGGGCTTTGAAATGGTTCATCAACTGTTGCTTTGCAACATTGTTTTTGCCCGTTTTGTGACGTCATAGGCACGAATTGAACTATATTTCAGTGATATTGCATATGGTTTGCGTACCAACAGAATTAAAATACTATTGTTACTATTAATAAAGAAAAAGATGAGAAAAGGTACAAATAATTTTCATTTATTTTTAATTCAATGAAAGCCCTGAAAAATTTTATTATTCATAATACCAATTCTTTAAGAAGTAATAGAATGTTTGTTGAAGTCTCATTGTGAAGTGAAGTACGTCAGTGGTCCGGTCCCATTCGAATTTTGAACGCATAGTATGTTTATAGACAACATTGAACTTTTTTTTACTTTTACTGTAGTTAGGTACTTTTGCGAAACCGTAATACTATACTTAGAACTTGACGACAAGGTTAATGCGATCGTTAGAGGTGATATTATTACCTCCTAGTGGCGCGCCCGCCCGTTACTTGACGCACTTAAGGAATTCAATTTTCTCCCGCGCCCGCGCGAACTTTCCTATTCATTATTTGCTCATTACCCAATATAAAACCCATAAAGAATTAACGAGATGCCAAATAGCTGTAGGGGACGGTGTAATAATATCCATGTCTCGTGTGCTTATAACTATGAGTTTTAATAATATTAGTTTATGATGTAAATTTGATAATTAGTTAAAATTTTTACGTATTATTAGTTATTTCATATCAGAAAATGTCTTGCATACAAAGGGTCCACATTATGTGGTTACCATATTAACCTATACATATTGAAATATCAAATTAACATTCTGGAGACAACATACTTCACAGTCGACAGCATACAAGACAGGTAGCTCTTTAAAATGGTTTATGAAACTAATTAATAACGAAGAAGTGTTACTGCTATGTGTGCGGTAAAATGACTACATATAGCTGTAAATAATTATTTACGAATACGATAGAATTTTCCATGTTATTAGGGAAATGAAACATTGAAATTTGCTGAAGCTTAATTTTAATTCTTATTAGCAATTTAAAATAAAGTTGATTAGTTTTGATCATGAGATGGTTAACAAGGTTATTTATTTGATTATGTAATAGATCGCTATCACTATGTGTTTCACTGGATTATGTAAAACTATCCTGCAAACTTTACTCTCTTGATGTTGTTGTGTTTGTCCATTTACCGCTTTACGAAAGTAATGTAATATCTAAAGTGGTTCAGAATTTACGCATAACCGTGAAGTATGTTGTCTGAACATAAAAGTCAAATTTCTGGGTAACGAGCGTTGATATGAAGATGTGTAGGTATGATGTCACAGAATTTTTAAATTCAAGTTTTTATATATGTTTGATATAAAAAACAACATCAATACGAACGATTATTAAACAATGGCAAGTATTTTGATTGATTATATGTATAACTTTGATATTTATATTTATGAATGATTATGTTCATCATTAAAACTTTCATTAGCTCCAGGAATGCATACACTGAAGTAATCTTCGCTACAGTTCATATTCATTGGAAATAATAAAAAATATTATACTACCTTCTGGTTGACTATGCTAATTACTAGAGAAATTAAAAATGTGCATGTCAAACATATATGTGTATATTATAAATATGATATCGATATAAAAGAAAAGTTATACTTCAGCTGTAGAATAAATAATTTTATTTAGAATTAAAGGTAAATAACCAATGCATCCTGAACCAGTACTCGGCGAAGAAACCTATCATCTCTATATCTATACATATAATGCAACTCGAGTCTCTGGAAATAGAATATAGTCACCAAATATTGAGCCTGGTCGATAAAAGAGAGCAGGAAAGCATAAAAATCCGATTTTTAAAATTCTGACTGTTTGTCTGTATGCGATAATATCCGAAATAACTGTACTGATGGAGGTGACTTGAGTATAATAGTTTCTCGCATGCTGCTACTGCCTATCATCGGGTGGTGTCGAGTTATTTGCTGATCTTTTTTATTAAAAAAAGGATTTTTTTGTAGCAGTGCAAAGCTGAGCTTGTCACAGCAACACACCACCTACATTAAAGGTTTGCAAACTAGGTAATCCCGTCTACTAGTAACGCCAAATAAAAATATATAAAGTCAATAATCTTCCAACAAAAAAGAAGACTCTTAATTACATTACATTATCGTTATTGAATCAAGTATAATAATCGGATCTAAAGACTTTTTTCATATAAAAAAAAGCTCATCAAAAGACTCGACATCGCCTGATGGTGAGCAAAGGAGGAGTCCATATGTGAAGATACCTAGTGTAGCATGTGACATACCATCCTAGCCACCAAAGTGTCTTCTCACGCTTCTTTTGTACGCGTCATACTCTGGCTGTGCGACAAAGAAAGGAGTTATGAAATCTCTTTGTGCATAGAGTAGGAACCACAATGTTACTAAATAACAATTTTAGATTAAATAGATCTATATAAGTAAAACGTAAATTTTTGTATGCACATAAACTCCGAACGACTGTAGCAAAAGTGAAAATTCTGCTCAACGTATTCGTTACTGTTAAAACAAAGTTTGTACGAAAATTAAATAAAATATTTTTATATACTTATTTGGTACATTACCCGTGCGAAGCCGGTGTGAAGTAAGTATATTATATATAAATATTATTTCGCGCTCAAATTGTTCTTAAACTTTTTAGCAAAAGGTATCTGTTGATATTTCTAGGAAGGTTTTTGATTTTTACAATATAATTGTAAAATGAACATCCCTTTGAGCGGCGTTCATCAGCTACATCACTTTGATCTGCATTTTGAATTCAGGTGTCCGGTTGTTACGTAAACTAACGCGACATAAACCTTATTTGCACATGACCCACATAACATTTTATGGAGTGAATTTACACACGAGGGCTTTAAAAGTAAATATTAATCTGGGTACACTGCATCAGCGGTGAGATGGAGATATATTTCCATCGGCACAAAATTGTGGTTTTATGGTAGTGAAAGAATTTATATTTTAATGCTCCCACTTCATCGAGTCTAAATAAATAATCTATTATAATTCTTGTTAATTTTGTGAGTGTTAGAATATTAAATGAATATAGAAAATATAAAAATAGTTACATAATATATTCATTTTATGCAAATTTTGATTTTTCGCTGGAATGAAAATTAGTGTTCACAGTCGAATGGTTCAAGGACTAGTTATAATAAACGTCTATTGTTACTGTCAGTGGCTAAAATTTGAACAACAATATTTCACCACAAACACGGTATTGCTGTTGAAGCTATTTGTTTTGACAATCATAGTTTGGTGTTATTATCACTGAATCTAAATGTTATGTTCATAAGTAAAATCGTACCAACAACACATATTCGGCAGAATGACTAGGTATTTTTCTAAATATAGAAGATTTCTTTTCGTAACGGAAATTCAGATTTATACAATGAGTATTAGCGTGTTCGTGATTTTTTATTTACTCAAATATTACTTCTTTGAACACATTTTATAATATTATAGGTAAGGTTATGTTTGCATTCCGTTCCTTCCTTTTTTAAACAAATATAACAAGGACGCCTGAGGGATACGTGGAGGTTGGTGTAATTAATACTCGTGATTATGAGTTTTTACGGCAGCCACTCATAATTTGTAAGCCTCGACCTTAATGTATAATTTTCCGCATTACGGGCGCACGTGCCATCATTTAGAACGTTGAATATGTATGCTAAAGTAAGAAAAGGGGAATTACTAGGGGGGAAACTGTTATACGGGAATATCTTTTGAAAGTAAGTTATATTTAATTTCCGTGAAATGTGGGAATACATATTTTAGTTTTCTTTGAATACGGCTCAGAGTTGTCGTCATCTTATTGAAGCTGAGTAATCCGTATTACCTACTGCTGGTAAATATAACTGAAGAAACACAAAAGAATCTCTGTAAGGATTTTGTGCTTAACGATGAAGATTTGTTATAAATCCACATGAGATTGTGACCAAATGTTTTATCTGCTTTTGTTAAAAATATGCTTCCATCTTTACGCATCAATACACGTCTTACTACTGGGCCTTGAAGACATTTTCTTAGAACAAATACATTATTAGTACGTACATTTAATGGCACGGATTTAACGTCGCACAAAAAGGCTATAATAATTATTGGTTGCTGTAGCAACAAGTTTTCTAAGTTATATCTTGGACGGTACTCTCTCTCAGGTCTCAATTTAGATTAGAAAATTACATTAAATCTGGACTTTGCTATATTAGTTTTCGTTTATATTTATCATGTTACGTTGTTTACGTTAATAAAAATGTAATGGAAAGAGTTCTTCTTAATATAACAATAGAGTCGAGCTTCACAGTATTCTATTGACGAAAACTGATACCGAATTATCCAGGGTAACAACCCTATTGCCAGAAGCTGTCTTAATAACTCTGATTCTGAGATAAATGAGTTGCGTAAGAACAGTTAAAAGTTTCAAATTGATAACGTCTATAGTTGCCAAGTTGGAAATATTTGAATCTCGCTCTAAGGAATTTCTCTGATATAATCCTACTGCGTACATGGTAACTAAAATAATTATTTTTAGAATTCGGCTGCAAAAAGTACTAACAAAAATATGTTTCAAATTCAAATTACTTTTTTCCTTTAAATTATCAAAATATTGTATATTGTTCTAAATATAACATAAACATATCACATTCATAATAGCATACCCTATAATAATATAAGCCCAGGAGTCTCATCACACACCCCGTAATAAAGTTTTAATGTACCTCTCTCATTTAAGCAAGTATTAGTTAAATAATAGACCTCGTCCATTTACTACTGCCTCTATTTATCAGACTGCAGACGCCATTTTTGTTCGTTCATTTTTGTTGGCTAGTAATGCAATGAGAGATTTGATCAGTGGCCCATTAGACACTATAACAAGCTTATTTATTTTTACTTGTTGCTGTCCGCAGCTGAACTAACGTGGAAAAAAATGTTATTTTTTTAAATAAACAAACATTTTAAGTGCTATCACTCCATCTAAATTATTTATACAAACATTAAGCACCATCAACATATAAGTCAGGATACGCTTACTGCTGGACATAGATTTTCCAAACTGATCGCTCTTGCGCTGCTCGTATGCAGCGTCTTCCCGCGATCTTTTCCAGATCATTGGCACAACTCGTGGGTGGGCGAGGGTTTTTAATCGACACTTCAGAGGAGTAGGGATTTAGTAAAAAGTCATTACTTCATGAAGCGAAGATTCTTAAGAAAATAAATTTTAATTTAAGCGAATAATATCATCACTTAAAATAGTTAATAAAAAACTTAATAACATTCGAATGAAACAGACATGCAGCCACCATTTGAAAAATAGACTACGTAAGTGTTATAGTTGACATGTTGTGCCTTATTGCTTCGTAATAAAGTCCGTTTTCAATAGAGTGACTTTTGCCGATAGTACATTTAAGTCAATTATACAAACTAAATGTCATATGTTCATAACAGACAGCAATTTAATTTTCGAGGTTGTTGGAAAACTAACAGAACCGAGTTCAGTTAGAGCTTTGCCAAATAATAGTAATCTATACATTTAACCTTTATTTATCTTTTTTCCTTTATTTATTTTTCTTTTTTCTTATCTTTATTATTGTTAAGATTTTATTTGTATACTTTCAAGGTTGAATTGTACATCGTGTCAAAAGGTATCTGTGACATAATAGATACAACGAGAGAATAGAATAGAAGTATTTTATTGTACGTCAACCAATTCAAAAAGAAATATACTTGAGGTATAATTTACCAGGAGAACCACGGAAAAACATATTATAAATTTTCTTAGCAAGAGAATTATCTACCAAAATAATCTTTTTTCCGCATTTTGTAGACAGTTTTATTTTAAATTACCTCATTACTTTTAATGTTTCACAAAGAAACCTCTGTAGTGATTTCAGCTACTCATATTTAAAACATATTTTATATGTCTTCCCGCACAATTTCTTGAAATTTTTGGGCCTAATAAATTGTGTTTACTATAATTTCAATTACATTATGTTCACCAGTTTTAATTTATGGATTTATTTGCCTCTTTGATAGCATAGAAAGGAAAGTTATAAATTGATGCCTTTTTTTAGACTCTAATATAAAACAAAAATTTACTGTCATAGTTTTTATAACAGATAGTTGTTAACTTATTTTTTCAAATCAACTTATTTTTTCTTTTTTTTTTTCTTCTTTTTTTTTCTAATAATAAGCACAATCTATTCCAAAAAACAATTTTCTGTGTCTTTGAGCGGAATTACCGGTTGGTGGTTCAACCACAATCAATAACTAATCGTGTATTCGTGTCTAGTAATGACTGCTTGATAGATTAATATATTTCAGTAAGTCACGAGCCAACTAAATGTAACATCTTCTCTTTAGTACTACCTTTAGTAACTTTTCGTAGCGTTAATTTCCTTCAGTAAAATTGAAATGTATCGATAAACGTATATCATAGCAGCTGGACTGCATTCACGGATGCATGACTGGCAAGAACAGATACGAACGTGCAAGCGTAACATCTATTTGAGCCCTTTAAGGACGGCAGATACGTTTTTCCGTCTATACGTTACGTTTAAAAAATAGCCGTCCTCAAAGGGTTAATGGGAAAAGTTTCTGTTCGGTTTGTGCTCATCAGACAACAAAATAATAATATAATCATATATTTCAATTTCATACACCGGTACAAACTAGACACTATTACTCTCATGAATTTTAAAAGAGTCAAATCCTTTAGTCAGCTGCAATGCTTATATGGCATACAAAATGTTGCTACTCACAGCCATGCATTCAGTTTATTTTAAATACGCTGATATCTTTAGATCCAATTCATGAAACAGCATAATTTGCCTAATTACTGTATCTTAATACGATGCTTTACATGCTTATGTATCTTATATTTTTGGTCAATTCATATAACTACTTAAATAACAATATACAGTAAAATGTAATCATATCTGAGTAGGGTACAGAGAATTTGGTTGTGTTCAATGCCAATATGACGATATTTCTAAAACGTCGCGATTGTATCTCTTTCCACTTTCCAGGAAATAATACCGGCGCGTCACCTGCTCGTTATGGAGGTTCGCTGCCTCCTGCCTTTAATCCCAAGCACAACATTGAAAACGTGTTTAAAACAGCGTCACGGAACTTGACTCATTCACTCGGCGCTCTGAACAGTGTGCGCCGTTTTTGCATTCTTGATCAATTGTACTTGCCAATCAAGACGAAAGTACGTCACTACGTTGAGTATTCCTCGCTCGGTATGTCACCAAAACTCATGTTTCAATAACTAACTGAAAATAAATAATATACTTTAATGATGTACGTACTACTACGTACTACTATGTCTGCTCCAGTATCTCAACGAAAATCTATTATAAACATGTACTAGATTGCAATGTAATTAATTAACATAACAATGTTTAACATGGTTGATTATGTTGAAAAATGAAATATTAACTTGAATCATATACCATACAGCACCGCTTGCCGCTTGCTTCTCAAAATCCTCTTCGCTGTGCATTTATTTGCAAATATGGGTACATACAGTTTTTGTTTATTATATAACTAAGCGGCAAACTCCATATTCTGTATAAAGGCGTGAAAAAATATAGTATTATATTATAAAATAATATTTTTCATCGTACATAATTTTTAAAACATAATGATTAAAGAAGGTAGGCGGGAAGCGTTGATTAGCCTTTTAGATGTTTAAAATAAAATTTAACCTTGGTTCGGTAGGAATAAAATAAAATAATTTGAAACTAATAAAAACTCGAAAACTTCTAAAATCCGCGGCACAGAAAAAAAGAGGGATGATTTGAAAACGTCTCTTTATAGGGTCCCTAAATTTCACCTTTAGCTGTCGCTTCTGGGGCATCCTTTGAAATCAGAAACATTTTAATAGGCTGGCATTTGTTTACTAGGTACTTCCACGGTTAAAGATTCTTTGAACTGGTATTTCTGTGAATTCCTTGTTAAGTACATTTTCGTCAAAAAAAATGTATTTCGTTGGATAGGTTAGGGTGTTCCAGTTTACCACGGTTGCTTACAAAATTGGAAAAGATCTGAACTAAAGTTTTGAGTAGATTTCGCATTCCTATCTGAATATAGATATTGAAAATTACCTTTAGGTAGGTAATCGACGTTTCCATTATATTTTCTGTCCAATACAAATGTTTATTTACGTGATATAAAAAGTTATGCAACCATAAATCTATAAGAGAACTTTTATTCTCGAGTCGAACCGTTGAAATATGGACTATTTATCTGTTGTTACAAACTTTCATTTGTCTCTTGAATCTTTGTGAAAAGTTGAATCAGTACAAGTCCCTTACTCTCTAATTAGAAAATATATTTAGAAACACGATACTTCTTTTTAAAATAAGGGAATATCAAATAAATTCCGTAAGTGTAAATTTGTTATGCAAAATATTATTACTTGATAAGATCCTTTGAACACCGTAACCTAAAACTCAATTAATATAACCGTTTCGCTGCTGCGTGAGATTCAGCTAGTCTTTTGATCCGGATTTCAGTTGGATTTGTTGTCAAAGGTATTATAACCCTTGGAGCCAAATACCGCGAATCCAGCCGCTTTTGTCCGTGACCAAGCTGAATTCATTATGTGTCGTCCTAACAAAAACGACTCCAGTTATATCCTATTCAAACTGCAAAGGCCGCTGTCATTGATCTCACCTCTAATAATAAGACTTGACATGTTCAAGCCTTAGACAGGGTTAAATGAGATTTTTGGAGCAAACTTATTCTGAGCCGTCTACGCCGTTAATTACTTAATATGATGTGCAGTATAATGAATTACAACACGAAGAGTTACAAAGATATCAAAATTATCGAACAAATTCAGCGTATTCATTTTCATTATTTAATATGAATTTAAAAAACCTTGACGTCAATAATAATAAGTTAATAATAACTCAAGGTTACACTATGATTTAAGTTTTCTTGAACGGTTCTATTAATGAACTTGTAACAAAACACACTGTTTTTAATACAGCTACGTGAGTAAAATCAATAATTATGTTAAGTTGCACTATAGTTTCCTATGATACCGTAGCACCGGGACCGTAGCACAGTATATTGTGCCGCCTGGCTTAAGTTGTCTTTGTAAACGTGATAGGGTGGTTACAGAGCATTCTTTGTGCCAGCTCTCTATTCCAATAAACTATAACTTACAGTGGAACGTAAAAATTCAAATTGAAACTGAATGGTTATTATGACGAATGACATAAACAGGTACGGAATATAAATGAACATTTCGAGTACAGGTTGGCGGCAATTATACGCTTTGTTTTTTTTTTAAATAAAATACACAATAATTTTTGTACAATATTTTTTTATATATTTTACATAGTTAGGAGACAGCATAGGTAAAGTAAACAGTTTTTTATATAACAAAATTGTACATAGGCTATACGAGCCATTACACAAGAGTATTAACAGCATTGTTGTGTTCGGGTAGTTAGGGGTAAGATAGTCAGTTCATCTGTAGTAGAGAAATCCGGGCTTAGCTGGTTTCGTCTTGCGGCAATATCTTCACTTACCACCAGGTGAGATAAAGCCAAAAGCTACCCCGTTAAGAATAAAAAATCTCATAATCCGGGTAACGTAGATACTGTCTACATTGACTTAGCGAACACTTTTTCATAAAATAAGATTAAACCAAAATAATAACAGAATTTCCAATGTGTAATATATATGTAGCTATTTACAATAAATAATTGAAAATGGAAGATATATTTTCTTTGTTGAGTATCATGTTCTTCACAATAGAATACCCCTGGTATCTGTAACTAACAGTATTCTTTATAAATATAATTTTACTGCCAATACATTTGAGATTTATATTCATATAACTTTGGCTAAGTGAGACTTATACTTCGCAAGTTTATCTTCGATTGAGGGAGTGGGTCCTTGGAGGCCACTCACTCTTTGTCATAGTGTGGGGTCAACGTTCATTATTTTTTTAGAAATCGCATTTAAAAAATATAGGGTAAAAATATACCTGCATATGTAGCGATTTGAGCGCAATATTTATATATATATATATATATATATATATATATATATATATATATATATTATAATATTAATAACAAATATAAATTATTCACTCAATGACTGTGTGTATATATAATATGTGTATTTACTTAGATATACATCATTATTATTTATGTAACTGAAATAATACAAAACAATAAAACTGGATCATTAAAATCAAATAGGTATAATATTTCAAAAAGAAATCGTTAATGTAAAAGCTTGAACTCACACAATCATTTATATTTCGATCGATTCGATCATTTATCCTTTGTTCAACTGGCATCTTAGGTTGGCAAATCGGAACATAATAGATCTATTTAAACAAAAATACTAATAACGCAGCTAGCTATACTTAACATTTTATATTAATTTGACAAGTTAAGATTTAAATTGTTTTGCAGATAAGAATGAAGTGTTATTTTTCCCATAAAGCTTCGCATGCAAAAAAAATAAAATCTGTACGATAAATACAATTATGTTATGAGATTTCGTTATTCAATCATCTTGTGATTGTATTGATAAGTTTATTTGGATAATATATCAATACAAAAACTCGACGGTTCCTTTGTAGATCATCGTAGTCTCGTAGCATCGTAGCCGCTACGTAATTGCTACGATTACTTGAAATTGCTACTAAGTATTCAACTACGGTTATTATTAGAGTCGTTATATATTAATACACAATAAACCTTAAATCATTATAAATACATTATTTTAAGAATTGAGTTCGAATGTAACATTTTCACATAATATTGATTAAGAAAGTACGAAATACGTTAGATTATATCGACCTAAATTCAAATTTGTGCCTAAATGTCTTCGACTTTCATGAATATTTCACATATTGGAATGAGATTAAAGTTTGAACTAATAATCTCAAAATTATACTAACTATTTACTTGTAATTCCAAATATAATCTTTTTACAAAACTTTTTAGTCTATATATTATGTTCTGCGGTTTTGTTATTTATTTTAACAATTATTTGTTTGCTTTTTCATGTTACGTTACGTTTTTATTACATTTGTGGAACTATGGGAATGTAACCGAGAAAATTTAAAAGCAAAATCACTAGGTGGTGCGACTACAAAAAGCTCGTCTGTCTGCAGTCACGTACTCGCTGCTCAGGGACCGGATTATGGCATATTGGATTCTTGTATAATGTCTAACGCAAAGACATTTTATTTTTAATACTGTATCGTAAAATTTAATAATATATTGTTATCTCTACAAGCGTGCCGTGTAATAGTGGAAGTTTGTATTTGAATATAACAGAACTCAAAGATTCGAAGAAAAGAAAGAGTAGGAAGTAGCAGTCTACTTCTCATGCCTCGTCCCTACAGACTTCTATCTCCAGAATGTCAACTCATAATGTCAATTTAAAGTGATCTTAATTTCCGGGTATCAATAAGTGGTAGTTATCATTATCAGCTTGCTTTCTTGGACTTCTTTCTCATAAAAAAAAATCTAGAGGAACTGTAGGTAGGCAGCAGGAGCAGGGGGAGGAGACTAAGCTTTCTGCTTACATTACCACGAATACCAGCCTTAAACATTATATAATAGCCTTGCTTTTATAGGTAAGTCAAAACTTCTCTTACTTTGTATCATAATATTAATTTTAAGAGAACTGAAGGCTCAACCAATAGAAAAAACATTTGATGGAGACAAAACCAAGACTGACATATGTCAAGCAGGTCAAGGAGTTGTAAGAAGAAATATGTCAGTAAAGAAGGCAAATTTGAAAAGAATCTTCTAAACATAATATATGATTTTGAAATTTCATTCGTGTGCGGCGTTTAATATCGCTACAAATCTCTGAAGACACACACACACACACAGACTCACGAACAGAACAAGTAACATATAAATCAACCATAATGTTATTACTTATTGAACCAAAAAAAGACCACTCAATTTAAAAAAAAGGGAAACTGCATGGACAAGAATGTTAAATAAAACTAAAAGGTTTTATTTTGATTACCATTTAGTTGCTTAATAACATCTTAAATTGTATTAAAATTTCAACAGGAGTAACTTCCCCAGAGAAATACAATCTTTTAAATTAAGGTTTCCTTAGGATCTAATTGTTTGATTATACGTTTTAATTTCTTGGAATAAACCAATTGAAAGTATTGTTTTACCAAAACTTACTGTAAACTGTCCAAATCATCCAAGAAAAACTGTTAATAAGTGTTTCCCTGGTAACAAAAAATTTTAACTTGAAAATAAGTTATTTTTAAGGCACAACTATTGTTATGGAAAACATCCAATTTTGCAAAAAAATATTATCTATATAAATACCTTACATTCTCACGAGTATATATAACGTATTAAAACTTTATCTCTCAATATCATAAGAAACATGAAAAATCTTTTACTTAAATAGATCTACCTATTCTGGTAAAGGTGTTTATAGACACCTACACAACATATGAATAACAAGTGACGACAAAAACATTGTTATTATGAGATAAAATGCCCAAATTCTTAGTATTTTATATCCAAATGACCTATAAAGATATTATCAAATTAATAATAACAAATTATTAATAATACCAAGAACCTTTAAATTCTACTTTAAACTTAAACTTAAAGTGCTTAGCGGTAACTTAATATCGGAAAAAGTTCTAAGAAAGTCACATATATACCTCTTCAAAAATGAAAAGTCGTTGTAATTCTGTGTTGCGATAACTTACTAAACTCCCTGCCTATACACATACCTAATTTTTTTTTGGACGAGTTACTGTTCCTATTTTAATGAATTTGGAGATATTTTGGAGTACTTTAGCTATGGGTCTCCAATTGCATTGATCATGTGGGGATGTAGTCTAATTTGCTTTGGTACGAACGGAACATCTATCAAAATTGGCGTAATTATTTGCGTTTTGTAACATCAGCATTTTTAAAAATCTTTTTTTTTGTTTTAAGCGTTCAACGTCAAAACGACTCGCGAATCGCTCGGGAACCGTTCCACGCGCTCCTTTACATTAGAACAGATATGAGCCGTGAAGAAATGTTGATTACATTAACATCGCCCATAATGAGATAAGGATCCGTGACTGTTTGGTATATAGCTGACGGCTTCGCCTGTCCATTAACAGCATATTTTCCAGCAACATTCTTTATCATTAATAATCAAAGGTAATCAATCAAAGGTTATCAAAGGTAAAGAAATAATATCAAAAAGTAAATTAATTTAAAAGCCGACCCATATAAAAGTTGTTTTATTTAAACTATATAACCTGTCGCCGTTATATTCCGGGAAAGAAAAGGAATCTCACACAGCACTCTTCAAAATCGGTCAAGGTCTTTAGGGGACAACAGGTCATAATGGAACAGAAATACAAACCTATACAGGTACTCGTGAAAAAACATTACTCTCCTTCTGGGTCAGTCAGCCTAAAAGCTGTTATTCCTAACCTTCTATTACATACAACGAAACCAGACTTATTATCAGGACTTTAAGCATCAATATCGTGCTCGTAAAAATTTATTAAAGACAGAAACCAATGTATTACTACTAGATATAGATTAATATGACCAGATATTTCCATAGTACACAACAAGATAGATAAAAGGTTTATTTATTTTGTTCCGGTTCCTGTTATGGTTGAATTATAATGGTATATCTCATTCCCATCTTCGGTGTTATCGTCACGTCAAAATAAATGAAGGCAATGCTAAAGAAGTAGCATTCCTCGCCGAAATTCTAATTACCTAACAAATTAAAATTTTATATTTATATTGACTAAGTCTCATCATCTTTGAAGTCTTTAAAAATATTTTTTACGTTCTACGGAAATAATATTATTTATTACAGTATTAATTCTTCACTTGAAATATTAACTTTTATGGTATGTTTGCTCTCTGTGATTGTACTTTAATTGGAAAGCCCAAATTAAAGTCCGTGACTGTACATAATACAAACCTCGTTTATGGAAAGTAGAACAAAGCGGCTTTCTTCGTGTCTTTTAATTTAAGGATTTATAACGCATCAAGTATACTCAACAATGCGCATAGAACAATTACTTGGTTGGTTAAACTTGATACGACTACTGTTTAAACTATTAACTGACTTATTCTAGTCTAAAACTAAACCTCTTTTATTAATTTTCTAATATGTTCAACAGATTGGATATAGTTGAGCTTATCATAAACCCAACTATATCCAATTCATCCGAAACCCTTTGAAGAAAATGATATGTCTACAGTGTCATCCACTTCCTTAAGAAGAAAAGGACAGCTGAATAACGACATGACAGAACTTGCTAAGTGAATCGTGTAGGTGCAGCACCGCTAGCATAAATTTTAATCTAATCTTCGGTTAGAAAGTGTAAAACTTAAAGTTACTTCACCAAACTAGATACACATAAAATCTTGTTTAATTAATAAAATAAGGAAGGGAATCTTGAAATTTAAATATGGATATGGACATAGTAGATGGGTATTTTTTAATCTTTCATCCCTTACCAGCTCACGGGCAAATAACTCGTTTGTGTTCAACTGGAAAACGATAGTATCGCTTGTGTTGAGAATAATATCTACGGTTTATTAACGTGGTAGTTAAATTTGTCACGAAACTGAAAACACTAGAGTTGGAGTAAAATAGAATTCATAAACATTTTACCTATATCTTTGAAAATACTCTGTTTTGGGAATATCTATCGATCCAAGATTCTTTATCCATATGAAATATAGCGATCTTGTTTAGAATATATAATTTGCAGAATATTTTTCAGTTCATGAATAAACAATATAAAAAAGTTAATTTAAAACTTCGTTTCTCGAGTAGCTTTGTGATATTAAATATCAAATTATATATATCAGTTGAATAAATTATATATTTAATTAGATTCTGCCAAAATCCCTCCAAATTGACTAATTTAATCTGGTTATGTCATGTTGTTCTATTAAAATAGAAGTTCCTGTTTTTTCAGACTGTTCTTGTTATACGATATAATTAAATCAAATAGGTATTTTCTAATAATATTACAAAAAAAGGCCCGATCTGTTGTCCACGGACTAAAATAATGTTTCATTACAATCAGATTAGAAAATGGCAGATGACTGCTGTCGCCATTTCACGTTTCTAAATTTTTTTTTTTTATGCGTATCATAAAATAACGAATAAAAAAATTTCAAGTTCGTAGGTCAATAGAAAGTTAAAAAATACTTCGGAACAAAATTAAAAATACCTAATTTTGGTGGCTTTTCATGCCTTACATTGATCAAAAATACATTATTTTTATACACAATAAACGCCCTTAAGCGCGTGAAATTTTTGAGAATTTCCTTTTCGAGTTCGAATTCTTGATAGCATTTTCATATAATATAATGAAAGAGGGGAATATACTGAACTAAAATTTAATTTTAAAGTATACCATAAGAATCAGGCTACAACTACATTTCCGGCTATATCATATTACAGAATTTCCTAACAAAATATGAGCAGAGTAATGGGAACTTGTCTAAACAATTTAATTTTAGAATTAATCTTACTAAAATGGAATTAATTATGTATAATGTGAATGTTTATTGAATAAGGTGTGTTGATACTTCAGAAATAAGTTTTATTTTAATCATCTGTAATTTTGTTTCAGCATATTACAACACCCCGTGCGGGATTTAGGTTTTTTTAAGATTATTCTTAACATCAAAGTTGATTTTTTATATATAAAGAGCCTGGACGGTAAGCAGTAGGTCATATGCGAAAATAACTAGAGCATGTGCCACACTGCCCTAGCACCTCTATCTTACAGTAATAAAATAAAGCATACGTAACTATTCTTGGATATCTTGGTGTATTTCCCAATAATGTCCTGGAGATAATATAAAGACTTTATTCACGTAGCGTCTCTTATAAAAGGGTCTCCTAGGAAATATCGGATGTCAATATATCCATTGTCACTTCATCTTCAGCGAAAAACCAACCTTTAAAATTTGAACTTTCATCTCATCGAAAGCTTATTAAATCTAGAACGGAATTTGATTGATCGAAAGGTTGAAATATAGTTCGTTACATTTACGGTGATCGACAATTACATCGTATGTATACTTATAGCTATACATGAAAAGGAAACCCTCGTCATAAAGGATGTGATTATTTCTAGAGTAACTGATTAGTTAATTAACTCTGGAGAGGCTTTATGTATGTTGGTCACGCTTTTCGCAAGTTTGTACAATCTCAATCAAATAATCAATTTAAATTATTTAATTTACAAAGGTAGTCCAAAATAGAATAACGTATTTTACAGGCTACAGGTAACTCAATTTCCATCCAAACGAACTGGTGTGTACTGTACAGGTAGTAATTGATGTTTAAAGGGCCTACGGTTTTTTAATGGTTTGAAATTGTTATTGTATCCCAAAAAATTTTTTGTAAAAACAAAAAAACAGCAAAAAGCAGCATTTTTTAGCTGCGAAGCTAAAAAATTTATATATGATTTGAAAATTACTAAAAGTAAGTCAACACCATCCTTATAGATGTCGAGAAAAGATAAAACACATTCATTTGATTGTTGTGCACATGTGGAGCATGAACACGTTTTTCCATTCAGTTTAAAAACTATCTTTTTTGTAGGTTATTTTTTGCCGTTATGAATAAAAATCGTACATTAAAAAATGCAGGTCCTAAGCTGTAATAAATGAGTTCATAAATTTAAGATATTATTATCTACTTTTAGATATTACAACCCTAATTGTAAAAATCACGAACATACACATGCGGAAGAATCAGAAATTTTACGCTTTTTAATTAAAAACAATTATTTAAGTCACGTATTACTTATATTATAAAAATATGACATTATAGGAAAAAAAACTACCAAATCGTATTAGTACGGTATCTAGCACTTTTGAAATAATAAATTTTATATATACGTACTAAGTAATGTAAGAAGCGCGGTTAAATCAACCTTTTTCTGTTCGTTTTTTACTTATGTGAATCGGTGCCACATATCAGAGCATGTGTCATGTCATAGCCACACCCATCTCTAACACCTTATTCAATTCTGAGGAAACATATGCAATATGTCCAACTCTACATCATAGTCAATTATGTCAAAGTTGAATTAAGATGTAGGTATGTGTATATTTTACATTCAGCAGAATTCAAATCAAAATAAGTACTTAGTAATACGTGCGTTATTTTATTTCACAATTTAGGTACAATTAAGTCTACAGGGGATAAATAACAAAAATAGAACAAAGTCCGTGTAAGATACGTAGGTACTTACGAAACTTAATGAAAAAGTGTCTCCTGCGAATTACGAGTGTTGATTTATTAAAATGCGAAGTTTTCGTCTTTTGATTGCAATACACAAGAAACAAAAGGTTTTTAGAATTATCAAATAAAACAAAATATATAATTTGATTTTATTTTAGTAATATTCAACTGTTGACAGATAACAAATGATCTTACAATATCCAATTTGTACATGATGACTTAAGAAAATATGGCAACACTCATATTTTAACAATAAATACGCGATGGTAATTCAGTGTCATTTTAGATAGTACCTACACATATATAAATGTCTCATATGAAAGATTAGATTACCATAGAAAATAATCTTTTGGAAGATAAATGAACAATAAAGACGAACATCCAAAAGTCCCGATTACTAATTAATTACTACAACCAAATATTACAACATTAATAAAATGGTACGGTCTTTTTGTACAATAGTAAGTGTACAGCTGTTTACAACAGTTTATTTCAAATTCGTACACGACATTCGGCACCGAGTTGTGCAACGCACCACGTGAGCAATGTGACCACGAAATAATATGAATTAAGAGATGTGACTATCTGTGCGTTGCTCGACCCAAGGGTGCGACTAATATGTACTAGCGCTTAAGGGATTTACACAGTAACTATTTCGTATTCGCCTTAAAACTGAAATAACATATTAATAAACTAATTTGTAATCAGCTGACATTCTTATTTCTTATACTGAACTAGACTCATTTATATTTGGCAGTGAGGCAAAACGTTATAAAACGTAACAACTGGATACATAAAACAATTATAGCTAAGTCTTAACTTTATCCTAAACAATAAGCGCTAATTCCATTATGCAGGACTTTTGTATTAATTAAACATTTCTCGAATACATTTCATTATAGTCGTTTTGACTTATTCCAATAAGATGTCGTTTCGTCGTGACTTTCTTTAGTACTTAAAAACCTAACGTTATCTAAATGATATTTAGGATTTTCAATGTAATCCTTTAGTTACTCTGCGATTGAATACTTATTATAAGGAAACTTTTAAGTGTGAAAAATGAGTTATCGTTTTGATAAGCCGCGACGAAAATAAATTTATTTCTTGTGATACCTGCCCCACTGCAGAGTGACGTAACGTCAGCTTAAAAATATAAGATGTCTACATTAAATCAAAAAATAAAATAGTAGGTACTGTCTTTTTAATACCTTATTATAACGATCAGCAACTTATTTATAATAATATTACTTTCAGAAGAAAAGCTTCCATTAAGCAAATAATACCAATTAACACATCGAAGATTTTAGAATTATGGTAATTAAAAAGTATTTATGTACAATTTCATTTTTCCGATAATTGATAAAGTTTTAAAAATTCATAGGGTAGCTCTACAAAGACACGGCAACTCCCTGAAGTTTTAGGAAGAGGCGTAATTTTATAACAAATTCAAATTCTTCTATAAAGAGTGCCGTCTTTTGTAGAAATATCCAATTAATACATTTATCAACGAATTCAACATTTTGGTGAAACGTTTATGACAACAAGTAAGTATAAATAAATGCATATAAATGATTATTCTATTTTATACAGTTTCAATAAGTTGACAAGTACGTATCAGCAATATTACATTTATAAAGTAGAACACATTTGAATTCTATTTTGATTTAAGAAGACTTGATTACATGGTTTTAATTTGAGAAAGTTCTTATCTGTTAACTTAATTACAGTTATGCATAACATTCATGATTTCGAATACATTTGTAAGTTAAGAGTTGCAATAGATTATAGCGTGTTGAAAGATTGTTTTTTACAGCTGAAGTTACCTAACATTTTCTTTAAATATTTTCAACAAATAACTATAATATTTAAGAGTCTTCTCATAGAATAGACGCGGCCGCGACTATGGCCGCGGCACGCCAGACACACAGTCCAGCAGAACCAACCACACCCGCCCGGGCCTTCGTTGAAAACCTTGGCCACCGCATAACCGCACAAACAACTAAATTTCCATAATATTCTATCAACGTCCTTTTAAAACATCTGATATGAAGAATTAACTATTCTATGATTGTCTTGTGCGCTAACATGCAAATACAAGGAAGACGAGAATTATTCAATATTATTATCATAGAAACAATTTAAACACGCAAGCTTTTCAACGAGCACCCCGCCGTACAGAGAATACGAATAATTTTAAGAAATCACATCAGAATTAATGAATAAAGGTTATGTGCTCGAAGACATTATTCAGTGACATTTCAAAATACATTAATTCCAAATGTAAAAATATTTACATCTTTCTTAATTCTACTTTCAGACATCGCAATCTTTCAAAGTGTTTCCCCCGAGTTTCATAAGTGTAGCGAGTTCTATCTGTGCTAACATTTCATTCGACGTTACTATAAAAGTAACCACGTCTCACACCAAACGAATTTGAACGATACGCTAATTATTCGTAGAAAACATCAAACTGTCTTAATATGATAATGTCGATGAGTCCACTCCGACTTATCAATAACGATATCTGAATTTGTCAGTGAAGGTAATATTATGTATTCTCGTAATACTGTAAAATACCCATGCGTCACGCGTGGCCACCGCTCTACAGGCGCGGCGGCCCGCCGACACAATCCTAAAAGGAATTGTACGACTATGTAAGTTTAACGTTTATAAATTTCAGAAAAGCCCTATCTATGAACCTACAAGTTTTCAAAGCTTTAATATTATACCGTTATAAATTATATTTTGACCCAGTCATATTCTCATGATACTTCTTCCAATACGGTTTCAACAACTATACCCTTATATTTATCAATAAAATGTTCGTAAATGTAAGTAATTATTTGTTTCCTTCTATATATATTTTCCGCAAAATGAAAGGGTTTAATTTAATATGATTGAGTTTTTTACCTCTCTCTAATGATATACCTACAAGTTTAGTATATTAAGTATACATATTCCATAACAATGAAGCAACTGCCTGAACCTTCAATAATCTTCATTCTTATACTTCACAGGCGTTGAACACGACAATTCCTAACAAATAAGTCGATTTACGTTCAGCGCTTCACGGTTCAGTAGCAGCCAATAGCAATATTATTCGGCCCCTCTTCCTTTCGTTAAAAATGAGCCGCAGCACAATATCAAGACATTTTTTTGAAAACGAATGAGTTCAAACGTAGAATACTTAGAGAAAATACAACATCTTGGTTAACTTTTAACTTTGGTTAACCCACTACGAGTAACAGAATGTCGACAAAATTTAATCTCAATCTGTCGAAGCGATCCGCTGGTTCCTTCCGGTGTCTGCATGCAATCGTCGCGCAATTTATCCTTAACGACAAATAGTGCTGCATATTACTCACAACATAAATAACTTTAATCGCTCAAAACTCGAAAATAACTCAAACGTACGACTGTAGTCATCGAGAGATATGACTTATCGGCGTCATGATTTCCTGTCAATTATTGAATCGGAGAAAACAAAACAGAGAGTTGCATGCAGACTACGTCTCACCAATGATTCTCAGACCAGCGAAGAGCTTACGCGTCTTCGTTCTGTTGCTTGTACAGTAACGTCTCTTCGAATATATACTTCTTCAGCGTTTCCTTGGGCAGGTCGTCCAGCTCCATTGCAAATCGGAACGGTTCCTCGGCGACTGGCTGCAAATAAACGAGCAGGCTGTATAGAGTGGAATATAAATCGTTCAATTTTTCTTAACTTTAACTTAATTTAGATAAAAGATTTTTTAAAGACACGAGATTCTAAATAAAATTGGAAAGTTGTATTCATGAATATAAATTAGTACATATTTTCCTTTTGCTTCAAGGAAATATAAGGTAGGTTTGGATTTATGTTTAACATGCCATTGTCAAGCGGACCCCATCCCGCTTCTGATATAAAATATTATCAAGGTATTTTGACTAGTAGTTGAAATACAATTCGGAAAATGAATTATGAAACATGTCAATTTTATCAGCTTATTAAACACAATTTTTTTCTTAACAGGATAATTCTTCGCCTATATCTCATCATTGGTAAGTAAAAAAACCAGGAGAAATGGCTATCTAACCTCCAAATGCAGGAACACAACAATGTTGTTAACATTATTGTTAGGCGGCAGAATTACATAATATGGTGGTAATTAGTCTTAATTAGACAACTAAAACAATATAACATTTCTGCTGCCTCTGGGAATTGAACCTTGGGCCTCCAGATCTTAAGTTGGTGGTAACAACTACCTATACTTATACCAGAGGGGCGGTTATAATAAACCTAAATAAAAACAATAAATGAAACTAAAGTAATATTATGAGTAATTATGATTCTATCTAGGCGGAGTTTCTTTGTAGAGACAACATTGGGAATCGTCAGCATTGCCAAATAGATACTTTAACTAGACCTGTTTACACATTCAGTAGATCGCAGTTTAAGTTATTCAGTAGGCAAATATAAGCAATGTGGTGGTATAGGTATTTAAAAATTCAATGGTCAATTTGTTACCCACTAAAAGTTAGTTACCAGTTAACCAAAATTTACTATTAAATTCTAAAAAAATAAGATTCAAATGCAGTGCTACCTTATATACAGAGTATCTGCAAACATAGTACGTAACCCAACCATATATACAAATACAAATGATCAAATAAAATGATAGGGCATGAAACTTATAAATTCCATCTTATAAAAGTTTTCACCTAGATAGATTGTTTCGGGAGCGTACTAGCAACAGTTCGAGGGCACTGATGGAGGCGAGCCAATGTAATTCATTATTTGATTTCCCACTGGACAACCCGTTGGTACATTAACTTTTATGTTACTTGGTAACGATAAAATAAAAGTTACAATAGGAATAACTCTTCTGTTCCCATTGCAGGTTATTTTTACCTATTTTTATATTTATTTTTACAATAAACAGCAAATGACTCGACATCGCCTGATGTTAAGCAGTAGAGGTTCATATGCGAAAGTAGCTAGTGCGGACAACATACTGCCTTTTGTAATTTACTAGATAGTCGGTTGATGAGAGTTCTTTAAAGCATTAACAACAGGATAACAAAAAATATTAAGTTAACCTGCTAACTTGTTCAGGTGAGGTAAAATCTACAGTATTATAAGGAAAACTAAAACTTAAGCCATTTAAAATAAAATCTGATTGATTTATGGTCGGTGCACCGGTGAGTATACATAATATAAATTGTTTTCATAATAACAATGCTTTTTAAGTGTAAATTAATTGAATTTAAATGATTAACAATACTGTTCTCGAAGAAGAAAATAAAAAGGAAAGTGATCAAATAGTAAATAGCAAAATAAAAGAAACGGTATTAAGTTTTTCATTTGAAAACAAACATCTTTTACTTTTAGTAAAAAAGTTTTTAAAAATGAATTCGCTCTAAAGTAGGTGCTACATTATAAATTACTTTTATAACTCCAAAAAAATGATTTAATCTATAACACCGCTTTGAACTAAATCAACGAAAACATGAATCACAATTATTTGATTTTAATTGAAATTAAGATAAGGTAAACGAGTTTATAAATTATATATGCTGTTAATATTAAATGACGATAACTGTGTAAATATCCAGGGAAAGTGATCGTATTGTGTAACATGTTATTGCTATATCAGTATAATAAAAACATAATACCTATCCTTTTCTCGGAATGATTTTCATTACTTTTCTGTTTGCCTTCTGTTTTATCCAAAATGCTTAGATAAACCGTCTATATTCGTATAATAACGTATAGACTTTAGAAAGTGCTTTAAAGGTTTGATTAAATTCATGAATATTAAAATGGTTGAAACATTGAATAATATTTCAACCATTTTCGGTTCATTGTAATTTTAGTACGTAGTTTCCTATTGATTTGTTATTCTTTGAATAAGTGGTAAGTACAGAATAAAGAGAAAAAAACTAGCATTTCCTTAGACGAGGTTAAAAACAAGGTTGAAGAAAATCTTTACCTATTTGAAGCAACAATCGTCTACTAAAACCGCTATCTCACTTTGTCCTGTTTACTGCGAGATGATCTGTCTTATTAATACTGTTGGCAGATCGAAAAGTCCGTCTCCAAAGAGGGATGTTCAGATAAGTATTTTCCCGCACATTATATACCCAGAAAAAATATGTAGCCATAAGAGAAACAATCAGAGGATTAATTATTGCAATCTGTCATACAACAGGGTTGATACCAATCAAACCTGGTGAATTCATTACAACGACAAACAACGTTGAAAAACGTTGAACGAGAGTTTTTATTACCGAATCTTAAGGATAAGGATTGTTGGTACTCTTTTATGAGATAATCTATGATTATTTCAAGGCATGATATAACTAGAAAGAATTAAGTGATTTTCTATCAGTTGTTCGCTTTTGACTAAAAACAAATAAACAACAAAGCCATAAGATAAAAATGCCTAGTTTGTTGTAAAAAAACTTGGAATAATCAACTTTTCATTCAACAATTCAATAGTTTTCCCAATATCGCTCCGGTTTGTTAAATGTCTGGTACTTTCGAGAAAAACACCAATTTAAAAGATTGTTTGTCCATGCTAATTGAGCTTTGAATACTGGGCTGATTGAAAAACAACGTTCAATTGTTTTTATAACGGCAATACAAAATGTTTGCTTAGCTTTTGGGAGCGTGGAATAAAATGGCGAGTATTAGTTTTTCAATTCCTACAAAATTGTTATTGAATCAAACCGATTGGATTTGAAAAAAATATTAATTTACCATTTCGTTGTAGTTTTATTTGTACCTGTTCAATAAGTTGCTTTTAATTTTTCATATCTCATTCGACATCACAACATTAAAACGTTCCTTTATCTATATGTTATGTACAAAGCACGGAAAATTACTTTGATGATAAGCGGTAAGAACCTCCTATATATAATGATACTAATCGAACGAAGGAATAATTGATATTGTTAACTAGCTGCTCGTCCCGGCTTCGCACGGGTTGTGTACTTAAAGAAAAAAATGTTACATCCAATCTAACCAAACTTTGTTCTGATAATAACAAACAACAACAAAAAGAATTAACCGATTTAAACAGTCGTTTCCAAGTTATGTGAGTACATCAATTTCTATAAATAGATAAAACATAGATGGTACGCTCCTATCAATCAGGCCGAACCGACACTTTGCAGAGTCCTTCTAAAATTCTTCTAGTTCCCACATCTCGCTAAAGTTTAGATGAAAAAATTATGATAAAAAACCTTATCCAAATCGGATCAGTTGTTTTTGAGAAAAATCGTGTACATACGTACATACATATCCTGAATGATATAAGGGCTCAAGTGCAAATTTTTGTAGTGTGGCATAAGGGCACTAAATGAAATTCTCTATCGGTTTCAGGTATTTATCAAAACACAATAAAACTTATATTACTAAGAATGCGATGTTTACATTGAAGTTTTTGAGCATTGACCCTTTCCTCGCTATTTTAAGATTTCTAGTAAAGCAGCGACGGTTTGAAATACTTTTGAAATGGCATCCAGTCGAACCGTCAATCTATTGAAATAAGAATTCGAAGAGTGCCTGATCTCAAGATTCGGGACAAGCCTCAGTGCTTCTCGTATTCAAACTTCCGTAAGAAGACAATATAAGATGGAGTTTTGTATAATGCCAAAGAGTAAGCAGTCGAAACTGAATATATATAATCCAAATGCAACCAATGAAATTAACACGAATAACTTACCTCATCGTTAGGGTCGTAGTATTGCTCGAGGTAGGGATGCGCCAGAGCTTCCTCCACGGTGATGCGCTTGTGGGGGTTGAAGGTGAGCATGCGGTGCAGAAGGTCAAGAGCGCGCGCGTCCGCGCCTGGGAACAGGTCCGCCCACGGCACACGCGGCTTGAACGGCAGTGACTCCAAATAGCCGCGAGCCTGTACCAAACATTCTCCACTTTAATACGTGAAGGTTTGTTACTAAGTGTTTGCATCATTAATAATTTTAAAATTTGTGGTATGTACGGAATTGGGTATGCCAGCACTTTTCATTATATCTCATATCTATAAGTAACACTTTATCAGTTAAAAGTGACGGCTTCATTTAACTTTTGAAATCCCTAGCGCAATATTTGGTGATTATATTTAATGTACAGAAATTCGATTTATACAGGTTTATTATCTGTATAGATAAATATAGTTATATAACATAGATGAGAATCAATAAAGAAAAAGAAAAACAAAAAGAAAGAAGAATCAAAAAGATATAATAAGTCATTAATTCGGTTTAAACGAGATTGTCATTATTTTATTAGATTACAAAGTCAGTTTGTCGGAACATAAATATACCATCTCTGTAATCTGATTAAATAGTGACAATTACGTTCAAACGGAATAAATGACTTAAAAATTAAATCTAGAGGGAGGCTACATCAAAGTTGCGCGAGGCAAACAACTCTTAATTATGCCAAGACATTATACAGCCATAAAGATTTTTTGATTACTTCACTATGCGCCACGTGTCTATGGCTTGAAGTTCGTCCATCATCATTTATCTTACTTTGCTCGCATGAAAACGGTAAAAAGCATTTCAGAACCGGAGATAGCGTGACAACTACAAATAAGAAAGTTTCATACACTTACATAAATGAGAAGTTTATTTGGCAGTATTCCCCAATATGTAACTGCAATTTATCTTGTGTTACGGCTTATATATGAAGGGTGAATTATTAAATTTGTTCCACTGTATCAAAACGATACTGACTCAATTAAGTACAATAGCGGCGAAGTGAATAAAACAACGGGCATACGTTTACACGCTACCAAAGTTACTTGATTGAGATTTAATACCCTTCGTTTTACTTTGAAAGCTCTGTTTCCTTCAGTTTGAAACTGGCTTTTTATACAAAAAACTGTAGAAATCGAGTTTCTGTACATTGAATATAATCACCAAATATTGAGCAATAAAAGAAGAACATAAAAATTCGATTTCTAAAATTCTTTTTTGTCCGTCTGTCAATACGCGATAATCTCCAAAATTACTCAACAGATTTTGCTACTATATTGATAGGTAGGGTTGCCAACCGTACTATAATATATAGTATTGTATTTAGGGTCTGCGTACTATATATATTGGATATATATTGTACCCAAAAATACTATATATTTTATACCTATTTGAATAATTATTATTGTGTTTTCTTTGGTTTAATTCAGGGGTGATTTAAAAAAGGGGACAATCCTAAAGAAAAGCTTAAAAATATTAACTGAAAAATGGTCATTTAATATGGAAAATCGCTCAACTGACATGTTAAACATTAAAACTATAGTTTCTTCCATCGCTACTTCAGGTTTCTTTTCATAGAAGGTATTAGTGGTTGTTTTAGATGATACAATGTCAACTAGTTTTGAATAAAAATGAGTTAATACAGGTTTTTGAAAATTGTTCTTTGTAAAGACTTAATAAATCTATGCAAAAGGTAATTATGAATTGGTGCAAGTGTCATTTACATTCACCGATTAAAAAAAATTATCTTTAGATGTAGGTAGGTGGCTATAAGTATAATCAAATGTAGGTATCCATCAAGATGGGGTATTATGTAGTTCCTGTTGATAAGGGGTTGAATTTACGGTAATATCTTCATTGTCAGAGTTGATTGACTCGATATTTCGGGCATACATATACTTCTATTAAAATTATGAGACACCTGTGTTGTATCATAGTTTCTCGAGGATCATCCCCTTTAAGTAGGGAGGATTATTGTGCGGTAGAGTTATATCAGTAAAATACTTTTATAATAATTGATATAACAATTATGAACTAATATGTGGAAGTAACAGTTTATATATAATAAATGGCCTGTTGCAGAGTTAGCTCACGCAGAACTCTGGTGATTCTAGCATTTATTTTCTCACACGCTTTGAGTTTTGTTTGTTTGTTTTTGAAAAAACTAAAGAAAAATTTAAGAATGACAAAACTTTCGTTTTAGATATTAATAATAGCTATGTTGAAGTAGTAATGTTTCAAAAACTAGGGTGAAATAGACAGCGCGCAGGCAGGGCACACTACATGGAGGGTTTTACGTCGTGGGGGCTAAAAGGTACTCGCGTTGCGGTCACGAGCCGAGAGATGCAGCGTTGATAGGCAACTTAGATGGACCGACGATTTGGTAAAACTTGCGGGAAGGCGTCGGATGCGGGTAGCGTAAGACCGATCAGTTTGGAGAATCTTATGGCCTATTTATGCCCAGCAAAGGGTGTCACCCGACTGATATGACGATGACGATGATTTATGTTTGTATATTCAATGGAGGAGAGCAAGCGCTTATAATAAAAATTAATAAAAGTCAGCTAGTTCGAATAGTGGGGGAAAGGCATGAAAATTTGTTTATACCTCTTTTTGAGATGAACGTGCTTGCTTTACAAGGTATTGTAGTCCCGTCGACTGAACTATCGAATTTCATGAATAAAACAACTGGGAACGCTCGCTTGACAGAAATTTGAACGAATATGACCTTTCTGAAAAACTCTTGTTGTAATAAACGAAAGTGCGCACGAGGGACGTCAAGCTGTGTGATGGGGCTACAACTTCGAGGAATATTTTATTCAATTTTATTTCGAGCGTATGATGTTCCTCTCGTTTTCTCCCCGAATAGAAAAGCTCATATCGTTTCTGTAATAGCACTTTCAGGTGTCTATTGATAAATAAATTGAGAAAATATATTGTATACAGAATAATTATTGTTATGTATTATAATTATAACAATTTCGCGGCGATAACTTTAATAAATAACAATAGATCCATTAAATTTAGTAGTTCTTATAGATTGACGATAAAAAGCATAAAATCGTGTATAAATTGAAGAATTTGCAAAATTATATCGCCGTGAAAATATAATATAGCTAGCATTTGTGTTGATTACCGTATCGGAGAGTAGTGAACGTCAACCAGTATCTCAGTTAAAATTTAAGGAAATCATATAATAAATTATTTATATATATTATTTTTGATCAAACTGCAATAATGGCCTAACACTAAATATTTGACACTATCCCTATACATATCATTTATATAATTATAGTGAAGACAACACACACGTCAAAATTGAAGAAAGCAAGAGAACATGACTTTATACGGTTATTTTTATCTGAAACTACCACAGTAAAATTTAATTTAATTTAAAAAATACGCATCTAACTGGAAATCAATACATTAAACTTAACTAGCAGGGATAAAGCAATGTTGTTCTGAACATCTAAGTAATTGGCCTGTGCCCTTACGGCTCAGTGTTGAGTCCTAAATACACAGTGGCGTCAAAAATTAAAATCTTGGTTCTACATAAAATATAGATACCTACAGTAGGTTCTTATAATAATAATCTGTCAATGTAAAAGGGTTTTGCTGATACCACAGACACTAGTGGTAGCCTAGAGGTACGTTTTCTGCTGCCACGAAAGGGAAGAAAGTAAAACAAAAGGCAAAGCAAAAGGTAAAATAAACCTAATATGTTTATATTGAACACAGAAAGACGAGACCCAACCAGGAAAGAATCAAGCATAATCATGAAATATTCAAACATAATCAAAACAACAAACAATTTTTGGACTTTTAGTAACTTTATAAAAGCTTCCAAATACAGAGAGGGGAACATTGAAGTGTGGCATTTGGTCGGCGAGCGTTATTTGAATAATTTGACGAATTTTCAGTAACCACAAGATCATTCCTCTTTGCCGTAGTCTAGAAATTTTGTTTAACTTGTGCGAACTTCCAAATTTCAAGTGGGCTCTTTATAAACGTTCTTCGATGTCGAAGTTTCTGCTTATTTAAGCCCGTGCACTGCGTTGACTTTTGTTTTCAATTGATGAAGTTTCTATTGTATTTATACCAACTTGGAAACTATTTATTTCAAATAACCAAAATTATAACCCACTCGTAGTAAAACTACAGAAGTATCTGTATTAGCACGAATTTATTAATACATTGTAATCAGATACTGTGAAGCTTGAGAGAATGAAAAATTTCCAATGTAAAAACTTTCCGAGCTTTGCGATGGGACACCACGATCAATAACAAGCTTCAATATGTCGGTATTTCTAATATATCGCCCGGATACCTACAATCATTTAAAATTTAATTTTATTCGGATTACACTGTATAACGTTTTTTACTAACACTATTTTATCATGGGCTTTACCTTAAATAAATAAATAATTATTATTTATTTTAATCATTTTAAAAGAATCATAAGAAGTATAATATTGGCCAACAGCATTAGTCACTTAAAAAAACGGTGTTCATAGAACTGTTACGTTTATAAGTTCATTGGAAGTACTTTTGCACCAGTGGACATCATATAATGATATGATGGTGAAGATTGACTATTCAGGTTATTTATCCCCCAACTAAATTCCTTACCTTCTCGTTGATAATACAATCGAGGTCCTCCCGACTGGGGGAGCCGAGTACGCCCAGTATGTGGTTGAGCTGATCGAGGTAATGCTTTCCCGGGAAGATAGGCCGATTGGAAAGCATCTCCGCGAGGATACACCCCACTGACCAGATGTCTATCGACTTGGTGTAGCCCTGCAAAGAACACACTCATCAGAAAATACATTATAAAAACTACATAAAATATTTTATAGTTTAAAACCCAAGATGGAAACAAACTTACAAAAACTTCGATTTTTTAACATATTTTATAATCTTTGATGATTTACGATGATTTGCAAAAGGCCGAATACTTAAACAATTGTCAAATTCTAAAAAACGTCCCTTGGAGTTCTCCAAGGGACGTTTTTTAGAATTTGACAATTTTTAAATAATATTTAAAGAAATCTTTTTGCTTTTTATTCGACCGTTAGCACTTTAACAGATATTTTTTAGAATAAATATGCAAATTTTAAATAGACACAGGTCTGTTTGGGCGAGGTACGTATCATCGCATTATTGCTGTGACGCAGCTCGTGGTATTTCGATGTGAAGGAAAACATAAACTACTTTAATTACAGAATATAAGAAGTATAATATAAGAAGTATAATAGCCTATACCTGCAATGAAAATGCAAAGCCCTGGTTATTGCAGTTGTATAGACTGTTATGAAATACCAAGTTTAATAAATTGAGCCTCTGCTTGTTAGACATTCCTTGGACATAAACAAATAATAATTAAAAATATACTTATATAAATACGTAATTTACTAATATTAAACAAGCAACTTGGGTATCCAACACCTTAAGAAGGTTTGCATTAAAAATGATATAGTAACAGTAGACAGAAAATTTATAAAATCTTTTAACTGCTCAAGGAAAAAGTAGTATATTATAATAATAGCGAGCTTCTTAAAGAAAAGAAATATTTTCTTTGGCTTCGAAGAATGAACAATGCCCTTTCACTCTCACCATAGACATAGCATGACCTTATTGAGAGTTAACCCAGGTTGTGAAGCCTGACCAACCTTCGACCACGACATTTTTCGCACGTTCTTGTCATACGTTATTCACTTTTCATCTTCGAAAACGGTTCGGTTTCATAACGTCTTAATAAAGAGTGGCAAATGACACGGTTCATTAGGTTTTTTTCAGTAAACCTGTGTGGCACCCAAATATCGAGATTTTATGTTTACCCAGCTTTTTTCAAATGGGTTAAAACTGTTTTTGGGTCAATTCCCACTTCTTGTACCCACCTACCCAGAAGTCTTATGTTTCCAATCAATATAGGATAAAATCTTTAAATAATAGGAGAGAATCTTTATGCAAATTAAAACAATTGAGCAATCGATAAGCCAGCTTGACAAATAAATATCTCCAGTAAAGACGATTCTGTTATCTAATCTGAAAGTTTTCGACCCCTTCTCGATATTAATTCCGATATTTGCCTATTTTCCCTTTGTCATCCACGTCAACCAATCAAAACGGTGTCTATTGTATTTCTAATATCTTAGTTATTAAACGATGCGTACAATTCTTTTTGGGGTCAACGTGACATGAATAAGCAGTGCGGTTCCGTAATAGGACAATTATTGTCGCTCAATCTCATCCGTCTGCCGCATTGTGATAATAGCCCGCTCTCTGAGATGATAACGCGATAGCAGTTGTAAAAGGCAATAATTTAGAAAGGAATTTAAGCAATATGCTTAGTGCCACGTCGAGTTATATTGCGCTCTATTGGAAAACAATTTGAAGAAAAGTAATATATTATGTAGTTTATAAAAAAGAAAATTTTTTTTATAGTTTCTCTTTGTAAGACTACACCGAACTTATTTGCGATTCGGAGCCTTTTTATTGAACAAATTGTGCTTGAATCTCGAATACTTCTAAGACAAATTAAATTGCTTCCTTCTCATTTTAGCATTTTACTGTAACACAAAAAAATCTTACTTATATTTTTTATCTACGGTTATATTTTTTATTTATTATGCGCGGCTATTATAGAAATGTATAGAAACAAAATTAATTTGCGCCGTACCCAAGCGCGAAGCTCTTACTACAAAGAGAGTAAATGCAAATATTCAACGTGACAGTCTGTTACCCTCAATCTAATGGATTCAGTGTCGCTCTATATATATATCACTTAGGGGTTAAGCCTTTGACAACAAGAAAAACACATGTGAAATACAATAGCTGGCAAATCTGCTTTTGCCTACTGTATATTGCTTTTATTCAACTTAGTACTTATAGTATGAAATGGTGTGACTTTTCTCCAAATTCTGTCCTCTTTTTAATTAATTCATTTATTTGGGATAATAAACAGTATTCACAGTACATCTTATGATCTAAGTGTCAGTTAAAGATATTAATTATTGCACACACACTATTATCTTCAACTTAATATTTGTATTACTCATTACATTACCATAAGTGTCATCATGGTATAGAATCTATCATAATATCACGTATAGTACATTATATGTGACTAAACTTGCTTACATTTGCTTATTTTTTAGAGAGAATCATTTGTTTCTAAGCGATGTTTGTACTAATTTTATATTAGAAGTAGTAATTGTTACTTAGTTCTGCTCAACCAAAACTGAATGCAATGCAAATTGTTGCTAGCTATGGTGCGAACTAATTTTACAGATGTTAACTTAAAAATCAACTGAAAAATTAGTTTACGTTAAAATACGTTAACGTCCGTTTTGAGCAAAGATGTACGAAAGCGATGATATACAAATTTTTTGTGATAAATAATAATATAAATAAATAAGAAACAATTAAAAATTAAAGTATACTGACCTTGGAGTTCAGCATAATCTCGGGAGCCCGGTACCAGCGGGTGGCCACGTACTCTGTTAAGAAGCCTGTGTGGTCATGGTCGGGATCAGCTACTCGCGCCAGGCCGAAATCGCAAATCTAGAGAAAAAAATACATACCATGAATAACTGTGAATCTTTGTTTATTTTACAGAACTGAAAGCAAAATAGATTGACAGTGTTTCTCGGTTTGTCAAATGGTTTCCTGATTGCGTCTTCTGTTGAATTACAAAGCGACGAAGTTAGATAGGGTGATACAAACACATTAGTATAATAAAATTACTTCGCCGACGAAATCGTTATTAATTATTTAAAGGCTAATCAAGATAAGTACTTGAAATGACATCAAATTATTCCATTACTTGATTATTTGAGAAAGCTACAAGGTTATTTTCTTACTCATCATAGAAAAGTCAACCATTAAAAATTTAAACAGGACTTCGATCAGATTCATTTACAATAAAAAAGCTGACAAAAAGTAAAAATTTCAAAAGTTGTTATTCCCAAAAGGTGTTATTCCTACTATGAGTCTTTCAGCAGTTCTAATTAAGAGTAATCGTAATGACACTGAATAAGTATAATTAGCATGACCAATAGTCTGGTATCATAGACAAGGTGTTTGGTACCTACCCATGTTAACATAATCATATAAATACGATAGTGATATAAAAATATAATGAGTAATGATGGCACGCAAATAGAAACCTTATTCTTTACGCCGTAACGTACATCTGCAAGAAATCGACGCCCTCGCTAGCTGGGTGGTGTTGACAAAAGAGAAGCGGCGCGGGAGGCTCAATCGTTTCACGCGCATGGCTCGGTAGCCATAAAGTTGTTGGGGCACCCGGTGGTGTCCCTGGTACATGCGCAATTTCGACCTCCACAAGAACTTCGACCTCCTACCATTACCCAAGTCATTAAAGACGCCTCGAGGCGTTACTTTGTTAAAGCACCCCACCAATATAATCCGTTCATTGTAATTCTGACCCTGACTCGCTTACTTTATACATTACAGATACGTAAAATTAGCGTCCATGTACTTAAATGGTATCTATGTATACTGCAACTACTTTGCGTCTCCACCATCGTATATTCGGTACATTAGTATCCTTTGCTTTTATATCACAGTACCTACACAGTAATAAATGAATAACCCTCGTGCAGTTCACGACAGAATCTCGTGTAGTTAGAATTTAATAAAAACAATATTTCCAAAGCCTTTCTTCCTTCGAATTGTTAAAAATTCAAACGTATTTTTAGACATATTAAAAACACAGGCATTTTCAGCATTTTTTCAATATGTCTAAAAAAATTCGTCGAAATCTAACAAAGTATTAGTTTTTAGCATGTCGCTTGAGCATACGTAAAGAGCTGGAGGCGCAAGGGAAAGATACTCTATTCTTTTTTATGTACACTTTAACCATATATCACATTATATAAATTGCCTCTGTTATGTTCATTGGCTTAGTTTATAAATAAAACATTTACCTAGGGGTAAATGGCCAAAATAAAAATATATTTCCACCGACTAAAATGTTATCTTGCTCGGTTTTCACACTCGACCGCTCTGTAGTTCTGAAAATACTACTGGTTTACATTATAATACCGCAACAAAGAGAAATAAATTAAAGATATACCCACTTTTGACAGCTAAGTACATCTTAAAATTTCTTCATCGTCTTTTATTTTATTCCCATTGGAATTTCTTGCGCCACGTCCTTGTTATGATAAACAACTTATTAGTGTCAAAAAAAACAAAAGCAGCGGAAAGCTGTTAACTAAACCCTCAATTCTTTAAGAGTACCGCGGTTTTATGACATGGAATCGCAGCGACACGTTTTACCACTTACAAGTAAATTAAGGTCACATAGAATATCATATATCTGGACTGAAGCGAAGCAAGGGAACCCTTTCACCGGGTAAGAAGAGGATTTGAATCGAGTACATGCGTGGTAAGGTAAATGGATTAAACAGTATGAGTGATTGTCCAATGTGTCTCTTTAACAGGACTAAGCGACAGAGACAAATTATACAATGTCTACTCCTCTGATAATGATAGATTATCTTTAAACAAAACAAAATTTTAGTCAAGAGAGATGGCTGGCTTTGATTTTAGTTAGGCAGAGAAAATGAAACAGGTTTAAGGTATAGTTAAAATATCAACGTACTAAATCGTAATTGACACCGCCTGTAAGCAACAAAAGAATTTAGATCGCCTTTTTCTGTGTAAGTGCGAAATTTATCCTCATTCGCCAGGCTGTTTGTCTTAACTTAGGCAATTTCAGGCAGAAATGATGCGTGTAAAGATAATGTAAATATATAAACGGTTTATTTAGTTAGGTATGATAAGATTATCTATATCATACAATCTAAATTTATAGGTCAAGTGATCAAATTTGATAGGTATCCATAATAAGAATGAAAAATGAAATAATAGTTACTTATATTGTAGTATGAAAAAATAAAATTGAAGAGTAATTATCGAAGTTCGAATTGAAGAGTAAATATTTATCGATATTATTTATACAGAAAAAATACCATTTGTATTGATATTGACAGATTCATAATAACTGCCAACTTAGCCAAGTTATTCTCTTGATAAATGCTGTATTTTAGAAAAATGTATACAAAATCTACTGACGAAATCGACATACGTCCACTCGGACATCGTACTAATAAAGTAAATAATTATTTTATATATCATTTTCAACATTTTCATATTTTATTTATATGGGGGAGCTAATTTGGGTTTTAATTAACCAAAAATTGTGTTTTAACACTCATTACTCATCATGTAGCAAGTTGGAACACTAATTAATGATACCGCATTTTAAGTTTTAAAATAATTAAACAATGACAGATGACAGTGAATCAGACGTCGATCCCTTCTGGTAGTTACATTTTATCGTTTTTGTTATCACAAATGAAAAGATTAGATACTTTAGTGTGTAATTAAAGTAACGTAAAGTGTACTGAGAATGTAAATAATCAATTGATCGACTCATGTTGATAAGGATTTCAATAGAGATCAGATAGGAGCATTTCTTTCATGGAGCGCTGTTTTTACCTCAAATGTGTTCTATGATGTGGTGACTACGGTGAATCAGTTCATTCGTCTACCATACTAATAGCTTACTCTACTGAAATAATTCGTTTTTAAGCAAAATTATCAATACTGACACCCCCAGTGTCAGTATTGTTTGCGTTTTGAGGGACTTATTGTTCTAAGTCATTTGGATGCATCTTTTGTCCAAGTTGGTACTGGAGCTTAGATTTATTTGCTTAGAAAATTTGTAGTTTATTATGGAATAGTATTCAACATAGTTCTGAATCTAATGTGAAGACTTCATAGTTATATTTTAGTAACACTACAAAGTTCTGTACTTCGTAGATAATTGAATTCGAATTTAATTCTTTATAGAGTGAAAATAGAGTTAATATACTGGAATTTTCGCATATTTACTATCTGGAATGAAGTTATTCTGCTTTAATGCACTCATTTAATATAGGTACATTAAAAATCATAATTTAAAAGATAAATACATCATTACATCATTTTGTTTCATTCAAACTTATATGATAAACCTCTGTTACCATCCCGATGCGTGTCACTTTTGTTACTAAGCTTTCAGAATAAATCAAGGTGGAATAAGTATTAAGGATAACTGGGCTGATTACTCTTTATGCATTTAGAAACATCACTCCTCTTCTTCTTCAGCTTCATTCCAAAATCGAATAACATTATAGGTTGTTTGTGGCTGGTAGGCTTGCCATGCTGCTTCAGTCTCAGAATAAATTAGTTAAAGTAATAAATTTTATAATAGATATGAATTTTAGACAGTGTTACCGCCACCTACTGTCTAATGAAGAGACTTAACTATTGGAAGTTTAGTGCGCCAATTTACCACTTACGGCGCCACTGTTGCAATTATGATCGTGCAAAATTACTGTATTGTATTGTCCCTTATACGAGTAAAAGCTAAAAATCGTTTACGAGAATTTAATTTATACGTAACCTAAACACAAGCGTTAACATATGGACCTTCGCTCCGAATACTAGTTCAAGATACTAATTAAAAGAAACTAGCCCTAAAGGAAAAATAATCGAAACACCGAGATTGCTGCATCAGCAAGAAGTACCAGCATCGGCATATCAAGACCAGGTCGTATCCCTTCTGTGTCCTTTCCCGAATATTAGTTTGCGTTAAAACAGTGCTTTCTTTCCAGCTTCAAGAAAACAAGCATATATATTTCTGGATAATCGTGAGTACTTAACCTCTATTCTTTCCTACCTCCAAAATGAGCGCTGACGATAAAAGGTCTAGTTTGGAATTATTAAAATCGCATCGAAAACTTAGCCTAAGTGATCTTAAACGTCTTCGTGGTACATTAAAAGGCCGTATTACTCTTTTAGAAAAGTATATAGTTAAAATTGATTGTGACACACTTACCCCTTTACAAAAAACTGAATTGCAAATTCGCCTACAAACTGCTAAAGATACATTTCAAGAATTTAACAATATTCAGAATAAAATAGAATTGATAGTCGAAGAAAATGAATTAGATGAACATTTAGAATATAGGGATATTTTTGAAACCTCATATTACAGTGTCTTAGCAGTAGCTCAGCAATTACTTAAATCTGAGGAAAGACCTAACAGCTCTGAGTGTGCCTCACAACAACAAAAAGCTATTTCTAACGTTAAGCTACCAGATATTAAATTACCATGTTTTGACGGTTCTTATGATCATTGGCTGGAGTTTAAAAATTCATATTTTTCGTTAATACATAAGCGTACTGATTTAGATTTCATACAAAAGTTTCATTATTTAAGGTCTTCATTGAGTGGCAGTGCTTTGCAAGTCATAAGTGCTTTGGAATTCACGGGTTCTAACTATGTTCATGCGTGGGAGTTGTTGGAAAGTAGATTCCATAACGAAAGACTTTTAATTCACAATCATGTTAAAGCACTCTTTAATATTAATTCTATTTCCAAAGAGTCACCGCGACAGATAAGAACATTGATTGATACCATATTGCGTAATTTACGATCATTACAAACGCTGCAAGAACCAACAGATAAATGGGATACATTGCTTATATATTTAATTGTTTCTAAACTCGATGTGTACACTGAACGCGAGTGGGAAAACCATAAAGGTTCGATTTTAAGCACTAGTTTAGAAACCAAGCTAAAATTGGACGATTTGTTGTCATTTTTACGTAACCGAGCCGATACTTTAGAAATGATTCATATTAATCACCCAAAATCTATGGTTCCTACAGTAAAAAATACGCAAGATAAATATCAATACGATTCTAAGCGTCAATCAACACAACATAATGTTCATAGTTACGTAACTACAAATAAAAATAAGTTTGAGAAACGTATTCGCAGTTGCTTAATGTGTCGCGGTAATCATGCACTTTACACTTGCACTGTTTTCCTTAATTTAACAGTAAAAGCCAGATCAAACTTTGTAGATGAACATAAACTTTGCCGGAACTGTTTGCGTGGAGTTCATCCTGTCGGGGATTGCTTGTTTGGTCCATGCAAACAGTGTCAATCTAAGCACAATAGCTTATTACATACAGATACGACATTTAACAGCGATCATAATAAACAGGCGAATAGCGCGAGTGGTGGCAGCGGCACGTCTACTACAGCGCTCCACACTCACACAGACAGCGCTTTATACAACACGCACACGAATAACTTGAGACGCCTCCCTCAGGTATTATTGTCTACAGCGTTATTAGAAATAGCGGATGATCAAAAAGAATTTCATTCTGTACGGGCACTTCTGGATAACGGAAGTGAACATTGTATCATAACAGAGAAATTATGTAAACGTTTGAATGCTTCATTTATACAGTCCACAATTCGTGTCTCGGGTGTGGGACAGTCGGTCTCACAGTCGAATAATTTATGTAATATCCATATTCGTTCAAGGTTGAGTAATTATAATACGAATATTACTTGCCTAGTTTTACCAAATATTACCATGCGTTTACCCTCTAATTATATTAGTAGTGATTTTATACAATTACCGGACAATATTTCGTTAGCAGACCCAAACTTTAATGTACCTTCAGAGATCGAGCTCCTTATAGGTGCTGACAAATTTTGGGAATTAATATACGATAATAAAATTCGTTTACCAAGCGGTCCCTACCTACAGAATAGCAAGTTAGGTTGGCTTGTATCAGGCCCCATTTACACAGATACTCTGCGCATTGCAAAGCAGGTATCATGTAATATTTCTCAGGGCTTAGATTCCGAAATTCGTAGATTTTGGGAGATTGAAAATGTCGCAAATGTAGGTCAGGTTTTCACTAAGGATGAAATTGATTGTGAGAACTCGTTTGTTAGTACAACTACACGCGACAAAAACGGTCGGTTCCAGGTTCGTATACCGTTTAAAGAACCCACTAACGTTCTTGGTGACTCATATACGATGGCTCACAATAGATTTTTATCTTTAGAGCGGAAATTAAGTAAGCTACCCCTATACAAAGAAATGTATTCTAATTTCATGCGTGAATATGAGGAATTAGGTCACATGACGCGGATAAATTCATACGATTCTCCTCATTATTTTCTTCCTCATCATGGCGTATATCGTGAGGATAGTTTAACTACAAAATTAAGGGTTGTTTTTGACGCAAGTGCCGTCACTACATCAAATAAGTCACTAAATGACATACAGTACGTGGGAGCGCCCCTTCAAAATGACATTTTTTCTATATTATTACGATTTCGACAACATAGACATGTCGCGTGCGCTGATGTTGAAAAGATGTTTAGGCAAGTACAGGTACAGGCTGACATGAGACAATATCAGCTGATTCTTTGGCGGGAACAACCATCCGATACGTTAAATTGTTATCAGCTTAATACAGTCACATACGGCACTGCATCGGCACCGTACCTAAGTATGCGTTGCATACGGCAACTCGCTAACGAATGCGACGATGATAATATCAGTCGTATAATACGTAATGACTTTTTCGTTGATGATCTTATAACAGGTCATGACGATCCCACTGTGTTACAAAAAATATGTAAGAAGATATCTCAGATTCTTCAATCAGGTTGTTTTCCTTTGCGAAAATGGATGTTTAGTTGCGATGTTACACAAATTACAACGAAACAATTGTCTGTAGGTGAATATACCCAAAATAAAACGTTAGGGTTAGGTTGGTTTAATTCCACAGATGAATTATATTATACGACAAAAATAGATTTTAATAATTTAAACTTAACCAAACGTGGCATGTTGGCAACCATTGCTCAAATTTACGATCCTTTAGGCCTACTGACGCCTACGATTATAATTGCCAAAATATTGCTGCAAAGATTATGGCTACTTAAAACTGGGTGGGACGATCCCGTACCTGATGACGTGGTAAGCACTTGGACTAACTTCATGATCGAATTGCAATCTTTATGCAAGTTACGCATACCACGGTTTGTACGCAGTGACTACGTGCGTACCGAACTGCACATATTTTCGGATGCATCGCAGCAGGCCTATGGTGCATGTGCTTATATAAGAACGTACAGTGATTCGGGAATTGTAGTTAAATTACTGTGTGCAAAGAGTAAGGTCGCCCCTTTAAAAGTAGTTACAATTCCTCGGCTTGAGCTATGTGGTGCAGTGATAGGAGCTAAATTATATAATAAAATAGTCGAGTCGCTTTCATTAAAATTCGAAAGGGTAATTTTCTGGACAGATTCTACCATAGTTTTGGGTTGGCTTCGAATGTCTCCTCATTTATTAAAAACGTTTGTCCAGAACAGAGTAATAGAAATAAATGAGTTAACTGGAAATTCACAATGGTTACACATAAAAGGTAAGGACAACCCGGCAGACTTAGTGTCTAGAGGCCTTAACATGAACTCGCTTATCGATTCAAAACTTTGGTGGCGCGGTCCAGATTGTTTACACAAATACAATTATTTAGACTATAATTTAACAGATAAAAAATTAATTTCAACAAATAATTATGAACTTCCGGAATTAAATTTAAAAAAAGTTAGTTTTTGTGCCATTAAACAAATAGAATTAATTGATTTCAATAGATTTTCGTCTTTAACAAAATTGAAGCACGCAATTGCTTACGTTTTGCGTTTCATCAATAATATACGCGCAAGAAAGAGCGCGAGATATCAGCGACAAACGGGAGCATTATCCGTGAATGAGATAGATGCGTCGCATACGTCATTAGTTCGTATAGCACAGTCGCAGTCGTTTAAGGAAATACACAATAATTTGATTAAAAATTTATCGTTAAAATCTATCGAGAATAAAAAAATGTATAATAAAATCGCAAGTCTAAACGTATTTCTTGATGATTACGGATTGATTAGAGTTGGCGGTCGTTTGTGTAATTCTGAATTCGACTACAACAAAAAACATCCATTATTGTTGTGTTCAAAACATCGTTTTACAGTGTTGTTATTCGAGAGTGAACATAAAGTTTTGTTACATGCGGGCCCTCAGCTTTTGTTATCAACTTTGCGTGAACATTATTGGACACTCGGTGGTCGAAATTTGGCCAGAAATGTAGTGCATAGGTGTGTATGCTGTGCGCGTATTAAAGCAAAACCATTGACACCTATTATGGGTAATCTACCTAGTGCTCGCGTGAACCCTGGGTATCCATTTATGCGTTGTGGTGTTGACTATGCTGGGCCAGTGATGATATTGAACCGCAAAGGCAGAGGTGCTAAATTAACAAAAGGTTATATCTGTTTATTTATTTGTTTTGTTGTGCGTGCTATACATTTAGAGTTAGTTAGTAGTCTTTCCAGTAACGATTATATATTAGCGTTTAAGCGGTTTATTTCTAGACGCGGTAAACCGGTTGAAATGTACTCCGACAATGGAAAAAATTTCGTTGGTGCGGAGAAAGAACTTTCTACAGTTTTGGAGGATAATTCCATAACCATTTCAGATTATGTTACAAGTCATGGTATCCAATTTCATAGAATACCTATTTACGCAAGCCATTTTGGAGGTCTTTGGGAAGCAGGGGTGAAGTCTTGCAAATTCCATATTAAACGTGTTGTAGGAAATGCAAATTTAAATTATGAGGAGTTCAGTACCGTTTTGACGCAAATTGAAGCCGTCCTGAATTCCCGACCCATGTCACCTTTATCCTCAGATCCGGACGACCTTTTACCACTGACTCCAGGTCACTTCCTCATTGGCCGATCGCTGACCTCGCCGGCTACACGTGACCTTACCAATGAGAGAACTAGTAGCCTTTCTCGCTATCAACGGGTTGAACAGCTTCGACAGCACTTTTGGCGAAGATGGTCAACTGAATATATCAGCGAACTTCAGATTAGAACGAAATGGAAGCAGCATTCCGAAGATGTCAAACTTCACAGTCTTGTTCTTATTAAGGAAGAGCACCTGCCACCACTACAATGGAGGTTGGGACGAGTTATACGTGTGTATATGGGTGGAGACGGCGTGTCGCGGGTCGCAGACATTCGCACAGCTTCAGGCGTAGTCCAACGCGCTTTCTCCAAGATCTGTCCATTACCAGTGGAGCCTACCAGTGGAGACGACCACACTCAACCTACTATGACATTGTTTACATCGCAGCATGTTCCTGTTGGAAGTAGTGCTTCCAAGGCCGGGGGCATGTTACCGCCACCTACTGTCTAATGAAGAGACTTAACTATTGGAAGTTTAGTGCGCCAATTTACCACTTACGGCGCCACTGTTGCAATTATGATCGTGCAAAATTACTGTATTGTATTGTCCCTTATACGAGTAAAAGCTAAAAATCGTTTACGAGAATTTAATTTATACGTAACCTATACACATGTTTTAAACTTAAAAATTAGAATTCCGCCACGAGATCATCTGCAATTATTACTTTTAATGAAGATATTATTGTGTGGCGGATTTGGTAAAATATCTAGTTTATACAAAAAAGGAATACATATATATTGATATTAATAAAATAGATTAAATTTCCTACTTGCTGTCGTGACTTGTCAATTATTGTGTTATAAAAATTTACCGGAAAAATAAATTATTAATATTTTATCTATTCGCTGAAAATGGGCTTTGTTCTTATCGAACATCCAACTTCAGGATGGACAAAGATCATTATTCCAAAACTGTCTCTACTTTATAAGTTTCCTCTCCGTGAACACGTGGTTTTCCAGATGAACTAACAATAACGATAACTATAAGGCGACTAAACTGTATTCACGCGGTTTTTTCAGGTAATTCAAATGCATGTGATTGTGTTCAAATGGTTTTTTCACTACTAGATTAAAGAAAAATGTCACGCACATTTCCCGGCTAATAAAGCTTCTAAGGATTTGTTGGGTGTGCAGAAGAAAGTAATAAAAGTTACTGCCCCGTCATGGTACAGCTACATAGTTGTTAATATATTTTAAAACTTTCTATAACAAATAAATAATTTAAGTATTTCCAAAAAACCGGTTTCGTCGATTATGCGTCGATTATCATCGGAAAAACCGCGAATTAACAATAGATAACGCAATGGAAATTATACACGTCTCTTTTTGTAACTTTCTTAGTAGGTAACTAAACTTCACACTATTTATAGTTGCTCTTTCTCTTTAAAGTATCTTTATATATTCCTCAGATTGTCGACTAGTCCACGATACGACATGACAACTTATTAGGTTATTAGAAAACACAATATCCTAATCTACTTTATTTCTTTTGATCAATAAAATCATCAGTAAAATTTTGATCAATATACAAAAATTTAGAGATATCAAATTACTTACAGTTTCTAGAGAAACTATAGTCAATTTAACAAAGCATATAAGAAGAGGTTTCCTAAAACCTGCTTACTGCATTACACACACCTTTCTGAATGATAAATTAATTTGTCAGTTGTTATTTTGCATTCAAATTGAGAGAACAACACGCCTTAATTCAAATTTAGAGAGTATAAATATAAATCAAACCGGAAATAATTAAATATTGAGGTTCGGGTCTATTCCCTCGAACACAATAATAAATTAAAACTTTGTAACAGTAACAATATTATAACTTACCTTTAAATCACATGTGGTGTTAAGTAATAAGTTGGAGGGCTTCAAGTCTCTGTGCAGAACATTTGCTGAGTGGATGTACTTGAGCCCTCGTAGGATTTGGTACAGGAAGTAACAGATGTGGTCGTTGCTTAGTTTCTGTAACAAAATTGTCGTTTAGAGAACACAATGCTTGTTACCAATATATCCATTTAATTTTTCATCTTGACACTCACAATCGATTGGGTTTTATGATGCTAAAACTTACTTAAGGTAAAACGTTTAAGGGATGTGGCGGATGTTTGTTACAGTTATAATAATGATGGTACTGTTTATATAAATTCATTAATTTAATAATATTTACCTTTGTAAATTTTTCACCTAAACTTTTACAGTCTCATATTTAGACGTATATGGAAGAAAAGCGATTCTTTAAGTATTTTACAAGCTGGCTTTTATTGTACATAAGTACACTATCCTAAGGAATAATTATTGGACAATGATTATTATACATAACTGACTACTAAATCATTACCCCACAACAGCTTAAAGTTGCGGAATCTAATTTCAGCATAAAATCTAATGCTCTTTGAGTGGAAAGTTTATGTGTATCTGATTCTGATCTAATTTATAATAGTAATATTTTGTTCAGAATTCATACTTAAGGGTATATGTATACTAAAACGACAAAAAAATAATTGTATTTTTAATTTAAATATGAATAGTTTAGAAGAAGGTATCTCGTATAAGATTATTTAGTAAGACAATGTTCTATTTATTTGGATAGACTGATTTTTTCGCAATTTTGACCAAGTTCTAGGACAAAAATTATTCATGTGACCTTTATTATACTTTCGGCTTCGTACCCTTTTCTGACTAACCTTGTAGAAGAACAATTTGCAGAATATTGCGTCAGCTAATAATATACAGACTTTCAAGAACCTACACTTTAGGACTGGGCATAATACGTCGACTGGTTTATTATGAAGTGAGATTAGTGTAAATATGTAATTTGCAACAATACCGCGCATATTTACATAACAATCTCTATTATTTTGTAAAAGAAAGAAACATGTTTTGCATTTACTTGCTAATTATGTTTGCAGTGAAACAATTTTAGCCTTCTACATTTAGAAAGTATCTAAGTGAGTATGTATCTACTTCGTTTATCCGAGAATCTAATTAGAACTGGCATCTCCAATAAAACGGTCCGTCTGTTCAAAATTAATAACTCTCCGTAATCGTGTTTTATTAAGGAGAAAGCAAAATGAGTTCGAATTGTTCAGTTATTTTCGAATGACTTGTAACAAGGTTAGGTGGATCTGACCCGCAAAATTTTGAACATTTCCTTCATTTATTTATAATTTGTTGTTTATAATTTTTTTTTCGTATAATTTAAATTCTCTTTTGTGAAAAGAATAAGAAAAAAGTCACATGAAGATTTAACTTTTTCAACGAGTCAAGTTTAAACAGAAAGTCTATGTAAGTAAAGGTATTTCTCGGCAATATTGTATTGTTTTGTTCACTTCACAAGAAAACTTGCCTTGTTACGAAATATAAACTTTTAAACATAAAATGTGTTGTCGTGTCGAGTAAAGGGAGTTTGTTGCGGAGTCGAGGTTTAATAGCCGATAAAGTTCAGATTATGGTGGTGTCCATAAATTCTTGATGACCTATTTGTGGGCATAGATGGCGGTGTGATGAGGGTGTGATAGCTAGGTATAACAACTAAAATTGCTTGTTCGTAGAAAATAAGAAACTCATTTTACCCGATCATATAAGAAAATATAAGTGCTTCACTAAACAATAATAATCGAATTTAAAACCTATTATATAATACCTATCATATCACAAGCTCAGCTTTATAAATTGGAAACTTTTGTTCAAATACAATGACAACATCTATATTCGTGTTAAGCTAGTTAGTTACAGAGTAATTTCAAGTTATTTTTCAGTATTAAACAACAGAAAATCTTATTAAAACAATGGAGCATCATCAACTTATATTATCAAAAAAGGCCAAATCAAAAGCCCTTTGAGAGAGATTAAAAAGCTTGTTATAAATTATCTGCGACCAGGCTGTAGAACAAAAGAGTACTTCGGAAATACCGTAGAGAATTTTTGTACTGACCTGTGTCTTCAACAATTTGTAGAGGTCTGTTTCCATTAAACACTGGACAATGTAGACATCTTTCATTTGATCAATGCTGTCCGCCCTTAAAATGTCTCGAATATCGATTATCTGAAAACAAGTTACTAGGTGAAAAAGTAGAGCATCACACAGTAAATTATACCCAATATGCCGACCACATCATTGAACTTCACTTCACAGAGTAAGGTCAAAAACATTCTACTAAGTATTACCGTAACTGTATTATCAATAATTAGAAATATTTTAAAATTAAGTTTATATTGTTAAGTTTTTGGCAAACCATTCGCAGTCTCTGTAGTGCAGGAAGATTCATGTCTATGACATCACAATTTTGTGACAACTCCACAAAAAGCAACTTGCTGTTATAGCAAACTGCATCTTATCAGTTGTTCATAATTCAGTCGATTTAGTATCTCGGGAAATATTGTTGAACCTTTTTTAAACGTTACCTCTATTTTGAATTAACCGACAATATATGTTTAACATAGACAAAATATTGGACCCAGTGAAGAGTAACATGTGTCCGTATTTAAAATGATAATTCTACTGCTATGTTTTAAATATTTGTTATAATGATAACAAAATCTTATAAAAAGTAGCGAGGAAAGAAAGGTCACATTATGTTAAATTCTATCTTTTTATTTTATATTCATTACAAAGGTTTATTCAATACATTCTAAAAAACTTTATTAAGTTAAGAGTGTCTTATATAAATTTAAAATACATTGGACAATCTCGTTTTCTCCCCGTTGGAACCACGTAACAAAACTCAACTCAACGGCTGTTTTGTGAATGATACTAATCATATTTTAATATTATAGGTAGATTACATATATTGGAATATGACAAAATAATCACTGTCACAGCTTTCATTACAACTTAAGTTTACAGGTGTTCCTATAGATAGACTTCATCATAGCCTCCCTTATCTGAAATTTTGACCTGAGTAAAAATATCACGGGTTTCGAGATATTTGTTTTTGTATTTTTTGAAAAGTATCAAGTACAATTAGTTTTCATTGTGTCATTTCTACAAAAGGATTGGTTTTGCAATATTGTTTTTTTTTCATATCACAAGTACAGTTATCAAAAAGAAGGAAAATTAAACTAATATTCTTTCATGTTTGATCAGCTATATTGTAAAAAATAGGTTTCTCCACGTGTCCATGATCTGAAAAACTAGCTTAACTAATCTAGAATCCAAAAAAGTATCATTACCCTAGATTTTCTTCATTTTTAGTCTTAATTTTTTGAATAGCAAATAGTATAAAAACTTCAAAAAACGGTTTTTGTTGTAATAAACCAAAATGACACTATATAAACTAATCGTACTTGGTACTTTTTTAGTTACAGGTTTATCCATTAATTAAGGGGCATCTGTATAATGAATGTGTCGGAGAAAACGGGCATAGCGGGATAGTTCATATGTAGCAAAATTATTACTTACATTTTCATGCTTAAACCGGGTGAGAATTTTGATTTCCCTTAACGTTCTTTGACAATAAGTCTGGTGTTCAAACGGCGATATTTTCTTAATGGCGACTTTCGTCTTCTTCACGTTATCGAAGGCCGACCTGGGAAATAATACGAATCATAAATCATCAGGGAACATTGTGTCTGCCTACCGCGGTAGCTTCGGTAAGCATCATCTTACATGCACGCATAAGTCAATATCGAATAACAGAATCATTATAATACCGAATCTTTTTACAAATAGCAAAATGTATCGTATCGTATGTCAGTTTATTTTAGATAATTTGTATTTTATATGTAAATTGTACAATTACGTTTTATAGAACTTCATATGTATGCAGGGGATCGTAGCGGATAACTATTATAATGACCGTTCAACAGGATATAATGTACACAACATGTACATATTTGTTCTAATTATTTATATGTGTTTTAATCTAGGAATCAGTAAATAATAGACCTTATATTTTACATTCATAGTTGACTGCCGTCTGGTCCAGTAATCAGTACCCTTGTCAACTTAGCCAGAGGTCCTGGGTTCTAATCCCGGTTGGGGCAGATGTATAAAGAATACGAATATTTATCACGAGTCATGGTTATATCGTTAATTTAGTATATTTCTAATATTTATATACATGTTACCTTCCAAGCTTAATGTTACATGTTACATTTCTTTAAGGCTTCATACTATTTTCTGATAACAACTAGAATGATTTAGATGAAACCGTAATGTAATATTGTATATAATAATTGCCTTATTCCGAATATCAATAGACTTAACTAGTATAGAATTTACTTTAATATAGTAAGTACCTACAACTTTAATTTTCCTGAGTCCTTTGTCCTTTTATGGCATCATTTTCAGGGTCTTTTCTATAAACAAATTATACATAATCAAGCAATATGTTACCTATTTCTGATTTAATTCACTTGGATTTACCGGACTGCCTTTGACACGTAGATAAGTTTTTATCACAAAAGCTGAGTTATCGGATTAAAACCATTTTACGTAGCAGAATGATTTCTTAAAAAACATTACAAGTCTTGGAAGAGATTTCCAAGTCAATGTAACTTAAATTTTAGGTAGGTACGGGAACAGATTAAATAGGCTTTATTGGATATCTTTAAAAAAAGGTACCCAAGTATGTATATCCGTAACAGTAAAGTTAAATGTAATTCAACAATTGAATGATTTTACAAGCTGAAATAATATTTCTATACTATACTCATGAAGTTTGAAATATATTATTATAATAGTCAGAACATCTCAAAAACACTTATTTGTTTGATAATTTTAATAATTCGTAATAAAACAAACATGGGAAAAACTCTATATTATTGTTGCTAGGCTAATCACAAGATCGCGATGCCCCTTTCCGTGCAAGGGTGCAAAATTATGAATGGCAAACATGAAAATTGCAATTAGGGCTGTCGTGTCAATCAGCTGTATTACAGTAGTTATTATTTAACACTTTATTGTACATACATAGCAACATTATACAATAAATAAGAAAAGGGAAAACCCTTTTCTTATTTTTTATATGAAAAATCATATGGTAGTCAATGTTTGTACAATGAGCGGCCTTATCGCCGTGTCCGTACAGAGCGCTACATTGTTAACCCCTAGAACTTATGTATGTACTGACTTGTTGTTTTTCAGAGTACACCTATGTGTCATGCATTAATAATTTGAATTGAATTGAATTGATTGGTCTCTAAAGAGGGATATTATCTCGAACGATATTATGATTTATAGTTAAAAATACACGCAGCACGGTGGAAGTAAATACCCAAAAGCTATAGATACAAAATAAAAAATAAAGAACAAAGAAATTTATACTATTAGATCGCAGGTCAATTAAAATTTATGAAATTTTGGTATTTGTAGTCAGTTCATCCATTGCTTATAATTATGATGACGAATTTGCCTTAACAAAATATTTAAAAAAAAATCTTTCATTGATGACACTGAGGACACGACTTCAATATAATTATATCAACTCCAGTTAACACGAACTTTAACAAGGCCAGTGTTTGCATTCAAAGGATCTGAAAGGCAATTGACAGCTTTTCATTAAAGGACCCAACAGCCAACAGTTTCTTGGAAACATTGCGATTGGCCGATTGTCTACAAATCGTAGACGATAGAATTAAGTTATGATTTTGTCGCTCTTAATTTGAATTCAGTGAAACTACAAAGACGTACAATATTCAAAATTATTAACACTAAATATTTTCAAAACAAATCCCATTTATTTTAAGCTTTTAACATCATTGTTAGTGTTCTCGCCGAATTTAACACAAATAAATACAATTTCGTAATTCAGAAACAGGCTAGATAAATAGATACTTATTTCTAATCCCGACTGGGAAAATCTTTGTTATAGGATTATAATTTGTATTACAAATATATTTTTATAAAAATATTTAATACTAATGATCGAAACTCATATCATCTGAATTTATAATATCACTAATAATACACCTGGTATAATAAGTGTCTGTAAACATACTATATCCAGCAAAGCAAGGCAAATCCTTACCGAAAAAGGAGAATATATGCTACAGAAAAAAAAATGTAACTAATATTTAAAACCATTATTATTACGCTTAGGATCGGAAAAAGAAATTATAATAAAACTCAAATTGCTCATTAAGTGTTTTTATGATTTATAAGGTTATACGCAACTTATGTAATTTACCGGCAGAATTACTAAGTTAATATATTCTGAGTTAAGGTTTTATTATATACACTTTAATATTCACAAAAGTCCACTTGGAGATGATTTTCATTCATTTTAATCGTTTTGAAGATATAAATTATAGAGGGTATAATTATCTATTTTGATTTGTTACTGTTATTTGCTTAAATAATGAACAACTTTATGGTACGGTACAATAACAAATAAATAAATATAATTATGGTTATTTACCAATACTTGTTACTACTTAATACTAAACGATGAGGCAATGAGGGAGATTTAACAATTGATCGATTACATTTTTTTAAATTCCAGTTTGATTTTAAGACAAATATTGTCTTAAGGTACAATACGAACTCTAAAACTTTCAAGGAAAGAAGAAATTCATTAAGTCCTTTCAGGATTTCGGAAAACATATGCAATTGTAAAGGTGAACATACCACAATTTTTTACCCCTATTTATATTACATTATATTATTGAATTTAGAATTGAATTTATTAGATAGTAATTACCCGTCTTATTGGCCAATTAATCCGAGATCGGAAAAACATTCAATTAAAGAAAACATAAAAAAGTCCTTTTTTCGATCTTTTTCTTTATTTTATTTGTTTAAAGTTTTTGTTTGTAGTTCCTATATGTCGCAGCAATATCGTATAACACACTACATTTAGACGCACAACGTCGTTGAAAAACGTCGATGCAATGTAATGCAGCTACCTCACGTTCGACATGTCTTTTTTAAAGGCCTTCAAAACAAGGGGGTCTTCAATTCGGTTGTTGGTGATTTTCTTGTCTGTATATTATATCTTTCCAACAATTGAATTGAAAAGTGAAAATAAAATTTTGGAAAATATAGATCAATGTGATTTCTTTTAGTTGCGTGAAAGGGTCAAATCTTTCATTAAAATCATTAACTTTAATTAGTCATTGAAATCGCGATTTAATCAAAATCAAAAAAAGATGAGACGCTTCATATTTTACAACACAAAAACGAAATTCCGAGTACAGTCGATCCCACGGTATTAATTTTTGAAAATTTATATTTTTTAGGCTAGTGTCTATTTTCATTGCTAATTAGGGTTCATATTTCAATCATTTCTCACAGATTTTAAGGAGAAAGGTTGTAATAGAATCAACTTAAAAATGAAATCTGCGTAATCCAATCACATGGACTAACGGATCTGTTTATAACTTAAGTATAAATTTGTAAAATACTTTATTAAAATTCATTCGAATAAAATATATTTTGTTAAAGTTGATTGTTTCGTTACTTGTTTCAATTGATTTGTTTATGACTAAACCAGAACTTCGGCATCAAGTGAAATATTACGTAATGGGATATGTCCGATTATAATAAAATAAATCCGATAGTGCCTTTAAATTGAGAAGTGCTTTTAAATTAACTTTTGTCTATAGAAAAATGTGAATGTAGATTTCGTATACGGGCTAAAAATAACAATTATACTCCCTATCTTATATAGTGGCGTTTGCTATATATAGATACTCACTTATATTTAACAGTATGTAAAAAAGCTGAATTTGAAATATTTCATATATTATGACAAGATTCGAAGCCTCATACGTAAAAAACCATCCGTAGATATTTTATTTATTGAAATCTAGCATCAACAGACATATTTTCCTTACATCTACTCAGAGCACGTTTATCGTATCCGCAAATTGGGAACAGGAAAACGCGAAGATCCACGACAATTGGTGGTGTAATGACGTCATAGCATACAAGTGCGATACTATATCTTTGTCATGACTCATTTTGACAGACGCACTAATCCGTATAAGGCGATCGGTATTGCAGTATTCTGTTATTATGACAATCGAATTTAAATAGATGGGTAGATTATCTATAATAAGTACTGTTTATAGCAATCAAAAACACGTTTTTTTTTATAAATATTATTTTGATCATTTTATTGTTCTATATATAATATATACCTCCCCATCGATGGGCTCGAGCCTAACCTAAATTAGGGCGTGGAAAAAATAAATACTAGATTATATAATATTGTGCATTAATAATGGCGTTGTGAATGAATACGCACATTTGTATTGTTTTTTTATTATCAGTATTGTTAACTTGTTTGCAATGATTTGAAACTTCTTTGTATAAAAAGAAAATACTATACACTAAATGTTTTTAAGAGGAGCTAGTCCGATATTATTAATTTAAGTGAAATATGGGCTTGTTACTTTGAACAAATGGCTGAATCCATTTCACCGAGAACAAAAGCGAGTCCCCAGCTCGTTTTCTATGGGGCTTAATAACCCGTCATCAGCTTAGCAGCAATGGCCGGCAGACATTTGACGTCACGGCGAACCTCCGTGGACACGATAGCGTTAATTAAGCTTAATTGAAAGTATTGAAACCGTACACAAATGCCGCTGGGAAATTTTGAACATCATAATAGGAGCGGCAGCATGACAACCAAACACAAGTTATAATTTATAAGGTACTTGCCATTGTTATTTCTAATTATACACAGAATATTTAGAACAATATTACACACAACAATTGCATACAACAAGGCCTAGGTATCTTATCGACCAAGTCATACTATGGCCATGCCAGGCGTGTTCACTCATTAGAAACTGACGTCGACAGGCACTTATTATATTCAACAGGCTCTGATTGAATAATAAAAAGTGACAAAGTGAAATGACACATTAAAAATATGTTTAAAACTTAAATGGGAACACGCAATTCCCGCTCGCGCAAAGGGAGCGTTGCCAGAGCAGGAATTTATAAATAGTATATGCATTGCATAGACTCAAATACGCTAAATATAATAGATATCATACATGAAAAGGCTAATAACATATAGTCATGAAATATATGGACTTGTAAACAAGTATAATCATTCTTAATTACGTTTATCAAACATTCACATTTCTTTAAGTTATCAATCAGTATTAAAAATATATAATATAAAAAAAAAATATTTTTTTCACACACCTATTATCTATTTCAAATTAAGCATCGTTAAAAGCTTGTGTTATGGATACTAGATAACGGAGAAATATAGATAGTAATATGTATATAAATATTAGAAATAAACTAAATAAACATACATGACTCGTGAGCAAATATTCGTACTCATCATTTAAAAACTGCCACTTCCGGGATTCGAACCCGTGACCTCTGACTAAGTAGTCAGGGGTACTGACCACCCAACCATATGGTCGTCAAAGATATTTCTAATATTAACCGAACTATTGACTGGTAATTTGATTCTTTTAAGAAAAGTTCAGTGCCCGACACTCTCATTGGTGGTCCCTTATTGTTATAGTACTAGATAATACGGTTGAACTCCTGATCTATCACCTCTTACCTGACGACCTTGATCGGTCGTGACAACCTCCCCACGGTCTCATTTTGACATACTATATGGGTACCTAATAATATTTCATGTTGTTTGGTTGATACCTAATAGGGTTACATAATTCAATTCCTTTTTTTATAAACTAAATATATATTTTATGAAATAAAACAAATAACTATTGTGTGCTTTTTTGAGTTATCAACTTGCTTATACTTTTAGGAATGAAGATAATGGAACATTAGGTGAACCTAACATCGTTCAGAAAGTTTACGTTCTAAATGTGGAAAACCAGCTTAGTGCATTAATAGCGAAACGTCCAAAGTTGACTCGGACGGGCTTATGGAAATTTAAAAACGGGTTTACTCAATTCAAAACGGAAATTGTTATTTTTGAGTAGGTGGACGGTAAAAATTGGATTGTGTATCTGTAGTTTTGGTAAGTAAGTACCTACTTCTGGCTGATGTGATGACACACTACTCGACCATGAGACTTTCATTTTTAAATTTACCATAAATAGCATACAGTGAGTCATTGTTGACTAGACAAGACACTACAGACTTAACGTTCAAAATGAAATTTTGAACTAAGTACATTGTTTATGAAAAGGTTTGTTAGTGTTTTCGTCGTCGTCGTACAATAACAAACAAATTATTATTAAAGTTTACGCTCTGCTTGTCGCCGTAAGACCTTGGAGATTGAAACCAAATTAAATGTAGTGGAATATACATCCAGTACGACTATTCAAAGGCTGGATCACATGCTATATTTAGGTACACGAGACATACACGAGACGTACAGACACAAGAGGAATTTTCGTCACAACTTTCCCACTTACCTTACTTGAATAAAATAAAACTATTGCAAATAAGTCTACTAGAACTTTTACTTAAACATCCGCTCCAATATGATTATAAAAAACTTAAAATCTGTAATATAGTACTGGTCAAACTTATTATAGAGCATATCATAACGTAACAATTATAATAGAGCAACTAATTAATAATAAACATAAAAGGGTAAGGGAGCGCCAAGAACCAACCCAAGCAGCTAAGTTACTTAGCTAGTTGTTCCGAAGGTTAAAAATTATTACGGTAGACGGGATAGAAGATGGCCAACGCCCATATACATATACTAACGAGCGTTCCCAGGGTTTATCACAAAAAGGCACTAATAAAAATCATTTAAAAAGTAAATAAAACATTATGTCACTGTGTCCTTAGTACAGTCACTTATGTCACTTATGTGAGTAGTTAGTAAGAAAGAAATAATAGAACTTGTAATCCTGACAAACTGTTACACTGTTTGGCAGTCTTGAAATGCGTGTTAATGTTTAATTCGTTTTAAATGATTAAAAAAAATTGCTCGCCTCTATTTGTTCACTACTCGTTTTAGAGCTTAATTTTTACATGCTGCAAGATGATTAGAAATAAATACGCTTTTTTGGTTTTAATAGTGAAATAAAATTTCTTACAAAACCTATCGCACTCAAGTATTATCAACTTCTCATTATTATTGAAACGAATATCCACTACAACGCTTATAAAAATACTTAATTTTTATTCATGCTGTATGACAATTTAAATATCTTCCTGGCTACGGTAATTAATCTATTTTTAATACTGCCAGCTGGCAACAGAGGCCAATGTTATGAAAACATAGATTGTGAACATGTGAGTATGTTCACACTTCGTTTAAATAGGTATTTGGCAACAAGAAGCCGTAAATTCTTTACATCAGTAGTCTTTTTAATAGTTCAAGTTTAATCAACCTTGTTCAACCAAAATAAAATAATACAAATAAGAAATAATATCGACATCGGGCAAAAAAAGGAAAGATTAAAATCAAATAAATTTAACATTGCAAAGAGTGATTTATTGATAATGAGAATATTATTATTTTTTGGTTAAAAGTTAAGTAAGTATAACTTATTTCTGACGACTTTTTCTTGTTTAAAACTGCGAACCCGGTTTATTTAGTTTGACGAAGACACTTATTACTGACTTTGAAAAGTACTTTATATTTTTACTTGATATTTTTGTATGAAACAAATGCGAATTAATGTTCATCCGTGTTTTTATCACACAATAGGTGCGACTAGAATGGCGTATTAAGGTACAATGCCTTATAATCACAATTATTAACATCGGGTCGTTAATTTTATGGAATATTTTAAATGAAGATTTATGACGCTTAACGACTTTTCTTCGCATTAAGTACCAGCGAAAGTTAGCAACTATTTCGGGCTACTTTTGACTATCAAGATAAAATAAATTTCCGAATAATCAATACTTTTACGACGATATTTTCGGTTCTGTAACAGGCCTGGCATAAATTTTCACGTCACATCAATTTTCTATGGTTCGATACTATACCTTCCGATTCATAAAATTGTAATTAGTGACAGTTTAATTTTAGTAGGTACAACATTAACATCATACAATAAACGTGTATTGTGCCCACATTGTATACATGAAAGATAGGAATCTTAATAACAATACAAAGCCCCAAGCAATATAATTTTGTATTGGACGTGGATGACTACAGCAACCACCCCTCCGCATCCTACTAAGTGATCAGAATCACACACCTGGTGCCTTTCGATGGTCCCTTATCAGCTTTCTTCAATTCGTCGTACTATAAAATTATTTTCGTTTATTAACCAACCAAATTATTCGTTTTGTAACTGTATAATAAGGATGTACTTTGTCTCAACATTAAAATACGATGTATTTAATTTCCTTACTAATAAGATATGCAACCACGAGCTAACTCGTGGTTGCATTTACGAAAATCATTATCACTATCAAAAACCAGTTTTATGGCCACCCGAAAAATTCAATTTTCAAGTCACGCGTGTAACTGTTCTTTAGATGATCAGATAATGGTTGCATATCTATCAAACTATCATTATCAATTAATATATTTGGTTCACAGAAAAGGCATTTCGCAGTGCCCGAAAAATTGCAATATGCTTTTTACACTATACACCTTGATTTGCCTTCTATGATCTGATCTGATCTAGATCTGATCTCAATAGTCGCGATGCAAAGTAATTACGAGTCTATACACACGGCGGCATATTAGTAAACGCGCCTAAAAGCGAATTTCACGATATAGACGAGCTTTGGACGTAATGTTGCGTGTAGGGAATGGAATAACAGCAAGAACTATTCCCAACACTTCTGGATCGCGGTATTTGCAGGATAAATACTCATCATCCTGGTACTTTGGAAATAAATCATCAATTAAGAATCAAATCCAATGCAAAAGTGTAAAAGAAATTAAGAAAAACTTAAATAAGTGACTTATTTTTCAAGTCTTTATTAGGAACAATATAGGTACTTATTACTCTCATTAAATATGCCAAAGTTAAATACTAAATAAAAACTTAGTAATAAAATTATGTTAAAATGCTTTAAAATGACCATTTCAATCACCATATGAAATGTACTTAATTATTTATAATACAATTATTTCTAAAGGATTTTAATCATAGTATATACATAAGATCATAATAATATTGATGCTAATAGAACTGGTATTGGTATCTGGTTGTCAGACTAGAATCAGATGGAAGAAGTAAAAATTATTATTTAAGAAGGTAGATTATAAGGGAACTGATTAGAATCTTTTGCAACTACTGAATCTTTTAATATTTGAGTCCACACTGATGGATGAATAAAAAGCTACCCAAAGAAATTTTTTGACAATTCAACTTGGGTTATTCAAATTATTTTTCATCAGTTAAGATATTATTCACTACCAAACTGACTTTTATTTTATGTAAAATATGATAATAAAGTTTTATACAATTATGTAACATATCTAAAAGTAATAATTTTTCAATTTTAATCATTCACTTAATTTCTCTGGCACAGATAATATGGTACATAGTATTTTATATTGTTACAGTTATAGGTATAGGTACTGGTTTCTAAAAAACAGTTTAAAATACTAATTTGTGTTTGGACATAATATACCCTTTTGATTATATTTATGGTACAATTAAAATTTATTGTATTGAACATTCATATTTTTGTTAAGAACATAATACTTTCCCTTAATAATTAATAATAATTTTGAGTGACTCACAAGAATGACGAGGGAGAAATAGTGTTAACAAGTTATTTAACCAGATATATTAACAAAATGTAATATGGTGAAACCAAGTATAGTACACAGTTTTTAAAATAAAACCTGTACACAATATGAATTTTTTGAAAAGTTATAATTGTCTGTCTGCTCACAACAGTTTTCATAATTCTTTAATAATAGTAGTAAGTAGTAATATTAAAACCAGTAATGTAAGTGATAAGAAATAAATGAGTATCATGAAAATAATGTGTGATAAATATATTGTAACTTTGTGCATATCCCACTACTTGCATCTAGGTGGAATGTAGTAGGCTCGCTTGCAATTTTGATTAATATCAATGCAACAACACCTATAAGGTGAATTGTACAAATATGACTTGCATTGTTTGTTTTTGAAGGTTATTAAATAATTATCTGTAGAAGGAAAGAAAGATAGTGTTGTAAATGAACCAATCACATAAAGATGCTTATGAAGATAAAGTTATAACATGTATGCTTAAATATTTACGCAATGATGATTTATTTTGACAGAATTACTTACACCACCATGCCATAGGCTCCTTCGCCGATGTATTGGAGATTTGTATATCTCGGACCCACTTCAAAAACCTGCCCACGGACAATTTCCGCGTTAGGGTTGGTGCCCGCAGCGCCTGCAGCCTCTGCCATCGCGTTATACTCCAGCCAAACACTTAGCTCAACTGTTAACAGTAAATCCAGGCACTATTTCTCTAATCAATCACAAAATTTCACGAGGATCACCGTTTACCAGCACTTATAGTTTCATAAAGTAACCTAGAACCAGCAAATAACTCAAACAAACTACTATTATTCGACCTACATCATCCACATTCCACTTTAAACGAACAAAATCATCCACTTGTCACTGGCCTATCATTCTGTTCGCCGTCACCCAAGAGTTGGACAACGACAACTCGGACACGGACACTCCCGTACAGATGCAGTACCGTTACAAAAATGAGCCAACGATAAATATGTTTCTATTCATCGCTATCTTTCTTCTGCGTTCGGTTACATATACGCATCGAAACTCCTTATCTTGTTATTTTACTAAATAAAAAATTACAGTTAAAATAATAACTAAGTAATTGAAAACGTATTATATTTATTATTTTAATAATTTTATTTCAACTTTTTTTAGTGTACAAAATAATGGAACACAGCTTAATCCATTAGAGTACGTTCACATTAGAGAAATTTTTCAACGGTTTTTACAGTTTTTTTTCTAAATCATCTAGATTTTGTATGTTTCATCTAAAATACAGAAGATAAAAGAAAGCAACTGAAGAAAATAGCTGTCCTTCTTGTATTCACATTGATAGAATAAGATGTTCTGTTCATAAATTAAAATTGTATGGTATTCGACTATTATGTTCAATAGCTGAGCGACGGTAACTGATGTCAAATTTAAAACATTTTTCAAATAGAAATGGCGTTGGTGATTATTAAAAAGCATGTTGTCGAGACTCTACTGTATAGACTTCAGTTTTCCGTACATTCTCATTATTAGCAGGAAAATATTAATTGACTAAGATAACTATATCAAGGATTAAATGTCATATCATGATTTGTGGAGTTTTTGGGGAGCAATTTCGGGGTGTGTATGGGTGTATATATAATGTGCTTTGTATTTTATTTCGTATATTGTGTCAAATTTATTTTTTGATGTGGAAATAGTATCGTTTCTTGCAAAAGGGATTGTACATCGTGTAATATATGACATACATTGATTCAGCGTTAATAAGCGGCTTGCGTGAGATTATTCAGTGTTTCATTTCCATTCATACATTTATAGGGTAAGTTCATTTATTTATAATCATCGTATCATTCCATTAACATTTGGGTATCATTTCATCGTAATTTTTAACATAACATTTTATTTTCGTATCATTTACATTCCATTTTCAATTTTTTTCACGAAAATCATTAACATAATAACGGGGCCTACTATTATTCAACAAAACCTCCTTGAGGAAAAGGAAAATATTACTCGGTTATCTCGGAGACTGAAATAAAGACATAATTACGTAAAAAATGGCTGTATGGGCTTTAGACTTCTTTGTCTTCCCTTAAACAGCTAGAATTAAACAAAACAAAAAAAGAAGACAATGCCACAGTGAATTGACATAATCATAATCTTTATAATCTGTGATTATCAATTTGTCATATTCATTTGAAGTGCATTTGATTTAAGTTGTCTTTTAATCTGTGATTTGGGAGTTAAATGGAATTAATACCCTTATTTTCAAAATAGAAATACATGTTTACGGGTTAACATTAATGTGTTGTACAACTAAGACAAACAATAAGTTTAATGGAAGTTAAACTGTCCATCGTCCCATATTCTATAGGACGATATACTAAACTATAGTAGTGTTAGTGACCTCGTCGCTTCAAGTCGAAGGACTATCGTGCAATTTGTTTAGGTATGTCGGTTTGGTCAGCCAGTACAGTTGGAAATAATTGCCGCTGTGTATACCCAGCCGGCCGTCACGGCCAGAGTAATAATTGGTGTCCAAAACTAAGCAAGGTAAAATATAACTTGCGAGCATGTTTACCCACTGAACGTTTGTAAACCGCACCTGCAATGTTTCAGAAGTTAGACGTAAAGTATTTATACTTATAATTTGAAACATATAGTTTTATAAAATTGGAGATTTCGTTTTTGATTAACTATTACAATTTGTTTAAAACAAATTTCTTGTATTTTTAAAGAATCTCTGTAATAAATAAACTATATGGTTATTTTTTAATTTTGTCATTATTATTTTCATTTTAAAAATTTCATACTTTAACTGACTTTAACATTTTTAACAGATTTTGTTGCTTAAGATCTTATTTGTAAATGTAAAGTTTGTTGCATTATTTATTTAAGCATGAAGTAAATTACACTAAAATAAATGATTTTGTAATTAGATTACATTTAAACATTATTATTTATCATTAAAATTTATTTTTATTTATTTCAAAACTTTCATTTCTTTTAATAAGATTTATTTCTGTTTTCCTGTAGTGCCATAGGTGTCAATTAATTTGAAAACCTTTGAGTTTGGTTTTTTCACACCGCAGCAGATATTCCAACTACATAAACTGCCCTAACAGTGAGTTGACTGATAGACATAGTGGTGGGCCAGGGGTGCTTCTATCATAATCTTAAGTTTCCTGTTGTAATATGAAAAGGAATGATAGTTATTTATGTCTCTAGAAACTATTGTCATTAAAATTGGTAACTGAATATATTTGTAGAATAGTGGTGGAGGACTTTGAAACATATTGATAGTAATTTTCTGAATGTATGCTCATTTACTCATTATTATTGTTGTTAATAAACCACACTTCAATAGACACTATAATTCACCAAAATTGTAATTTAAACTCCTTGATTGACATGAAAGGATTGGTTTTAAATATTGTAAACAAATATACAGAACAGATAGAATTGAATTTGCTTTTAAATTAATATACAAAAAATCAAGTAATACAAAAAAAGAATAACTTGCTAGCAGGTCAGAGTTGCTGGCCAGGTTGACTGACTAATCTTTTGTAGAATTTTTAATTTTATTTACTGACAATAATAAATTTTTTCTAAACTAAGTTTAGATTGTAGTGAATTGTGAATTGGCCATGTCTTCATCATTTAATTTTTATGTAAACATACTTTTTGAAATGCATTTATAATTAAGCATAAAATTTTGTCACAAATTTTATGCTTAATTTATTATTCATTCGGTATGGGCTATGGGTAACAAAATATTATATAAGATTATTTATATAACTTCCATTTATGAATCAATAAAAGGAAGACCAATTATGTTGATCTCTTTTTTGTTAGATGCGTCTCTCCCTGAATAGCAGATTAAGTATTAAAAGATTTTTCCAGAAATTTACTTTTGGAACTGCACCATTTTCTTTTATTGACAGCTCACATTATGCACACATAACTTATGTTCATGGAGTCAGCAAATTGCTTAGTAATACTTACACAAAAAGTCAAAATTAGCATTACCTATTATAAATGTTAATCATTTTCTTTATTGAGAATGGGAATGAAAGACATTAAACTAAATTTTATTGATATAATATATTGATAAATGCCACCAATAATATTTATATAACAAGAATGGGGGCCATTTTGGATAGCTTACCTGCTACTTCTAAATTTTTGTTCAATAAGATAGTTTTGAATCTTAATGTCAGATACCTTTCTGCAAAAATTCTGCCTAATCTGCAATATACTTATAAATTTATGATCACTTAGAAATGAACTTATTTTGAGACAGTTTAACATATAAAATTCTATTTGCTTTGGCAGCATAAGTGCGTGATGTCAGGTGAGACGCCAATCCAGTCGGCCGACGGGCTGCACACGCCAGCATATCTTTCCTGGAGGAAACTGCAGCTTAGTCGAGCCAAACTTAAGGCATCTAGCAAGACGTCTGCTCTGCTCTCGGGTTTCGCTATGGTAAGATGTTGTCATGTTGATAAAATTTAATATCTTTGGTATTTATTTTTATTTGGTTTTTGATTTGATCTTATTTATCGAAAACCATGATTTTAAAATGTGTCATATCATGAACAGCCTATATAAGTCCCACTGCTCTGTACAGGCCTTCCTACATGACCGAAACAAAAGAGGAGCTTAGGACTAACCACTATGCTAGTCTAATGTGGTTTGGTGGGTGAAGACGGTTACCGTAACAACCACGACTTAGCGTGCCCTCGGAAGCATGGAGGCACGCTAATCCTTTCGTCCCGGCACTCAAGATAACAAATTTCGGTTACCCAGTTACCAGTTATCCAGGGATCAACCATTGAGCAAGTGGCTTTGTTTTCGTTATAGAAATCAAAGCGTTTGAACCCTTACGCAAACGAGTTCCACAGCTTTAACGAGCATGGAATTACTATATTCCCTCACCTATTTATTATTTAACAATTTATGTATTAATGTATATTTCTATAAGAAATCTCTTGCACCCTTTTTTTACGAGGAGGAATCCATTTACGGACCTACCCCCCACTGGCTAAGAGACGAGTGTGTGTGGGGCTCACTTAGTACCTCAATAGAGCGGCACTGAGAATACCCACTAGAACTCTCCGGTAACTCCATTGCCCTTTACGGGGGTAACCTGGGTTTTGCACGAGCAATTCACCAGGTCTAATAGCTTGCACCCTACATATTGGAAAAGTGACAACGAAAGGTGTGGGGCGTGTACCAATACAAATATAATTAAAGGATTTCTCCTTTAAAAAGGTGAAAGTAATAAAACGACAAAAAAATATATAAAATATATATTATATTTTACCCATACATTTATAATCAAATACATACATACATATATACGCACAATATATGTTTATATTATCTGTAAAAAGAAATAATGTGCCTATGTACCTATTTAGTTTTCTTTGTACCAACTATTTTCGACAAGAACTATTTTTTACAGGTAGCCATGGTGGAGGTGCAGTTGAACCCTCCGGATTCGACAGCAGTGCCGACGGAAATGCTGGTCGCTTTTACGGTATGCACTACCCTACTAGTAGCAGTACACATGTTGGCACTTATGATAAGCACATGTATCCTTCCAAACATTGAAGCTGTGGGCAATCTACACAGCATCTCTCTCGTCCACGAATCCCCACACGAAAGACTCCATTGGTATATAGAAATTGCATGGGCGTTTTCAACTCTGCTCGGCCTTATTCTGTTCTTGATAGAAATAGCTATTCTCTGTTGGGTTAAATTCTACGATTTGAGTGCTACGGCCGCGTGGTCAGCGTGTGTCGTCCTCATACCAGTCATGATAGTTTTCTTAGCTTTCGCTATACACTTCTACCTGTCTCTCGCGACACATAAGTACGAAGTAACAGTCACAGGCATTAAGGAATTGGAATTGCTCAAGGAACAAATTGAAATGGGTGACCACGATGCGCGCATGAACAATTTGACGCTGCTTGACCAAAGTAGAGTTGTTTGATTACCGATTACGTATATTCATATTGTTCACATTTGGAATGTTTCTTACTGCGTAGTCTTAATTTGTAAACAGTTATTACACTGTTTGCTCATATTCTTGTTTCCTATATACGATTGTATATAAGCTGTGTACTTAGGCTTATAAGAATGTACTTAGTTCTATGTCAATATTAAAAACTGTACTGAACCAGATTTAGTTTGTAAACTGTAGTCATCTCTCTATATGATGTAATCTCAGTAATCTGTAGTGTTATTTACGCCCTGGTAAAAACTAGAATGAGTCCTGCGGGGCTACGTTATCCTGAGTTAAGGACGGAGAGAGAAAGGTTGTTAAGTTTTATCTATTTAGAATGTAAGAAGTGTCCACAGATTCCAAATTGACTTGCGTTTGTTACAGGCAGCATCAGAATTATTTAAAGATTTTAGATGTTAGATGTTTTAAATTTATTATAAAATTTTACAATCACTCATTTTTTAATGATTTAAGTGATGCTACAAACAACACAGGATTCTATTATTGTAGTGTAAGAATTAGGCTTCTTAAAGCATGTACATTTTTATTATTCATTCTTAGAGCTCAGATATTTTTGATGCTGACTATACAGACACATACATAGAGGAAGAGACTAAAGTCGAAAAATACCACAAACTCCTATTCTCAAATACCCAATACACAACGAATCTCTTCGATGTCAACATAACTGTTTATAAATAATTTAATAAGACAAAGTTACCGAAATCTGTAAATATACCTTCCACTTTCTATTGCGTTGTGCGAGAAGTGAGAAGTTGAAGGAAGGCGAGTGAGTTAAGTTAGCAGCACCAGCGACCGAGACGTAGCGCTATGCGTAACAGCACGGCTTGGGCCTGTCGCGTACGGCGGCGCGGATCTATGTAAACACTAATACAAATCTTCATAAAACACATATGAAGATTTGTATTAGTATTTACATAGAGCACATTATAAATGTGGAACGAATGCCCACGCTGACGTCACGCGCTCGCGTCCCGCTTGTGTTTGCAGCGAATTTTTTATCTGACGCTGAAGTCACGCCAACACCCCGTTCAGCCCGCTGAGTGTTGCTAGTTTTAGTTGACAGGTAGGTTACTGTTGCAGAGTGTGAGAGAAGCGGTGAGTAGTGACAGTAGACAACAGTAGTTAGTTATGATATAGTCGATTATTCCAATTATACTTTTCTGTAGTGGTTATCGTTGCTTATTATCCAAAATGCAGAACAGCAATTATAAGGCTATTGTTATTTAAGATTATAATCGACTTAATTACTCAACACAGAACGAGAACACAATGCGCACATGCAGAGGACTAAGATTAACAGTTGTTCCCCTTCACTACACGTCTTTCAGTTTCAGTCTGTCTGTAATATGTACCTACCTTTGACTGTCCTATTGACATGCTAACGTAACAATTTTGTCCCGTTTTCTATGACCAGTTTCGTTTCGTAACGAATTGTAATCTTAAATCATAATAGTCATATAACTGCTGTGCTATATATTTTAAATAAAGCAAGCGGCAATAATCAAAACACCGCTGCTTTCACACATTGCAACAGTTACCCTTAGAAGGTTTCAAAAACCCATGTGAAAAATTTGTTTTTATGTTTAACGTTTAATTTACAGTTTAGGGAAATTATTTTAAGAGAATTCATTTATCAGGGTTATTTTCTTTTATTTATTAGATAATAAAATATATACGACTTCCAATTGTAAGGATTAAATATTCATTGTTAATTTTGAGGTAATTAAAATAGTATTTAAGAATAGTTTTTTGTCAATTTAGGCATAAGGACATATAAGAAAATGTTATACATATGTCTGCATACATGGCAGTGTGCCATTATTATAATATTAGTAAGTATCTAGTTATTACTCAGTTTCCTTTTTTATATTATAAAATCATTATCAATACAACCAGTTTCATGTCAACTTTGTAAGGAGAACCTCGATTTAAAAATAATACAAAACCCAACACAAAGGTGATGATTACACCACTTCTTTCCTCTAGTTTTTAATATCAGATATGCGTTGTAACTGAAGTAATACAGAGTCATAACCGTAAGTCTTTCTAACATTCTAAAGTTGTATACTTTAAAATTTGGTTCATTAAAAACTGTCTCTTTTAAGTAGTAAGTAATGTTTCCGTGTTTAAATTTCTCTGATAATTTTATTTGAAAATGTCATTCATATAACAATATTTTTTTCTTTCTGTATGTGAAATTGCTGCGTTAATACCAAGAATATATGTACGCCTATACGAATCGGTTTTAGTTTTGATATTAAACCATTCGTCTAAGCGCTATATTCTATTGTAAAAAGGTAAGGATCAAAGGTACAATCATGTCCATATGCGCATAACTTATTGAGAAATGTCTTTAAATTGACTTATTGTTAAAAAATCTAGAAGGAGCCATTTTTATTGGTATTCAGCTCAAGCTCAATATTCTTTAGGTGATTTGGTAACTGTAAGTTTATTTGATTATATACATATATAGCTCCTTATTTTGCAGATAAATCTATGTATAAATTTATAAGAAATCTTTAAACACAAAGCCACGTCGATAGATTTTGTATGCTTCGTCAGTTATCTCGAGCTGTATACATATACTATACAGCTCGTTATAGCTCGAAACAACCAGAGAAAACTTTTTCGTATTCCTTGTACTACGCGTGCTAACTGTAAAAATTTCCTATTAATGTTAGACTGATTGCATTGTGTTTTATTTAAATCTTTCTTTATTTATTACAATTAATTATTTCTTTACAACATTCATTCGATAGTGTGACTTTGATTAAACTAAGGTGGCGTGTTTATCCATGAGTAAGATTTGCACAGTTCATAGGATGTGTCCTATGCAAGAATATAACATCGTTATGCTCAAGCCTTTATTTATCTTCTACTTAGATCATGCTTTACGGATACTAGATGAAGAAAAAATACTTAAATCAAAAGCTATCATTATAACAATGAAGTCAGTCACTAATGGTGAATCAATAACGTCAGAGGTTCTGTTTTTATTCCGACCCTGGTTTAATGTTGAGGTTGTCTCAATTTTGTTGATAATAGTAGACAGAGACAGCATTTATTTCATAATAGCTGTTTTTTATTAAATCTATATGTTACTCTATTAACAACAATAGCCATGAGCTTTAGATGTTTCTCCATTTATTGCTTCGTCACAAGCCTCATTACGGAAATCGTTTAATTCTTAAAGCAATAGTAGATTACCATTGGAGTTATACTTATAGAGGTAATTAGGGGTGGAGGACATAATTAGAGGTTGGTCTATCTTAAATAGCTTATAATTGTTATATTAAGCAAAACCTTGCAAGGCCCTATAAGGCTCTTGAAATTACACAACTGCGAAATATTTTCGGTATAACTTCATTATTGCGCTTTACCATGTGCCTTCTTTGATAAGGCTTTTGCCAATAGACACTTTAATTGCTCACGTTTTTATTTATTTATCGCTTTACTTATAAACGCTTATTAGTAAAAATTTTAGTAGAAACAATACTAAAAATAATCACTTTATTTCTTCTCTCACAAAGTATTATTTATTATCTTAACCCAGAGCTTCCAAGTCTATGAGAGACTAGCATCTAGAAGGCCTGTCTGTTAGGACTGTTAGCAAAGAGATCACTTAGGTGAAGAATAAATAATTTAAGTCGTTCCTTTTACTCCTATATCAATTTAAACCATGTTACACAGTTTTAACTAAAATAGGTCATCTATACAGCGTTTACAAGTAAGACTGATTGTGTATTTAAGGGCACTGCCATAATTTATATCTTACTTCCCGTTCAGAAGACAGTGCAGGACAAAAATATCAGCTTATATTGATTTCACGAAAGGTAAAATTTTAAAACTGAAAATACGCATAGTATTTTGCGATTTAACTAAGCTAACAGCGCTATCTTCCAGACAACCTTCTTATAATTTTGTAGAATATATTCGTTCAATTTTACACTTATCATTTGGTTCTCTCTTTGCTTTTGAACGGGCAATATATATTTACCTTCTTTGGCTAACAAGCCATATTCGATATTGACTATTTGTTACTTAATCCAAAAAATAAAGAAGATATTCTGTGATATAATTATGACATATATCGATTTAACGATTTTATTTATTAGCATTAAGATTTACTTTTTCAAATTTTGTAACCCAGAAACAAAAAATATTGAAATGTAATGTGTATATTATAAGTAAATTGTTTGAATATTATACCTTATTAAGTTGTATACAGATCTGTGGTACGAAAATTAATACATTTGATCGATGCAATATTTCAGTTTTTTGTCTATATCCCCTACCTTCTGTTTCAGCCAAAATTCGCTTTCTTCTAAAATACTTCTAGAATCTTGTAATTCTTCCTATAAAATGAAAGTAGAAAAAGTATAATGAAAAGGCTAAGCTTACACAAGTGATAAAATTAAAATAATAATAATTACTCTTAAAATTGGGTATGGTGTGGGCAGGCTGCAGCACTGTCTTATGATGATGTCAGACATCTTGGATTTGACGCAGAGATTGCGCACCCAGCATCCTTCCTGCAACTGGCCAGTGTGCATGTGGTAGAAACGGCCGAGTCCATGTTTCTCGTCATCTTCCCAATGGCCTTCGTAACGGTTACCATTTTCTGAAGTGTAGGAATATTAATGACTCCGAGAGCCTAGACAATATGTCTCGATGAAAGCAATCGAACGCTAAAAGAAAAATGATGTACATTTCACTTGATGATAGCTCGGCGAAGGATTATGTCAAATCCAATACATTTTTCATTTAGCGATTCGATTCAATCTTAGACAACATGTTGTCAAGGAGATCAGGCTCCACCCAAACGAGCCACCGACCACAGTCACCGGTGGCTGTGACAATCAGTTGAGTCACCGAGTTATTTGCAGTTTCATTGCTATTTTACTATAATGTTATTATAATACTTGCTCTTTGATACAGCAAGGGAAAGCTCAAGGGTTTCCACTTTAAATGTCAAGCCACCAATCACATCCATTTGCGCAGTACCGAAGGTGGCGCATGACGTAGACTGTTTGTGATCGGTGGTTTATTTGTGCGGACCCTTAGGATGCACATATATGAAGACCATAATAAGACCACATTAATTATATTATTGAATATGTCCGATGTCGATTAATCATTGATATTCATATTTTATTGTTTAAGATTGGATTATCAGCCCTGATTCTGTAGTAAGTGAACACACACATACAACCGTAATTTCACAAATTCTAACTTCACATACACTATCTCCAAATTTCAGTTCAGTAAGATATCGCGTTCGTTCATTTTGGGCTGTAGTGTTAATAAAATAACCATGGTATAAGCCGTGTATTGAGTGAATTATTTCTTTTAATTGAATTTAAAATGGCTTCTTGGGAACTTGACGGAATAAGATTTTTTATTGTAGAATTATAGTTGCGCAATGGTAATTAGTATAAAAGGCTATAACAGCTAATATATAGCTGTTGTATTCACTTGATGATTTTACTTATCCTAAGAGTTGAATTTATAACAAATACATCAAAATTTGCTGCCTCGTTAGAAAAACCACTGTTGAAAGATCGCCTTTAGATGTACGTGTGGTTCAAGTGTTGCTTTTTTACTTTGTAGCTTGTATATTAGTCACGACTGTTAAAGGTACGACAAAGAAATTTGAAGGGATATTCCCAAGGATCAGGAGAGTTTGAACCGGACCAATTACTATTAAGAATAAAATTAAAAGCTTTAATTATTCTGATAATCATAAATTTGTGATTTAAAAAATGAGAACCTTAATTCGAAAAAAGTTCCAGTATTGAGCTGAACAATGTTGCAGTGGCTCAGATCAAATCTTTCCGCTAATGTACTCGAAATGGTGTTGCGGCCTGGATCCTGCCTACCAAGAAAGCGCCTCACTTGCGCCTGATATTATAAGTGTAGCGGCTGCGTCATAGCGCTACAAATTAATATAGAGTAACCAAGAAATGGTTGAACAGCAAAAGTACTACAATGTGAACAATACTAATCACGTTTATAAAATTTTCGAGTCACACCAGTGTATATACAAGGTCCGACATGATACAGTCCTCAACAACACCACCTTGGCGGAAGATCTTTCCTTTTCGCTGAAGTTGTACTGTTTTGCGTATAATTCACCCACAAACGGCCCGTGTAAATAGATGTACAATATGCCCAAAAAGGGTATCACATCTTCACTTCCCGAATACAGCATGGCACGAACAATCAACGACATACTTCAGGTCCGTAACAAATAAATTATATAACGGGCTTATAGGCTACCTACTGTATTTACTTAACTTGGCTAATCCTCTGTTTCTTACCTTGAATAAACATGCCCAGTCCCCCTTTCTTGCTCATGTTCCAATAACCCACATAGTAAGTCCCGTTGGCGTACCACATCTTGCCGTACCCGTGACGTGAGCCTCTCTTCCAGTGCCCAAAGTACACGTCACCGTTAGTGTAATACCGCCAACCGACACCTTCCGGCTTGCCCCTGACCCAGTCCCCTCGGTACTCAATACTGTACTTCCCGTTTTCTAGACGATTACTGAGCGTGCCAAAGCCGTGTCTGATTGTATACAAAGACAATATTGTTTTACAATGAACACATGCAAGTTATGGCAATAAATGAAACATAAATAATCAGTGTTTGAGTTGCTCTACTCCTACATTAGGAGACGTAGAAAGGGAAATCTCCTGAGTTGCGTAAGCGCGCTAGGGTAAAATTTATAATCAATAAGAAGACGGCCACTGCGGACAACTACTTAATTAAATGACCTTTACATTAAATTCGCAGATTTTCATTTTAATTTCCTTACCAGGCGCCAGTAGAGGTATTTGGTAAAGACATACACCCACCTAAATCCGCGATACCAGTCTCCTTCGTACAACTTCCCGGTGATAGTTAAAAATGATCCTTTGCCTGATAAAACAGATTATAAATTTGAAAGAGATTAATTTTAGTTATAAATGATTAAATAAAGTTTAATTAAAAGACTTAAGTATTTTTTTTAAAGTTCACTGTACACAGACTTCAAATCGACTTATGAATCAGCAAAACGAGTTATAAATATTTGGACAAGTTCAAATATAGTTACTTAATAAATTGTGTATTATAAAAAGAACAAGAGTTAGATAGAGATAGAGAGAGAGAGAGAGTTATAGGCTCCAAAAGCGGCACGTTGAAACGGGCCATTAACAACCTTGGTTTATGCTGGGTTTTAATAAACTATTAACGGCTATAAGGCGTTAAATTTTGACATATTGCACACGTATAACGTGTAAAAATTAAACGCTTTGTAAGCAAAACTATCTGTAGATAGATTATTGAAATCCAGTATTTGTCTCACTTCGCTTTTTCCTTTCACATACATAACCATCTACCTCATTATACTTACAACACCATTGCAAATAGTAACAATAAGTAAATCATAAAATCTACGGCTCAAAATTGAACCTAATTACTACTTAACAATAAAGTATAAATCAGTGACCGTACTGAACTCATCTAGGTCACAATCACAATAGTGTAGATAAGTAACGGATAATAAATTGCAAGTAGGTATTATTAACCTATTGTTTATATTTTATTAATCGACAAAATGATCATAACTTTGTATACCTAATATATTTAGTATATTTTAATAGCTATAATTGCCTGCCTCACTAGGATAGTCACTGTCATATTAACTTGTGATTGAGAACGTTAAAAACAACCCGTAAAGCCAAGTCTCATTCTTTAGCACTTGGGAGGTGCTGTGGATTTTATAACACAATAAGACCCACAATCAGAAACTAGGTACGCAAGCAACTATGGCATCGACTCCCGGTTCTATCAGACTGACTAGTGTTAGTTGATTTGTTCGTCCAGTACATGCAACAAATTGTAACGTCCCACTCACCACTGCGCTAACGCATCCAACGGCATTTTCGCTTTTACTTTTAACAGCACAGTGGATATGAAACTATTATCCTAGGTTTTATGATACTACTATATACTTAACGCACCATCCTTTAAGTCCTGTTTCCAGTCGCCAACATATCGATCGAATCTAGAGGTAAATATCGCATGGTGTAGACCATTTTTCACTGATTTCTTCTCAGCATCTATCAATAGTGGTGTAAAGTTACGTGGTTTTCTATAAAATGGCATGATTTAATAAAAATAATTATAATAAACATTTCATTTTAAAAGCACGAAAATATATGCCGACAGATTGACAATGTCATGTAAAGTAACTTAAAAAAGTTCATAACATAAAGGCCTCATACTGTAGCATAAATAATAACTGACAAAAAGCAAGTGGAATTATCATGTTATGACCAGAAGAACAGGAATCAAGATCTGGAAATGAAAAAAAATCAATTTTATGAAACTATGAGTGAATTTCCCATTGGCAATGAATGAACAATGAACGTATTGCTGCAAGGTTTGAGCCCCCAAAGAAATAATTCCAAAGGTTTATGTAATTTTATTTCGGGTAATAAACGATTTTGTTTATTAAATGTAAAAATAATACAAGAATTCTTATAACAACTATATTTATATTAACAAACATGATAAACTCACTAATCTAATCACGAGGCTCCATGCGCCTTTCTCAAGCCTCTACTAAGTTCTATCAACTGCTGATAATATTCCCTGAAGCCCTGCAATGCGAGCTCTTGTTGACTCTTCATTGCAGAGTTGCTAACGATGTACTTCTCCATGCACTCTACACATTTATTATCGAGCTGAATGTCTTCTTCTGTAAGTTGACTCGGTTTGCTTAATTGCACTGGTGTGGGAATAATCTGCGAAAACATACTCAAAATTAATTAGGATTTTACTGGATTATATTATGAACTTGCACATTACAAAAAGAATTGAATTTGAACACTTCCGTCTGAATTTCCTAATTAAAATCGCAGTAGGAATGTTGTGCATAACCGTCCATCCCACAATCTCGTAAATATTGAATTGTGAAGTATTTAACCTTTCATTTAATTCTATTTTTCTTCCCTTCGATGAGGCATACACATTAATTTTATTGAAGGTATTTGATATCAAATAAAAGTACACTGTTTCTTTTGATCGACTTTTAGGAACAAACGCTATCTACATTAGCTTTGCGTTGCCAGTCCCATTACATGGTGATGATCAAATGTGACCTCTTTTATAAGCAAAATATATAGAAACATGGCAAATCAAAAGAACCTCGCCCGGTGTGGACATTTGCAATAAAAAGACATTTTCTATTTTATTATATAAAGAAGAATACTTAGCAATATTTGAAGCTATTGCACCATTAACAGTGCCTCTACTTAAGTAACTTTTACTTCTTCTGATACAAAATATAACAAACGAGAATGATCAGAACATAATTAGTTTTGGATAGGTACATACGTACAGTTTACTGAGTGATTATTAAATAATTTCGATTAATATTATCTGTGTTTAGAAATAAAATAATTTTTGTTTTTTTTTTCACTCATCAATATTCACTTTCAAAGTAGGTCTTCATATAATTTCTCTGAAGTCAGAAAACAGTTTTTACTAATTTTATGTCGCAGTAAGACATCTACTAAGATCGTTACTTTTCCTAAATAAACTATGGCTGAATCATGAGTAGACATAGGGAGTTAGGAGTAGGAAGATAGGATATGGTTAAAAACTCTTCTCAGGCTTCCAAAAAGGCAGATGTATGTGAGGAATAAAGAACCACCAACCTCTTGAGCAAGTATTTGCGCAACATCTCCATTAACTACGTCTCCGTGAATGGCTTGCCTCAAAGCCGTCAGCAGCACGGCCTCTCTGACTGCACTGTTCTGAAGCAGGTCGAGCATTAGGCTATCTATATTCTGGTGCCATGTCAGGTAAAAAGTCATTGGCCCAAAATGTCGAGTAGACCTGAAATAGAACAAGTAAATATTATTATAATATTTGGTCCTTACTCATGAAATTGGCGTTTTTTCGTACCGATCAATTTGATCTGAAATATCTGCTCTTTGGTTAAGAATTCCAAATTCAAATTAATAAATTCATTTCGCTGGTACATTTGAGCTTCGAAAACAGTCATTAATTTTTTTCTGATTAGTTTTTTTTTGTTTGGTGTCGTTCATATCGCACAATGGAAAACATGAAATATTTCTATATTCACGAGGTAGGACTTCTAATTCTTCTAATTTGGCACCAGTGTTGCAGAAACAGCTCGAAAAATTAAAACTAGAAGAGTTGCAATTGGATATGCACTCCACTAAGACTCCGCGGTAACTCCATACCCATCGCGGGGTGACAATGATTTTGCCGAAACAATTCTACAGATTGTGCTCAGGCAACCCAGGCCTTGCGACCAATTAAATTACTAGCATTGGAGATCTAGACTAGGGGGTCTGCACAATGCGTGCATGGGAGCATGTGCACGCACATTCATATATAACTTTATAGCTTGAATATTGTATATTGCGGCATGGTATGTAATGTATATATTACAGTCAAATAAATGTTAAAACCAAATTAATATAAGAATAATAAATACTCTATTAAATAGTTTTTTGTTGAGTCATCTGGGTCATTAGTGTTTCACCCCATTATTCATTTGCGCTTGTAAGATTGTTTTGTGAATTTTGAATTTTTTATTGCCTTGGTGGCAAGTATAACAATTTTAAAGATTTCTTTTAAACTACATCACACTATGAATCTTATTACCTAAGCAGTTCATAATTCTTATTCATATCAACATGCTGATATGTGATGCTTGTAATTCTCTGGTAAGATGGTTCATCTGGTTCATATTGTATACATGCCCTGTCCAGTACAAACTCATATTTTTCCGCATCCAATAGGCTGTTGAATCTATCTTCATCAGTGAACATTTTTGGCTCTTTGATTTTCCGTCCCCATATAGGGAAATATGTCTGAAAGAAATGAAATCCCATTTTATAATAAAAGTAAATAGAAGTGTTTTATGTAACTTTTTCTTTATGGTCACATTTACAATTTCTTTTTTAAGAAAACTGTTAATTACCTGGTTTAATCTTTTCCTGGTATCATGGTCACAACTACGAAGAGTGCCATCATTATCTCTGTAAGAATTAAGATAACAGATTATTTTAAAATAATTCCTGCATACATTGTTTTTATTTTAGGATATGATTACCGCTGTTAAACTTAAGCCTCCTTTTTCATATCTATGTTCAGCCTGCAAATATGGGCTAGTTATAATCTAAACCAAGTCATCTAGCACTTGAGTGAAAGGACATACTACGCAAGATCTACAAGCTTTGTTAAAACTTTAGTTTCTTTTTCAAGTTCAGTTTTTCAATGAGTTACTTTTACTTCATTATTTTCTTTTTACTTTATATTTCTTCAAACTTACAAACTGTAAGTTTGAAGAAATATATTCCAGCTCAAAAAATTGAGAGTTTATAGTTATAAATACTCTCCTAATAATCTTACTGCTTTGTAAAATCTTATTATTTTTTAAGAAATATTTTTTATATTTTTCATTTTAAGAAATAATATTTTTTTTAAGAAAAAAAAATACGATTTTACAAAGCAGTAAATCTTTAGTTACATTATGTTATATATAACATAAAATATAGGATATGCCTTTCAAATTTGTTGCATTATAATTTATTTAGGTTAACTATGCAAGCTTATGGGGCAGATCAGGATCGAGCACTGCTCACTTGTTTGAACTTGATCATCAGTTTCAAATTAATAGAAATTCTCTTATATGTATATTTTTATAATATAGGTAATTCTTACCTTTCCACAATCAGTCTATTTTCATTTGCTACTCCAAAAGTAATATCTGTGAATAAATATTTTGATGTATCATATCCAGTTAAAGCAGAGTCTACAGACAGCACTTCATTGATTGGTTGATGTACCTGAAAATACAGCACATCACAAACCTATTAAACATGTATAAAATAATTGTCATCTAGGCATTTATGACATTATGTTTGATGTAAAGATTCTTCACAGTGATTACAGTGCTAAAGCATGATCTGAATCGATTGTCACACTCAAAGTTATTGGTGATACTATTATTAAATTGATATGAATTTGTCTGTTTTAAATTTACTGTGACATTAAAGATGTAAATTTTTCAACTTGCCCTGTTGTAACTTTTAACCTTGTCATAAAACAATAGTTTTTTTAAAAGAAGCTCATTGAACATTTTATTCTTTAAAGCTAACATTTACACTTAGTGCTTATGCTTTTAGCATACAAAGTGTAAGAACTATTGGTAAAGTTTAATAACGACACTGCAGTTTGTGTGAGTAGTATAAGTACCATAATTGTAATATGGAATGTGCACCAATGTGCATGAAGTTTTGACAATTGTGGCCTTTTTTGACAAACTTTTGATTCTTTTGATTTTTCAATTAATTATATGTCTGCTTACAGTATACATACAACTTTCACGTTGAATACTGCCATATTTGAAAATGATTTGAAATTTTAAGTATTTTACATATAAGCATACTTACTTTTACAACTGGAGGCATTTGGAGAAGCTTATGAACTTTCTTATTAGCTTTAGAAATTTCCGCTTCTAATTCTTCGTTTGTTAAAAATTTATATTTGGGTGCGCGAAGTAATGTCAACCCTTGGTTGCACCTTTTACGGAATACTTTAGCCAAATCAGGTCGACTCAAGCGTTTTAATAAGATTTGCACATTAGATGAAAAGAATTTAGGTGCAGGATCCTCTTTGCCATCTAAAATAATTGATATTAGTCAATATCAAATGATAAAAAATTGGTCATAAAAAGTTTTACACTTACCGTAAACAGAAGGTACTATACTTAATTTTCTACATGATACAGCTAAATATTGTGTGTCACAAGATCTTGTTAGCACTATTTTGATATTGTTTTGTGCAAATTTATTAAATATTAATGTCATTTCTTAATAACTTCTCCTCTTAATTATTTTGGAAAAAAGAACAGACAGAGCACATTAACCTCAATCGATCAAAGCAAAAGAGTTGACGTTAGGTGTCATTTTGACATCATTTGCTGTTTGTTTTTATTGTTAAATCCCTATTAATGGGATGGCAAAGAGAACTAAAATCCATATAACCATTTCTTGATTTCTGGCTCTGGTAATTACCGGTAGTTACCAAATAATACCGGTGTAATTGTATCCCTATGCCCCAAAGAGTTTTTGGCTACTAATAGGCCCCGCCATTTTGTTAATGACTTAGGCAATTTTTTTTAATCCCAATGAGTTTTTGGACACTTATTTAGCCACCATTTTGTTAAGGACTTACGAGAAAACTTTAGAAAATGAAACGCTTAAAATCTTCCATATAAAGATTCTTTTTGGCATAAAATTACACCCATTTTATAACGAAATTTTCACTTCACCATAATTTACGAAGTAAATCGACCCACTGACATTTTTTTTATGATCAATTGATCATTTCGTTTATGTTACCAAATCACTGATGTATAGATGTAACTTATCACGTTTTTGTCAATTAATTTTAACACTCATTCAGTTGACTACCATGAAAAATGATAGTGTTAATAATTTAGTTAACGAGATATGAACACATTACTACATTAATGGTACGAAAATGAAACTGAAAATATAAAGTTATGTTAAAACTAACTAAACCATAAATAGATGAAAATATAATACTAATTAATTTCACGAAATACACCAATCAATGTTGAATTTACGTGATCCATATATAACACAATATAGCAAATCCTTTAATCTGGCAGTAAATTAGACTATATTCTCATCATAAATTACACATTAACTAACATACAGCACCCACTCGACCCCGTCATTAAGATTCAAAATCTCTTATTATTATATTTATAATAATATTTTTTCAAAAAAATTAAGGATAACACTTAATTCAATTACGGCGTGCAGCGTTTTTTCTATACCCTCCTAATATACATACACTATTTAATTAACTTTTTCACCATCAGATTTTGATAGTATGTAAAAGACCTTAGCATATTGTTAAAATACTTTAAAATATCCTCAGCCAGAAAATTTTGTTCGGCAAACAAAAAAGATTTCGTTAAGGATGGTATTATCAACTCAAGCAAGACTATTAGCAATCAAGTATTTTATTCTTTTTATAATATAAATACTACAAAGTTAATTCAGGAGAAATTTATTCTTATTCAATTTATAATAACTTACGGTACGTCAATTTACTTGACACCTAGACTTTTATAACGCACTTTAATATAAGGGCGATGCCTAAAGTGAGAAGGGTAGTAATGAATTAGTACTATCCTCCTAGACAACTCACCTTTTGACAATCTCAACCTATTTTCTAGATGAAAAATGTATAGTAAAATTTAGATGTCAGAATCATGTGGCAACATTGAAGTTGACATTTACGATGTTACTTTTAGTATTTACTGTCATTGTCACTGGCGAAATGCGCAAGCCGCGCAACGTCATAAAACAAAAAAGATCTGTCATTGTCAATGTCAAAATAATAGGTCTCAAGAGATAATAACAGGTATTGCAATAATAAGGCGAATTTGCTATAATTGCTAATCTATCCTTGTTTAAATATATTCAGAAATAGTGTTTGATGTTTGATAATTACTACCATGTCCAAACGAAAAGCCGGAGTGAACGATATTATTTATGAATTAGACAATGATGATATCGAAATTAGTAGTGAAGACGAAGCTAAAGGTGCTAAAATTCAACGTCCAGATTTGAAGACAATACATAATGAAATAACTTTAAATAATGATGACAGTCAACAAGAAATAATATTAGATGACATATCAGCAACAGAAGTTGAGTTGACACTGTTTCCTACTGTACCACATAATGGAGGGAAATCCTCACCTGATAGCATTTTGTCAAAAAACAAAATTTTTATGACCGATTACAGTGAAAGTAAACAAGACACTGAAATTGATACAAATAACGAGAAAACGATCAGTACCAATTGCCCTAAAACTATTATATTTAATGAGGACATTATTGTTGATTCCCCTACATCCAATAGTGACTTAGGTGTCGTAGGATGTGAAAATAGGACTCCTTTAGTCACTGTGAAGTTTAGAGATAAGAAATTAGCTTCTACTTATAAAAGAAAACTAAAGACTTTCATGTTAAATTTAATAAAGTTACATGATCAGGAAAGCCCTGATGTTGAAAGTGAAACTGATATAGAATTAGACATTTGGCCAGAAGATTTAAATGAAAATGAGTTTGAAAATAACACTGAAAGCAGTGATCGGGATTCTTTGTTCTTTATTGACACCATTCCTTGTTCAAACCCAACAGATGAAATTCCAGCATACAGTCAGGTGTGGAAAATTTTATACATTAGTTACTTGTGAATAAAGTTTTTTTTTAATCCTATTATTATTTGACAAATACATATGTCAATTATACATCTTATTCCTTAAAAGTTGAACTAAAAGTATATTGGTTTTTAATAACTATCTACTTATTGCCAGATTTCAACATTGATTTCAAACGTTCCTAATGAGAACACTTCGCCACCTCCATTTCGTCGTGGCCCTTTATGCTTTAACTGTGATGGACCTCATCCACTTCGAGATTGTATTTTACCTAGAAACAATGTCAGGATAATGGAGAAAAGAAAAAATATGACTCCTAGAGTTGGGTGGGTAAATTTTATATAGTTTATTTTTATTAAATACTTTTTACACTTTTGATATAACTATAAGGATAAGTACATCAAATATAAATTGAGTTTTTATGATATGTTCTATTTAATAAATAGCATTATTATAATTATACATTATAATTATAATAATAGCATTATTATACATTATAATTATAATAATGCTATTTGTTTAGAATATTTAACTTTAAATGTTCTTTCTGAAAATCCACACCAGAATGCGTCTGTCTTGCATTGAAGGGTGAGTTCTGGTTTACTCCAGCCATCCCAGCTGCTCCAGGAAGTCACCCAGTGCTTTCCGAGACACTTTGATTAAAAAGATGCCTGTTAAAATTGCTGTGACCAGTAAAAAGTCATATTGGTGAACACTGGCCTTATGCAATTAAATATTTTTTAAAATCCTATGTAGTTTCGGACTGTTATCTCTTTTGTAGCATGGTTCATATAAATGATTACTGATAGTTATGTTCAATAATTTACATATATGTTCAATATTTTTTTCTTTAAGGCGGTATCATGTAGAGGATGAACAGAAATATGGACATCTAATACCAGGGAGGATATCTGGGAAACTGCGTAATGCATTAGGTCTGAAGAGACATGAACTCCCTCTCCATATATACAGAATGAGGTTATTAGGATACCCCCCTGGTTGGTTGGAAGAAGCAAGAATATCACATTCTGGCATCACAATGTTTGATTCTACAGTTAGTTATACTTTTTGTTTATCTCTTTATTATTTTTTAATAATATCTTGCCATTTATCTGTTTAATATTAAGATAATACATTAACTTGTCAAGGTATACCAACAGCCACAATTTAATTTTAATTTTTGTGAGGCTCCTAGGAGTACATTGCATATTAACTAAATAAAATCTTTATACTGCAAAATTCATACTTGATTACCTTATGCCCTTTTAAGCGATTCATTCATTCAAATTTTTCTAAAAATTATTTTTTCCAATGGGCATTGTAAACCATGCTGGGCACAACTGGTATTAAATAAATATAATTATTTTGATAAAAATATGATTGGAAGTACTATTACAGTTTATTGAACTATTTAAATTTTGCAGGGCAGTGCTATTGAAGATCCTGAAGAGGAAGAGGGTGAACTATGTGAGCCTGGTTCAAAAGACAAATTTGATATTAAAAAAATTCTTGATTTCCCAGGCTATAATGTGGAAGCCAGTTCACGCTACAAAGAGGCAAGTTTGTGTTTATGCAACAGAGTGCTTAAAAATAATCATTTTGTTGATTATTATGTAAAGAAGGGTGCAAAGATGTGGTCGGCAAGGAACATCAGAAATTAAGAATCATAGATTACCTAGGGCAGCTGTCAGGGGTCTAATATCTAATATTTATATTATATTATTATATTTCTATTTGTTATAACTGTACTAATAAAAGTTTTAAATTATTGCTAAAATATGTAACCACTTGCAAAAAGACCAAAACTAAGACAATAATAGGTAAATGGAAATCAGAATAACAGAAAGAGCCTCAATTTCAATAAGGTTTAGTTTTGGCACCTTTATCTAAAATGTATCTTATCACAGTATCAAGAATACATATCATGGAGATATTATTGCAATAACAAAATAATTCAATTTAATAATTATTTTATGGTCTATTAACAGGAGGCACACTTAATAGGTATGCCGCCTATGTCAGAGCAAGACAGCAAAATAGCGATGCTTCAAATGCTAGCTCCAAACGCCATGAAGGCGTACAAACGTAAGAGACTGACCTTATTCCCGTCAGCCTCGGACAAGAATATATCACATGAGATTGCTGAGATGGACCTAGATAGTGGGGATGGTATGTGTTTTTATATTTATCCGATTATGTTTAAAATCACACACACAAAGTTTTTATTAGGCCTACTTTATGAAGACTTATAATAAAATGTTTTCAACTTGCCTTGTTCAATCTGTTAACAAATAATTTAAATAATACACCTAATTTTAGTTAGATCATTAATTAAAGAAATGATTACTCAACACTACTATTTCAATGCACTAATTTGTCCTATTTAATATATATAGGGGAATAGTGTCTAGGGCCACTATATTGCTTTCAATATTTTGCCTGAAAAATCTGATCATAAGAATAAACTTTTGCTCTAATTAGAATTCATACGCGCTGTAGCGGGTCGTCCAGATCGCTTCACACTATTAAGTTTTACCACTTTTCCCAATACCAGCTGAGTTTGAATATTTTTGACAGAAATAATAAAACTGAATATCTTATTCACAGAAATAGCAGAATTCCCATCCGTGCCACCATTACCCGATGAAGCACCACCTCCTCCCCCTCCGCCACCAAAATCACCACCACCAAAACCAAACTCTCCACCCCCACTACCACCAGGCGTTGACAAATTATCAGAAGAAATGATTTCTGCAAAAAGCGAAGCAGAAATTAACAAGGTGGCTGTGACGGACGACTTATCTCAAGGAGCCAACGAAAAATCAGCTGACCTTGAAATAATTGAAGTTATAAAAGTGGTAGATATTCCAGTGCCAGAATCAGAAATTATTACTATTGATGAAGAAAATGTAAGTTTTATCAACATAGTTCAGTGTTTTAGGGAATATACTCAGTCAGTTAGATATGTTTTATTTCAACAAAGTAAACAGATACAATAGAAAACATTGAATGACAATACCCGTAGTAAGAGAAAGTTATAACTAGAAAATAAATGCAGTTCAAGTGGTAATAAGTTAATCTTATGAGGATTTTTTTATCTCTAATAGATTTTTATAAAAAAAGGCATTCCATATTACAGCATTGCGTGTCAATTTCTAATGTATTGTTGGTTAATTTAAATTTTAAAATAATCAGTTAACAGTGTTTCTGTGTAAGTTTACTGGTATGCCATTTTGCACATGTTTGTAGTAGGTAGTTATACTTTATCTGTTTACTGGAGAAAATGTGGTATTCCATTATTACTAAATGTATAAAGGGACTAACTGCACCACTATGAATCCTTGCAGTGTTAATTATCAACCCATAATACAGAGAATTGTCTAGCAAAATAAAACTACTACATATTCTTTATTTATGCAGTCAGCGACTGGAACAAATATTTTGCATTGCATGGTCTTTATAGTATCATATCATAAAACATACGGCCAAAGAAAGAAAGGGATGGAGCTTTCATGAAAGTGTGATATGGCTAGCCAGAATGTTACGAAGAAAATTTGACTTATTTAGTTAACCCACTTTTAGAAATCGGAGACCTGAAAAGGATTTTTAAAATATTTTAAGTAATCTGCTTAAACTTTGTATTCTTGCTTTGCGGTTTGAAGTTAGCCTTATTCTTTATTAACATTAATTAGTATTTATATTAATCTTAAAAACATTTTTCTTGGTAATTTGATGCTGTAATATACTTTAAGAAGATCTTAATTGATGCAATGACAAATTTCGGTTTTGTAACATTATTTTCAGGAAAAATCTCATCAAGCTAGCAGTGGGCGAAGCAGTCCCACTTTGGATGATCTTGAGGAGAAAAAACGATTGTTACTTAATGCTCTCGAAGGTTCTGAAATCGAAATTATAAAATTAGAAACAGATATTAAGACTGACGACAAGAAAGACTCTGAAGAAATTGTAGTTAACTCAGATCACAATGTGGAACCAAATTCAAATGATGCAAATAAACTAAACGTAATAGATATTGTAGAAGCATCCATAACAATAGAAAAGGCTGATGAACTTGAAAGTGTAACACATAGCAAAGACGACAGCGCTAAGACTGTATCAACACCAGAAAGTAAGGCAGGAAAAGTGAAAACAACAGCATATGGTACACCTGTGATGAATATTGCATCTCCATTCATCAAATTACTAAGTGACGATAAGTTTGCCAAAGATATTTGTGATGTCATCAACTTTGAAAATCTTCCAAATTCAACAGGAAAATACAAACAAATCAGCAGTTTGCTCAAGAAAGTAAAGTCTGAAGTGGATAGAATACAGGATTCATGATACATGGCTCCTCCTCCTTCGTAAGGTGGGAGTCAAGTTGGATGAACTGTGAAAGGAATTGTTAGCTATATAGATAAACATCAAGTACTCTAAGTTATAAGTCAAATAAAATTAAATGGTGAATGTTAAGATTGACTGGATAGTACTATGTACTGGATTCGGAAGAAGTATCTAAATTTCACTGGAACACAAGGCTCTTTTGCACTGAATTACAGTAAGTCTTTCCATAAGTGAACTGTACTGTTGAATAAAGGAGAAATAATTAATTATCAATCCAGTATCATCAGGCAGTCCTGAGTACAGTCTGCATACAAATTGCTTGTCTGTCAACTTGTCATTCACACAAGATATTTTTGCAACTACAATGACCAATGTTCCGTTTTTTGAACTAATGTAATTTATTCTATTAGATGAGAGTCAATTTATATATAAATCGACGTTACAACAATGTAATAAAATTACGGTTCCAAAAATACTTGATTGGATTTGTAATTAAAAAAATAATTTTTATCGTATTGACTAACTGCCTTAGATGCTAAATTTATTCTAACAGGACTTATAACTAACATTATGAGTATTTAGTTACTAGTAATAAAACACAGTAATAGTTATATTAATTTATTTGCACATTAATTATACAATCTCGATAAGGTGTCCTATAATATACAGTTTTAATTGTAAATAATAATGGAACAAACTTTGTGAAAAATAAACCCGACCCCAAGGAACAAGACAGACTAACTAGAAAACAATTGAAGATTGTGGCAAAACGTGACATCAGTTTCTTTCAGAATTTCTGAATACTATACCAACAAAGTATTGGGTTATTTAAAATAAAACCAGTTTTTGTAACCACTTTGTGACCGTCAAATACTGTATTCAATGATCTCCAACTGCCTTATACTAGCCCAAAAATAAGCATAAGAAAGAATACAGAGAAAAATAAAAATGGAATATAAATACGAATTCACAGATAACATCACAGCAATCTATTAACAGAGCTAATGTAAGGGCACATTTTAATTGTCGACCCTCACCATTTATACCAGATCTATAATTTTTTACATTTTTGTCAAAGCCCTAAAATTAGTTTAAAAGCCTAATGTTACTGTTGGCGTAGTAACATTACTCATAAAGTTGTGTGATAAATTATAGCACCGCGAGTAAGAAACCAATTTGGATGTAACTTTTTAAGTAGTCCCACCGCAACCAGGATTGTGGTTCGATTGGCAAAGGTCAAATATAATGAAGGCTTGGATGTTTAATTATGAGATTACTTCATTCCATTGTCCTTTTGGACGTCAGCCAATCGTCAAATACAAGTTTGAAGAAACATTGGCTAACTTGCAAGCAAAGCTTGCGTTTATAACATCAACCATATTCAATAACAATACTAATTTAACTAAATAGATTTAATGTGGTTAGTTAAAAACATTAAATCTATTTAGTTAAATTAGTATTGTTATTTTGAATTGTTAACCGGTCTAGCCGTGCAATCCAGAAACAATTTATTTTGTCTAAAGGTTACCGGGAGTAGGTATAACGCGGTTCGGTCGCGATAATTCATAGTCTTTATGCGCCGGTGCAGGCTGCGGGGTAATTGCTTACGTTTCAATGATCAACCATCAACATAAAAACTTTTTGTATATTATTATTTGCAAATTACAAGATCGTAACTACAGAGTAGATTTAACAAATCTTTAATTGCCAATAATTTGATTATTGCTTACCATCGTTACTTATTGTATGTATATCTATATATATTACTTTATGCCTATAGACAAGCCCCCGTTTTCCCAAAAATTCGAAATACTCTGTTCGAAAACACATTCCATCTCATCGGGGGCGTTGTATTAAAATATTACAAGTAGTGTTTTCCCTATTTGAATTTTTGAGAATAGTAAGGCTGATCTCAAGTCGCACTGTATAATATCGCCCCGGCCGCACAACTCATTGCAACTTGACTAATACTTTATATATTTATAATACAAATAACTGGAATCCAAATTGCATGACCCTTGCGCCTCTGTGCAATTTGGCGTAAGTATGTTTTAAGTTCGCGGAGGCGTTGGCGGTGCACCATCACGATCCTGAAAGATTAAAAATGTTTTATTTCAACAGGAATTGATAAATGTCAGATGACTGTTTTAAACTGGTTTGCAAAATTTCGCGGGCCTGTAAGTAAAAATTAACATGAATTTTCTTCAAACTGCCTGCTAGATATATACAATTTACAGTATCTTGCTCGTGTTAAGCAAGTTACTGTAAATTTTATATATGTAATATTCTATAAAGCTTTGCCTGGAGGATTAATATTTTGGAATTTCTTGGAAACAGCTACCAATATTCAGTAACCTGCTGGGCACAAGTGTCTTATATCGTAGAATAACAGGGGGAGTTTGGTTGAACCTTAAGTCAACTACGCTGGTCAATGCGGGCGTTTAAAAACGGTAGCTGTATCAATAATAAACGGCAAAATAATTAAAATTTTGAGCCTTAAAATGACTACTTACATGAAAATCGGGACGGGCGGGCTTCGGGGCGTCCTGTATCTGAGCGCGGCGCGGGCGCATTGCGTACATGGCGACGGCAAGCGCCATCACCAAGAACATAACAAGGAAGCTGTTGCCCGCCGACGCCGGCGCCGGTAGCCCGGGCAACTGCTCGAGGCACTCGCTGTCTGTGCAGTACGACTGCCCTTGTCGGAGCTGTGTATAAGGAATGTTAATTAATACTACGCAGCGATGGTAAATGGTAAATTATAGCGGATAAAGTTTTGTTAGATCTACTGGTATATACTAGATAAAAAATCTGTAATACATTAACTAGGTATCTTATTCATGCTGAATGAATTTCATCGCTTTAATAACTTGGTATATTATATCAGAATAACATAATAATTTTTAAGAATAATTTGAACATATTTTAACGCGTGTGGGTATTTGTATAAAATTTACCAGTTTTATTACTATTCTGGTAATATCCATTTAAAATGTAAATTTCATAATGTCACTTCATAATTTCTACTGGGACGTATTTTTAAATGTCTTTTTCGACACCAGGTCATGACTTTTAATCTACGTTTATTGTTACATCAATAAAATAAAGTAACAATAAATTATCTATCAATACAAAACATATTTGAACAGTGTCTGAATCCATAAAAACGTAGCACTTTTCATGTTTTTAAATGGCGCTACATAATAAAAAGTGAAAAAAAAAATAACATGGTCTTTATCTGTACAGGCTATAGACGGTCACTTTTCTAGGCGTTTGTGGCCTACGAGGTCTTTGATTCTATCGAAATGTTGGCCGTACTTCAGTCCCTTCATCTATAATATCGAGGTACTGAAATGTTTGTACAGAACCGCCACCACGTCTATCTGTGTACAGGATCAGGTATACGAAAACGACGGCGTGGAAGACGATTTCACATATCAAAATACTGGACTCAAAAGGACATCAACGTCAAGTTTCCTCCTTGGATTTTCCGGTGTTGGTTTACAATGCTCATTAGCCTGGACAATTTCACTACAGATGGATCTAAAATAAACATGGACATGACAGAGATAATGATATATGTCGATGTCGATAGTTCTGTTCTGTTTTTGACGCGTTCGTTTACCTGGACTTGGAGAAATAATCCAGCTAGGTAAATCCAACTTCGTGAAAGAGATCAATCGAAGACTCCTAGTTATTGATATAGCTCATACATATTGTTCTGGAAATAATGAACTTAAATGAAAAAATAAGAGAAAAATATACAGATCTAATTCAAGTACAAATGAGTTTAGATACAATATCATTTGCTTTGTACAGTTAAAAACATACCGAGCGCCATAACTCAATGAACTCAGTAATAAAGGCGGCTTTGGTATTGTAATAGTTACACTTAATGTGTTTTGCTCTGTATGTTGATAACTAGTAAGATAAATCGTTCATTCTACCCACTGCCTGATAAAAGTTCCCACTAAACATTTGATATCAGTTATACGAATAAGTACATGATTATAATTACATATCCATTCAAATAAAATTTATAAAACGTAACAAACGCAAAGTTAGTAAAAGGATTGAAAAGCAAAATGATTCGTTAAATAGGAATAAAATGACTACCTTTTCTTTTAATAACATAGGAACTTCAATCGGAGTAATCAAAAAACATTCATAAATTTTTCGATTTTTACACACATCCTTGTGTTTTGTTGATTTCGTGTTTTAGTGGTGTGAATCAGTATCTAAATGTAAGGAACGCGTGTCGATATTAGATTTAACCCATGGAAATGGAACACAGATACAATAGGGATTTGGCTCCAGGAGTTAAGAATCTTGAAATACCAGGTCTCGGAACTTTTAATATCGAGAAAAAATTAAATACCAAATGTTTCATCGTTTCGGTAGAATTAAAATATACTTGAATTTAAATTAGAGCCTACAATTTATTTTTAACGATACAAAATAACCATATTTGAATTATAAGGTATTGCTTAACTAGATTACTAGATTAACGGTAAATATCCAAATTTCAGTTCAATTTCTAGACCAGAACTCAAACCAATACAACTTTAGTGAGGATTGAGACAGAGCAAAGTTATATTGCTGTAATTGTTCACACCTATGTTGGAGGATATAGCTTTTGAACTGGTCAGGACATGTCTCCAACATTAACAGCCAGTGCTTGACTCAGCAAAAACTCTTACTCATGGCTGAGACCATAGAAGTCCAGGGCACAATGCTCAACAACTTCTGTAGTTTTCTAACACGTGAATCTTAAATTGAACATGGAAAAGAGGAAAATCATATCGAACTAACTTTTGTGAAGTCATACTATATGTTCACCTGTGACATAGTCCAACTTGGTAAGGCAAATTTTTCCGAGAGGGCAACTGTGGAAACTGTCAAATCTAGGCTTATTTACCGCAGTATCTCAAAGTCTAATAAAGTGTATTGCTTAGTGATTTTACATATATTAAACAGATAAATGGCCACTTACAATGGGCTTTATAAAGTCTCTGAAATGGCAATGGAAAGGGATGTGCTTGGGATTTCTTGTTGTAATCAAATCAGAAATCATATAATTCCCAAAACTAGCTAATAGAATTGTGAGCCTGAAGTGGAGTTAGGTAAGGCACATTCCTAGAAGGACAGGCACCATTGCGGCGGGAAGATCCTTCAGTGGCAGTCTCTTACCAGAAGAAGCAGCATTGTTGGGACCCTGGCAAGGTGAACGGCGACAAGATTTGGTAAAGGATGCAGATCTCACAGATTGGTTTGGAGATCCATGGGGGAGGCCTATGTAGAACTGAGCGTCTCTCAGTTTATATGATGATTAAAGTGCAAATTTTAAAGATTTTTCATTTTCGAATTGTTTTGTTTGAATATACAAGATTATCTATTATCCTAGCTTAGTTATAAAGTAGTTCATACTCTCATTTCTTTATTTTTAAACAAACTTAATGTAGTTCACCTATATTCCTTTAACAACAATTTATTATAAAATCAAAATATTTGAATGACAAGAAAATTCCCATCCTAATTCGACTGAAAATTATTGTAAGTCTGAACCCTAGTTTCTAGTAAGTAATTTATTAATTTCCATCTAAGCAGATTTGCTTAGTATATAGTGTAGTATATAGTGATAATAATTGAAAAACACATTACAATGGTTTATATACCTATTATTTATAAGGAAACATTGGGACAGATAACATAATTAATAGAAAACAAAATAATAGGCATCCTTATAGCTAAGCAGCAATCTTTTAGGAGGATATCCACATAGGAAATTAAATATAATTAATTAATTAAAAAAGTAAAAATAATTACACAATTCTGCAACGAATCATAAGTATGGAATAATTGCAATTTTATTACAATGATAAGAATTGTGTGGAAAACAAAGCTGTTGGTTCATAAGTAATGTAAATAAAAATGTTAAATTAAAAGAACATTAAGATCTTTAGAATGATAAGCAGGAAACTAGAATTCTTTCTTTCTGAAAAGTCAATGTGTTTTAAGAATGTTACATAATTAAATGCCAAAATATTAATTGGCCGTATTATTGTTAACAAACTTGTAGTTGTGGATAACACCCACTACACTATTAACCATCCAAGGTCATAAGATAACGGAAACTTACCAGTGAAATTAGCCGTCGCATTGCCAGCTCATGATTCCACAGGCATTCGCAAGGATCCATCTCATCACCCATTTCTAGGACAAGATTTTAATAACTAAATAATAAATCACAGAAATAAATTGAAAACAGTAACTCTAGTTTAGAAAGTATTTTCCAAAACAATGTAAAAAAGTTAGACCAAGTCGATGATTACATCAACATTCGCAGTCCAACTAGTCACTGACTGGTATAAATTGTTTATATTTACGAATACAAAAAACATTAGGCGAGCTCGGATCATCTGTCACTAGATAAAGTTGAAATTCCTATATCCTGTAACAATTACCTCTGGAATGCACCTGTTGAGAGTTAAATAAAGTGACACTATATCAGTAGTTTCTCAAGCGAGTACACTCGAGTTTGCTTTCTTCAAATTAAATTAAATTGTTGTGGTTTACTAAACTCGCGACGACATTTTTACAGTGTGCTTGGGAAATCCTGATTGGTGGTTGCGTAAAAACAAATGACCTGCTGCGACCAATCAAAAGCTGACCCACTTACGGCAAATAACAATGTTGCTAGCTATCATTTTTATTTTTAAATTCTCTTTAAAAATTGAAGGCAAAGGAAGTTCTTATGGTATTTTATTATTTCTTGAAATGCAGATATAATACACTTCAATCCATCTTGGGAGAGTTTGATAGCATAGCCTATCTATTGATGGTCGGATGTGATTATTTTGATTCGCCTCTGGAGGAGTCCTAATCGACAGGCATAACCTCCAGGGGAGGTGTTCCGCTGTCTGATAGAGTCTCCAGGGCGCTCGAGCCATGAGTGAATGAGACCGAAAATGAGTAGAAATTTTATAGGTAATTTACGCCTTGTGGGTTGAATATTTTCACTTTTTTTATTCTGTGAAACGTGGGAATTCTGTGAAAGGGTGAATGAAATTCATCTATTGTCAAACTCGTCGTACTTTGCTTAACCAATTGTATTTATTTATCTCATATATTTAAAAGGATTGTTATTATAATTGGTTACAATAGTCCCTGTTTCGAAAATCCCGGAAAACGAAACGCAAGATTTTTCAAAAAGCATGATTTTAAATATTGGTAGACGATAACATTGGTAATGTGTGTTGGTATACACATAAACCAATATGATTTAAAAAAAATAATCTATTAGTTTTTATTTATTCATATAATATCATAATAATCAATGCAGCTCTTTCATCTAATCTAATGGTAAGTCATGATATGGCTGAAGATACATCTGGATTCCTATACAATAGAGGAAAGAGCTATCTTACCTCTAACTGCCAAAACACAATATCACTGCCCCTGTAGGAAAATTGAAAAAATTGCTAAAAATGTGGTCTCCAATTAGATCTAATCTGATTGCTGAAGAATAAATTCATTCCAATTTAACTCCATTAATTCTTGGTTACAGTAATCTTACTAGGGATGGTTTTGATTAAGAAGCGTTAAATTTTGTCATACTATAGATCGACGACTATAGATAGATCATTGAAACCCAACAAGTTTTGCCAATGTTTCCCCAACAAGCGTTTTCCTCTAAAAACCTAATTTTTTGTGGCACCACAATTCGACTATTTCGACTATTTAGAGTATTTGGAAAAGGCATTAATGATGTGATATTCAGTGCCACAGTCACTTAGGAAGTAAAGACCAATAAGGTTGAACTGGCATCTTAGAAGCTCGGATTGCTCAATGTACATGACGGCATTTCTCTTCCGGGCCAAGACTGTATATTTTTAGATGTGATTATCTTCAATGTTTGTATGCTTTGATTGATTGCTGAGAAAGTAAAACTATTATTATAAATAGTACCTCCGGTGTACCTTATTCGAATGCAAATAAATGATTCAGATTCTGACTGTTACTGTAGTCAGTTGCAAGTCAGGCAAGCTCTCTATGAAGTAATGCTGCATGGAAGTACCTAGATATTAACTTGGGCCTTTTAATGCGTGTCAATTATGTATTGATTGTAATTTAAACCCTTAAGTCAAAAGAGTGATTTTCATAAATTTATAGGCAAACATAATCATAATCACAATCACCCCTTAGGTTAAATGACATGTAACAGATAATAGACCTGTGTGGTGCCTGGTACGAATTTTGGAAATTTGAAAACTTAAAAAAAAAACAGTTACTCACCTTAATCTTTTTGATTGATTGTTAATATAAAAATTTCTATCTGTTTAACTGCAAAGTTTTCTTACATAAATACTGCAGAATCTAGAGCACACGTATAGGTCATTGGTCTTAATATCAACACCTGAAACGGTTTCTGCGTTTCCAAAAACCTATTCCCATTAAATAAATATGAAAATTGAAAAAAATCTCAAAATGGAAAATGACTAAAAAATAGGATAAACATGTTTTTTTTTGTATATCTACGGCATTTAATGGTAAAAGTTAAATGAAATCCCCGTTTAGACTGATCAAAAATACTTCTTTTAGAATACATAAAAAAATACAAAAAAAAATACTTTTTGCAACAATTAATGTACGGTTATTGAGTAAAAGAGCTCGTTTGCACAGTAATTCACGCTGTCTGGTATTGATTATAAAAACAATGCATCTTTCGTTATGGGTAGCCCCAAAAAAAGTTACAATAAAATAAAAGTTACGTGAAGCCCAGTTTTTACGGCAATAGCATTCACACATGGCTGCTTATGTTGTTTGCCTGCCGATGGTCGGCCAGATGAACGTACACAATTAGTACACAAATAACACAATCGACATTCAAGCACTAAGACTAATAATAATTGATACTAATATAGTATATAGTAGCCGTTTTACGCACTAATAAGGGTCATGCTCCTTATATGTTATAGAACACACAGATACTATAAAATTCTTTGTAGACCCTTTATGTGATGATGCTGAATTAAAAAAAGGTTAAGTATAATTTTTCTTTTAATTGAAAATCTCAAAACAGTACCAGTACGTAAGAATTTATATATACCCATTTATATTAGAAACAAAGATATATATAGGATATGTAGGAGACTAATACAAGTCACGCTCTAATTGTCACGACTCCGATAAAAGGGCGGTTCTGAAGGCCCGCCCACCGTACTCCTGGGCGGCGCCCGCCTACCGCTAATTGAATACTTTTACTGAACTGTATTCAAGATTGCACATATTTAGCTTACATATGTTCATCAATAATTTTCTAGGAACTGTTTCCTGAAATTATAGTAATGAGTAAGTTTACTTACCTAATAGTATTAAATAGTAATAAGTATTAGGTAAGTAATACTATAATTCGAGTCTTGAAATAATACATTCATACGTTTGATACAAAATTGCGAAGGTATATCAGTTACATTGTTACGTTCTTAATTCAAAGAATTGAAACAAATCTTATAACAACATTCAAAAAAGAATCATGTTTTAAAGGCTAGTACAACCAAAAAAACTTATTGTGGTTTCTTATAAAAACTATGATACATGCAGTAGTGACGATGCGTTAGCGGACTCTAGTAATGACTTGCAGGAGACGCATATGAAGCGTCGACACAGCTGTTATAGTATTGGTTTGACCGTCCGATTAAAGTGGAAAAACTTACGTTAATTTTATCATTTATGGGTGAATTAATAAATAAATTTATTTTTCACACAGAAAATTAACTGCTAATCCACTGAAAACAATAACTGAAGATAAAGATAATTAATTTGTGTAACATGGAACCACCAACACGAAAGAATATTAAAAAATACAACTTCACTTAATGACATAAAGTCAAAATGTTTTGGAAACTGTTATGTGTGCTTCACATATAAAATGGAAGAACCTAGTGCCTAGAGGGTCTCAAATAAAGATATTCTTTATATTATTTTAAACAAAAAAGGGGGAAAATTTAAAGTACCCACTGTGCAGCAAATTACAAAACGGAATTAATTAGTTATTAAGCAACTTATAACATTTCTTCTTTTGTGTCGAAGTTTAAAAAAATTAAGTTTAGGTTATTGCATATAAAAAGAAAAGTTACCTACGGCTTCTAACAGAGCTGATGAAAAATATGGCAGCTTAAATTGTGATTTTTAGTTACTACAATTATTCCCATAAGAAATATTTTTCTACTTTCGGTACAGTTATAAAAGTCTGAAATACAAATTTCCATCTACTTATGGGTTTACTATGGGCTGTTCCTCCGAAGCATCCGCCCATTGCGAAGTTCCACAGCCGCCCACGGTCTTGGGCGATTATTCACTCTGCTCCGGGCACCGCGCCGCGCGGACATGGCGCGACATCTGCGCCGGCCGAGCCGCTCGTAAGTACTTTAATATCTTATCTTTATAATTTATTGATCTTAAAGTGGTATAAGTATAAATTTCTCACAAGGTTCCAAATTGTCAAGAGGTTATTTTTTTATTATACCACGTTTTACAAAAATATATGTTTATGAAAAATATGAATGTCAGTATAACAAAACAAGAACTCTTATTCAATAAAAGCTATTAATCAACGTGCTTTTAAAAATAGTGTCAAATTCCATATTTTCAAAGTGGTAATAATGTTACTTATACGATTTCAAATTTTTAACATAAGTTATCACAAACCGATCTACAGACCGAACGATGGGCCTTTATACTAATCGTTAAAAATCGGAAAAACATTGTTGATAGGGAAAAAATCTAATAGATTTTCGGAATTTTAAATCAAGTTATAACAAATTACCATATCAATTTTATTTAGAAATGAGCAGAAGATACCTTTGTACAATTTATCCTTAAACGGATGTTGCCTGAAAGTTTGCTGTGTGAACATTAATTATTAAATTAATAAACGAAAAAAATAACCTTTCACTTTATGGCCGTTTATTAATTACTCTGTTAATTTCAATACTAATATAAATAAATAATACTTATTTAACAATTGAAAATTAGCTCTAAGTATTACGAACTATGTCCCTAAACTTTTCCCAACAACAGTTTTTCACCTACTTAGTGTATAATTTCCTTTGGTATGCAAGTGAGCTTATAGTCAAAATCAAAGTCAAACTCAAATATAATTTAAATAGACTTATTTCTAGAAGTTCTTTTAAATCATCTGAACAGGAATTATGTATGGGAAAAAAATATATATAATTAAAGTTGTGGTACTAGTAATAGTGATAACTTTAAGTGGTTATTAACCGGGTATTTGCAAATTGTCACGGCTATGTCGTATCGTATATAAAAGAAATTAAAAAATTGAGCATCGGCCACAAACTTTTGAGGTCAAAAGTTTTGGAAAAATTAGTTCGTATTACTATGATTCTGAAATATAGTAAAGCGTTGTAAGTTTCATTTACATATTTTAAAAATGGTGACTAACTAAATCCTCGGAAAATTGGAAAGAAATTAAAAGGTATTGAGAGTCATACTTATAAAATTTTATAGCAATGCTAGTGGCATAGACAAACTAGTTTCCATACACAAATTTTCACAAATTATTTACTAATCTATGCTTTCACCCCCGAGGAAATTTGCAAACAAGGCCAGTAAAGCATCAAAAAAGCCAACTTTTTTGATGCTTTACTGCTTTAATTTTTTTATTCCACTTAATTTAATTTTGTATACGATTCAAAATATTAGGCAGGCTCAAATGAAATTTAGTTTTTGCTTAAGAAAGATCATGCAGTAAATATAAAATCTGTTTTCATATATTTTTTGGTTTCAACATATCATCAGGAATCTATTTCATTTAAAACGACTAACTATGCCCCTTATTTGTAAAGAAATAGTTTTCATTTCAAAATTTTTATATATTATCATATATATAACCATCCCCGGTAAATGGACTATCCAAAACAAAAAGAATATTTCAACTTTAACCAATAGTTCCAGAGGTCACCCCCTACAACCTCACAAACTTTACCTCTTTATAATACGAGTACACGATATTCAAATATATTTTAAGAAGTAGGTATATAAATAACTTAATATAATTAACGTAAGAGCATAATCATAAATGACTAAGAGCTTTAAATATAATTTCTAGCTCGGAAGCGTTAAAACTAAAAAAAATTTAGCGTAGGGAACGTAGGTTTTTCAACTCTCCAGCATGATAAACTTATAAATCGCATTTTGCTGACATGCAAGAAAAAAGTATATAATAAGTAATGTATAAATATCTCTTCGTTAGTCTCACCAAAATTCAAAAATGGTTTGACCGATTTAAATAATTAAGTTATACTTATCAACGATATTAAGACTTTAACATTAATTAAAAGTTTATGAGTGTCGTTATTTCTAATGAAAACGCCGAATTATTGTATATCTAGTGCTATTTTATTTAAACATAACAATGGCATATAACTAGCAACAATATGACAGAGGGAGAATCATATAGTGCAAAAAATATATAGAGTATAGATTGAACTACTACAAAAATTAAAAAATACATTAGTATTGCCAACCTTAGGCAACTGTATGACTATTGCACATATTAAACAATGACATACTACTTTAGCTATGTGCGCTATAGATTTACGCATCGAATGTGTTGCTGTGTGTGCGCGTATTTTTTAGCACGTAGATGCGGTTTTGTTCAATCTCAAATTAAAATTTTGTTTTGTGCGTATTTATTTTTATAGTTATTTAACAATTTATTTACATACACACTCGCTTATAAACGCTTATGTTAAATGCCATCTATTGAGTGTGTTATACATTTATTTTATTTTTATGAATAAATCTGTTCTTCGCATGAATTCTTTAAATTCAGGTATAATATCCAAAAACAACTGAAATAATAATAAAAAATCAGTAATTTAGTATAAATACATAATTGTAAATAGTCTAATGCACAATTATTCGAAACTAATTCACAGTCATTTCTTTCACCACTACTTCGAATTAATTTAATATGTCTATGATGTTTTAGTCGATAGAAAGTTCATTGGATCAACTAGTGACCACTGAAATTTTCAATTATTTATTACAACATGCCAGGAAGAAATAACAATTTTGAATTGCTGGTCATGTCAATAAGACGTATATTCATATAAAAATATAATCAGTTTACAATAATTTATTTCCCTTTCATAAGCCTTTCATTAGGATTCAAATTGGTCATGTGAATAATCACATATTTTCTCCTACTCTTCTTACAATTATAAAATTGTAAGAAGAGTAGGAGAACACAAAAACCGGTATTTTAAAATTCATTTCAGTCTGTTTGTATGCGATAATTATTTTTGTACGAGAGGGAGTGAAAGCGCTTATAACATTTGTTTTTGAAAAATAGGTCACTTGTATTCTGCAGGCCACGGGGCTAAGCCGCTGCAGAAAAGTCAGTTAAATATTAATAATAATTTGAAATCTAAGTGATATTGATGCGTCGACTAAAAAGAAATATTTATTGTTTAAGTTCGAAATTCAAAATTGAATTTCAAAATTCTAATAAAATAGAGAGCAGAGATAGAGATTTCTTATAGCCATAAGCAGTACCTTATACAATTTTCTGTTATTCTGTTGTATCCTTTTTAATAAAATGTTAAAATGCATAATAAATGTTTAAACTTGTTTTGACTTAATGCATTTTCATAAACACCACGGGTAAGTACATAGTGCTTATTGCATAACGCTATTGTTTATGTATTCATACGATTCTTAAAAATCATCATAGTGAAGTATTCGTTCAAATCCAATTTTTGTAGTAGTGGTGCCCGGTGTGACGTGAAGCTTTTTCGAAGTATAATGACCTGCTGGTGACAGCCACTCGACGCCGGACGTCAGCTAGGGTTGCTGCATCATACGTTAATATTTACAGAAACATCTTTTGAAATTTTAAGGCAACCTAAAGTTTTTACAATCTTGATTTGTGCTCACATTATTTCATTTGTTTGCTTTGGTTTTACAATTATTGTGAAATGAAATCAATAAAAAACATAAAAATACAATAAAGTGATTGAAGAATACTTACTTTAAAACTATAGAATATTATAAAGAGACATTGTATGTTGGTTTATAATATATGGAGGATAATCTCCAGTAATATCTAGGCCATTCGTTTATTTTAAAAGCGCAGTGAACTTACAATGAGAAATCAATTCACGCCTTGATTGGCGCATGTCTTAGGGTCATAGTTATAAATGATACATCTGTGTAACTGGGTGTAGCGTATTAAAAAAAAATAGATAAAATTATATAATGCACTGTATAATTCGGTTACAATAATAAAAAAAAGAATTTTAATAGTAGACTAGTTCACCGAGTGAATTTCTTACATTTAATTAAAATTAAGTTATAAAATCCGGGAGTAGCCCTAAACTTAACAACGTCCACGGTCAGTCAAGTGGCCGCTCTCAGTCACTAGTAGGCATTAAATTTGTCGCGTAATTATGTCAAAACACAGATAGGTCGGATAGGGTTAAGTGGGCAGTGGTCTCTTCTCTGATTAAGTGTTATAAATATATATAATTAAGCAGCGATCATATTCTTACAATGACTTCTCTCTTATTAAAAATATAAAAATTCAACAACATAATATTTAGTAAGTTTCCTCAGACGGTCATTGAACCCGTGATCTCCCACAATCTGGGTGGTTGCTCTGACCGCCAAGGTACCAATAAATTTATACATCTACATCACAATGATGTTATCTTATTTCTACATCCGTCGGGTGGTTCTAGAAATACGGACGGATCGTTTAAAAAAAACAAAATTAATAAATCTAAAACTAAATTTTATAATTAAAATATTAAACATAAAACGACATTAAACATGAAAACTCTAATTTTTGTAAGGTTAATTCAGATTCTTTTGATTTTACTTTTACCATTAAAACTTTAAATATGAAACATTTTTCCACGAATGACATCCCTATGACGTGAGCGTAGTGCGTAGCCTAGCCGTAGCACGCTGTAGTGCTGACTGCTGACCCCAGTAACATTCGACACTTCATTATAGTACGGAGCGGCTAGCCGCGTGTGTAGTTCCAAGTGGACGCCCTGTCGGTTGGTTAATTACACCAAAAATCAGTCGATGTTCTTCAAAGACCATTAAGGAAAATACAAAGTACTAAACGAGTATTAGAGAGAGTACGTTACTAGTGTAAAGACATGTAGAGCTAGATTCTTGGTATACCTAAATGGTGGTAAATGTGAAATGCAGGTAACTAAGTTTATTAAGACAAGAGGATTACAAAAGAATTTATTATTTTCGCTTTGTTACTCAGAATGTTTGGTTAATGTGGTTTACAATCGTTTAAAACTATAATTAATGTTTTAATTAGACATTGTAATTTCAAGTTCTCCCGTACTTCCGCAGACACATAATCCGTTGGTCACGCTTATTACTATAAGAAGAAGAGGAAAATAAATTTAATTAACATATACTAATATAACACCAGGGTACTAATATACACACTTGGACATAATCAAATTCAAAATTAATAACAAATGTGAAGACAAAAATATTTTAATAAAAACATATTGGTGCAAAAAGAACCCTGTCAGTATAAAGCTTGCAAAAAACCCCGTTCACGCATTTTGTGACCAGGATATCAGAGTATGTAGTCCAGAGCCTAGCCGTAGGACGAAATTATATAGGTCTTCCGCTCATTATTCAAACAGCTTAACCAATTCAGGGTGTGGCGGCTTCGAGTAGGCCGACAGTAGGATGGCCTTGAAGACGCCGACGCCAGGTGTCGGCGAGCGCGAGACATGGGGAAAGAAGGTGGACTTCTTGCTATCCGTGATCGGGTTCGCGGTCGACCTCGCCAACGTGTGGCGCTTCCCTTACCTCTGCTACAAGAATGGAGGGGGTGAGTAATAATAACAAAAAATATGCTATGGTTTTTTTTCTCTGTTTCGTAAGGTTATCGTAATTATTAACCGAAATTTTCCATATTATAAAAAATTGGCACTAAACTTGTAAAAGCTTCTTAAAAAAGTAATTTGATTTTGATATTTGATGCTAGTAATACCAAAGTAAAAAATTTGCGGTTTGTTTTAATATTCGGACATCTCTCTTTTATGTTTGAACAATTTTTTAAATCACAGAGAAAGAAAGAAAGATATTTATATTACCTGAAATATAGTGTTTACAATTTCTCGTCACTAAAAACTGGTATGCAAAATGAATTTATGTGGTAAGTATGTAGTACATACGATCTTCCTCAAAATGAATACACAAGTAAACAATGAAATGTTTATAGAGGAAGATTCCAATTGAAATCCGTTAGACGCATGATGCTTTTGCAACATTTTCATTGTTTTCTTTTGTAATAATACGTTATTCATAATAAGACAATCCCTATATGCATGCTTAAAAATTTCAGCAGTTCCCTCGATTCCTTTTGCTAACAAAACTAGAAGTATATCTTTTCAAATACTGAAAGAATTTTAGAAATCGGTCTGCTAATGACGAAGTTCTGAGGTAAAAAAGTATAGCTCCTTTTTGAAGTCAGTAAAAAAGAAATTTATGAATTGATTTCATATAAAAATATTGGAGCTTCTAAGATGCATCAGATTAACTCGCGGTCGCTGTAATTTAGCGGCTGAATCTTGAACGTGGCGCAGCAGAGAGCTCTGAGTGGTTCTAAGTGCCTCTTGCAGCGCTAATTGTCGCTTGTAGGACTGTACTGCTTTGAAGATAGGTGCACTGTATTATGTCTTAACCGACGTAGAGTATGATCTTATGCTTTGTTTCATCTTTCGATTTTGAATAAATACGAGGCTGTGGGTTGTAGCCTGATCCGCCGGCAAGGGTGATATTCAGATGAGTGTATAATGAGCAGAGTTCAAGAGTCTCATACGATTTTTTCGACACATTTTTAAAGAAATAATAATTTATCATACATCGAAAAAAACAATAAAAACAAGATACGAAACTTATGGTCGCGCAAGATTTCTTCACGCAACCAATGCGAGGTGAATAAATGCAAATATTTTGATATTGTTTTACTAATTATTGTGAATTATGAATAATTTGATTATAATAAATTTTAGTTTGGCTATTTTTAGGACGTACATTTATTTCTTCCAAAAATATAAATATATATTCAGAGGCATATTACCTCATTGTTGTTACAAAAAATAACTGAATTTCGCGGTTTTCAAAAGTTCTGTCAAGATGAGCGAATCAAATGAAGAAATTAAATAAGTTTTAAATTTTTTTTACAAAAAAGGAAAAAATGCAACGCAAGCGGCGAAATGTTTTTTTTTTGAAACGTAATGAATCTTATTTCTATCTTTCTCTTTATTGAGACGTAATGAAACCGAACCGTTTTCGAAGAGAATGAAAAGTGGATCACGTATGACAAGGACGTGTGAAAAAGGTCGTGCTCAAAGGTCGGTCAGGTTTCACAGACTGTGGCAAAACCTGGGTAATAAGGCGATGCTATGTCTATGATAGGATTGTTCATTATGAGCTTCTACCGCCTGCCAGAACCATCGATTCGGATCTTTACTGCTAACAACTGATGAGATTAAAGAAGTTGAGAGAAATCGGGCGGACTTGATTAATGGAAAGTGTGTGGTTTTTCATCACGATAACAACATACATTTCTAGCCACTCACCTAAAATTAAAAGAGTTTGGCTGGGAGGTTTTAATACATCCGCCATATAGACCTTGCATCTTCAGATTTTCTCTTTTTTCGGTATCTTCAGAATTCTTTAGACAGTATCAGGTTTACATGAAGAGGTGATTGCTAAAACTACTTGTTGTGTTTTTTTTTATCAGAACTTTTATAAATATTTATTTTTTTATAAATGCTCAGCAAATGACTCAATACCACCTCCACCTTGCTGCCCCAAAAAGTGTTCTTCATACTTCTTTTAACGGAACCCATGTTATATGAAGGAGGAAATACGTGTGCCGGTAAGGAATTCCACGTTCTAGCTGTGAGATAAAGAAAGGAGTCACGAAATCTCTTTGTGCGTAAAGTAGACGTCGCGACAGTGACACAACTAAGTAAACCAACACTCATACTCTTGAGTAGGAAAGGAGAGGTTAGGGATAATATCAAAAAGCTCTTCATAGCACTCTCCATGGTACAAACGATAAAAGACACTAAGCGACGCTATGACAATTATATATTTACTTTATCCAATTATTTGGAAAAAATGTATACATAATTGTCATAGCGTAAATGTACATATAATTGCCATATCTTATTTAAGGTAGTTTTATCTTTATTTATGGCTCCATGATACTGGTGAAATGTAGCCCTTTGCTCCAAGGAGTTTATGGCGACTAATTATAGGCCCCGCTATTTTGTTAATTATGTTCAATACATGAATTTACTCTACAAATGAATGAATGGAAATGAAACTGAAAAATCTCACGTAAGTCAATAACGTAATCAACGCTGAATGATGTATTCCATATAAAAACAACACTACAACACAATATATGAAATAGAATATAAAGCACCCAACCGACCCCGCCATTACGACCCAGTAACTGACAATTATATACAGACTAAATACTATATGGTCAACATAAGAATGGGATGGAATTATCAGCAAATTTAGAAGTCATAGACATAAAACTAACCACAATTCAGTGTTTCGTTTGGTTTGTCAAAAATGTAGTAACAAAATTAAACTTACATTTTTAATATATGCGTTTATATTAAATTGAATACTTTAAAATGTTTTATTATTTGTAATACAATTAAATGTTTTTGACCTTTCTTTGCGGAGTGATTGATATCCGTTAACGGAGCAGTTATATCCTTATTAAGATTGCTTAAAGTGTTTTACAATTAATGTATACAGAACTAAATAAAAATCCATAATTTCCTGTTTATTAGAAATCTTTTGAAGTATCTCTTATTGTGTACATAAGATTAACCCTTACAGACAATACAGATTCCTTTCTAGTTACACGGTATCGAGGTGAATTCATTAGGGCGTCTATTCTGCGGCAGTAGCTCACGAACTCCAGCGTGTAGCCCGAGAAGCCCGTCTAGGGCTCTCGAGACGTAATAGTCGGTTAACAATCGCCTTGTGCGTCGAGCACTGCACTCTCTTACACCTGCCACTTCTAATTAAACTGCATGCATAGCTAGCATTATACACTGATTTATGAGTGGTACAAAGATGTTTTTATGAAGATACAGTAAGAATAGCTTGCCAATTAACGTTTTCGTTTAATTTTTCTTAATCTAGCTTAATGCTATAAAAATCATGATTTGAGACCGAAATGTACAGAAGATATTTTGAATTACAAGGAACACATTAAAAAAAAAGTAAATAAAGTACGAAATGGAAAAAGGATAACTGACATACCATATTTTAAAATTTATTATTTATTTTTCATTTACTTCTGTCGGTTATTGTAAATAATTCTCAATCTTAACCAGTTTTATACTATTGAACTCAAATCTTCTATAATAATTAATTTTTATAATAATAATCTAGCCTAAAGTAAGTAAATCATTTTGAGCTTATATTAACACTTGACGTTTGGATGAACATATCTATAAAGAATCCTTTATAGTAGCTTCGTGTTGAGTATTGCTCTATTCCATTCATCTGAAAAGTTTTGAATTTTCATGATATAGATATTTAAGATAATTGTCATTCTGTAAAGAGAAAATTAATAATAAATTGAGTAACCTATAAAAAGTCACGTATAGATAATTTTGAATACTGGAAAACGGTTCATCTGTTCTATTCATTTTTTATTACCCTATAGTTATATTTGTTCCGTATTTTGTTTTCAGCTTCATTTAAAATTTTAATTTTTATCAGAATTTTGTTTATTTTAGTATGGCTACTGGAAAATATTTCTATCAGGAATATGTAGTACCTTTGTACGGTATTATTTCCAATGTTAATCTCCAGATAACACTGTATTTAAAAAAATCTTTTATAAATTATGTCATTTTGCTAGCTTTCTTGGCAGCAGACATCATGTCTGCGAGTGACATGTCAGCCGGGACAGTGTGAACGGAAATTAGTTGTTTAAGAACAGCGAGCCAGGCGGCTGGCATCCGAGGCGAAAGCTTGCCCGGAAGCCTTTGTTATGAGATTTGCGTGTTTGATCTTAAGCCTGTTAGCAGTCCTATACTTATATATATACAAACACATACGGGCAGTTCTATATTTATATATTTACCTTCCTTTATTTAGACTTTATAACGTTATATACACACTGATATCACAATCGTAAGGCCGACGGAAACGTATGCTTGCGTAGTCTGAGAAAAATAGTCGTGTAACAGTCATCAATAAGCTTACCAGCAAGCAATACATTGCATGTCTGATGACAATCTTTGCTATGTTGAAAACCCCAACCTCTAATGCCCTTCTCAACCTCTCACTTTTGGATCTATTTATGTGAAAAGAGATAAAGGCTGGAAGTGGAAGTGAAAAAAGTGGAAGTGAAAAGGTAGGGGAGGTGTCACTGGCTTCAAACACTACTTGATGTTATGATCGCACACTGTGTGATCATAACATCAAGTAATAACGTAGGTTGTGGAGTGTATGGAGTCCGACCAAGGTTTAGTATAAGTTCAAGCCTCGGAAAATATGCCTTCATCTTACTGGCGGAAGACAACGCCATCTTCGTTTTTGTGCAGTGCTTAATTATATAAATGCTTAATAATAACATTGCTTTCCAAAATAGTAAAAGACTGTGTGAAAAAATGAAATATTCTGAGTACCAACAGTTCAGATATAACAGATAGACACAGAAACTTTCTGTGAAATTCCAAAAAACTAGGCTATGAATGGAATAGGAATTCCAATCAACTAGGCTATGCTCTTGCTCAAAAGCAAATGCATGCACTGTAACAAATCACTGAACAATGGCTCAGGACACCTAGTTTGATACACTCAATATCTCTAATAAAAGGCTAAATGTGATAAATGGATTGAAGAGCTGATACAGCTAAGCAAGAGCAATGACTAGAATTTTGACATGACACTGCAAACTAAGCAGACACTAATTCTACATGAAACTAAGCGATTCTGATGTTTACAACATGCAAACATCATCTCCTGTTTACAGAAGCGTAAAACTCCTCCTTTGTGACTGTAGACCTCTTCACAAACGCAGTCTTCACTTGAAGACATACAAAATAAACTCAAATGTAAATAAAACCCTAGTGGTTGGAAAGATTCTAAAGTTTAAGGAAAGTCAATCAAGGAACTAAGGAACTTATAGCTGTTGGTGATAAGTCACAATAGATTTTTCAGGTCGTAGCCGTCGTCGAGCCGAAGCAGTCGCAAGACTACATAGCCTCAAACCACAAATATTCTGATATCGATAAAAAGAGACAGTTTTCATAGTAAAATACATAAAATAAAAGACTGTGATTATTATTGTTTTTGTATTGTCAATAACAAAGATAATATAAAAAGTAAACAAAAATATATGCACTAATAATAATGATAATATATATAAATATTATAAAAATGTAATGAAAATATTAAATAACTTTGATATAAAAACTACTTAAAACGTAGAAAACAATTAAAAATAAAACTCTTAAACAACGTTCACTATAAAGTAATAACAGAATTTAAAAAAATAAATTAATACAATAATATAAATAAATAAAAATACAAAAATTATTTTTTCTTTCCTCTTTTCTCTTTTGGTATTGGTGGCGGCGGCAGTTCTGGCTCCGGTGGAGGTGTCGGAGGCAATTTCTTGTCAGGCCAAATCCGATGAATGTATTCACATATTGCTCCAACATCCACTGTCTTTGATTTTGGCGTTTTAGGTCCAGCAAATAAAAGCGAAATTTCTACAACTAAATCCTCATCCAGCGGTACCTTATCCATGTTCATCCTATCTATCAGCATTTTAATCGGAATCGGTTTAAGATATTCTTTACCCAACTCCAAAAAGTACAAAGCTATATCGACACGATGTTTTCTATCCTTCATTCCGAGGAATCTAGCTCTGTCTAACACTAAATCCCGAGGATTAGGGCCTTCCAATGTCCAATTACTAAGCACCTTACCAAATGTTACTGTAAAGTTTTTACGTTCCTTCATTTGCATTACATTTTCAAGAATGAGTGTAAATTTTTTTCCTACTGATATACCGTCCATAAGCAAAGTTCTTAGTTTAACTCGTGGTTTTAACATCCTTTCCAACACAAAATTAGCATCTGTAATACTTAAGGGATTGTAGGATAAATTGAATACTGATAACTTTTTAGCTTTAATAAAACTTCCAGAGATTATTCGTACAGCTTCATCTTTAAATCTATTGTTACTCAGATTCAAAATTTTTAATGTGGGCACTAAAATAATATCTTTAATGACATTTGCAATTCTATCACCTTCTAGAGAATTCCATGATAAATCTAGTTCTTGTAAAATTTCACTATTTGCTAATTGATCTAACATTTTTACAGCAGACGGTATGTGCAAGAAATTGTTCCAAGACAGATCCAAATGCGTAATTTTGTTTTGATATTCGAATGCTTCAGCAAACGCCATTGCGGACATTCTACCGAGCTGATTGTTACTTAGATTTATGCGTGGAACTCCAGCACCTTCTCCAATCTGCTGAGCAAAATAGACCCCACCATCTTCTCCTAAACAATTCCTAGCAAGATTCAGTTCTTGTAAACTTCTGTTTGCAGATAAGGTACTTCCAAGTCGCAACATACCCGAAGCTCCAATACGACACCCTGCTAATATCAGTGTGTCAATTGTACTATTAGTGATTAATATTTGTGCCAAGTGGTAACAAGCATCGTCGTTAAGAAAATTATCGGTCAGGTTGAGACTACGGACAGTTTTATTGTATTTTAAAGCTAATGCCATTGGACGGACTGCGCGAGGATCAACGCCGTAGTAACTGAGGTTAATTTCATCATTGAGCAATCCATTGTAGAATATTCTTACCAGACATGTATCCATTTCTTCACAAAGAGATTTGTATAGGTCTTGACCATTGTCTGGATATATTATTGGTTGCTCAGGATTAAAAAGCGCTTCTTCAATACCGGGATCCAATACAGCAGGGTAATTGTAATAGTGATGGCGAAATATATCGCTGTCGGACATTGGTATATATTTGCCACATACTTCTCCATCTCCTGGTGTGTAGAGACCTTTCTTAAAGAGTGCTCTCTTCTGGTTTTCTTCTGGTAGTTCTATGATAAGTGAGGACCATTCGCTCATCGGAAGATCATCACCAGAACTCTCAATTTCTACAGGGGCGAGAACTTCTTCTATCACTTTTTTATCATCGGGGTTACTGCTGCTGCTCGACATTATTATCAAATTATTAAATACAAATTAAATGATGTAATAGAAATAAAATGCTATAAAAATTCTAAGATCATCAAAACTGACATTCCGTCAAAGTGACATAATTATGAAAGTATGGAGGGAGAAAACAAGAACTAACTCTGGCCTTCTATAGTATTATTAATCCCAGAGTATCATACAGATGGGTCAATAGACCACATTGGTTGACAGATTTATTATCATAACAAAATACAGATAAAAAAGGCCAATTAAAAGTTCGGTGGGCAAGTCCCACATCACGAATGTGAATATTATTTAGTTTATTAACATATATAAACCCAATATAATTGAATTAGATTAATATTAAAGGTGTAAAGGAAATTGTAAATGGATTCATTATTAAGGTTTAAAGAAAACTTTTTATCAAACCAATTACATTAACATAACAGTATACATAGATATAATTAATATAGTAAAACACAGTTGCTCCGCGATGTATACAAAATATACGCCATGACGTCATATTTGATTACCCGTTTCTTAGGAGTCTGGTTATCAATTTGTAATATATAGGTATCGAAACAATTATTTCACCAATTTTTCTATTATCATGTTGTATTTCAATAACACACCTAAAAAATTGTCACCACGCCTATAAAACAATTCTAAGTCTGTCACTAATTTGAATTTTTTTGCAATGTACTGTAGCTTGGAGGAGATAGAACACTAGTAGTCAAATAATAATAACCTACGCTTAAGGGTAAAAATCTTAGCTTTTTCTAAATTCAACCTCTTCTAGACACGGGAAATTGTATAAAATAAAGTAGAATACGAAGTTTAGTCCACACTGTTAATTACATCCTGGTCTTTGCTTTGAACACCCTTTGCCGTCCACGACCCAGTAATTGACAATCAAAACGCGCCCTTTACGCCAACAGAAACTTAGTTAGCTCCTCGATGTGCAGGAAAATTAGTAACACAATAATAGGAGAGGGTAATAAGCTAATGGAGTGGGGAGGTCATCCGTAGGAGGCGATCGGCACGTCTGTTGCTGATCTAATTAAATGGCAATTCTCGGTCCTGTTGAAGCTTGAAAGGTGATCTTGACTTTGTAGCGCCTAGAGATTGCCAACGGAAATGTATTTAGTAGGGTTTTATAAATGCCTCTACAAGAGTGGAACATTATTGAGCATGGACTACCTTTAAAATATTGCATATTTAATTAAAACTAATCGACTAAATATTGTTACGGTCCATGGTGTAGGTAGTTATTGTGGTGGCGGAACTAAATTTGAACTCTATTAAGGAGGACTTAAAAACCTTGTTTATTAAGCTAACACGATTTCAACAGGTTGATCGACCGGGGGAGTACGGACTATCGTATATCATAAAATCAAAATTTTCACCATTTTATATATGATATGATGCACAAGTTATTTCAGACGAAGGATCGAATTATCTAAGGTTTTTCAGTTTTAAATCATATAACAAACACCATTTTATTGTTGTTTCTTATTATTTAATACAAAAGAATTTATTATTATATTGATATCCTTATTCAATTAGTGCACTGCTTCGTGTCACAGGCATAGCGATCATAATGTCCCACTAATTGATTGCGGGCCACTTCATCTCGACCCCAATCCATCACTTCACTCTTATTGATGACGTATGGGCTGTAGAGCGGCCGCAGTACACCACCTATTTAGTTTAATTACTACACTGGATTGTATATAATTAAATAAAACTTTCTCCACATTTCAATAAGCTATACATATAGTGTATTGTTTGAATTGGTGATAGTTTAATAAAGAGAAGTCATTTCAGTGACTTTAAAATAAATGGTAAAAAGAAGCATCGTTTTATCGATATGAATTCAAAAAGGACAACTATATATAACGTCATGTTTGTTAATTCAAATTTTTCCTTTTCTTTTCGTACTGATAATGAGATATATATATAATTTAGATTTCGAATGTGCCGTCAGAATTAGACCCTTATCTTGTCTATGGGTATTTGCTCGAAATAAAATAATATAACTTTGTGTTGAAGCTAAAATTGCTACGACGCGTCGTAGTACACGCATGTTCAAGACAAAATTGTTGACGTTAACAAAACAAGAGTTTATCGTTTTAATAAATTAAACAAGACGGTTGAGTCATTTTATTAGAAATCACTTATTTTAGTTTTACTAACAAGTATTCCTCAAGATTATTATGTAAAGGAAACGTTTATCAATCTATACCCCTAGCGTAAGTTTTAAAAGCCTTGCCTAGAACAAATTATAGTCTAATTGTTAAACAACATATTATACTCCAAACTAGTCTCCTCAATATTCTGTATGTATTGAAGAAATTGAGTGTGTACGTAGAAGCGTTTCATAAATATGCTTAATTTTAAATCCCACAAACTTACTAATTCTTATCTTGATAACTGCAAGTTTTATGGACACCTTTTAAAGAGAGACGTTTTTTGTTACACATACACAAACTAAATAATACTATCCACTCTAAAATTGACACACCTGATCTGCTGCGCTTTATCAACACCAAAAAGCGTACTGCAAGGACTAATTTATTTAACACTACATATACCAGCGATTTGAATATATGTCAACAACAAAAATTATATTTGTTACTAATGTATATAAAATAACATTAAGTTTATAAAACGTACTCTCTAATTATAGCTGCAAAAGTCATAACATCATTTCTGAAAAAAATATGTGTAATATAGTTGGAATTTTGAATTGAAATTGCACGACCAGTCTAAATGACTGGTCTGGTAAATCTAGTGTTAATGCTACATCACACATAATGAATTATGCTAAAAATTTGGTTGTGACACGGATTTCAATCGCTTACAACACTTAAGTGCAATTGATATATAATTTTTAAATAACAAAAGGTTTAACGATGCACTTTTAGGAAAATTCAACAATGAATGTAACATCTAACGTGATATAATTAAAATAAAATAAAAATCTGCCATTATATGAATTATTATATAAATGTAATATATCGTATTTATATCATATTCATAATCATATTTTTATAATATTTGATTTACTACATATTTTTATTTTAATCTTTTATATTTATACTGTGAAACGTGCTATTTCCTCCAAGGTTATAACTCAAGATTTTCTGTCTTCTAAATATAATATTAATAAAGTGACGGATTCCGATTTTGATTTACTCGACTCTAACCCAAAACAATAAACGCCTTTGCAGGATAGAGAAATAATGCTGTCCTGTCCTCGGATGATTTAATGCTGCTAAAGTGAAAATCTCATAATACCCAATCATCCCGCGGCCCCCGGGAGCGGACCGTATCGGTTCTTGTTAAGATTAAGGTTCCAATCGGGGGCACTGTTCAACTACCTACAGATGTAAATTTTATAGTCCAAAGCCGATTGGAAATGTCTTGTGCTTATAAATAGCTTATTGATAAATGTCTTCAGATTTTCATTTACATTTTAGAAGCTTATTTAACTTGTTATAATTTCCCTTTGATAAGCTCAGAAACCAATAAAGTATTTATTACATTTAACTTGTGAAATTTTTTGACGTAGACCTAGTTATGCTTATTCGGATTCATATATAAGTTTCATAAAAAAAGGCCATAGTGATTTTAATGGATTGCAAATTCTCTAAAATCTGGCTCAATAAAAAAAATTATACCAAATTAGCGAACAATCAGTTTAAAAACAATAAAAACTGGGAAAATCCTAAACAAAATCTTAAAAACATCCAATAGTTTATTTAGTAAGGAAAATCATCTGACATGCTTTACATTAAAGCTGGTATTTCTTAAATTGCTACTGAGGGTTTATTTAAATAGATGGTGTTAGTGGGAGACTACGACCAAAAATCTACATTTAGGAACATAATAAGAAGAAAAACACATGCGTGATAAAGGAATAAGGGTGTAGCGTCAGTCCTAAAACTTTAACAATGCATCAATCGCTCCAATGCGCAGTTGAACAATAATATCTGCGGCGAAAATTCATGTTCCTCACTCCACTTAACTTCGGCCGACTTAACGAACTCCCCCCTCGTTTTATCCGCGACCTGTTGCATCCGGCTATAAAGTAAATCCGTTCCATCTGCTTCCCCCCCCCCCCCACGTCTTGACTTAAGACATGCAACATTGGGGATGCGGTATTTCGATATAAGGGTCAGGTTTCACTATATTGTGATTTATGAACATGATGGGCACAATGATGGCTGAGTATATGAGTGTTTTAGTTTAGTAAGTAACATAGAGAAAAAAGTAATTATATAATTAATACATAATTTCCATAATAAATTATATAATAAAAAATCAAGCAAAATAAGCTTGTATATTAGCCTATTGTGTAAATGTAAATTTCTTCATTTTTTTAGTTACTTTTTTTCACACATTTTTTTACACATTCGGTCGAATGACATATCCATAATAATGCGACACAGTTGTAAAATTTTCCATTTAATGTATTATTATCTAAGTACAGTCTAAGTAAGTAAAGTGAACAAGCTAATCAAGAACTCATACAAATTGTTTTTAATGTTCATTAACTTCATTGAACGATCATACATGTAAAAATTTTTCTCGTAACTCACTACTTTGAAATCTCGTCACAAATATTATGTCGTAATGATCAAATTAGTTTCATCAACGGAAACTGTTCATTGTACAAATTGGCTGTATCTAATTCACTCCTGTTTACTAATTTACTGGGAATTCCAACGTTGTATAGTAGCATAGTAATTTTTGATGTTGATTACGTTGTAGAGAATGGCTTTGGATGAACATTAGGATTCTGATTCTAAATATTATTACGTATAATATAGACAACATATCACTTGACATCCAGGAAATGGTTAGGTGGTATGGATTAAAGGGTGTTTATAAAGTATTAACGTATATTATAAGTATGAGAATTAAGAGGTTTATCTTCAAGATTTTTAAAATGTTCAAGACGCATCTGTACAAGTTATATTATATATATCGTCTTCTTTTAACAGCCTTCTGAGTTTGATTTATATTTTGTTAAAGAAAACAATAATTATTAAAACCAGAAATGCTCCTTCTTATCTTTTAGCATCCATACATATGCTCTACAGATTACTCGTAACACTAACAAGACATTTTGGTCACTTTTTAATGTAATTTTATTACAAAGTTTTGTATTTAATATTAATTATAATTAAACTTATGAACTTCATAAGATTATTTTGTAAGCACCTTTATAATATCAAATTGCAATGGGACGTAAGAATTATTTTCATTTCAATTCTGATGAGTGAAGATTTCTATAATATCGCACAATATAAATCCATAACTTGTCTGCGGTAACCAGGTTTGTAATATTTAATTATAAGCAAAAGCAACCAATAATAATACCACCTACAAACCTATAATTGGTTGCTAAATTAAAATTGTCGTTACTTATGAACCTGCACTAGCTTAAGTGGTTATTTACTCACTTGAGTCATACAAAATAAAAGTTAAATATGACAACTTTTTTAAGTGTATCTAAGACCTTTGACACATAATAAGATACTGATGTAACGTATTCATTTTCCGTGTGGAGATTTTGACAGCAAACGGAATATCAGCACACAACTGACACCCACGGCATCTTATTGCGTCTAACAGGTGACTACTTCACAGAGTAAAAACAAAAGCTGTTCCGTGTTCCAAATAAAAAAAGCCCAAAGAAACTCTTAAAGTTTGTTAAGAGCGAGTCATAAGTAAATGGCGCCGTCTAAAAGGCCAATTACGTGAAAATTTGCCTGAGCCCCGCTGGGGCGGCGATATGAAATTATTGCACAGATCGTGAGACGCCATTGTAAATTGCTCTCCTCGGAGGCGATTGAGTGGGATTTTTTATTCCATAAGACGATTACTCTGTTCAATTTACGGAGACAATAAGCCGCGTTATGAAAGCTGTAGCTTCTTTCCTTCTTTCTGTATTTCTATTTCAGTTTAAAGATTCCACTTGATATTGTGATGAGATTTGTGAGTATTGATATTATATTAACTAGCAATTCGAAAGCTCTGAGGGCTTAGAGATCGAATCGCTTAATGTAAAAATGTATAGGATATGATATAAGTTCTCGCTATAGCTATCGAGCGTTATTGTCAAATCCTATACATCTTTCATTTAGCGATTCCTTGCGTATCGAAATGTATCTTGTCTTGGCCCTCTATAGTCAAAGTCAAAGTCAAAGTCAAAATATCTTTATTTAAATAGACTCATTTACGAAGTTATTTTAAATCGTCTTAACAGGGAATATGTATGAGAATAAATAAAGAAATATATATTACAATAGGCTTTTTCCGGAAAGAACTACAGATCTTGTGGGTAGATAAAACCAGTCCACTATTACTTATAACTTTGTTTATAAAGCCAGTTGGCATACTCTTAAACTAAAATTAAATTATTTGCATCGCTTTTATACCAAATCAATATGAAAGGGATAGAATGATTTTTAGGAAGATGAACTTAATTGACACTTTGACGATTGATACACTTTTAATGGCGCGTTCTATGATGAGCGTAAAAATAAGGCTTAAAATTGCCATTTTAGAAATGTCAAAGGACAATGATTTTTTTGAATCGGGGACATTAGTGTTATATCGGTAGAAAACCATTGCCATAATCAACTTACTTACTTACTTACTTATATCGGTAGTATTCATACACCTTCCTTGTGAAGTGACGTTATGAGTGTATTCATAATCTTCGAATGTTTCCCGCCATCTTAATAATCGCAATTTTTCATCAAAAGGGTTGAATTTGAATTCCAAAATTATCAATGAACATCTAAGTATTTATAATTGAAAATTGTAATAAGTAAAGTGGAGGTCTCAATTAAAAATTTTACTAAAGAAATAGTCAGTAATTTATTTTTTAGGTTATAATTTTAACTATTATTGGCTGTGCAGGGGCGTTTCTGGTGCCGTACTGCATCATGCTGGTAGTAGGTGGCATACCACTGTTCTACATGGAGTTGGCGCTGGGGCAGTACCATCGGAAGGGCGCCATTACCTGCTGGGGGAGGCTGGTACCACTGTTTAAAGGTAATAAAAAGCAGTTCAATCATCAACCCATCCAAAAAAAATTCACACCACAATTTCTTAAGGTGGAAAATTGTCATCGAAGTGTAGGATAACTTACGAAAATAAACTCATTTTCCTTCTGTTCTGTACCTGGACTATTAAACTTGAAATGTTCACTGCAATTTTTGTTGCAGTATACTTTGACTAGGAGCTCGTTGGCATTGTGGTTCGAACGCTCTGATTTTGATACCAAAAACAAAGTAACTTAAAGTGGTTAGTCCCTTGTAAGTCAATCAAATTTGTTATCTCGAGTTCCTCTGGGCACGTTAAGCTGCATTGGAGCAGCGTGGTGGTGTTATATTAATTATCAGAGGGACGTATATAGGCTACAGATGATGGTACTATGATAACTTCAATCGAAAGTTTAGCATAAACATAGGAACAAAATCTTGAAGTTTTTATTATGTTTATCATAGACATTTGTATAGGATGTTGAATAGGTATATCTAACTAAAAGTCATTTTTTTTGTAAAACCAGTGAAACTAGTTTATGATTCTTCACAAACCGATAACTTTTCTCATATGAGAGAGTTTGGAATATTGAATAATTGTAATTTATATGTGTATTATTCTGTCAAAAAATGTTTACACCTAATTAATGTACAAATCATTTAATCTAGAATCCTGTCTATGTTAGTAAAGGGAGGATTTAGAAAAATTTAGTCATATTCTAGACTAATCCTAATGGGTCACGTAGAGCTGGATCTTGACATATTGCGTGCACTCAGAACGCGAGTTATTGCTGTCTGAGTGGCCTGGCTTAGCTTTATTACACTTGGATTTCGAACTGGAAATACTTTATTAAGTGTACTTAAGCCTTAACAAATCACAAACTTGCTATGATTCTAACGATATTGGATGATCATGATGACTATCCAGGAGCATCGCCTTGCGCGGCATTTGTAGTGAAGAGATGAGCTTTGATACACTGGATTTGATTCTGATGTCTACACTGTAAATCGAAATTTAAATGCAGTGATCTCACTCTGTCAAAATGAGTACAAAAAGGACTGTAACTGCTGTCACTTCCACACAGTCCTTTTTGTAAGTTATTTGTCGGTATCTTTTTATATCCCTTTAGGCATGATTAAAGGAGGACAAGGATATAAATATTTTGGGCTTATAATTTTATATAAATTAGTATTATAATTTTACACTAGATTAATAATGACAATGAAAATATACGCTTGTTAATTGTGTACTGAGTACTCAATACAATGATAATTCGAGCCAGCTAAGAACTTAAACAGCTAACCCTCCCTCTGGCTCCGGTGCACTTAACAACCCATAATTGACACCATTTCGCGGGCCCGTAAGTGCTCGGGCAGAAAGACCCCGTAGATTTGCGAGGTCGGCTTATGCCGGTGATTTCATTTCACGCGATCGTCACGTCCCGCGCTGAGTGGAGGCACTCCAATATGATTTTTGAGAAGGAATAAAATTGTTAATGGAGTGGAAAGGCGACGGAAAACCTCGCTCATAATATTTAGGGTTTGATATGACTCGGGCGCAGTGTGAAATAAAATATTTTGGGACCAGTAAATTTGACTGTTTTGGCCCAGAGAATGACAAACAAGAAGTGATATTAATTGATAAGCGATGCCTATACACCTAAATTATCAAGTAATCAATCAATATCTTGATAATGTAAATGAGTCGACATACTGGAGACAAGAAATCTGAATGTATCCCATTAACTGTAAACGGCTCCTTGGTCAAAATAAAAATAAATCAAAACAAGGTCTATATAACACTGTTGAGTGGAGGTTAAATAGAATATACTATAAATATTTATGAACATCTGCTGGTGATGAAAAAGAATCAATCTTAGGAATGTAAAGTGTAAATTGGAATGCAAGTACAGTATTTTTGAAAATTTATTTAGTAAAATTCACAACACTTAAAATAACCTTTAAAGCATTTAAATCATTTTCTTATATAAAAATGGTTTAAATCACAATGCCAATGGTGGATTCTTATTATTTTAACATAGCTATTAATTTGATCAAGGAATATGAAAGCGGTAGAGATTTATTTTTAAGCATCTGAACAAAAATGCAAATAAAATACTCTAATATCACAATTAACTAAGAAACTTGGGAATATTTACAAAAACCATCTCAACGATCAAAAACTACTCACAGCCCACAACTGCATGACTAAGGATCAAGTTATGAAAAACAGAAGAGGAAGGCTGAAAAATTTAAACGTATTTTTGGTTGTTTTCTGTTTCTTCTCTTAAATTTACAGCTTTTTCTTTTTTTAAGGTATCGGTTACGCGGTGGTACTGATAGCATTCTACGTGGACTTCTACTACAATGTGATCATCGCATGGGCTCTTCGATTCTTCTTCGCTTCTTTCACGACTATGTTGCCATGGACTAACTGCGATAACGAATGGAACACTCCAGCTTGTCGGCCGGTGAGATATTAAAAACATATTTAATTCTTAGCTTACTTAAAGAATTATCTTTTCTTAATTTGTATGAAGAGTTCGTATCCAAAAGTAAGTGGCAGTTTATTCTTAGCGTTGATTTATACTTCGATTATGTGAATTTCGTTCAGTCAGCAGCGTGCAACCAGATCTATGCTATAAGTCACAATAATAAACAGATTGTTTTATATACATATCATAATTATTAAAGATAAAAATGATTTTGAGATTTTGCAATATAAAATTTTGCTGTTTTGATTAGGTTTCTGTATATTATATTAAAATAAATAAAAAAGGTAGATTAATATGTTACTTAGAATCAAGTCAAAAAAGGAACTCGAAAATACTCTTATTTGTATTAGGTAACACTGTAAGATATTAATATTATTAAAAAGAAAAGTGATAATGTTTGCTTTCGATTTATTAGACCCCTTTTGGTATTACTGTCGTACCTACAAATGGCTACGATTCTTCGTAGCACATCGTAGCAGACTGACTTTGAATTTAGTTTTGTAAGTTTTATCTGATTATCCAACGATAATCAGATAAAACTTAAAAATTTGATTGTATTTAAAAAAAAGAAGAAAATTTATTTTTACAAACTACATTCATTATACTATATTTTTTTAAAGGTCGGCTCATTTTTAAAAATAAAATACTACTTTGATTTAGTAATTTTTTTAGTTTGAAGCAATATGGGAGTCAGTAAATAAATCCAGAATAAGGCAAAATGGATCATATGTTCCTCTCGGGCCACCGCAAACTACACCCTTTACTTCGGCCGCTTCTGAGTATTTTAAGTAAGTATAATATATTTTAGAAGTCTAGCTCTCATTGATGATTAAAAGAAAAGTTTGTTTGCATAAGTCTTATTTATTTTATTATAATAACATACAAAACAATATTAATAATTAAAATTTATTATTCTTAATTGAATTTTTTTAAACAATTTTTAATGTAGCATTTTATATCTTCATGATTCGTATCTTATGAATCATATTCTTATTGGAAATTAACATATATTATATTTCATCATTAAAAATTATATGATAACAATCACAAATATATTTCCAATTTTGTAGGCACCCTTCACATTAATGAAAAAATACACGTAAAATATATATTAATAGGATTAACAATGCAAGACAGCATTTAAATGCTAAAATAATTCCCTTATACGCTGCGTACACCCAGAGTTCAATTTAATTAATTTTACGCAGCGTACAAGGGATTTTTCTAGCAGTTAAATGCTCTCATGCATTGGTAATTCTATTAATTGAAATAAATTATGTGTTATATATACTTGGTTAGCTAGTTAATTATCCTTCTTATAATATCAAAATGCCCAGTCGAGCTATTCTCGAGCTTCAAGGCAGCGAAGGTCTCCACGACCTGGGCGCCGTCAAGTGGGACATGGCGCTCTGCCTCCTGGCCGTTTACGTCATCTGTTACTTCTCGTTATGGAAAGGAATTAGCACCTCGGGGAAGGTATCTTATCAAAAAATACCTACATTATTATATATTTTAAGCTAATGTAATGTAATAAATTAGATCTTGTTATAAATATTTAATAATCGCAGTTTACATTAAAATTACTGCATATTTTAAGAATTAAAATAGGAAATCTGAAACAAAGGAACTTTCGTTTTGCTAAAGTATTAATTTAAAGATTATAGCCTCTCAATGCTGAGAAAATTTTGTTCTTATTTTATAAAGAAAAGGTCATGTACACAGATGAGCTTAACACACAAATTTTCTGTCTACCAGCAAACCTTTGATATTTTATTTAGGTTGGTAGTTTTTTATACAACATGTAACATTTAATTAATTTAGCTGCTGATCAAAATTTCTTTCATCGTTTTCACTTTTGTTTAGATAAGGTTATATACTAATTTTGAAAGTGACATATCTTATTAGGAATACCTATGAACCAAAAAGGTTTGATAAAACTTAGTATTGTTCCTCTTTTCAAAATAGATTGCACTGTATTTTACTGCTCATTAATTATAAAAAAAATACTAACTAATGAAGCATCTGTTTTTCAGGTGGTTTGGTTTACAGCTTTATTTCCTTACGCTGTTCTCTTAATTTTGCTGGTGCGAGGCATTACGCTTCCCGGGTCTGCTACTGGCATTCAATATTACCTCAGTCCTAACTTTGAAGCTATAACCCAACCTCAGGTAAACTTTTTGATAATTTCTGTGGACATTCTTTCATGTTTATTCACTTTATTGATATAATTTGCTCGCTTTACTTTTTATAGGTATGGGTAGATGCGGCAACACAAGTTTTCTTTTCTTTAGGTCCTGGATTTGGTGTACTCTTGGCCTATGCTTCTTACAATAAATACCACAACAATGTTTATAAGTAAGTTGCAGGGAAATTGGTTTCTGATAATCTTTGACTATAAATATAATTTGTCTATAATTTATTTTCTCATTAAATATTTTAGGGATGCAATTTTAACAAGCTTTATCAACTCTGCAACTTCCTTCGTGGCCGGTTTCGTCATATTCAGCGTGCTGGGGTACATGGCTCACGCGTCGGGTAGAGAGGTCCAAGATGTCGCGACTGAAGGGCCAGGATTGGTGTTTGTAGTCTACCCAGCGGCTATAGCTACCATGCCAGGGTCAACATTCTGGGCTCTAATATTTTTCATGATGTTGCTTACATTGGGATTGGATAGTTCTGTAAGTTGTATTTCATCGGAGATAGTGCAAATCCACAAGTCTTAGACTCACAGGGAGGGTTAGAACTAGATAAGTATTTTAATTCAAGTGTTTCCTTTTGGGGTTAACAGTTGGCTCTATTTTCATTTTGTCAGATATGCAGATTTATAAAATGTTATTTACGCGAATTTACACTATCGTTTGATTATGCCCTAAACTCTATTGTTTAAGAGCGATTCATAACTGGAAATATTTTTCTTCCAGTTCGGTGGCTCAGAGGCAATTATAACAGCTTTAAGTGATGAGTTTCCACCAATTGGTCGACACCGGGAAGTCTTTGTGGCATGCCTGTTTACTTTGTACTTCTTCGTGGGTCTCGCGTCCTGCACCAAGGGCGGGTTCTACTTCTTTCAACTTCTCGACCGGTATGCTGCTGGGTACTCAATTCTGGTTGCTGTGTTCTTTGAAGCTATAGCTGTATCTTGGATATATGGTAAGTAAAGACATGTATGGTACTGAGAACGGCAATAAAAAGGTGTTGTCTTATTTAATTCAAAGCCTATTGTTTATTAAAATAGGATCACAGACAAAACAAAATAATTTGGATTTGACAAAGAATTAAAAATGTTTTAAAGTAACACTTTTATTATGTTTTGATAAAACCATATTATGTACTATAGAATTATATGTTTAATATATATTTTTTAAGCTTGATTACCGTGATGTCTGAAATAGTGGCTTAATTGTGAATTTTAATGCTCATACTCTTTAGTTTCGATAATGGAAATAAAGATACATTTGGTTAGTCTCTGATTGGGTCAATCAAAATAGATTATCTCAAGCTCGGCATCAGAAGGCACGTTAAACCGTCAATCTCGGTTGTAACGGCAATCGTTTCCACATACTAAGCCGTACTGGGCTAGCTTGGTGGTATTATGACTCAAATCCTCATGTGCTTCCTCATGCAGTAAGGCCCGTGGCCAGCAGATCCCCAGGGATGTAAATTCTGATGAGTAGAATAATACATGTTCTGTTCAACTACACTAAATTTTATTCTAAAGGAACTGAACGTTTCTGCGAGGACATCCGCGATATGATTGGCTTCAGACCAGGATTGTACTGGCGCGTGTGCTGGCGCTTTGCCGCCCCCGCCTTCTTACTATTCATCACGGCATATGGACTATTGGACTATGAGCCCTTGCAGTATGAAGGCTACATTTACCCAGCGTGGGCCAACGCCCTCGGCTGGGTCATAGCGGGCAGCAGTGTAATGTGTATACCAACTGTGGCCATTTATAAGATCTTGACTACAAAGGGCAGCTTTTTAGAGGTAAGTTAGTATTGTACTAACTTGTAAGTAAGCTGAACTGATTCTTCGATGAATATATTGTTTAATTTAATAAGCCAAATATCGCTCATTAGCAGAATTCAGCTTATGAGATAAGCGAACGGTTTATAGATATTACAAAAGTTAACGGAATTATTATTAAGGTAAAGAGACGTAGAGAGAACGATTGATCGATTCTGATTAGTTAGATAGAGTTCTAATAAATATTATATATTTTCATGTTCAATTTTGAGCTTACTTTTGAACGAGATGACTTAGAGTAATATGAAAGCAATATTAAATCTTTATGTAAAACACAATTGGGTCCTAAAATAGAAAGTTACCTTTGCAATAGTTCGGTTTTTATCAGTGTTTCACTTCTCGTCAAGATGAAATTAATCTAAACTATACCATGTTGACCAGCGTCTCCGCATACTAACAACTCCGTACGCGGACACTCAAGCGAGCCGGGCGGCGAACGGCATGGTGGTGTCGGAGAGCGGCGCGGTGAGGCTGGCGGCGCGCTCGCCGTCCCCGCCGCCTGCGCCACCGCCCACTGCGCCGCAACTCGTCTGAGCGGCGCTCTCCTTTGACGTCTACTACGTGTAGCAGGTATATTACAATACCCCTAGTGTAAGTACCAATAGTATCCATAAGTTTCGGTTGTAGTTCTCGTTTAATAGTATTAATTATTTAGTAATTTGTTAGGTTAACAAATTCATATAAAAAAGTAGTTACCAATGCTTTACAATTTAATAAAATTTGACAACAGTTGCCGAACACGGTCGAACGGTTCAATTTGATTGTAATATACATTGGGGATATATGCGCAGACTACTTCGAAAGGGGTTGTCGAATTTTAAACAAAATATCTATTAATACTATTTAGAAACGATTTTATCATAATTATCTTTTATCTTGATATTTTTTTAATTACAATTAGCACATTTTTTTATCATATTAGTCAATATATAGACAATCCTAGTCGCATAATCATTCATACGCTATCAAAGGCGTACGGGTAGCGAACCAGTAAGAACCTTACATTGTGTAAACACAGTGCAATTTCATCGTCACACAATCTGCCGCTATTTGTGTAGCGCCAACCGGCCATTTCTTTGTAACCAGCGCCCCACTAGCAATGGCGCCTAGGAGTAAGGTACATTACCTTACTCAATTAAGAATAAAGTTTATATTCGTATAAACAGAAAAATCCTTTAAAAAAAACAACTGAAAATTGACTTTTTAGTATTTTAAATCGTCTTACTATATAGTTTTTCTTTTAATAGATGGGATTAGTGGTAGTTTATCAATGAAATAAAGTATCACCAGGTTAACTAGTATAATGTATTCAAATTTTACTTATGTTTTAGAACAGAAGTGAACTTCAAGTCTCAACGATCATCTCGTCTGTGTCGTTGCTTCAATATATATCAAAATAATTATATTAACATTTATCAATTGTGTATTGTTAATTTGTATTTAATTTTATGTGTCTGAGTGGCAACAACAAGATACTATAAATACTATTATTTTTCCCCTTTATTAGATCAAAATATTCTTTTTGTTTTTATTATTATTTATAACCAACAAATACGAACTATGTGCTCGAGGCATGTATTAGATGTAGAAATCAATTTAACTATAGACTAGGAAGTACCGAGGCTTCAAATTCTATGAATAAAATTCATGATCATATTTATCTGTCTGTGTTATTCAGATTAAGATACTTCATTTAGGCCTGATTTTTCCATAGGCAGATAACAATTATCTAGCGACTAATTTTTACGTATTGACATAATTTATATAGAAACACTGTCAACTCGTCAAAAATATTCTTTTGCTAAAAGTTATCTGAGTATTGAAAAATCAGCCATTAGTTATATAATGAAGGTTGTAGGTTGTAGAAGGTTGTACCTATTGTTGCAACTGGAAAGTTCTTCATAGCATATCTGTCAACAATAATATGATAATAATTCAGCAAACCGTCGATGTATTTAGAGATAATTCAATTTTAGTATGTATATCCAAGCAATAATCTGGAACAATTACAGTATTTATATCACAAATACCCAAACCTTAATCCCCAATTATCCCAATAGTCAACAGCAGTTATTCCTTACGGGCAATTATAAACGCTCAAATGAAATTAGTCATGTTATTCTTTAGTAATCAAATCCACCAACTACGTGCTATTATAAACATTAAATATAACGCAATTAGAGCGTCATATATAATATTTATTCAAAAAAAAATATTTTTTATTTCTATAACTATCTCAAATTTCTTCTTTATAATAAAAAAAAAGTAGAATTATTTAGATATTAGAAAGGTATCACTGTACATTTGATGAAAACGTGTATCGTAGCATTAATAGGTTAAGAAAAAATTGCATCTCGTATTACCTACGTAACTATGCTATATTCAATGTTTAGACTTAAAAGTTATTTAAGAAGTAAAATCAGTAGCTGTTTTAAAAAATTTTAATGCATCATATTATTTATTGATTATTCAAATTTCCCTTCTAGTAGTTCGTAGCTGATAAGGTTTCGAGATGACGAAATGATTTTTGCTGTTAATTTTATTCGCCGTTTTATTACACTAAGTGATTATCATATAATAATCGTGGTATTTAAATAATAATCATATTATATTTAAGGAAAAATGAAAAAATGCTGTGTAGATAATAGACACTATAGTAAGTACATAAATCGTTTAAATTAATGTTAAGAGTTCATATACCCGCATATATGAGTACCTACATATTAATATTTGTGATATAACTAAACGTAATTTTTATTTTATAGTTCTCTTTGAAAATTGCAGTCATAGTAGTGTGAATGTCTATTTAATAGTTTAATGTTTATTCTCTCATATTTACTCGATTTTTCTCTTTCAGATATAACATATATTATAAGTGCTTATCCGGTGCTCCATTTTTGTTATGTTATTAAGAAGTTAAGTTAACTATTCACCACTCCGTCGTGGGCAATGCGGATTGGTGAATAGTACGAATATATATTATAATAATCATTATTATTGTGAATTTGATCTTCCAATTTAGTGTAAGTTAAGCACACTACACACTCGCTACTATGTTTAATCTCGATGTGTAGTGTAGATTTGGCCTTAATTTATATAGTGCCATATAAAAGCTTATATTTGAATAAATTGAATGACGTCTATTTAAAACATATATAATCTTTTTAAATGTTTGATTATGTAGATGTATTAGTAGATGATTTTATAAGTAGGTATTCAATGTTAGAGAAGAGTTATTATATTAAACTCATGTTTCGTATATTAGAAGTTAATAACTATTATATGCGATCAGTTGTCATGGCAGCCAAAATGACTATTGATTCCTAATAATATATTTGTTTATACTTACTGTGAATTCTAGTTTTATTTTATGCCTTACTCACATCTGTTTTTTAATTATTATAACCCATTCGCGGCGGCAGATTCCAATCGCCGTATTTCCAATTCATATTCAGGTGCGGCATACATCGGTTGGCGTTAAACGTTATTATTAACTTTGCTCATAACTTTGCCAAAGTCATAAAGAATGTTTTAATCATGCGACTCAAAGGATCAAGTAGAGGCGTAGTTCTTCTGTCTTCAATCCAGGGGTGAATTAACAATCATTGGTATCAAAGATGGACTGTATTTTAAGCTGCTATAATAATCTGAATATTACAAATAGCCCAACAATAATGCTTGCGTGTATGACAGCTGTGAGGCTGTATTGACTGTACCGACCGACTTCATTACAATATGTGTATGTTAGTACAACATACTTTGGATATATTTCAGATAAACAAAGTTTTGAAAATATGACGAATTCCTAGTCTCTTAACCATTTGGTTGACATAAAAAAAATTCTAAATATATATTTTGTTATTGAAAAAAATTCTTGCCTTAGTATTAAAGGTAATTGGCACTTCAACTTTTTCAAAATAGATACTATGACAGCAACCCGATCAACGTCAGAAAATGTATTGTATAAATTTTCACCAGCCTTGCCTGACTGCTGGCTACAGTATTTAGCACCCTTCAATGTGCACTGGTTCCAAGTGGTAGTTTCTATGCAATGATTCCCTGTACAATATTTTTTTAAGCCACTACAGTCGGGATTCTTTCCCCCAAGCAGTAAGTACATTATAAGGTTGCTGATACGCATTTGCTGGTTATTTCCTGGTTATTAATCCTTTTTATTCTGAGAAGCTCTTGGATACACAGGTGGGGATGAGCACAAGATAAATCGTCAAACTTCAGGTTTATGTCATAAAAAAACATATTGAAAATATATTTCATAAAATTTATGAAAATATTTAAATGCCTAAAACTAGTCACAAGCTTTCAATATTTCAGTTATTATCTTTTTAGCAAGCTCCTAATATAATATTTGTACATCAAAAGTTATTTTGTATCCTTTCCTTGAAAATGTTTGTATAGTACTTTGTTTTTATATAACTTATTATTTCAGTCATAATTTTGAACGTTTACTTTTTCAACAAAAACTTAAAACAAAAATTATTTAAAAACAAAAACTTAAGGAACTACGAAAAGCCAGCTAATATAATATTTTTATATAAGTAGTTTGGTCTATCTATCATGGGGTATGTACCAAACACTTATATATATATAACCGTCAAATGAACTATTTCTCTGAAAACGCAAATATAGTCGGTTCTTGTTCTATACAAATAAGACCAGCGCCTACTCAAAAACAATCGCCTAATTCGTAACTTGTTATGTAGGTATGATGATATAATTAGAAGAAATCGCAAGTATTTATTTATTTATGGGAATCATCGTGTCTTTTTGACGGTCATGTGCCTCGAATTGTGGACTTCTTTCCGGTACCTATTCGCTGTGAGCTCGTAGCTCACTAACCCTTCGCATTTTGAGGAGGCAGGAGGCTTGTGTAAGTTTTGATAGTCGTTCCATCTTTTACAAAATCTCGTTTATTATAAATGTCAAGCTAATTTTAGACAACATGTAAATAGGTGTGAATTAAAATCATTCCGACGCAAACAACAGTTTCCCTTTTTTTTGAATAAAATTGTAATCTTGTTAGTTTGTTGGATTTCATTTATCTATCATTAATGGATAATTTCGTATATACGTAATGTAAATAAAACGTAAATATACGTATGTAAAAACAAATAATAAGTAATTACCAACATTTTTATGATGAAATAACTCCTTATATTGAGAAAGAACTAAATAAAGAAGTAAACAAGTGTCTAATCTTGCGTCAGAGTATTCAAATACATTCAAATATAAACCATAAATACATAAATTAAAATATGAAGAAGGATTCGCCTTAAATATCTACTGAAATATTCGAGGAAAAATTTCCTAAACGTTTTCGTTTTACACTTAATAAAATCTTGATAGTTTTTCCTTTTATTGTGGCCATCGTTTAAAAACATTTATAAGTAACAAATTTCGTGATAATGATATCGGTAGATTAGAACTTAAGTTGTTTAGAATAACACTAAAAAATTGTAGTTCTAATCTAACGACATCTATTCGCATTAGAATGCAACTTCGTTAATTTAATCTCAAAATGTAAACTAGATGTCACTAATAGCGAGTAATTCAATAGAATTTAATAAAAAATAATATAATTATAAGATAAATTAAACATAATAATTAATGAAATCTTTGATATCAGAGTTAAAATTTTCTTTATGTCAAAAACATAAAATACAATATACAAAACATACGAATACCTACACTACACACGATTTTAATTTTTAAAATGGAAAAAACTTTATTTTATATTATGTAAACTTATGACTGAGAAAAAGCAGACTAGTAATAGATAAATTTCATTCGAAAATTCTGAAAACAAATGTTAATTATTCAGATAACAACGTTAATTTACATTTATGAATACATTTAAATAAATTTTAGACAGATATATATTTTACTATTTTTTTAGTTAAAAGTTAATTCATTCACAGTTCCATTCGTTCTTTGTTTTCATGGATAAATTATACTGGTAACACTGACAGTTCAATCTTGATGCGTTAGTCCTGTCCAAAAACAAGAACAAAATTAAGATATATGTTACAACAGAATAGCAAAGGACTAAAACTAAATTTAAATTAGAGATTTTTTAAGTTAGCCTAGTTTAGAGAGTGGTACAACGTAATCTCCACAATCCAGTTCCTCGCAAGGTACTGTACTCTGTTTTTATTTGTTCTAAAAGAGTAGTACTGAATTTTAATTTAATTTTATTCATGCACAAAGGATTTTATTGAAATTATAGAATCCATCTTGTACAGGCCCTTTAATCACATAGACAAGATACATTTTTGGTAATCGCATTGAGTCGTTAAAGAAAAATGTACGGCATTTGACAATTACTTTGGATAGCTAAGCGAGAGCTGATATCAAATCCCATATATTTTAAATTTAGTGATTAGATTGCGATTATCCAAATGAGATACATTTTGATCCAGTCCAGACTGAATTGGAAAAGAAGTAGCGGCAAATTACTTAATTTTAGTTTAAAAGAATGTGAGCAGAATCGCCACCAATGTCAATTATTTCCCAATTGTCAATGTTAACTTCAAAAAGCTTTACTATTGCAGCATAGAGTAAATTACAGGTGGTTAAGGTTGTGTAGCTGTAATTTGTAAAAATTGTAACCAAATCAAATCGATATGGATAGTAAAAATGATGGAAATCCTCCAGCGGAGAAAACTATCTTTGATGCAATCTCTCAAGGGGATCTTGCAGAATTCAAAAGTATCCTGGCACTGCACAAGGGTGGAGTCGATTTCTTTGACGAAAATGGTATGACGGCTCTTCAACACGCTGCGTACAAGGGTAATAAAGATATGGTGCAGCTATTACTTGATAGAGTAAGTTAAAATCAACATTTATACATAAAATTAAACGAGGAAACCTTTGTGTTTATTATGAATTTTGACGGGTTTATTTTAGGGAGCAGACGTGAACTCCGGTAAACACGAATACAATTATACAGCCCTACATTTTGGTGCTTTATCCGGCAGTTCCGAAGTTTGCAAGTTGTTGTTGGACGCCGGCGCTAAACCAACGGCAACCAATTCTGTTGGCCGCTCTGCTGCACAAATGGCTGCATTTGTAGGTAACCACCACACTGTCGCAACCATCAATAACTATGTTCTTCTTAGCGATATCACATACTATTGTAACACACAAGGTCAACAAACAGAACCCTACCTTCCAGCATTCCTTGCTGGTCCTTTGCATAAGTTTGTTTTGGGGGTAAATATACACCCAGTTTCATTAGCTCTTAACCTTCAACAAACTCCTGCATTACTAGAAAATGCTGAGAAAATTAGTACAGTTTTAGAATTAATGTGTAAGAAAGAAATGACAAAAGGCAGTGAAACCAATGAAGTTATGGCATTTAAATATCATTATCTTGCTTATGTTGTAAGAGAAATAAACAATATTCGAGACAAGCAAAAGCCATCTACAGACAAAGATGAAAAGAAACATGATATAGTTGAAATATTCTCTAAAAAGCTCTTGAAGCCAGGCAAAGATGGAGTTTCACTTGATCTGATGGATACATTTCTTAAAGATTGCGTTAGAGAATTTCCTTTTAGAGAATGTACGACTTTCTATCAAATGGTTACATCGTTGACCAGTAAAGACCCTCCACCTGCATTGTCAGTTATTAACTGTACTATTAATGGGCAGCGTGGATTTGTTGATGCAATTCCTTATTGCAGTACTTGTGGTGAAGAAAAACCTGCTAAAAAATGTTCAAAATGTAAGTCTGTACAGTACTGTGATAGAGAATGCCAGCGACTGCATTGGTTTGTTCATAAAAAGGCATGTAATAGGGAGTCCAGCATTCCAGCCTCTACTACTACCAACGCAAAACCTAACATTGATGCTAATGAACTTAGTGCTGAACTCCAGAATCTTGTAGCAGGATAGGGTTTCCTCATATTGCAACCTATATATGTAATAGTAAGTGTAATAGTAGTATTGTATATATGTCATAGTTTTACTATTTCTTTCATTATTTTATATGCATAACCACAATTATTTGAGATGAAACCAATATTTTCGCCAGTGTGGAGCACTTATTTTAATAACATCAAAAATTTGATCAACTAACATGTGCCACAGACATGTCAAAACTGTTATTGTTTTTTGTTCTTATAAAGTGTAAAAGTAATTCATATTTTTTTTTTATTATTGTAATTGCACTTTAGCACATATTTATGCATATTACATGTTTTTACTTTATTGAAGTCAATTTGTTTTTTTATATGTCTGTAAGCTAACCCTTTTTATAAAATATGTAGTTCTTGAAGATGAAACTTTATTTACTTTACTTATTCCATAAATTATTTTACTTGGATAATGATTCTAGCAATCAGACAGTGGATTTAATACTAAGAATTAATTCTGATTCTATCAAAAAAAGTTGTAAGAACTATCGGCATTTGCTAAATTTGTAGATCATAAGTGGTGCCGAAGAATATCCTAGTCAATAATCTTGTGTTCTGTGAATGTCACAGGAATCGCACACTTGTACTGTACCACTCTTAAGAGGTAAAATAAAAAACTTGAATGATATCGCTTTTTTTGTAAAAGATCCTAACCTAATTTAAATAAATGCAGTTTGAATTCATAATGACATTTTTTATTTCCAATACTCCTTAATACAGATTACTTGTAAAATGTTCTATGATACTGCTGGGCGCAGAACCATATATCCTAACCAACGGCCAATGCCTAAGGCTGCATTTGAAAATAGGACAAACTTCATAATATATCAAGTTCATACCACGTAGACCAATGCCTTTTGGTAACTAAGAACATATATTACTATAGTTTAACTAAGTCGTCTCCTATGGAATTAAAAGCCCACGACGTGACGTTGAGAATATTGAATCATATCCGCCATTGAAGTCAGATGTCGCTGTTTCCTTTGACGTTCTTGTCTTATTTTTTAGAGTAAGTTTTAGGTTGATTCCATAAATAATGAACTTTAAAATAATTAAACAATTGCCAGTGAATAACAATTAAGTTAAATTAAGTTGTTTATAATATTTTGCTATACAGTGCCATCATTATCATTATTATTAGTGCCATCTAGTGTACATTTAGACAATAATTAATTTTCTTCACTAAGTTGTAGTGCGTATGCTACTACATGGCGCATTGCAAAAATGTTTTTGTCCAACCGATCTTTGCCAGTTGTGTTTTGCAGTCGGGTTTTGGTATGATTATGATTTCTTGGATTAAAAATTATCATAATTGTGGTCCATTCAAAAATTAATCATAATTTATTTATTTCAGAACAGTTTTTGATGTAAAAAAAATCTAAAATAAGATCTATAAGGTACCAATCAATGGTTCAGGTACCAATGAATTTAGATTACAAACTACTGTCATTATTTTCTGCGTTTCGGTTTTACTATTATCAGCAGACATAAATTATGATTAATCTATTGGTGTACGGTAAATCATAGTAGGGTGTACGGAATTTACGCAAAAAAGATGCTTTAAAGTTTAAAGTATATTTTATTGACTAAAGTTTAAACTGTAATCTTCACTTTAAAGAGTATTTATTATAACTAAGGCTATGTTAAGGGCGTATTAAGGATAAAGATTAAAGTTGGCTATCTAATAAAAGTTTGTATTAGCGCCACCTACATGGCTACTGAGGTAACTATCTGAACCATTTACGTAATGTAGAAGCATGCTTATTTTTACAAAACAAACTGTAACCTACCGCTTCTTTGAATAATTACATACAGAAACTTGAAAAACACAGGCCTACATCGATATCATACTCCGAACGGTCGACCATACTATAATGGTCAATTAGAGCGCCACCTATAGATATTAATTTATAATATCTCTAAGACCTGTTTTAAAGCCTAACCATGGTTATAGCCGTAATATATTACCGTACTTAAGTACTAGATGGCAGTAGACTCACTTGGAGGGCTGTGGGTAAGTACCACCCCGTCCTTCTTTGTATTTCATGCGTAAAGCATTTTGCTGTGATCGATTTGAAGGACATGATAGATGATGACTTCTATTGAGAACGTCAACTCCCCAACATATTAATTTCTAAATACTGTAGGTTAATAAGTCTGCTCCTTGCTTCATACCCATGTGAAACAAAAGTTTGTTTAATTTGCAGTGCCCTGTCAATCCCACTATTTACTAATATAATTATTTTGTAATGTTGCTGAGGAGAGTAAGATCGCTAGAATTCAACAAGAAAGGATTTTGTTGGACGAAAGCACCCGGAACAGAAAGACTTTTCTTACATTTATTGGAGGCATTGAAACTCGAATCGGACTGAAGGTTGGGTCACAATTTGCAGATTCGCCCGTAATTCGTACACTGAAATCTAACCTTTTTTACGTGTTGGAAAACTGGGATCTTAAGGAATAGACTGAGGATTTAATAACACTCGTGTAAGTTGTAATATATTTTAATAAACTTAGAAAACTACAGTCTCACATCATAAGCTATGTAAGTATTTACATTATTTACATAATGATTTTTACAAACGTAAATTTAAAATAAAATAAAGTAGGTAGAAGGTATAATTATTCTCTTACTTATGCAACTATAATAAGTATCTAACTTAATTAAGCTCGGCATAAAAAAGATACAATTTTTCTAAAATCTTTTGTTTTAAATAATATTTTGTCATACTTATGAAGAGATATATAGATTCTTTTTATATTATAATGAGTAATACAGTTAAAGGCACAATTATCACAAAAAAATCAAAGCTTACCAGTACTCTAAGTCTACGAGGTAGTTAATTCGTATAAATATTAAAAACAATATTCACAAGAAGCTATTGCGATGCATGCCCATCATGTACAACCTATTTTCAGCCTTATTTAATTAAAGATATACCTAAAATCAACCTTCTCCAAGTAACGCGCTGATTGTGAAGCTTTTGACTCGACGGCAGGGAGCTGGCGCTGCCTGGGGTGGGGTCGAAATACGCGGCGGGGCAAGGGGCATAGCTGGAGCCCACGCGAAGGGGCTGGGCATTGGTGGACTAGGCCACAAGCTGAGTGGCATCGCCATATGTAAAGGGCTTATGTATGGCATTTCTGGGTAGAACGGCGCAGGCGGTGGCGTGTTGTTCTCAGGAGATGCGACCAGAGGCGCTGGAGATTCGGCTAATGGCGGAGATCTAGGCGAGGTAGATCGTAGACTGCCATCTTCAGAACAGGATGAGGCAGCGTCAGAGCAAGGTCGCTTAGCTTCTGAAGATTCAGTGTTAACAGCCTCAGAGTTGCTCTCTGTACCAGAGTCCACGTTCTTTCTCTTGCACTTGGATTGGCCGCAAGCACGGAAGCCTTTAGCAAAGGGGTTGTTGTCGATTTTCAATTTTGTAATGCGGTCATTCTGTAGACAAAAGATATAATTTTTAATAAGACTAAAGAGTTATGACATCTATTTTATAAAAAGACATACTTAATGTAGAGATATAATGTGCTCATTGAACATAATATGTCATTATGTCAATTAGCTATTAGTTAATTAATTAAATATAATCTCAAAATAGATTTATAAAGTTTCACCAGTGTATCTAATCAGCAATCATTATGTAAGGAAATTAATTGAGTGCGTGACTTATAAAATAATTACCAGACCTGATACTACTTATAACGATGCTTAATTTGAGTATGAACGTATTAATCATATCTCGATACACATTACTATGACATAGACGGGAACTTTCTTATCTCCTTTCGAGAATGCAATTTGAACATCCGTTTCCGCATGCATCTCCCGTGTCGCTAATAGCTAGTGAGGGATAATTGTCACACATGTGCTGCCGCAAGTCTGGCGACAGGCCAATTAGCATCGCACGCAAGCGTGTCGCCGTCGCGCCGCCCGCCCGTAGCGACGAAAAAGCGTTGACGCCACCGAAAAACTTGCAACTTGCATGAAACCTGATACAAAAACCACTTCTGTTTTTCAGTCTATATAAGTGACTATGACGTTAACATAATTGATAGTGGCGCCTACAGCTAAACACGCCCGTTATTTATTCAATAATTTTTATAAAGCGTTCTTCAGTTTTTCTACGATTATCTGGCGAAATTTCGTCTGCAAATGGTCACGTAGCGATACGCGAAGTCACTCGTAAACGATTGTTTACATAAGGTGATAAGACGGCGCCGGCGGGTGCCGTTTGCTTAGTGAGCCCCTAGATAACTGGCAATCCACTGGAGATAGTGAGGCGTGCTAAAAGCCTATTATTAGATGACTAAAACAAACGCGTCAAGCGCACCGGTTCGCGCAGGGTGCCCGGCGCAGGCGCCGCCCCTCGGCCGCCCTGTCGCCCGTGACGTCATGTTGAAAGCTTGCCGTCTTACTTTTTGCGTGACTATTTCACAAGGCGACTGTCGCCAGGTTTTTTAGAAATGTGTAATTAGGGGTTGAGTAAATTTGCTTATTTGTCTAGCCGAAATTATCGGTTGGAGAATAACAAACAACGATGACGTGTTGAAATACTTGAAATAACTTACAAAAAATACATTTACTGAATTGAGCTCGCGCAAAGCATCAAAAGTTTTAAATTACTATTTCCAACTGACTTTTGAGACAGGATATGTCTATTTAGTTAAAATATCATATATCCTTAAAACTTTAGTTATCTTTTCTCATGGAGTTCAATTTTTGTATAGTTGTCGCAACAGCATGCCACCTAGTTACGCTGTCACATAATAAGTCGGCGTAGATAAAAGCGAATTTCTAATTCGCTGGTAATTCCTAACAATGGGCGGGCGGCGAGCGGTCGCCTGCGCATGTATAATGCGCAATGATACGCCGCCTGCTTTGTCCAGTCCCGTTACACGAACAATCCCTACTAATCCTTCAAAGCTACCGAGCTTCGTAATTGTAATATATATATATGCGAGAAAGCTTTCGCGCCTCGCTGCAGTCAACATGGCGACAAAGAAGCCGCTCCACGGTGTAATTACTGAAGGGCGGATTACGTGAGATACCGTACGGTGCGCTGACCACTAAAGGTAAACGTTTAATGTCAGAAAACAAACAGCGGGAGAGCTTTCGATTCATTGTTATGAGCTACATGTGACCAAATAAGTCTTATTAGGGCAGACATCTCGTTATTACGATACCAATTGTATACTGCCGTAATACGTTTTAAAATTTTACTTTTAAGGTGCCGAATTTTTAGTATATAGTAAAACGTAAAGGGATACCTCCTAATATACATTACATCCTACTAACGTATCAAATCAAAAATATCTTTATTTACTACACGTAGTTTTTTAGAATGTGTGGGTCTCTTCTTTTAAGTTAAAGAAAACCTGTATTAGAAAAGACCCCTCTCTATTCTGTATAACAAATATGGCTGTAGTTACAGAGTCGCTATTATATCTATAATTTATAATTTTATAATTAATTATATACTTTTTAACACCAACTATAAAAAAATACCCGTATTATTCGACGATATGACAAAATGTCAAATTAACATGAACCTTTGTTGTTTGTAAATTCCGTTTAGTATGTTACTAAATTATTGTTTGGTGTTATTTTATCCAAATACACTGGTCACTTCTAAATTACCAATATAACATTCACGGCCACGAAGGGTTAACTGGAAGAGATCTCTATTAGAGTTTATTCTTGCCACAAAAGAATAAAATGAATGTATGCAAATACATACGTACATATGCCTGTTTACACGGTGATTTATTAAGCTACAATATATGGATGTTTCGGTAACGGATCATAGATCTTGGGATACAACACCGATTAGATATCCCACCATTTTATAAGTATCTAGTACAGATCATCATCATTAATAGCCCATACCCACCCCACTGATGAGCTCAGGCCTTCTTTTTAGGAATCTATAAATCTAATCTAATAAGTAAATATTTACTCTTCGTCACAGCTATTTACTGTTATCTTGTAAATCCTTTTTACTTTGGACTAATCAGTGCAAGTTTAAGAACAAATATAAAACAGGAGAGAATAGTGCTATTTGCTTAACAATCATCAATACTCTCTGGAGATAAAAAATGTCGTATTCAATAGACGTGCCGAAATGACTGTAATCAGTTATACGGTCCAGTAGCTAGAAAGCGTAGTTACTCATACTCCGTATCATTTCAATACGAGAGAATAACCGTTGTTCTTGTTTACGGGATTTCGCACTCCAAAGCGTTGCCGAAAGACTTACAATACAAGTAGGTAAGCCGAGCCGAACCTTTAAATTAGTTGCTTTTGTTTTGCTAAGGGTGCTTACACAATGACCACTTGAACTACCGCGCGCCGCTAGCTGTATCTGTCTCGTTTTTTGTACAACAGGGAAGAGTGTAAAAGCATTGGCGCCTCAGTGGGTTAAAAAATCGGGCATAAGTGCGAATCGGCGTGTATTCCGGGAAACACACTAGGTTTTCTTCGAACACGAGGTGTTATGATACAACTTTTATAATGGACCGATCCATTAATACGGAAAACTGTAAAGTCTCGTATAATTTATAGATACAGGGTATTTTTCCTTCCTTACAAACGTAGTCCCCATTACCTTCCTGTATGTATAATAATACTAGAGCGATATCTTTTATGCGATAAAAATTCTATAGCCACTATTCTCATGTCCCTATATATATTTTTTTCATAAATTCATTATTAAAAGAAATTTGAAACTTCAAATACTTAAAAACAATGCAAGATTTTCCGCAATGTTCAGATATCGAGCATTACGAGATTACAGAAGACTCTCTATAATTTTAAATAGAAAAGTATGTAATTAAGTTTTGGCAGTGGAGACTGAGTACTTCGAAACGTTGATTTTGAATATTTTTATAAATCCTCCTTTTGCTTTTAATTTTGCCAATAAGCAAACTTACTTTATTTAGTAAGTTGTAATTAAGTATTGGATATAGCCTACATCTTATAGTTTCAACCAGTTGCCCAGTTGATGAAATAATTCCTTTCATTGGGCATAATAACAAAGTTGAATAATGTACATAATTTAAGTATGTAAATTTATTAATTAAAATCTAAGTTTCTAAGAGAATAACAACCATCAATAAGCGGTATAGAATGTCATTATTTTAAATAATAAAAATAACAACAAACCTGGTAAGCGGTAACAGCAATGAATTCAGTTTCTGGAAAGGAGAAAGAAGCATGTGGCGCGCCCCAAGCCAGCGCTGCAGCGTCGCGAGCACGCACCACCAGGATTCGCGGTCGGTACTTATGCATTGAAGTTAGTACCATCTGTAACAATGGAAAGAAAATCAAAATCAAATAAGTGTTCAATTTAAATGAGCTCAATTATTAAATCATTTCAAATGGTTAAGCTGTAGAGAGACACCGGCGGCCGAGGTGCAAGAAACTCCTCAGCTTTTAAATATTTCTAATAATATTTACAAACTAAATATGCCATTAAGTTTCAATATTACAAGTCTTTATGTATTTGGTCAACCATACTTAGTATCTTTAATATGATTAATATATAATATATGTATGTGAAACTTACTTCTAAATTCGAAATTATTAATATAAAAAAAACGGAAATGTGGAGGGATAATTTAAAATGGAACAAATTTGTAAAAAATGTTGATCCAAATATTGGTATTTTAATTGCTAAAAAACAATTTCAGAAATTGTCACGTCGATTTAAATTTCACGTAAGACCAAGATTCAGTGTTAAAAATTTTTGTTAAATTTTCTTATCTAATAATCATTAAACAAAACATAAGTATAAGAAAATCTAATAAATTATAGTTCGCTAAACGTTAAAGAGCAACGTATTTTTATCTTTAAGGGTAGTATTTACCGACGACAATATTTAAGCATTAATCGTCTGGCATCATTTATCGTTGCAAAAATGAAACTTATTTTAAAGGAATAAAGACGGCAACTTTTTACACAAATTAAGGCGTCTGTACGAAGGTTCTTATCGGACGCGATGGTACTTGATGCGCTATATTGCTACCTGCGCGGGAGCATTAGTGTTACCACTTCAAGCGTAAAGGGTTGACTGTTTTACTTCAATGCATTTTAGTTTTCATACTTTAAAAACCATAAAGTAAAAAATTGGTACAGCATCTGTAAACTGAGTAGTTTGGTTCTACAAAAACAATCCTAGTACATTTTTGTAAATACTAAGTTATCATGAAATAAATTTACTATTAAAAGTTATGGAGTCAAGTGTATACCAATTCGAATTAAAAATTAAAATATAAAAATAAAAAATAAAAAAATATAAATTTATATATAAAACTTTTAATGCGAATGAGTATTACCAGCCATAATTCAGAGAGATTTGCTTAAGAAAGATAAAATTCCAAATACTAATAATTATTAGATTTCCAAAAATATTATATAATTATAAATGTAATTTGTAAACCTTAAGTGAATTACAAATGTTAAATATTATACTTTTTTAAATGTTTAAAGTTAAAGTCGTTAAAATCTAAAAAATCTTGTCCGTATGTCGGTATTCGCAAACATGTGACGGGTTGTCGCGATTTCGTCTAGACGCATGGCGCGCGTCACCACAAGTGTGCACGGCCCCTTATGATAGATGCCTGGCGCCGTACTATTAACTAATTGACTTTCTTATCTTAAAACCGAACGCAATTAATGTAGAATTAGGTACTTTTTATAATTGCTGATTTTACTTTGAGATTACTGGGTAATATATATTGTACAAAACCTCAAATTGTGCCGGCTGTCAATCAAAATATCTATGCTTGTCTTTTTATTGGTTTGATACGAAAAATAAAAAATATTATAATAAGCGTACCTACTATAAGACTACAACAAGTATATTTCTGTGTAACTTGAAATATATTTGCTTGTTATAATTATGTCTTTTACTTTGTTGCAACAACAAAAAATAGTAGTGGCTTTAGTATTGATTCTATAATTTCATTATACTCAGCATAACCGTGAGAAAGTTTCATTTACTTAAAACAAAGCATTCTTATCACTGCCAAAAAAAATTCCCACCAAAAAATGTAGAACTCACATCACAACAAGCTAAGCACTGTGAGATTTATGAGATATCAATCGTATTCAGTGGTAGTAGGAGATGTTTTTGTAGTGTAGCTGTCAATTTTAATCTGCTATTGTCAGTACGCGGTTTTACCGAAGCATACAGACGGATTGACAGATAGTCTACAAAGGTACCTTGGCGTTCAGAAGCTCATTCATCAACTTGATAAGTCCTCGATCAAACCCGATTGAAGTGTAGATTACAATTCGGATTCTTTTGTTTTTTGCGCTACGAAATACCTCATCAAAGCTTAATCTTGTGAAAAGTCATGTTTTTCAATTGAATGGTGATCGTAAAAATGTATCAAGATATTTAACTTTACTCTCGCACTGGTTTTAAGTGCGAACTAAAAAGTTTTCAATCAGTAGGTAATTCAAAATTTCATTATAAATTTTTTCATATCTCTAATTTAAGTTAACGCGGTGTATTAAATAGAATACGCTTTTAAATAATAGAGTAAAATTAAATACATATACAGTTAATTTTGAGCAGATAACATTAATTGGAATCAAAGAGTCAAGTATTTCGAAATAAAAAAGATAATAATAATGCAACATTGCTTTCTATAGAAAACATCAACGTCTGCGCCAAAAAAAATCATTCTAATTTCAAATCCGAGTAACGGTTTATCCTAAATACTTTTTAGTGCTTTAGTTTACTTTGATTTTATCTTCCATAATTAGTAGTAAAAGGCGATCACTGCGTGACAAAGATCATGTTTATTGATAAAAAAGGTTGTGGGGTGAATCAGGTTACAAAACGTTTCCGCAAAACGACCTCAAAACCGTCATTTTGAACGGATAAAGCGATTTATGATAACATCAGCAGTTTGCATGAAGTTATAATTTTTTATTCGTCTTTGAAAGGAGTGTCAACAACAAAATAATTCCATTTTATGTTCGTATAAATATAAAACTTTGGCGATATTTATAAAAACATTTTACGTACATCGTTTTAAAATAACTTTTTATGTCCCATTTGGTGTTATATCTTTAAAACATTGGTCTTGAATACACTGAAGAGTTTTAAAGTGTGTGTAAAAGAATATTTTTGTAATCAAACTTTTGAGTACACTTTCACGATAACTATTTAACACTTAAATAAATAATAAACCCTTTCTTACTTACAAACCGACAAGGGAACTTCTTAATCCTTTCACTGTAATTGCCTTTTATTTTGAGAGCGTGTCCTAATCCGTTTCATAATTAGTACAGGCTTTCCCACACAAAGAATACATAACTAGTTGAGAGGACGTCAAAAAATCTTTGACAAAAAGTGGTTAAGGTTTTTTACAGGTGTATAAACTCAAGTGTACAACAAAAGGTGGTATGGTGTCGTGCGAACTTAGCGGGCTGGCGGTATCTCGGTAGCGAAATATCATTGTCACAGTACATAAAAGCACCCCGCCGAGATCGCGCCCTCTACAACCCGACCTACGAAATGCACCCATGCGTTGCAATACACAGATTTTTTTAACCGACTGTCATAATAACGCATCTTACGTTTTGTAACCTGTCAGAACCAAGTTTGTTTTGATAGATGTAGTGATATATCGTAATTTAGATGCTACGAACCAGAAATAATTTGTGAAGGCATATTATACATCATTAGTCTTGAAAATGTAATAATGGTAGTTTTTGTAACATTTAGTAATTTCTTGTCTATATTGACCCATAAATATGAGGTAGGTGTGTAATTACTGTCCAATAACATTATTTAGTAAGTTAAGTTAAGAATAACAATAACAATAAATAATAATAATTAATAATAATAACAAAAATTATAGAGGATATTTAACATCGGTTTAAAAATATAATGGCCGTAGAAATATCACTCTAAATACATTATTGAATTGAAAATTTTATAGTTATATACTTTTTAAATTCAATTAGTAATTTTTATATATAAAAACCACAAAAGTATTTTTAAACAAACCTAAATATGATGATTTTTGTGAAAAATGTATGTCGTTGATTATAAGACTCATAGCTAATTTCATTCAGTGTTCATATTTACAAAAGTAGTTAATCATTTTCTAAGTGTATAGTTACACGCAGAGTTGCGTGATGTTGACTGGTAAAAGCTTACCTACGACGTCCTCTGTGGATTCCTGCTTATAAAATTGTGAGAGCAAATATAAAGCTGTCATTTTTACGGCTTTCTGTGTATTTATTTCGTGTTGCAGGCAGCGTTTCTACAAACAAGCCAGTGCAAACGGAACGAATACTTACGGCCCAGGTCAGGCTATCACCCCGAGGCGTCACCCGCCTCTCCAAACAAAACACAGGGAAAAAGGAATACAGTTAGTTTCTACTTCGCAGCCTTCATATAAAGCTTTTCAGCGTATTTGTTCCAGTGACGAAATACTTATAGACATCTTTGTAGTTTGAAACTCCTGCGGTGAATATTAAACAAAAAGCCCAGCACTGAAATTTTGCCTTTATCGCATAGAGTGTACAGTTGTTTTCGTTAAAGCAAACACAATCGAAACTAGCTTTTTTACGCTTGGAACTATAAGCTGTCTTGACACAGCGCTTTGGACTATAAAGTTATTGATATAAGGTATAATTTAGATTGCTTCAATGCTTAACTTTTTGTGGGGAAGTCGTTGTTTGTAGGCGTTTCCATCGAAAGCATGTAGGTAGTGTTCACCATCGTCACGACTGGCTTGTCTCAAAAGTTGATCGTTGTTATTATGAATTGTAATATAATTCATAGCTATTATATTCCTCCTCTTTCTTTCTCAACTTGTAATTTTATTTCTATATATTTTATTTATACTTAATCAGAAACTAACAGTTTCAAAAGATTGTGAGAGTTATATGTTACAACACTAATGTTAACTATATGTTACGTTTGCTAATGGGACACATGGTAATCCTTCCGAATTTGAAACGCCCGACTAAAACACACAAATAACTAACAAGTACATTACATACCTACTTTTATAGTCAGCATGTCTTAACTCGACAAAAGATTTGTCTACATCGAAATAGTCTTTTGTACTTGGATTGAGACTTCTACTCCCATATTTTAGCTGAACATTGATGTAGACAAAAACTTGCCCCTATTCTTACTTGTACTAAATATCTTTGGTAAATTAAGTGTTCAGATATAGTGGACGAAATATTTTCCAGGAATAAAAGGACTTATCTCATCTACTGCCGAAACCAAGCTTTGACATTAACCAGTTTTACATATCGTCCTTTAAAGTTATACACCTACAAAGGACAAACATCTATTTTTAATTTAAAGAAGAATCGTAAATATTATTCTTCGTTAAAGTTTTACTCCAATCATCTTACAAATTACTAATTTAAAATTGTGTTTTTGTTGCGAACAATTTTTTGTAACTTACGGGTGAGTCATTTCTAACAACTTGAACCATTAAACCATGTGATAATCTGTAATAACTTAGGTAGGTACCTAAGCACCACATTTCGACATACCAAAGATGCGAATCATGATCAAACAACATTTCAATGATTGGTTTCTCAAAATCAATTTAATGAACGCGAATTGTACTCCAGGAAAAAGTGTAATTACTGAAAGAGTTCACAAAGACATTTAATAATCTGTGAATTATATCAGGAATTTATTGAAATGTCAACATTTATAAAATAAATTGTAGTGATAATCGTAAGAGGCATCGATCGACTTATGCAACTTGCAACTTAACAGCCACTATATCGAGTAGTTATATGTAATTTGCCGTGAGCACAGGGAGAAGAGGGCGCACTTATGCAGAATACTTTGTGGAAGGAGTTCCACAAAGTACGTACGTAAGCCATCGTAAGTGGGCAAGTATATTAAATGTGTAATAAGGATGTTCATAATTATATTATATCTTTTCAATATATATTAAAATGGAATTAAAATAGTGATATTTAGAACACATTCATCGTTTTTATCATAAATTAGACACGATTAAACGTGTCTGAATTTTAATACGAATTTATAAATAGATTAAATTAATTCATAATTTTAAATAAACATTACATAAATGTGCTTATGTAATTTTTATATATGGGTGTACAATAAAAATTTTATCAGAATTCTCTAATCTTTTAAGTATTATACGAAAAGTCCAAAAAACACTTTTAGAAACGACAACTTAATGTTTTATTTTGTATGATAATTAAAAAGTCAACAACTAAGTTCTTCATGATTGTTACTTAATTTCATTTTGAATATAAAGTTAATAATAAAAAATATAATTTCGTCTAATTGCATTATTTTCTTAACGATATCAAGGTGACTCCGATAAAAATATATAATGGGCAAATTATTAAGATGACCATACTTACATGCCCCTGCGCATCCATCGTGTTATTCGTCAATTTGAGCTTGCTAAATGACACAGGATTGGCTGTCCAATGGTGGCCAGGCGCCGGCGAGTCTGGATGTAGCATAAGTCTTCTTGGGGATTGGGGCTCTGCACCTCCCGCTGCTGCCCAGGCACCGCCCGCCCATCGCCAGCGCCGGCGGCCCACCAAAGACAGCTCTAGAAGTACGCAGTACTCTTCGCGAGGATCCAAACCAGCAAGTGCCACGCGGAGGGATGGAAACATACGTCTGTAACAAATCAAAAGTTAAAAAATTAGATTGACATAAGAAACTACCAAGGTTTTACACTCTAGGACCATGAATGCTCATATTTTTTTCACTAAATACTTTGAATTACTTTATTCATTAATCATTAGCACAAAACAGTAAACAAATTTTAGATTCTCAATACTTTTATTTATGACGAATAAAAATATACAAATATATTTTACAAATTAAACACATACTCTCAAATAAGATTTTATCTAACTGCCAATAGGTATATAAAATAGATAGGAAAATTCCCAAATTAAGGTACTGTATAAATCACACCATTGGACATGTTTCATTAAAATATTTCTTTATTTAATGTAAGTAAAAAATTCACACTTCAATAATTTCCGTTGATGCCATTGAATTATAAGTTTGTTCAAAAGGTGTATAAGTATATCTAACAAACAAAACAAACCAGACACCCGAGAATAGAAACAAAGAAGACGATAATAAAATTATTGCTCTCCAGACGTGTAATGTCGATGACAATGGAACAGTTACCAAATAGTGATTTACACTCAAATACAAAGAGTTGTAAAGTTTAAATTTGAGTGAATGCGTTAGTTTATAATCATTGTATGTATATGGTGTATTCTTTAGAAATTTTATCGTGATTATAAAAGCGTGTGATAGTGTAAAAGTGTCGGTGATCGAGCTTTTGGCACCAAGCCTGCGTCCGCACGCCGGCCAGCAGCCGATAGCGTCATAATGTCATAAAGCAGATAGTTCTGGCGCCGCTTTATCTTGAAGGTGGGTGACCACCGCATCAGCGTAAATACCGATCGCTTTTACAAAACAATCGTTATTAAATTACCCCAATCAATCCATCAAGGGAAGCAGATCTTTTGCTTAAATTTTAAAGGTTTTATCGAAGTGTTTATTTTATGTTTTTTATTTTAAGCTTGCAGGCAGATAGTATGCTTCTTGAAATATACTTGTGACATATTGAAAAGCTTTCTCAGTCGTTTATGCTGCAGCTCACAATGAATGGAGCTAGTGAAGAAGTTAGCGAGCAATTCTATTGCCATAATTTTGAAAGAAGTGTCACTGCAAATAGAAACCATCAAAAATGCATTCTTTTTGTGTTTTCACCTTTTTACAATTCTTACCGAAACTTTTAAGTAACTAAGTAAATGCCTTTGAAGATTCCAGTAGGCTGCCGCCATCCGTCATAACAGAGTTATCAGCGCGGCGAGGCCTCCGGCAGAGTTAATGCAGCCTTCGATAACGCCGGCCATCGGATCAATTAACAACTAACTGAATTAGCCCCATTTAAACTTTACGACGCCAGCTACCGCCTTACGTTTTACGTGAGACCGCCAGTACAGATAGAAAAAATGCTACAATTGAAATATTTGTTATAGTGGGTCATTTAAGTAAATAGGTACATATTTTTAGCACGAATACATTGGGAAAAATTATCACATCACAAATGAAGGAAATGGCGGCTTTATTCATTAAAAGATATAATATATATATTGAATAAGCAAAAATGATTAACAAATTAAGAATTAAAATGATCAATAAAATCCGCTTAATTCGACGTAAGACATAATATAAATAGTAAGAAGTTCTCTTTTTCTTGTACTTATATACTTATATTACTATATAATTGAAAGAAAATGCTAATAATGTCCCTATGAACTGATTCAAATATAGAATTGGAATGAAAAGATCTAATATGTTTGATGTGACTGTTTGCCCAAAGATGCGATTGCTGACGTTATGATAACAAATCTAAGTAAGTACATCCTGTTGTCAGAATCCTTACATTGACGATATATTTACAAATTGTCAAGGCAAAGTGCAAACACAATTGTGTAGGTACATTAAACACGATACGACTCGGTTTTGTTGGCTGTACTATTGACAAATCCGTCCACTCGGCTACCGTTCGGCGAGATGGGTATTATCGAGACGCTCTTATCAGCGCGTTTGAGTGCGCGCGCGCCGACAAAGGGGTGACGGTACAACCGCAAAATATATGCAAGACTTCGGTTATCTAAATGGTACTATTCACTACTAGCATTTTAAACAGCTTTCTGTTGCTGATTTGAGAATATATTATAATTATTTATTTATTTATAAAAAGTTTTTTCCCTAATTAAGGTTAAAGTTATTCTCCGAGTGTATTTATTGAAAAATACTGATAAATATCTAAATATTAACACTTATGTCTGTATTAGCAGCACAATCCAAATGTCTTTTTCCTTTATCTTGTTTTAATTATGAATAATTACCGAAGTGTACTTAACTCAAATATTGACATAGTATCATAATATAATAAATAAATATACTGTTGATTTCTTATTTGGTTCCTTACAACAAAATGAAACCTCATTTGTTTACACAAACGCAAATGTAACAAGCAGATCATAAAAGGGCCGACCATAAAAGCCCTCGAGACCGCTAAGCTGCTCACAATGGACCACCAGAAACGAATAAACTTTAGAGTGGTATCGTAAATCGGCAGTGCACTTTATATACTATCCGATTTCCATCCGATTGTGCTACAAATGAAGCATCGATCGCCATACAAGTAGTAAATTTTGTCGAATGGCTAATGCGCTGACTTCAGGAAGACCTTAAATATTGTATTACAGATACACGTGACATAATGAGATCGTGGAATTATAAAGACAAGATTTTTGGATTTTTTCTCTGCTAAGTTCATTTAACTAATCGATAAAATATTAGAAGAGAAGCAAACTACTCTAATCTTAAAGAGTCCTCTTTAAAATTTTTCTATAGGGCAATACAAGTATTTTATAAAGCGAGATTTATTAACAGGAACTACTTTATATTTTTCTGTAATGTTTTTGCAGAATCCATTTGCCCCGTAAATTTAAAATCAAAAGTGACAGTCTAATGGGTTGGAGAGCTAAGCATCAGCCTCATCAACATTTTACAATTCAAATCGGATGTCTATCGTACGTAAGATATCGAATGGTCTGTGGGTAAAGCTCGCCAATTGCCGCACAGGGGCGCTAAACGCGGAACACTGTCACATCCGTCCTCGCATCCGCACTCGAATTTTTGGGACTAAGAATCTGCGACCGACCAACAACTGTTTTTGTGGAGTCGCGGAAACTCACGACTATATTAATTGCAGCTCGATGATACCCTCGAAGAGAAGTATTTTTTATCATTTTTTATCGTGGAGATGCTTTCAAACTTTATTTATATCTGCCGTGTGCTCGAGTGGTCAGTTCCCATAAGTCCTAAATAAGATGTTATAGTCTGGAATCATGGGAGGGGTATTTACCCCTGTATGATAAGTACGAATTTTTGTACTTTCAATTAGTACATTTCAGATATTTATATTAAGATCTAAATTTTTTATATTATTACTATATAAATATTTTTGTCTAGTTACCCATAACACAAACCTCTGAATGATGCTAAGTTTGGGATAAATACTTACAATATGTCTTCTATTCCCTATGTGGGAGCACTACGGCGGACTAGTGACAAAAAGTAAATAATAAGTATTCGTGTAGACTTTATTGTTTCCTTCAGTATGTAACAGGGAGAGGCTTGCAGTATGGAATGACTCCATACTGCACAAAAAAAACTATTAAGCATTGAACTGTCAAACTAAAACCACGTATCCCCATTTATCGTGTAAAAACATAGTGTCGTTTGTTACTTGTCACTATCAAATGCCTCATTAAACTAACCTACCCCTCTTGACGTCTAGTTATCTTAACTGCAAATTTCATTGCGTTTTTATTGTCAAGTTCAATGTTAACCAGTTAGAAGTCGTTAAAGCGACAGACCAGCCCTTGTGCTTCGGGCGTCTGGTTCGTTTACGCAGTAATTTAAACGATAAACAATTACTAAGCCCCTTGAGTCCAAAAATCCCATCTGTAGATGTAAGCTCAGTTATTAGCGGTCACACGAGAAGTCCGGTTCGTTTTTTCCGTGGCCAGATGTGGCCTGACCAAACACACCTACTCCTTTGTCTGGTGCATAAAAAATGGTACACCTGGAAGTGTCAAAATATTCACTCGGGCTGTGATGGCGGTCCGTGTGAACAAGCCTCGTGAGGGGCAAAACTTTATTAAATATTACTTCTATAACATAATATACATTTGTACAATACATAGATAATCAACCAAACAGCTTAAAGTTTGCAATATTTATTTAAATTATAATACAGTTCCTCATGTAAAATAACCTGGTAATACGGTGACACCTTTTTTGGTTTAACTCTATATATAATTTTGATCTCACAAGTTGCTTATCCAATCTGCGGTTCATACATTCACAGGGTAGATAAGCAACTTGTGAGATACATATCATGCCTGCCGTAGGTACACTGGTGTCACTTATGAATACATAAATATTTTCTTAAACTTACTGATAATTATTTGCAACGTCTACTGTGATTTACTGATAGGTGTGAATATAAAGTTAATTCCCATCCTCCAAAGCCTATATACTCTCATTGCTTAGGACCAGTCTTCCGGCATGGGAGATACACGAGAAGAGTTTGGTCCATAATACCACTACGCTGGCCCAATGTTCCTTCCGAAGAACATGGAGCTGGATGGAGAGCATACAAAAAATTTGATTGGCCCATCCAGGGGCAACCATGGTGAATGCTGTTTTGTTTTCGTAATCGAAACCAGAGTATTTTAACCACAATATGCAGTATTCTAAGTTTTGTGGCGACTAACGACTAAAAGTTGATTGTCACGATTTTGGCTTATCAGAAGTGTAAAATTAATTTTTGATGTGGGTCCATTACTACTAGTAGACAGTATTTTCGCATAGAAAATAAAGATACAAAGGTATGAAATAACAGTCATAATCATAAAAGGTAATTCCTTAGACGCTCAGTTAGCAGGAGCCCGAATTACAGCTAGGGTTTATGTTATTCATATCCACTCTAGGACATGTGTGAACTATATTAGGTATATTTTTAATTTTTTGAATAGAATATCAATTGTATCTGATTTGAGGGTAGCTTACAATCATGTTATAATACAAAACAGTATAAATACTACATCATATTATTACGTTTCATGAAGACGGACATTAGGAATTTGTCTACTCTTACCTAAGGAGGCTAAAACCATGCAGTTCCAAATTCGAATTACAAAGTAACAGAGTAATTATTATAAAGTCATTTGAAATTATAACATGACCTTACTAGAGGCTTTAATTGCGCAATAAAAATTTGCACTCAGTTACTACGAACTGATGAGTGTTTTTATCTCATGTCTGACGATCTCAAATGGGGGCTTAACATGCAATTGGGGTAATAAGTACGCTCGGACTCCTCGTATTTGGACTCAACCACGATATTATTACGTAAGCAAAAATTGCTCGGTACCTCCACCGTACGTTGACGTCAAACTTAACGACTGCAAATTTTCTTAATTGAGTTAACCTTAAATTCTTCTCATATGACAGGTATTTAAAAACCATGAAGATTTAATAGTGAAAACGTTTCCATACGTTAAAAAGTGCATTACAATTTCCTTTGCTTGAAAAATCTTCGAGTCGTTTTGGTATATTTTTTAATTTTTAACAATAAAAAGTTACTAAGGCAATGAATAATGAAGTAAGAATTGCGCAAATGCTCCACGTGAATTGTTCACTCCTTAATTTATTACAATGATATGTTTGCTCATCCTACATACATGTCTGTATATACGAAGTGTTACTTGTAAACAAATAAATGGATATCTGTAAGTATACATGAATAAGTGAATTAGTAAACGACATCACCCTCAGTGCTTACTTTATTTAAAATACTAATACTTATATCGCAATACTTTTTACAAAATAAATAAATGTTACGAATAAATATTACTTATGAAACCATTTTATATTACATAATTTTATTTATTTAATTGATTATTTTCATTTTTTCATTTCTATAAACTATTTAAGTATGTAAATTATTGTGTCCTAGCATTCTTCCCCGGCCCAACAATGATAAATAATTTTAGTGAAATTATTTAAAATAAAATAATCATTGATTTTCAATTTTATCTGATAGCAACACTGCAGAAATAACACTATATAAGCCATATCAACTGTGAAATTTCCCTCTTCTATTTTGATCCAGTGTTAAATTCCGCATAGTTATTATATTAAAGCAACAATAATCTGAAGCACCATCTTTTATTCTACATGGTGCGTGCATTTTTTTTCATTTAATTTTTTATTTCTTTTTTCTTTATAGATAATTTTTTTTAATTCTGCCCGTCATCTGTGTTGCGATTTTTAGTGGCATTTAATATATGAAAGTAGACGTAATAGTAACGTTTTGCGAACTTAGGTAAAAAAGACTTTATAACACGCCATAGTATGCCTTGACACCGTCAAGAGGCGATCTGTTGACGGATTACGTTACAAGAACAATGTTCATGCAAAGAACTCTACCATTGTATCTGACATATAAAAGGCGTCGCTCTTAATATGCATTAAGACAAATGAATTAATTTAATACGCTGCCACGGCATTGTTTCTATAAGCTTATAGAAGTGTTAGCAGTCACTTGATTACAAACCCTTCTTTAATTACTTTAAAGTTTTTTATTTATTATCAAATGGACTACACAGGTGTTAAAATATTACAGAACATTGAGATCGTTACTCGCTGCAAGGGCACTGCAAATTTAAGACAGCGATCTCTATCTTAATAAAAAAACATAAATATTATTTGTTACACGTTAATCACGCCGAGTTTATTACATATTAAAATATGTTATATGTTTTATAAAGAGATATGTTTTAGTTTTGTATATCTATTTAGGTCTTGTATGCCTTTTTAAATCTTAAGTTAATATTTTTTACTTCTATAAGGTCATTATATAAAATTTGGTTAGTTGAGATTAGAATTATAATCAGAAAAATAAAAATTATAGTGAGATTGACCGGCGAAGGCGAATTTCAGACGCACTTATCTGGATGAAATATATAACTAAATGAAAAATTAGGTCATATTAATATCAATATCAACAATCTATATTATTAACAGTTAAACTACCTACCATTATTTGAAATGAGATTAGATTAATAATTTTCAAATATACCATTTCATTTTACCTAAGCCATGTATAAATTCAAAGAAATAAGGTACAGTTCCGAATCGGCTTAATTAGTTTTAATTACTTAATAATAAATATGGATAGTACCTACCACAACAATAAAAAAAGTCTAAAGTATGCCCCAAGTACACAAGGAATTGACAAAAAGTCCTTTCCAAGGCACTCCATATGCTCGCCCCCGCAAACCAAACAAACACCACTCATAAAGAAATATGTTTGTAACAAAACAAATAAACCAATTTGGATCTCTCACAAAAAATCTTCCAAACGTTCTTGAGATGTAACGTGGCATTACCATATTGATGGACGAACTATCTGTCGTTCTTTGTTTAAAATCAGCGACAGCACCTTCAATCATAAAGATTGTCACAAAAAAGATTTTATTTCTTTTGCCGAGCTTTTGCCCATTGCAACTGCAGGTGGCAAGTAAAAAAACTTGTAAATTTTGAACCCTAATACAAAAGAATACAAAAAAGTACCGATGACCTTTATTGCTACACAAGTTATTATTTTTGATGTTTCTTTTTATTAGATGCTGATTTTATAGATATAACGTCAAATATTATTTCTTTTTAACGACTTTTTTGATTTAGCTGTGAATTTTGATGATTTTGGACTAAGGTAAAACCGAATAAAAGGATTGATTCGAGGAGCTGAGAAGAAATAAATAAAAAAATATTACGTATTACACAGAATGCATCTTTTTGCACAGGTAATATAAGGGATATTATCAAAAGATGCCGTGACCACTCTTTGACGGTTTTTTTTTGAAAAAGGATTTGCAATAAATCAGTACTTTTATTGCTCCGTTGTGCAATCGTCACTGTGTGTAGGGCGGGCGGGGCGTGGCAGTGGCGCCCCCAGGACAAAGCGCGCACCTGTGACATGTTTATGCGCAGACGCAGACCCGCCGAATTTACTGCTGCTCGCGACCACTTGCGGAAATTGGAAATCCTTAATCATCCGTCGGCGCCTTTAGCCAGTGAACGAATTGCAATGATAAGCTACAAAAGTCAATCAAACGACTCGATTAATATTTGAACATCGAACACGTTTTGCCGTTATTAACGATGTCTTCACTCATCAATTGATTGAGGATCCTGGTATGTATTGAAATAATTTTGAGATGATTATTATAGCAAAAAACATTTTCCAGTGTCCAGCATAATCAATAAGTGCTCTTGATGAAATATTATAAGATTTTTAGTGCGCAAAAAGGGTCTGACTTGGTCGAGACAATCTGGCAAAAATGTAAAATGTTCTCGAAATCACAAGCGGTTTCACGGGTCAGTAAAAATTTTAATTTATAAATATTATCGTTCGGTCTGAAGCGCCGGCGCCGCATCTCTCGGACCGCAATGCCGTAAATCGCAAGTGGAAGGGCCGACAAAATGCTCGGTAATTCAGTTGACAGCGCGTGCAATGTGACAGAGTCCTGCCGACACAGCGACCAACTCCATTACTTTTAGAGGATAATTCCTCATCGACCATTAACTAATTATACACGTCCCAATGCCGGCCACATAGGAAAAACATATGACGAGTAATTAAAGGTTACTATAAGTGAAGGTATTATTAGGTAAAAAACACAAAAGGGACTTCTTTTGCTAAATTTGAACAAAGGACTTTGAGAGCTAAAATGCAGGTTCATCAAAGTGAAAGTGATGTTATCATTTATTAAACCAAGAAAACAATATAATTAGACCGACTACATAGAGTAGAATAATTTAAACTCTATGCATGAAAATTAAAATCTTTTTGAGTTAAAATAATATCAGAGCGACTTGTCTCATAAACGGTTCACAGTATTGTCGCCCCACGGTCGTACTTCGTCCGCCCGAGCGCCCGGTAAACATTATCGGGCTGCACATCGAGGAAGCCTATTATACTCCTTTTGACGCTGCGTCTGCGCCGCAAGATGCCGCGTCTCATCAAGCTTTTGTATGGATAACTGCGAATTGGTTAATTATGATTCAACATCACTAATTCCCTGTAAAGTATTTGCTATTTTAATTAATTGCACGAATATTTTGATCGCGGTAATATGAAGGAGATTTTATTAAAGATAGACTACAGATTATGAAACATCGACTAGGCGAGTAAGATTTGGGCTAGTAAAAAAAAAGGTGCACTCAAGCCCATCTGTGCTTCTGTTGAACCCTGAATAAAACCCATTTTAACTGAAACTCCTCCTAAGTTGATCAGGAGTGCAACTAGTTCCTTTGCGGTGCGACGAGTGTTGATGACGACGGACACACAGTCCAACATTTTTTATAAGAACTAAGTCAACAACTTTATCTTACCTATATTCATATAGGTGTGTACGTTCCAATTATTTTCATCTTTTCTAAGAATTAGTTAAAAATACATGCACTAAAGTTCACGACCCTTTTCAATCATTAAATCAACATGGACTTTATATTTTTATTAAGAATTTATCTAACACAAATCTTTGCCGAAAATTAAAAGTCATTTTATTGTGGCTGGGTATGTGTGCGCCCGCGCCGGTCCAGTGGCTCGTTAGCTCCCGACCCGGCATAAATCACGCCGTTTATGAGAGCTCCCCATTTTTTAACATTGGTCCTAATGAAATGCGAGCACAGTATGGGACCGGCTAGTGACATTAAAACAGAGTCTCAGAGATGGTTTCTAATTATAATCCTGTCAAAGCCGCGACATAAGCAAAGAATTGATGATCACCTGAAAAGCGGTGATTTTATCTTAGATAGTAGCGATCGGAAAGATAGTAGCTGTACAATTTTAATATATCATATTTTTATTTTTTTGGGCGCCATCTCGACAAACCCATTAGAGGAAGTCGGTGATTTCCTTTAATCCTATTAGATGTACTCCTTGTTGTCACGCTGTGAAACCTCCTCGGGTAGCAAAACAGTCGTAAATAATTAACTAATGATATACAGAACAGTTATTCGTGCGAACTATAATACCATTGTATAGGTAATTATAAAAGTCAAAATTGACATACTTTAAGGAGACGGTATGTGCCTTTCGCTACTTAACTTCCTTTTAGCTTCGCGTGTAAACAACAGAGATACTTTTTGGAAAATAATATCGCCAAGTATATAGTGTTTCTAATGGAAATATTAATACGGTCTCAGTTTCAAAGCTACTTTGATGAGAGTTGCAAATAAGAGAATTATCTTATTGGCATCTCATGGATACAAACCAACAGAACAAACAGTCGCCGTTAAGTGACCATATCGCGATATCTCTAGGGAATAAATCACTACAGGTATACTTCTAGTGTTTAAAAGGTTTGGATCATCGGATCCAAACCTTTTTAATTATATTCTCGCAGTAGCCGCTTTCATTCATCACGTATAGCCAACAAAATATACAACGTTTGCAAATAGCGAACTAACAACATACGGGCAACGATCAATCAGCTACAGGATCTGCGCTCTCCTTAGCGTGATGCCGCAGTACCTAGAATCATGATGTGCCCTAGAGTCAAAGTCAATTGAAGTCCTAAGCTGAAGCTGATACGATTTAATATCGAGCCACGTTGTTGAAGAAATGAATGGCGCCAGTATTTTAGGAAGCTGTTCGCAGAAGCGAGAGAGCGGGTACTGCGAATCAAAAGCTGCGCGCGCGCAGTGCGCTGCCGACAAAGAGGCCGCCGCACGCGAGACTCCCGATTCACAATTAAGCCAGTGTGTGTTAATTGATATTAATACCGCTCGTGAGGGCCAAGATACGAATAAGGAGCGAGTATGAACTAAGCGACGAAATTAAGAATATAAATAGTATTGAGCAGAGATAGATGTAGTAATTTCCAAATGATATCTATTCGTTATCAACACAAAGATGATTTCTGTATTATTTCTGATAAAGTTTATTAATTATTCATGATCATTTAATACAGTCAGCTTTTAATGCGATATGGCATCTGCATATGATTTCAGTATTTTGAGAGGTATATAAACAAAATTGTATATAATCTATTACTTGTTCTTATTGACTCTGATCTATTTATTATATATGTATATAAATTTCACTAAACTCTTTAACTTTGACCACAGCCCAATTGTAGAGAATCGCACCAAGGCTGAAAGTAACGTGTCAGTCACAAACGTGCCGCGCGCGTCATCGGGCAATTAGTGGGCGTTGCGACATCACCCTCGTACTATTGACATTGAACCGGCACATACTTCAAGGAATTGTCCTCGTGTCACTCCGCGCTAATTTCTATCAAGTGCCGACTCTTGGGCAATGTTGATGAGAGGGCGTTGCGGTCACAATCAACGAGTGTTCTTAAACATTAAATTTATATAGACAGCAATTTCAACACTCCTTATTTGCAGGTCGAGATCGAGATTCATGCAAAACGGATTTTGTTTACTGCTGATATGAATAAATCTTATTGTACCTAATTATTCAAGATTTAACTGCTTTTAATGGTTGCATCGCCATAGATATGATTTCTAAAAAAATGTAAATTTGTTAAACAGGGCAGAGTTACCAAGGTAATCAAAATTCAGTGTGCACCCCAGAGCAGGAGTCCAGTCGGATTCCGGTAATCTCGTGGGCAGGACTGTTTATTGCGGGTCGTGCATGGCAGGTTATCTGGATACGGTAGCTATAAGTCGGGCGCATGATACTAATCGGGCACGATGCGATAGTATCAACCTCCACGGAGCGCTGGGTGGCTCGATCACAGATACAATTACATGTCACAGTTGAGTCTTTCCTTAAACCATTCTATGATCTTCTCGAAAGCAGGATTTTAACATTTTTCGAAATAAATAAATTTGCTGATTTTATTTTTGCATTTTCACATAGGATTCACTAATGCGACCTTCATTAGTTATTTGAAAGTAAAACTATGCTGTTAGTTTGTTCAAAGTTTAATGTTTTTCAATAATGTATACGCTGCTTACACACGTGGTGATTAACCGTTTTGATTGCCTCTATGATATAATGGACACGCAAGAGCAGCATTTGAGAAAATAATCATGACGTTAGTTGATTCTTGACTCGTCCGTCAAAACTATATATATGATATAGATAAGTAATGAACTTTTAACTGCTAACATAATACTCAAAAGCAATAAAGTTTAATAATAAAATAAAGGTTCTGACAATAAAGTTACTGAATTATACAATCTCATTTACATTCACAAAATGACGTCTTAAGATGGAGAAGACAGTAGAGGAGCCCGGGGAAACGAGTGATCTGATGATACAGCCGGCCGGCGGCGCCACGACCACATTTACATAGCATTGTAACAAGACGACACGACACGAACGATCTTATCGACCGCGCCCTTTGATTCTAATACCAAAATTGTGCCACACAGATTCATTTGTTTAAAGAATATTATTTCAAGTTGAGTAGGTATATACAAAAAAAACTAAATAAAATTAGATTGACTACATTTTAGTGTATATAATATATATATTAAACTTTTAAATAAAGAAAATATCTAGTCAGAACAGATTGGTAGCTAGTACAGATTAGTTGTTTTTCAGTACATTGCATTAAGAAGTTTTAGCCCTAAAAATAAATAAAAGTAATAATCTATTTCTAGAAAGACACTTATTAACTAGCCGTGACAATCCACAGTAGAAGTAGATGTTGCGTGAAATATAACAAATTCTGACGCTGACGGCATATCTCCTCGGCCACTCGCCGTACGTGCTTCATCTTGACGATTACGTTCGTTATGATTTACGGCGCACCCTTTGTTGGGTAATGATAACATTTTCTAGGAGACGCGGCTTAGAGGTCCGTATGCGTGGAAGCATATGTTCTAAACAGATGGTATCAGTATCCCACTGCGTTGATGACCAGTGACCGAGGACTGCCGATTACGTTACGGTGACAAAAGTATGTACGATTTTAATTGCAAAAATTTAATTTCCAATTGATAATAGCAATTGTTCGCATGATGTAAACTATCACAAGATCAATCCATTTTAACATCTTGGACACAAAGTAGTTATAATTAGTCGTTGAGACCTTAGAATTATTTAAAGTCCATGTCATGAATGGATGTCAACCAATTTTAAAACAATGTAAAAACTGTTTTCAATACATCATTTATAAAATATCCAATCTGTCCGGGCTGTTCGCATTACAATTTGTTGAGCGGACTCCGCGCCCGTGAGAATAACTCCCTGGTTCCTCGTAACATGTTAAACGGTTGTATAGGCCGATACCAATCTAACCCGAGCTGCTCGTTGGCGCCATAAAAACAAAACAACGTTACTTTCTTCTTCTTGAAAATATCCGAGGAATTTACGACGATTCAACCGACAAAAATGTTATAACCTAATGAGAAATTATCATCAGGGTCGCGCTGAGCAAAAAACTAATCGTGTCCGCTCCACGAATACACAGGGAAACATATTTTTTATTCTTAATACGAATTATTGAGTTCTTTTTTGTTTTATTCACCGCTTGTCGATTGTTTTAGCTACAAGAACCGAAGTGCGGGAGTCCTCGATGACTTTGCTGTTTTACGTCGCTCAGACATCGTACGACGACGACAATTTCCGCACTATGAGATATACATCGCTGTTGTATTAAAGTTCTTGTTGACTCAGGGTCTTTGATGAGCGCAATGGAAGGTGTTGTGTCTAAATCTTAACAAAGGTGAAGTATTCCCTGGAGATATTGCGATATGATCACTTGTGACGGCGACTCTAGGGCGCGTGCTTCGGATTCCGGGTTGTGTCGCTTCTTGGAGCCGGAATTACCCATTACAATAAATGACGTTACATTTTTACTCCGTGACAATCTGTTCTCAAATCCATCGAAGCCATCATTACAGTAAATGTTTTCTATCAATGTTAAATTGGACAAACAAACTGTTTTAGAGATATTGGAAGCGAACAATTGAAAGGTATTTGTAGGAAAAAAGTGTAATAAGATATAAGTCACTTCAGTCACGGAACTGAGTTTACTTGCTAAGTGCAGTATAATTTCAAATGATTTATAAATAAAAGTCATGTTTGTTACAAAACGAATTAATGATAAATATTAATGTTTAGTTTCACTAGCTATAACTCTATCGTCTGATCTAGAAACCTGGACATATCTCGATACAGTCCAGCCGGGCGCTAGTTCGGCACTATTAAGCGAAATCCAATGTCAAATCTTTTAGAGACAGTGAAATGTGACGAGTGGAGCTATGAGGTGCGCTGGAAGACAGGCTGTCATAATCTGATAAGTGGTGCGTGCGCTGGGCGGAGCGCGGCGGGCGGCCGGGCGCGCCGCAGGGGGTCGGCGCCCGCGGGCCTCCTGCTCGCACTTGCGTTGCCTACACTGTGCTTGAAGAGGACAGACGAGCCCCGCGTACTATGCAGGCGACAAACGACCCGTGGTAAAACAAAAGGAATGTTGCTGGCGAACGCTTTGAGGCGCCGGCGCCGGTCCCCGCGCCCTAATCACCCATTTTAATTACGACACAGATCGAATCAATTAATCGGTATTTCTGTTAAAATAAGCGTCGGACGGGTTTCATGGGTACTTATCGTTTCTGTAATATAAATTCAAAGAACAGATTTTCGATTATGAATTTTATCTCATTAAACGGCGTAGAAAACGAGAATTAAGATTGGATGATTGAGCAATGCTCATAACGACATCATGATTCGAAAGATGCGGAAGCGGAGTTGTTGTCTACTCTTACGTGAAACTCAGACAGTTTCAATTAAAAGTTATTGTTTTTTTCAGCGAATTAGGATTCGTTCTTCCCATCGGAGAACATAAAAATAAATAACAAGTTTTTGTGATGTGTGTTTGTTTTTAAATTGGCGGGAGGTCCATGCGACGACACGCGAGCAAGTCGAGCTCACATCGCCCGCCGCTGCCGGCCTCGTCCCGACCATTTGTCATATTTCGGTTTTCAAAAAAATAAATAACCTAGTCTATTTTAACCTATGTTTGTTTGTACAACGATTATTGAGGGTTAAGTATTATCTGTGAACACGAATAGGCAAATGGTACATATCAATTTAAAAGCTTTGTATTTGTTATTGTAACCAAGCGAGACATGACATGAAGGGGTCAAATAATGTTAGTGTGTCAAGAAGATTATAGGTAAAAGAATCAAATTTTACAAGCTATGCGATTTAATTGTAGAACTTACCTGCACTTATTTTATTTAATATTTTTAACCAAATTAAATAATTATTTAAATAAAAATATTAATATTAGTTTTCTTAAAAACTACTTCGGCTTTATTTGTTTTTTTTAGAGTTAGGTATTAGTTCACTTTTGAAAAGAGTTTTATTTAATTTTCTGTTGTGTAATGACTGGCACTGCGATCAGGAAAATTTTATTGAAGTGCTACCGTTAAAGTAGTACATTTCGGCTTTATCGAAGGCATATTTAACGATTTAAATCTTTGATCTAAGTATGCCAATAGTAAAATATCAAACTTCATGTATGAAGCGGAGAACTAATGGACTGTGATGTATCTCCTAGATAATGAAAAGGCGAGCGAACGATTAAAGGAAAAATGGGTTTATTGTACAAACTAGACTAAGTAACAAGACAACAATAATGACAGGAAAAAAAGCAAAGACAAAACAAGAATTTGAGTGATTTTAAAATTATATAAAAAACCATAAATAATTATAAAAAAGGTAATATGGCTCGGCCACAATGTAATAAGTAATAATGTTCTAAGCATATAAAGGTTTGTGGCTTTATATCAGGATAAAGCAGCTTCAACCTCAAGTATGGCGGACGCAGGTGTGATAACTCCGACATCGCCGCGGCCCCCAAGCAAACGAACCGCCCAAATCTCGTGATATTTGCACTTTTCATTAAGCTGTTACACACGAAACTCCTTTGCCTTTACTCAAAGGTAAATAATTACTGTAAGTGTACCTACTGATGCGTTTTGAGTTTCTGATAGGTATGTACTTCAAACTGTTTTGACGTATCCTCCAGACCGAGGTCTCATCAAAGATCTTCTTAGCAGCATGTCGTACACGGTGACGACACGATTGAAATAACTCAATTACAGCGAACACGCACGAGCGCGGCTAGGGTTCAATACGAGAAATAAATGAAATATTTTTGACCCATTTCGGCGGGTATGGCGCCACGCCCGGCGCGGCGCCGGCGCGCCCCCGGTCTCTCTCATGAGGCATCATTAATACAAAACAAACAAAAGTGACCTCTAGACGGGCGCGGACGGCTAACGAGATTCACCAACCGCCGGATAAAGCGGTAAATTATTGGAATGTTAACCGGACCGCAGCCGCGCGGTGGTCCGCCAGCAGTCGCATGAAAAAAACGTGTACAAAATGACAGGAGCACTGGTGAGGCCACCTAATTATTGGGCCCGCAAAAACAAATCTCAGGGACAGTGCGCAGACGCGCGATGACAACCGTGCCGCACGATCGCTATTCGCTTGTGAAAGAATCTAGTTTTTAGTAGCCATTTTTAATATCTGCGGTTGTCGACACGGAGTGGCTCCAAGACTTAATTACACGCGGCTAATTACCGAATAATGCAGAGCAACGCGATGTTCGTTATCGATCGAACTTTCTTTTGGCAGATTCATACGCGTATGCGTGTGCTCACGACCGCGGTCGCCGAGGAGCCGCAGGGCTGCCTCAGGCGCCGCTTGCGCAGCTACGGGCCGCGCGCTCGGTGGGCCGCTCGCGCGCTGACAGGAAGGCGGAGGCGCCGAGCTCGCGAGAGCCGTGTAATAATTTTCTTCACTGCGCTCCACATTATCGATCAAGGAAAAAAAATAATTATGGGGGTACCGTCGTAAAGCAAACAAGCTTATAATAAGGTGTAATTTGTGCTCGGCCATTTAGAGAAATGCACAAATTGCCGTCGAGGCAGCTGTTTGTTTTGTCTATGACGGAGGTCCGGGCTGCACCCAAATTATCCGTTAACAAGCTCAGCGTCAGATTCGGCAGCCCTAATGGGTTTTGTTAAGTTTTTGTAGTAATTTATGACGAGTAATGTGTTTTCGTAAAGTCGATTCAGAGACAGCTGCACCGTTTAATCATTTAGTTGTGTGTTCAGAGACAATTTTCTTTCAAAAACATTTATTAGACATTTCCTGAGCTTGTGAAGATAGATATTGCACAAGTAGGTACGTTCTATTATACTTATCTTTATGATTAATTTTACGGATATAGATTACGGATATAGATCAAGAATGGTAAGTATTTGTAGATAATTTATAAAAGAGGCCATAATTTGAAACTGTTGGAACAAATATGTTATCACTTAAAGGCATCTTGCATTTGTTCTACTACTACGGTTATTTTATGCCAATTATGAACCTTTTGATTGACTGTTAAATGCACAGCATATAATTCGAGGTACCGGAGCTTTTGAAATAAACGTTGTTAACGATAATTAGTAGTGAATTTGGATGCTTGCGAATCACTAAAAGTAAAATACTGGACAAAGTATGGACTATGTACCAAAATGAAAATGCACTTTGAAACATGTAGGTTTGTCATTATTAATATAATTCCAAACGAAAAAATCTGTAAAAAAAATTGTTTTATCCAATCTTGACCATTTATATATTCAATATTGCTAGAATTATAAATATAAAATTTTACGAGTGTATAATTAAAAGCTATTGACTAACCTGCCTCCCTTGGTGATTATCATTTCAGTGCCGATGTCGTGGAAGCGTCGCCAGAGGTCGCCGTTGAGCAAGCGCGCCTCGCACGCTGGTGGCTCTGCATCAACACCAATACGGTGCTCTGCGAAATAACAGTTTTTTTAAAGTATATTCCGTGTGAACCAAGACGAAAAATGGTCATAGAACGATATAGAACAAATGGGTTTTTTTGTTTGTTTTATAAGTCAGATATTTATATTGGTATTGGTATCAACCCCCTGGATGTATTTTGTTGGAGCTTTGGGATGTTAAAAAAAATCAAAGTTTTTATTACTGAATGTAAGGAAGTTAGGTCAAGTTAATTGAGCGGAGGTTAACTAAGACATAATCAATCATAAAAAAGTACCTAAATAAAACATTATGAGTAGATTTTCACCGTATAAAAATCTTAAAACTACTGACTTATACCAATATTTTATTATTAACTAGGGCTATGTCATCGAATACTTCTACCGCGATCAAAGGCACCGCTACATTGAATTTATTGAACGCCGCATTCATAAAATTTTAGTATCAATAGACACGTTTGAGCGGTAAATTTATATTACAGTACGCCTAGTGTGAGTTGCAATCGTATGGAGGCATATTCGTCGTAGTTGCGTCTGATTATCGCATATATTAAAAATCGTTTCCAATATTTAGGAAAAGAGCTTTTGTTTCCATACAATTTGACGACAAACAAGATCGAGACAGTTCAATTCGCCTGAAACTAACACTAGTAGTACAAGATTTAAAGAATATGGATATTATTATACCCGGAATACGAAATTCAATGTAATTCGAATAAAGTGAATGGTGGTGAAATATTATTTAAAAGAAATATCTTCCTAAAATATTTCCTTAATTAAACTAAAAACTAAATTTCTTTATTACCTACATATCGATATCTTAACTAAATAAATAAAAAAGACAATCTAAATAATTCTGACAAACTAAATAATTCTGCTAAAAATTAAGAAGATACCTTTCCGAACAGTGGAACAATATATCTTAATAAAACAAAACATTAAACAATGCAAGGATTCAAGTCAAAATTTTTGTAAATAATTTTGAATAAGATTTAAGCACATTGAATTTGTCATGATGTGAGGTTCTATATATGTTTTTAAATATTCTTTTGGAAGGCCCATTGTATATCGTTATTTTACATAAATGCTATATGCTTATATAAATAATATTATACATGTTTACACCAATTAAAAGAAAATAAAATTACTAGACATAATTATAACGTCTAGTAATTCATGGCTTTCCAAGTTGTCAATTATACTTCTGAAATTAAAAATATACAATATCTTACTTGCAACAAACATAAGTAGAATCACAGATAAATCTGAGATTTCATTACAAAGCTTATATAGAATAAGCCAAGGACAAGGTAGTAAAAGACATAGTATCTAGACACTTATAAATTTCATAGTTATATATCTCGGTTTATGTAGGTATCGATAGGACAGAACGCACCTCGTTAAGATGGGTAGCTCTTCTAGATAAAGACACTAATTAAAACGTTTAACCGTCATCCTATATTATTTTATTTACTGCCACCGAAATATTATAGATAGAGATATATTTTATTATACATAGAGTAGTATTTATTTCTTCTAAACCAACAAAGATATGTGTAATTACAGATATAGTGTATATGTAACTATAGCATTTGATAAAATTTCAATATTGTATATATATATTTCCAATTACACTCCGTGCCAAAAGTTTTCTATCTGAAAACCCGTTTGTTTGTTAAGCTCACCAGTGTACATAATCTTTTCTATGCACAATATTTACTTGTATAATAATGTGCGTGTACAATAAAGAATAAAGAAAGAATTATATTGTCACGTCTATAATGAATTAATACTTACCAAATCATAGCTATTTACTGATTTCAGCGGCATAATATTATAGAAAACCGTTTGATTTGATGAAATTTCTACTATTAATCGACGGATAATTAATTTATTACATACATCGAAAAACAATACAAACACCACTTCATTTTATTTGATAAGTTTCGGTTGGAAGTTTATCTAAAACGATCCACACAAAACGGTTGGCAATGCATTTATTATCACAATTGTAAATGCATCCACTAACAGTTGCACAAGATAGATCTATTATTATGGCGTTAGGAAGTAAAAGTCTATGTGTGTATAATGTATTTTCTGAATTGGGGAAGTACCTTCCATTATAATTTTTTTATAAATTCTCTTTATAAGGACGTACTTATATGAGCCGTCGCCTTCATTTTTGTACAAAAAACACGTAGATACGGAGAGGACCGTAAAAAGAACCTGGTAGAAGTGCAATATATTTAATAGATGCAAAACATGACATTGATTTGCAATCTAAAAATATCATTAAAAATAAATAAACTTTAAAAAGAATATTTCAACGGTTATATTATACTATGATGAGAACATTCCAAGACAACTCGCTTCCTTAAAAAGACTTCAACGCGCGTCGACATATTTCATGTAGTTAGCTTATAAGTAAAAGTAAGTGAATTGGAAAATAACGTGTATTTTAACAGTGAATTGAGTTTTGTATCAACCATTAACAACAATAAACTGTCATCAGAAAAAGTTTTATTGCTTTTGCTAACAAGTCTCATTGCTTTTGGTAGCAAGAATCATAAACTGCCCTATACTTCACGTAACTATAACTGTGCCAACAGGAAGCCGTGCAAAAGATGTGCTTAAATCGAAACCAAATCTCAACTAAACTAAGGCTTTTATTTCAATATTTTCTACGAAATAAGTTTTATGTATTAGTTTTATTTATTATTAAGAATTTTAATTTAAATTATGGTTTAAATTAGGTAATAAAAACAATCCTTATTCAATGTTACAAGTACCAAGATCAGTTTTTAGAAATTGCTTAACCACTATACTAATATTGTGACAAGAAATGTACACTAAAATGAATATATAAAAGTATTAAAAGCCATATAAGTAGCCTACTTTTCCTAATTATGCGTATATGTAAATATACTAGTTTAAATATTGATATGTATAGTATTTAATTTTTTTTCTAAGATGGCATTTCATAAGCACTAAATCAGAAATTCTTTAAGGAATTCATAAGTTTGCCAAAACCTAGTTAGCTCAGTACTCCGAGCGGTCCGACCTTTATTGTGAGAGATATCTCATGATACGAAAATATTTTTATAGATGTAGTTAGGTTTCGATTTTGCTTATATTTAAGCAGATTTCGTAAGGGAGTTAATCGTTAATTTTCTATGACTAATTAATAACGTATGTATTAATAGCTCAAATGTAATGCTTACCTGCAATAAATAATAAGTGGCAGTCCGAGGTGGTTATAACCGCTATGAGTTGTAGATGTTATTTACTCTTTACTAAAAGTCAATAATTAAGAAAAGAAATTTAATTTTTAAGATTCTCTATTTGACAACATTTTTTTAATAAACAGTTTACAAAGGAGTAGAAAAATTAGAAGGAGTAGATTAGAAGACCACTTTTATCCCATTTATCGACCAAATATGTTAAATAAATAACTTATCAATTTTATTATCAGCCGCAAAGAAAGAAGTATGTCCCCGATTTTTATTATTGATTTAGAAAGAGATTATCTGCAGTTTGACTGTCACGTTATTAACATTAGAAAGGTTGATGAAATATTCTAACTTAGACATGAGTTAAATCACAAATTTTATCAATTAAAGAAATCGAATCGAATACATTCTTCTTCTATTTATCTTGATAAATCCAACAATCAGTCTTCCTTAGTTAATCGAGTTTGTATGAAATTACTTTCATTTTAAATTTACTTGAATTCTTTCGGTGCGGACGATTCTTTTGGCGCAGTTGATTCTTTCTGTGCGGATAGAATTGCGACGCCTCGTTGACTTAGATTCGTTGGGCTCAGATAGGTATGCGTTCACCGTACTTAAGTTCATTATTAAGTATTTAAATATTAAGTTAATTTTCTTATTAAGTAATTACCTATGTTAATGTTGCCGGAGGAGATCGCTGGGGTGCACCTAGTAATTTGAGCTCGTTGGTTATGATTAGGAAAACAATGTAACTTTGAACCAGATATAAGTGCCTTTTATCGTTTGTACCATGGAGAGTGTTCTGAAGAGCTCTTCGACCTTATCCCTCCCTCTCCTTTCCCACTAAGGAGTACGAGTGCTGGTCTACGGAGTCATTCCTTGACGTGGCTACAGTCTAATTACGCACTAAGAGATTTTGTGACTCCTTTCTCTGTCGCACAGCTAGAGCACGGAATTCCTTACCAGCACACGTATTACCTCCTTCTTATAACATAACCTTTAAAAAAGGCGTGAAAAAGCACTTTTTGGGCCGGCAAGGTGAGGGTGACTAGTGCAGTATGTCGCATGCTTCACTAGCTATCCTCACATATGGACTCCTCTACTGCTTATTATCAGGTGGTGTCGAGTCATTTGCTGTGCTTAGTATAAAAAAAATATAGCAAAATTATATTGTTTCCCTTATTATAGTTCTATACCCTGATAGAACAATAATAAAACATTGAGATTATCGATGATTTAGCTTTCACTTAAACAGACCTAGACTGATAGACAACATGATATTACAGTTTCACTTCTTGATTTCAGAGGTAAGTGTCATTTAATCTCGGGAAGTCTGCAAAAGTTTACAGTTTTTCACATAAACTGACTTACGCCTTCTTCTTTCTTTAGGCCCCTCCTACTCAACAATCTGTTCCAAATTCGAATTTGCATGTCAATTTCAATTAAATTTACTTTACCTGTTGTAAATATTAATCAATCAATCGGTTATTGTTCACGTAATTTACTCAATTATAAACTTATAATAATGCAATGAAATACTTACTTACTATAGTTTGTAGGTAGATACTAAAAATTATCTGATTAAATAAGATAAAGTGTGAACTATCAAATTAAGGTATGATTCCGCCATCAAAGCGTCATTAGATAAATCAATCTTTTAAATGAAAGCGTAGCTTTACAACTATAAAAGGTTAATACGTATTAAATATTTAATAGTAGACCTTGTACTCATCTGTGAAGTAGGTTACATACATTTCATAGACAGGATATATTTCATATAGAGAATGAGAATCAGAGGGCCGTAATCAGTGAGGGAATAAATGTAGCTTATAAATTTATCATTTTGATGTCCAGATTTCATGTAGGTAGAAAGAAGACTTCCGTACTCATCAGAATGTCGCTGCAGGTCCAGTTGCTTCACAGACATATCATGTGATTATAAAAATTAACATCCCGACGATTTTAATTATCTTAGAAGTTGCTTAAAAAACTTACGCAGTCCACTCAAAGAAGCCGCATGCAACATCTGCTGCCTCAGCAAATACTCTCCAAAATGTGCCTGATCCATCATCATATTTACAAATCGCAATTGTAAGACCACACAAAACTGTCACTGTAGCCACCTCACAATATCATTTTACGGACACGAGAGTTTAGTAAAGTTCAAAGAATCAGAAATTATAGATAAATTAGCACAAACACAAGTTAATAGTAAGTAAAACGAAAGAGTAGAAAGCTTTAGACGTGACAACCGCACGACTGCTCAGTATACACTGAAGCTGTTTATGTTCGCAGGCGGCGCGTGCGCAAGACCACGCCCCTTTAACTTGATTGGCTGTTAGTGGACTAATGGCGGCTAACGTGAAAGCCTTTGGAGACTTTTGAATGCTTTCTTTCAGCTTTTCGCCCGCCTTCACGGTGACAGGTGAAAAAGGTTCCGAAGGCGATTGACGTTCATATTAGATGCGTGGGCGTCAATATCGATGAAAGACCATTGTTATAATGGATCTAACATTGCCAGAATTAACATGTGACTTGTATGAATTGATATCTACGTTTCAAAATTTTAGAGTAGTTATTGTAATTGCGTATTTCAATTCATCCTACTAGTTTTCTGCCCACGATGATACTGATGCAATCATGAAATATTAAATGATTTTATCAAAAAGTCAATAACCGTTTATTAGTTACTAGATATTCTTTCCCTTCGTTATCCAAGAAAAAGAATATTCTTTAAGTAGACAACTTTCAAAAATTGATATTAAGAATGTTAAAGCTACATAAGTAGGTATCAAACAATCAGACAGTCGGAACGAAGCATCGTTAGTATTAATAATTGTATTCTTAGCCAGAAGTCACGGGTTCGAATTCCAGTAGGGTCAGATATTTGTATGATGGTACAAAAATTTCGCCACTAGTCATGGATGTTTCTATGTTTATTATATACATATATAACATATTGCTTTCTATTTTATTCTGTTATCTAGTATCCATTACACAAGCTCTCAATGACGTTTACTTTGGGCTAGGTAATATGTCAGAAATTATATTATTATTTTAAAATCGAATTTAACTCTTCCCAGTCCCTTGACGTATTATTATCCATATTTTAGTATTGTCTACTGACAATTCTTTTACTTATTTAAAAAAAGTTGAACACTTATGTTACCTATTACCTATTTATAGACGAGTTCATATATATACCTATCTAACAGGGACATAAATTTTATATGTATGTTGGCATACAGTAATCTACACATATTTTGATGCCGACGGATTACCAAGGCACTATTGCTAGTTCCATACCTGCCTACATTTCCATGTCGCCTGCAGAAGTTGCACCTGGCATTTAAGTCACCCCATGACAAAAAAAACTAACTTTACTAAAGTAACTTTCGGCACTATTGGTACCGGGATGGGACAACCATAATTAGTTATCATGAGCTCTTCCATGTTTCAGAAAGTACATCAAATTAGACCCAATGATAGTTTTATAAATCATTCCTTCTTTGAAAATTTCCTTCATAGGTAGGTATATCTTTGACGTAATTAGTAAAAGTGGAAAATCTGTCTTATCTCAATTTGCAATTGTAGCCTGCTACTTATCTTTAGCAGCCACGTATATAATTGCTGAGTAATGCGTCATAACTTAAACAGATAAATTTAAACCTAGTCATTATCATACAGGGCATTGTTTGCGCGTTGATAAGAACCATTTTGTAATAAGTAAGCAGATTCTAGAACTATGACTCCTTCAACTTTTATCTTAAAAATTAGTAATACAAAAGATGATTATTATGTGTTTAAAATTCTTATGAGAAAGTTTAACACGAGCTTTTACTAGATATGCAAAATATTTTAGCCAGGGAATCTTTTTCTGGAATTTATGTAATACGTTAGTTACAGTTAGTATTTTATTCGATATCAATTTAACAATTTATTCATTAGGCTGTTGATGATACCATTTGTTCATGTCATCCCTGCAGTGCTGCTTTTGATTTTCGCGTTGCTTCACCACCATCATTAGATAACCATACCATAAGACGCCTAAATTAAGCAATTGTTAATATTCCCGAACTTTTTTTTATATGTTACCGTGCACACTGAATGTTAAAATATTTCGTTTGCTAATTACAAAATTTACTTTAATCACATAACATTATAAGCACTTATTATTCACAATGAAAAAGTATAATGCCATTAATAAATGAGTTAATAAAGCAGTTTAAAAATGTAATTACCTAAATTTTGATACCTGGCGTGTTAATTAAGCAATCGTAAAGGGTCACTTTGCTAGGATTTTTAAACTTGTTTGGAGTAGATAACTCATCGTCAACTCAATCGTTCTACGATAAATCAAAATAAACGTTTTTTCAATGATTTTGTTTTTCCCGTGCCGTGGCTAAAACATCTGATTCATAGAAAGTACCTATAATACGCGTTGTCTATTTATTGTACTTAATGTTACTAAAATTTTTGTTAAATTCATTTCTGTCAAAATATCCTAGTATGGAATTTAAAAATTGGTCAGTGAATATGATACACAACGGAAGTATCTAGGCTAGCTGCGTACTTACTCATGCAGGAAACATTTACGATTTTTATTTAAGTTCACTGCAACAAGGAAGGATTGCAATTATTTTGGGATTCCAGCAAATTTTGTTTTATTCTAATCTAACTAATTATATCTACATTATAAAAGGAGTAAAATGAGTATCAATGGAGTTTGGATAATTTTTATACAAGACACGCGATGTGCCACCATGGATAAATAAATGGACACATATTTCTTCATGTACCTAACACATCTATATCGACAATCTTTATCGACTTCGCCAAAATACATTGTGAACTTGTCATGACGACCTAATCACCGGACGTGAAAGTTGCGCTATCGCTTATGCTCAGGGTTGACACTGTAGAGATTTTCGACTTCTTTTTATTTATTCCAATTATTTCTTCGAATTATTCAGAGATATTAGACACAAATTAAATTAATATATTGTGATTCTCGCAAATATTCTACATATTTATTTAGCTCTTGTTCCACTTTTTAACAACTTTATTAGAGGTAATTTTTTTAAATGTTAATATCTAAATGAGACTCACAGTTTTAGCTAAACCAATACTAATAGGTAAAACAAACACTATACGTTCCTGTGTACGTTAGGCTTGGACACTGTTTTACAGAGACTGAAATGAAATTATAACTTCAGCTATCACCAGCAGGAATATTGACAACTACAAAGGGAGAAAAAATATATAGTAAACAAGCTATACCTATACAAAAAACCACTAGATTAACAATATACGGTTACATAATATTGGAACATTTTAGACTGAGATATATAATTATTTAATTTGTTAATAAAGTTGTATTCGCTGTAATCTTTAAATTATTTAGAAAAAAATACACCACACCACGAATAGATATAGAGTAGATTAGATTACTAGATCGAGTGGTTAAAATAGCTTCAAACATTTCTGTCGGATATACGAGTAAAAGTGAGACAGGCAGCCCTAGCAATAGTAGGTTACCTTAAAATGTAATGGCTAAATCTTACTACATTGCTAAAGTCATGACTTGCTCCGTTGTCATTCGGGGCGCAGACAATGACACTGATAGTGATAAAGCTTACTCACTCCAAATGCTAGAATTATCAGGGCATTACGATAGCTTAACTACACGGTAACAAAGACATGACTAACCACTGTTCTTGCATAAATTTAATACACCCGTGAGAACGAGCTTATCGAAGCATAAGTAATATTGCTAAGACCCTCTGAATTTTGGAAAAAGTGTTGTAAAGTAAATGTTACTCATTTTGAACAATACTAACAGATCTCAACGGATATGGGTCACTTATTAGCAATCTTGTATATTAAACTTTACATTTAAAAAATTTATTAGTTTACCAACATTTATTAGCATACATATATTAAACGTGACAAATTCTGTGCATATAAACGTATAAATTTCAAATATATTATTTATTTTATCCAACTTCTAGCCAACAAAATAAATCAAGATCTTCGGAATCCAAACCCGTACAGATTTTAATGCGATCACCAAATGCATTAAAAACAATGCATTGCATCTTATACCCAATCAACATTTAAATGATTTTTACCATATTCTTGCCAGCAACACAAAGTTAAACCAAAAGCGAAAAACTATTAAAAGTGTAACTGAATGTGGAATACGATTCCTTGCTCTTATCTTTCATAACTAAACTCTTTCATTTAAATTCTTGGGTGTTTCGGTGGATAGTAAATTAAACTGGCAACAGCATTTAAATTCGGTAACATCACGAACTCCAAAACTGATGTGGATTTTCAAGAAGCTTAGATATGTGGCTGACTTGGATTATTTCGAAAAATGTTCATGCATGGTTGGCAGTAGGTTTCATAATTAATTTGTTATTAAAAAAATCAGTGCTGTTGGCCAAATGAAAATATCCATTCAGTAGATGATTCAGTATGGGCGTAGTCAAAGATTTGCTCACGCCAATTAAATTTGGACTTTGAGTTTTGTTCTTCTTTATCTTCATTATAAGACCGCTTCACACTTTAATTTACAATAGTAATATTATAAACACATGGAAAATAATGATAATGTAATTATTTTTATTGTTTAACTTGTAATTATATATTAATTAACTTGTAATTTATTCTATGGACCCCAGTCCGATATAAACTATTATTATTATTTAAAAATTAATTTATAAATTCCCAGTCCCTCGACGACTTGAGGCATTATTATTATTATTAATGCGTTAAATTGTGCTTTGTTTGTGTTCACACTATTTTGAGCTAAACTCGCGTTTTAAATAAAATTCTAAAACTTAAATACATTATCTTCGTCAGTAGTAGGAATTTTTTTCTTTATGTGGCAACACTTAATAAGTGTCAATAATAATTTAGTACTGACTGAAAGGTTTCATCTTGAAAATCAGAAATTTTGTAAAATTAAAGAGATGAAGAGAAGAAATAAGTAGTAAATTATAGTTGTTATATCGCAATAAAGACATTATGTAAAAACGAGAACTTAGAACCTACTATTATATTCTGTAACATGTATTTGATATTTACGTCTTGACAGTAGTAAACCAAATACAGAAACAAAGCGATTAATTTGTTTCGAGTGTAACAAACATAGCTATAGAAATGTTTTCTAAGACACAGACAAGTAAAGATTCTTTTTTGGAGCAGACTAAAGCTGCCAGAGAAGAACGCGCTTTGGAAAAAAAGCGTGAGCAGTCTGCTATACAGATACAAGCATTAATACGGGGATGGCTTGCGCGGCAGAAGTTCATTACTCGAATTTTGTGAGTACATTTTTGTACAAATATTTGATCAGAGTGGTTAATGTTTAATACAACTATGTTGCAATCGATATTTTTAGTACTAAGATTTAGAAAATCCAATTTGATTTCAGGAGTGAATTTGATCACCTCCTCCCAAACACTATAGGACAAGTATCTCAAGACGAGACTCCGCAAACATTAGAACTTTTGCCAGCTCTTGACATATACAGAGTAACTTGCAGACTGTTTCTTATTTTCAAACAGCAAAGAGATAAGAAAAGATTTGAAAAACTCTGTAAATATATTGTGCAGAGTTTGCATTCAGAATCTGTGAAATTATCTTATGTTGGAGTTTTTTTGAACAAGGATTACAGGTATTTCTTGTCCATTTTTCTTTACAATTTTTGTTTCATTTAACTGGTCGTGGTATACAACTAAGACAAAATTGTTTTTTTATTGTCTCAATATCAGGATTATATTGTGGATCAATCAATTAAAACAAATAGGTATGCCATGTGAAAAATTATAGCATCTATCACAAGTATAAACCAAACTTAAAATTAATGGTATCAAAATTTTATCTAACTTGCATTGCACTACCCATCCCATACCTCTAAAGAAAAGAAGAATGTGCAAAAATTTTAGTCAGTAGAAATATCCACAATTTTGTTTGGTTAAATATTTAATGTAATATTTATAATAAGTAATTACCCCTAAAATGTTGTAAGTTCTTTCTAAAAAAGTCAATTTTAAGGAACATAAAGTATGTTAATTTTACTGGAGCAGCTTCTTGAATGGATATAACTAAATCTTTTATCATGATTACTTTTACAAAAATGTTACATTATAAATAATATATTTGATCTATGAGTTTTCTTTACGATATTTGTTAATTTATAAAAGATTAAGATTGAAAGTAATATTGTTTTGCTGATTCTAAGCTCAACATTATATTTCTGAAAATAATCAGAAACCTCTATATAATATATTACGGTAAGTGATGATAAGGCCAAAAATTTAAGAGATCTATATCTGGATTCCTCAACCACAGAGGCACTGACTTTCTTACCTCTAACTACCAGAACTCAACAATGCTATTAATATTATTATATCCGCAAACTGATAAGACAGTGGTAGTTAGCCAAGTTGACTTAAAAAAGCCTAAAGCCCTTTGCTTTTGTAATTGCTTTAGTTTGTCCTTGTATTAAGAATTATTTTTAATTCATTCTTGTTTTTATTCAGCTTACGATGGATCTCACATATAAAAGATCTCTTATACAAGTGCTGCCTGTATCTAGAAACACTGAAGCCAGAGTCTCCATTAGATATGCAAAGTATTCTCATTCATCTTCACACATTGGTAGCATTTACTGCTACAAATACATGGGCACTAACTCGACTAAAGAACTTTGAGAAATTAAGAGGAGGCATGACCCAGCTCTGTGCCAATGTTATGGGCTCTCTGTTCCATAAAGGATATTACTTAACACTGAAGGTGATATTTGATGTAATTCATATAGGATTTGTAAATCATGATTCTGAATTATGTTATTCAAATAATTCATTCAGAATCAGAATATAAAGATAATTGTTTTATGTGTTTTATTTTTGTTACAGTCTTTACTTCTTCGCGGGCTCTGTAGAGAAAAGGTCTGCCTGAAGAACATAGCCTTAACAGCAATAGTGACTTTATCATTACGACCTCTCATATCAGCACAGTTTTCTGAAAAACTACTTACTATGTATATTATTCAAATTTTATCAGTACCTACTCTTGTTTTCCATATGCAACAAATCTCACCAGAGGTAAAGTTAACATATATTAAAATTTAATTCATAGTGTAAAAGGTTCAATATAATGATGATTTCAAACTCAATGCTAAATAGTGCAGTCAACTATTAAATAAAACATGTCTATTATTTTAATCTTGCCATGTAAACTATAAAGGAAGTTATAACTAGTTTATCAGTGGCACAGGACAATGACGCATAAAAAAAGCAAGTGCATGCATATTACTATCTATTGTATATAAAAATAATTATTCATATTTTAGAAATAATTTATGTAGCTTGTATGTCAAATGTGTTTAATTTAACAGTAAATACTTTGTGGTCAAATTATGAATAGGACCACACCACTGACAAACTTCACTATAAATATATATTTACAATTTTTTATTTTTTATTAAAAAAAAATTTTTTAAGGTTTTCAATTTAACAATTATATAGTGAAGTGTTTTTTGATTTATTTTTAGGACTTATCTATAATGACATTTATAACATTATCACTTATATTTTGTTTCTGATTTTCTCAGTCAATTGCTGCATACCGTCAACATTCAATGTTTGATAAGTGTATCGAATTCCTAAGTACAGACCAGAACATGCGTATTGTGTTCAATACATTGGAGGGGAATTATGCACTCTGTCTCCTAGGTAACCTCATTCAGTTAGCACATTCCGAACGGGAGTATGCACAACTGGAGACTTACTATCCTACTTTTGTGGTGAGTAGCAAAACTCTTCATTTATTTTCACTAAACCAAATTTTAATAAACATTTCATGAGTCTGCTATGTATTAGTAAACACTAATACACAAGGTTCATGAAATGGTTCTAATAAGTGGAAAGTAATCCCTTTTGAAGTAAAATCTTAAGGAAATATATAAAAAAATGTTATTTTGAGCTGTGATGCTGTCCATTTTAAGAAAACCACTGCATGCAGTTCAATTAACAATTTTAAAAATTAGACAGTTAAATCAACCTCGTGTATGTGGTTTGTGTACTCTGGTTGAGATTATGAAATATTGTTGGTCCCTGTATGTAATATCAAGATCATCCGTGCTTCGCGAGGCACGTTAATAGTAACCATTGGCCCCTATTGTTATGGCCCAAATCTATGAGTTGTTCCTATGTGATAGTATCTATACCCAGGAGTAGAACTTTATTAATTAGAGTTTTATTAATGTACCTATATAAGTACATTAATAAAACTCATAGCTAACAACTGTAAACATTTCTTACAGCTAGTTGTGACTCGTTTCCTGGACTCGTGCCAGCAATATGTGGTCTGCAAGAAGGGTAACTTAAGTAATTGGCACCCGGTTCTGGGATGGTTCTCGCAAGGGTTCGACGCATACCTGCCGCCTGCTATGACCAATCTGAGGACACAATTGTCTTTGTTGTGGGGAGCACCAATGTTGAAGAAGATGCTAGCGACTCCGTTAAAGGTAAGGAAGACTCCAAATATGTGACTCTTCTGTGTTAAAATGAAGATTAACTTTAATTTAAGTCATAGTTAAAGTCGTCTTTATAGTTATAGTCATAAAGATTTAATAACTAGTTTTATCATCTAAATCTTTGACTGAACACCACTTCATAGGTATATCTTTGGTGGCATGGCATTAACAGCTCTAATCTTCTTAAATTCATTGCATAAACCATTAATAATGGGGTTCAGTTTGGTCTCTTTTCATGTAATTCTGACAGAAAATAGTTTAAAAATAGACTTTTATTTATAATTTGAACAGTATCAGTACTTTCAATCTTACCTAAAAACAGATCGCCAGTAACATTTTCAAAATCCAACTTTACATCAAACCGTTCAAAATACTATACATTGCGAAGTCATAAAACTCCACGATGAATAAAGTAGAGAAAAAAAGAGGCTTTTTTTCTTCCTAAAAATTCAACACATATATAGAATCAGTAGTATATACATATACTGAACGTCAATTTTAAGCTATCTGTCGTTAGTCTACCGAAGGGTTTTGACCTTAAACATACAAGCAACTCATCAATATTCGTCAAGAGTTCTTTAAAAATATTTAAATGTACAGTCAGTAATAAAGAATTTAAAAATAAATCCCTCCTCATGCCTTCATGTAGATACTACTTTTCATCCCATTTTCATGTCAGACCTCAAAAACAAAATACAGATGATTTTAAAATAAAAAATTATACAATAAGACAATGTACATGCAGGAAATGCTAGATGCAGGGGTAACGGGGGAAGAGGGTGCTGGACCATCGCAACCGTCAACACCCGTACAGAGCAACAACCCGGCCGCTATCATACGGCGTGCCATCGAAGCTAGAACCAATAGGTATGTGATATGTGTTATAAAAAAGGAGAACTATTCTAATATAATAGGGGTCTAAATATGAAATCGCACGTACTGGCCACTTTTACATATTCCTTTGGCGAATTTTAATTCCTATTCTACTTACCATAAAAGTCAAAATTAGAATAGAATGGAGTTATCAGTAAACTGTGACGTGTTAGAAATAAAACTAACTTCACTTCATTGTTATTGCATATGGTTTTCAAAAACGTAGCAAAAAATTTAACTTAATTTTAAAGATACTTTAGTGAAAGCTCTCAAATTTTTAAAAATTTATAATGCATATATGTTCAGTTTAATTGAATGTTGGTTGACCTTCCTTTGTGGAGTTGAGGTAATAATAATGCGGTCTTTTCTGACCACATGGTATATCATTGTTGTTTTCTGATTTCAGAGCAAATTCTAATAAGCATTACAGAAAGCTGGGATCTCCGGACTCTACCAAAGCAGCATTAATATGTTCGATGTACCATACGGCGCTGCAGACTATGAAGCAAGTCAGGCTCGATATTTTGACAGGTATAATAAGGAGTTTTGGTAGAAATAACTGGTTACTAGAATATAAGTTTTTCAGGGCTGGACCATATAATATTCTTCTTCTTCGCACTATATTACTAATGTTATTCCTCTTCGTGTGTAACTTACTCCACTATTTTGTGAGCTGTCAATTTACTGAACGTCTCATTGTCAAGTGACAGTTATTGTCTCGCGATTTTCGTTTAACTGTTCCGTCCTGGAAACTCAGACTTGAAAATGAACCACGAGGAAGACCTGCTACATAGATAAATAATGATGAATTGAACGGGACGGTGGAAGCGAATCGAAAAATATTGTGAAAGATGGTGACACAAAAAATGGCCGCAAATTTCTTTGTGGTTTGATACGAAGGCATTCGCGGCATGATTTGACATTTACTCAGCCACAATATTAACTTATTCATCAAATCGAAAAGAAAAGAAAATTTTACTGAGTATTTATGCCTTACCTCGTCGAACCGGTAAAGAAAAGAAGGCGTTATGGACCAGATGGTGACGTGTAACGAAAAATAGATTCCCTACAATAATCGGAATCGATCTACGCAATGCTCTAGGCCAAACACCGCAACAATGCCCTAAAGCGAAACACGATGAAAAAACTCGCAACCAAACAGCCTCGACTCTTTACAACATAACTCGATCTGCGCTTAGAAACCATCCATTGTCTTCCATACTAGCCGGACTTGGCCCAAGCGACTACCTTTTTTCCGCGATTTGAAAAAAATGTTTTTCTAGGCAGAATATTGTATTACTCCCAGAAAGCAGTACAAAATGCCTTCACACCGTTTTTGAGAGCAGGTGCACAGTGTTCTTTCGCAAAGGCATTAATGACTTTTCAATAAATAATAAAAATATATAGGCAATAAGGGTAAATACTTTAATAAAATAAACATATTTAATTAAAATATTGGGAGACCTTTTTAGTACTAAACGACAATTTCATACTTCAACCCCTAATTTTAATAAACCAAACCAATAAGAATCCTTTTGAATTGAAATGTAAAATGATCTCTGAACTTTAACTGAACAGGCCTATGCAACCAGGACCAGATACTGTACTCATTGTGGCAGTTCCTGTGCACGTTGGGACCCAACTGTGGCCTCAAGTCGTTCCTGGATCTTCTAGCTGTTAATACAAAAACATCTGCGCCGGAGTTCCAAATGCTAATACTGTTCACCGATTGCATGACGCACTATGTCACGTGAGTGTTGTTTACACCTTTTTCGTACAACTTGAGATTATTTTCTAACCTCAACATACAACTATCGAGTTATGTCATTAATGACTATAAACTGAAATAAAATCACTGACTTAATAAAGATCGTAACAATGATATGTTGTAGCAACGAGAAATGTCAATATTTATCGGATGATAACGCTATTTTTGTTAAAACGGGGAAGCGGTGAATTTTACAAAGCTACATTTCATTTACAAGCTATAATCCTTACAACATATAAGGGAAAAGTTTGTCTTATATGTAACATTTCTGACCCTCTAACCTTATTCAGCCCTATAAACATGATCCGTGTCAAAGATAGGATCGTTTAAACTACAAACTAGTATTTGAAAATCGCCACTCTCATTCACAGTTCATTATTCCAAAATTTGTAAATGGTGATAGCAATAACACTAAAAATAATATACTCACTTGAGACCATAATCCCATGGCTTCAACTTTTACAGTTGCCCTTATTGACCCTTTTCAAATCTTCATCCTGTATAATGCCATGTGGGCCTTAAAGAGATAACTGTTATATTGTTATTAAATGTGTTATAATTACTTTATAGTATCTTAGACGACATGGAGATGTACGAGCAACAAGAGCCGTTCAAACTGCAGGATTTTATCAACATGTCTCAGTTCCTCAACATGTTCGTGTATAAGTCTATAATGGGACAATTGTTTGGTAAGTTACTGGATAAAAAGTAAAGAAACTTATTAGCGGGTAGCTCTTTAGTTCAACTTCTGTTTTCCATTACGAAAACAAATAAACTTTTACCATAGTTTATTCCAGATGGGTTAATCACGACAAGCCATTGGTCCTGGTTGTGACAGCAACCGCTGTCACTCACCAACGAACATTGTACTGCCTTCTAGTATTTAGTTCATTAATTTATGTTCATTTTAAATGCTTTTCAAATTTTTATTAAATAAACAAATTGGTTCGCGAACAACGTATCTGAACGGGACTAATCCCCACCGACGTTGTATACTGGATTTTGAAAATAAATTATGCGGTAACACAATTTTGTGTGAGTACATTTTATAAGTAGTGTTGTGTACTGCATATTTGTGACAATACTACTACATGTGTGAATTTGTAACTAGCTTGCTTTGACTAAAGGTTTTTAAATATTTAAAATAAAAATTTAATCCCATATCTCTAGAAAATCTGTGCCGTTTAGTGACCTATATACCATAGGCTATTATCACAAAATTGAGAAACGCGAGAGGTTTAAAATGAAGAAACATCTCTTTGTAGACTTGAAGACCATCCAAAGCAACGAGCTGTTCAGCTGCATCCACACTCTATTACTGGTGCTATACAGACGCGACTGTCGGCGTGCGTATACGCCGGCTGGACATTGGTTGGTTCGGGAAATACGAGATTCGCAGTTCATGGCCGACCTCGAGAAGGGAAAGAAACCGCAGCAGGTAAGTTAGCTGCAGAAATCTTTTTCAATATTATTCGTAGAACTGACTGAAAGATTTTAATTTCCTTCTACTACTTTAGATAAGAATTATTTAACAATCTTAGCTGTTTTTTCTTCTGTACTCTATTTAATTTAGTAATTACATCTTTATTTTGTAATTCCTAATTTCCATGTTTGAGTATTTAGCCAATTTTTTCTAAAAAATAAAGTAAATAATACAGTTTTTTGGAAGCAAGTTGAGTTATGAATCAAATTCAACTTATTACCATCTCCTTTACACATACTTTTGTATTTGTTTCAGGTTTTGGTGCAAAAAACTCCTCATATGATAGCACATGGCGAACGAGTCAGACTCTTTAGGCGCGCAGTCGCTGATGAAAAGGTTAATAACATATTTTAGTACAATTTTAGCTGTGCTAAATAATCTTATCTTATATGCTTGCCTATAATTTTATGTCAAAATAAGCATGGTCCTATGCTTATTGCACTATATTCACACTATATGTATTATGTTTGTATAAAAAATATATTCAAAAAATTCCATGTAAAAATTTTTTTTTTAAAGTTTTTCGCTTTGTTTTGATAAGCTCCTGAAGTGAAGTTCGATTCATGTCCGCATAGTAATTTCGTGTATTTAAATATCAGGTGGTGTTAGGCTTAACTGAGCGTGCTTGTGGCGGGCGATCCACCTTAGTGACAGTTCGTAGAGCTCGCCTTGTTGAAGACGGGTACAGACAATTAGCCGCACTGCCGAGTCGAGCGCTCAAGGGCTGCGTGCGAGTCCGCTTTATCAACGAACAAGGACTCGACGAGGCGGGTATTGATCAGGATGGTGTATTTAAAGGTAATAATGTAATAGGAAACATGTTTGTCTTAACTTTTACCGTGTTGGCAACACTACTAAAATGATACGACCGCAATTTACGGTGACCATAAAGTTTTATACAGAATTGAGGAAACTTCAAATACCTATTTGAAGTAAAAACCTTCTTCTCATTGCGGTCGAAGTTCTCCTTCAAGAAAAGTCTAAAACAACACTGAATAGCAGGCGGTTTGACCGTTCGCTCCTCGCTACCATTCTTGAATTAAATAGCAACAAACTTCCCGATTCTGAACTTCACGTAACATAATACGTGCCACTATACTTACAGTCTACTAGATTAGAGATGGGTTAACACTTACTGTCAATTTACAAAATAAACCTAACGACTTACGGCAATTAACGGATCGTTTTGAAAGCTATGCACTACCGTAGACATTATTAACTGACGCTGAATATTCATTCAAGAATAACGTGCACTTTTTTTTATCTTTTATTAATTTCGGCTCTTTTACAAAAGATTATATTAGTTCAATCGTAACCTATTAGCGTGCACTTGCAAGCTATTTGTTGAAGGTAAAAACCTACGGTTTGTCAAGTCGCCCTTTTCTCATATTCTATTTGTATCCATTTGTTCAGAGTTCCTGGAGGAGACTATAAAGCGCGTGTTCGATCCTTCCCTTAATCTATTCCGTGTAACGAGTGAGGAGCGTCTATACCCGTCGCCAACATCCTGTCTGCAGGAGAACCATCTTCAGCTGTTCGAGTTCATCGGCCGTATGCTAGGAAAGGCCGTATATGAGGTAATTATTTGTCCCATAGGTGGGACATAATGAAGTAATTTGTATGTAATATGGATTACAAACCCAGGGCTGGCATTTTACATAATGGCCGATTCTAAAGAAACAATCTTAATCTTAAATTTGATGTCAATCTCCAAAGTGCGAGCATGGAACTGTCGAGAAACCAAATTTGAGAAATAATAATGAAACACCAGCAGCCAACATTTTACCTTTTGGCATGCAAATTATAATAATATAAGGATTCTAAATGTTAAAACATTTTTCTTAGTTAAGAAATAATTTTGTTGTACAGGGTATTGTGGTAGACGTGCCGTTTGCATCATTCTTCTTAAGTCAAGTGCTGGGTCAGACACAGCAGGCGCTCTACAGCTGGATCGACGAATTACCCAGCCTAGACCGAGACCTATACCGAAGCCTGACTTACATGAAGCACTTCCAGGTAGTATACAAAAAAAATGAGGAAAGAAATTCATTCAACACCACTAAACAAAAATTACAAATGAAAAAAAATTACAATAACAAAGGTCAAATTATTCATATTTTACAGTTTTATTAACACTAGATTTACCAGACCAGTCATTTAGACTGGTCGTGCAATTTCAATTCAAAATTCCTACAATATTACACATATTTTTTTTTTCAGAAATGATGTTATGACTTTTGTAGCTATAATAAAGAGAGTACATTTTATAAACTTAATGTTATTTTATATACATTAGTAACAAATATAATTTTTGTTGTTGACATATATTCAAATCGCTGGTATATCTAGTGTTAATAAAATATATAATGTCGGTGTACCATTTTCTAAATATCTCAACTTGTGATTGTTTTGTACACATAATTAATGGCTCAGTATATTGGCTTTTATTGTTATCTGTATGAGGCATAAGATTTGAAATAAACTATTCGAAAACCAATATAAAAATTCAATACAATAAACGCCAGATTCTGAATTACATATTTATAATTTAAACTTGAATAAGTGCATCTCCTTAAAATATGATCGTGTACAAAACAGTTGTCATTTTACGTGACCGTAAAGGGCGTATTTAGGGTGTAATGATAACAATAGCTCGACGACTAACGTTAAAAATCAGATTGTTACTGTTTTTGTGGAAAATAACGGTATGTTAATACCGTTATCTATTAATAACAATATAAGACAGCAACGTTGCCAGCTATAACAGCTCACAAGCACTGTTACTAACTGCTATTGCAGACCGGAATTGTGTTTAGCTATTTAAGAGTTGGCGCAAAGACGAAGAAGAGAGAGAGAGAGAAATAATTGCACAGTTCTACATACAAAGCCTAAATTTAAATCGTGTGTGTTTTTAGAATCAGGCCTAACAACAATTAATAATTTTGTTTCAGGGTGATATTTCTACACTAGAGCTTACATTTTCAGTGGACGAGGAGAGATTAGGGGAGATAGTTACCCACGAACTGGTGCCTGGTGGAAAAGTCATTCCCGTCACTAACGAAAACAAGTTAGTATAACTAGAGGATAAATTAAAGTATAGAACTTGCACCTTTAATAAACTGAATTATATCTGAAGAAAAAATAACTTTGTTTTTGCGCTGATACGATCGAATCTAGCGCTCAAATTTATTTATAGCTGTCTAGCACGATTATTTTTTATCATATTTATAATAATATGGTTAGCATATTTATTTTTCATTAGTGCGAAATAATTGAATGTGTTTGGTGATAATATTCGTTATTAATTTTTTTTAACATATTCCTAAAGTCTGAAGTGCCGTGGCCGTGTGTGCAAGTGACAAAGTGCTCTATACCTACACGTTATAGCCGTTTTTTCATTATTGACAGTCACAAGGCTTTAAAAACATGATATATGTTTGTTTTGTTTCAGAATAAATTACATTCACCTTATGGCGCACTTCAGAATGCACACGCAAATAAAAGATCAAACTAACGCGTTCATTAAAGGATTCCGGACAATAATAAATCCCGAATGGCTGTCGCTGTTTTCTACACCGGAGGTATAAGGAGCTTTTATTACTTATTAATTCAAAATTAGAACATCATACATTTTAACTATTCAAGCCGTATAATGAAGAAACAATTCAAATTTAACTGTCTCAAAATGCATATCAAGTTTTCTAATAATGATGTCCGCGACTTCGAAAAGTTTTGATCTATTACTAGTAGTTTGTTTATTTACTTTATTAAACTTATTTTACGTAACAGTTCACCGAGGTTGATTGTACGAAGTACTCTAGCTTTCTATAGTGTTACATTAGATTTGTATAACAGCTGCAGCGGCTCATAAGCGGCGACAACGTGCCACTTGACTTACGTGACCTTCGGCGGCACACGCAGTACTATGGCGGCTTCCACGATTCGCACCGCGTCGTCTGCTGGCTCTGGGACGTGCTGCAGAGAGACTTCTCCGAGAACGAGCGGGCCATGTTCCTTAAGGTCAGTTCTGTATTTATTTTTACTGACGTAAAAACGAGTCTCTCTTATACATTTTTTGGTGTCTGAAATATACATTTCTTTTTAAAAGAGTACCTGATATGGTCCCACATTAATTTGATAGTGATTTGATTAAGATTTTCAGTATTAAGGTACGGAATTATTTATTATTTATTAACAAGAAGCACTCAGAATAACGATAACGCTAAGCGTCACATAGTACTTTAAACTTAATAGTAAATTCTGACAAGCATGGCTCTATGGGGACTTGATCCCTTTGTGTTCTATGATATGGTTTTAAAATAACTGGAAATGGTTACAGTTCGTAACGTCGTGTTCGAAGCCTCCAGTTCTGGGATTCGCACATCTTAAGCCACCATTCTCTATACGATGCGTCGAAGTTGGAGATGACGAAGACACGGGTGATACTATAGGTAATAACTAATTTCTTTATTTTCTTTACTAAACAAAACAGAGTTACAACGTATAATACATGTGTGGCATGACTTCATAATTTTCAGCTCTGGGCTCGAACACCACTAATATAAACAGTACATACAGTACAGTTCACACAACATAATAAATTGTATTTCAACTGATTAGTTCGCAGTATTTTTTTGGAGTGTCCTCCTTCATCCCACTAGTATATTCTTATTGTTATGTAATAATTTAATGTTTTCCTTTTCTTATATTATAGTTTATAGAATATTATATCACTAGTCGACCCGGTGAACTTTGTTTCACCGACAAACTACCACTAACGCCATCTATTGAAATAAATCCAAAGTAGTAATGGAAGAAATGTTTAACATGTCAGTTAGACTACATTACATATTAAATAACCAATTTTCAGTTGTATATTTTTAAACTTTTCTTTAGGATTATTCCAGTTATATTTTAGTTAGTCAAGTCATTAGCTACCGTAATTATAGGAGAGCCATTAGCATATTTAATTTCTTTAATATTTGTAGTGTCTAAAGGCTTTTATTTATTAGAATTATTCGCACCGAATTGAAAGATGTCGCTGTACGGCTACCTTACGTTCAGCTGAACTTCAATACGTAGAAGGAACTGATGCAAACGGAATCAAGATTTCCATTTATATGTCTTTAGGACGCCCTTTTTAAAGACTGTTGTGACTTTATTCTGCAGGCAGTGTTATCCGTGGCTTCTTCACAATCAGGAAGAAGGACCCTTTGAACCGTCTGCCCACTTCGTCCACATGCTTCAACCTCCTCAAACTACCAAATTACCAGAAGCGGAGTACCCTACGCGACAAGTTGCGATACGCAGTTAACAGCAATACGGGCTTCGAACTGTCCTAAACTTAGAAACAATTTGTCAAAGAGTTTGTTAATGAAATAAGTATCAGTAGAATCTGTATAACACCGATATCAGACATATATAATTTTAATTTAAATCAATTTCTCACAGCAGTGGACCTCTGAGTTCAAAATAATCAAACCTATTTCCAATATAGAGTTATATTCCAGTACGAACCAGAAAAAACACTCCATCAATAAGTATTCAACTGTGTTGAATACAATTTAGATAATTTTATTAGACAAATTATTAAATGACTAAGCAAAATACCAAAAAAATGTCTCGTCGACTAACGGATCTCTAAATGTTCACGGAAAATGGAAAACAATTTTCATTTGTGTTGAAACTTTACCTTCTTGTATGATAATTATATTCGTTATGTATTGAAATAATTAGTGATATTGGTATTGAGTCTAAGTCTAAGACTGAAATTAATTGCAAGTCTTTCCTTCATTCTACTACATTAATAAAACGATAGAAAATTCAACTAACATAGGAAGCTTTTTTGTTAATAATTTAGAATAAAAGAGATTTATTGAAAATTATTTTATTGTGTTGTAAGTAAAGTCATGGCCACTGTGAATGTGAGTTTTAAACTTATAGCTTCAGACTTAGCTGGATATTTTATGAAAATAATTTATATTCTAGCTTTCAATTTCATCGAACTATTCCAAAGAAAAAGAAGTTTTGTGTACTCAGGTATTAACATCGGTGACCACGAAATTCTATTTCTGCTGTCCTGTTTTTAAATTTAAATTGCTAAATAACAATTTCCGATAGTTATATATAAAAACTTCCGGAAATGTTTTCTAAAGTATAGAATAAATGTATATAATCAATTATATATCTGACATACATACAGCATCATGAAACTTGTAACGTTTAAAATTCTGTATACTTAATATTCCATCATTTATGTAATATTTTCCTCTATGTGGTATAGCGATGGGACACTATGTATAATATATAGGTGAGACTGAAGATTATTCATTGTGAATCGATTTAAAATGGAAGCACGGAGCTTGATAACAGGTCGTAGATTTGCATTACGAACAATGAATTCGTCGTATCTATTTTTCAAAGATACTATTGCGATGTCATATAACATCTTGTTCTAAAATGGATTTTTTTATTATAAAATACTATTGATATAGCTATTCGTATTATAAAAAGGTTCAATATTTATGAAACACTTTTCTAAACTTCTGTATTGTTATCGAATGTGAGTACACTTTACATGGTAATAAGATGAACGCGATAACGAACACAATTTTATTCTTAAGTTAAGAGAACCGTCACAGAATTTATTTTATAAAATGTACATAAACTTTTGAAATACTTGCAGAGGTTTTTTGAGGTGACGTTACAAGATTGAAATATATTGAATCGTGTGATTTTTGGCAGATTTTCATTATAAACAAATATAAAAACAGAAAACAAAACAATTCAAAGATATTCCATATCTATTCCTTTCTGTAATTATTCTGGACCACAGAGATTAAACTGAATACTAATTTTAAAGAAACGCTGTCTCTTTCTTTAATAATACAATCTAAAAAATATAGAAATATAAATAGTTGGACCAGTATCAACTATTCTACGTCCGAAGCGTATTTACGCTTATTATTTAATACTCAACAGCGATAGTTGGAAATTTTGTAGTATTACGTCAACTAAAAAGACTACTTGAGTTTTTATATGCCAATAAACTTAAGGTATGGACATTATTTTGCATAGAACCAAATGTGTTTTGGGGTTTCTTCTTACTCATTTACAATATCTAAATTCTTGTATTTCACTACCAGAACGACTATCTTTACAAATACTTACCGACGGAATTTAAAATTTTGTCTTGGCATTGTAATTAATCTACTAAAGAGAATATACAGAGAGCGTTTCGTCGATTATTATAATGTTTAAATAAAATTTAATTTAAAGAATCACAAAAAATATAATTATCAACTTGTAATGGTTTTTATTGAACGAATCACGGAAACTTATTGTACGATAGCGATTGATATTGATATATTAAGTCACATCAATGCATTTTAATTGTAATTTGTATATTACACCGGAGCACTTCAGTCGTGACCACACTCACCTCGGCCAGTAACTTAGCACTGTTTGTTCCTACAATTTGGTATGAGACTTGTTGTAATATGGTGTGTTGATCCATTGTTTGTTAAAGGACACTTTGATTTGACCTCTGCAATTGAATTATTGACACAAATTCGGTAGAGTAAATACTTTATTCACATTTTGCCATCAATTACTTCCGATTTTTTTTGTTTCTTTCATTCGTATGGAAATTAAGAAGACAAAAAGGTTTTATTTAGTATTTCAAATTCGACATTCTTTTTAGATGTGGCATGTTCCGTCGGTGAGCAGAGCCTTTTGCGATCTTGAATTAATTTATTAAACGTTCATTGAATCTTTTGAATTTAAAACATGGTTCGTCTTTTGAATTCATATTGAGATAATCAAAACAGAATACGTCGATTAAGTACGACCGCTCATGTCTAGGACAAAATGTCAGTATCACCGGAATGCCTGTTTGCCACTAATTGAATTACAATCAGCGGTCAAATTAAATTTATACCTGGTGATTTTAAATTGTTGTTTTACTCCTCATTTAAAATGTTGATTTTTTTTTGTATACAATTTTAAAACTGAAATCAAGCAGTTCTTTTAAAAATTTCTGTTTGTATTTTTTTAATTGTCAACTCTCATCGCTAGACATGTTAAAAATAAGTTACAAGTTGCTGTTCTCAGTATAAAAATTTTCATCTTAATTTTATAGTTGCATGTCCAGTTTTGTTGGTAACTACTTTCTGAAATGGATTTCGTCAAAACTCAGTTTTGGGTTTATAAAAGATATTCTATTCTGTATTCAGTATCAAACTTGGCCTAAGTCAATAATTTTAATTTTTAGTTTCTTTGAGATTTCTTTGAAACATTCTGTACATTATACTTAGTCTGTTAAACATACGTATTGTATGCTGAACTGAAGCGTAATTAAGAACAGTTGTATATAAATTATTATAGTATGTGGTTATAGATTTTTTGTAGACTTTATCTATAAGTGGTACCAAGTAAGCTGTAATACCTATACTTAGCTGTAGGTCGATGGAGATAAATAGTGCCATTCTTACAACGAAGCTAGCTTCGATATTTTCCGTCAAAAATGTGGAAGTTGCATACATTTTGAGGAATTTAATCGAAGCAACTTTCGAGTATTGTTACAGGATAACACGTTTGGAAATATTTTGAGTTTGGAATGGAAAGTACTAATACTCCATAAATTATAGAATTTTTTAAAAACAAGTTTTAAATATACAACTGACCTTTTAACGACCTCTATGCATAACTTATTTTTTGGTAGATATACTCTTAGATGCCTAGTATATACTGGTTTACAGGTCTCATACACATTGGAATTCTAAATGGTTCAATCCAGCCCAACATATAAATAGGTGTATATAGACAATAACGTGTTAGTTCATTATATACTTACGAATAATTAATTTAATTATATACCATTTATGTACAGTACAAAACCTTTTTTCTTGTTATTTTCTTAATATTATATGAAAAATGTAATCGACTTCTTAAAAAAATAAAAGTTAACAATAGATCAACTCAGAAAATTTTATATTTGCTTGTATGGAATTATTTATTTATCTTATTAGTATGTTATGATCATTTGATAATTATTCGCTTTGCTATTATTTTATTCATCGGTATAATCATATTTTATTAAGGGCCGATTAAACAAGATAAGTTGCTATTGGCTCCAATTCCGTGGTATATGGATTAAATTAAATTTCAGTTTAGTCCTACTCTGACATTACAATCTAACAAGAAATGGCAGGCGACCGGTGATTTCAATTGACGTTTCTGAAATGCTACTTGTAAACATGTTTCAGATTCAATATTGCTTAAAAAAATATTGTTTGTAAAAATTTTTTACACCTTATCAAGTGTTAAAAATGTATGGATCGTCTAAGTGTCAACTTTAAGTTCCTAAAAATCATTCTATCCTTTTCATATTGAATTAATATGAAAGCTGGACATATAACAAACTTTAAGTTCAAAAGTGTGCCGCTGGAATCGACACCTTTATCTTGAGATTTTTTTGTCGTTCTGACATTTTTTATAAATTGTTTCCTGAGTGGATAAAAGTTATAAGTGGATTTAAAAACCGGCCCTTAAGTTAGATAGAACATACGTTGCAAAGAGTTGTTTTGAGTTTTGCATTATATAACTCAATTATAGTTTAAATTCGATTTATCATTTGTTATTACTTTGTGCAATTTCTTTGATGCCATATAATGTCATCCATTTTGTATAGTTTATATATCGGTTTAACTTGTACTATGTACTAATACTTAACTACTTGTTAAATGAAGATAGTATTTTGTAGTAGTGTTTTCGTTTTGATTGGTAATTTTTAAGGTTTTACTATAGAATTATAAACATGGATCATTGTGAGGAATATTTTGTACTAGCCAGGTAAATATGTTGTATAACACAATGTGATTCTCTGTGATAAAATAATTGATATTTATTATTGTCTTGTTTTATTTTTATCGTAACATTACTATAATTAGCATTACCCAATAGATAACTTGGTGTACCCACAATTATATCTATCTAGGAAGAAATGAGGGTTTTAAATATTAGCAACACCCTAAAAAGCGAAAATACGAAAACGATGGAGTCGTTAGAAAATTACGTCATGGACATGGTACTTTGAATTTAGCTAAAAACCTAGCAACAAAACTAAATACCGACTTCAATACACTAAAAAGGCTAATATAATTCAATTCAGAAGTTATCCCATTTAAAACTATTTATGTCTGTACTTAACTTTCTATTGTTTCTGGAAACAACTTGGCACTAACTCCTAAAATTATTTAATTGGATTACTTCTTAAAATGATTTGTGTTTGTATTTTTAGTGTTTTGAAGGCGTATTTTATTTTTCTTTAATACTTTTTTCACAATTTTGAGCGATAAGTTTCTAAGGTCAAAGTTAGATAGATGACAGTCTGTTTGTCGTTGGTTACAAAAAGCTTGAATGGACTTAACTAACTAGAAAAAATATGAAACAATACTACCCCAAAAAAATGAAAATTGTCCTCGACTTCCCTTGGATCCCATCATCAGATCCTCATTTGGAAACAATGAGACCACCTCAGGATATACTCTATTGAATGAAATCTCTTGTTCCTAAAAATCACTATATGCATGCCTATAAATTTCAAGGAGTACCCTCGAATCCTCATGCTTCCAAAATCAAGACTGGACTTTGATAATAATGGGACCAAACTGGAAATAGATCCTTTCAAATATTAGAAATTCATTTTAGAAATCGGTCTGCTAATGATGGAGTTCTGAGCATACAATAATAAAAAATTTCATCAATCGAAGTCAGTTAATAATAAAAAAAATATTTTCATTGAAACCATGAAAATGTTACCTATTGGTATACTAAGTACTAATAATAGCTTAAAAAACAATTAAAAAAATAAGATGTAGCGTAATTACCAGTATTTTGAAACAAAACTAATATTATTGTTTTATGTTTTTAAGCTCAGAAATGCATCTGTGACTAGCACAAGAAATTTATTCTAAAAAAAGATTCGTATATAAGATACCATTTTTAGTTCTAGCGAGAAATATCAGGATTTTTTAAAAATAAGCACTGACTAGAACTTTATTTTTTGTATAGTAATTTTACATTTATTATTTTTATAAAAAGCACTGCAAAAGTCTCGACCCCGCCCGATGGCAAACTGTAGAAGGAGTACATAAGCGAAAATAACTAGTGCAGCATACGACAAACTGCCCTAGCGGCGTCCACCTTGTCGGCCTAAAAAGTGCTTTTTCATTCCTTTAAAGGAACGTGTTGTATGAGTGAGAGAATACTTGTGAGTGTAAGGAATTTCAAGCTCGGGCTGTGCGACAAAGAAATGAGTCACAAAATCTCCTTATGCGTAAAGTAGATATGAAGCCTGTGAAAAAGTGTCTCCGTAGACCATCACGCCTGAACGTAGCGAACCTAATATTATATTATATATAGAAATTTCGTTGCGAAATAAACAGATCTATTTGCTTATATTCCATGCTATTGATTGTACTAGTTGTAATGAGTGCATATATAAATTAAATATTAAATAATATTGCACGCAAAGGCCGGATTTGGATTTTAAAACTAGTCGGGCGTGAAAAACAAGCACTTTGTTTAGGATTCCTAGTTTCCATGAGGCTGTTCTTTTTTGTAAGTATTTAGTACTTCTTGGCATATATCCACGCACCTGTTTTCTGGGTAATAATGCGACAAAATTTCTTATCGCGCTTAATAGTAAGATTCACTCTCCATGAATATCTACGCGCAATGCAATAGGCTATTGAACCAACGAATTCGTTTAAACGAATTCGAACTTAACAATGCTAATGCTAGTAAAAAAGGAGCAACCCAAAGATTCTGTTTTAAATCGTAGAGCATTCTGTCACAATTACATTTAAACCATACTCTTGTATTAGTCTTGGTTAGCTTTTAATGTAGTTATGCACATCATTATCATATTGTACCTGCCAAAATTGCAAAGGTAAGAAAAAGGCAAATTTAAAAGTAAGTACGGGATTATTACCCAGAGACGAGGAGCCGCGTACAAAATCAGGAAACAGGTAGGTAAAACAAGTAGGCCGGTACGTAGGTACATACAAAGTAATCTAATTTGTCTATGAAGCAAAATTAAATTAAAGTTCTTAAAGATAGGCCAGGGAATATGCCAGGGAAGGAAAAAAATCGATGGGGTAGGTTGTTTGGAAGATATTGGAATTTGAAATTCATATGAAATTCACTTAACATTTAATAAATGTTTAGTAAAAAAAGTAGGTGTTAAATGATAATGAAATATTACATAATATTATATTATTAATTCATTACATTTTTCTTTGTGTCAATTGTTTTGTGTACAAAACTGTAAAACGATAAGTTTTTTAGTATCAAAAACAAGCCAAGCCCAACGAAGCAGCTGTTCAACGCGTCGTCGCCATTATAGTTTGCTATCTCACTCTATCGCCGCGTCTATCCTCCCTCCCGCTGCTCCCTCCCTTCATCTTCCAGTTTCGCTCGATTTTCGTGGCGTGTGGACGGTTGCGTGTTATGCCGTAAAAATTCACGGATTGGTTTGATTCTTTGTCCTGGTAAAAACAAGGGACAAAGATAAACAATCATACACTTCTCTACCGCGTTTCGCACGTGTTATATCTTGTGAAATCGATATTGAGAAGTGTATTCCATTCCGTGTAGTGTGCGTTCTGTGATTCCCGCATAGTAGATCGAGCATGAATAATAAAGAAGTAACTGGTGAAATTGCCGTGTGTTCACTCGGAGGCGAGGGCTGGTGATAGGGCACAGTGGGTCGGTTCTCATCACTGAGTCCGTGTGATGGTGAAGCAGCGGTGACGGCTGGCCGCGGCGCGGTTGGATGGCGGCTGTAAGCGGCCCCGCGCGGCACTCTCGCGTCTCCATGAGTGTGTCCATGTCGCTGATGCAGGGCGGTACGCAGAGCGCGCCGCAGGGCGCCATCCTGGCGGCGGCGGCGCCCTACTATCAGACGCCGGCCATTCCAACGGATGTGCAGCCAGACCGACCCATCGGCTACGGCGCCTTCGGTGTCGTATGGTGAGTCACAATATTCTTGTAAATTTATAAAATGTTATGGAATCCTAAACACATTTCTCTATGAATTATCTGTTATCTATAATATAAAATAAAACAGCTTTTATTTGAACTCTTTAGACCGAGGGTTTTAAATGTTCATTAAGTTGCTTTTACCAGAATCCGTCAGTTTCTATAATTTATTATAAATATACTGTCAAGTACCTAAACGAGTTCAAAACAGAATCACTGATCAGAAGTTTACTAGGAACATAAATATATTATTAAATTAATCCATTAAAACATGATAGTAAAGATTTGTTGAGGAAACACTATAACATACCGATAAGATGTTCCATACGCCTCTAGCGTGATGGTAAGTGACCTTTCCTTTGAACTATTTAAACTTTTTGTACATGACGCTTCCAGCTTCTATACCATCTCTGTAGATGCTATGTGTATAGTGCACATAGGAACATTTCAAACCTGTATACTAAAAAAAATATTTCAGATTTGTGATGCAATAGGATATTACAAAAATTGAAAATATCTATACTTTTAATTGCAATAAGCACCTTTCTTGAAGAAACATTGATAAACTACAATATAGTTTAAGCTTTATGAAGACAAAATCAAGTACCTAGAAAAGGAATTTTTTAATAATTTCTAGAAAAAGAATTTCTACATATTTTTTCCTTTATTGCAATTTAAAAAAGTTCCTCATGAAACCTTATTCAGCATTGAAAAAGTTGGTCTTTTAATCTCTACTTTTGGCTCAAAATGTCTTTAACACCTTTTTTACTATAAATAAAGTTGTTGTTATCTTCTACAAGTAGAAGGTTATTCAGGTGAAATGCTTTGTTAAATTTATCTAAATATCTACTTACTAATATAAATTACTTTTACTTATTAATATTAAGGATTTATGATTCTGCAAGGGATCTTTCCCATCTCATCACCTTAAATCTGAATTTAATTATAAAAGAAGTGAAAAAATAAATGTGTAATAAATAAATGAAAAAAAAAATATAAGCAAATAAAGAATATGAATTAAATTTTGCCAAAAAGAAACAACACTATTTGTAGATTATTTTTTATGTAAAATTCATGAGGAGGTGTACTTTATTAAGAAAAACAGTACAAAGTAGGTGATCTATATTGAGAAACACTTATATAATTAGGTACTTAATATTATAATTAGTTTTATAAAACGATTCAGAATACTCTTATTAGACAAATGAGATTCTACTGTATTGATTTGATTTAAAATATTCCTATTTTTCATAAAATATTTATCAGATAGCATTTAAATAGATAGTGTGTTTTTTATATCTCCATTCAATGTAGTTTACAAGAATGTTTCGTAATATTCTTACCAATGATAACTAATATGTCACTAATCTCATAATTCAGCAATCAAGGATATTGACATCTAAAACTTTGTAACATGTGCGGACTAGGCATCTATCTATCCGTCGTCCTATAATCTGCGCCAGTTGGCCTATGTAAACACGTGGTGTTTCAAGAGCGTTCGTCGCCGTGTATTCGATTCACCGCGTACGACATAAGAGTGGTTTTCAATATTCATGTTTCCTACAATTGAATGCATATTGCGTCCGATGTTTCTGTCACTAGTCGCACAAGTTTATGCTTTATCACTCGATGTTTAGTTCGTTTTTGAACTGCAAACTGAGTCAACAGAAATGTTCTTCAAAGTCAAATGTGAATCTTATTGTGTAGTAGTTTTAAAGTCTAAGTTAGAGCGAGGTAGCGCAAAATGCATCCTGAAGTAGTGCAGCGAGGGTAAGATATGGGTGGATGCTTTGTGTGAACTCGTCGTGCGTAGGTAGGGCTCCGATGGCGCTTGCCGCGTCGATTGTGTGTGAACGACCGCGTCGAGGGGAGCGCGCTTGATTATTCCGGGACCGATCGTCGGTCGAGGGCCCTAAAACCCGGCCCATTCTTATCTACTCTACGCTCCCTGCCCTTTCTTGTGCAGTCATCGCTCTTACATCGCAAAAATGCTTACTTCACTTTTCTCATGAATATATATTATTTGATATCTACTGCGTAGATTACCTTTGCTTAAAAGGTATGCCTTTAGTTCTAAATTCTTTATTTTAAGCTCATTATTAATGCAAGTAGTGCAAGAATGCTCAACTTGCCAGCCATCTGAGCCCAAACATGTTGACATAATTTACTTAAGGCAAGTAACTCCTTACTTCACCTAACCATCATAACATAGGCTTATTCATTTTGCTTAGCCATTCTATGACCACCAAAATATTTTCTCCCTTCGGTTAAAATGCTTATCACACTACCAAATAACATGATTACGATACTCAATCTATATATAGGTATATGTTATTTTATTATAAAAGTTAAAAACAAAGTCTCTGCAACTTAAGTTATTAAGTAAGCAACCTTTAAATTTTCCATTCGAATCATAACAATAAACGACGCTCGCACTCATTTAGTTAGATCAGGGATTCAAAGTGGTCGGTCGACCCCTTGTAGTCAGTTTCTCAGGAGTCGACATTAACTAAAACTTTTAATATTTTGTACCAATGACTATGTAAGGGACTAAATAAAGGATTTTCAATATAATGGGGTCTGAGGTATCAGTTCATTTTTGAAAAGCGGTATATTGCCCAAAATGGTCAATTCGCAATTTATCTAGTAATTAGCCGTGATCGTGACGATAAAGTCTGTCGTTATGTTGCGAATCAAAGTTTGTATAGGTGTTGGAAAACCTTCACGTCTTTCAAATGTATGTAAAAAATTAGGACGATCAATCAAATGATATTTAGTACATCTAGGTATCATGAATTTCTTTGCCAATTTTATTAAGTTTTAACAATAATATTTCTGGTTCATTGTAGTTGCAGTACATCTAATACTAGTTTGTTTCAATAGTAAATTAATTGCTGAACGTGTACTGATTGATCGGCGGGTAACCGCGCCTCGGCTGCTCCACCCTCGCCGTATCTAATTGCAGTCCCAACCCAACCACGTTGAAAAACTTAGATTCGCCCGCCTTTGTGGCTGGCTCTGAAGGCGTTTCGAGAGCTTTTTGTGAATCTATTCTTCCCAAGTTTCAATACGGATTTCACTTGGATGCCTTTAAATATATTTCGAGCTGACTTCTGTTACGAAACTACGAAGCTCTAAATAGTTGGGACTAATTGATCTCTCTTAAAGAGTTGCGATTGTCTTTAGTTATTTCATAACTACGTTATATTCATAAATACGTTATATTCAATAACATTTCATCTAAAGTGTATTATAGATTTCCTATTATTCAAAAGCTTGCTCTATTTAGTATTTTGACATCTCCAGTCCAGGTTTTGGGCTCTTACGTGTTCTGTTTTCAGAGGAAAGTGGACAGTGCGACCTTTATGCATTGCTTTCAAAATACGCAGTTAATATACTACTCCTAGACTGACTTCAGTTGCTCCTGTTTTCATTCGCTAAAGTAAATTGAGCAAGCGTTGTGTGGCGTAAGGCAGTGCCCGGAGATAATTTTTAATTAGTTATATATTTTAGCCTAGTATTGTGACGTATGTGTATGATGATTTGTTCAAACAACTTATAGTACTAGTATACATACGTAGTACACATTTATGTTAGTATTCAGAGTGCTAGCACGTTGAAATCCCTTTAAACACAAGTCTCTATACATTTAATTTCCTTCCCACCATAAGTGTCTTCTCTGTTTTTATATATATGGGTTTTAAAAATTATATAAATGTTATATTAGTACTTTTGCTATGTAAATTTTGCAAATCAAGCCAAGATAATTATGTCACTACGTATTATTACGCACAAGCACATAAAAATTACTTTTACCTGCCACGGAGAAATAATGGTACGCAAAACTTAAAAGAGACCAGTGGCGGTGATGCTGCTCCGTTGCTTAAAGCATTCAGATAACGGAGCTTCTATAATACTTTGTCTCATGGAGTGGCCTCGTTACCTGAATCGGGTCACGGGGAGTGCTGTGCGTGCATTTTTTTGTCTTTCTGGTTTGTTGGTAAATCGGGATTTCTCATACTGAACTAGTTAACTCGACTATTATGGAGACATAATAATCATCTTTCATTTAAGCCAAATTCAGTCCCTATGTTCTTGAAATTACAATATCAATTTTCTATGGTATTTAAGGTAGTTAGGTAAAATTAAATATCTGATAAGTGCAATATATATTACTAAGCTTATATAAATCTATATAGTTTTATAATTTTTCACTCACAGTCATCGCGCTCTTTTGATATATCTCTTAATTATACTGGACGACTTTTCAGAAATGTAAACTTGTAATTACACTAAGATATAGACTGTAAGAAACAAAATTACATACAATTTAAACTTTAATCGATTATCTTTACCCCGTGCCGAAATTGGCCAAGCGTCCGTGATTACCTTAATTTTGCCGTTGTTTTTACAACTCGTTTATACAGCCTAACAGTTTCATTCGGTCTCCCGTTGTAAACCTGCCTGCCGCAAGTCAGCCATTAGTCGGCCTCACTTTTTGCAGCGTCATCGTCACCGGCCGATAAATAGTGTCGTGAGAAAACGATGATTGACTGGCGTCGGATGAAAATTTTAATCCACCGTTTGATTTATTACATTCTGTAAAGTTTCTAGTTGAATTTATCAATTACTTACAAAAATATCACAAAGTTGAAGGAAGTTTATTTATTTTAGCTCGTAATAGTGCAGTACGTAGATCACGGTCAAGATCACTGGTTATCAAAGATTTAGATTGTATGACACATGACACAATTGATTGGGAGCTTCAGGTTACAATTTATTTGGATGAGTGGTCCTGTGTGTCTCCAGTCATTCAGTCGCAATAAACTAGCAATATCAATAAAAATCCGTGTATAATTTACGCGCAGTCTTTTCATTCTCAATGTATTTAATTCAATTCAAAAAGTATTCAGATATTGACTCACTAACAGTACGCCGTTTATATCTAGCGGTGTTTTAGTTAATTTTCTGATTACTTATTATTTGTCAATCAGTACCGTTGTAGATATAAACGTAGATATGTATGTAATAAATTGCTAATCAGCGCACAATCCCGTAGTCTGTTGGATCAGTAGTGCAGCATAAATAAAATTCGTTGTTGATGTAAAAGTATCAGTCTTAAAACTCCATTAGATAAATTGGTCAATGCCACTTTGACTAAAACAGGTTTCGGTTCGTTCCATTAAGGGAGTTTACGTTTGCGTGTTTAACACGAAATTTTTTTTTTTCTACTTAGTCATAAATACAATGATATAATATGAGCAATAGTGTACTGAGAGAGAATCAAAAACTACTTGTTTGTAAATCGAGTTTGTGTACACAATTCGAGTTATCGGCTTGCTACAAGGTAGTGTAGGTCATCGGCCGCGATAACAATTCGTTGTGAAAATTATAAAGAGCACTTTATGGAAGTTGCGTAAATGGGTTAATCGCAAAACCATTTTCTTGACTACGTACCTAATCTATTTAGAAAAGCCGCAGAACCGGTCGAGTCGCTTAATTATCAAGAGATCTGGAGTACTATAATCGATTAAATTACCTTTAATATTTAAATAGGTCTTGTAGATATATTAAAGGTTACTAATGTAAATATAACTCAAAGTAGCAAGATTAATAATAGATCTGATTTAATCTTGTTTACGTACACCAATGTAAATAACACAATAATTGCTATTGTGAAAGAACAACTGAGGAGATTCTTTAGAAAATTAGGGCATTGAAAGGGACAGAAACTACACTTTATAAGAATTGTAAGTAACAAGTAATCTGACATTATAATAAAAAGAAACTATTCAATTTAGCACAGTTTAAATACGCCAGAGTCTTTAACCAGTTGTTTTCGTAAAAGTATTGGCAAGCAAATATATAATTTGCTTAAATTTAGACTATGTAAAGTCAGAATCGATCTCCGTGCCTCTGATAAAACCGCTTGCGTTCAGAGATGTCTGTGTCGGCACAAAACGGTTTTACTCGAAGTCACGTTCTGCAGTTGTGCACGCCCGTTATCGCCCTCTAAAACTGACCTTCGTCATGTTTATTGATACGGAACCTCCATATACCATCGTTCATTATTCCTACAGAATTCAATCATCTTTTGACAGTTGCTTGTAATGTGAACTGGATTGTGATCAAATATTGATATTGTTTACGTAAAATTATTGAAAATAATTTATAATATCGATAACTGTCGTTCGTTGCCCTTCCGACTTTCAAATAGAATTACTTTGAATTGTAATAAGTGTATCGGAAACGTTTCCTATTCGGAATATACATCTATATTTTTACGACCTCATGCATGTATTTGTTAAGTCCACTTACTTAAAAGTTCCACTATACAGGTACCTCCTTGCCACGAAACCACATCATTGATAAAGTGAAAAATTTTGTTATTATTTAATATGAACTGTTCTGTGAGAGAATTATTAATTTCTATAATAAGTTTTCATTCAAATAAATATCAATACAAATAGATCTTCCATACTCGAAGCAGGGTTCAATCAACCACCGATTTTGTTTATAATTGCGAGGTTTTCAGCCTATGAAAGCGTGCCATTGACATTTGTAGATTTGCTACGTACGGTATAGAAATAGAAACGAAAAACTTTAATATTAATACAGAAGGTAAACGCAAGAATAGTATGTCATCCACAGGAACTCTTTTCATTCGCTTTTTCTCTTTTTTAATTTTACTGCTAAAGTAGTTACTAACAGTAGGTTAAATTAAAAATAAATATAAGGAAAATAATACGTAAGTTTATCCGACGCTTTTACGGAGAAGGAAATCATCGTGAGCAAACCTGGAACATACCTGTGAAGAAAATCTTAGGTAGTGTGAAGTCGACCAACTCGCACTGAGCCGGCGTGGTTATGTAAGGCCTAACCGCCCTAATTTAAAGCAGGCTCGAGCCCCTCATTGGTGTTGACGGTGATGGTGAAAATATTTAATGCTAGCAATAGTTCAATCTTGTGTAATTTATCAATTTTTGATTCGTTAATAAAGTGTTACAAAATAATTTATTATTCCATTTCTACCTACGTGTCAGCCGTGTGGTCGATGCTGTCGGGAATTTGTAGATCCAATCGTATAGAATCAAATTGTCATAGTATGTTGCGTGTCGCGGCGACCGACAACCGCGGTCCAAGCCGCATTTTGATTGACGTATAGAATGCGCGTCTACCGTGAGAGCGGACCTCGGTGTTTCATAAAACATTAGATATTTAATATTATTTATTGCATGGCTTCTGAAATTAACATGTATCGCTAGCAAACCATTAACCTGTAAGAAAACTTTTTAATTCTTAGTTTTAGGTGATATTATTAGTATGTAAGAACACGCAAGATATGTTAGTTAATTTATTACAAGTTAGTAAATTTTTAATTTTGACATTTTTCGTCAAATGTGTAAAAAATAACGTCTCGTATTATTACTACAGGTCACCATAGAGAGTAGAGTACAGTCAACATTTTTTTTTCTCGTTTAAACCAAAGTTGAAACAACTCTTCGTTTGTTGACCCGTGATATACACTACTTGGAACCTCAAGACAATTAAAATTAAATTATGATTACATTTTACAAATAGGCAGTTTGTATATATCTTCATTTACTGTTTTGTAATTAGATTTAACCTTAATAAGATTTTGTGTCAAAATTGATATTTTGACATTTGTTTAAAAATGATATCCAATCCCGGAGGTATCCCATATCGATCCGGTGCGTATAGCGCGGTGGCTGCCGTCTACCCTCGATAGCCTCCAACAATTCAATAACCTCGTACCTATCCGTAATCAGGTTTATTAACTTTCCTCTAGCAACACCTAGATTTTGCCACAACTAAGTATTTATATTAACTCGGAACTAACTGATTCCGTTATCGTTAACCATTTAACTAGTTATTTTTAAACTGCATCGTAAAATGTTTCTATACTATATGTATACTTAGCGTAGATACCTTTGAATGTAAGCAACGGCATACCGTTATATTGTTTTTACTTTGCATGCGTAGGTAGTCTTTCAGTTTGTTATTTAGCAGATCGTAAAAACTAAACTAATATCCTAAATAAATTGATATTACATTGTAGTAGGTAATTATCGACAACGCTGCAAAAATAGCCCACGTTTTGCTAACGTCCAGTCAGTATTTTTCTAAAAACTTCTTATATGTAAAAATAAATAGCTATTCTTTAAACTTCCTAAATCTAAAAACCGCTAAACCAACGTAATTTTTATTGTGTTTTGTTCGTTCATTCAGGGATGTTTTAACAAAATAAAAATATTAGGGGAAAATCCTAAACAAATGCTTAAAAAATTTGTTAATAATTACCTAAATATGGAAAATTGTCTAACTAACGTTCTAAATACAAAACGGTCATTTGTTCAATCGCTACTTCGGTTGACTTTCATTGGGCTTCATATGGCGTTAGTGGCAGGTTGTAGGTTGGTGATACAAAGTTCATACATACTTTCTAACTTAACTTGAACAATTATTATAACCACAATAAGAAACTAAATTTACGTTATCACGACACGACAGATACGAAGGTAAAAAAATTAAAATAGTCTTATTTTTGACAGTCTTCGTAAACTTAGATGACAAAAGACCGTCTTCATAAACCTTGACGGGAAAGTTAAACAAAATCTTTAAATTGACGATTTCGGTCGAATCCCACACGGTGCCTTAAAACTTCTATATCACCGTTTATAAATATGACACTAAAACAAAAGGTCGAACTAAACTCTTAATTTAAGATTTACAATACAGTTGGTGACCTTAGTGGAAAGAAAGTGTATTTAGGTCTAATCATTACTTTTATATTTCTATATTTGCTCCTCAAAAAAATCGATTAAAATTCTTCTTTTTTAACGTTTTTATAGATTGTACATATATTTATATAAATATTGATAGTAATTCAAAGTGGAGTAATAATATTTTTTTATTTCCCATTTTGTATGCACGGAATGGAACTGTTACTATATAATGTTAAAGGTATGTAGGTACAATAGTAATAAGACGCTGATACTTTTTAAAAGAAATATATTATTGTATTGTTCTTGTGCACAATTTTACTGTTAATAAAGTGCCAAGTATTGTTATGTATCTGTTCCACAGTCAGATTAAATTAGGTTAAATATATCTTTCTTGACTGTCAAAATTTGAGTACTTAGTCCATACAATAAAAATCATGTGAATAACTGTTGAAGGTAGTTTTTCCTAATATAATATAATAAACGAGGTTGTCATATCAATACCTACCTACTATATAAGTTCCCACAAAACTATTTTTAAGATATGTTTCCGAAGTATAATATCAAACTGATCGTTGTTTAATTTTCGAGGAGAATTTCAAGACTTTCGTGTCTTGTTTTCATCGAAAGAAATTTCTTGTATTATTAGACAATTTCCAGGCGTTAATGGTATTCAGTAACGAGCGCACTTTGTTTTATATGCAAGGAGCGTGACCCAAGTTTCCGTTTTCGGCCCTCATGTGAAATCGTTTACACAATATCAAATTGGCTGCCTGTCGCGTTGCAAAACATGGCCTTCCTGCGCCACCGGGCTTTGTCCGACGCTTCTGGTTACAGTCATTTGCCATTTGTGCTTTATCGTTAAACACTTGAAAACATTACTCATTGTTCTAACACTGACCTAGGAAACAATAGTAATCGGATTTGGGAAAGATGTCTGATACTGTTGAATAAATACACTGGCTTTGGAAACGCATTGATTTAAAATTATGTTTTGTACGAGTTAAATGTGCTCTTTTAAATATCTACGTTTTTACTTGTATCCAACCTGTATTCAATTTACGTAATATCTTTAACTATATTACTGATAATAGCAACCCTAATTTTGTAACAGTTGTTTTAAACCCATTTTCAAGGAACCCGTTTTAGTCGCAGACTACTAAAGCTATTGTGGGCAAATAATATCCATACATTTTTATTCATTTTATCAAACCCATTAATCGTATTATCATCTAATTATACGATTAATATGTATAATGAAATATCGACTTACCTATAATATATGATCATTCGCAGACTTTCATTGTGTTAACAATCCGCCTTTCTACGTTCCAATTTTTCACGCTATTGTATTCCGATTTGTCATTGATACACATCCATTTCAAATGACAATTTCTTATTGCTGTAAAGAGTGTTTAAACAATGACATAATACCAGTGTCTCGTTTAGGGGTTGACTAATAATAATAAATTTAATACGTAACTATATGAGGATGATCCACATGAAACAAAGGTCTTTGTTGTGTTTCCTATAAAGTACATTTACAGTTTGGAACAGTTATTCGGTAACCGGAAACTTTCGTCCATTGAGGTAGCCAAATGACTGATGACTCGGTGACATCACTGCCGTCGATCAACGAGTTACACTGGTAACTAGGGACATTGACCCACATAACTATGGTTTTAATTGGAGTTCCACACATAACTGTGTTTTTATTATTATATCAAACAGCCAGATTTGTTAGTATTGGCATTATTAAAATATTACTTAGAGGATTTAATAAGCATACATTGTTAATGTGTGCCTAGAGTAGGTTTATGAATATTATGACTGCGCAACGCCATTCAATTTTTCCTAATACTAAAATTCCGTTTTTATTGCCATTCTTATTCAAGAGATTCCACTGCCTCTGACATTCAGCATTCCTAGCGCAACATCGATCCCTATTCCTTGAGTAGCGGCTGCCGGCTGTTAACAACATTTATCGGAATTTTATGGTCAACTAGAAAGATTAAAGTCTAGAGGTTTTGCCAGTAATGAATACTGCTTACAGAATTTTCCCTAAGATGTGGCTCCTCAAATACAAGCCAGTTATCTAACTGTGTAACTCTTTAAAAAATTCTAATTACTTATAGAACTATTGCACACACTTCAAGGTACAATATCGTGAACCCCGTTTTAACATAATATAGCACAGAAGTAAATGACGTAAGTTACATAATTAATTTTTATTTATTTACTAATTTGGTCAGTAGTGTTCAAACTCTTCTAAGACAGTTATTAATTCATTTTCTTAAAATTCTATGAGAAGTATCTTAATAAAGTAAGGATAAATACATAATTTTCTAGCATTATATTTTCTCCCTCAATTAGGAATCGATTTTCAAAATTCTATTTTATTCGATAGAGTATATACTCCTAAGGTGGTCAATTTGTCACCAAATCCGTATCTGACGAACCCAGGGAACTAAAAAAGGGGTTCTTCTAAAAAAAATTTATCGAAACTAAAAACCGACTTCAAAACAATTGACAGGCAAAAATAATAAAATATACGCTTAACTTTACGTATAATTTTAAATGTAAATAATGAAACTACGGATGCTTGAAACGCGTTCTGTGTAGGAATCGAATTGGCGAAAGCGCAACGTTCGGAATCCTTAATTTAAGTGCTCGAAGCATGTCCCGCGACCCAATGCTCGCCGGAGATGCACCCGGAATGAGCTTCCCGCCTGTGATTGCATTCACACCCACTCCGTGACTCCAAATTAATGTCGCCTCTTACGTCTAGCGTTCGCTGCGCCCGCGTATCTAGCCGCCTAGTCTATATATGTATTTGGATATACTAAATAACAGAAACTTTACCTATATGTAAACTATATTTAATTTGATTTGCATCACAAATCGCGGTATAATAAACTTAAAGCAGTTCAAAACGTAATCAGGATATCTCTATTTACCTGTATTAATAATAAATTCCGCCCGCAACGCCGCAAGCGTTCAGGAATTTTCGTAGATATAAAATATTCTCTCTGGATAAGGGTCAAAATTGGATTATACAACAGTTTTTTTCCTCTTTCAGCTTCATTCTGCGGAAATTATGTCCCATAGTTTTATACTATTACTTAGAAAATTTTACATAACTATTTGAACCAGTGAACATTTTGTCAGTTACGACTTGCCTTGAACCCCGCCTTTTAAAAGTAATCGGAAGTGACGATGGCAGAAATGATAGATTTGAACGTCAGGTGTTTTTCCATTCGAAATTAGTTATTTTTGAGGTTTTCTTTAGATTTCCCTATTATTTTTGTTTAAACTACTACTGAATTAGATAAGATTTTCTCTATTTACAAGTGAAAATCTCTGTGAGAAATATTGTATTATTAATGTTACTAGTGCAGGAATTGCGACAGCCTTACTTAATTTTTATAAGTATTTAATTGAATTGTTTTTTGTTACAGGTAAGCTTCTACCCATAGTCTATAAATATGGTCCATATAAAAGTAAGTGACATGAAATTATGATACTAATTTGATCATTAGTTATTGAAATGGTAATTAACAACGCATTTACCACTGTCGGACAGACTGTCCAGCTCCATCTAATGAGCGATCGAGTAATTACTGAGTTGCCTTTATTATTATACCGGCAGTGAGAAACCTTACCCCTCATGATTGCGATAAATTTATAGACGAGCAGGTGTTTAATTAATTATTGTTCGCGCTTTGAGGCGACATGTAATTATAAAGCATCCTGTTTATCGGGATTTGTTAGCTACGTTCTAGGACCGCTCTTGTCCCTATCGATTCCGTATCTGGCTTAGTCACTACCGCCTATCTGGTTACGGGTATAAAGTTTCGACGTCGACTCGACGCTCGCTTCGCACAATAGAAACGCGGCTGCCCTGGGCCTGTTCTACTGGATGTAATAGATATGCGTGCTGCGTAGTTGTGGACTGTGGAGATACTGACCCTATCTATGTTCACATCATTGTATTTGTTCACTAGTTTAACATTCACTCAAACTTTAGTATTATTATTTTTAATTACTTTTGTTTTTCTACTTTAACCAAGTATTCTTTTTGTATTAACAGATTTAGACTTAGTATACCCATCGTATTTGTGTTTATTCGATGATATTAATACTAGCTTAATCTGCAGGAGCTTCTCTTGATTTGCACATTATTGGTATTCAGTTTATAGTCAATCGGTTACGTGGGTTAGCTTTTCACAAGATACCAAGTATCAGATAATTATTTTCACGTCCATATCTTTATTTGTGCCTTTTCATTATGTTTAGTCGTAATAACCTTGATCATTGTTAGGTACGTAGTTTTGAAGTTGCATTTTACAAGAAAGCAGATATTTCTTCATCTTTCGTGATTCATTGATTATCTTTTGCGATGAACACCGATTAGCATTTAATTAATCCGTTGACCTTGGTAGGTTCACGCTTTAGTTAGATTATACTAACTGGTAAGCGTCTAAACGCTTAAATATCATTAATTTTTTAACATATTTAGGGCAGAAGTAACTAATTTTACTAACAATTTAAATTATGGTAAATGCCTAACAATATAATTCTTAATCTATACGCTTTTATTACTGCACAAGAGTCAAGGCAATAATTATCAAACCTTTTCGGCATATTACAAAACGATAACTAAATTTAGTTAGACCTGCCTGGTTTAAAATTTTGGTTGCCACATTTTTGATTGAGGCATAGAGAGATGATGGCATCCCTTTTAAACGAAGAATAACTTTATAGTCCGGTAATAAAATAAAGCAATACAAGTTGCATTCACAAAAGAGATCAAGATGATTCTAAAGTCAAATCGTGTAAAGTTTATTTCCGAAGTCTGATTGGACACTTTAAGATACGTGGGACTGGGAATGCGGCGACTTAAATACATTTAATAAGCAATGGGACGAATGTATTCAGGTTCTTAATGTAGCAGGACAATAGATCACGTCCTATGAAGAGGCAGCGGGCATAGAATTCATGCGGTCGGCACGGGGGCACTGGTCATTAATAATAATAATAGAGTGTGCGACCGCGGCCATGATTGACGGACCACATTCGGCTGAGGCTGACGCTGAAGGGAACAAAATTACGCCACGTCAACTGTAACCAATTTTTAGCCTGAGAAAATAACGTGATCCTGGTTAGGGCTGTGAAACCCTATTCAGGATTCTTATAGACTTTATAGTATTCTCAAATGCACTGTAAAAGAAACGTGACCAAATTTTAAAACTTAATAAGGTTGAAACTTCACTGCTGCCCAGATAAACCAATAAGGTTTTATGCATGGTGAATATATTATTAAGCATATGTATTATATAGTATAATAATAATGCAGAAAATAAATTAACAATGATTGGATTGGAAAGAAACAATATTTTTCCTTAAGTCGACATTTAATACGCGTAAAGTTATTCATATCCGATATGTATGCTGCTCCAGATACAGCAAGTACATTGGATTGTGCATCGTTAGTTTTGGCGTTAGTGCAATATATTTCCGAGTGATATTTTAGTATTTTTGCAAAGTGGAAACCATGTTTTCTTAGAATACGTAAGAACAATGAGCTGAGCTGAGATGAAACTACTCAATTTTTTGTAGAAAACTAATATAATATTAGAATGTTATTTAAAAGAGGTTTTGTATCGTGTAACTGTTATATTATAATTATTATATAGCGGGTATAATTCAACATTTAGGTTTCACGAATTTTGAAAAATATGAAGTTAAAAACCGCAACAGTTATATCACTATACATGGTAAGCGACTTAGTTGTATGTGTTGATAATTGTAGACGTTGATATTGACAGAAAACGACCACAACTTTTAATCGAATATAAAACCAAGGAGATTTTAAAGGGTATAGTTTAAGATAAAGCAATTATACCAGTTTAACTTAACGCATCGACATTTATCGGTAAATGCAGTAAGGTCGTTTGACGCGTCTGAGCCTTCGTCGGTTCGTCGGCGAAGGCTACGTGTACGTATGACGAAATATTAACCTACGATTTTTTTGTCATTAATGCCATGGAAATAATACATATAGTTTTAATTATACTTTTGTCTTTCCCTTCGCAATGAAGTCTGTATATTTCGAAATGTACATGATTTATTTATTTGCCAATTTGACCTTAATTGGCAATTTCCACCAGTGTCTATCAATGACTAGAGTAGGTATTTCCTCGAGGTAAATTTCAACAAAACAAATACGCGACGTCTTAACACTGACCACTTAAGTCGAGCTTGAAAACTAAAATATACAAAGTATTATAGATAAAGACATATTTTGTCGATGCCACTATCATAGATAAAGACACATTTTGTCGAAGTGAAGATTATTTTTTCGTAAATTGTTATTATTTTATGCTATTTTAAATATTAAAAGCTATATGCTTAGTCTTTCATAAATAATAAGAATATTAATAATATAAGAATGAAGCATAGTAATTATATTTTGTGAATATTTATGAAGTTTGTCTACATCGAAGTATAGAATTTAGTCCCGACTCTATTTAAGATTGTACAATAATAATAATAACATAGTAACAAAGTAAGTACTCTTTCTGTCAGTTAGGTCCATGTAATCAAAAGTTCTACTTTAATTGACAGTTCCCTCGATAATGTAGGTATACAGATAATTATTACAATAAATTATTGTGGCTCGTAGTATTGTAAACCTGTTATTTTTACTGATTAAAGTTTACCATTTCAATCACTTCGATTGCCAAGTTTCACAAGAAAATTATACTAACTTTGAGCTTCTCTGCAAAGATAACTAAGGAACTTCTATTTAACCAGGTGTTTAGTTTGTCCTCTGCTTGATCGACGACAACTTTTTACAATCCCGCAGTCCACGGAACACCGCATCATAATGAAAACACAGTTGAACAATAATTAGAACTCGCCGTACCTACGTCATTAGCAACTTTTGCTTTAATTTCTAGCTCCATGCTACTATGATCACGGAAACACTCTGTAGTATCATATACATAAATAAAAATAATAATATTTTTCTATAACACCTATTGTCTAGCCCAAAGATAGCATCATTTATGGCTTGTGTTATGGACACTACATTACGGAGAAATAAAACCAGAAATATACTAAATTAACATACAAACATCCATGACTCGTGGAGAAATAATCGTTCTCATCACGAAAGTATCTGCCAGTACCGGGGTTCGAACCCGGTAGCTTTGGCTAAGTAGACAGGGGTACTGACCACTCGACCAGATGGCCGTTAAATATATAATAATCATTCTAAAACTTTCAACAGATCTATTCTAAATTCTGGGAGTTTATTATTTATTGATAGCAGCAACAACAACTCACAATAACTCAATGGTATGACAGCGATTTTTGTTGATTCAGGCAAGCCGTCTATTATATAACGCATAATTGAATACTTGTTTACTTTTCAAAGTTAAACAGAACTTCGTACATTACAAAAAAGCAATAGAGGACAATTTATTATACCAGTTTGAAATATTCGAGGCCAGATTAAGCTTCTAATTCTCATGTTTAGCTAATTAAGATTCAGAAGCGTCGTTGCACATGCCACTCTTTAGTTCGACAACATAATAAAACTTAACGCAAAATCCCCTGGGATATCTTAACGGGCACGACCGTCACAACCAATTTGACGCCTAAATTCTACGTCTTAATGGTCGACACATCCAGATTATAATAGACAGCCAACGTAATTCGTAACGGATTTCGGGCTCCAAATGTGAATGTCCAAGTCCGAGTTCGTGACTCGACGGCGGTCCTGCGGCCAGCGCGGCGTAATTTCCCCTTTGGAGTGGTCATTAGTCCAACGGAGGCAGAACTTGGTCTCCCATTCTAACCAAAACACGTACCTGTTCGAGAACTTCCTCTATAACTCTCAATAACGTGTTTCTAATGGGAGGATTTTTGATGTTTATACCGCTGTAAAATAACGATTATTTTTTCATCAAAATGCTTTGGTATTACTAAAATATGGGAATCTAAAATGAATCGAAACGTAATTTCCATAGTTCTTCTAACATCTTAATGAAAGGATCGGTCAAACGAATTATACAAAATTTTATGAAAGACTTGTATGATCCAATATCTAGTTATCGTACTTCACTATCAGTTAGTTACTATACCCGTATAAGGACTACGTCAATTTCCCTTTTAAAATGACTTTACAATTTCTAATACATATTGTTCACATAATTAATTATGACTCAATTACCAAAGAATTCACTGTAATTTAATAAAATTATAATTATCTCGCCTTATATGACCCTCTCAAATCGTTAGTCTAATTGAGTGGCATGTTCATAATACTTATTACCATAACTATTATTAGCTTGAACAGTGATACATAGTCTATAAATCTTCTATATTTAATGTTATACGTGAAGTGTTTCTTATAGAATTTTAACAGAGATCATGATTAGTTAGTTGTAGCTTACAAGAATTCAATTCAAATGGCACTTTCTATAGCAGATAATATCAGCAATTGGAGGGTAGCGTTGCTTCGCAAAGAAAATCGAGTAATCAACTCCCTTATACAGTACAGGAACACAATACCTGCTAGAAAAAGAAGTAGTACTCAGATAGACGATATTTACCGGTTGTAAGTATACCGTGCGCGCATTCTTCGGTGTCTGACTCAGCGTCAGAGCCTTCCTTTATGACCATAGCCTCGTAAATTTCACACCAAATTGCAAAATTATGAGATTTTATTATGTTGGGAACGCGTGTTTATACTGAATTTGGGCGTATTATTACCAAGTTTGTTATAGATCTTTTAAGTAGGTAATATGGTTAAAATGGATAAGTAATCAAGAACTTTATTAATTTATTTCATAATTTGATTCTAAATCTATTTATTAACCTATTTATCGCGCTTCATGTGAATTACCGCTTAAACTAGTGCGATTAATGTAATAGTTTCAGCCTTAAGTCGCAATTAAAATGAATTACTTAAATTATGTTATTAATAAAAAAGGATATCGGACTGTGTTTAGTTTTTTAAAATACTTTTATATTATATCAAGCAGTTTTGAAAAGGATACTCTTAAATTTTTGAACCCTAAACGACCCTCGCCATTGCGCGGCTTGAGCCGGGTGCGTTCACCGCGATCGATGGCAGCCGGGCCCCGGGCCAAACTCCCACCTACCAGCGGCTGTTGCCATTTAAATCATCGAGCAAGGGACCCTCCTGTCAACCGTGACGGCCCACTTAACAATCATCCCTATAGCAACTCTTGTTGGTTAATATTACACGGTACACCTCACATCTCAACTGATAAGGGAACGACAATAAAATAAGCGCCTAAAGTTGCCACTACAATTTATGTTTCCGCACCTTTAAGTGCCTGCTGAGAAATGTTCACCACTGGCACTTTCCCACAGTTCTACATATTACACTGCGTCCATTATGATCCTGATCGAGTTGTGGTTTCGGTTCCTAGTGTCTACGCTAAGTGCGTTCCGTCACGCCAGAGGTCGGCTCCACTAAATATTCTCTTAAAACGCTCGCAAAGAAAATAATCTAGGTATGGCTTACTCATTGATATTGAACTGATAAGCGGAGGTGCGAACGCTATAGGTGTTTAAATTGTGGCGATTATTTCATTCCTCGTTATTTTCGACGTCATCGTGTTGGACCGATCTCGATGTTCGACAAGATAAAAGAGCGACTGGGAGTTTCTACGAACGGCATTCAAACCTGTTTGCTGCAGGTACGCAGCCAAAAATTATACGAAGACAAAGCGGGCGTCTTGGGGCGGGCCCGGATTCGGCACAATCCAGTGCCTTGGTCCTTTGACAAAGACGCATTCCGTTGGAGCATCGCCCGTTATCCTAAGATAAGCCCGTAATATCACAGCACTGTAATATTATCTTGGCTAGGACTCTATGGTGTTATATTAGGTTGGGGAAAGTCTTTTCGCATATAGTATGTATAAACTTGTAATAAAACTGGTTTCTATGATAATAAAAAGTGAGATTTCAAAAAGAATCAAATCAGGATAATTTTGTTTTTCACTATTTTTCATTTGTTTTTCTTTCTGTCAAAATGAGCGAATCGAATGAAGAAATTAGATAACTTTAAATAAAAAAAAGGAAATAATGCAATGCAAGTCGCGAATCAAATTGTAAAGTTTATGGACCTAATGCAGTGTCAGTAAGAGTAGTACAGAGTTGGTTTAAGCGTTTTCAATCCGAGAATTTTGATGTCAAAGATGTACATCGCTCTGGTCGCTTGTTACGTGTAAAATGGACGCTATTTTTAAAAAGTGGAGCAAGATCGACATAAAAGAATTGACCACAAAACAGTATTGACTCACTTGAAAAAAGCTGGGTAAACAAAAAAGTTCAATATTTGAGTGCTACACGAGCTTACAGAAAGAAACCTTATATACCGTGTACTCATTTGCGATTCTTTATTAAGACGAAATGAAACCGAACCATTTTTGAAGACATTGATAACTGGTGATGAAATGTGGATCACGTATGACAAGAAAGTACGAAAAAGGTCGTGGTCAAAGTTCGGTCAGGCTCCTTAGACTGTGGCAAAACCTGGGGTATATGATGAGATTAAAGCAAGAAGTTGAGAGAAAGCGTCCGGAATTGATTAATAAAAAGGGTGTTGTGTTTCATCACGATAACGCTAGAACACATACTCAGCAAAAATTAAGAGAGTTTGGCTGGAAGGTGTTAATGCATCCGCCATATAGCCCTGACCTTGCGAATTCTTTGGCCAGTGGCAAGTTAATGTCAAGACAGGACTGCCAAAAGTACTTGTTGCGTTTTTTTGATCAGAAGTCCCAAAATTTCTACAGCAACAGGATCATATCTCTACCTACACGATGGCAGAAAGTATACAAACAAAATGGAACATATATACTGTAATTAATGTAAATTAACTTTGAATTTTCATATAAAACGAAGAATTTTGTTCCCCTACCATTTTCCTTTTTTTTTCAATATCATGTTTACCTTGAGACTAAATAATGGATATAAAGTACTATTAAGAGTAAGGATCTAGTTCTACAGCCTTTTTGTAAATCCTTTTTCAGTAAATAATAACTTTTTTCTCGAAAATAAATCATTGTCCACTTTTGACATAAATGTTCTGATTCTGCTTCCAAATAATATCAATGCTAAAAATAGAACGTAGGAAAAATCCTAATTTATTTTGAGAGGAAGTTTATTAAAAATATTATATTCAGCGTTGATTGCTTCAAAGAAATTGAAACATTTTTAATTTATTTCATCGAGGACAATTAAAATAAAAATTAGAAATTGCCACTCTTTGTATTATCAATGAGATGCGAAAGATTGTTCGAAATAATAATCTAGTCATAAATATTAATAACTTGGTTTAGTGTAGTTTCATAAATAGTATCTTGTGTTCGCCTGACTTAAATAAACCCTTTAACACTTGAGCGGACGAGATATAAGGAAGCACATTTATTATATCGGTTTTGCTATTAACTATTTGTATTTACTATGTACTATTAGTACTATTATTTATTCCACGTTAAGTATAACGTGGGACTTATTCTTCTACGGGAATTTGTTTTATAGCGTAATCTATCTGTTCATCATCGTTAGATCGTCACCGGGACTGTGGAATTTTGCGAATTCGCAATCCGCTTCAGAGGGCTTTATATTGATAGCTCGCAATGGATAAGAAAATTGCCAGATATGTTCCACTTTAACTGCCTATATATAAGTGAATAGGCAAGTAGTATAAACATATTTCCAGTTTAATAATATTCTATAAAATGTATCCTAGGATACCTATCCTAGACAGTGGTCACTATAAAGCATAATTAAGGGGCAATGTATTTTGTGGAGAGAAATAAATATATAAAAGTTATTAAAATATTTTAATTTGAAAAACATTAATACTTTGTTATGGACTACTTTTTACCACTCAAGATTTGACTGTATGATTCTACAAGTAACGCAGGAACCTAAAACACTGTTGGAATGTCCACCGGAAATTGTAGGCAGGTAAAGGCCGAGCTAAAATGTTCTTCGGAACGACTGTTCACCGACTCGCTAAAATGTATTATTATTTTGGTTAGTTAAGAAACATTCGTTTGAAACCTGTGAAGACTCTTTTTTAAAAGTTAAAAGTAGTGATCGTCTTAGTGTCACTTTATAAGTCATCAGATCTTAATATAGGTATTGTAATAATTTATTGGTAGACTCACGCACCCTAAAATATGGATGGCGGCCCTATAATGGAAGGAATCAATAATGCCTTAATGATACAATTACACGATATGGCCCTACAACCGAGTTTTGTTGTGATTGTATTTTTTATTATTTGCGATAGTCTATTCAATGACTATATATATTCCATATTAAGTATAGCCGAGAAAAAAATCATGTTACTGTCAAAAATGAAAATCTATATTTTTCAAAGCTAGATGGTGTGAGGTATTTAATTAATTACACTACAGTATGAACCTTTGTTGTGACAACTATTTAGATCACTTTAATGCCGCTCTTTTGTTAATTAAAAAAATTGTTCTTGAAAATCCTAGTGTCCGCCGGCTTATCTTGATTAAGGATTCGGGGTTGTTGATCTGCGAAGTAGAGTCTTCGCTGCCTTCCTCTCCCTCCCCCTCAAGCTCACTCACCCGACCCTTCATCGGCTCCTCATTCATTGGTAAAACTGCGCCATTCGCGAGTTCGTGACCTTTAACTTAGGATAGAAAGTGAGGCACATGTTAATAAAATAGTTTCGATGTTTGTGGTTTATTTGAATACACAAAGGTGTAATCAGGTGCATGATTAGTTCCACACTGACTCTGAGATTCAAATTCAGTAAGCAAACTACTGCTCTTGACCATTTTATTACACGGTGATAGACTTTTTTTTCATGAATAGAAATACGTTTCTGGACTCAGATACTGCACTGCTTTACGCGAGAGTGACCTGCCGGAGCAATTCACTAGACTACTCCGAAGCAACCTGGCTTGACATAAGGTTTTCGCGACGATGGAGGTTGCCTAATGTTAGTTGGCATTACCAGACGTTTTGCTCAAGTAACTCTGGATAATAATTTTATCATCAACACTCATAATTTCACTTTTTCGTGCACAATTCTCACTATTTGTTAGCACAAGGCGTTAAATGGAAAATTAACGGAAATTAAAAAATTGTAATGATCTATTAATTTCACTGACTTTGGAGTGACAGTGTAGCCAACCTTATTCTGGATAATATTAAGTCTTGCTCAATGTGAATTGGTTTTATGGTGACCAAAACTCAATGAAACAACATCTTGGACGTAATAAATATGCAGGGTCAGAAATATTGAATATAGTGTTATGATTTGACACGCCACACAAATATAGTTTCCATTCTATCAAAAGTTTATGTAACGTAACAAACTGTCCAAATCATTTGAATTTTACAACTTTCAATTTTTAAATGTTGCTCAGAGAAAATGCGTTAATTGTGAGGAAAGAATCGATTCGACGTATACGGTTCCACAAGAGCGTGATATTGTGAGATTGAACCTATATATCGATCATAATATCGATCTGAGTGCGTGAATTGATAGTTTAATGGGAACTCGTACCACTAGTTATTTGATACACTAGTGATGTTCGTCGTCATATACACACTCCCTTTTAAAGATATTTAATGTGAAATTTAGAATATTTACTTCCTTTTTATTGGTCTTATTGATACAGGCAACCAAATGTTAGTTATGTTGTTTAGTTAGCCCAATAGATAGAGAGAGAGTATTTGGGACTTCTGCTTTAGCAGACAGGGTTACTACCACTAACTAATTACTGCACATGTTAGGCTTACTCCAGAATAATTCATTACGCTTATGTACTCATTTATCATCTATGTGCTTTAACAAGACCTTGTTGGAATTGATACCTACGCTATTGAAAATATTTATCATCGACAGCTCATATACGTTTCCACCGAGGGGCTCGAGCCTACCCTTAATTACGGCGAAAATATTATATAAAAGAAAGTAAAATACAGAAATTTCTTAGTCACGCAGTAGTTTTTTTTTCATAGAATGTTGAAAAAAAAACTACTGCAATGTTGGAAATGAGCAATAAAGTAAGACATTCCCGACATTCCTGATGTTGAAGGGTCGCATATAAACTTAAAACATGCAATGAGTGCAGGCTTTGTCACGTCTATACTGCCTTGATTTTCCATCGACATCTTATTAAATTGTGTTTCTTGTTATGTAACATTTACTACGAATACCTAGCCAATAGTGGATAAAAAATATATCTCAAAAATATATTAGCTCTACCAGTTGATTTAGCTGCTAGATTAAAATTTGTTAAACCCCTGTGTCCTATAGCCGAGAGGTATAGCTGATGCGTCACAGGTATGTTCATTGTTTATAGCTATATCTCGTCACAGCCATTCCGTTCCCATAATTCTATCATTTCATGTTCAATTGAGACGCACCGTGCAATATCAGATTGATACATACGATATCAAATTGGACAATTTGTAATGTTCGGATTACTTGATTACGTACCCAATATTAGATATAGATACTGCACTTATTGGATACTCCTGCCACTTCAAACTTTATTTGTGCCACTTTAACATCAGGAATGTCGGGAATTTGCGTCAGTTTTCTTGAATTTATTGCTTTTTTCAAGTAATCGCTTTTGCTGAACTAAGCAATATAATTATTTTTCATAAAATATTTTCAATAAAATTAATATTCTAAAACTAATGTTTGGTCTGCGAGATTTCCATTCTCATGTCTTGTTCGTCTTACTTTGTTTTAAACACACTCGGAAGTAAGTGAAACTTGTAGTGTAAAATTATGATTTATTTTGTTTTTGTCTTTAGAATATGAGAATCCTCAAAAACCTTCGTACGTATTGTACCTATATACAATATAACAACAAAATCGGGAAATAATCTACGATTTCCGCTCGCTGTATAGTTTGTACATTAATTTGACATTTTTAGGGGATCCTTAAATTGTGAACAAATAGTAAAGATGACCGCACTTTCGGTACCTAACTAAGTAGTTTTTACCACTAAGGTGGTAATCAAGCATACGGCCTCTATGATGGAAAGATGTTGCCGTAGGTTTCAGATCCTTGAATCACCAGCGGTATCACTCGCGTGTTTCCAACGATGTAAAAAAAGGACACCTTTTTTTTTATTAGCCATGCTACAGATGTTTGTAAAACCTCCGCAAAGTGGTCATTCCACAACTTGAGCGTACGCGGGAGAGTTTCTCTTTAATCTTAGGTACCGGACGCGTATATAAAAGACAAAGTAAATTATGGAGATTTGAAGCCATATCTCAGTCTCAGGAACTATAACTGTGTTTCGAGGGCTTCTTATGACGAATTTTAAATCTGTTGTGTCATAATACATGAACGCGAAGAACGCCATACTAGGAATTTGGAAACATTTATAAATACAACGAATTAATTCATATATATTTGTTTTGAAACACATAGGTAATAAATATAACGTTTTCTTAAATAGCCACCAAACAAGAGACAAACTAAATATAGGTTAACTGCATCGAGCTGCTACCATTTGGAATTAGCCAACAATGCTTGGATATCTGTTTCGTTTCTTTGTGTTCGTACAAAGGAAAACTTCAAAATAGTCCTTTGTTTGAGCGTAATCCCAACAAGTGACATAATTTTTACGGTGTAAAATTTTCACCTTAATAGAATCTCCAGTAAACTTCACCGTGTAACGAGCTTGAAATATTTGATTAAGCCTTTTTTAAAATGAGTGACGCTCTATATGTTAAAGTCAAAATAAAGATTAAATATCCTCAATTTAATATCTTACGTATAAAATACATCAGATGTCACTCTTATCTAAAAACACACAATCAGCTTAAAATGTAGTGGCAGGGTCCGTCGAGTGCGCTCCGGCTCCGGCACTAAGTAGGTCGCGGGCGGTCGACTGAACTGCAGTGCTGCCAAGTTACCGGGTTGGCCCGCCAACGCTCAGCTGATCGCGATACCGCGCACAAAGGTCTCTAGGTTAATCGCCTACTCACCCACCACTATTACACACTTAATTATACATTAATGCTGCTGTTTAGCTACGAAAACGGAACGTTACAATTTAAACTTAGTTTTAGAAAACAACTCAAGTGTTTCAGAATTTTAAATAACAACTGCTATAATTTATTTGAAAAGCGAAATGTGGACGTGATAATGTATTTAGGTGTAATTTATTCTTTAAGTAATGCTGTTTTTAAAATAAAAATCATTTTACAATCTTTTGCGAAAAATGAATCTGCGTCCAACTGTGCGAGATGGAATATGGAAACGTGGCTAGGCTGGGCATGATCCAGATGATTGATATTAAGATCCGACCCCCGGCCGCTTTAGAGCTTAGTAGGGTCCTGCTCACGAACAGTTTAAATTATGTTTAATAACTGAGATTAAAAACTCGCACTGGTGTAACTATATTGGATAATCCCATGTGAAGTATTCAAAAAAATATCAGACTAAAATCCTAAAGATTCAAAGAACATAATGATTATGAAGGATAATATTGTGGTAGATTTCCATAAATATTTCAAAATAGTTCTTAAACGTGCAAAAAAGTAATGAGTGTAAATTACAGGGCACGGGAGATTAAATCTCTTGTCGCCAGAATGTCATTTATCAAGTAATTTTTTGATATTGTGCCTATATGTCTATAAGCAATGGTACCCTTACCATTAAGTGGGCCATCTGCTTTGTTTAGCATATTCGGACATAAATAAACTATTCCCAGTAACTTGTCTCTCTTGCACCTGGATGGGGGGTAGTGCTATTAGGATCGTGAAGCAATACGCATAACTGGTATATAGCTAGAAGGTCAACATATCTGCAGTATCATATCAAGTGATACTAAGTATAAAAAAATGTTCTTCGTTCATTTTATTTTCATTTTTCATCCTTTTTTAGTATTTCATCTAATTGTCTTGCATAGCAACATACATTGCCTTAGCAACAATTTTCAAACTGTTTCAGCATTGTAGATATTTGTTCTGTGATTGGTGCATTAATTAATTTCACCCCTTTTATTTCGCATAATCATAAGTGATCATTTAGTAAGGCAGCAGTTTATATCCGTTTCACGATATACACCCCACGCATGAATCTGTTTAAGACACGAGCGCCGTGGTAGGTATAGATAGTATAACTTACGTTGAGTAGTATGTTCGTGAGCGCTTGGCGCTGTGCGTGACGGCCGGACTGGACAGATAGCGAAGATGTTTTTTACACGCTCACTGCATTGCTGATAATAATAGCCCGCCTTTGTTAGTTATAATTTTTATATATTTATTACTTAATTGGTGATTCGCTTTGCCCTATTAAGAAAATATTTTCTAAAACCGGAAATAAGCCGAACCACTTGTATTGTTTCCACACATCCAAATATATCATCAAGAACTTGATAAACCTCTTATTATCATAAGTTACATCTTTATAAATAGTGCAAAAATACCTAAATTAAAAACATAAACGCCCGTAAACATAATTATATTTATAAGTAATCTTTCTCCAAGTATCGAGGTTCATTAAACACATGTTTCATGGTAGAACGGTTACTGGTGGATTTCGGTTTCATAGTGGGGCCATTTCCGTAGTGCACGAAATAAATAAAATTTAAGTTCAGTACTACTCTTTCAAAACAATACAATTAAAAAAAAGACAGATGGCTGGTGACGTCATATGACGTTTCTAAAATGGCGACTTAAGCATTTTTGCCTTATTTTAAAGCGCATCATAAAACATGCCGATTAAAATAAGGTAAGTGTATGGATTGTTTAAAACTTAACTAATTTGACATTCCTTAAAGTCATTCTATCCCTTGTTATTGAAATGGAATGAAAGAGATGCGAATAACTTAAATTTTATTAACTCTGTGCACAACGGAATTGGGGCCAATATCTGGTTAATAATAAAATTTTAGATTTCAAGGTCATGCCGTTATTCGCAGATGAATTTTCTTCAATATTACTTCTTTTAATTTGAAATTTTATTTATTTGGAAAACATTCATTAATAATTGTGTAATGTAAATATTTATGAGGCTATAATAAGAATAATAATAATTGCTTCTTTAATAAGAATAAAATATTACTCTTTTTTAGTATACATTTTGTAAGATATTTTTCTTTGAGTTGATATTGTATGTTCGGGTTTCCTTTATTTGGTAAATATTAGTACATACACACGTACGTTCACCATTCAGCCAAGATTACGTCGCTCGTATGTCAGTTTCATTACTATTGTTTTAAAAATGTTCCTTCTCAGGAATTACATACAGCAGTAAAATTCACACTAAAGATTTAATTAACTGCACTATTTATGTTTCAAGGAGGTTCGCTATCGCTACATCTGTGGCAGTCAAAAGGGTAATGTAGTCGTTAAAACAGAGTCATTACCAATGGTATATTTGAACTAATATTGACTTTATTTAAAGGGTTTTAAGTTTTCTTACTGGAAAATTCTATTTTTTGTTTAATTTTACAATATAGTTTTACAATTTTATCTCAAACGATAGTACGTTTTATATTGGTATTACTTAATTTTCTCTCTTGTTAGTTTGGGTGCAATCGATTTTACGACCAATTTTCATCATTTAATTGGTCTGATACTTTTCCCGTCACTTTCTAAGAGGCGTTCGTGTGTGGCGGCTCACCCAGTGTCACTTTGATGAGAATATCCACTAAAACTTTCCATTAACTCCATTACCCTTCGCTAAGCTGTGTTCCACGTAACAATCAAATATTCTATCATCTACAATAATGCTCCAATATAATTAAGGAATAAAGCTTAAAAATTCAAAACAGCGTAAAATATCATTCATTTTGTACAAATAAGAAAACTTTTTGAAGATAATAATGTCAGCATTGTTCATATCATACAGCGGTGTGCCAATCTTCTCACCAGTAAGCAAGACATAATTTTTTTGTAATAAGTTGGTGCTTTTTATTCAGTTGCATTGATCACGCTTTCAAAACAGGTTCCCTTGTATGTACGTGACTCCAGGTGAAAAATACTTAGCTCACTCTACAACGACAAGAAAATGCACTTGACTATAAAGTTTTAGCATAATTTAACTATGAGAATAAACAAGAGAGTACTTTTATGCATTTTAAATTGAAACATTAATTGGGCTTTCTAGCAATTATTAAATAGTTTTTCCTTGGAAGCTATGTTAATGCATAATAGTAATGTGGCCTAGTTACGTATATAAATATTTGCAGTTTTTGGCACTGGTATGACAAATAGAAATGTTAAACCAAGTTTTACAATACTTTAAATTAAAAATAGGTTTACCGAGCCTGTAAAATCGATAGTATATATAATTAATTCAATATGTAATTAGAAATGTAACAAACTAACCTTACCCCAAATAAATTAAACGGATGAATATGAAAATTGAATTAATAGAGTTACCTGTTAAGGTTAGTGAGATTCTAAATAATTTTCTATTGTTTTATGTACTTTATAAATGACGATTTAATTTTTTTTGTTACAGGTAAATTAACTATTTGCTCCCTCACCATTTGAGTCGACTCGACTGAGATGTTATTTATTAACTTGATTGTTAAAACCCCGCTTTCCCTAACTAATATGGTATGTACTGTTTGCAGAATAACAAATATAGGAGTTTTTTTAGTAACGGCCCACGATAAGAGTGGTCACCCTCGATCGTTTTTTGTCCTTAAGCCGATAAGTACTTATCTAACCAAATCCTACCGAATATTTTATAGGAGTGAACACGGAATAAGTTTATCTACAGCAATAATTTAAATTCGCTTGCTTTCCAAGAATTCCACTTCGTTTTCCCTAAATTTATTAATTGCCGAATCGTTTTGAAATAGTGTTGCGTGTAGGTAGTTAATGGATATTATACATGTGAATATAAATTCAGGTTTTTATTTTTTTTATTAATTTTGTGCATTTTACTTCTTGTGGTTTTGTGGACAGCTGTTACAAACCTATGACAGCCGGCACGCGATGCACCTGCCCATATGCTCTCGCTTCAAGATCTCACCCGGAGCTTTATATTTTACGGTCAAAGGCCCATAACATTTTGCAGCGTTTCCTTGAATTCATAATACGTCATTATTTTATATTTATCAACAGAAATCGCCATGGTTTTTCAATGTACCTAAAATGAAGTGAAGGCCATAAAGCCCAGTCTTCTCTATACATACGTAAGTTCATAAATAAATATATTCTGAAACTTGTCTATGGGATCGGGTTCGGGGAAATATGATTTATAAATGGAATATCTTATCCGCTCAAGGTACCTGAGTTTCTGAATACCTGCTTACTTTTTGGCTTCAATTTTTTTCTGATACTTGTAAGTTGTAGGTATAAAGATAATATCCTTTTATTTTATTGACGTAGGTGTTATTAGTTACAAAATTGTTTTTAGTAATTATTTAAAGACTTGATTGTGTAATAACCAACTCAATTGTTTTATTGTGTACACTGAACAGAATAAAAAGAATCGCTTTGTGAATTATATAAATTAACTTGTAAAAAGTAATCTTATTACTTGTAATATTCAACTTTAAAGAATATTGTTATTAACAATAATTGTATAATCTTTAATTGTAGATACAACTAGTAATTATTCACAACAACATATATATGTAATAACTATTGGGCCCGAAACTATCAGGTAATTTTGAAATATTTTTAGTGGCAGGTACTTCCTTTACCGTGTATATATATCGTACGTATCATCGATTATTGAGTGGAATAATTATTATTCTATTATGAACTCATATTGCCATTAAGTATAGAGGCTATGTATATTTTGTTAAATGAAGTAAATAGTTACTATATTGATATTAAATCATTTACAGATTGTGTAATGTTGCAGCAATCGTTGATTTGATACATAGCTTTTGGTGTTAGTTGCTGAATACATCCACAAAAGCTCGTTAAAACCGGTCCTAATCTACTAAAACCGCCGTTTTACATTCTTTTGCACTCACCATACCATGGGATTTAGTGCCGTTGGTACTCGGAATGTATAATGTGTATGCACTCCTCCGTGAGATTATAAAAAAAATATAGCATGTTTTGTTATCATGGGTCGAGTAACGGTTATTTGAATATCCGATTAAATAAATAAAACACCTTCCGAGTTTATGAAGTCCAATACGTGCCGATATTAATATCAGCAATCAATAATTAAGGTCTCAGACTAATGTCGATTTTGATACTGTTGTTTTGCAACGTTTCTATGTTCCCACGGGTACGAGTAATACGACCACCCACTATATTCCAGAGCGATACTTCAGTTTCATATATTACATTTTCTTTTTGATATCGTCGCTCGTATAAAAGTCACTACGATTTATAGCTTTATACAGAACAGGATAAGACTTAATTTGCAAGGTGCCAAATATATTAGATGGGATAGGTAGATATAACGATTAACCTGTAAACTTCCAACACATAATTTTACTTAAGAACCGTTTTTCGTGCACAGGAAAAATCTTATAGAGAAAATATTGATATTACAATACAATTGCTGGCAAAACAATTTTAATTGTGTTTAACTAGTAGTTGTTAAACAGCTGCTAACAATGGACCTTTATGTTTTTTTTATTATTTTCTACTGGCTTTTTGCATACTGATTTATGAAACACGATTCATGTTCTGTTCTTATTAATTTACTTTTCAATTACTTGATTTAATAACGTACTAGCACTATATTTTAACAAACAAACAATTAAATGGTTTATCTGCAGTGTAAAGATATTACTATACATACTGTAGTAGTTGCGTTATACATTCTGAAGCCAATAAATGATAATGCCTCCTGAGGCCCTTATTTTGACTACTTCCCCTTCAGTTCAAAAGATTCCAGAGGGTTCCAGTGCACTAAAACGTTTGTCATGAATCCAATATAAGATACTTTTTCCTTGTATCGTAGGTACACACCCGTATATGCACAGCAAAATCGGAGTGGGTTTACTGTCAATAGTTTGAGGTCCCGGTCAGATCTATTGATTTGTTATTAACTGATACTGTTATTGACACATTAAAAATATAATTATAGATTCACACAAACTTTCAATAGTAATTTCCTAACTTCTCGTAAAATCAGATTGAGACAATTATATGCATTTAAGCATCAAACTGTTTCGTGAAATGCGATCGATTTGTTCCCAGACTATTGCAACAGTCGGTGCCACGTCGACCATGGCACGGCAAGGATTGTCGATGACTCACCCCCCTGATTCATATGCTCATAGAATATCAAATCTTACATTACAGAGCACCTTGTAGAAAAACTTCAACAATAATATGTTAAATATGGTATATTTAATATGTTATAGTTATTAGCTCCCTTTGGCCATTAATAGTTTGTTGTAGACATGTTGGTCGGTAGGTTGTTTTTAGTTTGTTCTGGCGAATGACCTCCCAATACCAGTCAGTGTCTTCGAAATTGTGACACATATGACTCACGTTTTCCTAAATTTAATTGATGGCTGTACTCCACGCACTTGGCATTATTCTTTCATTGTTTTATAATAGGTAAGAAAGTTACATCTCATATTGTTGATTACCGTTTGAAAAGTTATATTACGTGATATGATACACACCTCGTACACCTGACGGATTCGAACAAAGAAGTTAGCAATGCAGTTTATAATGGAACAAAGGAAATGTCATAATGTTCTTATTTGAGCGTATTGAATACATCTTGCTTGACATTGTTGCGTTGCCGCAGCATTCGCTCAGATCACTCCACTGTGTCCGTAAAACAGAGGAAGTTAATATCAATCTGTGATGATTCAAGTTAGAATTATATTAACGACTCCGCGAAATCTCTTGTGCATTCTGTACAATGCAATCGGATGTTTTGAACTTCCATTCGCGCCGGTGCCGTCGAGTGAATTCCATTCGATTTTAGTCATACTTAACTGTTCATACTGTTTGACCTGTAAAAAAAGTAAAGTCTCAAAAATCACTACTTCCAATTATAAATGAATTTTTAATGTGGTCCTTATATGTATTATTGCATGTTTCTTATGTACCTGAAAGGAATAGAAAGGCCTCCATTAGATGTACCAAATATTTTCATTTTAAATGTGTAGGGCTATTTTCACTTGCTAGTTGAAATCCCTATCTTCGTGTTAACATGATAAATATACCTAGAATCTCAACTTAGCGGAAAATCTTAGAAATGAACTTCTGTTCGTGGAAGAAAGTATATTTTGTTAATAGTAGATAAGTATATAACAAACATAAATGTGATAATGAGTTATTGGTAGTTTTAACCTTACTTCATTATATAGCACACGAGTACACAGTAGTTCTTTATCATTTCATGCTTGGTGAACGTCTATGAAATTATATTCTACAAATTATATATATGATATATGAATATTTATTTTTTTATGGTTTAAGTAAGTTAACCGATTGTTTATCACACATTACAAATAAAAAAATTCCATATCTATTTTAATACCGATTCAAAGTAATCCCGTTACGTAACCCCATTCGAAGTGCTTATGACTATGACACGTGCCTCGCGGCAAAATCACGGAGAACTATATGTGAATTATACTACTAGTTGTAGATATAAGCTATCCTTAAAGTATACATACCTCCATACCCGCCATAATTTTTGTGAAAGTACCCAATATCACGCAATGGAACTTTTAGTGCAGTTCGATGTAAGTTAGTAGTAAACGAAATCCTTTTAAATCCTACAAAATTAATATTCACTTTGGTATTGGATAAAAAGGAAATTGTAATGTATCTTGGGGATTTATTCTATCTAAATTTTATTTATTACTTTTAATAGAAAGACATAGTGAGATTATGATTGCTATCCACTGTTTTTTATTTAGTTCAAGGTAAAAAATGTACGAATACTATATATGTATAATCTTTGTAGGTATTTCGTATGATTCCTCAAATAGAAGTTATAACTTGTATGACTCATAATATTTGCGTTATACACAATACTAATGAGTACACTGTTTGTTACATTAACTGTTAATTTGGAACATAAAGGCGTTGCAATTTATACTGGAGTCGATAAGATGTCCTTTTTAGATCATTATTTTTTGAAGTTGCGTCTAAAGATTTTATATAAGTCTGTGTATAATCATTATGTATAAAAGCCTGTTTAAACGTTAAATAATCTATTCATTGACCTCTAACGGCCCGAGGATGTGGTCACTCCGCTGCTGATTTAGGCCGTTTTACTGCTCTCGCGCCGTTACGTCAGCAGTGAAACTGTACTTTTTTGTGGCACCAATTCGTACTCTACCTTATTTTTCGATTTCCAATTTTAATCATGTCAATTCTACGAATAATGAACCGTTATAAAATGTTAAGGTACACAAGATACAAAAATGATACCCATTATCTATACTCTAAAAATACAATGTCCTTGAGTTTCAACAAACTTTCTTCGCTTATAATCTGCAAGTGGATTAAGGTGCGGTTTTAACTTCTCAGTAAATATCTTCAGGCAGTTTTATGCTTATACCAAAGAGTGCAGAAGTAAGAATTTAAATTTCGCCATTGCATTAAAGTTCTTCAATTACTTTTTTCTAAACGATATGAGATATTTCAAAGAACGAGCGAGCTACTTATTAGAAGAAATAAATAAAAATCTTCTTTAGCATGTCCCTATCTCCTAAATTTTATTCATAATAACTATTTGTATCATTTAAATATGTACTAATAATAAAGACTTAGTATTAGTATTAGTTCCTATTCAGCTATAATAATTATAATGGTAATGGATGGCACAATAGACCCCAAAGGGTTGAAGTGTTCTGTGACGTTCGCCAAAGATCCATTATAGGAGATGACGATAAGAACCCTAGTAATAAGGTTCGGAGTTTCTCCAAAGTCTTTAATTGCAGTAATTATCTTCAAGGGAACGGTGCCGTAGGATCTATTGAGTTAGATATAAAACTTAAAGTAAAAATGGTTAAATCGTATCTGTAAATCCAGAAGTGTTCTAGACTACGTTAGTTTCTATATGAATCTAGTAATTCCACGTCCTTATCGGCAATGTAGATAATTAATTAACTCGTTTTCATTGTCAATTTAAATGTTAACTCATTGCGAATGGAGCTATGAACTAACTGAGAAGGTCGTGACATCAATAACTTCGTACTGCCTATACAATTGATGAAATAAACTTATTTAATTCACAAGATATTTAATTATAATCAGTGTTATGACACGTCAGAGCAAAAGGTGGTATGTATAACTTTGACATTTCGCAACCCTTATTGTTAATTATTAACTCAAATGATTATAATTCGCTACTGGATTGTTACCCAAATATGCATGTAAGTTCTATCTGCCTGTGAAAGGTTATGAACCTAATTATAATATTTTATTATTATAATGATACATATATATATGGGCGTGTAGCCCATTAAAACTTTTCAACATCTCTTTTATTTTTACTTTAATCTTTATTTTTGATTAAAATGGTTACGTAATCACATTATAGTGTAGAATGCCTAATATACCAATAACGTGAAAGAATGTCTACATGCAATTTTGAATGGTGTGATAGATGTGTAGATAAGTGTGACTTTGCTAACTACCGCACATTAATAAAGTACTGTAAGTGGCAGCTCAAGTGAAACACACCTCATCCCGTTGTAATAAGTACCATTTTGTAGTGACCTGTTACTATTGTGCCGTTGAATTTATGCGTGACACCAGATGCCGTCCCTTGATCTTTCCTTAATTATTGTAGCTGTCAACCTGCTTCAAGGCAGCAGACCCTCATAAATATTTTAAATAATTTCCACACTCATACACGATAATAATTTAATGCAAATGGCAGTTGAACGATTCCATTTAACATTGTTCGTTCCGATTTTTTAAATGTTAACTCCTCTTAATTAACCGTATTATGTTCCTTGTTATGTAGTACTCCAGTTTTGTTATTAAATTTATGTAGATGTTATAATAATTTATGATGTACTTTGTGGTCAATGGTCATTTAAAACAGGTAACTGTCGCTCTAATTGATACAACCAACATCCACAGAAGTAAGTGATCACTTGATAGGTGAAAATTTATCTTTGCTTATGACAGTATATATTATATATATCTGTACTTCGTACAGTATTCAGCTTCATAAAGATATGGGGGTGACAAGGCGGTTAAATACATGTTAGGACCAAAGTATATTTATATTTGATTAGTAAGTGTTAAAAATTTGCTATAGAATTTAGAAATATAGTATCAATTATTTAAAGGCAACGGTTAGGTGAAGACGATTGTCATAGTCATAATACAATATAGGTAATCCCATATTTTACAATTATTTATTTAAACAAACTTTCTTCGCTAATAAATTTCGCTATTCTAAATTATTAAAAAACAATATAAATTAATGGCAAAATGAATACACTATAGACGATCCATATACTTTCGACTTATACCAACTGACGGCCCAGTGGTCAGTAACCCTGTCTACGTAGCCAAAGGTTCGAATCCCGGTATGCGCAGATATTTGTATCATGAGAACGAATAATTGTCTACGAGTCATGGATGTTTGTATATTTATTAAGTATATTTCTGATATTTATATATACATATTATTATCTTTCACTGTTATCTAATATTCATATCACAAGCTCTTAATGATTTATTTTTACTAGATAATAGAGTGAGCGTGAGAAATATTATTATTATTTTAGTCGGCATATTTAATGATAAGGCAGACGTGCTTAAAATTGCCTATTTTAGAACCGTAAAACGATGTCATTTGTCTGTTTTTGTTGTAATTAAAAAATATTTGGTCTATGCACAACGTAATGGAAGTCGTTGTCTTCTGTCTGATTTTTACATTTCGACAACCTTCCCCATAAACCAAAAATACATTGTACATTGGTACCTATTGGTACCTAATATATAAAGATTTTGGTATAGGAGAAAAGGTTGAAGAAGGTTTTCTGCGTTTTTACAAAAACAAATTTCATTCTATCTACTTGTCTCTTTCTTATTTTGTCACAAGATTTCGATTCATCCCTTCCAGCCAGCCTTAATCCTATGTCAACAGAATATATTCGAGATAAGGCAAACATGCCCAGCCACCCCATCTGATGATGGGATGGCGCGTGCTGAGCTGGGACGTGGACGTGTAATACAAACTTGACTTAAAATATGTTTTTTCGTGGTACTATACTTTTGAGCACGTGCAGCGTGCCGTGGTAATATATATATATTAGGATATTCGTTACTTCGAAGCTTTCAAATAACACAGTTTTATTTTTCAAAATAAGCCTTTATTACTTTTTTTTATGAAAATACTGTCTTTTAGGACCTCCTGTAGGATAAGTGTAGTACAGATGGAATTGTATCAAAATAGAATTAGTGATGAAAATAAACAATTAAACTGTTTATTAGAATTCATATAATTTACTATCGTCACACTTCATCAAGTATTTGGCTACTTGCGTTTAGTTTATTTTGCTAAAATAAAATGTCGTTTGAATATAAATAGGCTAAAAACCTTTTAATTATTATCACTTTACTGCTAGTTTCTGATATAGGTATCTATATAATATTAAGACTAAGTCATCTTCTGCTAGTAGAAGTAATATTACTTCTAAATCTAGTTTCTATAACATAAAATTTTAAATATAAAAATATGAATTAGTAAACCTTTTCCATACTATCCCTTTCTTGTGGGTAGTCGTGAAGCTCTCCCTAGCCGACCCCCTACCAAGTCTCTGATGGTAACTTGACTCGTTGTCGTTCGTCGGTCTGAATACGTGTCGCTCCCCCTTATCTCCCATTAGGGTCACAGTCGTAAACACGAGAGCGCTCGAATAGTTTCCACGTTACGATCCTGCGAACGAAGAACATTCACATGGATATTGCACACGTTAAGTTTGATATTTTTTCATTATTACATTAAGATGTGTTTTCCGTGTTTTGCAATATTCTTAAATTTTTGCCTAAGCAAGTAGGCATGTCACTCAAAGCACCTAAATTTCGCCGTGATATATTCATAAAAGGGTTGAGAGACACTTTGACTTTTCACCGCCTGTTATATTGAAAATTCCTATCCTTTGAGAAACACGTAACCTCTGGGGTGTTGGTTGGGCATTTGTTATTAATTTGTTGCCTATAATTCAATCATCGTATTGATTTTTCATGCATCACGACATCAACATGAAATTAATCTGTTCGGCCGACGTGTCTACTCCGATTTACACACAGCGGGCTCGATTGCGTGTGCAAACATTAAACTATAATTATATTGGACGTGATTCTTCAGTGCGATGCTCCCGCGCGGCATCCATTCAAAATTAAACCTACCGAATCGAAAACTATTGTGTGTTGGCTACGCACATATTACTAGGCCTTTCAGTCTTTTGACGACAGTGCTAAGCCATATATGTACTAGCTTTGAAACGAAATCCCAAACCCTCGTAAACGGCTCTATCTGTGATAGACCGCGGATAGTGGATTATCAAACGTAAATCACACTTTCACTTGACTGAATGTAGTGGGATATTTGGCAATTGTTTTTATTTGCTGTAACGAATATATATGTGTATCCAAACCATATATATTCTTTTTTCTGACTGTAGCTTTGCGAATCCGGAACCAGTTAGGCTTATCGATTGTCGATTTTCGTGATAAAAAGCACTGTAGGGGAAAAGGTGCGTTGTTTCATCAGTTATTTAGTGGCGGGGCGAACGGCGCGGAGCTCGGAGGAGCGCTCATAAGCGTGACACGCTCGGTTACCTTATCGCGTCGTGCAATTTCTTTGTTTGCTGTGTACGCAATTTCCCAAAGAGCGGGCGCGGGCGTAATGCCGACCGCGAGATAAACCGCACAAGGCCTCGCCGAGCCTGAAGATGGCAGATATCTTTCTTGCGTACTTCGCCGCGCAATATTTCTTCCGAGCGTGTCTCCTCCCGCTCGCCACTAGAGCGCTTTCCTGCGCTGAAATATGATTTTGATTATGAAATATGACGGTGGAAATTCTCCGGATAGGCGTTCACACAATTTATTCGCCGGCTACGCCTAAACTTGGGCGTAAAATTGTTTCGTATTTTGGCCGTAAACGAAAATAGATATCGCTTTAGGTACAGCTTACGTAATTTGTAATCCTGAGTTAAAATGACTAATTCAGCAAATTTGATTACTTTAATTACTTACTTGTGGAGTTCCGATTTGAAAATAGATTTTTAATCTATCTATATTGCGAAAATAGTCCCTGTATCGAGTAATAGTAAGTAATAGTAAAAACATCATGTTTCCAGTAATATTTCAATCATTCTTAATTGTCTTACTAGCTACATACATTTTGAGTAGTGTTTTTAAAATCTCAACAATTTTATCCAGATTCAGACAGTCTTATGAAAAATTTAATGTTAGTAATTGTTGTCAAGCCCTATTATCTATGCGTGAGGGTCCAATCCAGCTAGTCCTAGTACTAGCATCTCGTAGCGCAGGTGCGCCACCACGGCAGGCAGCAGGTGTCTTCACGCTGGCTTGCTCCGTTTATTTTCAATTCGACCGCTTTTTACATTCATCGTGGTTTGTGATATTTATATAAGTAGGTTTTTTAAAAGCAGTTCGTATTGCACCCCCTGCTATGAATTGAAATGGAATTGGCACTTACAAAAAGGTTTTTGCTTTGTCTGGTAGTATGGCTGCTACAAGTATGCTTAAAACGTGCGATCGCCATTTTTCACATTGATTTTAAAATATGACGATGTCACTTCAACATTGAATATAAAAATAGAAATTGGAATGGCAATGACGTCTAATTTAAAGTTTATTCTGCTTCGTTGTAGTTTGAAATAGTAAAAGCTCAAGGCAAGTTGTGACTTTGTTGTTGACTTTGAAAAGATTTGCTTTATGTTTCAGTATAAAGACGTCGTTTGAACATGCAAAAATTTTGCTAGACGTGTTTTTGTTTTGTGTCGATCTCTTAAAATTTACTTGTAAAAATTCTGTATAAATTATTTGCAATGCCAACATATAGTAATAATGTTTTATGAAAGACAACAAGATAAATACAGCTAATTTTATTACCATTGAGAAAAACAATAAATTCCCCATCTCAGTCTTTATCAAATATAACACCAATATATAAATAAGATAAACAACCGCTTTGCCGCAGTTCTGTGAACCGTAAGCTATTTTTGAATTGAGGCTTTTCATTGTTAACAAGTAGCCGTTTTAATGCAAACAACAATACAAACAATTATTTTATATTGCATAGAAAATTTCGCAAAGCATAAGTGCTTTAGGGCCACGTGAGTCAACTATCGCCATATGCAGAACAGCTGTTCGACCCGGATGGCTAACTATAGCGCTCTTGGCCAGGGTTGCGCATTCAGAAGCGAGTTTTCTTTGTATTATATTTAATAGGCCCTCAAACACTTAGTTTCGTTATGAGATTCTATGGATCCAATGAAAAACATTTCCACATTATAACGATCAAAAATGACTCATACAGCGAAATCTATATTATCTAGATATATAAAATAATACATATGTATATTCTATGATATTCATTATCACTTATACGGGCGAATTATGCAAGCTAAAGGCATTAGGAAGTGAAGTGCACTGCTTGAATTTTTTGACACGGCAACCCTCTAGATAAAGTCGGTATCGAATCTAAGCCATCTCTTTCGCCGACTGAGGTTGACCCCGTTATTATCACCTAAATTGTGCTTTTTTTGTTGCGAAGCAATTAAACTGGTACTACCATTTGTTTAAGCGTTCCACCTGTGAACTGTCTAGAAAATGTAGTGTTAAGCCGTAAGCGAAACCTGCTATTAAACCGATAAGTGTAAGTGCATGCAATTTTGCTGCAATATCATACCTAAATGGTTTAAACAGCTGTGAGTTTTTAGTTTTCAATCGTCGTAAGCTAGCCGCTTGTTTCCTGTTTAAAAATATGCATGCATTAGGAAAAAAAATAAGACCTCCAACCCACTTCCTATAGAGAAGTATATGAATGTTGCAATTACAAGTGTAAACGTTAGTTTAAATAGTGTGCGGTGCTCGCAGTCGCAAGTCAGTTCGGCGTGGGAGCTTATCTACTATGAATTGTTTACGCGCCGTAGTAGCTATCAGCTGAGCGCGTGACGTCGTCGCCGCGGGCGTGCGCTCGCGTCATGCCGTCACCGAGTGACGTCCGCCGCGGCTTCGTTGCTAGCTTGCAATGTCGTGATCGCTCATGCTAGACGATAGTCAATCATTCGATTTATAGAGACATAGCTACAAGTTTTCAATCCAAATGCATATTTCTAACAGAAAACGAAAACATGTCATACCACTTCTGTTTCTATACAATTAAACTAGTGATTTTTATGTTTTGACTTACGAGGTTACGAATTTTTTGTGGATTTTCAGTAGCATAAGTTCGTTTCGTTTTGTGCGGTTTAATAACGCAGGTTGTTAATTTTAACTTTAAGTTATCGCAAACGTTGGCAACGTGCCATGATTGATGAAGCATATTAACTACTTTACCACTTTAACCAGTTCTTAATATTTGTTTGTCTTATTAGTATATGTACTGTAAATTGCTTGGCTTGTGTTATGCGGTGTTTATAAAATTAATAAGCGAATAAAAATTAATTACTTACCTTATTTTAAAGAACAACATGCAAATAACGTTATGATAAAATACTGGTTTTTATTTGTGTCGATCTTAAATCGATGCTCGTTTGTTTCTGTTGTTTAAATACCATTGAGATATGTAACTTTGTCGTGGGTCTAAATTATGATCTATTTTACTGGTCTGTCTTTGTTATGCTTAGATATTTAGTGGGTACATAATGTTATAATTTAATATTGTTTTAGCACATCGTAGGATGAAGTTATTAAAGGTTATCAAGTACCTTAACTTTTAAACACACAGAGTAGAAATTTCATTTTATAAACTACTACAAGCTTGAAATATTTTCAGTAACATATGTGCTTAACTTTATAGTATATGACAGGTATGTGTGTTTTATAATTGATTCAATAATAATTTATACTCTTCGAAAACTATAAACGTTCTGCTCCGATAAATATCGCTCCATGTTATAAAACGAAGTCCCTCGACCTATGTCTGTTCGTGATAAATTCAAAAACTACTGCACGGATTTCCATGCGGTTTCCACCATTAGATAGAGTGATTCATGGGCGAAGTTTAAGTTTATATACATACCCCTGACGCAGGGTGGGCTGCTAGATACTTATAAATATTAGAGTATTAGATCTTTATTGTATTTAAAATCGTTTAAGGACCTACACTAAAGAATCACGGAAAGATTTTATAACACTATCACAGTAACAGGTATGGTGCATTCAACGATATATTATTGTAGTTTCAGTTGATTTGCAAAATAGAGCTTATTACGACCGAGTTAGGAAATCAAAAGGTCTAGTCCGACACCATCGACTGTACCGGAACATTAATGCGTGATTTATTTATATGCAGATAGAACGTTGTTACCTCAAGCAAGGCCGACAGTCTCCCCTATTTACATTTTCCAAGTCTAATACGAATTAAGTTCAAGGTATGTGCTATGCTAATATGTCGGTACTCATTCACTTGATCCTGTCTCGTTCTAAATAGTAGTTTGTGATGAATAATGCACCACTCATTTAAAGGTTCGTTTCTACTGTTTTTTACGTTATCAATGACTAAAGTTAGTATTCATCGAAATAAATAATCAAGATCTCTAGTTATCTATGACATTAAAAACGTTTATGTAACAACATTTTAAAAAACTACTTCTTTATAAATATGATTTCATGGTCTTCGTGTAACTTAAAACCTGTAGCTTAATTACCATAGTCTCTAGTAAAACATCGTCTTAAAGATATTTGGACCATAGCATTTTCTTTGTAGTAAAGGATTACGTAATAGTTGAGGTATTGTATTCATAAAGGCAAAGTAATTTCTGAGAGATCTTCAGGAAATAATATGGGGTGTTTCAAGTCCACTTTAACTTCCAACATAGATGGTAACTTCGTTGACTATACGAACTGCTGACGTGATATTTTATATCGAGAAGTCAAATAATACATAAAGTTAAATACAACTGAAAACGTTTTGTGGCTGTTTGTTTAGAGCCTGTATCTATTACCGTCGTGTTTGGTCAGGTGACTTAGATGGGAGGCTGTCACACAGTTGTATCGTATTTCGTAGGAAATCGACTTTTCGATCACTATCCACGATATAAGTTCGCTCAGTTTAATTTATTAAAATGAAGATAAGCTTAATAATTGTAATAAGACTACCAATTATTTTTGTATAATATAATCTGAATTGAAATTCAACTACAATAGAGTGATTTCAATATATGATGGGAAACAAATAAATATTATTGTTACAGGTATGTACCTGCAAATACAAACATGTGTTTGTATTGTCATATAAAATTTGTTGTTAACTTATAACATGAACAGATTTCTATCATATTTAAAAATTTGTTTTAAACATAACTTCACTTGTTCTAAGGTTCATACTTTTACACACGTGAAGGCAAGCTAAGGGGCATTTAATTACGTAATTACTCGCGTGGACTAAATAAGGACGATCACGCACAGAGAACGATAAAACTAGAAAGAGGGAACCGCAAAACCGTCCTCGAGTACTAATTAGACACATTAGACGGGAATGGTAATTAAAATACACGTATTGAATTTAAAGCTGGCATTACCTTTGCTGCCTCCGTTTACATTGGCACATGCTGTGTATATTAAATGCAATTAATTAAATCGTACTGCTGAAAATTCTTTGTTAATTAAAAAAAAACAATCACGTTGAGCGCTTTTCTGGTTTATGATATCTAGCAAACTCCAGTTAATATTACAGGAGGAAATGATTGAAACTCGCTGTTAATCCTTTTTAAACAAGATACGTTGGTAGCTATTGAGTTTTGATTACTAGAGACAAATACTGGACTTAAAAATATATTTTTTTTGAAAAATTAAAATAATAGTCACTTTTACATAAATTTACATTTACATTTATTACATTTTATTTATTAAAATTTTGCCTAACGATGTTTTTCTTGCGATCAGTAAAACTTGACGTTAAATAGTGTAATTTAGAGTCAATTTTGATTACTGTACCAGTTCTTTAACCATAGTCTATCGCATGCATACACAGATATAGATTTAGTACTTTTAATACGTATGTAGCATTATAATCGTATGATTATAATGCTAAGGTCTATTTGGCGATTATTTAATGAAGGGAGTGTAATGTAATAAAAATATTATATCCTTTTTGGTCAATAAGGTGCACTATAGCGTTCATTGCATATGGACTCTGTACACAATTTGTTGTCTATTTTATTTTTAAAAATGGTTTACCCCTAGAATAGACTATACATTTTGTGTAAAATCAATAGATACCAGTTTTCGGAAAAGAATCTTAATTTAAATTTAGTTACGAAGAATTTATCTCAGAATACCCAATAATGTTATTTTGTCTTTATTGATGTAGTGCCTTCCGTGTACATAGTTTATTTGAGTCTTATACCCGGAAAGTAAAAACTTATTGTCTTAGATGTAACGTAATACTAACCACATATAATAATGTGTGGGCATGTCCAGTTGGACATGCTGTCAAGTTTACTTAAGCAGTAACTAACTTTTTCTTGTATTTCGTCTACAATAAGTAAAACGGATTTTCTTTTTGAAATGACTTTGATGATATAAGAAGTCGTAGCAAATCATAGGTTACATTAAAAAGATGACGATGTTTATGTCTACTTACAAGTGTAGTATGTTCACTAATAACCGTAATAAAGTTTAAAATATGTTAAGATTGTTTATGAGAGTTCCCGATGCGCACTTTATAAATAAAATCTTTATTTTATTGAAGTAATGAGATATTTACAATATCTTGGCCAATTAATAAAAATTGGAAGTGAACTTAGCAGTAATTACGAAGTAATTAAGACATGCTTTTATAACATCAACATTGATAACACACATTAAATGACGGTATTCGTGTGTGGGCTCATGTGTTATACGTCAAGTAAGTAGGTAAAGGTACATATGTTGATGTTCGATTGAACCGTGAAGCCCCACGTAACGGTGAAATGAGGGCGTGCGTTACAAGTACAACCAGAGTTAGACCTATTTGCGTCAATTTGGTTACACTGAAACATTTTCCATTAAGCGCAATTAAAACGTAGTTTTTCTAAAAGGCTGTCTTGAAGCCCGTAAGATATTAAAGCACTTGCTTAGCGAAATACCATTCATGGATGTATTATGACCTCTATTTGTTGACTGGCTTATTTTTTTGTTACATCATGAACCCTATAATTTTGCTAATAAAGTTTACAGTTTATCAAAATGAGATGTAGGGCTTTAACTGAATGGAAGCAAGAGATCAGAAAAGTCACCCAGGATTTTTTACCACTTCAAATCAGGTTGCTCATCCGTTATATATATATCCGTATAATTTGACAATTAGTTTCATCAAAATAGTAACTTATCCATAACTATGATAATATACGGTCCCTATAAAATAGACATCCGGTCGATTTTCAGTAAGCAATTAATAGGTCAAAAACCGTGCTCTTATGACTATCGCATGAAGTTCGAGTGTGCCTCAGCTAAATATAAACGAGTCTTCGTTACATGCCCCTCGCAAAAATAAACCCGACCGCTAAGGGCCTTGTATCTTGACGTGACATTTCAATTTTCACAGTTATATGTCACCCGAATATTTTCTTGTTCTCGTTTTGAGAACTTGATTTTCTGTTGGACAAACGAGAAATCTTTTCTGTTCTCTGTGGATCATAAGTTTGGCTGTTCGTTTAAATTTTACGTTTGCTGCAAAACGTGGCCGCATTGATACCTACTTATTGGTAATGTTTTTAAAAGATCACCAGTCCTCACTTCACGCTCACACCCATCATTTAGTACAAATTAAACTTCATTAAAAGGTGTTATGGATTAACGGAGTAATAAAGAAATTAATACGTTTATCAACATTAAAGTATAATAAAATATAGACTCGGGCATAGTTAAAAATAATTATTTTATTAGACAGGATTTGTAGCCTAACCACATGATCAGACTGTTGTCAGATAATATAAACAATTTAAGTGATAAAAACTAGTAGTAGTTAAATATATTTAAAAACTAGATTGCTAACCGCATTAATAATCAACATAAACGACTATATTAAATAATGCAGAATAGAATATATCTTTATTGTACATCATCCAATTAAAAAAAGAATATATGCGATCTATAAGCTAAATGGATAAACATCTGCCCCAACCGAAACTAGAACTAAGAACTTCGTTTAAGGCACGTAAGTTAATCAAAAGTATTCTCTTATATATTTTAGTAGATTATCTTTTGTGCGAGCACGTGTTAGTTGTCAATAATTAATTGTTATTTATTACACATCCAGACACCGGCCCGCACGTAGTATGTCATTCACTACGCGCGCGTATGAAAAAATAAAAAAGAACTATCGCCGATACGGTGACATTGACACACTTCCCCTCGTGGATATCCTACCTCACCTCCCTCACCGTAATCCATCGTTGTTTTAGTTATTTTTCGCGTTCAACTCTGTCGAACCGCTTTTCATTTGCTTTTGTTCGTTTTTTGTAGGAGTATTGTACAAAAAACATTATTTATTATTTTTCACTGGAAATTTATTCGCCGATCATTTCGCCGTATTCTCCTTTTTCATTCGAGCTTTGACTTTTCTCACTATAACTTACGGTGTTTATTTTAATGTTTTATTGAACTGTTTCAATTAACGACAACCAGCTTTTGTCTATATTTTATTAAATTGTTAGAAGTTTCTCTTAGGTGTTTAAAATTTATGTGAAGCAATTCTTTGATTCTAGTGTGGTCACATGGTCTTCCATATAGCTAATACACTTGTCACAAAACTTTTATGAAGTCAGAATAAATAAATGTTGTTTTATAAAAAATATTTTTAATATTGTTTGGAAGACTTGTAACGGACTTGGTAGATTAAGATATTCGTTTACTACAGGCGGTGTAAATTGTGGAGCACGGGTTTTGTTTAGTTTTAACCTAAAGACACCAACGGAGTCCATTTCAACAACGTCATGTCAAAGAAAAGCCATTTGACCCTTTGAGTTATTATATAGAAATATCAGTCAAATGATACACCAAATGTTATAAAACCTATGTAAGCAATATAATATCTATTGTATTACCTTGAAAGTAGATCGATCATAAGATTCTTGGTAGTTTATTGAAACACAATACCCAGGCCAAAAAAGTCAAATATAGTCACACGTCGTGTAATCCCATGTTGTGATAAGCGGTTTGATGATATACTATATTCCTTCTTAGAGAACTATATTGCATTAGATTATTAACTTATATTAACAGGAAAAAATAACTGTACATGTATTTGGTGTCCCATCAACTATATTAATTTACAATCAAAAGTTTATTTGAAATATCTGGAAAAAATTGAAAGCTGAAAATCTTACATATCTCTGTTCAATGGGGAACGACTGAATTTGTTTCCAGAAATAAATTGTCTTTAATATCTTTTCAGTGAAAAGTTCTTTTTAGTATTTTTTATTGAACTGTTAACATTTCTAGGACTGCCGTAAAAAATCTATCACTCCGTTATTATAGTTCAAAGTCTTCGAAAAGCAAAGCATTTCTTTAGCTTTTATTTTAATAGTTGAATACGGAACAGCACCACAAAAATCCTAAAACGAGTATTCAGTCCCATACATTTTCTTGACGGTTTTTTTAACAATTGCTTGCTGTGGTTTCTTATAGTAATTTGTTCTAAATAAATTGTTTATTGTTGAACATATTTAAGCATAGACTAAATAAGTTTTTCACCATTTTCAGATTTGAAATTAGTCATGGCATTGCCAATGACATAAAATTAAGACCCTGTGGTCCCTAAGTGAAGCAGATGGGATCTATAAACAATCTGATCCACACCTCGAACGGGATTGCGCTTTGCGCTTTATCTTGCTTAACGTTTTCTCTGAATCCAGATTTATCGGGGACGACCACGTATTGTTGATTCCTCTTGTATTGCGTTGTTTAGATTAGTTATATGTTCGAAGTTTGTTTCCTATACATCTAAACTTATGGTAGTTGAAATGTGAATCGTGGAAGAGCCTGTAGTATCGTTTGTTTGCCAGTGTTTTTTACTGGACAATGAAACTATAAATAGTATTAATATAAGATGGCAATGGTTGTTTTAGGTCCTATACGTTCACTAACATCAACAAATTACAAAAATGTCAATTAAATATACAGGACGAAGGAAAGGAACCATTAATTGGAATCTCAGAATGGAGCTCACTTTACAGCGAGGCGAAATTGTCCTCAAGTCGAAATAAATCACATGAAGGTTCCATAATCAGATTACCTTATTAAGATACCTAGGAATTTGTTGTTTGGACATCGTTTTTCCCGGATCAACATATTCTTACAGAAAGGAAAACTCTGGCACAAAAGCTACTAAAGTTATTCTCACGGAAGAAGGAAATCCGATCTCCTTAACATTAAAATCCTTCAACGAGCATCATCGAGGTATCTAGTGTTCATATCTTGTTACTTTTTTAAAATAACTCCATGATACGTCACAAGATTAAAATAGAAAATTAAAAAGATATAATATCAGTTCTGTTCCGTTGCTCTACTGATAAAAGAACTAGTTAAATCTTATTTTATGTTAATCAGCTTGTCTCTTTCTTAAATACAAAAAAACACTCACTTTTGGTATAGGTCTTCCCAATTCGTAATTACGGACATTACGACGGGCGCCTCGCCCTCTCCCTTTTCCCATTCCCCTAGACGTCACAACCTGCACGTCGCCAACCTCATCTCTGAAATGCTACCGCCAACCCTCTGAGTATACTCCTAAACACGTATTTCGGAATTTGTCCTGTCAAATAAAGCTAGGGATATATTGCGTTATTTGCTGTTTGATAAATTAGGAGCCCTAGACTTTAGACTTTTGTAGGTGACTTTTTGTAGGTAGCGACAATAATATGAATAACAAACAATTTTTATTAGACGTGGACCTAATTCGTGGTCTTTGTTAGATCAATTTTTGAACCATTATTTATATATTCATTAAGTTGTGTATACATTTTAATTAACACAATTTATTTGTCAGTACTCTTTATATACTCATAAAAATTTTCGTTCATAGTGTTATTTTGAGTTTTAGCTCAAGTTAAAGTTAGTTTTTGAGATTCATTTCTTCAGTCCTTTCCTTTGTTTAAAAACCTTTTTTAAAGCACCTCTTATAAATAGTTTTGTAGTACTTCTTGCGGAGCTCAATCTCCAGGGAAGATTCCCTGGAGATTGAGCTATCGGTACACTTTAGTCTTTTCAACCTTGCCTTTAGAATCACGGCGTATCTCAAGATTCATTTAAGTCTTGCCATGACAAAGGTAGCCTTGTATTAGTAATGGAAACCAGAATGTTGGTTTTCTATATAATTACTGTAATGAGCGATATAATTATTCTACGAAGAGTATCTCACAATTCCGCACTGGCTAGGTATTCACTAATTTGAGCAAAGCTAAAATGTGTAACGAGGTTCATGCCTCATTATTCAGTCATTGGTTGCCTGTTTTAGACTAGTTTCACACACGGTGTAGCAACAAGCCCTGATGAAGGCTGTACGGTGTACACACTGTATGGTTAGCTAGCACTGTTTGGCGGCCCAAGGGAATATGATGATAGTTATCTATTCAACAAATGCTAGGTTAGAATGGCATTTTGCGAAGTACTTATTTTAATCGCAATCCCAATTATAGACTTATATTTAATTACGGAACGGCGCACGTCTGCTTGACCGTTACTTCTTGAATTTTGAATATTATTCGCGAAGTATTACACTCTTTTAGTTTTAATTAGTTATTATTACAATAATTTATAACATTTTATTTGATAAAATGTAGGTTATGCAATGAATTTAAATTAAGTGTGACCACATAGTATGTGTTAATGAGCATTTTAAACAATTAGGATGTACGCTCATTTTATTGTTGTGAAATCCATAGACTTGGATTGATTAGTTTAGTTTAGTTCAGAGCGACAAAAAAAATAAAATGTTATTGAACTCCGTTGGGTGTTGGTTTTCATTTTAAGTAGCTTAAATACTTCCTGCCATTGTGTGTGCTGCTTTTTACGGTATAACCAAATTAGGCATGTAAGGAGACATTTCAAAGTATTCTATCCCACGGGAAATTTTAACACTTAGAAACAAATGCTGTACATTTCGTATATGGATCTATGAGGCAAACTGCTGTCTTAGATAATTTTTCAAGACTTATGCTAAGTATTTGTCATTATCGCTTATTATCAAGTGATTTTAGTCACAGTGACTACAATCAATCATTCACGCTCGTCTCAAGAAATTTGCAAATGTAGACGTCAAAAGTAATTATTGGAATATATTTTTAATTAAATGTTTGTAAGTTAATCTTCGTTAAGTAAACCTAATGTTTCAAAATATTGTAAGCCAAACGATATCGAGTTCGGGTTTACGGTTCCAGTATCTGAGTTCCTCATTTTACACCGCCGTCGTTTGTTTCATTTCTGTTCCTTTAGCAACGATAAATCAGAGACATCCCTAATTTGAAACGCTATGCGTCCCGGGGCGGGTGGGCCGCGGCCGGTCGTTGCTCCGGCATCCCTCGCGAACTGCGACAGTATTAGACCGGGTCCACATTAAGTTAAACCTACATTTATGTAGTTTTAAAGTTCAACTTATATTTCATCGATTGTGTTAGTAAACATGCATTTCGTTAACTGTCGTTTGAGCTCACAGGCGCTTCACATTAGGTTATATTGGATCGGCAATTTTGTCTTTTAACGGCTTATACCACAATGGTGGCACTTGCATATGGCTTTTCAATTTTTTTAAGGTGGCAATCAAGACTACGGCCTACCTGATGGAAAGTATCATATAGAGATTACCTTTCAATTGACATTTCTTTTAACAAATAATATTTTACATTACTTGATCGGCACTTATCATTTAACGGCTGCTGATTCTTAGCTGACACTATTATTGTTTGCTCAAATAGTATGGTGATGATGTAATGATATTCAAACCGAACAGTTCTAATTAAAAAAATATCTGCAGTACGTCCGAAATATTTATCGGAAAGATAAATGGTCGGTTATACCTAATGTGAACGAGCTCTTATCGTGTTTGGTTCCACCGATAATAATCGCAAGGGCAGGCCTAACGGTTCCTAACCGAGGGATTGTTCCGTCCCTAAGCTTCCACAATAGCGATTGCATATACCTAGCAGTTTTTATGTCCAAAGCACTTCACTTAAATATTATTAACGTTTACATAATATAGTGTTCAGAATTGTATAATATTATATTATATGATGGGGAATTGGCACATCAAACTTCACGCCAGCCATCACAATAAGTCTTTTTTTTTTGAAAAAACAAATCAAAAAAACAAATTTGACATAAAAAGACACTGGGTCTCAAATAAAAAACAATAGACTTTATATTTTTTTCACCCTAATGAATATGAAATAAATATCAGGTAACTGTCGTGAGCGAATATTTAATTTTGTACAGTCATAAATGATTTCATCTTTTTAAAATTATTTGTACTACCTTTGTACTTTAATTGCGATAAAATTGGCAATAAAAGCTTTAATCATAGTCTCAAAACCGAACCGGTCTATACTAATAATGAGTGAGTACTGAGTAAACGAACGGTAGGTTCAAAAGGCAGCAGTTCTCCCCATTGTCATGGTAATGATGGCTCAACCGAAGATTGGAGAGCTCTTGCTCTTGTAAAGGAAAGTACGAGCTGTACTAGGACACTGCGAAATAACTTAAATATATTATTATTATAGCATTTATAATAGTTTTATTCATAAAAATACACTGGCGGAACGGAGAAAAGTCTACCAACGCCTTTATTTACTTTACCAAAACAATTTGCATTAGGCCTACGCCATAGGTTAGAAAATAAATGATGCAGAAATAAATATCATTAATTGCGATTTAACGAATTAGCGAAACTAGTTTTGTAAGTGTCAAGATATTTCAGTTTTAAGAATATATTAGTTAAGACTTATGGCATTTTGCATAGGATGTATAGAATCTTCTCAAAATTGCAGAATATTCAAATTTCCTGTTGTAGCTTTACATACAAGTGTATTCGAAATTAAGACTAAATAGGTATATAAAGATTAATAGGATATAGTTTAAGCTTATCTTGTTAAATCAAATGATGTTAATAAATGTGTTTTTATCAACAGGGCTGTGACAGACCCCCGCGATGGCCGGCGCGTCGCCCTCAAGAAACTGCCGAACGTTTTCCAGTCTCTCGTCTCCTCCAAACGCGTATTCCGAGAGCTCAAGATGCTTTGCTTCTTCAAACATGAAAACGTTAGTATTTTGTATAAAGTTTTAAGATATTATTTACTTAATAATTTATTGGAATTGTTAATTTTTGATCAACCAATTTTCAAAAATTTTTAATACTATAAAGTGCTGCTTTGCTGTTTTGATCTGCTCATCAACTAAAGTTTGTGAAACCAACAAAATAAATAGAATATTTACTTCTTTATTAGTAATATTATTAATAATAATCAAGTAAATAATAGTGTATTGTTTCATCGGGGCTTTGAAATGATATTTTGATCTGATTATTTTTTTTCATATCTAAATTGATATATTGAGTTCTACTGTAGCATAACTTACTTCATGACCTATTAAAAAAATCTTTGCCAAACTCTCATATGTAAATTATCTGATATTCAAACAACACCCATTACTTCATGGTTAACCTTTCATTAATTAGTATTAACATCACGAAGTATCCGCATGCCACCTGCTTGCCCACCATTATGATAATGTAGATTGGACATAAAAGCGAAATAATAGTAAAAACCGCGTGTGAGCTTTTCATAATTTATTCATTTTCACATGCTTTATCGATCAACGCGCATTGTTAGTGGTTTGTGTGCTGTTGTCGCCGTGTATAAAGATAGATTTGCATTCAAACGTGAAAATTGGATCTGATGTTATGTGTTATCGTTATATAGCCGTGTATTGTTGAGCGAATAACGTGTCAATCGACTGATGAGCATCACAGGCTTTGACATGCATTTAATCATAGTATATTATTCCAATTTAAACCACACGGCGAACAGCAATCTTTTTTTAATAATGTTCATTGCAAAACACAGAAAGGCCTACTAAGTCAGGTACCAGAAAACAGTGTAAATAATAACAGAAAATTTTAATGAGATAATCTGTCTTATGTAATTGGTTCTTTGTAATCTCAATTTCTCAATTTTATGTTAACAATTAAAGTATAAAGTTTATTAAAGCGTTTAAAGAATGTCACTTCAATCAAAAGACCTTTTGTTAATTACCTTAGTAAGTCAGCGTGGATGCATTTATGAATCGCTTATGTGGGCATTCCTTATAACTGTCTTTGTCTTTGCAGGTACTATCGGCGTTAGACATCCTTCAGCCGCCAAGCCTCGATTTCTTCCAAGAAATGTATCCTTTACATTAAATTTGTCGACGTTATGTGAATTGTGTTATGAAGTAGTTTAGCGGCTATGACGCGCGTAGGTCAATGTGGGGTAAATTGACGCGTGTGGGTCAATGTACCCCTCATTGATCGACCACGCGTCCGAATTGCACTCTCAGAAGTCTACGAACGGAAACTTTATGTTCTTTTGGAAAGACCTAGCTAATTAAATAAATAATTTTGCTGCTTTCGGCAACTAAGTTTCAGTGGCTCTAAACCTTGCAGCTCCTATTGAAGTCTCGCATCCAGCAGTATTCCCTTCATAGTTTCCGCTGCAGTTTATTGAATTTTGTCTGTTCTACTGTCTACGCTTTAGTTGCGACGCCGATACTTTATCTTTGTTGGATTTCTATCTGTCGCTGAGATTTATAGCGTCGAAAGTTTAGAATTTCAATTTCGTTGCGCATATAAAAACTCGGCGGTCGTTAGCACAAATTGACGTCATTGGTTTCTGTCACATATTCAGTTTATTGGATCTTGTTAATATTTATGACGCCTTTTAAAATGAAGTTTTATTTGAAGTTCATACTTCAAATAATTTGTATTAATAATTAATAATTAAAAATATCTTTACTCTATATAATACTAATGATGAAATCAATAAATTAGTGCTGTTATTTCTATAATTACTAGGTAATTATACAGTCTTCTTCGAAGTAATTTAGTTTAACTTACATTTACCATTAACGAAATAATTTTTGTTGTACCAATTACACCAAATTATTCCATATGTTGCTTTGGAAATCTATACCATGAACGGATGGCGTCAGCTGTCGAACGAAAATAATATCTCTGGCCCGGTTCTGACAATTTATTCCTCTTGAAGTTTTATTGAAATTGGAATGGCACACCGCAGTCGAGCCTCGGCAGTGCAGTGAATTAACGCCAGAAGGTCACTTGTACAAAAGCATGCCATCGTACACCCTGCGTTTATATGGGACAACAAAAATGGGTTTCAATATGCTAACAAAAGATGGTTTTGCTTGAATTATGACATTTTTTGTATGTGAAATATGTCAAAATTTTACCCTTCGTTAGCAAAACCATCAGTTTGTGGCTTCTTGAAACGCAGCATAAAAAGATGATAATTTAATTTAGATTCTATTTTAGTTAGTTATAGTAATTGTCATTTCGATCTATATCCGAATATAATGTATAACTGGCAAATAAAACAATGGCAAAATGATATTTTAACAACCTTTTGGTATCATAGAACTAAACTTGATTTAAAGTAAATACGTTATCCACATAATGAAATCAATCGAAACAACCTAAAATTCAAAACCAAACATTTCAAAAAATAAAATTTTAATTTCAAACCCCATTCACAAAAAAGAGAAATGAAAGCTTTATTATATAATAAATACACTACTCATAGCTATTAAGAAATCGCTAGCCAGTTGTGCAGTATATAGCAAAAGATAGTAGAAGGAAGAGAGCTTCGTCAAAGGCTTTTTTCAAAGGATATATTTTTTTTCAAAGGCCATAGGACTTGACTAATAATCGCAGCGGCATACAAGTGTTCCGATGCCTTGTTTATATGAGCGTTATTCACAGTTACAGAGCTGTCCCAATGACATACACCGACGCGGACGCTGCAATACCGAAATAGTACTAAGTCCTTCCGCTAAATAAACTACGTTGTCTCTTTGTGTTTTATTTCATTACTCTTTGTGACGTGTCATGTTTCCTTTTTCGACACAAAAGTCACTTGTTTTTATTGGTCTTATTCATATTTGCAGCATTCCACCGCCAATATTAAATTTGCGTCCCCGTTCTTGTCTGGAATTAATTTCTTCACTCATCTGTCTTAGAAGCGAGAAGCGATCCCAACAAGAAATACCTACAGGAAATATAAAGAATTTTGACATCGAAAGCGGCGATTGTTAGAAATGTCAGTGGAAGGAAAATATTCATCACAATGCTCTCGTCTCTTTTTTTTTTGTGAAAACTCAAACGTCTGGAAACAAAGGAAAGAAAATTGGCAGTTGAGAAGTGTCGTCGAGTGATGATTTGAACTAAGCACTTCGGCGTACCCGCTCTCAGCTTTCGTCGTAAAAACTTATGATATTTTTTGTCTGGATTTTAAATGTTACTTTAATTGGTTCCAACTGTTTAATAATTTGATGAGAATATTTTGTACAGAATTTTGTAATCTGTAAATGTCAAATGAAAAACGGGTTTTTGGATCGTGAGACTTTTCTTGATTGAAATGATATCCACTATTTGTAACTTAGGACAATTTTCGGTCCTCTCGGTTCCTGAAACTTTTCAGAGATTTCAAGAAAACATAATTTTGCACAGCATCCCTTAGTGTTTATAAACAAAACCCCGTGACTGCCCATTGTTTTTGTTGCTTGGTCATTTCTTTTGTGGTGTAGATTTTCTTTTGTTTCTTCGTCTGTTCTTGCGTCTTTGTTCGAGCGCAAACGCGGTGCAGCGCCCTTGTGTGCGCTTCCTAATTAGCGGTTTTTGCGTGGGCGCACGGCCCGATTTAACCTCGCCGCGTCACGCTTGACCGTGCTCTCGGTGCATCTTTGTGCCTCTCCACCATACCCGGAAATAAATCATAGACGACTCGTCCTAAAATCGCAACTTAGATCTACACTCCTATTTGACCGTTTCTTGTGTCCGCCGAATTTATTATTGCTATAATTACTGTACAAATAATCGTAAAACATAAAAATATAATAAATGCAAAAATTTTCACGATCTATTTTATAATATTAGCTTCGTAATACATATTGAAAGTCGATAGGTCGCGCAACGTCATGCGATGGGCGTTTGAAAGGTTTTAAAGTAAACTTGTGATTGTGAGTGCCCAAATTAACGTCACCTTTTGTTCATGGACCTTGTCGTACATCACGTGTTATAGAAATGCTTTTATCGTCGAACAATTGAATTTATGTAACGTATTATTGAAAATCCTTTATATTTATAGGTATGGAGAAAATTCATGTTTATGCTTTCTATTACAGAACACAAAAAGATGACATTGAAATATTGTTTTGTCACAGGTGGAGGTTTTTCTCAATACACAGAATTTTTTTCTGATTCTGGGTGGAATTTTATGTTTGCACAATTATTGTCAGTTTAATCTGCCTGATGGTTTATTTTACTGTTCTGTTGATACTTGAGAAAGAACATTAACTGAAGCACTTGTGTTCTTTCTTCACCTAAATGTGTATATTTTTATGATCTATATTACGTTTACCGCTTTCTGTACTTTGTTGCACACCTACTGCTTGAGAGGCTTTGAAAAGAGCAAGAATTTGTAACAATCGCGATCGCTTATATTTTTACTTATTAGTCTTGATTCAAGTCACGAAGTTCGATAAAAATTACTACGCACGTTTTATTTGACATTTTTATTCTGCGTAATTATTTTATTTATGAGATAGGTTGTAGCTTTTTGTAGATTTATTTGTTGACATCGAAATTTTACTGAGTATTTCAAGTTAATCAATCAATCTTTTTTTATATTCTGAAGTAAGCTTGCTTCATTCACACATATGGGTGAAATTGAAATCCATCGCGCGCTGTACCCTCTACGCCCTATCTTAATTTACGGATATAGAATAAATAATTCTTTATTTATACATTAGCTGTGCCCGCGACTTTGTTCGCGTGGATGTCGTTTACATGATTTTACTGGAGTATTTATTATTTACTTAGGATTTAAACAAATTTGATTACGAAAAGAAGATTATAGTGAGTCAACCTTATAAGAACAATTCCGACATACATGAATTTGCGGTTAGTAACTAACAAAGCTCTGAAAATGAATATTTTTCACTTTGTTTTTGCAAAATTTATTTAATTTTGCTTAGCTATTGCTGTTCCTAGCGTGATATTGCGAAAAGTTACAATTTGAATCAGTTGAAAGTCAATCATAAGTAAAGGCATTCGAAATTGAAATGCCTTATACTTATGTTTGATATAGAGTGCATATAGTTTATTATTTCTTTTTGTGCAATGGTTGGTGTTTATGTCCTGGCTATTCGTATACGTATTGCAGTGTAATTTACCATATTAGAATGTTTACACATCAAGATAAACTCTCATTTTTACTTGCGACTAGCTTATAGTAAGGGTGTCAAAACGATAATCTGTAGAAACATTATATCTTTAAAATGTTTACTGTCGTACGGCGACTTTTTTTCACGGGGAAGTTTTTGACGACTTTTTGGTAGTTATGGCAATTGCTTTCGTCTACCAACTCGCATTAGGCCAGTGGGGTGGTGTGATAGTCCAAACTTTTGAAATGTTATTCCTCATAAGGAAATATAGGCAGATGATGACATCATGGGACTGAATAGATAAAAAATTAAACTTATTGTTAAATTGAAAATTTTCTAAATAGATAAAAGATAAAGATTGATTATTTTTGTGAAATATGAAACATTGTCATCAAAGATTTTAAATAATATAATAAAATAATTAACTAACCGATTTTATATATAGGTACATATTGTTTAAAGATATGAAAACTCGCTATAAATTTTAATAACAGAGTGGAGAAATGCTTAAAATTTCATGCACATTTATGTGTTTTACGTAATAAAAGAGGTGATAAGACGTGTTCAGGATTTAGCGATAATGCGTCTTTGGCATAAGAGTTAATAGTGCTTATTATAATTGCAATACTGTAAAAGTAGCTTCAGTAAATATACACTGTTTCATATATAAAATCATTTTATAATAAAAATATTATTTTACTTTTGACTTATATATTCCTATTTTTATATCAAACGACCCTTATCAACTATTTTTGATTTGATTATATTTTTGTTCATTTTACCTGTTGTATATGCAATTCAATAAATGAATCAACTCTTATTAGGGGAGCCGTAAGATTGCTATCAAAGTCATAGTCAAAAAAAACTTTATTTAAATAGACTTATTTACTAAGCTCTTTTAAATCGTCACAGCAGGGAACTATGGTCCGTACGTCCGTATATATAACCTATTGCATTGGAGAGTAGATATAAATATGTTATTATACATGTTTACATTACTATAAATGAAATGCTTAAAATAATCAAGATCATCTATAGTCATCCCAACATATTTTACGTCAATTCTTAGTTGGTTGCAAATCATTATTAATGTCTAATTGAATACAAGAGTACCTAGAACTGTCCAAATCTATAGTAAAAAATTCATAAATCATAGACGTTTGTCGCAATATATACTTATTATCAATAATAATAGCTACCAAAAGGTATTTACAAGATGGATAAAAATTAAAAGATAACGCATTTGTCAATAATATTCTTCTGATGGACGTCAAGAGCGTAATATAAAATCTTCTCATCTCAGTTATATTATAACAGTTACGTAAATATCCAACTGAAGATAATATCGTCTAGTACCGTTGGTATTTTATCATAAAGCGTTATAATGAACCATCGTCTTAAGTTTTGTATGCGTGGCATTTATTGCTCAGTGGTATTACCTCGTTTACTCTTGTTAGCTGATGGTGTTTGCTCGAAGAATTACACTTTTATGGTTTGTTCGCTGAGAAAGGAAATATCTCAGAACTGGGAACTGGGAAGAATTGGGGCTTAAAACTTACCTGTCGTCATACAACCTTATAAACTACAGCCAATAAACAGTAATCAAGTTGAATACACAGAGGAATAGGTATATAGAATACGCAATTACTTTGCGTTATTATCTCGACGGGAAGAGCTGGAATTGTAGATTCTAGGGGCTCCCTTGCCGCTTCTAATGACCTAAGGGTAGACAAAGCGAATGTTAGAGTTCCGAGGTAATTAGCTTGAGTCGATCATTTATCTTTACTCTACCTAAAATAAAGATGTTTTTGAAATTGTTTTCTAGCTCGTTTCCAAGTTTTGAACATACTTTTAATGCTAGTTGACTACCCGAACACGGGCGAATATTCCCTAGGCATCAGTTTTCGCACAATGTAAGCCCCCGGTATTTTGGCGTTCCACTACACAGTGGCAACGTGATATCACCCCTGCGCGCCATTAACGCTGGCTGCGCAGTAATTGTATAGTCTGTGGGCGTCCACACTCTCCCAACTTAAAGGACGGATGAAGGATACAGGAACAATACTTATATAACTTGGAATAGAGAAATACCTAATCAAGTTTAAGCAATTCAAATCTAATCCAAATAAATATACGGTTTTTCATTTCACAGCTATCATTACTTGTAGTGGAGTTTTTACTAAGCAATGTTCTATGACAAAATTGTCATAGGAAAAAATTATCTTCTATGACAAATTAAGGTATATTTATAGTAGCACCTCTAGGGTTTTTATTTCTCTAGGTTTTGTGCAGTTTCGGCTTTAGGAGTTTTACTTCTTCTTTGACAATTCAAAATTTCTATTGAACATAACGATATAAGAAAGGTAATCCTCTGACTCAAATAGAAACGACAAATTTTTTTACATTACAGTTTGAATTCGTTCGAGTGCCATATAAACGAAAGTTTTTTCCACGAAATGGTTGTTACCAACCGAGCGCAGGGCAGGGATGCTAACACGTTTTATGGTTATGATCCATCGCACTAAGTATATTTATGTAAGTTTGATGCGCCCTTTTTATATTTTATCTCTGAGAATACATTTTAAACGCATCGCTGGTAGGTCAGAAAATGAATACCTGGCGTTCCTTTCAAACCTAGCTGCGGTGGAGCAGAGTCGTAAAAGCTTCGCGAACATGAAAAAAGTTGTAAAATTGGTAAGAACCGCAGTAAAATCTGATGCCAGATATTTGAAACTATATTGTGCGTTACTTTATAGCAACTTAAAGTTTAGTGGTTTTTTCTCATACGTGCTTATTCTATTATGCATAAATTATTAGTATTACTCTCTCTTTATTACTTTGTTGGCACGTTTACCTAGATCATAACAATGCTGCCTATTGGGAATACCAGCAACATATAATACTCAACAAAAATTATCTCTTTCATTTCAATTTGGTCAAAAGGTAAGGTAAGATGAATAATTATTTATATTAGAACCGACTGATTTGTTATTGGTGCAGATGTAGCAGTACACTCTTTTAAACATAATTTGAGTTCTATGAATTGATAAGTAAGCTATAATTAACCCTTAAAGAACCTATTACATTATTAGCCTCTTTGTTAATGAGTCAAGTTAAGATTCACATATGAAATCAAAATAACGAAAGAAAATGGGCAAATTTTCGCGCTTAATACTAGTATAATATTAATCGAGGTATGACAGTTTTGTATAACAGTATATTTTTTAAGCTCTATATCCAAATCTATTAAACATAATCGAAGTTAATAAGGCGGTATCTAACTCCAAATATCTTTTGCAAGATTTATATAAATTTATAAGCACTTATATGCTGTAAAGTAAAGTAATTTCCTTTTTATTTAGTCCCCACCTGCGCACTGCCGTAAAATAAACGCGTTTACGTTCGGGGTGTCTTCATTAGATTTAATCACGTATCAATAACTGGAGAGTACGAAGCCTGTGTTGCTGTTATTAAAATACGTTATGTTAATTGATAACCGTTTTATTTATGATATGGGCATTGAGGTAAAGAATCCAACCACGACGCACTCAGGGCCATCGCAAATAACAGACTTTGGGCAGTGTAAATTATGTTAATGCGGTTAAATATTTTCTATGCAACTAAAGTACCAGCAAATGGCTCAGGATATTTATTGTACTTACTTTTTATTTTCATGCGGTTTACTTTTATCTAATTTTGTTATAAAACGAACTTTATTATCAAGTACATAGAGTTCTATATAAAAGAAATGAAACCATACATAAAAAAAGTTTACCCCTTTTATCGTATTAATTTTTTTTAAATTGTGCTGTTAATAGGCTTTTTAATGATTGAAATTATTATCTAAAGTTCCAAAACATAGACCATTGGGTCTATTTTTTATTTTTATTTAATTTTAGATATTCTATTGTAATCGAGACACTGAACGGCTGTTAAATGACATCATGAACATCTATATTTTCAACCAACATGATCACGTACGCATGTGTAAAAATAAATGGAATATTTTACATATTCATAACGCAGAAGGCTGTTATTTCAGGTTTCGCGGTTCACTTGATTAGTGATAAATCCGTGGGTGAAATGTCAAGGCAACTGAAGTTGCCAGGTGTTATACGTATTACAACAGACAAGTCGACAGGTTGGAATTGCTGTACGGATTGGTGTCAGTGTTCTTGTTTTTTCAAAGTTGGTATTAGATTTAGACTTTTTTAATTAACTTGAATCATAGTGATTATTATCAACATCGCCATTCAAGTAATAGTCGTGCTAACTTCCCAACAAACATTTGTGTGAGAATATTGTAGTTAAAAATGTATTTTCTATGTCGTTTACAATACGTTGACTTTTTTATTGGCGCGTAACTCACACTCATTACGCCGTCATATTACAAAACGTTATTCCTGGTTTAAAACTGAGGCTATCTCATACTTGTTAATAGATGCAGATAATGACGGTGTCAGATTTAACCAGTTACTTAAGCCCACGTTTTTGTCATTAATAATTTATTATTATTCTTTTAAAAGTGTTTATGCATTACGTAAACACGGTTGTTCCTTTTGATTCATGATCACAATAAAAATTGTATAATGTGACTAATTTGCGAATTCGAGAGAGTTTAACTCGAAGCTTACTGTGCAGGTTGTTGAGATAGGGCAGGCGACCCTTCGGTTAATGTATTCTGGCAATTTTACCCTCCCTTTTCCTCCTTCCTACTCTGGGGAGCTGGAGCCGGCTAGGCTCTAGATTAAATTTGTACCCCTTCTGTTTATCATTACTTTTTGTTGATAAAAAATACGGAAATGATTTAGCTGTGATTAACCTTATTTAATTTTACTTTTATTTCATTGTTTCTTAGAAAAATATAAAAAATCTATGATTAGTTTACATTTGTAGATTATTCCCAAACCGATTGTTTCTAGGCTGCCCGCATCCAGCGACTTTTTGTTGGTCTAATAACAATAATATATTAATAAGTATTACTTTCCAGTCGCATAAGATACTTTATGCTTATTTAAAAATGTAATTTTGAAGAATCTTTCTGTCTATGTTTATAAATATTCATTATGATCAAGCTTAGATAGCGCGCGTCAATATTTTTTTAAATCGGTACAGCGTATAATAGCGGAAGACAAGGCTCGCTCGCTCTCCACGTAACGTCCTGTGACGTGGTGGAATTCGCTCCCGTGCTCCTCCCACTAACAATTTCCTCTTACGTCAGTATCCCACGACCCCGCTTCATCTTGCGTCTGTCAGTACTCGATTGTTCCACTCATTATTGACGTTATTGGAGAACCACTTGATTTATTTACATCCTTTGTTAATTATTTTAGATGGCTTCAGGATATAAACTCAATAAAATTCCAAAACACTGCAATTAGGGACATATTTATTCGAAATCTTATTTACTGACAAAGGCCACTTTATTGGGAACGGCTGTGTAACACTTCAGTAGGATTTCATCTATTTAATTTGATTTGCAGCGTTTTGATTGTTTACAGATAAATGCATTTTCGCTGGTGAAAAATTAAAATATAAACTATGAAAGTAAATAATACTGTAATGATAGTTAAAATATTGTTCTTTTGACGTTGACTTCCATTGCCTAAATGTTGATAATTATCATTGACACGGCATCTGCCTGAATTGGTTGTAGTCGTAAATTTAATCTACATACTAAATAAGTAATTGAAGGCCTTTAGAAAGGAAAGGAATGAGGGAAATGTAATAATAGCAGGCCTTCGTAACATACTTTGCATAAATTACAAATAAAATATTGGATGAGTTTTAGTTGTTGTATTCTGAACATTCTTTATTGATATTTCTTTATCTGCAGTTAGTAAGAAGTAAGTTAACTGCAGATAGTATATTATACCACTAGCTTTAAAATATTAAAATAATGATAAAATAATGAACTTGCTGCCAAAGGAATTTGACAGGAATTTGATCAGCTGGCGACAGCCCGTTGCGCTCCCAGTGAGATTTTGTAACAATGCTTGTCGCGGTACAGGCAGATAAAATACACAACAGTGTCATAAAGGTTTTAAGGTATAGGTTATTAAAAATTTGCATATGTATATAAACTTCAATACCTTTTGCCATCAAACTCGATTCCTTTACAAATTTTATTTCAAAGTACTTAACTACTATAAAATAATAATTTATTCTGGATTCGTTTAGCATTGAATCGCCGACTGTCACCGTAGTTCGTTTACATACCAATGTTATTATATTTTTTCACCACGCCACGTTTCCGATGTTCGATTTTAAATATCGGCTCGAATATTTCACCCCACTGTGGGATCACAGTGTGATTTAATTAGAATTATTACGGCCGTCAAATTTCTAAAACGTAATTTTTTTTTGCTTACTACTGATTCACTTCGCTGTTTTGAGAAGCCAGATAAGTAATTGAATGAAAAAGCGAACTGAAATCAATTTAAGCTTGTACGTTCAGCAATTTATTGAACTGTGTACGGTTTGCGAAACGTTGTTAGGCATTTTTAATGGTGATCGTTCAATATGAAAACGACTACGGTCACTTTATCAATTTGCCTTTCGCATTACAACGTCGTTTTAGTTGAAGTTTTCCATATTGGTCAAACTTTGATTTGTTCAACGCGTTATCAATTGCCACGGGGGTGGTATTCTCCGCTGAAAACTTCAATGTTTACTGCTGAAATAGGCTAAAATATTTCCACAGTTCTTTGACAAGTTTCAAATTACTTTTATGTAACTTATATTTTTTAAGGCTGGTAACTTTCCGTGGTGCAGTGTTCTTAAGTGATGAAACGTTAAACAGTGAGCGCGAACTTTAGGAATTTTGAAATAAGTAAATCAAGCTTGGTTCTTACTAAAGGTAAGGGGAAGTCCAATCTACTTTACGAATGAAAATGCGCTGTTCTTCCTCTTGTGAATTTCCATTGTCTAGATTAGCATCGTGCGGCTAATTCCTAGGAGAAATGGCGCCGCTGCCGCCGGAGCTGGAGTCGGAAATTCGTCCCTAACCAAACGGCGCCACCGCCTGCCGCGTAATAGCAGTTCTTCGTTCGTTTTTCCTTCGATTGTATCGGACTTAATTTTATCGACTTTTTATACGCTATGTGATATTTATTTAAATTTGTAGTATAACTCAGATGGCTACATCGAACCATATTAAACGTAGAATATTACAAAGATGGAACAATAACCCCAATTCCGTTGTACACGGACAAAATTAATTTTAAGTTAATTTTTCATTATGAAGGCATAGAATGACTTTAAGGAAATTCAAGTTAGTTGACATTTAGATGATCACACTAACTTATTTTAATCGGCATGTTTTATGACGACATTAAAAGAAGACAAAAATGCTGAAGAGTCGTCATTTTAGAAACGTCCAATTACGTCAATGGTCATATTTCTTTTTTGGTTGTATTATACTGTAAGATAAGTACTTCATTAAAATTTTATTTAGTTCGTGCACTACGTGTAATACAATTTTTCGTAGAATTTTCATAATTTTAGCCCAATAGCTGAACACGAAACCTTGTTTAATCAAAAATTTAGCTTTCGTGTTTCTGGCTGTATTTACATGTAATGAAACCTTTCTTTTGCAAATTGTGCTAGTGTATAAAACATTTGTTCATCCACTGATAGTCTAGGGGGAGTTCTAATATAGCCTCGTATAATCCGCACCCAGTATCCCGCATGGAAGTGTTCCGGCCTTAAGCCGCCATCCGTCAATGTCCGACCTTTACTTCTACACCATATATACCCACCCCTTAGCGACAACGCTTCGTGGAAAAATAAGTACCTACACGTTTTATAGATACATCGATTTGAAAAACGGCAACAATGTTTTATGATTGATTATTTTATGAACAGTTTTAACAATAAACAGATCGCGATACAAACTTAAATTAAAATCTCAATTGTGTCGTACGAGAGAAGATGAACTCCATCATATTGCTGTTCATGTCGTTCAAAGATGATTTATATTTGGATAAGCGCAGAAATGCCTAAGGTTTCTAGTAGGTATCGTATGTCTTAGTAAAAATGTCTAGAAATGGCGATTTTTTTGTTTTATTTTATAAGGAACTGTTATTTGCTCGAATTATTAATAATAATCGCTATTAGTAACACGGCAAACTCCTAAATCCTACCTGCCGCTCGCTTTGAAGGAACGCCTAAGTTAACCGACATATTTTAATATTCATTTAAATTACGGCGCCGCTGGCTCCGCCGAGCGAAATATTCGTTTTTGTTTGTCATTTCATGGGCTTATCTGTACACTGGAAAGCAAGTAATTAATGTTGTTTTTTACTTATTGCAAACGAGCGGCTTTTGTTTACGTACCGTTATGGCTTGTGCGGCCAACACGTTGGACCAACGTGTACGGTCACGTGCAAAGCTATGTCCACCTTTTGACATTTTGAAGGCCTTATTCTCTTTATAGTAATGTTCACAGGGCCACTTGGCTTATGTTTGTGGAGGTCAGTTCATAATCGCCTCCCTTTGGCTACTAAGTGCATTGGCGCAATGCGTTGACCCGTTTTTAAGGGTACTCTTTTGATGAAGAAAATGTTTTAAAGATTTACTGCAAGGAGAAAAAAATGCGGTTCTATTGTTTTATTCCAATGACGTAGTTGCATAACTATATAGTAGTACTTAATGTTGTAGAATGAAACGTATTAGTAATACAATTAAAATTGAGAACCGTTAGTAAAAAATTATCCTTCAGGGCTAAATTGATGGCACCTTTAGGATCATTAACTAAATATTATTTACTTTAGTTATTAATTAAATAACATTTACTTTAGCAAATTACTTGATAGTTAAACTGTGTTAGAGCTTTCTTTACATTTAGATAGAAATACGATGTCTCCTGTTAAATACCTTCCCAAAGTTTTTAATACTTTCGCCTACGTACCTATGAATAGGTACTTAGGTTCGTGTCTGTTAAGCCCAGGCCGAATTCCCGGACCTATCGGGTGGACGTTGATGGATCGTGCCGAGGAATGAGCTGACAGGAGACACCCATTGAGCAGGATTATCGAACAACTGATATGAGAAGAAACACGCGACGTTACACCGAGTCGGTGGCCGTTGCTATTGAGGGCCTGATAATATTGCTAAATATTTTGGGGTTCATTCTAATGGAAAAGATATGATAAATTATGTAATATTGAACTCGATAGAATTACGAATACAATCGAGTTTAGTCAAGGAATTAGAACACAAGCTGTTTAAACTTGTAAATATTACATTAGTACGTGTAAAATAATTGTTTGGAAGAGTCACTACACATTTTAACTTTTATTTTATTTTAACTTATTTTACTTGAATTTAGAACAGCTTTACTTGAATTTAGAACCTTCCAGAAGATGGCCAGTAAATAATTTTATAAAGTATAATTAATATTTTAAACAAAACACGCGTGACCTTTGTTTGACTTCAAATTAATCTTAATTTATTTTTGTCAACTTATATGTATAATCTGTACTGCTCATAACATTGTAGACAAACGTCAGTCTGATAAATTGTTTACTTTAAAAAACAATCAGTAAAAACTTCAAATTTAAGACCTCACGATTCTAATAATTTGTTTTCATTAACACTGATAGTCCAACAACCTTTATTTGTATACTTACGCCCTTTTACCAATACTAGGTGGTTACGTGCCTGTATATATTGGATAAAATCTTGAGTTTAAAATATTATTTCTATAAATCAATAGTATATTATCACAACACAAACAGAATCTTAATTTTTGCTTTATCTGTATATTACTCCATGAGAATTGCCTATAACGAACAATAAGAATTGAAATATAATATTAATTTAATCAATTATCTGATCAAGTACTATGATGATATAATTCTATTTCCAATAAAAGTGTCAAGAAAATTATTCTTATCATTATTAAAGTAACCCGAAGTTTTGTATTTTAATAACACGATTGTTGTTAATGAAATATTTATGTATTATTTAAAACATCAGTTTTCTATTAAGCCAAACATTCTTATTAAGCCAAAGTCATATTAACTATACATAATTATTATGTTTTCACATGGCCGTTCGCCTTCTACGAGGCAATCTGTCAACGTCACCTTTTGACGACGCTACTGTCGCCTCACTAATGGTTATTTGTTGGTTAGCCCGTTGTAGTCTCTGTCGTTTCCGTAATTCCTTGTGGCAACAATACAGAGTGTCTTGTGATGGTAAACATGAACTGGTCCCAAACATTGGAACGTGGTGCACTGAATAAGGTAGTCTGCATTTTTTGGAAATTGGGATCGGTAAGGGTAATTAATTGGTATAATACCGAGCAACATTAGTGCGTGACTCGAAGTCGTATTTAAGTGTTGGAAGACGGCTCATGCTGATGATTGATCATTATGTGCTTGGGCTTGCTAATGCATTATAACATTTCTTTGTAGTTTCTCTGGTTTGCAGACAAATGATCATGTTTGAATCAATCGGAGTATTTATACTTGGATACCGAATGGAAATATCTGAAGATTCAGTAACCTTGAGGCAGATATTTTCTAACGGGTTCTTCCTGCCGCATAACAAAGATGTTAACAGCTTTGTTGTTTGGGCAGTAGCTCGCTCCTATCTTCGGTCTTTTCATCACTTACCAGTTGAAGGCCAAGAGCCAATTGTTCTGTTAAATAGTCTAAAGTATTTCAATTTGGCTAAGATTCTTCAATGTCACCAAATTTTAACCTGAAGTACAAACCTTAAATGTGGTAACTTGTAACTATTGTTTTTTCTTATTAATTTTGAGAGATTTAGTCCCGCATATTTTCTTAAAATGTGTAGATTTTGGTTTTGATATTAATTACGAAAGTCATATATAATTATATATATGACTTTCATAACTAATTTTTCAAAATTATTTTACCGTTCATGAATTATTCAATTTCAAACAGGCCAATTAGCTATGTTCAAAAACACAAATTCAGTTGGAACTGTTGCTTAATGTCAATTTGTTAGGAATTCTAACTCAATTATATTTTATATCCAGTATATGTTGGAATGAAGTAAATAAATATTTGTTAACGCCATCAATGTTGTACAAAAAATCATAAATATTTTGACTGCTAATATTGAACTCTGCATTACAGCTTGACATTTAGTTAAAACTGTGGTTACTTTTACTTTGGCTTAAGCAAATTCAAAGTTATGCAAAATTTGGTAGATGCTAATGTTGTTTATATCTTTAAAAGATAAAAATGAATATCATTTTGGCCGCCAGAACTCACCGAAAAAGTTTTGTTATGAGAATAGGGCGTGTTGACTTCTATACTGGCGACATTTTATGCATCAGATTTTTACAGGATGAGGACTCGTCAGATATCCCTCGCTATTACAATACAAGTGTATCTCTGTAATAGTAACTATTTTCACGGGTCCGATGCTTGATCTTATGCTTGTTTCACAACCTTGTACAAAATGTTATTAATTGCTCTAAGCATCTGGCTGGTGACTATAAAAATTATACATAACAACTCTTTTAAAGTTACAAGTTAAAGTATTAAAAAAACATTTTGATAGATGTCTTCTCGGCTTCTTAGTGATAGTTCGTATTTCTAACGCTTTGTATTTATAATAAATGAACTTTATTATCTGTAACTTGGTGTTTCCATCGTCGCAAATAGTACTTTTATTACAGTCCACTCTTCAGTAGCGATCAACTATGTTTCATATTTGTAAATATTAGGAATATCGGTCACAAGCTATGATGAATGACCGGTATCGCCCGCTTATTATTACTTAATCATATGCGCCGTCTTGCGTTTTTGTGACGTCGAACTCGAAACTAATCGAAAGTTATTTAATATTGTGGCAGGTCATTATCAATTATTAAGAAACCTGTTTTGTAGAACGCATGTTGTAAATAGTTTTTATAGACGTAATAGCTGACTTGGTAATGCATATCTATTTAGATCTCCAACAAGTTTTCACTAATCATATTGTAAATTAAACATGCACAACAGTATACTAAGTACAATTTTAATGAAAGGTGTCAAATGCTGAATAAATAATAAATTTTATATAAAAAAGGTTCATACGTTTTTATGTTCGTTAAAGATTATTGAATATTAAATGAATACATATTGAGTGGTTTCAATTAGGAGAAATATTGTGGCTGTCCCCGTTCTGTAATAAGAGTATTTAAATTGTAGATTATTTAGGTTACTTTTACGTGTCACTATTTTAGAGCATGGTTAAATACAAGTGTAACTGGTTTATTTAAAATAAACTTTCTCCAAATGTCCCAGCATAATCCGACACGAATTTGAGTAGTTTTTGTTAGGCAAACATTCGGGCATTCGGGAGCACAGCTGCCTTGCATCCGGTACTGTACATTCACGGGACTCGCGTTCGTAAGTAAACTTCTTATAGGTATGTGTATATAACAAACACAACTGTTTTTGTACTTGAATATATTATATTTACAATAGGAATTTAGAATGAACATTAGTGTTTTTGTGAAGCCTACAACGTAATGCACATCGCTTGATTCTTGGACATGTTTCTGCTCGCATTATTAAGCGTGTATGTTTTAAATTAATCTTTAGTTTGCTGCCAGGTGTAATGTAGGCTGCGTTTTGCAGAATATTCAAAGATTATGAGTATGAGGCGGTATTTTGTAACCTAGCTGTGGAACAGCGATGCTTCCCAACACATGCGATATTTTTTTTAAAGGAAGCATCAGAAGTAAAAATTTATTACGCTGAGTTACCTAATTAAATAAACTCTCAGCTTTTATATACTAAGCCAGATAGTAGTAACCTTTTTACATCAGAAAGCTTTCAGAGTTGTAAAGTTGGGATAAGAGACCGGTTGTAATTGGGTTATGATGGATTCTTGCTTTGCGACTAAAACTGACGATATTCTCCTAAATCAATTGAATACGGTCACACGAGAAACTTTATAGCCGTCCATAGCAGGCACTGAACGCCCCTTCATCGGCTAGCAGATGTCCCGAGACCTTGGGATATCCCTTAGCGACATACTAACCTAACCTTATCCACCAAAAATCATAAATTATTTTGTGGGCGACTAATTGCCAACTCGCGAGTAGAATTTATAGTTTCCTAGTTATTTTTTTGTTACCTCAATGAATAATCATCTATTATAATATCATTGTCTTAATAATCCTTGTATTTTGATAAAGTCCATAGTCATTAGTATTTTCTTTGGTGATAATAAATTCTATACAGTACGCAACTAACCCGGTTCCAAAGTGTAAGGTGCTAAAACGTATATGTAGTTATCAGATATGCACGCGTTTCAATTGTCTATATTTCTCCGTAAATTGTATCCATAAAACAAGCTCTTAATTATACTTATTTTGGGCTAGATAATAGGTGTGAGTGTGAGAAATTATATCATTATTATACTGTAACAGGCTCCCAGTTGAAAATTCTGCTCTGCCCCACCTCTGTTTATGCCATTATCCGCATCGTAAATATATTTTCACGCCGAAATGCAATTATCTACCAGCAATTGCTTTGAAATAAAAATTGATAAATCAAATAAACGGGCTTCCACAGGCGGAGAGCTACACACTAGAAAGGGGGTGAACGTCCCTACACAAATAATTACTGCGGCCGTGGGGCGGCCCTCGCACTCGCAGGGGGTTATTGTAGTGATTCTTTCTATACATTGGACAGCGTTCTACCTTTCAGCTTTAGGTTGAGTTTTAAAATGTTTTCAACACTTTCGCTGACACAGTAAACAGCTATAGCCGTTGTAAAAAAATACGCTTGTACTTTCTGAACTCAGTTATTTTTTGAGATATTGACACTCAGCAAAAAATTCTATAAATAGCTGCTGTACATCAAAAATCCTCAACCAAGAATTTGTAATACGTGAGCATGTAATTTAGATGACAAGATTACTGATAGGTTTTCTCAAAATTTGCCAATAATATAGAAAGAGAAACCCTATCCGGAAATATTACAAAACTAATATTAAATTAGCTAATATTACAAAACGTACACCTAGTCTAAGGCCGCCTCTTATTAATTTCTTAATAGAAGCAGATAGAGATTAATGCTGCATTTTTTTTGCTGTCAGTATGTTGTGTGTTAACTGTGAATTATTGTAATTCGACATTTATCTAAGTATTGCCTAAAGATGAATAAAACAAGTAAAGTTTTGATTAATTCTATGTGCGCAAAATTTGGTAACTCATTTTTTTGTCGCACAATCAAGGAATGGAATTCTTTATCAGCACGTTTTCCGTCCTTTCTATAATCCTGGGTCCTTTTAAAGGAGCGTGAAGAAGTATTTTGCAGGTCGGGAAGATCAAGTTGGCTAGTGCAGTGCATGTTTCATCTGCACTGGCCAACTTTTTATTTGGACTCCACTTCTGCTTACCATCAGTTGTAATGGAGTCATTTGCTCGATCATTGTATAAAAAAAAATTCTGCCTAATCAATGTTAGGCCGGACGGATGCCGTGCGCCAATATATAAAGGGTCAGGAAGGCAAGTATAGAATTTCTGATATTCGAATTCGAATGCTATCGACAGTTGTCTAATACTGATATTCAATCATCTATATCAACAGATGGCATTGTTTACCAGGTGTACAACTTTTACGTATTATACATGTGAAACTCATCGATCCGTAGATCGATTTTTAAACGCAGCAATGGTTTGAAATAGCACCTACTGTTTGTATGACTATTGGTACAGATTAATGAGGGTAATATTTTCCTTTTATGTAACATGGTGCTAACATTAAAATTATTATTCAGATTTTCATGAAGTAGATTAAACTGGAAAATGAGTAACATGTTTTTCTGTGCTAATTATATTTCCGGAAACAGCCACGGGAACTTCAATGTATACCGTTAACAACACGTGACCTTCTAGACCCTTCGCCTCCATTAATTTTCTCTCAGGGCCAGCGTTTCTCACTTATATTAAACCTGCAGATGACATAGATATCAATTTTGGTATATTAATATTCTTCCAAGTCGATGAAAAGACGCAAATTGTGCCTACACTATGGAGACACATAATAGGGATAATTGACAGGTAGAAAGGTTCTCAGTTGTTGGGAACTTATATTCCGATTGAATAGGTATTAAATGTATTGAATTCATTATTGATATTGTAGGAGTTTATATTAGCTTAACTATGTTGTGTACATTATGCAATGTATGATTATTATGGTAAATTCTTGTATTATACAATGTCAGGCACCTAGGTTGTTACATTATGGTAAAGTATTAAGCACGTCAACTGAGAAGACAGAAACAGAGTCTGCAGAAAAGTGTTAAATTTGTATAAATAGGTACTTTATGATATTAACATAATTTTTATTAATATTATCATTTCGTCAAAAAATTATTAATAAAAATTTATAAATAATAATTATTTTTACCATAAGTTGTAAACGCTGGAAAATTTAATAAAGGATAATTAATTAATTATTAATTTATTTTCAGTTCTGATTCTATCAATAGGTCACATTAATTTGGATTAGTATTTTGTCGTAATCAGCTATATTGTACCGCCACGTATTTTGATAGCTTATCGCTTTTAAAATGTTAATCTTTGTTCTAATGGCTAGTTACTAAATCTAAGTAAGTAAAGTAAGTAAGTCCCTAGTAATCTAAGTTATTCTGCAACCCGAGGTCTCGTGGTTACAAGGGAGTTTCTTAGTGGTCGACCGTATTATATTGCCGTGTTATAGATAGATACATTCTTTTAATTGTGATTTAGAGACACGTAAATTATTACATTTTGCTAATATTTTTGGGAGGCAATAATCTATCGGACTTCTAGAGATAGTTAAACATTGCGGTGTCTGGATTGTATAGATTTCAGACAGAAACAAACATATTAGTAATTTCCCATTCGCTATGAAAAATATTTACCAAATCATTTGCGTATATATTTTCCAAATCCCTACAAATCAAGCCATAGCTTATAGTGTGTTTCGCACACAGAAACAATAAAAAGTGCTTAGAATGCAGTCGTTTATAAATGTTTGTACGAAGTATGTGTGTTTGTATGTATGGGGCATGCATGTAGGACCTTACACTATTAGCTGACTTACCGTATAGGCGTGGTAATTTTAAAAAAATAGTGATAATGCCATCAACAATTCTTAAGATATTTGACCCTTTGTACTCATTGTCGGATCGCAGATTCGATTGTAAAAGTGACGATAACGTCCCATCTCGCTTTAACATGCCGTAATAAACTGTGACAGATAAGTTATAGAGATTCCTTCATTCAATTCTCATTTTTGTGCTGGTAGGTGTAAATATGCTTTCACGCAAAATTATTGCAAAATAAAAGAGTATTCAATATTCATTCACTTGTCGTAAATCTAAACAAAAATGTTAATTATGTGTGAAACGACTACTTTGCCCGACGGTTGCGAGGGCAAGGACAGACGTCACACAGACAGACGTCCTTACAGGAATAGATATATCTCTGTTGTATCAATTTACTAACCCTTTTTAGGGTACTGGGGCTATTGAGTTACCATTCTTAAATTCCATATATTGGATACTTTACCTAATACATCCTAACTAATTAATAATTATACCACGTTATAATTTGAAATAAGTAGATGTTGCTGACTCGATCCAGTGAAAACGACTAAACGGTGGGGGATAAAATTTCGCCCACAACACAACCTAGACGAAAACGTGATATCGTGATATCAAAGATCAGAACCAATCGGCTTAATTACTTAACTCTTATAGGCGTCGTCTGAAATTTATTGCCTTTCCTTTTCTGTGTGAAAATACTATCTACGTATAGCGATGGATTTTCTGTAAACGTCAGTTAAAATCCATTGATATTGCCATTAGACTTATGTAATTTGGGAGCAGAATCCATTCGTTAAGACCAGGTAAACAAGCTAGTTTGTCTTCATCCAATATTCGTACCCCTCCGCTGGTCCAATGCGGCTTGGTGGGTGGGTAAGAGTGGTTGCCGTAACAGTATGCATTAAAGTACAATTAATAAGTATGCAATGATCTTCGCCAAATATAGATTTACATAACGATATTCGTTTGATATAGATAATGACCTGAAGGGGTGTCGGTGTGGCACGTGCGACTGATGTAAAGATACGGAGAGAACACCCAGCGAAGAGGTCGGGCCCTATTTAGTTCACGACTCTCATGCCCACTAAGCTGATCGTCTATAAATAATCTCGATAGGGACTTAGGAATTTCCGTAACTTCTGTTTAATTACATTACGGATTAGTTCTTTAAAGGCTAAAAAGTTAAGTCAACGTTTTAGTTTCGTTGTTGGCATTGAATGGACAAAGTACATACACAAGGCTATTAACAAAGTATGTATTGTTGTTAATGGCGGGTGGTGTAAAAAACGATAAAATATTAATTACATAACATTAAGGATTCCTGGCGAGCAGTTACGTTAACGTTATAAAATAAGCAATAAAAGAGAATAGCATCTTTTTGTACAAAATAATATTTTAAATCGAATATAGTTTGAACAACATTAAATTATTTAGGATATGTAGTATATTTCCGTAAGTAGCCAGATAGCCAGATGACATGTTCATCAATGGAGATTGTATGCTTCTGAAATCCTTTTGGCACAGGAGTCCACAGGATATTGTTAACTTTCGTTTATATACAAATTTTAAGGAAAAACGTATTCTACACTAACCTCTATACCATCCCGAAATTCAAGGTACTCTTAACAATTGCGCAAAAAAGGGGCCTTGTTTGTGTTGATATGTCTTTATGAGCAAGTGTCTCTCTAATGGAACACTCGAATCAGCTAATAAAAACGAAACTAAAGATATTCAAAACCCGAAATTCCATTACTCACATCAGTGAGAAATTTTATGACTTTTGTGTTTGTGAAAAGAAATTGCGATGATAATAAATTGTGTAACGTAAGAAGAGTGTGGATTAAGTTTCTAAACGTGTTTACAAAAATCGTAAGTTGAAACTCTAGAATTGTAATATTTTAGTAAATGTATAACAATACTAGAATATTGTAACGAATTTGTATACAGAAAACGACTGGCCCATGATTCAAGTTAATATCGCGGTAACTAAGAGGTGTATCTATACTATGTTCTACGTCTGCTTGTTTTCAATCGGAAATTGAGAAAACTACACTGATTTCTTACTCCGTGACAAAGAAATCTTTGCGTTGTGTCTTTTGTCTCAGACACAAGACGTTTTCAAATCCTCGGGGAAGGGTTGATCAGTAGGGGCATTCTCCCCTTTGCTGCTTAGCGCGACGGATCCTAATCCTTATAGGGTCCGCAACACTTGAGTGATTCCCTTGTAAAACAACGTCATTCTGCTTGTATCCAGATGCTTTAGGTAATAATAACGATATATTGACGACTACTGGACTTCCAATTAAATTTTGATAAATAAATTTTCGTTTTCAATTCTTGACGTTGGGTTCTCCCAATTTCTAAATAATAAAGCAATATTTAATTAAGTTTCTTTTAATCAATGACTCGTTAAAGTAAACAAATCGTGCATATAAGGTACCAATAAAACTGTTACGAGCTTTTTAATCAACTTTCAGTAGCAGTAAATAGAATTGATTACATATCCCTTACTATTTATTGAATGTAATTTTATGTTTTATTCTACATGACCAATATTCTTTATTTTCAGAATGATTTGTTTATTTCTTATAAGTATTTAATATTACAGAATCTTGCTTTATTCGTACTAGTGTTCTAAACTGATTATATCGACATTCCTTGTACATAAGTATGATAGACTACTCTTTTGGATTATTGAATACTTGAATAATAATAACACTCAGAGTTTTAAGTCCATTTTAGCTAAGTTTTCTTAACTAAAAACTTACCATTATAATACATCATTCATTAAGGCCCGTTGTTAACTTTAAATATTATATCATAGGAAGTAAGTACGGTTGATTTTGATATTATATTTGTTCAAATATTTAAACAGAATGTTACTGTTTATGGCCATTATAACTATGGCCACATATATCTCAAAAGGCTTGGTTTTAAATTAAGTTTTCACGTGCGTCAATTTCCACAAATAGTTCCTTGACCACATAAGCACAGATACGTCATTACAGAGCTTCTCCAAAGCGACCTGCACAAGATCATCGTGTCGCCGCAACACCTTTCCGCAGACCACATCAAAGTCTTCCTTTACCAGATATTACGAGGTGACTTTATTGCTTATATTATTTATAATCTATTACATAATATAAAGCTTTCACATGTTTAGAATTAAATTACGTGTTCATTATATAGCAAAAGTCGTAAATAAAAATTTTGTCTGCGAATTTTTATATTTTTTGTAGGTATAAGTTATGTATGATTTCCATACTGTGTCTTTAATAATATTTATATTATTAGACATAATTACCAGTGAATTAAGCGTACACATAACCTTAAAAGCTTTTGTGATTCGGTGTTCTCCAAAGAAGGGTTCGATAACTTTGTACACATCTATGTACTATTCAATAGTTGAAGAAGTAGATGTTACTCCAGACTTGTAAACTGCGTATATTTTTGTTGTTGGCGTCTGGACTGCGCAAAATTACTACAATGATGATCTTTAAATTTAACCACTATTGTTATTCCAAAAGATTGTTTTGGATAGCAAACGAAAATTTACCGTAAATTAAGAAGGAGATGTAAATTAAGATGGAATTTTTATTTTTAAGAACGAATTTATTTGAGTTTATATTTTGTAAAAATTTTAAATAACTCAATTAACAATAAGTGCTACTGTCATTCATAATTCTTCTGCGCAGTCCTAACCCAAACCTTTCTATAACAAATCCAAGCATCCCGTGTAGAGTTGCTACGACACGCACTGAAAACAAGCAAAGACTGACTTGTATATGCAAAAAATAAATTGTTTCTTCCAATACAGAGAATATTCATAAACTGCCACACAAGAAAAGTGCTCAACTAGGCAATAATTTGGTATGCGGCCTTCATGAAAATTAAAAAATTTGGATTTCTCAACTACAAAATATATTTTTTTCGACGGTATTATAAAGAATTTTGTATTCCAAGCAATTAATTAATAGAATATGTTTGATATGTTGTGCATCTAAGAAGTGCTCTCTAGTTTTAAACTGGAAATTGCATCTTTGTTATGCTGGCATCATTTTCGTTGCATTCAGTCTGACATTGATATTCTTTTGAGAAATATTAATATTTTGTATTTACACATAAACATTTCATACAATAGTATAGTTTGGTACACACACATATGTGTAAATACTTAAGAATTTATTGATAATTTCATTGTTAAATCTCATTGCATAAATATTGATGAATTTATTGTTCTGAGGAACCGTCTATAAAATCTTCCACGAGTCCTTTTACGAGATAAAGCCAGTTTTATGTTCAATGGGTGGGTAGTCGTTGCTTAATGGACGTTCCTTTACTAAACGAGCTAACTTTTTCCATTACTTAGGGCTAGGTACACGTAGTATTACTTAGATATTTTGCGCTATTATAAGGATATTAAGAGTTTTTAAATTAATTCTTCCATCCTTTGCTGGAACGTTTATGAGTAACATAGCCATAACTAAAACATAGCCATAACAATAATGTTAGTTACACTATATCTATCTAGTCCAGGTATTCTTAATTTGCAAAGTATCTCGTTTAGAAGCTACCCCTCAATAGACCCTTTAATTTCTGGGGGAAAATGACGAATTTTAAAAAAAAGATTCGCCTTCCCCACATATATTTTGGCACCTGAGTGATCTACCTTGATTACCTTACCTTAAAAATCACATAACATCATCACATGGACGCTATACAGGTCCTTAACATGCAAATGTTTCAAATGTAATCCATTTTGAAATAATCTGCTTCACAGCGGTTGTGTGGCCTCCCGATTTTGTCTTATTAATTTGCGCAATTACTCGTGCAGTTTCCTTGATTTCCCGGGAGTGAAACACGCGAAGGGGATTTAGAAAAATGTGCTCGTTAAGTTCTGAAGCTTGCCGCTTTTAATTAAAAACTTCATAGTTGTATCCCGATTAATGTTTGCCGGTTTCAAATATGATATTAACTGTCTGATAATTCACATAAGTGTGATACTGAATTGTTTTTAGATTTATGTATAAAAGGTCCAATTTTAACGGATTGCAAAATGGAGGAGGTTCTCAATTCGGTTGGTATATTTTTTATGTATGTACATTACGCTGAGATTTTTGATACGATTCACTTGATTCCTTTTGTTCGATGCCAAACAGTTGCCATTGGGTCCCTTAAAAATTTAATTCAGTTTGTCCCAGTTGTTTTTATTTTAGGACCATTTTTGTTAAATTTGACGATGTGATTTGGATGATACTTTGTTTCAAAAGCTATTCGCGTATTTCTATCCAATGACAAACAGATAGGTAAGTCGATCTGATACTGACGGTCACTCATCTAAATTTGACTTAAGAAACTGACCACTAAAAATGAAAAAAAAATTTTTTTTTAAATAAAACTTAAAATTTGAAGTATTTTTTTAGTTTTGTTAAAAACTATTTCTGTAATTAATTACTGATTACATTACATTTAGTTATTGATTATTAAATAAACCTTTTGTCGTAGACAGGATATACAAGAGAAAATGTGCGTCCAGACAATAACGTGTGTTCAGAATACTTTAAAGTTATTCGTGCAAAGAATTTCCTTCTTTAGTTTATTATTTAAATATTGAATAGGCGTGTCGTTGGGAATTACTTAAAGACGACACGTAGCAATTTTCTATATTTGTAGTCGTAAATTTCAAACCTGTTGTCCGATCGTATCTTACACTACAATCCAGGAAACGCTTGCACAGGTTGTGCTATCTTCTCCATAAACAGACACTGTGAGGAATTTAGGGAATGCGCGTCGAGCACACGGTATGCCTATAATTGACACAAACTGCACCTCTCGGCCGCAATGCTACTAATACTAAGAAGCAATAAACTTATTTTAAAAGTCAGCGACACACTAGTTGTAAGTATTAGTTCTATATTCCATAATTTCACATCAAAGTATTATCGATTTTGTTTTCACTTTACTTTTATCTTCAAAAACAATCAGTTTTTTTGCATCTTTACAAATAATCTTGTATTCGAATCTCCTCACTTTGATGGCTTAAAGTACTACGTAGTTTCATGCCATTCTAAATCTTAAAGATATTCAGGAGAATATTTAAAAAAAAGAGCTTTTCTTCTGCTATAGTAGAGCTAATTTCTAGAATATAACACAACCCTATTCGAAAGGCTCGGCGTCTGCTGGTCACTATGCTAATGACATCCGCGTTGCTCAGTCACACCGCTCTTGGCTCGCCATTAATATGTATGGGTCGCAGACAATCGCAGTGCAAGCATTATGATGCTCGTTTACCCCTTACGTCTTTTTACATGACACTAACATTAAAAGTCATTATTTTTAAAATGCATAATGAGACAACATTAATCTACAACAAACCAACTTATTGCATACTTAGTTTACTTGCTTTTTTAGTGAAGTGCTATTTGAATTAAAATCAAATTTATATTCTGAGAAATTGACGATAGAAAATGAAGGGAATTTCCAGATTTAATTATTACTACCATAATTATAACTGTCATTATCTATCAATAGCAGTGGCGGCTTATGAGCGCAGTCGCCGTGCCAGTAACGAGCAGAATTATGGTAATGCAAAGCGTCCCTGTCGGCGACACCCGTCTATATCATCCCAAATATATCATTTGTGGATATTTTGTTACCATGCCTCGTATACCTCAAATTTTATAATAAAGTTTAAAAATAATTGAAAATATTAACTATTAACAATATATAGATTATTAATTGAATAGAATAGGACGAGATGTAAGATTTTATATTTATTTTTATAATTGTTTTTAGTGAACAATACAAAACGATTTCTATGATATTATTGTAGAGGATGTTGAATATAATGGCATCAGTGAACTAGATTGGGAAATTGAGCATGATATTGAAGAGATAGAAACTCTTACAAAATCCTTTTCAATAACAAAACTATTGAATATATTATACTATTGTATTTATTCTATTGTGTATTGAAACTACTATTAACTAGATATCAAATTTACTGTAAATACAATGATTGATACATTTATGTTTTTATTTTGATAAAAATAAAAAATTATAATTATTACAGATTCAGTTTTATAAAATTCCATAGTATCTTATTTCTTTACTCATTAAATTGTATTATGTACTTAAATAAGGAAATTGCATAATGAGCAAAGTAAATATTTCGTCGAAAAATTTACTAAATAGAGGCTTTTCCGCTGCCACAACTTCTCTATCACTAATGGTAATTACTTCGGGACTCCTCTGTACAATGTGAATTCGTAATATTTGAAATGTTTTACATATAGCATTGACAGTAATGATATGACGTTTGAAAGAGAACTTTTATTGCTGGAAAAATGAAACAGTTGACGTATGAGTATGTTCTTGACATCATTCAGTCGAAAACATGCCAAAGACTTCGAATTGTTGGAATTTAAATAATGAAAAAGATTCACGCTTTGATAAGAATTTACAGTTATTTGAATTGTGAAATATACAATTTTACAACTTGAATACAATTGACACACTTCTTAAGTTCTGGAGACTGTCTATTGATGCGAAGTACTTTTATTTTCACGATGTCGATTTGTATTTGTTTTTAATTAAGGAGGAATTTTTGATAAATAAACTATTTTTATCGTTAAAGTTTATTTTAATAAGAAGTCAATACGATACACACATGAGATATAATAATAAAATTATTGTACTGGATAATAAATTTATATAGATGGTGTTATGAAAGCTTAATATTGAATTGAATAAGGCATGTTTATTAAGTTTATTAAAGCATAGAAGTATGCTTTAATGAGCTGTGGATGTCGGTTCGTTTATATTTGTAATAGTACATACTGCATGCTATGCGTTAGTATTGTATTTATTCTATTTGGTTTCGAACTACTCGCAGCTAAACAATCTTTAATTGAATTAAAAAAATCGTAATTTATAAATAACAAACAATACTATAGAAACTCGTCAAACTTGTATTTATTTTATTTTTTGTGCAGTTTTCTACTAAATTTGTGTTTTAATTTACGTTTGGAATTCATGACGGCATTATCGACATATTCCCTACTTCATAAAACATTGGTTCTGTCAAGAGGCATGAAACTGCACTTTTTAAGGCAGTATGTCACATTCTGCACTAGCTATCTTCAATTGGGCTCCTCCTACTGCTTAGCGTCAGGCTGTTTCGAGTCATTTGTTGTGTTTTTATATAGAATAAAAATAAAGTTACTTGTCTTCTCGAGGCGGGCACCAACCTGCAATATGCACCGACCTATCAGGTCGCAACTGCCATCATCATAACTGATTTTATGTTGCGTTATAAATGTCATTGCATTGAAGTTGTAAAGCTTGTAAATGTTTTACGGGAATATATCGTGTGTTTTTATTGATCAATTTGAGCACTACCTACAGCGTTGTTTATTATTCTGGCTACTTCGGCTGTTGTATCAATTAACAATGAAGACTGGAAATTTTACTTTAGATTTTGACACTGGGAGCAAGGAAGACTTGTCCTCTTTAACATAAATTAGTAATTTACTTGTTAATATTTTTGTCATAGAGATATGCGTTCATGAGTTTTGTTTGAGTAAGGATATGTAACAGACTACCTTTGGACCTAAAAACGCAAATCGTATGCCATAATTCAATGCTTCAGTCACATTTCAACACACTAAATTCAGTTTGTGACGAACCGTACATTCTCGTGTATCTCGTATAGTTGTATGTTTTCATATAAGTGATAAATGTCTTAGTAAGAATAAAAATCTTTGAACTAATATTTTTAAGAGACTATTTCTTTTATAAATATATATTTTATTAAGATTAAGATAATCAAAAAGTCTTTATCATTATTTTTTATAATATGTTTATATTCAAATTATTTGCTCTTCTATGTGTTGATGGAATTTAAGTGAAATTTCTTCAGATTTCTAAAGTAATACATACAGCATTTATGAAAGAACCCCTTCATCAATGTTGAATGCATTACTTTAGTTACTTTGAAATTTGTTTGACAAAACCATTATTATAATTAGATTTGAAACCATGATAAACAGTTTGTTGAGAAGTGTAAATTGACTAGGTTCACAGGACGCCAGGAGTTATTTGCCTGCACCGTTGTACTCAGGGTCAAAATCAAACACAGCTGTTAAAAGACCATTGAGGATAAACCTAGCTGCGATGTAAACTGATATTCGTGGTCAGGCTTCATCAAGGCAAACCGGTTATATTAAATTCCAGGTCATTGATCACGACGACCCCGAGAAATCAGTTAATTATACTATTTAAAATAAATTGCTTTTAAATAATTTAATATCCAATTCCTTCAAAAAGGACTTGGTTTAATTTTAAATATAGTCTTGTTTAAATTTATTATTTTAATAATAATAACTATAAAGTTGTTCAAGTTCAATATTAAAGTTGTTAATTTGTAGAACAAAATCTTAGAATCGTTAATATTTTAATAACCATTAATTAGCAAACATTGCATTCATTATTTACATAGTTCATGACGATCGAAGAATTAAAAGGAAATAATTATGTAGGGCATATTTGGTTCCTAGCCAACTTTAATGAATTTAGAATGCTTCAGTTCTTTGATTTATTGCTGAAAATTTAAATAGGTTGTGAAATAAGATATTTGTTAACGTTCCTGATGTGCAATTAAGCGGTTATGGCAGCTGCGGCGTTGTTTACCGGTGCATTGTCCCCCGGCATTAGCGTCAGGAGCAAGGACTAGCGGGTGTCGCGGTCGAGTGCGCGTGCGCAGCGCTCCGGCCGACGACCCGCGTGGTAATGGACCTCGGTAAACCAAGCATCTACGTGAAACTCGTTCGTATGCGAAACAAGATAACAGTGTGCAAATTTTGTGTTTTAGTTATGCATTTTGGTTCTGTTGAATGACCGTTCTGTCGGTTCTTAGCAGCTCCAGACTACGGCAACTACTCGTGGGGCAGTATCAAGAATGAATGCAGTAGGGTGGGTAGTCACTGCGTTGTTCAGAATAATCGTCACGAATCCACAGTGAGTTTATAATTTCGTCTAGAAACTTGCATTGCTGATAACTAAACTAATGATTATATCATTATGTACAATAGTTAATTTTAGTATTTCACAATTCAGTCGAAGTGTTGCGGCATAGATGTCTTGCAACTTTACTGAAATAGTAAAAAAGTGATATAGAAACTGCCTGTTCAACTTTCACAAGGCAAAGTATTCTTTTGTTTCAAAGGTTTTTCTTTTAACCCTCGTTCCCAGAAACAGTTTGCTATGTAAACTACCTACAGCTGATTTTCCTGACAAAAGATGTCCCCAGGGCTTAGAGTTCACAAAATAGAAGGTTAGTTAGATAATGTCTACCGCGAAGGCCAGATATGGCGCTACAGATAAAAATAGGGCGAATTTATTTTACAGAAAGCTCAGCAAATGACTACACCTGATGGTTAGCAGTAGAGGAGTCCATACAAGATAGGAACAGCAGCATGCGACGGCTAAAAAGTGATATTTTTTCTCGTAATTTCAAAAATATTAGGTTATTTTGATCAAAAAAGCTTTTTGTTTTATCGTTTTGTATAAACCTGATGCGATGTTAGACAAAATTATATTCGCCATATTTACAAGATTCATTAAAACCATAGTTTTATTAGTTTACTCACGTAACATCTTTTATTATTCAACTATGCATAAATCACGAAGTTATCGTTGATTTTGCACATGCGCCCGTACATGTTGGTAGACATTGTGAAATGGGCACGTCACTATTATGTATCATTTTAAATAAAGTGTTTTTCGACCACTTGCAACAGCAACTCGCGCCATACCTGATATTAAGTTCTGCATGCAAATTATTATAGGAACATTTATATAGGAACGTTTACTTCTTTAGTAAAAAACCCTTGATTGAACTTTCAGAAGCTTACTCTCATTTTATTAGAATTGATATTGTATAAAATCAATATTATAATAATATTAGGGTTCTAAAATTTTTCTTGTAACTAATGAATTCCTAAACTTAAATTTGTACTGATGCGTACTATCTAAAACTGCAATGCTTCATCGAATTTAACAGTTCATAACTAAACCTAATAAGATTGAGGACTTGATCTTGATATCACGAGCGTAATATCATAATTATCAGAGCTTAATCGGAATCAAAATACTTTACATGATTTATGATTAAGCATTCTATTGTTATTTTACATGCATAATTAAGATGTCAGCATGGGTTCGTTTCCACCTCGACCAACTATACGATAACGCTTTATGATTATACTCTGTGTTGCGTTAAGTTGAAAACTGCGGATACCCGTTGGGAAATTAAACTCTTTCCCGAGGCAGTGGCGCGTTGTTAATTTGTCGTGACGTCACGCAGCGTGTATGACAACTATCCTATGTCGCACGCGGTTGTCGCGCCCTTGCAAGATTTCCGAGATCTAATATGGCTTTAGAATTGCTTTGAGGGCTAAAATAAGATTAGTCTTCGCATATACATTTCGTTAATTAATTGGGAAGTGTCGAAATTACCGTAATGGCATACATTAATATATTAAATACAACAAGGCTGCAGCATTACGTATAGTAGTTGATCATATAATCCCTACAAATAATGATCCCTACAAATAAAAATGTAGAATATTCACGATTATATTTTATCAGAGAATAGAATACTTTTCAGGGCGTAAGGTATTTATTAATAATTCTTAAATTATGTGGTTATTTTGAAAAAGTTCAAAAAGTGAGGAAACAAATATTATAAAATTCATTTAAAATGCTTATTATTAGTTTTCATACAAAAACGTAACCACTTTTTTAGACCAAAAACTAAGATATGTTTCTAAGATATTATTAATTTTGTATAAGCGCCCATATTTGTACCCATTTCGAAATGGTGCCGTTACTATTCTGTTTACTTAAAACATTTTATATGGGTTTGGTGACCACTTCTAACAGCTTCTCAAACATATCGCTATCTACTATTGGTCACAGATCTACTGTTGCTTTTGAGTGTTTCTTAACTATTGACGGCCTATTTATATAAGAAATAAAAGTTTTTAAATAATAAAAGACTTCATAATAGGGCACATAAAAAGAACTAAAACCTTTACGTATTGTACTTTACGTTTTCTGACTGAACACCAGATGTTACTTATACAAGAAACTGTTTTAATTTATTTTATTACAAATAAATAAATATGTAAGTAAATGAATTAAAAATGCTCTTATAACTCATGTTCTTACCTTCTATAAATGTTTATTGCTTCATATTTATAAAAGTCAATTTATATACATCCTATAATGCATAACACTTAAAACTGCATCAAATTAATAAGAAAAATGCTTACGAGAAAGCACACCACTGCAACCTTTGAATACAGAAAAAGATGATATTTTTTCACAAATAGCGGAACTTGCTTATAAGATATTCTCTGGAGCCTTCATGAGAAGTTCATTTTATTAAGAGGCGAAGGTTATATTTATAGCTCAAGCATATTTGGTATGTAATTATTGACTTTTATTTTAGAGGATAATACATCGTACATACCCGATTATAAGACAGGTAGTTAATCAACATTATGCTATTAAAATAGCTTTATTGAACTTATAAGCAATGATAATATAATTATCTAAATTTAACTTCTTTCTTTTTAATATATACTGAAATGAAAAATAAATGAAAAGTAACTGTCAACTTGATGATATAATTTTATCAAGAACTTAATGAATGACTATTTATTATAATAGTGTCAATCATAATTGTGAATATTGTGATCTTAAGTGACAATGGAAAGTTTGCTAATTTATTTACATTAACTTGCATAGTGTTTGACAATATAAATAATATAATATAATAAAGGCAGGACATAACGCGCACAGTAGGTAATTACATAACTTTTAATTGCCAGTCGTTTCGTCCAGGTTGCAGTGGCATGTAATTGCGTACTGGGCGCGTTAAGTATCTTCTTTATTATTTTGTTTTATGGAACGTGATAGTTTAAAAGTTAATAGTTAGTAACTTTATTTTCAGTATTTGCAATTTATGGTTTACCTACTTTAAAGCGTCTGACATCTGTTTATTATTTCATAATATCTTCTTAATAGTCTTGAAAAGATTCAATGGTAGATAATTGGTTTGAGTGTGAGAAATCATATTAATATTATTATTAATTAATGCATCTTTATTTGTTTTTGCAGTCTATATGCAAAGCCTACCATTTAGATATCTACCTACAATTAGGTTGTTGTATTTCACTGAACTTCATACCAGTGTAATCAATAGAAATACTTACTAACTGCACATCTAAAATTACGCATTTCCCGAAAAAAAAACTGTTAGTCTATATCCAATTACATTTTTCTTGTTGATAATTTATATTTATAATGAATTTTATTACAGGCTTAAAGTATCTGCATTCAGCCCGCATCTTACATCGAGACATCAAACCCGGCAACCTTCTCGTGAACAGCAATTGCGTCCTTAAGATATGTGACTTTGGACTGGCGCGCGTCGAGGAGCCAGACGCGAGCAAGAATATGACGCAAGAGGTCGTTACGCAGTACTACAGGTGAGAAATATATGGTATTAACGTGCCCCTCTGTTACGTTTCTTCGATGGCAAAGACTTCATTTGAAGTTTATTGTAACCAGATATGCTCCTGGCAATATGCATAATCACTGAATGAAATAAGACAACAATTATTTCATTCAGAGTGTGATTAAAATACAGTATGATTATAGAAAGATTGGTAAATTCATTGTTATGAACGAAAGAAATGGGAAAATAATCTTGCACCTAAAAAACAGGTAATGCAGTATGACGTCACACCGTCTTATTTAGTATTTTGTATAGGGGAGCAACTCTGTTAGACAGTTATATTAAATATAAATGGTTTCATAATAAAAATTATTCCGTTTATCAATGGAGTTGCGTAATAAAAAGCTAGCTCGAGAAAGGGGAAAGAAATGCGTGTCTTTGTGGTTAAATTAACAAATTCTGTCCGAAAAAATCATTTCATTCATTAATTTTAAATTCGTAACATAGTGAATCAAATCCTGCTCACCAAATAAAACTTCTTTCAATTTCGTTTTACTCAACAATTATATTTTTCGACATGGATCTAATTTATTCAGTAATTCGATATATCGAAGGAGTTCCGCTTTTTTATGTTTTGAAGATGCGTATGTTTTATATCAAGCTATGATATGGTATTTCTAATTCTTTTTACGCACCTATATTAGTTATATAAAAAACAACTAGATTAAATTTCATTCTGTTAATGCCACTACAAAAAGGTTTATGTTCGCTCAAATATAAGGCGGATAGGTTAGAATAGTTGTAATAACACAGATCTTTCTCGGCACTCGTATCCCGAAACATATTAGGTCATTTGTATCGGAATACGAAAGGATTCAGGGTTTCTTTATAGCGTTCGTGTATTTTTTAACTCTTAACTTACTTTAACTCTGGCCGGTCTCTATGTCAAATGGCTATAAAGATTATTATTTTTCTTTTCCAAAAAAGAAACGTCTTTCGGTGATCGACAATCGGTTATAAGATCACCCGTAACTTAAAGTAAGCTTCGCCTTGGAGAAATCAAGAACATATTGAAGTTTGATCAGTGCTACATTTAAAATGATGCGACCATAGACACATTTTCTCATCTTACACTGAAGGATATTTTTTTCTGTATAAACTTACTTTGAGTGGCAAAGCTATAATACAAAACAAAAAATATACTATGCGGTAAACATAATACGAATTCCGGACGTTCGGAAGTTGCAGCTTTTAACTTATGTTCCTTGAGGGCATTCCATCAATTTAGCAAGTTTCATGGATTTGATTGATTTAAAAAGAATCAATCAGAAAAAAGAATCACAGAATTTGGTTACTTTAACTCGCTCTGAGTTAAAGTAACCAAATTCTGTGGTTCGGAATTCGCCGCAGAGGGCCATTTTGGGCGATTGCAGTACCTATACTTTGTGGGCGGTGAATGAGTAACCAGTTTACTTATAATAGAAATGAGTAACCTTTTCCCGCTGCGGTTTTGAAACTAGGACGTCTACTAAAGGGGAGCGGGCGGTTCTACTTAAAATGTTGCTAGATTACTTTATGGTTTCCGTATAGTAAAGATATGATAAATTTTAAAAGAAACAAAGAACCATGAAAGTTTTAATTTTTTTTAGAATTTTTGAATAGAATATCTCACATTCATTGCAACTTCGAAAGCACCCGTCTCAGATAACATCATCGCCCATATTTTCAAAGTTTATTGTCATATTATATTATTAATTTATTATCTTGTTCTTATTCGGTATCACGATGATAAAACTATACCCAAATCTGCAATTTTCTGCCGTAGATATAATAACATCGTTGTATTTTATGCATGTGCATGAAAGCAACGTTCTTATTTTTATTACGTTCTTAAAGTTGTGATTTGAGATCGTCAGCGTAGTGTTTTGATAATGAAAACTATACAACTTTCTCTATGATTGGTATATTGGTATGTTTCAATCAAATTTTTTACCTCAAGATCATCTGTTTCTGTTCCGGTTGTTTCGGCAACCACTTTTACCCACCAACGTGGGTAAAAGTGGTTGCATTGTGCCAGCGTGGTGGTGTTATGGCCCAAACTCCTCTTGTTTTTCCCTCATGTAGAAAGGAATTAGCCCAGCAGTGGGACGTATATAGGATGTAGATGATGAAGATTGTTAATAATTCAGATGTTAGTTTTTAAAAGATTAAATTTAAAATATTTATTATAATAAGACTTTAATCAAATTGTAGGCCATTTTTGTTTTCCATATTATTTATAGGTACTATATTTCAGTTCGTAATATGTGATGTCAAACTACTCCATATTATGAACTTTATTACTAGACTTTACTTTTTTTTGCTACAAAAAGAATTCTATAAGGTTTAATCCGATTTGATATGAATATTCACTTAATGAATAAATTCCTTGTTTTCAGAGCACCAGAGATCTTAATGGGCGCGAATCACTATACGGCAGCGGTAGACGTGTGGTCCGTAGGCTGTATCTTCGGCGAGCTACTAGGACGACGCATACTATTCCAAGCACAGAGCCCTGTACAACAGGTATATATATTGACTTCTAGGTACCTATTGATATTCACTTGTAGGTATAGATATTTACGAGATTCTTCTCTCTTTAGAAGACACGTTTCGCCGTAAACGATTGCTGTTTTTGCAAACTTGTGAACAGTTTAGTTAAAATAATATTCATTATACTTTTTCAGCTTGAGTTGATAACGGAGTTATTGGGCACGCCGTCGCTGGAGGACATGCGGCACGCATGCGCGGGTGCGCGGGCGCACATGATGAGGCGCGCGCCGCGGCCGCCAGCACTCGCAGCGCTTTACACTCTCTCCGTACAGGCCACGCACGAGGCTGTACATTTACTCGCGCAGGTAATCATGTTACAACGTTCTTATGGCAGCAACAATATATCGATTTGAGATAGATTCGATATCTTAATATAAATTCAAAAAAGACAGCTGTCATAGTATTTGCAATTGACAAAGATATCCTAAATTTTGGACCATGAGGTCAATAATAATATTGTTTGTGGAATATTTTTTTTGTCTTCATTATAATGAAGATGCAGATGCTTCCTAATTTTGGAGTTCATTGAATATGGTATACCACATTCAATGAATACATAGCAGCTTATATGATTTATGGTGTCTTATTCTGAACTATAACTTAAATTTAAATTTATAAACCTTGTTTGCACAAGGAATATTCGAGCCTAAGAAGGAAAAACAAAACATACAAAATGACATCACAACCGTCTATTCAGTCTAGAGCGTCGATCTCACAGGAGGAGCCATTATACACTTCTCCCGATCAAAGAAGTCTGTTACTTAAAGGGAGAGTTGAATTATATAAAGCTAGACAGACACTTCTAATTTGACACATCATGTCATATTCTGTATGTAGAATAATATATAAAAATTTACATTTAAACAACCCATCCGTGAAAAGTTTGATGGCTTTCTAGGCTTAAACTATCATGTTTCTATTATGAAAACAAAGCAACTATCGTCAAGGTTGGTCCTTATATTGTTGGGTCAATATTTTTTTTTCTATCTCGACTTCGCAGTGTTTTGGAATACATAAAAAACCGACAGTACCGGTTGCTAAGATAACCTCTATCATTTATCAACCCTAATTTCGCAGGCGTCGTAGTGTTATGGTCCAAACTTCTCATGTGTTTCTCCCATGAAGGAAAGCCTGTGCCCAGAAATTTGACGTATATGTGCTATTAACGATGAATACCGTTGGTAGCCTTTTGAAACGCATGATTAAAGTAAGAAAAAATAATAACCTTCATTCTGCAGATGTTGGTGTTCGACCCGGCCAAGCGCATCTCGGTGGTGGACGCGTTAGCCCACCCGTACCTAGAAGAGGGCCGGCTCCGCTACCACTCGTGCATGTGCAAGTGTTGCTACAGCGCGCCGCCCGCCGCGCGGCACTACTCGCCGGATCTTGAGCCGGTCGCGCCGCACGCCTTCCACGACGGCTGGGAACGGAAGCTCACCTCGGTACATCAGGTTAAAGGTACGTGCAAGGACCTGAGGGTGGGACGCTCTCAAAGGGATATGTAAAAGATCCACAGAGAGGGGTGTATTGTGAACTCTTATTACCATAAAATAAGAGCCAACATCTAATTCTACTTATAATGAACTCTATTAGCAAGAGGCTAGCTACAAGTACTTTTAGAGAACATGTGAAGGAAGATATAACTATTAACTTTTGATACACCCTTCGTCACTTTAAACCAGACTTGTACTCTACACCGATTCAACAAACAAAATATAACTTACGTCGTTCTAATGAGATCTAAATTACAATGATGTTGCATTTAGTGTCTTATTAGTCATATAATTCAGCTAGAATTATTGTTATTATTTCTTATATTCACACTACTTCTTTATCTGGTCCGCAGAGGAAATCCATAAGTTTATAGCGGAGCAACTGCAAACGTCACGTGTCCCGTTATGTATCAACCCCCAGTCCGCGGCGTTCAAGAGCTTCGCAAGGTAAGGCGCCGCCACCAACAACCGCAACCAACTGCAACCAACCGACACTAGGTGATTTCTTTGCGATACGTAACCTCGAGGTGCGCTTGCGCATAACCTGCTACTAGCTGCTTGTAGAGCGAGCGGATGGAGCGAGATTTTGACAGACATCTACTTATGATATTTGACTCGCTTGGATTAATTTAATAATTCTAAAATAATTATCAGAGCAAATTTAATAATAATATTCTTTGTTTATAAAATTACCCAAAAAATTGTGTTCTTAATAAACTATTAACTACGTCGTGAATGTTTCGGAAGCCCTAGTGTACTGTTACGACAAAATTCAATGTTAATTTTTTAATAGCAGCTTCTCTGTTGCGAAGTATTTTGTAGATTATATTTAAATTTGCAATCATAACAATAAACGCGGCGGTACGTTTGACTTAGAAATTACACTAGAAAACAGGATGCTTTGATGAATATTCATTATTAGTTTTGTGTAATAAAGTCAAGGATCGAGTCATATTCACATTTTATCAAACTGTGTGGTCTACTGTCAGTTTTACAATTGAATTTAATCACGAAATGTGAATTTAATGTATGTTTATGTGTGTCAAAATTTATCGCATATATAAAATAAGTCGGTCGACCGCTAGTACGGCTGAATGTCGCGGTGCGTGCGCAAGCGCAGCTCAACGCTCTGCTCATAAGCGACCACCCAATCTTGAGCCACGCCGTTTTAATCCCCGGCAACCTGCAGACAATGTTGACTCTTATTCAATTCATAATGAAATATATTATTGATTACTCTAAAATAACGATTGACTTCACTTCTGTATACCACTATACACGATGATGCCTCGGGATATTAAATCGAATCTTTAAAATGATGAAAATTATTTTCGATATAACCGAACTATATTGCATACTGGTGAACAGAGATAGTTGCATATGCACAGATCATTAAATCAAGAGTTATTTTAGTATAAACATAAATTAATTAATTTCCCCTCTTTAATTTATGATAATATTGTCTACTTGTTTGTCGAATGAGTGAGAAAGATAATAAATCAGACGAAGCAAACGGACATCACAACTAGGTGTGGCACCGTGCGGTATATGATGTTTAGTGTACGTCAGTGTCACTATGTAAATAATGTACAATCATCGGCGTATGGGCTGACGAGCTCGATCAAGTTATATAATGTGGTGGCAACTTTAGTGTAAATAGTATATTTAAAGAGGCAATATTTTATAGATTGTTGTAAATTTATGTAATAAAAACTCAATCCCGCACACCGTCCATGCATATTTAATTATATATATACATAGAATCAATATATATAATATGAATAAATTTTTTTATATAATTTATTGTATAATGTAATTTCTATTTTCCAAAATGAAAGTTTTAACAACTATAGGTAGCTAGATTTTTCTACCTAAAACTAAAAATTTCAAAATACAAATTCAGAAATGAGAATATAACGTATTTTATTGTATTAAAATTAACAGGTTGTTATCACATTATTAATTCAGTTCGGGTTCAGTAGCTTACCCGCTGTGGCGTGTCTATATGTTTATGTGTCTCATACCTCTGGGCACAAGAAATTAAGAGCTCCGGTGGTCGCAGAAGTAAAGAACCTATGTCGCCTCTCCCTTCCTCTCCCGCCATCAGTAGTTGCTGTAGGATTTTGCCTTCAGTGTATAGTAACTCACGGCACGGCTCTCGCAGAGCCCGATTGTGCATGGGTTTTATTTTTTCGTTATTATCATATTACTTTCCGCGCTTCCGAGCGATAGTTCTGTAAATACGCAAGAGCCGCTGTTTTCAAGCCATATCAACCCTCTTGAAATGGTGGTGTCTTCCACGCTTCACTCACCCGACAGTAGTGTAATAACTTTGTGCTTTTTCTGTGTTTTTGCGACAGCTCTAGAACGGGCTCGGGTTCGAAAGCAAAGGTTTGTTCCCCTTTCAAGACGGCGGCAAAAATACTACTGCTATCGCCCGTGATATTTCTGTGCGCTGCATAGCGCGCCGGCTCCTCCAGTAAGCCTCCTTAGCACGATTTCGCTGTTTTGTCCAGCCGTTTTATCGGCGCTGCTCGTCAAGGCAATTTGTACGTTATTGTTTACCTCTAATAACAGCGTTTTCAGACAAGAAAAAGAAACTTGTTGCAGACTTTTTTTTGTATTTATTTCAACAAATATTTTGCCTTAGCGAGCGGTAGTCGTTTCGTAATTTCAAAAGGGTTGATCGTTAGATAGATTGCTCCGTTTCTATATTCGGTGCGGTTTCAGTGCATGAACGAGTACTCGAAGACCCCTATATTTATTTACGTAATTAAAGACTAAAAGAATATGACAGTGTGGTCTCAAGTTATCCATTTATTTGCTACTAAAACTACAGCTAAGCAAATAATGTCTTAGAAATAAGAATATTTTATTTACTAACCAATTGCATCAATAACGTTAAACATAAATAATAAGCCTGAGGTGTATTTATATCATTAAAATTTTAAATCATACATCTCACTCACAGAATTGCTATTTGGAAAATATCATATTAAAATCATCTTCGTCAAACTTGTGATATTAGAGGTAAAAAAAATAGGAATAGGTTATAAATTGGTTAATACTTTTTTTTACTGAAATTCATAAAGTAGGGATGGTCTCATACAGAGCAGTTTATACTATCTAATATTGTTACCGATGATTTTTTTTGCACTTAATAGACTGTTTTGCAAAGCTGTTTACTATCCAATTAGATTGTTAATCTAATTCTACATGATTATAAAAAATATATAATTTATTTCTATGAGTATTGAATGTAGGGGTCAAATGTTTATCAAGCCCATAGAAGAAGGTCTTGTTCAAGAAGAAATGAATGCGCAACTTTAATCTTTTTTCAAACAGGGTTAAGTTCCATATTGGTATGTTATAATAAGGGGATGGTTCGTAGTGCATGCGTAGATCGTGAGCGAGCTCAGTGCCAAGCACTTGGTTGTGGTGATTTTATGACTATTTTCATTACTAAGTAGCTAAAATGTAGTTTGATTTGTGATGCAGTTTTGCTATACGAGTTCTCTTTTATTATCATAGACGAGATGTTTAATAATTAAAGATTTTATCTTTGAAAAATTTAATGCATGATCAGTTTGTTCCTTGGATTTCATTATCTTTTGAAATTTAACAAGACACCGCGTGGGGCGCAACCGATCAGCGATATTAAAACTCATTATCGCGTACTTCATGACCTAATAAAAGATTTGACATTTGTCGCCTAAGATGCAAAAAGCATTTATTCAAAACTTATCTGAATAAAGCTGTATGGAGGTTATAGTTTCCGAACTTTTGAGAATAACAAAGACTTGAAATCTCTCATTTAAACAGATATTTTTTGTCTCATTCGTGTAACTGTCCAGTTACCAATGTTTTTTGAACAGCCTAGTTAAAATCATTAAATAATCTCTCACTCATTTATCATTCTCCATGAGCAACTACTCCATGTGCAATTTTATTTATATACTACGTTCCGTATTCATATTACTCGATACTGCATCGTTTATTCGATTATAATCGTTTCATTGAGTAAGCGTGTGTACGGAGCAATAACTTAATTTAGAATGATATTAGTAATTTTGATCAACGACAACATATGAAACAGTAGATTTAATATAAGACTGGGATTATATAAAACAATAGTGTTGTAACCTAACGTTGATTTATTTAAACAAGTGTGTTGTTCTCTCACTTCGGAAATTGTACCTCCCATTCAGATGAAATAGTAGATCGGTAGCGCTCCTCGCGGTGCGGGGGCTCGGGTGCTTGTCCGGCGTGGGCGCCCGGGCTGCGGCTGGTCTGACGAGGCGGCTTACAGCTCCACCGTGGCGCACCCTTCCGAGCTGCCACCATCACCGCACCAGTGGGAATGACGCGAGCCCGCGCGCGCCACTGACCGGCGCCGCGCCGCCATCGCCGACACACGATAATCTACTCATCCCGACTGTAGCCGACGCTCTCCGAATATATTCCACGGACTCTGGCAATAGCCGACGAAATCCGACTTTAGACGACGGGCCTCAAAGTTCTTTTTTCTAAACGTCACTCTAAACAAAGTTCTGTACTCTGTACTGTAAATAAAATGTACTCTGCAAACTGAGTGGAAATAAGAGTTCATAAAATACCCCTTGGGGCCTGTTTCATGGAAGTCAAGCTTAAGCACAGGCAACTCATTGAAGATAGCCTCTACACAATTATGAATTCTTAATTCGCTTATGTACCTGAGTGACTTATGTGCTGTGCTCAAAGTTTTTAATACAAGTGAGTTTACATGGTTAAAGCGGTATTTGATTATGTACCGGTGTCGTAATTTACTATCGGTTTCTTTTCAGACATAGTTTTTGTTGTACAAGGAACTATTTATTATACAATGTCGAGAATTATCATGGCTTCATACTTGTATTAAATACTTGTAATACAGGCCCTTGTAAGATTCATCAGTTACTCAATGTTAGTACTTATGACAGAAATATAAGTCTTAGATTTTTAGATTGCGAGTATGTTTTTCGAGATCTAATGAGTAAAAATATAGATTATGAACAAAAGGTTATGAAAATCATGCTCGCACACTGAATAAGCGAGACGGTTATAAAAAAACACAGTCTATCGACTTCTTGTTACGTTGAAAACATTTCTTTATTTATAGACGCACTTTGGTATTTCCATAAAAATATTTTTATAGGTGAAAATACGAAATGATATTTTTCACATCATGTCTATTGTTTCGATTAAAAATTATGTAGTCCAACTTAACAGGAAGTGGAAATATAACAATGTTAAATATGACTGATATTTTTTTAATACGGTTCACTATGCAATGTGTAAATCCTTATAAATTCAGTTTTGGAATTCAATCAACACAAATTAAATAGTTCGGTTATATTTATCAAAAAAGCATCACAATTATCATTACAGACATTTAGTTTAGGTATTCTTAAACGGGTGTTACATAAACCTCAAATTTCTGCCCACGTGCATTTATTTTTAAAGGCATTTCGTCTCTGTCAACTAAATATCACAAGGTTATGGCGTAATGTACATTTTCCTAACCAGATATATTAAATATTTACTATTTTAAAATGCAAAAGGAAAATGTTTGACGAAGATTACTGAATAAACGTATTCGACGCAATTGATACAACATTTCTTTGTTATATTTATATTCTCATAGTGGTGTAGCGGCTGTGTCACTAGTATAGTGGGTTCGGTTTTTACTCATGAAAAGTGCCGCGCGCGCGCGTAAGAGCTGAGCTCTATGGACTTGGCTATTGTGTAATTCGTTCTTTTACACATAGCATGAATCAATGTGAGTTTGATATTCAGTCATTCCCATTTAAGAATGTTTTGTATAACAGCAAAAAAACTAATGAAAACGTTGCGACGCGTGACTATTTTATACAACGAAAAAACAGCCGGTATCGACGGCGAATAGAGACGCATTAGCGACTCTAGTGACGTGAGAATAAGCTTCTCGACACATTGTAAGTAACAAAGCGTAGGTAATTAGATTATTGTTACTTTATCTTTGCGATTCCATGTAATTATAACTTAGGTTTCAATGTGTGCCTGATTGTGTTTGTAGGGACATTACAAGCAATAAAAGTTGCAATATTATTTTGATGCGTATACAAATTCTTGATTTACGTGATTGGACTTACTGAATTTATTTGTTTGTGTTGTGTATGTAGTACAGAGGGTGCGTACAGACGCCGGCTTCGTACTTAAAAAAGATGACAGTTGAGCGCCAACTAGCGAATCTCTCGGCAGTCGTGTGTACGCGCCCTAACGCTCATGTAACATACTATATTGTAAGCTTACTTCTAAACACCATTGTATGTAACATCGACTGAACATTTTTACGTAGCTAGGTTAGATAGTATTAGTATAAAAAACTTACTAATTTACTTCGCAATGATTATAAAGGATTATTCAAAAAATATATATATAAAGTACGAATACTTTTCACATGCTATCACTGCAGTAGTGAGATATTGTATAGCGAAGTGTTGTTAATGTAATGGATTACATGCGTATTTCAAGCATTTAATAGTTTAGTTGTTTGGTGTAAGTAAATTTGGGGTGTGTTAGTTGTGCGTGAGTTATATGAGTAATACTTTGATATTGGCAAGTAATTATATATTACATAATACTATACGTTTCAAAATTGATGTTTTAATTTAAGTTTAAGTAGATTTGATCCTGTATCTCCACGCTACTAATATGTAATAACTATAATAGGAAGACTATGTGTGAGTGTCATGAGACGTCGTAGCCTTAAAACTAGTTCAAAACTATATAAATGATAAAAAGTTTAAAAATTGTAAATAAATAAAAAATAGTATTAATGTTAGTCTCTAGGAAAGTATGGAGTGTAAGCCGTTGTAGTGAAGCCACACAGAGTAGTTTGGACTCATGTATGTGCCGTTGCGTCACGATTCGTGCCGTTCGAAAGACTACGAATAACTTAGTTCTCCAAAGTTTAGTTTAGTTACTTTGTATTGTGTAAATCTAAGTTAGTTTCTTATCGATAAATGTATCTTAGGTAGTAATTAGTAATTTTTAAATTTTGATAACATCACTATACAGTCGAGTATGTATCCTCTAATAGTATATGTTCCCTATAGATTGTCCTAGAATGTTCTAGTAGGTAATGCAACGGCACAAGCAGGAGGTTTTCGATGGTACAAAGGAGGCGAGACTGATCGTGCGTTCCAGACGAATAACCTTGTAAAGAAACACGTCTATACGACTTTGTTATAGTTGCTGTCTTTGTTATCGTTGGAAAACATTATTTAAATCACTAACACTTTGATAATAAAGTGAATGCAACTTTCCCATGGGCATTAGTCCATTGAATATTTCGTAATATTGGGTAAAGTTCGTAATATTTGATATCTTTTGACGTTCTTAATAAAAAATAAAATTTCGAGTAGTAATGATCGGAACAATAACTTGAAAAAAGTCGAATCGAAGTGTATTTTGTAATAGCTTTGCTCATGAATGGACGCGCGGCAGTCCGCGACAGACCCCACCTTGCCTTATCTCAGATAACTGTTACTGTGATCCGTTAGGCATAATTATTGGACTCCGCAACACAAGACAACAGAGCATACAGTTTAAGTCGCTCAGCCGAGTATCGAGAAAATGAACTGTATTGCGAGCGAGGATGAACTGTTTTAATTTTTACACCATTTTATATTTTCATAATTATAACAGTTTTAATAAGCAGTTTGACTTGACTCGGTGACATAAGCTATAATACTATACAGACAGTGCTGTATGACAGTACAAAATAATAACCCTCATTTATTTGATTGATTAGCCACAGAGCTTGTACACGCTATACTATGAAAGAGACAGATATAGATCTTTTATTGCGGATAGGATGTTCATCGTAAACTAAGTTCAGGTAAATTAACTTCATTGAGTACAAATGCACTTAATAAACCAATAAAGAATAGTTCAACGCGGGAGTTATTTCGTACGTACTGTACTGTTTGTATGTATCTGTTGTGACAAAACAAATCACCAGTCCATGTGGCCTGTAAATATAGACAAGTTAGATATACCTTATTTTTTAGACGCTTACGGTATCGCTTACTGAGTAAACTACTCACGTCCTTCGGAATAATTTTAAATTCAATGTATATGTACATAGGGATGTAAGTAGTAATTCGGTTTGGGTGAGGCCGGCCGAAGCATACAATACTAGGTCTGAAACCGTCAAAGATACAATTTTGCACCAACTTTCATATTCATTAAATTCTGTGATAAATAGGATTACCTGGAATATATACTCTATGTGATAATTCTTTTTTCATTGCACGCGGTAATCGTATTGTTCTGATATTATAATGCTGACGGTAATGTCAAGTTTAACATTAAAAAAATAACTTTTTGCTTTTGATCTCCGTCGCTACGATAATTTTTTTTATCTAATGTATGTTGAACGTGATACTGGCAGAATTCGTACAAAGGACGTGAAAATGTTACGCTTTTGGTGTGGTAGACAGTACCCAGCTACCGGCCCGCCCGCGGAGGGGGAGTGCTTGCACGCACTCGGTATTCCTATAACGAGCACGCTTCTTATTTTATGTAATTTGTACGTATTGCGTTTCCAGACTTTCAGAGATCTCGTATTATTTAAGTTTTAAGTACACGACTGTTCAATTTACACACAAGTGATCATTAGTTCTTAGTGTATTCACGATTGTATTTCATTCTAATATACTTATGGCCAGTCAGCCAAGGCTTTTCTTTAATGATAAGTTTGTCACACATTCAAAAGCTTGTGAAGACAATTTCCTCTATTTCTCAATTGTAAATATTATAACGTAAGTTTTAGGTTTCTTTTAAATGACTTATTATCCTCTCTTAGTTTGTGTTCATATATTCACACTGAACTTTAATTTTGTATCGTTAACTACATGATATACATAAAAATGTAAAAAAAAAACAAAAAATGGAGAAAATATTTGTAATTCATGTGAGACTGCGGCGATGTTTTTTATTTTAACACTTATTACCAATTGTATTGTATATAGTAGACATTTTGTGCACTGATAGTCGACTTAAGTTACTCTATTTTAGGTATTAATGAAATGGCTGTATTGATTCTCCATACGCAAAGGCCCATGCACGTTTTGTAAGACGGCGATGATAGCTGGAGGTTCCCTGTGTGTTTATGGGTTTAGTTTAATTTCTTAGTCACTTAACTTTCGGTTTTTGTGATTAGTTCGATGTAAACAGCGCCGAACCGGAAACATACCTAATGTAATTGTAAATATAAATGATATGTGTTTCTCTCGTGTACGGAGTTAGTTGCATTTTACCATTGTTGCGAACTGCCAAAACTTGTAATAGTTTTTTGTAGCATTACCTATGTGTGACGCGACCACATAAACTGAATGTAGAATATTTTGTACATACATTATCAACCTATAATGGCGTTAGAAAATTTCCGTAGTATTTGAATATTAACTAACTTAAAAATAATAACCTGACATGTATTTACAATGAGTTTTTAAGACATTAAATATTCTGTGACGATATTGTTTTATTAAATGAATTGAAATGACAATGTTTTGATATTCTAAACTATTTTATATTTGTAATAAATACTGTATAATTATTAAATATTTGTGCAACACTGTGAATCTGTTCAATTGTGTGTTGTATTGTGAACCTTATGATAATGGAGATACGATTTAAATGGAAAGCTGTTTATGTGGTCGCGTGCGCATAAGGCGCGTGTACGGCGTAGCTGCTGAGACGCGACACTAACAATAAACTACTGCATAATAATTATATGACTTTTATTTAAAATCCGCTTAGATATTTCCACAGGCGCTCACAGAATGGAAATTCTATTGCCTCACATATGTGACTTGTCCGCTGAGCTACGGTTTATAGGGTAGTGTATTAAGTAAAATTAAAATTGTTTTCACCTACTATTTTTAAGACCTAGATTTAGTGGAATTTTCTAAAGGTCTTACCTCTTGTATACTAGGTGATATTGTATATTGATACTATCTGCAGATGGATAAAATATATATTAGAAAATTCAATGGATATAATTTCGTCTCATTGTATAATGAGAAAAAAATCTATTTTTGGTAGGCATGTAGGAGTTGCTTCCTAACACCTACATGTTCTGAAACAAACTATACAAAATGTAAAGCAAAGTGAAATGCGTATTATAATTCGATAAATGAGATTAAACTGGTATAACCAGAACTGATAAGTAGGTACATAATCTAAAATTCAGTAAATCTAATTATCTTAGGAACTAGGATCAGAACTGAACCACTGAACAAGCATGGGACTAAATTTTGAATGATACGCCATGGCTAAGAAAATAAGTCTAAGGCTTCAGTATTTAAATAATAGGCTACTTATTTTTTAATTATTCTTTAATTTTTAAGTAACATAAAATGTACGCTAAATTCCTAATTACTTGCAGAAGCAGGTCGTCAGAGTCGTATCTTTACTCTTATGTGGCAGAAAAGTAGTTAAACACCCATTGATAGTTCTTGTATGAATTTGATGAGATGAGATTCAGTATAGTACTTAAGAAGTTTGAAGATAATTCTTCAATTCGATGAAACGTAGTTTTTCGTAGTTTAGGCGAATTCTGATTTAATTTTATGTAAAATTTTCAATTTCACACTTTTTTACCAAGAAAAGCTTCGCTGATTTTATATTTTATGTACTTAGTGAGAGTTATATATCATCTATCATATCTTGTGTTGTTATTCATTTAGTCTCGGGTTATCATGTGGCGAGGCAGTTTGTTGCGATATTTAGTTGTCTTCATTGTATTTGGTGAGTTGATTTCAACTTATGTAATAGTAAGTAAACGTTGTTAGTTATTTGGAAAGACGTAATTTTATTTAGGTAAGGCTGTGAACTTACTGAATTATAATGGATGAGTTTATATCAACTTATACTTACCAATGGTATGAGTTTGAGATAGTAAATGGCAGACAAAATACAAGAAATGTAAGTATCAGTCAATTCAGTTATTCTTGTTGATAGCAATTTTGCTTACAATACACAAATATTTTCTAGTGTGATGATAAATGAATTACGTAAACATGCAAGTAGCTTAATATCTACACGAAATATCACAATTGTGTTGAAGTTAGGCCGAAATAAAAATGAATGTTTGATACTAAGAACTGTTTGGTACAATCCCTAACAAGTCTCCGCATTACTCAACTGTAGTATCTTACGTTAGACCAGACGAAACCAAGGGACCAATCGGTAGATTTCATAACAGATTGCATTGAATTGGCGTTCAATAAGCGTAAGTTACATATTATATGTACCTTACCAATTATATATTTTTAAATCTTTATTCTTTTGATTGTAATGTTCTAGCTTGGTCTTCAACATACGGAGTACCAGCTAAGCAATACCGCGATGATTACGTGTACAACCCGAGAAATGAGGCATTTTACAAGTTACACATAGAAAGCGTTAATAATGATCAGGCAGTAAAAGTTTGTGAAGTAGAAGGCGCCAGTCTCATGCTGCCCACGGCAATTTATGATACAGTATTCGTCCATGGGCTGCTGAAAGAATACCCTGATATTGGGGAATATGTGTGGATCGGCGACGATGGCCTGATTCATGAGTCAGCTGAGGAAGAACCTATTTGTGAGTTTACGTTAAAGTTTTTTAGTTAAATAAAAAAAAATTAAAAAATGCTTATAGAGCCATATTTTATGAAGTGTTTTTCTTAATTAATGGCTCCGGGATACCGGTATGACGTATCCCTTTGCTCCAAGGCGTTTTAGCGAATAATGGTCACAGATTAGAGAGTATAATGGTAGGACATATTTTTTGTTAATTTTGCCCTCAGCCAGAGGACAAGGGTTCTATAGCCCATACAGCCAAGTCTTATACATATATTAAATAATTCAGTTGACAAAAAAAAAGCACTCACATCAAATAGTTTTCTTAATTTTGATTTTTCTTTAAAATGTTGTTTCTAAAGGATGACAAATAAAATTTATAATATCCAAGTTCACAATGAGTGTTTTTATTTATTTTGAAATATTACATTATATATATATTTATTTATTTAGAATTTTTATTATCTTTACTGTACGTCACACGCCGAAACACAGCAAACAGCTTTACGGCTGAAATAAGGTTTTAGTATTTCCCAGTTTAAACTCTGACGGAACCCAGATGGACTACCACCACCAGAATATTCGATACAAGGTTGCAATTAACACGGGGAGCGGTAACGCAGCTGGCAGGTGATTCACAATTTAAACCCTATTGTGTCTGATTTGGGGGTGCTTGATAGATTAATTTACTACATAATTTTTTTACATAGTTTTCTACTCAATGCGGAACATTGGCGTATGTGAGTTCATATAAGTACGTCAATGTTGCCATATTTTTTTATCATGGTTCTAAACCATGTATACTAAATTAAAAATTATAAATTTTACAGATTCTGATTACGCAAATAACGAAGAACAGGTTGAACGCAAGTGCAGTGTGATTAATCGCAGTGGTCTTATATTGAAACATGACTGTCCGTATACACAATTTCCATTTGTCTGTAAAGTGTTAGCCAAGGACATACCTTACGACCAAAAATGTCAAGTCTATGCCACAGGTGAGAAAGAACATATTTTACTGGAGTTCGGAACGGTATGTCGCGTGCTCTTGAGTCAACCCATGATAGAACCCAGGAATAGTAGAAAACCACAATTTAATAACAATCTCGTAGATGTAAACTGGTAAAAACACATTGATTTCGTCATCATCTACAGACGTCCGTCTCTTCAGTGTTTCTCTCATGTAGGAAGACCCATTGAAGTTTGGGTAATAACACCAAGAAACAACAAAAAATAGATTGAAATTGATTGATTGAAAGATGCTCATCTTTCGCCAGAGTTTTTGTTATCTTAACCAAAGCTTATCCACAACGCTAACGAGCTAATACTAGTTATAAAAAGTAAGGACATGATTTATTAATGTGTTTTTTTAGCAACAATCTCGTAGGTTATGCTCAGTAGGAATGTAAAGTAACTTTAAAAAAATTATTGACTTTTATTATTTAACACTTTATTGTATGTACATGGCAACATCATCAGAAAAGAGTTTTAAATAGTTCTTATTATTGTTGTTAAAGTATAATAATAACCAGCCTCGGTAATATTTTTACGTGTTTTTCCTTTTTACTTAGAATTAGTTTGTATATTTTTCTATATTAAATGGATCGAGCCGAATCGCAATCAGTTTCGCATGGCGAGGTCTCGTAAAATATCTTATATATTTGTTTTTCGCCAGAAACACTAAATATTCAAAATTTTTGGATTAAACTAATTAAAAGATATTTCTCTACTAAACTTAAGCTTTTATTAAAAAAAGGATGCCTATTTAAATATTCTATTGTTAGATTTTCTCGCTGTAATAATCTTTTATAGCATTAGGGACGGGAGTGACCAAGGAGGAGGCAAAAATTATCAAATCGCCTCCTTTATTGATTAAGTTTTGTTTGTTTAAAATGTGCATGGCTCTTTATATGCAGCTATATACTTTGTTCAGCAATAACTCGTAGTTATATTTTTTATATAAAATGTAATTTTCAGCAAATTCCTTTCAGGATACAAATACTATGGGAACGTGAGCAGCTGCTACAAGATCCCCCGTATTGTGTTCACTTGGAACCAGGCATTCGCTGAGTGCCGGTCAGAGGGTGCTCACCTGGTGATACTTAACTCGGAGGCCGAGAGGGCAGCAGTACAGAACCTCATGACGATGACTAAATATCTGGATGAATCACATTCAAAGTACTATTACACAGCCGGCATTAGAGCGACGTCTGATAAGCCTAGAACTTTTAGAACAATATTTAGTAAGTAATGATAATATAAGATTATACATTATAATTATTATAATTAAAATCCTCTTCATTAAACGCCTGTTGGAAAAATATTCGTTTTATAAGTAACGTATTATACGAGATCGTAGAAACGCGTCATACGGGAATACCCCTATAACGCGGAATCAATCTACCGCATTATAGGGGGGATTACTGTATTATCATATTACGATCGTACTTATGTCCATAGAATTGCGACCCCTAGAAGGACAGTTCCATATGTACCGAGCTGTCAAACGTGAAGCTTATTTATTTATCCACATGTGAAGTAATTATTTAGGTTACAACCATATTCGAAATTACTTTTTGAGAACGCTGGTGGGGTAAGGGGCTAAAGGTCCTGGACATGGACAGCGACAATATATTTTTTAAGAAAAGATTTTTACTTTCTTATGTTTTTGATTTCGATTTCGCATCCTATAACGCTAATGTATGATGCCCCGTAGTTTGGTTAAAAACAAATTTCGTAGGATGTAATCTCACTTATGTGTACTTATTATATAAAATCTAAAACTTTTCACGTTGTTGTTCTCGTGCATTTATTGATGGCCTATTACAATTACAGACCAGACTTTGGAGGAGGCAGGTTTCGCTCAGTGGGCAGACACAGAGCCGAACAACTTCAATAACAATGAAAACTGTGGCGGGCTCTACGAGAGCGATGGAAAATACAACGACCAAAACTGCAATGACGTTTATGGATTCATATGCGAGAAAGAGATAAACGTCTACCCCTCTTTCTAGTTAAGCTGCTGTTTCAATAATAATCCGAATAATTTAATATGGTTGATTCGAAAAAAGGTCGATTCGCAGTGATATAAAAATATCTAATAACGAACTTGCTTACCTATCTAATATGATAAAATGTCCAAAAAGAAAAATTATTAAAATTTATTTAATAAAATGTAATAATGTTTCATTAAAAATGTTCATGATAGGAACAAAACTAGTGAGTGTAACAAGGTTTTACATGACCACAGCATAATAACATGTATTACCTACATATATTATATACGTACTGTGTAATATATAGGGGTTATGACTAGATTAGGCAAAGTGTAGGTATGAGTTCAAACACGTTAGTATTTCCTTCTATCTCTGTTTATCGCTTTTGTATTGATTATGGCAAAGATAATTGAACACAACCATTTCGCAAACCAATATCGTTTAGATTTTAATATAATATGGATTAATAATACTTTGTATGAAAAGATCCGCAAGAGAACTTGGGTCGCCGTTGCCGATTAGTTTAAATAATTGTGAGAATGGCATGGCAGTGGACAGCGCACAAGCCAGGAAGACTGATGGTGGGGCGAAGAGATTCTCGGGTGGCGACCGCGTACCGGGAAACGTAGTAAGAACACATTGACGATCTGGTCGCAGGAAGCCATGGATGCGGGCAATGTAAGACCGTATTGGAGATCCTTGGCGGATGGGCTTGTCTTTTATCTGTGGGCGTCACTGCTGATATTATGGTGAAAATAGTTCGTAACGGTTAATGCACTTGACAGATTATTGCGACGTGAAACACGAGCCTAAGGGTGTAGGCCACATACCCTTTTGATTTTTTCATTTTGACACTCGCCTGTTAAAAGTTGTACAACCAAGTGGTATATTTGTAAAATTGACTGGATTTGTCGGAGAAACGTTGATCTACAAAAATTTTTAAGCAAAGCGTTTGATTATCAATTAACGGATAAAGCCCGGGATGTTCATTAATAAAAGAATCATTCTTTTCATTTTAGAACATCTTTTTTTAAAATCTTACAAAAGAATACATTTCGCTATTTTGTAAGAAAATATATTTTTTAATCAACTTTTTAATTTTAAATTCAACATTGTAGAAATAATAACTTTGCAAACATATAATAATAGCATCATTGTAACTTATAATTTTTTTTATTTTATTTTATATGAGTCGAAAAGCAATATTTATCACGCCTTTATTAGGATAGACGTGAGTTATTGTTGATTACTCGCAACTCGTCATACTTTTATATATCTGGATAAAGAAAGTTAATACAATTCTTACAGTTCAACAGTTCTACCCAAATCGGTTTGATTGGAACTGTTAACGGAAAATTGGTAAAAGTGTTACGATATTGACAGATGGGAAGTTTAATTTTAACATAAAATTGTTGAACCACGTTATAATCACGATCAATTTAAACTATTCAAAATCAATCGTGTCTGGATTGTGCAGATTTACAGTTTAATAGCTGGAGACAGACACAAGCCTGACAAATGCCAACTCAAACAGTTCGCTATCTCGACAGCGCTCGTTAGCTACGCGCTTCCGCTGTACTTTGGCTAAATAACAATTTTGTTTGCCTTCTGCTTCGTTATTTCTTCAAGTAGTTCAGTTGAGTACTAGTTCGCTTAACATAACTAGTTAGATAGATAGTGAATTTATTTTTATTTCTTTGTCACATACAGAAATAGTTTATATCTTAACATTTTTAACAATAGATAATTCAACAAAGCGCTAGTATTCTACTAAGAGGGCTTTTTAATGCTGATATTGTGATAAAAAAGTTAAGGCATTAGTTTTTATTTAAAATTTTATGATATATTTGTAGGAGAGATTGCATTTTTTTTATTGAATTCTTTTATAATGCGATTCATTAATTAGATATAGATTATGACGAACTGAACGTTCTGTAGAATGTGAACTTTATGTACTAAAGAAAATAGATGACAAAATGAGAGTTAAATATAGGCTTCGTTGATCAAAATTATTCCGCCTTATATTAAACAGTTAAATAATTATAGGAAGATAAGCAAGAAAATAACTATCTCTCTATTTCCAACAATTTAGGCGAAATTAAAGATTTTCATTAAATACTCAAACGATCCATAAAAATAATTGTCATTTTCCAGCCAGCTTCAATCCACGCTGAACCCATTTATCCCAATTTTATGCTTGTATAATTGGTTGAAATGTCCGTTCGCTATCAAAGTAGCTAATTAACCTTTTTCCTTGTAATATCTCATTTATAATTACAAATTATATGATAACTCCGTACTACGTAAGTACAGCGTGATGAATTTATTAGTTTTGTTTTGTAAATTATAAGATGATGAATTAACTGTTCCAATCATATTTTCCTAATCAAAATGTTAAATTATACATCAATTTAATATCGATTATTTATGGCGCAATATCAGCGATAAGTAGAATGTAGTTCATACATAAATAAAGTAAATAATTCTATTTCTTTTTATTATAATTAACATTAGGGTTATTTTAGACCACAAATATGGATTTCCAACAGCGACAAACAAGATTAATTTAATAATTGTGTAGGTAAATAAAAGTTAAAACACTTTATTTGACTGCTGTAGTATGGATCGCTAGAAATTATAGATTTGTTTAATTTTTTTTGTTCTGAAATTGGTTTATTTGATAATTTTGATGTGATAATTGACAATGTGAATTTTATTAGGGAATTTATGTAAACTATAATACTTTTTTTTACTGATGTTACTCCTTTTTATAAGGCAATAAAGTTTTATCATTTATGTTAATGAAAAAGGATACAGACAGATAAACAGTTCTAATAACCTAAAATTAATATAAAACATTTTAAAGGAAACAGACAATTTTAGAAGGCGCGTATAGACGTTTAAGGTCGAAAATTTAATACATATTTCTTAATGCAAGTGATGTGCCAGCTTTCCTTTATGTTATCATACTGATAGAATGAGATGCGAAACATTTACGTGTGTACTTGAGAATCAGGTCCACTATCAATTTCGCTACTGCTAACCTGCAGGGGCGTGATTAATTTGGGTGTTAACATAGTGTGACAAGTATCTACGTCAAGTCAATACGCAGAACTGATAGTTGGTTGTAATCTCGCCCATATATTACCTCGTCACTAAAGTGTGAACCCAATTTAGTCATAGCGGTTGGCTAGTGCCGTACTGCCAACTGAGATAAATACGTAGATAAAATCGACGCAACAGCACTCTGGTTTAATGGAGATCAAATATATGATTCCTCAATTAATCGTCCATTGCGCCTTATACTGAAGCTATTGTAAAGGCATAAAAATTCAAGGCACTCACACGTTGTCTACTCTAAAAGCCGAGTGTTAGATATAATTATTGTGTGTGTGTGTAATAACAGATATATAGAATACGTATGTGTGTTTAGGCACCTATATTAATGCAGAATATTTAATTTTAAAATTAGTAACAAATAAACCAGTTTAAAGTGAACACGTATTTCAATTAATTAAAGTTCCCACAAACAAAAATTTATCTTATTGCAAAGAACACCGAGAAATAGATTGATGTTGAAACCGATAGAACCGGATAAAGAAAGATATATTAAAACCTTTACAAATCTGAATACTGATAACACGATCCTTAATACTGCAATTGCTTATCTCGCCTTCAAGTTGTAAAATTACGATGTGAAGTCACTATTAATTTATATGATAATTGAAAAGTATGTAAATAAAGTCGCACTGTAAACACAAAGCATTATAAAACTAAACACTGGATGGAAAATAAATATAAAAAGTCTTAAAAAATATTTACAAAAGTGCCTTGAATACAAGAAAAAGAAGTTTAAATTGAGTGAATTATGAACTTTAATTAATTGTGCATTATAATAACTTACTTATTAAATATCGATCCTGCAACAACCGAGATATTTACGGTAATTAGAAATAAAAGAAGTGGTAAAGGATCTTTTTAAAGTATCCACTAATATCTACTATTTGATTGTAAATAGTATTTATGTATGTTTTTTTATTTTGTAACTAACCGAATAAGCTGAAGTCAACAAGAATGTAAACAACTCAATATAAGAAAATATCAAATAACTTATTTCACAGTAGCTATATGATAGAGTACTATAATATGATAACCAGTGATGCTAGTGGAATTACAAAATAAATTGCTATGTTAAGGATAACCGAATGAAATATAAGGTGTCTATTAATAGGAATCAGGATTCGATTTAGGGGTATACTATAAATAAATTAAATTATAAAATGTATATAACTAACAACAATAATACATATGATAGAATGTCTCAGCAGATATTATTATATTATTCTTTAAGATGATAAAATAATGTCTTTGATACTATTTTTAAATAATTGTTTAGTCCCAAGGAAAATGTCTATCTCGCAGAAATTGGTATTGTATAGACATGGAAAACGCGTTAGCATAGTGTTGCCTACTTACTGAGTGAGATATAGGGATATCTGAAAAAGTCTTGTGAGTTGCTTCCGATAAGCAGTAATAATCGCCTAAAGACACCTGCAATATATAGAAGGACTTACTTCATTTCCCTGTTGCTGATATATAGATATTGATATTCTGGGAGAGATATCTTTATGGCTCCCATGCCCTGTAATTGTACTTCCAAAGCAAGTCTATGCATAACCTAGTAATCGTGTGGTATATCGTTAATAGAGTATTAGATTCGATAGGCTATTGACATGTTGAAACTATAAAAATATATATATATTTCAATTTACATAAAAACACTTATTCATAGAGTTGTTTTCTAGTAGTGACTATGATTGCCAGAGAAGCGTTGTGTTTGCAGGCAATCAAGAGGATACATCTTTTAAACTTTGTTTAAATTGTAAAGTATATCTATATATAAGTTAATTAAGTGAACGTTAAGTTTTATAAGTATTTAAGTAAAATCTATGTACTTTCTGCTTGTGCAGTCACAAATTTAATTTAACTACAGTATATTAGATACTTTCCATAAACAACAAATAAAGGAATATGCCAGATACTGTAAGTAAATACGCTTTAGGGTGATGAAGATGTAATTTTAAAATATAATATCTCCATCTTTGAAGACAAGACACTATTCCCAACTACCCGGATATTGTCTCGACGGCAAGGGTAATAAATGTTGGATAAACTGTAAGTGATAAAGGCGCCATTTTCTTATATCAGTCCCGAGAGTTGCGTATGTCATGTTAGGCAACAGGCGGGTATTAAAAATTAAGTAAGGTCATCATAAAAACTGAAAAAAAACCCCATGTGACTTTAAAAATCCTTTTAGTAAAGCCAAATGTAATGTAATTTATTGTGTTATAAAAATAGAGGGGTTTGACTCCTATGACGGTAGCTAATCGCTTCTTTCTTCTTCTTGGGTTATTGGAGCTCTCCTTAAGGATTCCGCCAGTATGGAGTTTTCCGCTAAGAACTCTTTTTTATTAACTTTGCTTACTCAAAATTGTGTCATGAATGCACAATGTGACTAAAATTAAAAAACTATGTAACTGTCGACTTAATACATTATCTCTGCCTAATGATTCTTATAATGTCGGCGACGGTTGCAAAGTGTCTAAAGGGTACGTGAACAAGTTGGCTAACACCAAACTTAAAATAACTAAAAGCTTGTAAAAAGTGTATTTATAATAATAAAATCTGAGAAATTTCTTGCTTGCTTTTGCTTTTACTCCACAGCTAAAGTATTTGTTGAATCGGTTTATACCTTTTCATAATTTTTACTAATACCCAGAAGCGGATATGTTACTCATTTCATCTTGTCAAAATTGTTAGGCTATCGGCTATAAATTACCTGAAGAAGATTCAGAGAAAAATTGTAAAAATACGATAAGTTCAATAATAATATATACTAAAGTGAAAATATAATTGTAAACCTTAATGGTCTAGATATTTGATGTAACCTGTCGTGTTGTCGATAACAAACCTTGTCCTTGACATTGTTAGTAAACGAGGTACCTCTATTTTTGGACATTAATCACTGCATTGATTTTATTAAAATATTAGTCACACGCGAAGGCTTCTTCCATATTTTTGGTTGTGTGTTGTTGTGGGTTAGTGTCTGAAAGCGGTTGCTCTAACAACTTGGATCTGCGGCTTAACGTCCCTTCCAAAGTACGAAGGAGTAATTTTGATTTACCCATCCAACCAAAAGCACTCTAATCACTACTCCAATGGTTCTTTTTAATTGAGTGGTGAAGTCCATTTAATTAAGAGTATTTGATATTGATTGATAACAGGTAGGTAATATACATATACCCTCTTTCTGAACACAGCGATTCCATCGTGCGAAAACATTAGGATGTCAATTGTTAATTATAGGTTGCCAGTGCTATTAGTCGTGAATATTATAAGGCCCGTATTATAGAACGATTCTCAGTGTTGAATCTAGTTTTAAGAGTAGTTTTAATACGAGATTTAATTTTTGAACGGTTCTTGATACGACATCCGTTGATCAACACTCAGCTGAGTAATTGCTTATTCCAGAAGGACATAAGAGTGGCACTGGTTCCTTAACACGTTAAAGACCGCATAACGTTAAGGCCCGCGTGCTCACGGGTGGGCACACATGTTTTACATGGGGACCGCTTGTACACCGGTGGGTATGATTTAAATTCAATTTATAATCACATGTGGGCACTTTAATTGAAATAAATCCAGGGGATTACATAATATATACCTCAAATTATTGTACGCTAAAAACATATTTAAAAAATAATATACTGTGAGAAATAAGATTTTTCAATGCGGTCTTCGCTTGTAATCGTTTTATTCACTACTTAACGTGTTAAGTAGTGAATAAAACGATTACAACAGTATTCCGACTTACATTGACAAAGTGAACACGAGATAAAATAAAAAGTTTGATAAAGAATAAAACTTATCAAGGGAATGCTAACTGGCTATCAGTTCAAGTTCAATTGGCGGCGAAGAGAAAGGCGTGATTTCTTGCTCCGATTACAATGACCCCTTGTCGACTGAACCCGACGGTAAATCTTACACTCCCGTTGCCTGTTAAGCACCGTTTTATTTATACTTACTAAGGTTTCTCGAGCCTCTTAGATATGCATGAGATGTAGTCAAAATTTAGATGTGGTTAAAAGGTCTAACTGAGAAAAAATGTGATAAAAGGAAAAATTTACCGGAGTTGTATCTATTCTTCAATTAGACGTTAAGACAGCAGTTATATTTCTTTCTACAGATGTGACGTCATTGGCAGTGTAAGTAAGTAAAACTTTAACAACGATAGACATTTTTGACATTTTAAACATTATTGACTTTTGTGCCAGCAGTTGTCGTCTACTTAGGTTTTTTTGCTGTTTGCCGTTATATCTGTTATACACCTTCATATTAAAGTCATCGGTTTCTATTACTAGTTTTGTCACTTTATATCTAGAATGGTTAGGTGATTAGATTGTGATGATTAACGATACAGAATATTCTTAAGAACAACACGATCACTGATGTGTGTGTTCACACAGAACTGAAGCTTGGTAACAAAAATAAAATTGCAGTTAAATGTAGTATTGTACAGTTTGCATAACGGAAATCATCAAAAGACTAAGACTAAGTAAGTCAACTAAGTAACTTAAAATTTAAAAAATCAATTAGCAACTGATAGATCTAGATTTGATTTGAATTTTATCATTAACTAGCTGACCCGGTAAATTTTGTTCGACCCAAATATAACCTGTCATCAACGCCATCTATCAAATGTGATCTGAATCAACAGTCAATTAGCACGTCAGTTAGCCGATTTTCCATACAATTTTCAATTTTAGTAGTTCAGTGTTTTCCCAGTTATTTTTATTTTTAAAACATCCTGTAGTGAAAGCGCACAAAATATAAGCGAAATTATTCAAATAACTGAGCTTTGAGATTTAGCGAGACTTATGAACAGGTATATATTTTTATATATAAGAAGAAGAAGATGAGCTAAAAAAAAGTTATAATCAAACTAAAAATCATCATCGTGAAATGATCAATAAATAAAAAACCTAATAATAAAAAACCTAATTATTCCCTTTGATTTCACAAATATCTCGGTACATATTACATATAAAGATCACGTCTCATAGTGTTTGTATCGAACTTCTCTGAAACAGCTTGATCGTTTATTATGATATTTTTGTACATTTTTGCTAGATCTGAGAATATATCGTAGGCTATATTTTCATCCGACAAAAAGTTTGGAGAGAACCACCGTTTCAATTTTTTTTTAGAAATAATTTATATGGTAAAACAGCCAGCTAGTGCTTTTGTATTTAATAATGTAGCAGGTACAAGAAAGAATGTGCAACTGCTTGCTAAAGCCCAACCAACTAAAAGTATTATTTCATTTATTCATGAAACGCCATTAAATTAGTATCAAAAGAAAATTTATTTTTTTTGATAAGAAATTTTATTCACTGCAGATTTGGACACGAATACCAACGAACTTCCCAATATTAAAGTAGAATGTTTCTGTCTGGATTTATAGCATCGGGCCATTAAATCTGCAACGTTTTAGCAAATTAATTAAGTCTCAAGTTATCCGAGGCTGAAGCCCCAAGACAGATTGCCTTGCTGTGTGTTCGCATCTCTCATAATGTTTAGTCACATTGCTACGAGCAACGAATATTATTTACTATTTTATTTTACTTACACTTACGTCGATTTACAGCCATTCTTAAAAAGTATACGAGCTTGTGTTAATGTAAAAAAAGAGAAAAACCTTTAGAATGAGCAAAATTACAGGTACCTACACATAATGATATATTTAAGATCTTAACTTTTTTATGCCAATCATTAGCATTTACACAAAAAAATGAAATGATTGTTTGAGTTGTACATAAACCTTTGTGGATTTTCCCGTACACCGTTCTAAATGTTAGGTAGCTCAATATTTAACGCAAGAACATTTTATTGTAAGTATTTTTAAAGCAAGAACAGTTCGGACGTAGGTAGTTCAGTCACTAAATCTGCGGCAAACTCGTCCTAGTCTTGTAGTCAATAATCACTATACAGGAGCTTTTTTTACGATTTATTATAGTCCTTAAAATATACGTAAGTTTGAATGTGAAACCCGAAGATGGAATTGGGCGTAAAGGACGACTTGATGGAATTTTTTATCTGTCATTAGACATAAATATTGCAATATAAGGCAAAATTATACTTAAAACTGACGAAATGTGTTTGAGTAGGTAATTAGAAGGCCCGTCTATATTTATGGTAAGGGATTACCATCGCAGTCTTATTTTTACAAAGATAGCTCATTTTTGCTTTCTGTGTAATAGTGGGACTGTAGAACTAAATCTGCGCGTAGGTAGATAAATCCATTATACAATTTTGTTATTTAAAGTAATTACAATGAATGTTATACAAGGAAGAGACAAAACAATTATTTATAAAACTTGTTTAGCATTTACTAGTTTTATAAATATAACTTTATATATACAACCTTTTTATACTAACTTCTGACGTACAGAAAATATACTTTATTTTTGAGTCTGCAATGTTACGTGCTGGATATTTTTGAATTATTCAGTCCATAAACTGACCCGACAACGTAGGAACACGCAAAAATCCCAAACGAAACATAAACTGCTAACCAAGAGGAAATAGACAAAATAAAAAATCGAAATATGATGAGATATTCAAATGTTACGTTAGTTCGGCGAACAACATTAGGGAAATCGGCCTCGAGGGAATACTAGTCAGATCTATCTCGGTGCTGCGGAATCTAGCAGGAGGTTGGCTTGTTGGTTCAATACGGATATTTGCATCGAAATAGTTGGCATCTACTCGATGTTTATCGATTGTTACTGTATTGTTCAGAACTCTTTTACTCGTTTACCGAAGCTCAGAACTCTTTCAATTCAAACCCATTTCTAAGGTTAAGATTTAGTATTAATTTTAATGCAATTCAAAGAAATACAAAAACACGAAATGAATTTTCAGTAAGAAGCATTTTAGGTATATAATAGTGTGTATACAGTAAATACTAATATAAAAATTTATACGAAAGACATATAAGATTTCCCTTAAGTTCTTATAGCTTCTCTCAAAACAAAGGTTAGGTTACATTCAAACGTTAACAATGAACATTTATATGTAAAACTGGATCCAGAATCAAGTCCTGTATTGTAACGGCCTCTATTTAGGGTGCTTTAGGATAGTTTTGATATCTATAGCAGATTTTTTATTTGTTATTTTCTTCCATAGCATAGACAAGCGTTCAGTATTTTGTTTTTTTCTGATTTTAAATGTGTTGACACTCAGACTTCCAGTTACGCGCGGGTGGTGGGGGTTCATCGCGACGTAGTGAGAGCCAGGCGCTAGTATAAAAGCTGCGGGCGGCTGCGACCCGCTCTCTTGGACCTTCTGTATCATCATTATCATCGTCACAATATTGTGATTTATCTTGAGACATTATAAGACGCAGTATAAGACGCAGACGCATTATAAGTTTTATCATGTTATACGTAGACAACTTCCCTCAAGTACTTTATCTTGAATCCTGTCCATCCTAAGGTTACCTGGAAGAGATCGCTTTTAGCGATAAGGTCGCCCTTTGTACAAAATTAGTTAAAAGTTTTTTTTGTGTGTTTCCCTTTTTGAATTGGCTGATGTACAATAAAGATATATTATATTCTATTCTATAGAACCAGAAACATACAGTCCATTATTTCTAGATACGTCCTCATAGGACCCCATAGGCCCCCATAAGATGTGTGTCAATTGGTATGTAACACACCAGTGTTCTTAAGATCTATTTCGCTTTGATATCTTTCACGAGAAATTGCAATAATAGATTTATTTTTTAGTACAAAAATTCTATATTGCATGTACATGAGACATTAACTTTAAATGTTAAAATGCTAAAGTTTATTTTAAAATCTTATTGGTTGTCATGTTATTGAAGATGAATAACCCATAAGTCAAAACGTATTACGCAAAGGTATCGAGTATTAGGTACAAGTAAAAATATATAAAAATGTATGAGCTTGTATAATCATTCCTGCATCAAAAAGTATGTGATCGAATGTATTATATTTAACGCGTTATCGGTAAATAAGAAAGAAATGGTAGGTATCATGAGGGTCTAAGCAATGGCTTATATTTTGATTACATAAATATGCTACTATCTTCATGGTTAATCATGGACTGATTCAAATTTATGAATTTCTCATTAAAGCCTTGAATACAGTTTCACTACTATGTTTCCTAGAAGTATAAATGTACATTTTCACATAATTATAATTAGAAAGTGTATTTTAAATACACACATATTGCAAGCTATTGTTCTTTGGTTCTCCAAATTATGTAGTTAAGAGTTTGTCAGAGTTCATTTATTTATTTACAAAGTCCTCACAAAAAAACGAAATAAGAAGTTATTCCCCTCGTTCGCGTCTCTCATTTTGTATAGAACTTTTAGGGCGTTTTGAAATTTATCAATAACTTTAATTCTTATTAAAATTGAATCTAATAAAATATTGATTGATTCGAATATCGATTAAAAAAGTTAATGTTACATTAGTAACTGTTTCAATAAGTTCAGTTCTGTCTGTTTCAATACGAATAAATCCATAGACATGGTTTTTGCAATTTTAGCACCGGTTTCTTAAGAGCGATTTCTGTGTGAATCGAACTCTAACTTTTCTCACAATAACGAACGACGTTGACAGCCTTCTTAGACTCTATAAAATTATGCATTCATCGGTAACAGCGGGACGGACTGCCTGGAAATGGGACAGTCTTGTTCAAGTTGGAACATGGTTAAGAGAGGTATTTCTCAAGTGGGTGTCTGTATTCATTTCTAAACCTTTTTATGTCATATGTAAACCTATAGTATTATGAATATATATTTTTCCTTCCATTTTTTTACATTTTTGAGATATTGCCTAATTGCACGCGAGCACCATGCGTGTTTTAAAATAACATGCGAAAGGTGAGTATCGGAGGAGATAATCTATGAACTTTCGTCTTGAAATTTGGAGTCAAAACACAACAGTTATCTTAATAGGATCTTGTGTGCTTCCCTTATCCTATGTCTGCCCTCCTGGAATACTTCTAAGTCATTACAGAGTACAATTGGAGTACCTACTTATGTCTTCAGGAGTGGGGTAGCCCATACCAAAGAGACCCATGATTTTGCAGGAGCATCGAAGTTACACAGGATGTTCAGTGTGCCCTGCACAGAGGCGATTCCACTAACATAATTTTAAATAGCAATTTGTGCTACAGTGGTTAGTAATAGCGCCACTTTAGCCACGTACGTTATACGTTGTAAGTTTCAAATCGCCTTCTTAGGGTTTCAAATGGATACATGAATCTTTTGGACTGTGCGAGAGAAGCAATCTCATTCCATTCATCTAAATGCTTCCTCTCCGCATACTTCCTGAAAGCCATTCGCACCGTACTGAATGAGATCCCAACGTAGGGTTCGGATCCAATAACATACTCCCTTGAAAGCTTATTTGCTTTCAATGTAATCAACTCTTTGCTAGTCTTCAACACAGCTTGGCTGTCCCTGAGGATATAGATAGTTTAGTTTTGATAATCCTATCCACATTCTTCTGCGCACAGGAAATGATTGACCTACGTTAAGTAGATGTGATAGTTTACCAACGTCGGATCTCACTCTAGGAACTCTGTACCTTTATTAACGACTTTCGGAAACCAATTAAAAGCAACACGTATTATGGAATACGTGTTACTTTTAATTGCATCACGTAAATCGTATCCGTGACTAACGTAACACGTGATTAAAATGCTGGTCTGTATAAGTGTGAATGAATAAATTTAAAAAATCACACGGCCATAGAAGTAACTTTCTACTAAGATATATTATTTGAATGCAATCGTGTTAGGTGATATTTAGCACTAGGATCAGAAATCCAACCAACGTTTCATCAGACAAATATCGTATTCATAAATCTCGAGAGATGTGTGCACTAATATTTTGAATCAGCTGCGTTACCGTGTCACATTAGCACCCCGGTCACGTTGTGCGCTCGCCACAACGTGACACTGGCTGACGCATATACGTATTTATAGCGTGACATTTGCCGTCACGACCTTTTGTAGGATGAAACTAATTTCGATGTTGATACTTTCTGTAATTATCGAGTAGAATCTGTATAGGGTTGTAGCAGACTTATTTTACTAAACATTAGCTTTGAGTGTCTCGTAGTAATATTCATCTCTATCTGTTTGAAGAAAAAAGAAAGCGATATATAATTACGTCTGTACGTCTGTACTGTAACTGTTGGTAAAACTAGACAAAAGTGATTCATATAAGAATATAACCCTGTGTTTATCAACCAAAGCAAATGAAATACTTGTCTAGTTTTTAGAATAAAGCATCTACTTTTTTACATTTTCCTTTATACATTTTCCTGAGGTCACCTACGGTGTTGTACCATTAAGAGTGTTCTACCACTTATACAACAACGGGGTATTTAATGAGGTATCGTTTGATATTATGCCCATGACCTTTTTTACCATTGCACAGCTTGCCCTCGCTTCCGGTAAGGGTTTGATGATCGAGTGGTCAGTACTACTAAGCCAGCGTTTCTGATCTAATCTCGGAGAGGAGATATTTGTATGATTAGTACGAATATTTGTTCACGAGACACGGATATTTATTTGGTATATTTGTGATATTTATATGCATTATACTATTTATATTTCTACTTTATCTGGTATCCATAACACAAGATCTTAATGATGATTAATTAATTTGAGCTAGCTAGGATATATTTGAGTCAGAAATATTTTTATTATTATTCACTGCAGATTTAAACATTCACAGTGCCGTGTAAAGGAAGGGACACATATTGATGAGATTTAAAAAACCAATTTAATACAAAAACTACAACCAAAGCTAATATTAAATTTCAAAACACGAAAAAAGACGATATCAACTCAAGACTACATATTAAGAAGTAGGTTATTAGAGCGCTTAGAGATGTCCTTGACTTCATGTATTAATGAACCGGACCGAAATGAAACATGTAACACATAATAGATAGCCTAGAATTTTTTAAAATCACATGCTAACCCTAATTGATATAGACACAAGACAGTTTTTGAATACTTCCCATGCTTCTCCCATGTAAGAAGCTGACGATGACCAACTCGCTTTACTGCAAAATAAATGTTGACTCCAATAAGTAAGAAATAGAATTTCAAATTACACTTCTTCATAAAACTGTGGTCTTCGTTTCTTGTTTGGGTCGCTTTGGGTCCTGCTCACGTATTGTACAACATGACAGTGGCTCAAAATCCTTTATAATGTCCGGACAGTAATGCATCATTCCTGACTTGCGGCGCACAAGCGAAGTGCTTTTTGACTTGAAACCGGATAAAGAAGCTTGAAGTTAATGATGTGGATAAAAGCGAAAGTTGGCTTTACAATGCGTCCTCGCAGGTTATGTGGAATAAATGTCACTAACACAACACTTGGAAGGAACTTTGAAAATGAGACATTAATCTCTTTGCACGAGTTTCCGAGTTAACGACGCCGTGGCTGATCAGTCAAGGTAAATTGTTCCGCCAATCACGTCAGAGGGTGCAAAAGTTGCACGTTACGTAACCATAGCGACAAAATACGAGTGCGCTCTTGATTCACCAATAATATTTTTCCAGGTACAATGAATAAATTTTCTGACTTCTCAAAAATCTGATTGTTTTGTGCACCATAAAAATACTCTGGATAATTAACACAAAAATAAAATGAAGGATGTATCTTTCAGCATGGAACAGTTACTAACGTCTGACCAGCGAAACATGATACTGACCATAGACTAGAAATTAAGCAATTTATTCTAGATTACTGTGCTTAAATATGCTTTTATTTATTGAACCCGTAATAATATATAACTAATTTGTCATTTTCCTAGTCCATTGTCCGTATTATGTTTCGTTGGCCAGACTATAACAAGGCCTCGGCTAGTAATTAATTATAATCAAGAGCCAATTTACGTTCAGCTGCGACATAATACATGCCAATTGTCAAATGTGGGTTGGTGGATGAAAGCGGTTCGCGTAACAACCGACGCCAGCTAGCGAGAGTGTCTTACTTAGCACTAAGTTTACCGCTACCCTAGTGGGTTGGTCAAATTTCGAGTGGAAAAGACCATGTCAATCTTTCTCCCTATTATCATTCCGCCTTGCGGCCTGTTGACGAACCGCCGTATGTCAGGTTAATTCTTGTTTTGCCTATCATTGGATGATCTCTTTTGTAAGATTGCCTTCATCCGCTTAATTATTGTTTATCTTGTCTTTAATTAATTAATAAATATGTCGTGATTGTAGTAACCGTTTGTACCACAATAATTGTTCTTCTACTTAAACTTAGTTACATACGTATTAGTTGGGGATGGTCTGGTGAACTGCTTCGGCAGAACTCAGGTTATACCCGCGAAGGGCAGCGGAATGTTACTTAGTGTCTTTATGATCAGGCGCTTACCGAGCACCAAATAATTAGCCAGTGATGGATTTGTCCATAAATGAATTCCACTCAATAAAGGTACCTACTCGTGTTTTAGTTTCATTAAAACACGAGTATGTACTGACTATAAACAATATTTCGTTTCGCGGAGAACGAAGAAGAAAAAGATGTTTCACATGTCGAATGAATATTACTGGTGGAAAAATGCTGGGTGACAAGTGGCACACAAAAATTAAAAAATGACTCTTCTAACAACGTATTAGGGTATACAAAATAAAGTGTTTTGTTTGAACTGTAGATTGTATGTACATTATGTTTTTGACAAGTTGAGATAATTTTATGACATAACTATAAAAGTGATCAAATACCGAGTAAGAATCCTAGAACTCCCTTGTAGTATTGAATAGGTATATATTATGATTCCGCAAGGCTAAGAACGTACCCTCTAAGCTTTGTGATACAAAATCATAATGTTCACTTGAAAAGGAATAAAAATGTAAAATAATAAAAGATCACAGCTGGCTTACTCTAGAGAAATCATGAACAGAACAAAAATAAGGTATTGCAAATAACTGGCTAAGAGTGTGTCGGTTACAGAAATAACTAAGGTTCGGTCAAAACAAACGTGGTATAAGTCCACTTTAAATTTTCCGATAGATTCCAAACTGTTCTGAGAATAAGACATTATCTTTACAGACTTATTTAATAATTATATTCTTAAATTCACAGATATTATTAATTAATTTATTTATTCTTCATTGCAAGAAAGCACAATTGGCACATTTATCGAGATGATGCCAAAAGAAAAACTATTAAATATTGTTTTAATTATATTATTACAAATAAACATTCATAAATATGTAATCATGACCATCATGACCTAAGAAAAAATATATTCGTGTTTATCTCGAGAAAATAGGAAACCTGTACCTGTGTGTACATAAAAATATGTAACGTTGGCTTAAATATTGCGTTCCTAATTTTTAGTACCGCGAAATATTCCCAGGCGCCTCAGGAAAGATTAATATTGTATGCGTTAAAAGCAAAAATTTTTCCGTTTTTTATTTTCACAAATCTAGTTATATTTAGCCAAATTAAGTTGTGAAATATGAACATAGAAAAATAGAATCATGAAAAAACTGCTATGAATTAGTTCATTTTGTGAACGGGACCCCACATATAAAGTAATGTAAAAAACGACGAAAACGTTCAGCTGACAATAGTAGAAAATTCCCGACGAAGCCTCCACGTGATCGCAAATGTATTTCACTCACGATCTCGTTCACGTTAATTTAGAGATTCGAGAAATTTCTAAAATAAAGCGAAGCAGAGGAAAAGACTTGGAAATACTTGTACAGGTTTTCAATACTTTGACAGGAGTCAATCCGAAATTTGTGTTATAGAATTGATGATTTGCATTTCATAAAAATTTATTTTGTAAACGGCATGGTAACTTTCGCAATCAAGGTGGTCCTTTTTTGAGATCTTTTAATTATTGATTATCTAGGAGCTGGTTTGAGCTCTTTGGTTTTAATTACAAAAACAAAACATCTTTCATAGGTTCCTGGAAGAGTCAATCAATATTTGTTATTTCAAGTTCATCTGTTTTTCGTTAGGCACGTTAAGCCTTTAACCATGTCACGACAACAGATTTGTATATGGGCGGTTGATTATAATGTTGAAGAACAGATCTTATTTAAATAAAAATTAGGTACATAAGTAATATGAAAAATGGTAGTATTAAACTTTGTAATAAAATAATAAAGTAAAAACTTTTTAGTTTTTTATGATGTTCTATGAGGTTGTCTGTGGTTTTTCCGTGATTGTCAAAACAAAATTTATATTTTGTACAATAATACAATAAAATCGTTTAAATATATTTCTTTGTTATTCTACTAACAAAGGTGAATGTATTTTATAGTGTCTTGTGACTTGTGACTGTTTCCACCTCAACCCTGTTATACGGCTTATTAAAAATTCAAAGATATGTGAATAGATTCATTTTATTAATTGAGTATAATTTTACACCGTAATATATAAAGAAACACACCATATACACACTACATATTTGTTAATGATGTATATATTATTTTATTTTACGGGTACGGGTGATAATCTTTATCGTGAGACTCTTATTTGGCTTAAGTGTAGTAACTTTGTATGTAAATATTGGTATATGTAAAAAAGTTATGGAGTTTCTTATTAAATAAATAAACCTCACGTTTATTCTATCAAAATTTGTAGAGACTCGTTTAGTTGTCGCTCAGTCAAAGCGTTCCATACTACCACACGAATTCTCTTTCATAAAAGATATCAGAAAATATTCTTTTTTAGAAAGATTTCTTAAAAGAGGTATGTAAACTACTTTTTGGGACGGCAAGGTGGAGGTATGTCGGTAGTCTAGGGCAGTACGTCGCATGTTCAGCATGCACTCTTCACATATGGACTCTTCCTACTGCTTATTAGGCAGTGTCGATTCATTGTTCTTACTTTTTTTTAAAGTTCAACCTGATTTCAATAAGTTATTTAAAAAAATGTAATAAAAATAATAAACTTACTAACTTTGGATTACTAAGGTGCTTCGTAAAAATAAATAATCCAAATCGGCAGTAAATTACGGAGATCTGAACATGAAAAAAACATACAATGTTGCCTTTATATACTATTTTCAAATCTATTAAAAAGGCTATCCTTTTGCTAGGGAATTGTATTAAAAGAAACTCCAAACGGTGGTGGTTGGGAACTCAAAGTATGTGTAGGTACCAAAAGTATTTCAGTTGCTGCTTTTAAGAAAACTTCCTTAAAAAATGTCAAATAAACACGGTTGTTTTAATTAAAACTTCTTTATTATTCACTAACTAATGCACGCGTACCAAAAGTACTAGGTATTCATGAAACAAAAGAGTTCTTTTTCGTTTTCACATCACGTACTCTTACGTAGTGTCCGAGGAACAGTCTCCGTAAATGAAAAATTGTTATTCAAGTTTCAAATGACCAACGCCTGCTTTGAATTTATGAGAACTGGGTTCACGTGGCGCTTTTCAATTTGTTGTAAGTAGTATTTTATTTTGTTAGAGAAATAATAGTTTTAATGGTAAGATGATTATCTAATACAGTATTTTTGGAATTCTCTGCAACATTGTAAGATACCTACAGATACAATGTCTATAAGACTCTGTCCATAATCAAGCTATGTGGTAAAATTGATTCTGTTTTATACTAGGAACTCAGGTCAAGAGTAAATGGCTGGTCAGGCCAGGTAGGTAATGATTGTGCAAAGCTGCGTTCACCCATATCTTAAGCGTCCAGCTGGAAGGCTTCTTAAGTAGCATCGATGGTATCTAAATGATCAGTGAATCCATAAAGGAGTTGGAATGACTTGTTACACGTCAACGTCAGTGTCACTCCCTCTGATGAAGAACAAGGGTGACACATTTGTTACATGAAGGGAAAGGCTAAGGAAAGTGGAGGTGTTTAGACAAATTAACTTAAATAACGAAATAATAATTAGGTAAATCAAACTACTATCATCAGCAGCCTATATAAAGCTAATGGGCACAGGCCTACCTACATGGGAGGGACACATGAAGAGTTTAGGCCATAAAACCGTCAATCTTGCCCAATGGCAATTAGAGGCTGAAAGTGGATCCCGTAACAAACAGGACCAACGGCTTGGCATACTTTCTGAAGCACACAGGAGCTTGAATTAGAAATTTAATTGATTTGATTTCATCCAGCCATTACGCCAATGAGCTTCTCAAACTAATTAATGTGAAGAGTGTAAACCAAATGCTCCTTCCATTTCCACCTACCAAATCCTGTAGTCATACATTGGTATCCACTCCAGGCCTTTCTCATGTACAGTGTCCGAATTATAATCTCACGGTAAACATTACACTCGTCATCGAAGTTCAAAAAAGGGGTAAACAGCTCTAAGTGTTCTAAACATGCCGTGCACAAGATTGTTGGTGCTGTGATATAAAAATTGAGTGTTTTTTGATATTAAACTATCGTGAAAGTGCTGGATCAACTTAAAGAAACAAATGTGCCGATTACGTAACTGAAAGTGGGTAAATCAGTAATTTATCCTCTTTGTCCTTCTACATATAACATAAGTAACATAGTATCACAGTAACGTAATCCAAACCAAAGATATATAAAATATTCATTTTATTATAACAATAGGCTACCGACAGTATCAATATCCGGTGTAATATTGCCAAGATGTGACGTGCGATCATTTGGCCAATATTATTGTAATAAGTTGTTTTTAATGAAATAACGGCGATATAATATTTGCCCGGATTTTTCTTTTTTTAAATATACTCGTATAATTACGGTGTATAAAGATATACATTTTTTTATATATATAAAGCTCAGCAAATGACTCGACACCACCTGATGATAAGCAGTAGAAGAGTCCATGTGTGAAGATAACTAGTGAAGGATACGACATACTGCTCATGTTGTAAGAAGGGGGGAATACGTTGGATAGGGAATATAATATTTATTGACCACGTTAACGTTCATTTGTTGACAATGCGAAGTCCACTCTGTTACCACCTGTCGATAACCAAAGGACATAAAAAGACGAGGTATTCGTACAGTCATTAGTAATTCTTTGAACAAATTGACAAAGCTTGGTCAGAGAAGAACTGGCAAAAAATTATCATGTTAAAATCTCTTTCCATACTTTACACAATGTTGTCAGTTTGAAAAATGCCGAATTTCCAAGCAGATGAACAAACTATTAATAAGAAAAGAAATGATTTTCCTTTTGGTGTAGAACATTTTCCATCAATACAATTTATGATCTTACGTATGGGTACATACGGTTGGGTATATATTAATTGTTTTGTTTAGTAGGATAAGTAAAATGTAGACCTTATTCCGTTATATTTAAACTCATTTTGGCTTCATATTCGACTTCAATAATCAATGTTGGCTTTACTTTTATTAACTCATGCACGTAATTTGTTATTTCCGTAAAAAACTTTTTTAAAAAGTGTCTTTTTTATGACTACATATTTTATTTTAACAGAAGACGTTGCATTTTAAATTATATGTAAATGAATGTTGAGGGAACTTCCAAATGTATAGTTGACGTCTATTTAAAGTGTCACTGCGAGAAACTCACGTAAAACAAAATAGGTGGACCCGATGAAAGTTTGTAACTTTAATAAGTTACTTACAGCCTTGTAGAGAATAACTTATTAAATAACTTAGTAATTTTGTTTCATTTAATTAGAATTGTGGCTATTTTGAAACGTTAACCTACTAGGTATTTGCTACTGTAATGCTGTGGTTCAATATTCTATCTACAGATTTTTTTAATGATGAGGTGTTGAATTTTGTTATATTACAAGCTAAGTAATGATGCGGGCTATGCTCGGAGTCTCCATGGGTGATCGAATCAGAAATGATGCGATGCGCAAGAGAACTAGGGTCACCGACGTAGCCTGAAGAATTGCGAGGCTTAAGTGGCGGTGGGCAAAGCACATTGCAAGGAGGACTGACAGCCGTTGGGGCGGAAAAGTCCTCGAGTGGCGGCCGCGTACCGGGAGACGCAGCGTTGGTAGGCTTCCCACAAGGTGGACCCATGCTCTGGAAAAGGTCGCGGGAAGCCGTTGGATGCGAACACCGCAGGACCAAGCGGTTTGGAGATCTTAGGAGGAGGCTTATATCCAGCAGTGGATGTATCTCGGCTGATATGATGATGATATTTCATATGAAGGGTATACCAATTTTGGTCTTCATTTATTAGCTTAGCTTAGCTTATAAGAATAATATCTGGAGGAGTATTGTAGCACATTTACCTAGTTTTCATATCACAGGAAAATCAATCTTCTTGCATTGACATAAAATTGAATAACCGTTCAAAGTTATATCAAAGTCGTTCAGCAAAGCTCTACAAGCTGTTACATGAATTACATCATATTTGACGACCGATGATTTAACAGATCACTTTAGAATGACATTAGTTTCTGCATATCACGACGAAATGAGGCACTTAAGGTTTTAGTTTAACGACACAAACGGAAAACGGAAACAGGACCTGAATGAATGATAAACGACTGAAACATTGTTGAAGGTTTAATGCCTTATATGATAGGAAGAATAAAAGATGCGTAACTAAGTTTGGAACAAATAATAGAAATAAATAAATTCTGGAATGAACCACAACTGTTGTGTAATCAGATATTGTACCTTGTAAGGCTTTAAGTAAACATGAAGCTCAAAATACATATTATAACCCGTCAGCACTTACCAGCCTCCCGGCGTTCAATAACTTATTTCCCTTTGTATATGTTGTAACGTATTTACGTTATCAAACAGTGAACTAAAAATACTTTCTCAAAACTAGACATCACTTATGTTCTAGCGCGGCTGCGTGTGTGGTTGGCTCCCACGCACGCATTGCACAGGCCGCCACGTCTGGGTTTGCATAAGTCCCAAGTATTTTTTTTTCAAAAATCTTCAAGTTTTTAATGTCAGACAATTGAACGTTCGTCAAATCAAATCTTCATGGTCCTTATTTTAAAAGTTCAATTCAAATGATTTGAGTTTAAAGGAGAATTTTGTGATTAGGACAAAATCCAGAATCCAACTCTGTTTATAGATCATGAATCAGGCCCAACAACTGTATCGCGACATCTAAGAGGTCCTCAGATACCACTTTGCCTCCTAGCTTAATTACTACAGTACACTGCACGGTAGACCTTTCAGTCCCTGTGGGTAACCGTTAATCAACATTAATATCGATATGATCTACAAGCCTGAACAGTAATGCGTATTGGTAATCCCGAAAAGATGTTAACATAAGCTGCTCGTAACATGCCGTAAATCACCACAGTAGCCACGCCGTAATATATATTATTATATTCTGCACTTTAACGTCCTATACTGTGGGACGCTCGCACCGTTCGTTTAGCTCGCGACATTTTTAGCTTTATAAGCTTTTCCAATTTAACCAAACATAAAAGTATTTTATAAGTAAATTATTTATATATAATGATTGATTATATCCAGTTAAAACTATAGCATTAGTGAGTTTAATATCCAGATCATTTATATTGGTTGTAACGTAATAAATATGCTAAATATGCTTTACCTTCTAAGAAGAAACGCTCACTGGCAGATAGCGTTTTTCCTTTTACGGGCTAATATAATTAGCGCTTGCCAGTAATTATTAAATTTATTTATTTTATTTATGTACATATAATATAGAAAGAGCACACAGATGGGCTCACCCCGACATTTGTTGTGTCTAGTCTATATCCCCTCAAGCTACTGTTAATGGACTAACATCTGAAGATGGCACAAATTATTTTTTTAGAAACATACACTTATTATCTAGTTAAAAGTAATTATTATTAAGAACTTGTGCTACGTGTACTATATACCGGAGAAATATGAATAGTTATATGTGCATAGATATCAAAAATATATTATACTTAATAAACAAGCAAACATCCATAACTCGTGAAAAAATACATAATCATCACACAAATATCTGCCCCTCCTGGATTTATAACCGGGAGCTCGGTCTAATTAGATGGGGGTATTGTCCACTCGACCAGCCGGTCGTCGTAATCTTTCAATCTTCACCGTTACCAAATAATTTATGAAACGTGTTATACATAAAAGCGACCTCGTTTTGATTAATTATTTGTAGATTAACATGAGAATTAGTGGTAAACTCGTCCACTGTCAAACCGAATATAGTTTTTAGAAGACTAATATAAGTTTTAAAAGACGCTTATCCTAATTAGGTAAATTAGGTTTGGTTAGTTTTACTGTGATCAAGAAAATTAAAATTTTAATCGGAGTAGGCTCCGAAGATGATTTTTAAGAATTATAAGGTCAAATGAGATTGTTAGATAACTTAACTAATATTAATTGTTTGAAAAGAAATCAAATCAAACCTACTGGAATTTAACATGGATTTGTAAAGCCGTAAACAAGAATATGGGCATAATTTGGCGGATATCGAATCAACTCCCATCGGGGACAGTTTCCGGATCCAATTTATGGCTCATCTATTTCGTGATGGCGTCAGAGTTATGAGCCACTGCAACTGTTATTATTGTTTTTATTTTATTTTGAGCAATTTTGCCAGTTTGCCTTCACTTTTCATTAAAACTTTACGACATTGGTTTGATTCAAATGTTATTTTTGCTAAAATATTGCAATAATATTTTTTTTCACTCTTTATTTAGTTTTTTTTAATGCTTTCGTGACATCACGATCTGAACTTATTAGCTTTATCAAGATGATTCATCATTTATTCATATACACAGTCATGTTACCATGTTTGAACCTCAAACTGTAAGTTTATACCTATTGATAGCTATTTCAACTTCTTTTTATAGGCTCTAATACAGAGATTACATCGTGTGACACGTAAAATAGCATGATTCGTTCCAGGTTTTATTTCTCCGGAGTTAGGCTGAATTTATAGAGGACCGGCCGTGGGTCGCCTCAATATGCACAAATCCTGTGATATATCATTGGACCGCGATATTTTATCGCTTGTTTGGTTTAAGCGTTGCCAGCTTAAACGTTATAACCGTTCTTACAAGGTGAAGTAAATAAATATTCATTGGAAATACTTCTATACATTTTAATATTGACTCACAAAAATATAAATACCTCTCAATACCTCCACGGGCAACGACAATTATTATTTCCCATTAGGGTACTTAAATATATATAAAGACATGACTAGCTGTGGGATGTATAAATCATTGGACCTACATGTACATACAAGTTATTCCTATATGGTACAAACATAAAAGTTTTTCATTAATGTAATAATAGAACTTGTTATAATTATTGAAGGCAAGTGTTAAGTTCCTTAACGATGCTTCGAGTTGAAAGTTAAATCAATTTATAGTATTAGTTTGATGACAAAGCAAAACCCAAGTTAGCTAAACAATATAAACATAAATTGCAAACAACCAATTCGTGGGATACCACATTCTTGGCACATCGTGCATGCACGACTGCTACCAAGTAAATAGTATATTTAGAAACCACACTTATATGTCATCGCAAACTTTAAAAGAACTTTTCGCCACATGCTGTATTATTTAAGCACTGAATATAACACTGCAATAGCTTTTAACGCGCAATCCCGTATATTTTCGCACTGCAATTTGCAAAACGTCTCTGCTCGCACTGATTTATAAATGCACTGGATAACATCACCGCTGTTTTTTGTGTTATTTTTAGTGCATGTTTTTGTGCTTTCAGGAGATTATTAACTGTTAAAAACTTTGATATTGAGTACAGTTTTGAAGGCAGGAATTCAAGATTATGTAAGAAATTTAAGTTGTGTGGAGTTGCCACAGCTACGAAATAGTCGGATGTGTTTAGCTCACATGATGGTAAGTGGCAACCGTCGCCTCAAGCCACACGCCATAAGGAATTACTTCACATTGCTAGAAGGCGAACTATCTGAATATAGAAGATGTAAGCCTCGCATGCCCTGAAATTGTAAAGGCTACTTTCGCTTCTCATCGAAACAGCTATTTGGTTTGAACCAGAAAAGTCGAAAAAAGAGTAAGAAATTTTACCACTTGGTAAGCGATTTTCTTATCGTGTAAGAGTAATATGAGCATATAAATTAAACTTTCAATTCTTTCTGCAAAACTACAGCAATGTAGCACCTATGGGCATTAATATATACGAAAAAATAAATAAACTATTAAATATACATCCTCTGACAGGTCGTGAGCTGAAACAAATGTCATGAAACATTTATGTGCTCGGTGAAGCAACCGAGCATTTATTACATTTGGATTATTTTGAAATACGAATCTTATTTAAAACTTTTTCACACATACAAACTTAAATAAACATTAAAAGTATATTATATATTGTATATAAAACTGGATCCAAGAGAGAGAGAGAGAGAGTGATTGGGCACTGACTTCTTCAACATAGGCGCACCAGCACAGGAGTCAGGGGTTTCACGTATAATTTTTGTTCTTGTTTTATGTCAATAAAAGGTTTTATCATTATTATTAATGTGAAAGTAGACATTTTGTTTTTTAAATTTTATCATTAACATCTTAAAACATTCACATGTTTCTTGTCAATTCCTGAATTAAGCAATTTTCATTTAACATCTAAACTTAAGCTATTTCGTTTAAACTCAACTAAACTCTAATTTGATTTCAGTTATCCAACGTCTTTTTAATCCAATTTATCTTTGTCTCACTCTAGCAGCCCCACTACATTGTTTCAAATTCGTGACAATTGGAGTTAATGAGATCACTTTGTTGAAAATGGCTGGGATAACTTCGAACAATAACAGCATGAACCTCTATTTATTATTTGATGTGGCATTATCTCGTTACAAGGATTTAAATTTGCGGTACTCTGATGACTTTTGTCAGAGGTTGGCTATTATTTAACGGGAACAATGGTTTTTATGATGTTTCTCTTTATTCCGTTTTAATTGGTTCAGATTTACAAATTTGCTTTTATTGCGTTCGGCAATGGGTGATATTTGATATCGATATTGTTTTGTAATTTTACAACAAATAATTAGGAATAACTTGAAGGTATTGAACGTTTTTTAATCAGTTATGTACTATATTGCACGAGATTTCGGTCCCAAAACAAATATACATAACTTATACAAAATCTGTATTTAGGGTTGAAAACCTTTTCATCTAGCATTTTTCTTTAAATTAGATGAAAGGACTAACTTTATATATTACTATAGTATTATTTCTGTCCAATAAACTGAAAAAGGAACCAAAACTACACACTTGATTTTAAGAATAATATCGAGAATAGAATAGAATATATCTTTATTGTACATCAGCCAATTCAAGAAGAGAAATATTAAAAAAAAGAGTAATAAGCAAGTAGTAATAATAAGTAAGTATAAGTAGTTAAGAATACTGATCTTGATAATATTTATGTTATGTATAAATATAAGCGCAGGTATTTTGAATATATGTGTGTAAATGTATTGATGATCAATCAGTAAAAGTATGAAGTAGTTAACAATAAACTTTGTGATTGCTATAAAACAGCAGTCCTAATCGCAGAGGTGTCAGCGATTTCGTAAACGAGTGTCCATTCACTTTGGACTCACCGTGATTCATTTGAAAGCCGGATCATCGGGTGGATTTGCATTTATATTGCGTAATAACTGAGCGCTCAGTATAAAAGCACCCTACGGTCCATATCGCGGGTTGTAAACGGATCCGAATTGCTGACATTTTTATGTACTTGTTGTATAAAACTACCAATACAACATTAATTTTATTTAAAGATTTGCAAAAATAAAGAGCGGTAAATGTTAAAAAGGCGAAAGAGATGCCTTTTCAGTTCAAAGAGGATATGCCATTGATCAGGAGATGCTGGAGGTTTGATAAGAGACATTATATAACTGAAATATTAAACCTTGAACATTCTTTGTTCAAGGTTTATTATTGGTCATGGTCCTATCATGGCAATCCGAGCAGTTCCAAAAAAATTTAAGGCAAGTTCTATTCTATGTGCACATATAGTGTAGGATACCTAAAATTGCTTTGAGAAATCTATCATAGGTGCCATACGTTATGGCCCCACTCCGGGGATGGTCTGCTTACTTTACCACTGAATGTGGTCTTTGACTTTGGAGTTTGGGTGGTTACGTTTGATCAGATTTATTAAGATTTGATTAGTTTGTTATATTGCATTGAAGTAGAAATCTAAAACTAACATCTTTCTTTATTTTAGTTTGAGTTTTAAATTTATTTCTGACTTTCTGATCAGCTGTATTAGTACTGGAATATAAAAGTTCTTATATCTGTTTAACCAAACAATACCCTAAAAACTTTCTAAATCTATAATGGACACAATTACAGACAGAAATCGGGAACTCGATAAAATATTTACGCAGAACACGTGGAACTCTAATTATTAGTTGCAAACATAATTAGAAGTACAGTGGTGAATTCTTAATTCACATCAAGTAATACTCGACGAGCATGGCATATTAGTATTCAGAGGAGTGTGTTTTGTGATTCAAAAAACCTTTGCTCTGATAGGAGTTTCTCTGTGACCTTTTCAACGCTATCTCACCTAGCAATTTGGTTACCTTTTACTATATAGCCTGTTGGTTATAAAAAAACCATGTTGCCTGTTGCGGAGTGACTGGTTTTATAGAATTTTATGTAATAATTTTTGAATTTGTATTTTTATATATTCTATTGTTTTTTAGTTATTATTGAGATGTTTTACAATATAGACGTCTACGTAATTACATAGTTTTATTTATAACCAACGTAGCCCATGCCTTATGCTGTGCTGTGTTGATTATAAATGATTATAACAAATATGTGTCAATGAATTTATACAAATGTTTTATCTAAAATACCTGTGTTCAATTAAATAGAAAAAATACACTAATCATTGTGTTTGCGTTGGTTTGGTAGTTGTTAGTTGTTCTTATTTTAAAAATACGAAAGTTTATTCATTTATCTGTCCTTATTCTTCATCACAACAAAAAAACGGAATCGGGTAGCAGGTGCCCGGGTGCTCCCTGGTAGTAATATAAGGAAAATTTAAATAGTTCCCCGAGGATATTAACAAATTGATTTGAGTAGCTGTTTGGCGTAATGTTCCAAACGCTTAGGTTTCGATAGTGAAAACAAAGCCACTTTTATCATGGTTGGTCGCTAGATGGGTCATCAACATATTTTATCTCGAGCTTTGATAGTCACGTTAATTCACGATCGTTGTTGCTGATTGTTATTCATCAGGCCCATGTGGTGGTAGCTATATAGGCTGTTGATAAAAAACAAATTTAGTTTTTTTATATGATTCAATGGATATAGTTCCATTGCAACTAAAAATTTATCCTGCGATATGTCAATCCTTACCGGGGCGGCTTCACTTAACAAATATTTAACAAAGAATAACATGCAACAAAGGTAGTATTTGGCTTACATTTTAGAACGTTCTACTTTCTTTTTATTGACAGAATACTAAAAGGTGTGAGGTAGAGGTACAAATAAGTTGCTCTGTTGGCTCCTTCAAAGGAGGCGTGAAAAGGAAACTTTAGGGCTGGCAATGTTGTCTAGGGCAGAATGTTATATCGTCGGGGATAATGCAAATCATTGAATCTTCTATAGGCAAAGTCTGAACTTAATTTAGTTTCACAGAGGAAAGTTAGACCTCGATAAGGTTATTGTTTCAAGTGCTTTTAGGCTAATTTTACAATTGGCGAGCTTTTGTACCATCTCCAACGATGCTGTACTAGCTTCGCATAAGGACTTCTCCTTCGGCTTACTATCAGACGATGTCAAGTCATTAGTTGTGCTTTTTATAAACGAAAGCTAAGTGAAAGCCCTGAAAAGGTTGGTGTTGAATTAAGGTGAGATTAATTGTATTTTAGCACTTAAGCTATTAAGTAATAAGAAATGAAATATTTTTAAGATGTTTTAGGGATCGTTACTAAACTCCTTGCATGTTTCGACTAGAAAAGCCACTTATGTTATGAAATTTTGCGTTTTAACAATTGCCTCTAATCCCGCATATGGAAAATTATAAATAAATAGAAAATGAATTCTAATAATATATAACGTAAATATAACGTTATTTGTAAACTGTTTTGAACAATAGAAATTTTACTTAGTTGTAATTGTGCTCTCTCTATATATAATCTCTCTGTCTCTTTAAAATTCTAACCACAGTAAATAAAATCTTAACTAGATTATTGCAAACATTTTTGATGGTAAGTAAACATATTCTATTTTATTGCCTAGTGTTTTCAATTCAGTCCCTCTCCATATAATCACTATGCAAAATTTACCTCTCTCTCACTCATCATCTCACGCATAAACAGGTGCAAAATGTATAAAATGGGTACAAAATTTGTTTTTAAATAGGTAAATAGATTGTTGTTCTTATTTTAAATAATAAAACAATTTGGCCATATGTTTTGATTTCACTGAAAACAGTCGTCTGGTGTGACCATTAAATCACGAGAACCCTCAAATTTTAGTGCCAGCCAAAGCTAAGTCTAGAGAGCCTCGTTAATCCAGGGATTCTTTTAAACTTCCTCGGCGCCTTAATTAAAATTACTCTCGGCTACAAGGATGTGCTATTACTTTCGGAGTTTGTGGAAAGGTAAGAGTATTTTGTGGAAGTTTTCTTAAGGAACATTTTTAGTCCACATTTTTATTAGTTAAATGTTGCTTCATGGTTATTAAACAGTTAAAATTTAAAAGCTTCTGGAATGGGTTAAATAGATTTTGATTTATCGACTTAACCACTTTAGTAATATAATTCATCACACGTTGAGACACTTAGGCCCTTATAAATCAAACTAGTTGAAACTATCGACAATGAAGTTCCTTACATAGAATATATCGAGTTTCTTAGCCTAGATTTATACCTTGTCATTCTCAATAATATTATGATACCAAATTTAGAAGCCCTTACTTTGAAAGTTAATCTTTCCAAGTCAGCACATGTCATACATTACACATTAGCTATGTTAGATTAATTTATACTCTGATAATTTAGTTAGAATATCGTTTATAATTGGTTTCAATATTGCACTATGCCCTCGGAAATTAGCTGCCAATACAGGTAATGAATTTATTAGTCAGACTACTCGAGTATTAATCAAAACTACATAGTAATTTATGCGAAGCTGATTGATAAAGAGATTTTAGTTGTCCTGTAAGTCTGTTTTACACATTTGGATGTATTACACTGAGCTTATTGGAAATGCTCCGAATTGTTTACATGTTTGCGGTGGAGACCTGGATTTCTAGCAATTAAGAACCAATCAACTGCTGCCAAAAGCAGGAACTTTAAAATGCAAATAACCGTTAGGAGGCTGCGGTTACTGCAGTATACGACTGTTAGCGAAATCGCATTTCGACTGTCGTTTATTTTGATTCGATAATATGGTCCGTTTAAATTGATTTTTTTTTGCGTTTGCGTTTCATTATCCCTCGAGTTGCCAGTCGTGTGAAATAGAATGAGTTTTGTAATTCAGAATGTAGGTCTCACCATTCTATATTGTATCGTATACATTTTACAACTAACGCGGTTTCAGTTTAATGTTTTTGACGGTTTTCTGGCATCGCCCAAAAATTGTGTTGCTATGACAATTTCTGCTCAAATTCGGTAGCCAAAATTCAGAAATTTTTAATTAATATGAAATTTTCCCAAAGTAGGTAATTACCAATTTAATTATATCATATACAGTTGGTCTAAGGGACTCCTAAATTTGATATTGTTGTTACTAATACATGCTGTGCTAAAATTTATAGTACAATGTTTAATTTTATTGATTGTGTTGAAATAAATAGAAATATTTCTGAGTTCTGTAAACTGGTGTATATTTGGCGAACATTTAATGCAACTGTGGTAGCAGAGAAAATATTTCTATTTATTTCAACAGGTTATGGGCCCAGAGGTCTAGACCTCCTAAATCCTAAACAAAGTGTGTGTATATTTTGTTCGATCAGTGATATGGATAACGGAAACAAAAACTCCACTCCATCGTCATCTATGTTTATGACACCTACACCGATCTAAAACTAGAGGGAGCAAATAATTATACTTCATGGAGCTTCTCCATGAAAAATCTCCTAATACTGTGCGACCTCTGTGGCTTTCTCGAAAATCCCGAAGAAAGAAGAATTGCTCTCGGCGAACAAATATTCAAGCAGATGGACGCTAAGGCCAGAGCAAAAACTTGTCTTTCTGTAGCCAAAACTGTGTATCCAGTAGTAATGACAACTACTTCAGCTTCTTCCACATGGAAAAAACTGCAAGAAACTTATGCCGATAGTGGTTTACTACGTCGCCTTCACCTACTTCGCAAGCTATTCAATTGCAAACTAGTTTCGCATCAGTCAATGGAATCATATGTCAACGAGATCATAGGTATACAACAACAACTTATAGAAATAAGCAGTGCAGTCGATGATGACTTCTTAGCAGTTGTAATGTTGACTGGTCTACCGGATGAGAACAATCCTATGGTCATGGCTATTGAAATCTCCGGAACCAAAATCAGAACAGACTCAGTGACATCAATTCTCCTCTAGGAAGACCTATGCCGTATGACGCCATCCAAGGATAATAGTTCTGCTTTATCTATAAAATCTTTACCACCTCGTTGTAAATATTGTAAGAAATTTGGTCATCTTATAACAGAATGTAGAAGGAGAAAGGGTAAAAAAACATCAAGTGTCAATCAATCTACAAATTATATAACAGACATTACACTTTTATCATGTTTTAATACACATTCTCATAATCATTCATCATCATACACATGGTACATTGATTCTGGTGCTACTTCTCATCTGTGCAATAACAAAGACATGTTTATGGATCTCACCCATCTGTCAAGTAATGTTACTGTCGTTAATAATGAGAAAATATCAAGCGAAGGTAAAGGCACAGTTGCATTAAATGTTCGCCAAATATACATCAGTTTACAGAACTCACAAATATTTCTATTTATTTCAACAGATTGCACCCACTTATGTAAAAAAAATATGTAATTACCTAACCCAAAGAAAACAAGAAGATATTCGAGAAGCTTACCGTCGTGGTTCGAGTAGATTCTCTCCGAATTCTATTCCGAAAACAAAGCAATTTTGCCCTGGTTAGTCATGGATGTGTCAAACATATAATCATGACTGGGGCTCGAGAATTTTTGTTAAATGTTCTAAACAATAACTATCGAATAATTTCACTAACGAGCTCCTCATAGATAAACTAAAAATACCTCATATCTCTACAGTTATCGATTTATTGCATAGAAGCATATTGGCAAGTAATAAAATCATTAATTTTTAAAATCTTTATACAAATTGAAACCTGAAGCCAATTAAAGCACCGATGCTTTCACACATAAAATATTCATGGAAACTGTGATAGGGTTAAATAATTACGATATACCTGATCTAAGTGATTGTATCCATTTCAATAAAAGGCTTTTAGATTTTGATTTAAAAATAAATAAATTCATTTACATGATGTACTATTTACTTAAGTACTATCATTTATTTAGTATATATCCGACAGCGGAGTGTGGTGTTTGTGGCTCATAGATACAGGTGTTATCTGATGGTTTCGATATAGTTATTTGAGTTTTATTCGTTACTATCATTTTCCTTCGTATACTGAATGAAAAAGTGGTAGCTAATTTTATCAGGGGTATCATGGACAGTTTCCTGTGCTGAGACCGCATGGAGACAGAATGTAACTTAGTGGCTAATTATCGGACAATCCACCTAAGATCCCTGGGTAGCCAAGAATGGTGACGTCAAGGCGCTGGGTGCTCCTCGAGGAATTAGGATGGCTCGAGTGAAACAGCACCATACACTTTAACAAAAAACAGGAACAACAGACGTTAATTTGTGGAGACTGCTCGTAAGGAAGGATTAGAAAAAGTAATATTAATAATTAAATTTTAATTTACACTCTGGAAATCAGAATCACGCCCATTTCTGGCATTGAACCAAAAACCGCACAGTTTAATGCGTAGAAAAAATTAATCGACTTTATTGATGCTCATTCTGCCCTTATCCTGAATGCAAATTGGGTGTTTTACATAAAAAATGTAGCAACCCTGCACCGCGGGTCGAAAATTTTGAATTATGAAAAACCATCATAAAAACTTGTTTCCGTCGCCTTCCCTCTCTTTGTTATGCCATGTTTCCCCAATAATTTACGCAATAATCGGGAAATTTAAGAAGCCGAAGACGTGATCTTTTTGTTGATAAAAACAGCAGCCGGCGTGGTGTTCACGATGGGAAATTATTGAAAATAGAATCTCAACGAGTGCTCAGGGAAATGTTGTTTTAAAATTTACTAATCAAAATAAATTAATGTAATGAAATAGTAAAAAAAATATATATGAATAATGCACATGTATTAAGTATTTTTGCCATAAATTTTGTTATTATTACGATAAATAAGTTTGGAAAAATAATTAATAAGCACATAATTATTAAAGTAATATATTTGCATATATTTATTGGTCCATCCTAGCGACATAATTAAACCTATCGTTATGATCTACTTTTTCGTCACATATACACGCAATCTTTAAACTTGCCTAAAAATCAACATCAAAAAGCTATTATATTTAAATGGACTCAATTGCTTCTTCTCAAGTTCTTTTAAATCGTTATTAGTTAAACCCTACCACCGCTTCGAATACTTTAGCTCTAGAGAAGAAGCGATACAAGAAACTACTCGGCTTAAAATTTTTTGGGACATTTAAAAATAATTTTTCCATTTCGTGTCAATTTGTTTGCCGCTCCTCCATTTAGCTATATATTTTTTTGTAATGAACCTATAAATTTACTCTCTCCATGAGAGTAACAATTACAATGTCTACACAATCATAATCTGTCTACTCTCTACCCCAGTGAACTAAGCTTCGGGCCAGTCGATGGCAGACTTATTTCGCATAATATATCATTATTTTGAGCATGTATGCTTTACATACAATTGTTTTTAAATATTAAAGTCAATCTACATATAGTACCTGCTATATGTATAATCGTGAGCTACTATATCATAAAGTCAACTTGTTAAAACATATATTTCATGTTGATTTTAGTTTTTACGCGTTTCTTTGAATACATAAAATTCTTAGATTGCAAAATTAAAAATCATGAATGATTTATTTCGTGAAATATATCTGTTATTTGAGCGAAGCTCCTACTTTATTTTATTTATTCGTATCTACTAAACAATTTCATTTTCGCGAATGATATCTATATTAAAATCATACTTTTGATTCACGATCTCGGTTTCTGATAACATAATTTTTCAATTTAATAAAACTAATAAATCCACATCAAAATATTAAATTATGTAAACTGAACTCTCAGGATCGATGGCGGCAATTTCCTTTCGGAAAACGGGAGCTAGCTTCCTATTAAATTCTTTATTAGAACCCCTAATATTTTATCGCAAGAGTCTCAACCGAATAATGACGAGCGCCATCAGTAAGTCCGGTCCGGTGACCCGATGCTCTGTCACTGAGGAGTTGTGAGGAAACGGACGTTACTAGCTTTAGAATAATATTTCAAACTCATTCTTAGACATATGATTTTAAAGCACTATGAATATAAAATCATAATGCTGTGCAAAGGTTTTTGAAAATACAATTCTATGGAAATTTACATAAATCGCTTATCGTATAATCGTATATTTTAGGTCGGAAAAAAGTCTTTTAAAATAAAAAACTTATAATAAAATATCTTTGCCTGTACTATCTAGCTGGTTTTCGTTACATTAAAAGGCGACATTTCAAAAAAAGGAATCTCAAAAAATTTTGTTTCCCATTATTTTCATTTGTTTTTATTTCTGTCAAAATGAGCAAATCGGAAAAATACATACATTTTATTACAAAAAATACAACGCTAGCCAGGAAAAAATTTGTGACGTTTATGGACCTAGTGCTGTGTAAGTAAGTTTAGCACAAAGTTGGTTTAAGCGTTTTTAATCCGGGAATTTTGATGTCAAAGATGCATTTCGCTCTTGTCGCCCTGTTAATGGTCGCTATTTTCAGATTCAGATTCAGATTTTCATAGCTGAAGAACTGGGAATCAATTCCCAACTGTTTTGACCCATTTGAAAAAAGCAGGGTACGCAAAAAATATCGCTCATTATTTGGGTGCCACACGAGCTCACATGAAATAAAACTAATGAACCGTGTACTCATTTGCGATTCTTTTTTGAGACGTATTGAAACCGAACCGATTTTGAAGAGATTGACAACTGCTGATGAAAAGTGCGAAAAAGGTCGTAGTCAAAGGTCAGTCAAGCTTCAAAGACTGTGGCATAACCTGGGCTAACTCAAAACAAGGTGATGCTATGTCTATGGTGGGATTGGAAGGGCGTTGTTCATTATGAGCCTTTACCGCCGTGCAGAACCATAGATTCGTATCTATACAGTCAATAACTGATGAGGTTAATGCAAGAAGTTGAGAGAAAGCGGCCGGAATTGATTAATAGAAGCCAATTATGTTAAATAAACGTAAAATTTTCTTTTATTTAAGATGCTATGTTATTTAGAAACATACAATAGTCCTTATGATTGAGACTTTTGATCGATTTACCGGGTGTATTTTTACCATTTGGCAGGTTCGATTCTCGGTTCAGACAGCGAATAGTCAAAACATTTTTAATGCAATTAAAATGGTTTTTAAATTCATGATTTAGTCTCCTTATCTATTTACAATATTTAAGTTATTTTCCCTAGTTATGGCATAGAATAGCCGTAGGAAATTCTGTATACGTCCTATATGTTATTATTTATGAGAAAATTCGTAGCTCTTGCAGCCGTTTACCAAATACATTTGATTAATTTGGCTTGGGCAAGCGTTATAAAAACAAATGCATATCCCGCACAAGTATGACAATTAGTAAACGTAAAGAGGTGGTATTTAAATTCAAAATTAATGTTATTCACGCTTTTCTTTTTTATCTGATGCAATTTATCAAAAGATAACAAAGAAGTCTCGACACTGGGTAATAATTTAGCTTGAAACCGCCTATTTCATATTTATCTTCGCTTTTATTTCTGTACTGATTTTTTAGCGACATAACTAATATATAATATACACGGTATTTTTAATAATATGAATGCACTCTGGCTTGTTATTTAAACAATTTAAATGTTAATTTCTCATAATGAATGCATGTATATAGTTTTTATATATAAATTTTCACTAGATCGTATGGGCAATTTTTTTTTCATATTTTATATGAATCTTATCCTGACAATATTGAACATAACAAAAAAAATCAGCGCGTTCGTACAGTTTAGAGTTTCATTTTTTTTCTAAAAGATCTCCATAGAAACTAAATACTTGAATGCGAATAATTTTGTCATGTGCCCAAGATGCAAAGCAAAAGGTAGTTTGAATGACTTCTTGAATGATTATTCAATATTGTTCAACCCAATTGAAATTGAATGTAATTACAAATATTTTGTTTATAATATATACACCTTTTGAACTATTCCTATCATTAGAATAAAGACATGTAATCTAAGCGAGATTTGCGAACTAGATCTTTGTTCTTATAATTTTCTTGAAGCTAAATACTATTTTGAATCATTCATTCTGAAAATGGTAAAATTTTTGCATTCATGCATTAAAATGCCCACTTTTACACTAATAAAAAACTAATCCAGAGATATTACAAGAACAAAAAATAAAGAACCTTATTTTAAATTTTCATAAACGTTGAATATGAAACTGTAGGTAATACCAACCTACCAACAGCTTGATTATTGCATATTTTATTCACTAATACACGTAAACAACAAAAAATTAAAAGAAACTTAGCTAACAAAATTTTGATTTGAATGCATCATTTATCGGTCGGCTGGCTGAGCGGTAAAAAGACAAACGTGTCTTTTTATGACGGATTTTGCTTACGAGGATTTGAATTTTGACATTCTGGCAAGTCAAATATGTCAAAAAATGCCTCATAAACGAAAACGTCCGCAAATTGATTACTGAAACCTAAATAATACACAATTGAGTGTGTGATTTTTATTAATTAATTATTATTAAATAAGTAGACCAGGTAAGTACCAGGTAAGTAAGACCTCTATCTATTAAAACAATGAAAGTTGAATAGCATGCCAGTTATATTATCATTTTTTAGCTTTTATTTAGCATTTTCTCTATCATTTTCTGTTTTTGACATCAATGAAAGCGATTAAAGAGACAAACATCTTATCAGTTTTATCAGAAGAAGTTGATAACAAGAGATGATTTTCCAGGTTCTTCAAATCATAACCGAGTACCTTATGAGCATATATCATATCGTGGCGTGAAATTGAGTTAACATCAAATGATATTAATGGGATCAAGTGATCAGGGCTGATGTTCAAAGCTCAACAATTCCCACGGTAACATAATATCCACATACCTATAGGTAATTAAGATTTTATGTCAAATATCGCTGCTGTGCTCTAACAATAGCAAATTTTCTATTTTCAAAAAAAATATTACAAACATAATTTATTCACTTGTTTCCATTACTGGGACTGTTTCGTTCTACTGTTCTACTGTTATGTTACGTTAATAAGAAACAATTATATTATTAAATAAAGGTCAATGTGCGAGTTCTGTGTGTTTTTGTATATAAAATGTTTTGCAAAAAAGAGACAGAACGCGGATAGAGGGAAATAAGTTGGGGAACTCTAGTGCACTCGATTAAACGACGGTCGGAGAGAGGTTACATCTCAAAAGTTGAGCTGAACCGCACTACCACCGGAAAGCGGCGGAAAGCAGCCATCACCGTTGATGCAGAGAAGAAACGGTGCAAGAAACTATTATATTCATATTTTAAATTATATTCGTATTTTAGGAATATGACTTGAAAATTTAGGTTTAATTCAAATAAGACTGTATTCACTGATATTAGATCCCTGATACTTAGGCTAGCTCTTTAACTAATGAACAGTTATTATTTTCCATTTTGGAAAATTATACTTAAGGATCGTCATTTTCCTTTTATGTACAAATTTTATTGCAACTTAAGCTCATTTGCAATTACGATCATAGAGCATGCTTGCATTAAATTTTTATTTTGTAAACTCTTAAAACTAAACGTAAAGCAAAAACTCAATTATAAAATATAGGTCTGACAAAAGCGAAGCCGCGCCGCTCGGAAAATGATTCATTGTGAACCAATCCAAAATTTAATTGATTTATTTTAAATTATCTACATTACCTAATTCAATTAACTTATTAAATCAAAATTATTGATGTGAAAAGTTATTTGCCTTTCTTGAAATTAATAATCTGATAAGTTTAAGATACTTACTTATTACCGAGTTGTAGATACCTACTTTACTAAGTCCACTTAAATTGTGTTGATAATTTTGCCAAAATTATGAATTCAGGCATTCTGATCACCTGGGCATTTTATACAATTCCGAGTACTTTTAAGAAATTTTTAATTTTAATATGACTATAATAATAATAAAAAATCTAGATATTCTATGGAATAAAGTTATAAAGGCAGGCAAAGCATAGTTATAAAATCCAAAATGTAGTGTAACATTTGATTTGGATTTTAAAATGCTTTTTTTAAGTAGATAAGCATCAATAAATAGAACGAAATTAAAAACATAAAATCCTTTTTACGGCCATGGCAGCAAATCTTGAAGGTGACTTCAAGGTGACGTGTGACGTGAAGTGACGTTTTTCCACCAGTGCATAAGTTACATTTAAACATTTTTTAAGTAAATGTAAATGACTGAATACCAAGCAGTCTTAGAATCTCTTGAAGTTAAACTTAAGTCTGGCGACAGTAAGCCCAGTGTTAGCACTAAAAAAGTGCTCTTATTCCAAAGTATATACAGTATACTCTACATTGAAAAACATTGAAAATACACTTATCTAGCACTGGCTTTTGAGTACATGTTTGCTCTAAACAAGTTAGAATCGTATTTAAAAAGAGATTTAGTGCAGGAGTTGACGTCAGCTGCAAGGAATTATTTGAAGCATTGAAATAACCTGTGTATAAGAATAAAATGTCGAGAAATGGTAGTTAGACAATATACTAAACTGACTAATTCAGGTTGGTGGGTGAAAGCGATAGACGTAACAACCAGGACCAACGTTTAACGAGACTGAAGACAACGCCAGTGATAATAATAAAATTTTGTTTAACTGACCCGGTACTAACCCTGGCTAAAGTTGCTTTTTGTTATTCGAAACCAGATTGCTAGAATCACTACACACTCTTCCTCTTCAAATCGGTTAGGATGATTTTTATGCAAATCACATTATGATCAATATAATTTTAGCAGCTATTATTATATAGCAGCTACTATATGGTTGATTTTGGAAAATGACATTCAATATGTCCAATGCAAATCCCTATTTATTTTATCAAGTTTTAGCTAAATTTATTAAGAAAATTGAAAGACAAACCATTTTATTCTAGATACACCAAATAATGGCGTGGATTTCATCAAAAAATTGTAACGTGTACGTTACAAAATTAAAATGTTTATTCCGAGATCTTTTTACTAGACGGTAAAAAGGCAACTCAAAAAACGTTAACCCTTACACCTTATTAGCTTACATAAAAAGTAACCTTAACTTACTATTAACAAAAACTGTTTTCACAGTAACATGCAGAGTAAAAAGACGCTTCATGGCCCATTAGTCAGAATCTGCAAGACAGTGTCATTAATATGAATAAAAATTCAGTTCGTTTAAAACTCAGAGGTTGTCAACATTTTTGGTCTAGAAGTACTCATCAATAAACATAATATTAAATGATGGTTTGATACTCTAATATTACGGAATACCAGAGGATATTAGTGGGCGTGTCTGGAAAAGCCTTTTTTGGTTTGTTTCTGAACTAAAGACTATAAAATCGGTCACTCAAATTAATGCCGTTTCTAAGCAAGGGTTGAATAAAACAAAATTCATTGAAGCTTTTCTTTTAGGTCACTGGTGAACTCCTGAAAAAAGTCCAGAATAAATGGCTAGAAGTCAACCACTAGAAATTACTGACACTCCGTTAATATTTATTGCGTAAACGAGTAAACAGCACAAGAAAAGGGTATAAATAATGGTTCACTCCCAAGGGTAACATATCTGCTGGTATCTCTATATGTTATACGATGTTTCTTAATGTGAACATTAATTAACTTGCAAAATTTCTCAAAATGTCGTGGAAACGGAATGTGTTTATTTGCAAATTATTATATTGCATAAATTTCCTTATTCGCGTTATAGTGGCATAATAATGATATAAAAAGATTTAATAAGATACGAATTGGCTAACGATTCCTGGAAATTTGTAAAGGATTCATAATTAAGGAATGAGTGGATCTTTGCGGAGTAATAAAATCAATTTTGCTTAATAAAGCATTGTATTTCGCTAGAAATTCAAGTTGCTCGAACTGGTGAGAAGTTAATATCTATAAATATCGACAAACAATAACGACTTAATTGTAAAAATATCATTTTTGTATTTGAAATTATAATAGTTAAACTATAATATTAATAAAGCAATAAAAGCTAAATATATCGAAAAAATATATCGATATATATAAAATAACGAATAAGCAATTCAAAAAAGTTGAAGCCTACGTAATTTAGCCGGGTGTAACTTAACAAATATGTTAGTCCTATTGGTTGAAAGTTGTATTGTATTATGACAAAAAAACTAAACGAAGCAATTATTAATTTCCTTTCCACTTGTATTCTCTTGTTATTTAATAGAAAGAAACAACTTACACAAAATTCTGGTTGTAACCTACATTTTATTTCTTATTTTAAGATTTTATCCGTATATGCCTTGTAAGTCAAAATAATAAACTTGTCAACCTAAACACAATTAGACGAAGAAAAAAAAGTATATTTTATCATGATACTTTGTCATGTATGCTTATTACGTTTAATTTTTTGGCTCATTTTTAAATAGAGTTTCAATTAAAAGACCACGAAATAACTAATACACTCGGCATATGACTCGACACCAACTGATGATAAGTAGTAGAGTAGTCTATATGTGAAGATAGCTAGTGAAGCATGCAACATACTGCCCTAGCCACCTTCACCTTACTGGGCCAAAATATGCTTTCTCACGCCTCTTTTAAAGGAATCCATGTTGTATAAAGAAAATTCTATGCTGGAGTATATCGCGTTACTAAAAAATCAGTAACGTTTCATTCTTCAAGCCTTCGATTGACTATGCCTAGATACCTACCCCTTTTCCAGCTTTTTTCGCAGTTTATTTGTACTTGCACAAGTAAACTAGTAAAGATTTATGACATGTGTCAGTAGCAGTGTCAGAAGTATCTTACTCCGAAAAACGAAAATGAAGGCCCCTCTGATATAATTATTGTTAATGACATGAAAAACATTCCAAAGCTGAGGTAGCTTCATGCGCATCTTCGGCGAAGCTGTGGTGGTAATAACGTTCTAAAATAAAGTTAACGATTGAGATTTAGAACTAAAATCAATCTGGTACGAAGCATATTCATTCTGAATTGTATAACCTTGTTTAAGATTACTAACGTAGCAATCACCTTAAAAATCTCTAGAAATGTTTGAAACTCAATTGCTTCTTTTTAATACCAAGAGTGAATTCTACGCAGATTTTCTTCTGACGGTAGGCGCGATAAAATAATATGATACAATTAATTTGAAACCCAAATTTATTCATTAAACGAAGCTATCCCTTCTCTCGCTTCTATAATAGTCAAGATACAAGGATCCTTTGCAGAATCAAATAACGGTATTCGGATTTAATTATTCAACTTGTTGTCAGTGTAAGACCTCCTTTAATTAAACGATAATATTGTCAGTTAGGTTCCTTTTAAATTACAAATCGGTAAATGTCATTTTTTTTAAATATTTTACGGAAATAAGATTTTTTTAAATAATAGTGTAATATCAGCGTATATTAATTATTGTGGTCGCTTAACTTTTTGCAGTTTCACATAATATTAGCATTATTTTAGCACTACCAGTGAATGGGCTCAACGCTTTGGTAGACTGGTAGAGAATGTTTAGTGATATCAAGTCTGACAATTGTACCTAAAGTTAAAATTAATATTTATTGTTCGTCCCTGGGTTTTTAAAGAAGTTTTTATATATTTAATTATTTATGTAATTATTTGATTTATTAGTATGATATTGTTTAAACACAATCTGTTTCTTCTTATTTATTTAATAACTCTCACCCAGGCTTGCCTGGAAGAGATCTGATGGACAATAAGGCTGCCTTCTGTATCTATTAAGTTTTCATGTCGTGTTATTGTATTTTAGATTTTGAATTTTACACAGAATATTTGTGTTGGATGATACTGTTACCCGCTTTATGGCAACCAAATAAAAAAACATCTTTTATAAAATTACACTGAACAATATACTAGGGAAATAATAAAATAACATATTCTATTCACGAAGCGCATTAAGCCCATTACGGTGTCATTAGGACAAAACCAGAACTCTGCGCGTGATACGATTTAAATATTTATATTGTAAATAATGTTTAGAATAGATATACTTAACATACATTACACTTTAAATCAGTTGAAGTATATGTTTTTCATCGTATTACTATTGTTAGTTACGAGAGATTTGCTCCTTCTGATATCTCAGCTCAGCAATAGTAGTACTTACCATAGACTTTAATTCACTGAACTAACTTACAATTGGTAGCTTGGTTATTTTTGTTAGCCTTCCGTTATTAAATGAATGTGTAATGTGAAATGATTGTGTAATGAATGAAATTGAATGAATTGAATTTGTAATAATTTTTTATGTCTCCACATAAAAAAATATGGTTAAGAAGCCGATATATGGTGCTGGAGCAGATTGTTGAGGATAGTAATTAACTAAGAAAGTAGTGTCGACTAAAACAGACCTTGGAATAACAGGATACGAATGACGTCTCTCTAGCGCTACAAATATTCGGAGCACCATTTGTAACAGCGGTGAAGTTCATTTTATATGAACAAGAAGGCAGAAAACCATTTCTGAGATTCAACACCATTTTACAAATTTTCGTTTCGTAACACGAATTAAGCAACTTATTACCCCAGTTGAATAGAATTCGGGGCCAAAATATGTTCAACGTCACTACGTTCCAAAGAGTATTTTACTTTTCATCTATTTACTTAGATTGAGACCAAAAGAGTATATACATAAAAATGTCTTGCAGAAAGATACATTGCTGAAAGTGTAAATACTGGTAGCGCTTTAATTGCTGTGTCTCAGTAAGAATGAATATTTAAGACATTTTGTTTTATTTCCTCATCAACAATGACGGGAACTTATGTTTAATTTGCACGTTAGAATGCACAAAAGGACTTCAATTAATCCGTTCAATATAACCATCTTACTGTGATGTTTGAAGAGCAGTAAACTGGCAAAAGTTTTTAGTTGTAATTTTTTGCTTGGAGCTCTGTGTCACACGTCATCAGGTATATTAATAATTTAATCAATTTTAAACGTTTTTGCTTTATGCTGAGGGTTGAATTCGCAGATATTAGATTTATTAGGCCAAGAAAAAAGTTTAATAGCTATCATCTAAAATATCTCTTCTAATTGCTTATATTCAAATATAGAAGCAATTCAATAGAGTCATAGAAAATTAAATATTATTTTCAAGTAGTTACCAAGAGTTTCAAGTTTCTGTTTAATTTAATAATTGTGACGAGTTCAGTAGTCTGTCTTGAAATATGAATACTAAATCGTGAATGATTTAGTTTTCTCTGTTGCAAATATATTAATTTACTAAAGAGATCCCTCGCTAGAGATAAGCACATGTTAAAATTTATTTTTTGGGGTTTTTTCACTTTTGTTATTTACTTTTGAACAATAATGATTATACCTTCACCTTTCAGTATATTAAAAACATTATACCTGTGCAATGTATTGACAGGTATAATACAATATTATTGTATTTGTTTTGATACTTCCAAGTGTGAAATAACGTGATGGGTTTTCTATTAAATAGCATATGGGTATGAATTGGTTAATGCTCCTCCGAAAAGTGAGTCGGATACCTCTACTCGACCCCACTGAATAAATTATAAAATTGTTGAACAGAATAAGATGGGTAAATAGAGGTTCCTTATTATATCATTCCAAACTATTTTTAAATTTCAATTTATTAAAGATAAATACAACAATAACAATATGATATAATAACATTAAGAATATTCAATGTAATGACATAAATAATTTGTAAATGTCACTACAAATATTTAAAAACTGAGGATTGTCTTGCGCCGCTTTCTCTCCAAAGCTAAAGTAATTGTTGAGAGGTGATAGGGTTTCATTTTGATGATTGAAAAGAACTTAGTATTTAAATAATATAAATGATATTCTGTAAAATAATAAAAATTATTGGATTTCTTTAAATTTCATTTTCAGTCAAGACAGAATTAATTAGCTCAATTAATTCGTCGCGGTAGAAAACCATTTGTTAAGCTGTCTCACAAAATCAAGACGTTGATGTATTTTATATAAATTGATATATTTATTATATTATTTAAAGACGTGTTTCCCTGTTTATTATGTACCTTGGCGGTTAAATAAGATCACAACTATCTGTAATCTGTATTGAAGTAAATTAAAAATGGTTTGAAAGCGGATAGTGGCATATATAGCACCGCCGTCGAGTTTCCCGAATCCCGTAGCTGATTTCGGGTACGGCTGCAGTAGTTGCATTTCGGTACACGCATCAGACGTATAGATGCTATTGCTATACTAATTATGATTAGACATCGAATTTTGTGCAGCAGCGATGAGACATTTATATTTCATCTTCCACTGAAGCATAATTATATTAAACCTAAATGAACTTATGTAAAGAATATTTAATATATATATATATATGATTATAAATAGATAATGTTATAAATATTACATATGATTAGGAGTAATTATCAGTTAACTTGTATACTATATGCGAAAAAACTTTTCCTCGACCTAAATGTGGCAAACCAAGACATCAGACATCCTTTCTAATATCTTCGATTTATAATTAAGACTGTTGTTTTATAATTATTATAATATTATGGGGTAACATTTTTTGGCTTCATTAATAAAACTTGTAAATCTTCTGGCTTTTCAATACCATTTATAACAATGTTTAAAATGTTTGGACACCGTTCCCTTTCTCGAAACACTTTGAAACGATATTTATCAAAGTACTTAAGCCTTATGGCAGCGAAACTAAACAATCCGTCCGAAGAGTTACACCATCAAGAATAAACCGCAATAGATCACAATTATTTTTACCTAAATTGCTTTATTTGTTTGGGAACGTTTTGATAATTGTATACTTGCATTAAATGCTTGCGTAAATGATACAAAGAAGTACAAAAGGCAGAGTTCTACGTATCAACGAATAGTCCGTTCAAAGGAATCGTTGACAATAACTTCACATCCAAACGAACTAAAACCAATTGTAGTCGACACAAAAGGAAAATAATAACACAATTCATTTTTGAGTGACAATGTCACCGGGCGTAACGGGCGGTCTGATTTATATTCAGGAGAGGAACGTAATTGAAAAACACTCCTGTAGAGATGAGATTTTGCCTAGCTAATACAAAAGTACGGTGTAAACGGGGAGACGCGACGATCATAGTGAAGTCTAAGTACTTTGTTTCTTTCACGTTTAAAATATAGATGGATAATAAATTATTATAATTGATATGATACCTGTCGGACGTAGCGTCGAATCTAATTTTATTTTATTTATTACCTTATACATATACACATTTAATGTCAAACATCAGACGTAATTTCCACAGCTAGTGTAAGTTTCAATTGGATTGAACCGTCTCGATCGAGTTTATCGCTAGCTGTCCTTATGAAAAAGAAACGAAATTACTTTTTAACCGACTTCAAAAAGGAGGATATTCTCAATTGGATACGTATAGTTTTTATGTATGTATCAAGATTTTGGTTTTATGTTGAATAGTTGCTATTTGGTCCTGCAAAAATTTTATATAGTTCGGTCAAGTATTTTTATTATTTGAGTAATTTAATTAATTTGGTAGACGTTTTTTTCACGATACTTTATAATAAAAATTATTTAAAGTAAATAAAAACTGACTCATAAACAATAAAATGGTTAAAATAATTCAATTTAAGAAGATATCCAATTTAAAATTATTTTTCTTAGTTGGTGCTAAGTTGTTTTCTGAAACAAAAGACGTGCTTCAAACGTATCGAGATGTTACGTTTCTAATACTATATATACACAATATATAACGACGCTGTTTTCGTTTAGATTAGGTATTGTATTGTAGAATTATTACATCAGATTTTACATGGACACTGGTGTAAATAAATAGATATTCTTAAAAAAATATTGTATATGTATTTATCTATACATACAATAGAGAAAAAAGATTTTTGACGATGTGATGAACGATGATTAATGCTGACGAGGTTCACTACAGTAGCAAAACTTTATGTATTTGCAATCTTCAGTGGAATAAACTTGAAAGTAAAAACGTAATTCAAAAAGCAAATACCTAACTCAAATCTAACCTACAAATACAGGACAAGTAGTTAAACTTGAGAACCAAACAAACTACATTTCAATCAACTATCTGAGGAGTCCCTCAAGGGTTCAACTTGAGACCTCAACTGCTTCTTATTTGCATACTACGAGTAGGTACTAATCAACGTAAAGTAATAAATAAAGTAAACAAACTTTAGAATAATTCTGGATGATCTTAGTAAACTTAACCGTCTTGATTCAGTAGGCTTTAGTGAGTTAGTTCTATGTCAAGAATACGTTAATAAGACTGAGTCTTCCCCATAATGTTTACGACATACACAATTTATTAGTGGAACTCGCTTGATATAAGGTATTTCGTTCACACAATTTAAATTTCAATCGGTTATCTCAAATAGAATCTCTTATTGAGCATTATTAAGCATAGTTTTGAATATGTAATCGCATTTAACCGAGTTTGGCCGTCGTATGGGTAATTTATGATATTTGTTTCTACATCCTCGTAGATAAATGTTTTAGTTGTTATAAAATTAGTTATTTGCCTTCCATTTATTATATTCGGACTGTGGAACACAAAACTTTCTAATAATCGCAAAGCAGTTAAAATCTCTAATTTAAGATAATCATTATCGTAATATTCATCAACGAATTTTATACGTCCAACTGCTGGTCACAGGCCTTCCTAAATCGGAGATACTCATGAGCTTGGGTGATAGAACCACGACGCTGGACCAGAGCGCTTAAACCACAACGCTAAGTGTTGGACTTAGTGCATTAAAATTGATTCGTGAGTATTGTTAAAAAAAAGTTAATGTTATAACACTTGTAATAAAATATCTTTGGCTATGCTATTTGAATCTCGCTGGTTTTCATGAAACGAAATAAATAACGTATTTATAGTCAATCAAATTCTCAAGAAACCCAATTGGCCAACCTCTGGATTTGTAATGTATGATAAGCTATATAAATGGTTTTTATGCCGGCGCGAGCGTTTCTTTCAAAATTATTTAATAGACTCAATTACTTTGTTCTTTTAAATCGTCATAACAGGGAATACGGTCGAGAGAGATAGATATAATTGAAGTATGGTACTAGTAAGAAAGATAGTTATCTTTGAAGCAGTTATTAACCGCGTATTTACAAATAGTCCCATTTAAAAAAATTAAATAAGTATTAAATTAATTACTCCAAAATTTAAATGAAGACTAATTTGCATATTCCTAATTAACCCTACCACTGTTTAGACGAATTAGTATCTGCAGAGAAAAAGCGGTGCAAAAACTCTCAGTCTTCAATATTTGTAATGATATATACAATTTACTTATATGTATTACAAGTTTTTAATGATCTATACCATTGTTTAAAAATGTGTGGATATATAAGATATTGAGAATACGGAGCCTTTGATGTACTTTACCATGAAATTAAAGAGCTCAGTTCTCGAGAAAGGTTAACAAAATGTTTTTCCATTAAACTATTTCTAAGAAATTCTAATATTTTCATACATCAATCCTTGTTTTCATAACACATTAGCGCACGCGTGTTTCTTACTCAAGGGAATGCTTGAACGCGAGGAGAAGCACGTGTTTTATTGTATCTATGAAAAATAAATGAATAGAAACCACATCTTTGAAGATAAGGATCTAGGAGGGTGTTACGTAGGCTAATAAGCTTTGTGCGCTACGATTATACTCACAATAGTAGCTGCCTACGTGTGAATATTATATTGTATTCAAATATTTATACAAACTATGAAGCACTTTGATGTTGTTTTTGTATCTTCGGACCGATCAATGCTGCGTTTTGTATTTACAATTTTTAAATCCCTGAAAATGGTAATCCTTTTATCCGGCGACTATTTCCGTTCGCTGTGAACATTTTTATACATCTTTTATGGTCTTGGGTACTTTCTGTTTATGTCACTCGACATGCTAGTTTCTGACAGTGGTTGCTGTTTTTTTAAATGGTAGTGATTTTAGATCTTCTTTAAAACTATTTTTAGGACGTCCAATAAGGCTTACAGTTGTACGTTCAACCATAAAACAAATATCATATTATTATCTAAGTGTAATCTTAATGAAAGGTCACTGGCCACTGGATGCAAACTTGGGCCTTTTGAAAAAGATTTAAGCACCATAAATAAACTTCACCAAGGGAACGGCAAGAAATAAGGTTCTATATATAATACTTAATGATCCTATTATGTATATACACAATATTTAAAGTTATACAGCTATAGGTACTAATTCATGACGTAACAAGTTGACAATTTTATAACAAGCTACAACTAATATCACTACTGAAGTGAACACTCAGCTAGCGAGCCGTCAAGACGAAGAAGTCTCTTCAAATGAATATCCCATTCACAATCTCCACAATTGTTCCGAATTAACAAATGGCTTAGCCAGGTTCAAGATGAGTTCGTGTTTGTTTTTTCATTTTATTACACAGAAGCAAACCAAAAAAGAATTTATTGGGAAGTTACAACTTTCCGATCATTAATATTTTTGTATCATTATGAAATTGGGAGTGTTTTAAGTTACACAAGCCATTATTAGACATAAGGACACATTACAAAGTATTATTAATGAAAAAAATATTATTGTTTTTTAAAATTTATTCTTGGTCAATGTTTACTGGTTAGAAATTAATTACCTCGTGTAAAAACATGTTTCTACATAACAAAATACGAAGTAAAAGAAAAATATAAATCAGGAATGAGAATATGAATAGTATTGTATTATTCATGTCGTGATGAGAGAGGAAATGAGACAGTATTACCTTTTAGAGATCCTTTCTCAATAGTTTTTAATTGATATGTTCAAACAGTTTATTCAAGAAGTTTTTCTATGGTAACTGGGTTTTGAAGATTTGCAAAAATAAGAAGGTTCTTTATATATATGTATACTTTTCACTGTATGTATTTTTTAATGTTCACTGACCTGAACAAAAATTGTCTGATTTTTGATAGAATATAAACACTCCTGAGGTGGCCCCATTGTCACCATGTCGGGATCTGTTAATGGAATCCAAGGGAAACCGAGCGCAAATCTCAAATATTATAAAAAACAATATATTTGAATACAAATATAAAAAGTGGTAGAATGGTGATCTCAAAACGTACAACCTAGAATAGAATAGAATATATCTTTATTGTAAATCAGCCAATTCAAAAAGAGAAGCACACAAAAAAATTTTAAACTAATTTTGTACAAAGGGCGACCTTATCACTAAAAGCGATTTCTTATCATAGAGATGGTTGATATCCTTAATTATATTTTTTTCTAATACTAATGCTTTATCTCATACAGAATTCTCAGTGCTATACTAAGACTTATACTTGACTAGTTTTTGGAAGACATTAAGTATATTAATACTATTTTTTGCTACAAAAAGTTGTTCCTAAGATTTATAGAAAGGGAAGTAAGAAAATAGGCTGCGAAAAGTAAGGCATTTGATAAAGAAACGGCGTTATGTACATTAATTATATGAGGGAAAAGTTCCCTGAAATTATGTAATAAAAATGGTAGCTACATCTGTACATTACAAATTAATGTTAGCAGAAACATGTGGGAAAGTTTATTAGGTCCAGTGGCGTTAAAATATTAAGACTTTAGTTAAGGCAAGGTTGGGTTAATCTTGTTACTTGTTTTGCACTACAATGAGTTAGCATTGAACTTAGATTAAAAAAAATATTGCCTACTAAATCCGGGTTGAGCATTTGGCCATCGACTGAGTTTTGTTGTTAAGAAGTGGCTCCTTAAATATGACTTGGATTTTTTAAAGTAGTGTAAAGAAAGGAACGAACTAGCGTAGCTAAGTTTGTTTCCTGTCTTCTGTTGATTTACAAACTGTTGGAACTGTATGTTCAAATATTATAAAAGGCATTTATTAGGCCGGCCACGTGGTGATGGCTAAAGCAGTATTTCCCATATTGAATTGGAAATTATGTAGTTTCAACAGTTGTAACTTAAAACTGTATGTACTGCTGTGGGTACCGTACAGCTTTGTGCTTTGTACAGCATTTTACTTAGTATATCATATACCTGATGAGGATTATTAACTAAGCATCCCTCAAATGAACATTGAACATTCATCTTGTGGTAACTAATAGTATTTCGGGCCTGTTACGGCAATTAGCCACAAGAAATGGACTATAACAGCCCATAATGGCAGGATTGTTGTTAAAGGTAGGGAAGATATATTACTAGAATTAATTGGTTTGTTTTATTGTTAGCGTGAATAAGTGTTAACTTTTTTAATTCTTACATTTAAGGTTTATGCTTTTGATCTTCATATATTGTAAATCAAATATATTCCCAATGCAATTAAACGAGCGAAAAGTATATAACGAGCTTTTTACTCATTTGTTTACATTATATGGACACACACAAAAAAGTATAAAGTATAAAGCTCGATTATATACTTTCGTACTCCTTATATACTGTATTCTCTTTAATTTATATTTTTATAACTGTGCATACAATAGGGAATATAAATTGTTTTTCTTTTATACTCCCTATTGTATGCATGGTTATATAATATACATTAACAGTTATATAATATATATTTACGAACTGAGTTATGGGGATACGGAAATTATCTAAATAATACAAACACTTGTACAATCACGCTTAAACAAATAAACACACCACACAAGCACATACAACATCTATAGTGTAAATGTATCGAATTTCTTTGATTTACTTATGATATTTTTTTCTGTTACCTTTAATTGCCATACATGCCTTTTTATTGTTTCTAATTGTTGACTGGTGACTTTTGGCATTAAGTCTGCCAATTGTATTTTGTTAAATGAAGAATAAATAAATAAATACACGTCGAGAACAACGTGTGTGTGTGTATTTTGTATCTGTTTTGATTTTGGTTTGACAATCTCAAAAAATAAGTAATAGAGGTAAGAGCGAGGTAAACCCACCAAAAAGTTTTATTACTTTCTGGGATACTTTTACACATGCATAGCAATGTTTGATTTTGCAAAATAAAGGTTATTTTATTTTGGTACACATTTTAGTCAAGTAAAGGTATAATACCTCTTCGGATTCAAAATAGTAAAGAGAAAACAGTTTACAAAATATCAGTAGTTTTAATAAAGTAAAGTAATCGTTTACAGCTTTCAGAACACACCTACGATGCGGTCTCATATCTGTGGCATAGCTGATTTAGCTTTATAGTTTGGACGTTCTACAAACAGGCGATTGTGATCCCAATACCAAGCGACGTTAGTGGAATCTTGGAAAGCGTGAGGGAACCCTGAAGCGCATTTTTCTCAGAAACTCCGAACAGTGCACGTTATTGCGCAGTATTTAATATAAAAGTATAAGATCCTAGCTAAGCAGTAAGCTAAGAATACGTATACAATTAAGAGTTATTGTAGTACAGATTGACATAAAATGTGATGCTAAAGGGTAAGAATAATCCATATGTGTAGACAGCTAATGCATCATAACAAGAATATTAATACACTACAAATATGAAGTAAAGAAAGTTTATAAAATACTTTCAATAAGTAATCACTAGCCATTGCCATCTATTCAGGTAGAGAGCCTGCTTGTTTGGCATTTAATGGAATATAAAGGAGATGCTTCTAAAATACAATCGAAATTACAATCGACAAAATACTATCTATTGAACACATTGTAGCTTCAAGATTCAATATCTCGTACACCACTTCAATATAGTAAAATATATGTTCAAATATGAAAAAATGGTAAAAAAATGAATGTCTGCAAATGCATGCTTTTTCGAAAGTAAGTGATAATCAAAGCTGCGACATTAGGAATAGAAGCAATCTTGCTATTCCGAATTTTAAATCACACTTACATGGGAATATTTGTACACATTTATAACAAAGTTACTCCAAATGTAACTGAACTAACTTTACACAAATTTGAAGTGTATTTTGGATTACTTTTTATTATTATTTAATAATAATGACTTGCTATAAATCATTGTCGTAATTTCCGTGAATCATGGATTTATTATCAATATGTTAGTTTTTATTTTTATTTAAATATATTCTGTGTCATTTCATTACATTATACGTTTATATATTTTTGGTGAGGTATTTTGACATGAGTTTTCTGAGAAGGCATGTCGTCAGTCTCGTTCCCTGATAAAATGTGGCAGTGATTAATAGATGACGGCAACGTGGTGGATTAAAGTGAAATATTTCCGTTAGATTTCGGATTTTATGAGAAAAAAATATAATTTGAAGAAAAATATTATAGTTCATGTGACGCAAACATCGCTAATATCTTTTTTAGTTACAATTGGCTTATTATTTTAATAATATAAATTCTATCTGTTTATGAGTCTAAATTATGTTCTAATAACACTTAATTCTAGTAAGATTAAAAAAAAAGTGTTTCAAGAGATAATGAATTAAAATATTTATATAACTCAGTAAAACTCATTCCAATAGTATTAACGTTAAAAGATAGTTAAAAGTTAGAGATTTACGAGTATTACTTGTAGCAGAGCATTACAAACATTATCTAGTTTTACATATTTTTGGTTGTATTAGAGGGTATTGACGATCGAATTGAGTGGGTCAATTAATAACGTTCGGCGTGTTCTCATAATAGAAAAAAATTGGTTTTTTTCACTTGTTACGTAAGTGTTGTTTTGTAACAAATATAAATGTTTAGAATTTAATGTATAACTTGTGATTACTCTCGATATAATGTGTTTGAGATGCAGCGAAATTACTTTTATAAGGATTACAGGAACGATCTATCACGTCCATCAACTACGCTAAGAGCTAAAAAAGATTTTTTTTTTAAAGTACAGCAAATGACTCGACACCACCTGATGATAAGCAGTAGACGAGTCCACATGTGAAGATAGCTAGTGAAGCATGTGACATACTGCCCTAGCCACCCTCACCTTGCCGGCCCAAAAAGTGCTTTTTCACGCCTCTTTTAAAGGAACCCATGTAATAAGAAGGAGGGAATACGTGTACTGGTAAGAAATTCCATGCTCTAATGCGACAGAGAAAGGAGTCACTGAATCTCTTAGTACGTAAAGTAGACGTGGCTACAGTAAAGGAGTGACTCCGTAGACCAGCACGCGTACTCCTTAGTAGGAAAGGAAAGAGAGGGATAAGGTCAAAAAAAAATTTAAATTCTGATTCTTAAGCTAGTCTGTATATTATTTTTAAAATCTCTTAAGTATTCGAATTTATTCCGCCTAGATTCTAAATTATGTTAGGAAATACGATTGACTTTGGCCCGAAAACGTTTCATAGTAGACCTCTCAGATTAAGACTCACCACCAATTGGCTATCGACTCAACTCAATTCGTAGGATTACAATAAAATCAATATAATATTCAATATCAGAGGTCCCGTTACGCATAAGTAAATCTGAATAATCCTAAGATTTGCTATTACAATATTTATACCATAAATAAAGTTGTTATACTTTCATCTGTATTATTACCATAATTTTATACAGAGTGTCCCATTTTGATACTTCAGTCAACAAAGAAATCTAAATATTTTTAGCAATCACAGTTGAATCAGGTTTTGAATTTTCAATTAGCTTATGTGGTTCAAATCCTGATTTAGGAATGCGCTTTTAGACACCATTTTTAATACTCATTTGAGTAAAATTTATATAAGCTTTGTGTTATTTATGTGAATTTAAACAACTAGAAGCAACGTTTTCTTTCAAATAACTTATTGGCCCTTACGTTTCTAAAAATGAATAGATTTCACATCAAAACAAAATTGTTAAATTAATTCAAATGTAATAAAACACTAATGAACCTTACAGAAGGTCTTCTCTACGCTCTGTGATCTTCTGTACTCTGTGTGTGTGTCAGTTTCTGTGTCGCAATTATGTAGCTTCAGATCATACTGAAAGCATTTTGCTAGAAAAAGTGGATCTTGTAAATAATATATTTTCGGGCTAAAAATGCTCTAAATTTTACGCTGTTTTTGGAATTTTACAGGTTAATCAATGATTGAGTAGCAAAAGTCTTTGCAACCACTAACTTACTAATAGGCGAGTCGAATGCTTCAAAGTGTGAATAGGCTGACCAAAATCGGGCCCTTATAAAGGTATTAATTTGGTTTTTTATTTCGTTAATAAATTTCACAGCACAGATGAATTGAAAATAACAAAAAAATAATTATAAAATATTCTTGTAAATAATACATTTTTATCATCCTGTTTACACACTTTTTATACCGCTTGGTCGGTTTATACCCCATTACGCAGTTACTAGTGCTCTAAGTTGCCAATACTTATTGTTGACGGAAAATTTACTGGTCATATATCAGGCGTACAAAGACTTGACTTGAATAACCGCCAAGTTTGGAGCGAGTTTGTTGCAGCCCTTACAAAGTTCTTATGAACAAATTATACTTGGGCCGATTTAAGCGCCGAGAAAAACGGCGTCCTTAGAAGTGTAACGCGAATAGCTCTCGCGGAGTTTTACTTAATGATGCTACTTTATCTCTTAGTTACAGATTTTTCTATAAAGTCATTATTTACATGTCACTGACACACAAATGATAAACGCAGCAAGTTGTAATGTTTCTTTTCGTATACACCGATTTATCAAATACGCTTATTTTTAAAAACATATTTATATTACATCTATTATGTACTAAGATTTCATCTTCAGGTCATATATTTTAATCGTTGTTTCATTCGAATAAGCGAAACAGTGTTAAATGTAAACAACGACACAACAACGACAAAGTAAACAACAACTTTAGCAGTCAACAATAACAACACAACAAAAGTCTATGCTTAATATACATATTCTGTAAGACGTTCCAACATATAACTTTCCGAAGAATCTGGACATTTCTGGAATGAACGGAGCTAGGCAGTGAACTCTAAAGGGCTGCAATAAAAGATTATTATTGGTCGACGTGTCCTATGGGGTCCAAAAGGAACTGAAATTTAATAAAACTGCATGCTAATTAGCGATGCAATAGCAATGTTAAGACATGATAAGTATTATTTATCAATATTTGAGTGTCTTTAAATTGTTCATGGTTTTAATCAACTTTCATAGTAAAACTATTACCTACTTACTTTCTGTTTAACCTATATATGGAAAATAAGGCCATAATATATTTTAGACTTAAGAGCGTTTCTGATCTAACATTTACCGTGAAAATGTGATTTTTTAAAAATTGAATAACTGGCGTATTATTTCCACTGTAATTTTAACATTTAGTATTTTTAAATAACTGTTTCATTTTTAATTTCTATCCGAAAGATCTTTCGTCTGTTATAATTATTATTTAAAATAAAATCTGTAGGTACATACTTTTACTTTTTAATTAAACTGCTACCTTTGATATAAAACATTTGAATGACTCATTGAAAATATTTACAAGACCGTTATCACAGTAGCTCTCAAAATTCGAAGTATTAAAATTGGAAATGAGTTTTTTATTGCTTTAACAAAATATAACATTTGAAACAAATGAACTCTTGAGGGAATGCTAATAAATTACCCGATCGTTTTACAAATATTATTTTAAAATATCCTCCGTCTAGAATAATAATAAAAATAATATAAAACAAAGACACTCTTCCCCTATTATCTAAAGTCCAAATTAAGCATCATTAGGAACTTGTTTTATGGTTACTAGATAACGGAGACACGTATTTAATATGATTTAGTTTTATTTAATATTACATAATATTTTTCTTAAATTTTGTTAAATTTTTATTTCTCTTAGTTAAAAAAACAATACTAATATTCTGGTTTATAATATAAACATCTGCTTCGGATGGGACCCTAACCCAAGACACTAGGCCGAGAAGTCTTTAGTTATGAATACTAAGCACTCGGTCAGTCGGTCGTCAATCGATTATTTATTCGACAGATCCCAAGAACAAAATCAATATCTTCTATATTTAGCATATGTTCAGTCGATGCCACTTTGTTGTTACGACTAGTTGTCTTATTGACTTTAACAAGAATAATTGCATAAATTATTACATTTATGATTTGTTACTATCTATGTTCCTGAATCAAAATATGACACTTTCTTGCTCGACCGTACTAACCGCATCTATATTACGGTGTTGTCTCAGCGAACCCTCAAACCCTTAAATGATGTTATTCTTGTTAACTTCATGGCTCGTTTCCCTCCATCACGGTCTATAAGCTTCGTAATATGACGGTACAGAAAAAATAATATTTATATATGTGTATATCATTATACAAAATCATTGTCAGTAGAGGAAATAGCGTTGACATGGCCTCTACTTACATGAAAACCATAAAAGCACAGAATTTATTTGAATAAAAAGCAATACCACAATTTTGCACCGTCAATACAGCTTACTTATGTACTAATTTTTTACTTCTGTACCGTCATAGCTACCTTGTTAGCCCAAAAGGGGCCTCTTTTGAAATACCCATTGTTATATGAAGAAGAGAATATGTGTTTAGGGGTCTATTTAAATATAGATTATGTATACATGTTTCTTATATTCCAATATAAATATATGTTTGTTTTTATAAGGAGTTCAAATATGAAATTGGCGTCGAATCGTATTGGCCACTTTTATGTAAATCTGAAAAAAGATCTGCATGATGTGATATTTCAATGAAAAGATTTTTGAACATATGTATGTGTGTGTGTGAGTGGGTTCTATACTATTTATTCATATTATTATTGTTTCGATTCAAAAAGGAAAGACGACTTGTATAAAAGTCAAGCAAGTTGTTGAAACCTAGACTTTTCTAATGTTCTAAAATGCGCATTCCACCAATATTCTACAAGTTTTTAGACAGAGTGTAATGAAAATGCTATACTTAATTTATTCCATGCACAGCAGAAACGGGGCCGTTGTTAATGTAAACAATGATATAAATACATCTTAATCCCAATGTTTTCTTTTTCGAGTACCATGCTATCATGAAATACTGATAATGAAGTATTTTTGGAATACGACAAAATGTGCGTGGGTTGGTTGTACACTAACTCCGTCTTTGACTACAAAATAACGGTTATTTAAAGACTTTATTTCAATTTGAATTTAAATCAATATTATACATAATATTATAAAAACTCATGAAATTCCAGCTTTGAAAATAATCTATTTATAAATCCTTTACACTTTGTAGTAGCTTCTGGACAGAGGTTTCTCGGCTCTCGTAATAGTTTTATTACTAAATTTATCGGGTCTCTCAATTCTGTAAATTTCTTAATGAATTTTGTAAATAAAATTTTGATAATGAAGTTGCGCGGGCTTTTAGAGTCTTACCTTCACGTTTTAGTAATTTGTTGCTGTAGATATCTTTCCACTCTTAATGATCAATAAAATCATCACCAAATTAGAAAAATTGAAACTTTGGTTTTCTATAATTTGTCATACAAGACAACTGACTTGACAAGGGGTCCCGGTCCCGATACAGATGTTTGTTTAACTAGTTTCGTGTATAACATGTATCTATCTATGTATGTGCGTTAAATATTTCTGTGAGTGAGCGTAGAAAATTTAATTCCAAATCGAAAAAAAAACAATGATTTTGAATATAGCCGTTTCTAATATTAGAAGTTATAAATAACTTAAACTCTGTCCTAGAAGGATAAAGTAATTATTAACAACGCATGTTTCCATCTTATTTACAATTTAGAATTTACTCATCTGACTTCAGAAATTGAATAAGCCATTGCGTTCATTAATTCTGCCCCAAAAGACAACGATTAGTATTATAACGTCAATTATATTTAATTGGGAAGTTTGTTTTAATATTAAAACAAAGCCTGACTAAGAAGTAAAGAGACACGTCTTTCATGCGTTACAATTTTTCATTATATTGTAGACTAAATTTCCTAAAGGGTCTGCTCACGTAATATGTTATAGAAAAAGGGAAGCAAGAATTACCACTCAAAAACCCTGGATTTAAATAGATACAAGGCATGCATGGAACGTGTCCAAAAACTTGCGTGGAAGACGTTCTTTTAATCGTTCAAAAAAGTAGGAAGTTATCAATTCTTTGTAATCTTTTTTTATTTATTTTCCCCGACTACTCGAAGACGTCGTATCCAATTGGGAAAAATATTTTTTCATTGAAAGGGGTTTTCGATGAAAATCCAGGGAAACCCAAATATTCAGTACTGCTTAACGCGAGCTGTGTACTTGCTGATAAAATGTTGTAAGGTGTGAGATTGTGCTTGCTGGTGTGCCTCTGTTGGGTACAAGCTGTATGCCCACGTGAACTGTTAGGCGCGAGGCTCCTTACTCGCTGTTGCTACGCCCAATCTGAGTGATTTTTAGATGTAAAGAGTTTTCATAAAACTATTATAATCTATCATACTCTAGAGTCCCTTATAATTTACAATATGATTAATATTGAACCCGTTCAATCTCCACCCTTGTTTTACACGCCAACAAATATTCATCAATTTTCATCACTCGACGAAGACAATTAAGATAGAACTTCACATCGACCAAGTCGTAGTAAACCTATCATAATCAGATTACTATGCTTCAGTTTGGTTCGTGCGTGTTTGTGTGTGCGTGTAGGCGTGCATGAGAAAATTAATGTGAGTGTTGTCTAACTTTATAGTCTAACAACGATACATAAATTATTATTTCCTTCAGTTTAATTCATCAAATTGGGTGAATTTTATCGGAAGTTCTTGAGCACTTTAAAGCCTGGTTAGAATAACATTTTTGTTTTAAGAGCACAATTTTAACAGGCAATATACTAATGCAAAATGACAAACTATGGTACCTTAATAGTAATGTTGCAAAAACATTTTTTGTGCGATTTTGCAAAACTTGAAATGCACAGTTACCAATCCTAATTAATGAATGACAACAGTGCCGTGTTATTTGGTGATTACATCGTAAGTCACAACAGATCTGCGACATTTTGCTCGTCAGAATCCACTCGTTTAAAGCCGCGATTATTGCTCTGGAGATGGATTAACAAAATTTTATTTTGATATCACGGGTACAATACTAATATTCACTCTATTCGGTGGCGCTGTTACAGGCTTTACACGGACGCTAGTAAAAAGTATTTATTAAAATAATTATTTCAAACCACTCATAATAACCACCCTTCTTAATCCACTATCATGCAAATAATTCACCTCCATACTCATGAAGAATAATGAAGAAGTTTTTCAGTAGTAAACTCAACGGCACTGAAGTTTCGGCTGATGCGTATCGTTTTTCGTATTTGCGCTGTGTGGTATGTTTTTCCGCTGTTTCGGTGTGAAGGGAAAGGTGTATTAAAAAAAAGACAGGCAAACCACCCACCTAACTTGAACCTTAAACACTGACCATTCAAAATTGTGAAAATAAATTTACTTCAAAACATTAAAATAGCAAAAATAATGCACTTCAAGAAGATATATAATCTTCTTCTTCTCCAATTACATATAAAAATGAATGTTAGTTAGTCTCGCTAAAACTAAGAAACGGCCGGACCAATATAAAGAATTTGTATTGTGTTTTATTCTGTTTAAATCAGGGATTAAAGTATTCAACAGAAAATTAAATCCTAATTATCTTTTGGAGTCATTTTAGAACTATTTAATTTTGATAACTTCTATAATTGAACTATTTTTGCCTATGAAATGTTTTCAAGTCGGTTTTTAATTTATTTGCATTCTATAATGATTATTGGTGCACTTTTACCGTTTAGGTCATTAAAAAGTATGTGCGGTTAGCCCGTACAGGTTCGCTAAAACTAGGCTAATCAGCCAACCTTGGCTTATTCTCGGATCACTGCTGCTAGAAGCTTTGGCAAAGTTCTTCATTAAATTCGTGTTACAATCTCGTTTTTGAATACAGGTATGTTACCTATTAACCCATTTAACCTTATTATAACACCATTGTTACGCTGACGAAACGATAGAAATTAACAAATGGAAAAGAAAAACAAATATAGATAATCTAGAAGTTTCACTTGTGAGAAATAACCTACAAAAACCCTGAAAGGCTCAACGCTTCCACAGATAAACACATAAGTCCGCCACCTATCTCGTCTGGATAAGCCTGAAAAAAAGGCTTGCCATCCAACTGTCCTTATCTTAATGCCACTAAGGGTCAGAATTGAATAAAAAAAGTACATTTATCAAGAGGTTCCCTTTCAGAGTAACAAGCTTTGCGTGATATACTGAAGGTCTAAAGCGTCGACATGTTGAAAGATGCATTGAATTATCTGGAAGTTAAGAGGAATAACGGATGATGTTCTTTGTATTGATGGAGACTTATTGGTTTATCTGTTAGGACTGATTAAGTTGCGCTTCAGTACCCTTTATCATGAAGTCAATGTCTTAACTTCTCACTAAATTGCGACAGCACAAATATGAACCTGACTTCACTTCAGTACAAGTTAATAACTTAATTTTTTTAAATAAATTTATATTTCTCTGAAATCTTGACAGTATTTTTTTTATTCATAATACAAATACAGTAAATATTAATTAAATGTTTGTAACTTCTTTTTCTGGAGTAAAGCTAATCACAGTGTGGCAAATTATTGCGCCTAATTCTTGACGATACACTTTTTACCAAAATTTAAGTTTTTGATATGATTTTTAATTCCACTCAAAGTTGGTGTGCTTCTTGACTACCAGGCCTCAACGATAAATATATAGTAATAGGGACTTCTTTACGATGTAAAAAATTTCAGAGGGCGATAAACAGTATTTAAATAAAATATTAAAACAATATCGTTAGACAACAAAACGTGATGAGTACTCATATAATTTGCAAAAACAACGTTATCAACTTATCAATGACCGCAACAAACTATATATTGTACACTTTACCGCCCACTTGCGCAAAGCTGCTACGGCAGTCGTAGTCTAACCTCCCTCCGTAGCACTCGCTCGTAGCAGCATATGCTGCAAACTTCGTAGCGTGTTCAAGTTTGTGAGAAGTGTGGTGGATGTGCCAAGTGAATTTTAACGGTAAGTGAATTAACTTAGTATTGTGACTTTTATTAATTACTTTAGATTAAAATCGCTTTATTATATTTTAATATACAGATGAAATGTGATTATTATAATGTGCTTAACGCATTATAAAATCACATTTCGCCTGTAATTTAAAAAAAGTAGTAATCTTTTAAACCAATTTCAAATTTATGTTTTAATTATTGAATAAAGTTATTTTTTATCAAGAATTTAAATAACCAATTCTAAAGTTATTTTATGTTTTTTTAAAAAAAACTATTTACTTAAATTGTTACAACACGCACTGTTAAAAATGGCTTGTTAATTTATTTTGGTATGAGTTGTGAGAGAAACAATAAAAGTTTATAAAGAATTTATAAAACGTCATCTTTTTTAACATTTAAGTTAAATGACATTTAAAAAATACAATACATTATACGTTCTCTTTTTTGTAACCGAGTACTCTAATACCTAATAATATATAAAGTATGTCCAAATTCTATCTTCGTGATTGATAGACGCCATTTTCTTCAAAGTTTAATGGGTATGAATTACTGCGAATGTAATATGATATTAAAAAGCCATTCTTATTGCAATTATGTTTAATTGTAACAAAGAAAAATAGAAAGTTCCCTCTTAAATAGGGTCAACATTAACCTTGTGTCAGCAACCTCTGCTGATTAAGGGTGCTGGTAAGGATATACTCAGAACACTTAAAATTCAACCGTGACTAATTAAACCTATAAACGATTAGACGATTCTGGGAGAATATTGCTTGATTTTTGCAATATTTATCAGAACATTTTAAATACTCAGTAAGGGTTTTATTAATCAAACAGGAAATATTTTTTTTGCCTGTTATTGCATGACTTGTTTTATCGAGTTTCATTGATTTAATTATTGAGTTTCGAAAACATGTCACTTCAACACGACTGGTAAAAAATATTTGTAAATATTAATAATGAAATATTTATTATAAAAAATGACTTAAATAATTGTGTAAATTTCAATGATGGCAACATGGTGAAAACTTATAATAGCTCGCAGGTCTGAATGAAACGAATTTTTGTTATTATTACAGTATTATTATTTAAAGGCTCATATAAGTGAATACTTTTTCGATCGTTATTTAATTTTAATTAGATTTATTTAAACTTTCCGTAAATTTATTTTCTTTATAATGATCTATAATAGTCTTTTGCTTGAAAAAAAATACTTTTAGTCAAATGAGTGGATTAAATTTTAATAAATAATATTAAATAAAAATGGGATTCATTTGAATTGAGTTCCAGTTTTGTCATAATAATATGTTTTAGATACTTTTGGATACTATTGTTTTATATTAGGTTACAATAATTATTGTGTTAGTTAAAATATCCATAGTGTTTTGCTTAGAAGACGTCGAATTTTACATTTACAATAATATGTCTAAATTCATTGTCTCGTAAGCAAAAACATCCGTAGATAAGTTATTAAATCCCAGGATTATTAGTAAAACTGAAATCCCTGGTTCATTCATTCGTGGAACAACTTCACAATTTATCAATTCGTAATCATTTGCCGAACGTGCGTATGAATTAAAGGCAGCCGGTTCAACATTGATGAGCTTGACTATTTGCTTAATTTCGTACAGGTCTGGCACAAAGCGAATTATATACAGATTGATTTTCAAATCAAATACACATTGATATATAACATACTTACAGATATTATATAATTACAGATTGATTTTTATAATTCGTATATAATTATTCTTATTTATCAGACATGAATATCTGATAAATTAAGTTGAATTGTACATGGGATTTTTTTACGATAAAATATTGAAGAAGCACTTGTAAATAGTGAGTGGTACATATCGCAATGTCAAGAAATTACTAGCAGCTGCCATTGTGAAGTGACAATTTCTCAGGCAATCCTGAATATACTCCTGGTAGGAAAAAGTGTAAGATACAAAGTTCTGGTCAATTATTTATAATAACATTGCAAGAAATAGTTTAATATTTTTAAATGTAATGACGCATTACATAATGAGGTTCATAAATTGTTATGAAAGAATTAAAATAATGAAATAAAATTAAAAAAAAAAATACTTAGTACTTTAGTATATTTTTAAAAACTTATAGAAACTATTTAAACTATCCAAACAGAATCAACTTAAAATCGAAGTAACAAAAATGGACGCGCACTAATATGAATTAAACATTTCTCTTCGGACCCAAATAGTGGAATAATTTAATCGGGTTAAATGGGTTTTAGTAAAAACGGACCTGCCTATATTTGTTTGAAAAATATTAATCTAACGAGGAACAGATTGGGATGCTCGGTCACGTTTACATGGAGCCAATTCAATAAACTTTAATGTCAAATGAATAAATGATTATTTCACAGCTAGTAGCAAACTAACGGTTGTGCCTGAAGAAGCTTGTAGCACCAATTCCTCACACAAAGTTTGCATGGTTAGGATAAGCTCGGTCATTCGGCCGTCCCACTTGCACAAAGCTTTTTCGTCGTCTCCTTGATGCTCAAACTGCCCATGGAATCTATGGAGAGGGCATAGTTGGTTGAAAGCTGTTCTAAGATCTGCAACTCTGTTGTTACCTTACTTTTGCATAGATAAATTGCAATGGCTCAGTCTAACGTCCATCTGTTGAAGCAGTTTATCTATTACTAGGACTGGTGACTGTGAGTGATACAAAGTTTAATTAAGGAGAAGCTATCCGTTGGTCACATAACCTGCTATTAATCCTAAAATTTTGATTTTATATAGCTATACACAAATTATTATAAGGAAAAATTTTCAGCCATTTAGTAGATTTATTTTATTTGATGTTGTGTAACAGTCTATATAATTAAAAAGTGACGTTTAAATATAAGACTAACTATTTTGATTCAAGAATATATAAAGAGAACATGAATGGACCAGAACTTGTGAGCAGCACCTGTTCACAGGCATGACGCATGAACCAGTCACCGCTTCGGTCAATTATAATTCCTCAGTAGAAGGATTATTCCGTATTTACCGAACTGTCAAACTTCATGTCAAAACTGAATCATCTAGGTGTATCGTGTACTTACCCGGCAAATCACGACCACTAAAATAAATTAAAAATTTAAAGGGAATTAAATTTTTAAAATAATATAATCGGAGATAAATATAGTAGTAGCATTTAGTTAAAAAACATAAGCTCAAAAACGTTTTAACTTTATATTAGAAACGTACACTCTTTACTTTTTTATTTTATGTATTAGAATAATTAGAAAAATTAATAAATATATATTGTGATTTCCCATAAGGTATTCAACAGAAAGTAATTCAATAGATTTTCTCATTATCTCATTATTAAAAACAATACATTACCGAATACTCACCTTAAAAGCTTACTTTTATTTCGTATTGTATAAGTAAGATCGTCAATCAATGTTATCATCATAAAAACGTTTCATTATAAAGCTATTCCTATAATAATACCTTGTATTTTCAAGGGAAAATAAATGTTCAAGGTTTTATACGATATAAAATATAATATCCTCGTGAAATATAAAACGATTCATTTTATTTAATATCATTTATACAAAAAAAGTTACACTAACAATTAGAAATTGTTTATTGAATTTCAACGAGCATATAGAAAAATATTAAAGTATCTTTTCGCAGTAATATATCTTTGAACTGTCTTCAAGAATACAAATCGTCGTATGAATGAACTGTCGCTTGATGAGTTGCCAATAAGTTACAACAGATTTGTTGTATTATATTGAATTTTCATGAGTCCCTAATGGAAATAATCTACATTTATATAAGAAAAGTCAGTCCTTCATTAAGATTCGAGTTGCTTGAACTATTGAATATATATTTGAATTATGGTGAAATATCAAAACAGACAACATATACTCGTAATTATTAAATGTTTATCTATCGTACTTTTTAGAACATGATCTTTGATAAAGATGCTTCATTTTGTTTAATTCATAAAAATAAGGAGAATACGTTAAACAATACAGAGTTATCTATTCTATTTAGTTATTGCTTTAGATACTGTCAAATGTAGCACTTAATTATAATGCCCATTTTATTACGTTCGTTTTGTTCTAAATATATGATAATTCCCATTAAATACACTATGTTCTGGAATCAACGGGGCTCAGCAGAGAACTATAAAGAGCTGCCACAAAATATCAATTTATCTGGTCGAAGTGACCTACAAGATCCAAAAGTAACAAGAATAATAATAATACACGGAGTATTCTATTCCTTCTATTCCTTTCTAGAAGGATGTTATTCACAATGAATACTAAAATATATTAAGTCATATTGCTCTGTTATATTAAATATAATAGAATTCTTCAATTCATCAAGATACATAATTTGCTTTTCAAAGAATCTTTCTCGAATATATACTAGAAGAAATTCTATTTAAGAAATTTTATTAATATAACCGAGCAGTAACGACTCAATGTATCAGCATTAATCATGAATTACATTTATCTAGAGAAGTAATTAAATTCAAAGACTAATTATCTACTTAAACCCATTTGCTACAGACATTTTAAAAATTGAAATAGGTCGGTAATAAAGTCTAGAATATCTCTATAAATTAGTCTGTTCTGGATTCTGCGAGCACTCGTTATGATGTAGTCGTAGTTGAATTTTTTATTAAATGGGTCACACTTATCACATATAATGTTCAATTTTAACTTGAAGAATATAATAATTAACCGTATACAATAGGAACAATTTCGTCATCATCAACGGCTCATACACGTTCCCTTTGAAAGGCTCAAGCCTACCGTATATTAGGGTGATAAGGCTTTAAGTCAACCACGCTGGCTAAGGCACGGATTGGTCGAATTAACACACAACGTAAAAATCTCTTCACAGATGTGTGTAGGTTTCTTACGATATTTTCCTTCACCGTAAAATCGTAGAATAAACGTACATACGAATTCAATGATCGGAAAACATATTAGTACGTGTCGAGGTCCGTACCACTACCTCATGTATGGAAAACAATGACTTTACGCATCGTGAGATAAAAAATCTGTGCACATTGTATTTTCTAATGGTGACTATTTCCGTCTCTCACGTCACCAAGTTTACCAGCCAACTTGACTTTTCATACGGCATGCTGTGAAATACGTATTTGGTTATTAGATAGTTACTTCGTTTAGTTTTGTAGGCAGGGGTATTTTAAGCTTATACGCCACAGTTTTACCTAGCAGCAATGTTTCGGAAGTACTCTCTGAATGTCTTGTACAAAAAATCTTCTATCGTATAACCCAATATTCTAAATCCGTGTATCATTAGAACCCCAATATTTGACATTCATTGTCTTTAAAATAAGTTTTACTTTGGTAATGGTCTAAAGCAAATCTACGATGGATTCACACCTGACAAATTTGTGTAATGTTGATGGAGGCAGGCGCGTATACAGGCGGAAAATGTAGACTGTATTAAGTAAGCAAAAATTAACATAAATCAATCTGTAATGAAGTATATAAATAAAAATATTGTATATAAATAAAAAGATTGTATTGTCCAAAATATATAGCGCCCTGACCAAGATTTGAGTATTATCTTTAGTTTCGTAGGCAAAGCTGAGGGAAAGGCACTATTTTTTCCAGTACACTAGCTTTTTTAATATAAGTCCAATTAGGGCTATGTGCATACTCATCGTCCCACCAAGGTAGATCCGCGCTTGGCTAGAGGTTGGACGACAAAATTTAATATATTTAATATAATTAATATATACTCAAGTTTGTTCGTCTTCTGTTTTAGCACCTAAATTAAATAAATTTTAATTATCTTTCTTAAAACTTTATTGTACTTATCTTTTAAAACTAAACTACGAAGAAGTGACAAAAAGCTTTAATTATACAAAATATGTCAGAGTAACCTAATATTCAAATTATATATATTACAATGAGCAAACTTTGATATTAGCATATATCTTCTTATGTACACAAAAGATAGGTATTGTTCTAATTGAACAAATGACTGACACAAAGAACTTTAATTATCTAAGTAGGTATGAATTCTTGTAACTAATATTGTAGATATTAGGGAATTATGAATTAAAATTGTGTTAATTAGTTCCATGAATTATTAGAACATAATCCACTTATTAATATTCGTTTAGTTACTAGAAATACAACCTTAGCTATATTTATATACAGATACTTATAAAGCCAACGTGGTGCTGTTATAATCCAAACTCTAAAGATGTTTATTCTATTTAGAAAGACGTGTTCAAAGCAGTGCGATGTGTATAAACTCTTGACGATGTTGATATGGGTACAATTTTTTTTTGCATGTTATAACTTGGACGTTACTGGATATACTTTCGTACGTAAAGTTAATGTTATGTAACATCATACTTGTAAAATAAGAATATTCAATCAGAACAACACTACCGTTTACTAATGTCTTAAATCAACCGTTCAATTAATTACCGTTCAATCTACCTGTATTTCGGATGAAGTCTAATTGAACACTAAAAATAATAAAATTATAAATATGCAATTAGCGACTGCTCGCAATGTCAATGCACTCTATTATTAGGGTCGCGGCGAAAGTACAAAATACTTATATCTGCTTTGACAGATAATCTTATAAATTACAACATTGAAAATCATCAGTCCGTTATTAGTTTCTTAACGAGGCGATCATGACACTCAGCGTCCAAGAAACCGTTACAAGGACAAGAATCATTTACGCTATAGCCAAAGGGAGCAGAGTAATAAGAATCTATTAAAACCTATAAATTTTTAGCAAAGAGGCTGCCTTTTGTATGTAACTATTTATATGATTTGTTGTACTTTTCTTATTATAGAGAGTGTATATATTTTATTGTATTGATAATACAATAAAATATATATTCTAACAGGCCTACAAATGTGAGTTATAAAATATTATAAATTTTCCCCAAAATATTAATTTATTTCTAGTAACTATTTTTAACTTCTATTATACATTACATACTGACGAATGTAATAGGTTGATCTACCCTTTTCCACGAAAATCTTCACGCATGCGGATCAGAGGCCTCAACTAGTGATAAACAAGTTTGATAATAAGTTAAGGTACCTTGTTTTAGCTTACATTATCTGGTATGTTCAAATATGTACCTTAATACGATACATGTAAATTAGAATTTCGTAACTTGATATCAGATCTGCGCACTCAACTGAAATGTTATTAGAAAGTTTAAAAGTTCTATTTAATGCCTGGTATGTGTTTTATATTAAGGAGAAGCCTTAGTAACTCTGTATCTGTATTATCTTTCAGTTGCTAACGTCCATAATCATATTTCAAGATTATATAGACCTACGCATTACTGAGAAAAATTCAGAACAAAGTAAAATAAACAAGTAACGCTATAATAGTTCCTTTAATGGTAAGAAAACACTAAAAACCGAACTAAAAACACAAAAAAGGTACCCAATAATTAAAAATAAATTGTTTTTATTTGTTAATAGTGTACGTTGTTTTTTAATATTATTATTATGTTTTTCGTTTTAAAAAGCTCAGCTTTCGCTGGTTTATTTTTAATATCAACGGGTCACCAAGTTATAGTTTTTATTGGACTCCTAAGTTTGTTTATTATTATTATTAAGGGAATCAGATATATTTTCTTTATTTTTTTTGCACAAGCTAAGAGACACTTACATGGGCCGAATCTAATACTAATGAGGAATTTCTGCATTAATTTTAAAATTATATTTTATGTCGTTTTGTGCAACACAGACTTATTTTTAATTTGGCATCATATATCAGACCAAATATCATAACAAAAACCGTGGCGCGATAAATACGCTTTACACAAGAGCTTATCCTAACATATTGATTCCCAACTATACTAGCAACATTAATCGTTATACCTCGTAAATCAAAAAATATTTCTGGTCAAACGCAAGTGTCCCACGAGGCGAGATATGAGCCCATTGGCTAGAAGGGGCAAAAGTCTGCCCATAAATCAGTTTAATCGACATTTTGCCCAAAAAGGCTAACTGTTCCAAACTCTATTTTGATAGCCTTGAAAGCCAATAGCAGACAAATTATCTAACTTCAAAGGGATGTTTAAACATGAAATATGTCAAGATGTTAAGTAATTGCGAAGTTATTGACAGATTTAACAAGCGGCCTGGGCGCTTGTAATCCGAGTATTCAATACTCTCAGTTATAATTTTAAAAGATATTATAAAAGCTTATTAAAAGACAACAATACTCTATATATCTCTCTATATATATTTTATATATTATTATTATTATTCTATATAATCTATATATTTCTCTTTACACTAGACTACATAAAACCAGAAAGTTTTCAAATCTTCTGATGATTCGAAATCTGATATTATTTTTTAAAATATCTAATTAAATCTTCAATTTTCAGCTTACCTAATATTTGTTGCTCAGTATACTGTATAAATTAACTAATAACAGAGTTTAGTAAATGGTAGGAGTATCTGAATAATAAAGTATATAATCGCATGTAAGTATTGAAGCGGAGAACTAGTGGACTGTGAGCATCTCCTATATAATAAAAGGCGAGCGAACGATAAAAGTAAAAATGGGTTTATTGTAAAACTAGACTACGTAACAACAAGACAGCAATAATGACAAGAAGAAATAAAAAACAAAACAAGAATTTGAGTGATTTAAAATTATAAATAAAACCATAAATAATTATAAAAAGGTAATAATGGCTCGGCCACAAGTATGTTAATATCTCTGTTTCAGCATTATTGTGTTCCGTCAGTTGGAGGTAAGATATAGCTCCTCTGTGGTTGAGGAATATGGATGTAGTTCGCTTACATCTTCGGCCTTAACTTCGCTTGTTATCAGGTGAGATGACGGCCAAAAGCTACTCCATTGAGAATAAAGTTTTCATAGGTTAGGGTTTATTGACACAATGCCATAAAAATTGTAAAAATTCTCAAATAGGAAAAAAAATATTTTCAAAAAATTAAAACATCTAATTTATATTCGTGTTTTTAATATTTCGTTGAGTCGGTAATTCCAATACATTTACAGAGATTTATTTGAACTGTTACGTGTGATAGGGTGTGTCATGATAAGATAGGGATATGTATCATACATACAATATTAACAGAGTAGTTTAATATAATATTTTTACTCTTAATGCGATACAGTTGACCAATTGCAACATTGAACTGTAAGCTATATTCGCTCTAAACAATGCCCTTGTTACAATAAGCTACAAAATGGTGGTCATTCAGACAGTATTTTTTATTATATATAACAACACAGGACATAAATAAATGCATATTGGAATGAATGTGTCGCCCACTATTAAAAGGTACGAGTGAATGAATCAAAGGATAAAAATGAAATATGAAACGTTTATTCATTTGGAATATTCCCTCGCCTTGTTCCCCTTTATTTGTTCTCTATGGATTGTGCTTTAATTCAAACAAATCTAAATTCTAACGAGTAATATTTTATATTAAATCTGTATGTCCTCCATAAAAACGTGATACGACCATAAACCGCTCGCTTTGTTTCGGGACTCTGTATAACTTTCTGGATATAGAAGGGTTTGAATTTCGGTAGGAATTCCCCAATCGTACGGAGGTTTGTTTATTTTCTCGTGACACTGGCCCCATTTATCATATCAAAAGGATTTTTTGTTCAAATACAAAAAAATAAGAGAATTAGCTTATTTTGTCTTTGCGTACCTGTCTCTGTTTTCGCTTATTGGTTGCGTGGTCTGTGCATTGGTATTTTTTAAATATTTTAAGTGAGTTTGAGATTAACTGGGACAATTTGTAAATGCCCGGTTGATACCCACTTAAAGTTATCACTATTGCCTTTAATTACATTTATTTGTTTTTTTCATACATATTCCCTGTTGTGACGATTTAAAAGAACTTAGTAAATGAGTCTATTTAAATAAAGTAATTTTGACTTTGACTTTGAATTCAGTCTTGTTTGAGATGAATGTTTGAACGAAATGTATTGATGGCGTGTAAGAAGGTAACTACGATTGTTGATTTTGATACTTTTCATAAAGGATACGGCCGTTCGTATAGATCTGTGCCCTAAGAAAGTATATTCACGTGCAACGGTATGCAGTAAAAAACCTTAATAAATAAGCTACGGTGTATTCATTTAAAACACTTTATTTAAAATGATATATTTGATATATTTTTTATGAGAAAATGCGTAAAAACTATAAATGATAAGCGAAAAATGAAAAATAGCATGATTCCTTTAGATAAGATAAGCTTAAATAAATTAAATAAAATCCTGAAATAAATCCTGCCCCTCTTTATCAGCTCTTCAGTTCGCTTAGTATAGGAAATCGGAATTACATTTTTTGCTGTTAAATTCATTTGATGAATTGATCTTCAGTTCAAACTTTAGAGTCAATATTACTTTAATTCTCAATACAACTCACCAAAATACCCAAAATTAACCAATTTTCTCTGAAACCCTTCCCAAATATAGATAAAAACTAGGCCAAACGAGCCTTCTAAAAGTAAGTGGATAAGTTATCGTTCAACTCAAACTTAAAGAATTTAAATTTTTATATCATAGCCAACTTTTAGTTTAAGCTTTGCAAATAAGTTTTGAAGTCTTTTTTATGATCATCTATTCATTGGCAACGATATTTAACTTTATAAACAACTTGCCATCAGAAATAAAAAAATAAAATAAAAAAAAAAGTTAAAGCAACTCTTAAAAAATACGTCACCAATTATGTGCCAGTATTATATTAGCCAGGCTTACACGCGCACACTCATGTCATTTCGTCCAATTCTCGTCCCACGTTTCGTCCTATTTCTATTAAAACTTTATTACTATAAACGATACTAATGATATTATGTGAGAACTCATTAGAATTTAGACAAACATAACAAAGGCTTAAGAAGAAACTATTAATAATTCAATATGAAAACACTGTAATAATGACTTAATAAATAAGCGAGCTGCTGCCGAGTATTGGGCAGATGGCGTAGTGAAGTAATCAGTATTCTAGTTTTAAAATATTTGGAATACCCCAAAATAAAACACAAGTATCTACTGTTAATTAAAGAAATAATTAAATACTGTTGATGTGATGCTGGTGGGCTGGAAGGGACAAAATAAGAATTTAAAAACTGGACGAAACGGATTTGATTTCAACAGCAGCATATTACTTACACCGCCTTGGTTTCATCTGCTATGGCAACTGAATTTATTCATCAATCGTTTTGGGTAAGCATGGTGGAGCTATGGTACAAACTCCTCATGTTTCGTGGGACTTATCGAGGCTATTGATGATTAATGATAAACATATCTTCGAATGTATCCGTTTTTGAGTATGTTATCACTTTCTATTTTTCTCTTTTAATTTTCGCTTTGATAACATATAAAATATCAGTGCAGTCAAATTACATTACTGTGGCATATTAAAACACACTGCACGGCTCATTTCAAAATAGACAAAAACTCACACACTCATTAGGGTTGACTGGAAGAGATCTCTATTAGACACAAGTCCTCTCTTGTTAACATTTTTACTAATGTAAACACAATATGTTTACATTATTACTTTTTGTTTTTATTTGGTGCCATAGCGAGGTGCATATTATGAAATGGGACTAATCGTGAGCTTTTGATAAATTATTCTACATCAACCTTAGAAAAATTAAAAGACATTTACACGATAAGGATAAGGCGTCTAAACGTCGTAGATATCAGTGAGTATCATGATTATATCATCCACCTGAGTTATCCTGCTCCCAGTGAATTGTGTCTAGGAGGTACTCAGGTAGCTTTTAGTGAGTGGAGGCCTCCCTCTCCCTACCTTCCTCTTCAACAATAGTAGGACAAAGAAGACAAATGTCTCGTCTATATTGAAACATCATTTATCTCCAGCTAATAAATATTCAAGTTGAAGTTACAACTTGGGAAAAAATACTTCGTGATAGTTAAAAGACAGAAGGGCCTTTATCTGCCATAAAAAATGTATTTTGAATTTGTTTCTCAATCTTATTTTTAAAATTGTTGCCTAAAGTATTCAGATAACGAATTAATTTAATAACCGTGTCCAAATAACTAGACATTTCAATTTGAGTAGATTGCTCAAAGCATTTGACAGGGGCTGTTAATGAAACACAGTTGTGGTTGTGATATTGTTTTAAATGAACTTGAAATTCTTCAAAATAAATCATTTCTTATTTAGTTAGGTTGATCAAATAATATGACTAAAAGATGATTGCTTTGACATTTATTCAATAAAATACGCAGCAATAACAAATTTCGTTTCAGCAAGTTCATTAAGATGACTTATTACTGATGATCTCATTGGAATATACGAGACTATAGTAGTTCGAGCGATTATGTTTAGATTCGATTCGGTCAATCGTGATTCGTAATCACCATGATCATGAACTAAGACACCAACCGCTTAACATTGGTACTTGATATTTCGGTAACCAGTGAGTGAAAGCGGTTACCGTAATATCAAGCCGCACCACAAAGCTGCAGTCCCAAAATTCCACATGCTTCTGCTATATTGGAAGGCCTGTGTTCAGGTGATGAATAACAGGGTGTTTATGAAGATGATATACAGAATCTTTTTAACAACAACATACTTGGAAACAACTTTTTTATTAATTTTATATGCAGCCATGGGTTTGACCCAATAAATTGATGTATTAAATTTATTGACTTCATTAACATTATCTAAAGATTGCAATTGTTTTAAAATTCACTCAATGTTAATCTACTTTCTTTAAATTATCTATTAATATCTCGATGGACTGGAGCTATATTATTTAAAAAAGGCCTAATTGATCTGTACCAGCTCTGATGAACACTTTAGCTGTGGAGAAGAAGCACAAGAAACTTCTCCAACTTTATATTTATTGATAATAGTGCCGTGAACCTTTCAATTTCGTTGTGATGACTTACGAATATCAATATTTATGTCATCGTCCTGCGTGACTTTTTTACGTTTCAGTATTCTTTTGTTTTTTCATGTCATACTGATGTCTTCTATACTTCTCTTACGAGTAATCGTCTTGCACAATATATTAATGATTTATAGTCTTTGGCATATAAATAATAATGAAACATTAAAAACGTATTTAGTTATATTTACTAGACACAAAATAAATTCACTTTTTAATACTTTAATTTAAATTTGTTATTGTATTTTACTTTATTTCTCGAGCAATTCTTTCACAAACTTTTTTATATTCTTCAAGTTAGTTCTTTTATATTTATTGAAAGGCTTACGAATTGATTTCATATTACAGTATCATATATATCGGGCTATACTGAAATTACTTGAAAAATATTCTCTTACTGGGTTCGAACGTTTGTCAAGACCGCCATATTGAATTTATGATTATGTCATCTAATATGTCTTATTAGATTTTCATCAAATTCGTAGTAAATGAGAAAATGAAACAGACAGTTGTGTATTGTTTTAAAGAATTTTTAACAAAGAAAAATATAGTCCTTTTAAAATATTGAAAGAAACCCGAAGAAGCGATGGAAGAACTGACAGTTCAATGTGTAAGTAAGGCTAGTTTTCGTACTAAATGACCATTTGTCAGTTACACATTTAACCCCTAAATAAGACACAATAAAAAATATTCAAATACTAACGAACATCAATTCATATTTATATCTAAAATTAATAATAATTATTAACAAAATAGAATTATTTTTCTATGAGATTTTAACAATTGTTTTTAAAATAAATAATGCATATACCATAAACCGTTTACTGGGTAATTCTCAAATAATATTTTCATTCAAAAGTGGTAACCCAAAAATTGTTTATTCAAACTGGCGAGCTTTTACTCGGCTATTTTCGTAACGGTTCATTGTTTTTATTCATAGGAAGTTTTAAGACCTCAATACCGTCAACCGGGACAAATGTCCTAAATCAAACTTTGTTATTCTTAGCTCACAAATAAAATTGCCTTTTCGATGCATTCATAGTAGAGTTTAAAATGTAAGCACTCACTTACACTTACTTTTAAAAGTGAAAAAACTATAAAATAAAACAAAAACTAAAAAAGCAAAAAGTATTTACTCCATAAAGATTTTTGGAGACAGTATTTCACTATTGATTATTAATTTTTCTTACAATAAGAGTGCCTAGACCAAAGTAAGTATCATGAAGTGCTTGTATTATGGATACTAGATAACGGAGAAATAAAGTTAGTCATATGTATATTAATATCAGAAAAATACTGAATTAACATTCTATGACTCGTGAGAAAATATTTGTATTCATCATACAAATCTATGCCTACCGGGATTCAAACCCGAGACCTCTGGCTAAGTAGACAGGTGTACTGACCACTCGGTCAGGCGGCCGTCGAAAGTTTATGTCCGGCTTGAAGCTGTAAGCATGGTCACTCAATGAAACATCTAACTAATAAATTGGGTTTATTTGCTGTGACAGTTATAATTAGGATCAACAAACACTTAACAAAGAGAGAGATGGTAAGAAACTATTTTAACACTAGATATACCACCGATTTGAATATATGTCAACAACAAAAATTATATTTGTTACTAATGTATATAAAATAACATTAAGTTTATAAAACGTACTCTCTAATTATAGCTATAAAAGTCATAACATCATTTCTGAAAAAAAATGTGTTATATAGTAGGAATTTTGAATTGAAATTGCACGACCAGTCTAAATGACTGGTTTGGTAAATCTAGTGTTAAAATTAATGACGCTATCAAGAGCCCTTACAAACGCTTTGTTAACAAAGTGAGAGATGGTGAAGAACTAACTATATTAAATATAAAAAATACAAACCTATTTTAAAATTAATTACTCCCAATATACCTAGCAAACTAATATTGCAACAATAACCATTAATTGAGACAATACAAAATCCAGTGTCGTATTCCTATCTCGAAAATATCAGATATCCAATTTAGGTTGCGCACGAATTCCGAGATTCGTATTGACTGCGACATATTGATCACGTGATATTTGGGACCTGGAGAAAACGTTCTATTCAGGTATTTTTTAGTAACGCAAAATAAGCTGCTGTAAAAAAAGTAATTTAGCTGTAGATGAACGAATTAGAAAATCTAATATATTTAAAAAACAATTTAACACCCATTAAATGTACTAAATAGTATTTTAAAACCAAGATTATATTTAATGTCCTAAAAAGAAGAAAGTAAACTGTAAATTATTAAGTAATTAATTACATTATACAATTTATATGTTATTAATATCTATATCTATAATCTAGTATCTCTCTTAATTATAATAGGAATGAATGTGAGCAAAATATTATGTTTTTTAGCTTGTTCGTACATTTACTTGTTATGAGTAAACATGACAATAATTAAGTAACTTGATATTGAGGTAATTAAGCATAAGGAAAAGTATGTAATGAATCAAAAAGTACTTACAAATATCTACATAAGGAAATATATATTATTGTGAGATATTATATCATATAAATTGTGTAATATAATAAAGTGATGGGTTCGATTCAATTTTGCTTTTTATAGCATTTTTTATGTAACAATAATAATAATAACCAAAGAACACTATCTTACAAAATGTAAATTATTGATTGAACCATCAATTTCTTCCATTAGTGTATAGTTGATATTATAACTAAACTGTCAAAGTTTCCGTTGACAACGCGGCTTGTGATAACGCCTGCCATCGTGTAACACACGGGCAAATAGCTTAACGTCGCTGTTATTGCGTCTCGAAGTTATAGTACTATTGGTGTCGGTTATTCCCCTCGAGAATTAGAGGCAGCTTGTATTGAATACTGTTTCATGAATATATCGGCAGAATATTTTTTGATACATAGCTCTTACTTTTTATCGTGTAACATAAAGCATGCCGATTAAAATATGTCAAAATTGTATGGATCGTCTAAGTTTTAACTAACTTGATGTTTCTAAGTCTTTCTATCTTCTATGAATGCGAATAACTTAAATTCAATTCAGTTTGAGCATATTGGAATCGAGGCTATCAAAGTTTCTGGAATTTAAATAAAAATCCTTTTTTATTTCTGTATACTGTATTTTTATGGTGATCCGAATCGACGAAGAGAAAAATATTATTTTAATCAATTCGTGGATTCAGCCCGCGGGCCAAAGTAAAATCAGAACGAAACGACGAAAACCGAATATTATTCAAAAGATTTTCAGTTTAACATTAAACTAATACATATCATTTTAACTTTAGTTGTATGTGCTTAGTCAATCAAACTTTCAAAAATTCTGCAAACATTATTAAAGCGTTATATTTAATTTTATTGTTTATTTTACAAGATGACATACAGTTATAGCTTAATATGAGTCGCAGTAAGGTAGTTAAAGATGGTCTATTTCGTATTAAACAAAAGTATATCAGTTCGTCAATAGATGGCGTTGTTACTTTGGTGCCATAACTGTGCAAGAATTTTTTCAATTAATAAATACTTTTGCATATTTATATGTATTTGTGTTTATGAATCTGTATCATCGCAAGAGAATATAGACACCGCCTGATGGTAATCAGTATGAGTCCATATACGAAGATAGCTAGTGCAGCATAAGACATATTGCCCTAACAGCCCCAAAAAAAAATTACAAAGAAATAATTCCAAAATTCTTTTGACTACGGCATATATTGCGTAAGTTTGAGAGAGGGAGATTGAGTGGATAGATTTCAGTTTAAACAGCTGTAAATGTAAGGTTGCATATACGTGTGTGTGCAACGCTAGTTGTTATACCCACTTTTATTTTTCAGTTCAAAGATGTCCAGTTTATTAAATTCTGTGACCTTATTAGTAAGAAGTAAAAAATTAATTTAACATTAAAAAACAAAAAAAAATAGTACATACTAGCTATTATGAAAATAGCACTGTGAAAATACCATGGAAATATTATTTGACGACCCTTTTAAAAAACATCGCAGTAGCCATAAATTTTGTGTCATCATTGAACGTCTGGTCTCAAAATTAACGGGAAGGTGCTTTGTCTTGAAGTGTCATATTGAAACTTAAGTAGATGGAATAACGGACTATAGTCCAATGAACAATAAATTTATAAAGGAGTCTTATTTAGTGGGTTTCAACTCTTGTCTTATTAATAGCAAGCGTTAAAATAATGAAAGACGCCATTTGTCAAGGAAATCGAAAACAATTAGAATTTCTATGCCATTAAAAAGTAGGTGCTAAACAAGGATTAAATGTTTTTTATTAATATTAGGTCGGGGAAAAAGTCTTTTCGCATATAATTTGTATAAACTTGTATTAAAATATCTTTGGCTGTACTATTTGTACCTGGCTGGTTTGCAGGACATTTAAATATTTCAAAAAAAGAACCACCTTACGTAAAATGCAGAAATTAGGAGAGTGGCTGAGAGCTTCAGATTAGCACCTGTTTTGGTCTCTTCAGAATCTCTTTATAGTCCTAAAATTTCAACAGTAACGGGATCATGTCTCTACCTACAAGATGACAGAAAGTCTATGAATAAAATGTCACATATATACTATAATTAAATGTAAATTAAATTTACAAAAATGTCTTGAATTTTCGTATAAAATGCAAAGAAACTTTCCCCAGCCTATTATGTGCTTAGAAAAATGTCTACTAGATATTTAAAGTAACAATATGTCTGATTCTAGAGTAAGAACACGCATGTGATTTAAAATGGTGTCACTCATTCTTTATCTTTTGACAGCTGTCAAATAACTTCACGTTTGTAAAGGTGTGTTCAGTTTTCAACCATATTGATTGTTATAATTTAAAGGCTTTTCTAAAATGTGATTCAAAGGTCAAACATTATTTTTATCATTTATCTACGCTTATTGTGAAAAATGGATATATTGAACTGGTTAAGAGTATATCTAAATGTTACCAAAATTGGAACGTTTTTGCATCATCTTCTTCTATTGCTGACATGTCTTAAGCTTATGGGATTACGTATAGCAAATATTTCTCTAAGGGAATGTCTTATTCATGTACTCAGATATAATTATAACAGCCCCTCGACGAGTTCCCTCGAGGACTGTGTATTTGCTCTGTTTGTTCTAGCGTAATTTTGATGTTACAACTTGTTACCAAAACATACCTTGTTGTTGGGATCTTACTTAACTGTGGTTCTGTCAATTGCTTATGCCATATATTACGTTTTTGATTTTTTTATTTTATTATTACTTAAAAAAGACTGCTCAATACGAAGAATGAAGAAGATCTTAAAAAAATTGACTTGCAATAATTTAAAATATAAAAAAGAAAAGAAAGCATGATAGAAAGCATCTAATTAGAATCATACTTCCCGCGTCCTTCTTCGTCCCACTTGCAGAAGTGTGCTATTCGTAGCGTAAGGCAGTATGTAGCCTCATTGGAGTAGCTAGCAGTGAGATGAGCTATATGAAAATTATGACATTGACAAGATCGACATGGTTTTTTCTAATAAATTTCGGTGTTAAGTGTAAATTTTTACTAAGGAAAAACAGATATGGTCGGAATTATTATTTGAAGAGAGCTAGCTCTGTTCGTGTGAAAAATTAAGGGTGTAGTGTAATAGTTGGCCACTGAGGTAGTAAGGAAAAAAAGCAAGTTTGGAACCAAGCTGTGATACTCTAATTAACTGCTCTATGAGATGGATATAAGAGTGTTAGATTCTGTTTGGCTAGTTTTAAGTATAATAATAATAAGCTGATCGAAATAGAAATAGGTATAATTCTAATAAAAGTAGTACACAATAATCATTAGGGAGGAGATGAAAAAACAGAAGATGATCTTCTCAATCTCATTTTAAGTCCAAGAAGCATGCTATCTTTTGCTATGAAAACTTCTCGGACACTTGGGCGTGACATAATAATGATCATAAGAATGAACACGAAACCTGTTGATTGTTATTAAACAAGAGTTTCTAACGAAGATATATGCTAGCGAATTGCATCATTGACAACCTAAAACTGTTGAAAGCCCTCAAAATCGCCGCACCTTCACAGTTGCGCTTGGCATCGCGATTTGATGTTCTTGAAACCCAGTCTTGCAGAATGCGCCTATAAACCGTATTATTGGAGGGTTCACTTGTACTGTCAAGAATACGGATTTGGAAAACATTTGCTTTATAAATAGACTCTTTAGGGATTATATTATCTATTCATTAAAGTATTGCTTACTTTAAGACTATTGCTTTATATGCTCATTCGTTTCCTTAATGCATGGAATTTCAAATATAATTTTTATAACACTAAGCTGTTACCTGTTTATCTTACTCAAGTCTAGAGTGTTAATTATTTACATATTTAACATTTTATGTACATACACTCAAGAATATAATATAATAATATTTATAATGTCTTCAATAAATTTGAGGTTATTGCTGATTGGTTTCTTGATTGATCTTCCACGAACTCTTAAAATATTTACCCGAAAGATTAAACTGTATGTTTAAGTGTCAAGAAACCAACTTAATTTATTTTTCATTGTCAAATTAATTTCATTTATAATGACAATAGTCTACTAGCATGTATTATGTATGTTAAATACTAGTAGATTACGTATACATATCTACAGGTTATATAATGACTAAATTAAGTAACTATACCCGGAAAATTACTTTGATATAATCCCTAAGTAGAAGACTCTCTGTGTTAAAGTTTTAATCAAATAATTTTGCGTAATTATCTCCGAAACTTCTTACTCTAAATAAAACAATATATAATTTTATATCAAAATTACTAAAGTAATATTACAACTTTTCACTTTTCGAAACCCCAGATAAATAATGATAAAAGGTTTCAAAACTTACATTTTCTGAACGCAGGCCCTAAATGTATTTTCAGTTATGAATTATGAATACTAAAAGTATATTACAAGTTTCGCTTATCAATGAATGTTAATAGAACATGGCGAGTGCGGCGAGATGGTTAAGTTTAACAATAGCTAGTAATGATTAAAGGTCATTAACCTGCCAAGCTAACACAATTAAATCACAACCATTACCAATACGAAAATACACCAATACGCTGTTCTTCCGTAAACATCTTTTATATATTTACTATTTCCCGCAACTCAGTACGAGTGGCTATCGATTTTTCTTTCTTGTTTTACCTACCTTTCGTAAAATCAGCTGCTTCTTATCAAATTTCTAAATACAGCTTATCTTTTTCATTAGATAATAAAACAACATTATAACTCATTTATTACACGGGTTCGCTCTGAAACTTGTTTGGGACAACAGACTCATACAAGCGGCCTCTGTGGTCTAGTGGTCCGAGTTTCAATTCCCAGTGGGGGTAAACATTTACTGGTCGGTTTGGTTGGTGGTAGGGCTTTTTCAAGGACACCTGGCTAGCTACCTCCTAAGTCTGCCGTCATAATAATGATATATACAGCATTATTGTGTTTCAGCAGTTGGATTTAAGGTAGCCAGTTCCACTGTGGTTGAAAAATCCGGATGTAGTTAGATTCCATCTTCGGCCTTATCTTCACTTACCATCAAGTGAGACGAAGGTCAAGAGCTACCCCGTTAAGAACAAATAAATCTTTACTATTAGGCATATTCTAATCAACATATCATAGGAGTTTATCTTAGGCAAGTTTGTTTATTGATTTTATTTTTATCTGGTACTGGTATGTTCTTAATACATAACAATGTTTGCTTAGTTGACACAAAAACTATTACACCTTGGGCTATATCGAAACGACTCTTAAAGTTTGTCCTTGCTTACGACTCCATTTATCACCATACCCAAGCAACGTGTACTGTAAATTGAAATTAATAAAATACTGAAATTGGTTCTTAAAGAACATACAAAACCACTCTTTCTAGTTTAACTTAGCTTAGCTTGCTTTTTAAATTTTACTATTCAATATTTACAAGCGAAAGTATTTTATAGCGTAATTAAGAGAGATTTTTTGCTTCTAACAATAATGACGTTACATATTTTGCCAACATCGGATTTCGATAAAAAAAAGTCTTAATGTTGTTCCGCGTAATGCTTCATCGACCAGTCGCAACTGAAAAACGATCATGTAGTTTCGGATTTTATTGCAGACATATCGACAGAAAAGAGTTCAACCAACAAGAAAAACCACTCTTGGGTTTTTTGTGTACTCTTACTTTTCTTATAAATTAGGCTAAATATTTGGTAAAAATATTTAATAAATAGACAGACACACAAATTATAAATACATAATGTATACATAGAATAATACTTTACTTTAAGATTTACCGCCACCATTTCCTTTTAAAGTGTCATAGTACCAAAAATGTTTTACATTTTTTAAGAAGTGAATAAATTCCAGCGTTTTGTGGCGAAACGAGGAAATGGGTATTGAAAGCTTTCACGAAAACGTTCTGCCTAGTTTGAAAACACCTGACAACTCTGTACAATGTTACACTAAATTTTAGTTAATAATGGCCTCGAGTCTGTTAGCAAGGGCATGATTCTGAAGAACACATTTTGATTCTTAATTTAAGTTTAGTGCATCTCGTTCTGTATATATGATTGCGAGAAGGTGAGCAGTCACATCACGAAATATATAATACAAGGGTGTGTAATTTTTAAAATTTTCGACTGTATACATAAATGCATTTATAAAAACCAAAAACCGAATGACGGTGAAATATTGACCTAAAAATTAAAATAATACTCCATCATCACTCTTTAGACATTAACACTTTTTTTTTGTTTATCTCCTATTTTCGGACAAAAATTAAAAAAAAAAACTTCATTTTAGTTATTTGTGCTTCTTCTTTACACGATGCGAAAGGGATGTATTGAACTAAAATCAAGGTTAAGAGAGTAGCATGAGAATCACTTGTTCTTGTCAATGTCACCCAAAGATCGTGTGTGTACGAAGATGTAATCAATACTTCCTTAGACCTATATACTTTTTATGTCCAATCTTTGCTTGCGCGATTCACAAAGGTGTAGCGCCATCTGTTGCCACCGTTTGAAACTATTAATTTTATACGATCATACAACACTAACTTGTCAAGCCGTACGATTCAGACACAATTAAATTTTAATCGAATACTTATTTTGAACACATGTGGCAATGCTAAGGTAACAATGCCACGAGACAAATGAATTGAAGTTCATAAAGTGACCAAAACCAGAGCTCGATTAACGGGCAGCATTTTTACCATATTATGTTAAAGCTAAAACATACGACATATTATTTCCGAGTCGTAATCAAACAATTCAATTTTAATTATTTGGAAGTGTCCGGAAATATATTGCAACACAAAAGAGAAATTTAATTCATTACACAACTAATAATAATAAAGGTAGACACCCAAATGATAATCCGGAGACCATTTTCATCACTATAATTATTTCGAGTCATTTATGTTATGAGAATTGGTACGAATAAGCTTGGAAATGTTCCAAATACGTTATGAAAGAGAGCTTATATCAGAGATAAATCTTTATTTTCTTAAGGTTTTCTCAAAGCTAGACCAGGTAGATTGGAATTGAAATCATATATAAGTAAGTCATATATTTAAGGTTATTACTAAGAATCCCTCTTTCAATCAAAATTGAGATGCAGTGCTGGTGTCTAGTGCTAGTAGGAGCAAATATTTTGATTGTATTTGATTGGGGCAAAAGTTTTTCGCATATATTATATATAAACTTGTAATAAAATATCTTTGGCTGTACTATTTGTATCTGGCTGGTTTTTATGACATTAAAGGTAACATTTCAAAAAAGAATCAAATTAGGAAAATATTGTTTCCCACTTATTTTCATTCGTTTTTCTTTCTATCAAAATAAGCAAATCGATTGCAGAAATTAGTTAATATTAAAATTTTATTACAAAAAAGGAAAACAAGCAACGCAAGCCGCGAAAAAAAATTGTGACGTTTATGGACCTAATGCAGTGTCAGTAAGAGTAGTACAACTTGGTTTAAGCGTTTTCAATCCGAGAATTTTGATGTCAACTATGACTCTCTCTTGTCGCCCTGTTAATGGACCCTATTTTTGAAAAAGTGGAGCAAGATCGGCATATCAGCAGTAACGACATAGCTGAAGAACTAGGAATTGACCACAGAACAGTTTTGACCCGTTTGAAAAAAGCTGGGTACACAAAAAAGCTTTTTGGGTGCCACACGAGTTCACTGAAAGTAACCTAATGAACCATGTACTTATTTGCAATTCTTTATTGAAACCGAACAGTTTTTGAAGAGATTGATAACTGGTGATGAAAAGTGGATCACATATGACACGTCGTCGTGGTCAAAGGTCGGTCAGGCTTTACAGAATGTGGCAAAACCTGGACGATAAGGTAATGCTGTGTCTATGGTGGAATTGGAAAGGCATTGTTCATTATGACCTTTTACCGCCAGGCAGAACCATCGATTCGGATCTCTACTGCCAACAACTGATGAGATTAAAATGATGTGTTGAATTTTCATATAAAATGCGAATAATTTATTCCCTGGTCTATTATAATTAATTTATTTTATGAGTACAAACTCTGATGTTTAATCTTATCCCAGATGAATAAATTAGTGTCGAGTTAGAAAATTAAATATTTTTAAAAATTAATTATTTTTATCACAAAATTTGATTTGTATGATTACCTAGGGTCTAGTTAATTTGAAACGGAGTTTAGTAAAAGAGCAAGAAAAAGGTAGAGACCAAATTTATTCATAAAAATAATATTTATTATTCATTACAGAAATATATAGGCAGTTGTAAATTCAAATTTTGTGCCCGACAGACGAAATAAAGGCGGCCATTATTAAATTTGAAATTTCTCTCGTAATTATCATCTGTTGAGAGGCAAAAATTGCCATATTTTATGCTAATATTACCTGAGAAACTCCACAGAGTTCACTTGAAATCGGTGATAATAAGAATTTTCAGGAAAACTGTCAATGTTCTAGTAATTTAATATATTAAGTACTATATGATTACATGTTTGTAGTCAATTACATTCTCAAACAATTATTAGACTTAACTCCTTCACAATACTCATTCCTGAGTTTTGAGATCGTCGGAGAACTTAAGATTGGAAACACCATCACATTACACTAAATTTTACAACACATCCTTCTCAGTACAAGCTGTTTTACTGTGGAACTCTTTACTTGTCCACATAAGGAAAGCTCAATCACTAAACAGTTTTAAAAAGCTTGTGTTTGAACACTATTTGTTGGTTGATACTTGAATTGTACTGATACTACATCTCCTTAGTTATCTGTGATTATATGTATTTTAGCAGATATATATTTATATAATTATGTATTATGTAGTGTATACATGCCTATACTAGTACCTATGTATGTATGTAATAACTTTTATCATGTATGTATTTGTACGTCGTTAACTTCCCTCAAGTACTTTATCTTTAATCCTGTCCATCCTAAGGTTACTTGGAAGAGGACGCTTTTAGCGACAAGGTCGCCCTTTGTACAAAATTAGTTAAAAGTTCTTTTGTGTATTTCTCTTCCTGAATTGGCTGATGTATAATAAAGATATATTCTATTCTACGGTTCAGTGGTCAGCAACCCTGGCTACTTAGTCAGAGGTACCAAATTCGAAATCCAGCAAGGACAGATTGTATAGATATCATGGATGCATATTTATTTATTATTTATAGTTTAGTATATTACAACCTATATTACCTCGTTATCTAGTATCAAAAATACCAGTTCTTCGTGATGCTTCAGTTGGTTAGATAAGAAAAATATGTCATAGAAATATTTGTAATTGGCTTTTAATGATTCCACAAAACCAGATTTTAATAAGGTCGATTTATTTTCAGATTAATATTAAGCTATACATGGCAAATCTTATCTAACTATGGAACGAGAAAGAGTTTGTGACATAAATAGAGATTTACTCATCAAAATTTAATGGATCCATCGTCTAATATCAAATTAAAATCTATAAAAACTTTTCAATAACAGAAGAAAGATACAGAAGCAGCTAGCGTTATTTGAATTAAAGGTAGGAACTAAAATTTAATTTAAGTTCAGTATTACTCTTTCATTAAAATTCAACCAGAAAAGTCAGACAACGTCTGCGTTGTCGACCGCCATTTTAGAAACGTCAAATGACGTCAGCGTCTTTTGACATTTTTAAAATGGCGGCTTTTATGCATATTTGCCATATTTTAATGCACTATGATGCACAAAACTTCGGTTAAAATGAGTCTTCTTCTTCTTCCTTTTGTATGTCATTAAGGCTAGTGTTGCCATTTCCCATATGCAAGTTTAACTTGTCTTGTACTTAGACTTGGTTTCGGGAGTATTGACATATAATATTTATGTATATATTATTCGATAGGGTATTCAAAAGCAGGAAAACTAAATTTTCAAACAATTTGTTCACACAATTGTACGGAATGGAATTTGGAAAGGAAGCGGGTGAATTTAAAATGAGTCAAACGTATATGGCTCGTCCAAGTGTCAATTAACTTGACGTTACTAAAAGTCAATCTATCCTTTAATATTGAATTGGAATCAAAGAAAGCAAATAATTTAATTTTAGTTTTAAAATATGTTATTAATAAAACTAATAAGAGAGAAAAAATTAGAATCATTGCTTATCTGGTACCTACTAGATTTAAATAATTAAAAGTCTTACAATAACATAATTCGCCAAAGAATAAACCTCATATTATACAAAAAAAGCACTAGTGTCTTATATTTTTACATTACGAAATTAAATCATAAGTTCATTTACTAAAGCCGGTTTACAAGCGATATTTTTAAACAGTTACGATTGCTATAATTTAGGTATGCGAATAAATCTGACAAAAACTGGTTTAAAACATTATATAATTTTTATCGTATTGTCTATGATTCCTTCGCTGTCAATACAAATGCTTACTGTGTAAACACCGGTCCATGGAGAGGGAAATAGATGGAGACAATTTTTTTTTTAAATTTTCCATCATGCATACAAAAATAGCTTACATCTTAAACAGTTCATTAAACATTTGACCAATAATTAAAAAACAAAAAATCAAACAACAATAAATAAGGAAAAAAAACACGCGATTTTTTTTTCAAAAAATCAAACATGTAGATTAACTACTTATGAGTTTTTGTTACATAGAAAGGCAGTGCCACGCAGTAAGACGTGTAAAGACTCTCAATAATGATGTATAACACAAAAACTTACAAAAATACATTGTAAATACATTCACCAAAGAAAGAAAGAACGTTGGAAGGCCCTGTTGGAAGCCGTTGCTGTCAACGCATCGCTTCCTCTTCTTTTTTATCGAGTCGGAAACAACTCGTTACTGACTATTGTCACTGATGTCACAGTTCAAGTTAAATCTGATACGCGAGATATCTTGTTTCCATTCCCTTCTATATAAAATATAAATGAAGGAGATGTTTAGGATAAATAATAATAAAGGAGATGTTTATGTATCAAGGCCCTTATTAGATAATTACAACACTATACTATATATAATAAGGCTGAATGATATAAGAACTTTGACTCTGATTACGGAAACAAAACAATTATTAAGCTCAAAAATGAAAAAAGTGATAAACATTGAAAAACATTTATACAATAAAACCAAGTTGTTGTTACAACAGCCGAGATTGGAAACTCCTTTTAAGCGCTTAAAGAACATTTAACCCTAATAACTTAAAAAATGGTTGATCCATGATTGAGTGTCAATAAATATTGGTAATATTCAGCTCCTTCAGTCTTCATGTGTCAGTATATTAAGTAGATCCCAAGTGCACTGAAACCATCAAACACACACCAATCAACATTGAGCCAGTATAGACAGCTCTGGCCCATTTTGCCATTGCGTTAATTGATACCTTCATTATGTATGTGTCACTGATTGTGAATGAAACGACGAATGAGACAAATGAACAAAGGCACAAATTACAAGACAAGACACAATTATTAGGCAGAGTGTGTAAACGTGGCAAGACTGTTTGTGTTAAAT